>OY728161.1:1305172471-1307672471 GCA_963277665.1 Viscum album
CCGGTGAACTTGATGTATTGGTGAACTCCGTATCGGTAGCTAGTTTGTAACAGTAGCTGAAACCTGTTTGAGCATTCACTTGGCAGAATGAGTTAAGTCATAGTAAACATATATCTGATAATTCAAAAGACTTAATTTAAGCATAATGAAAGTAACAACATATATTAAAGTATATTTGGAATGTATTAAGCATAATCAAGATATAAAGAATGAATGGTTGGGATTATCAAAACACAATAAAGCCACTTAATTCCAGAGGGTTCAACAATCTCCCCCTTTTTGATAATCACAACTTATGCCAAAAGTAAAGTAATATCAGAGGAAAAAATATATCAAAGTATGATACCAACAGTATAGTATCAGAATAAAAATCTCAGCAATTGATATCAAAAATAATATAGTATCAGAGGAAAAATATGTAAACAGGAATATATCAAGAAATAATGTAGTATAAGAGGAAAAAACAAACAAGATTCTTTAGTTTGAAAAGATTCGCATATTCCTCCCCCTATCAATTTAACTACAGGATTTTCCTACCAATTTCTCTATCAATTTCTCTATCAATTTCTCTATCAATTTCTCTATCAATTTCTCCCCCTTTGTGATTTACAAAAAGAAGGGTATCAGATAAAAGAGAAGGAATAGGAAAGAAAATAGACAGAGTAAAATAGACCGTGAAGAGAGGAATGAAGTATGTGATTGATAAGAAAAAGATACATAAAAAAAGTACAAAAATACAATGAATCCATTCAAAAATGGATCTATAAGAACTCAATCATCCTCTTGAACAGGTATCTTTCCCTTGGGATCAGCAGAGGGTTCAGAGGTAGAGTCAGCAGGCTTGGGAATTCCTGAAAGAACCACTGGTGGATCAACAACTGATACAGTAACAGATCTGTAATCTGAGCTCCTCTGAGTGATCATCAGTGTCAGGCTTCTGATGGCTTGAACTGGAGTCAGTTGAGGAGTACTCCCAAAAGCAGATGGTGGAAGGGCAGGTGGTACAATCACTGGCTGAATATCCACATGTAGGAAAGGCAGCAAGAGATTCCTGAAATCCATGATGATGCTTCCACCTCTCTCCATTGCAGATACAAAATCATCTCTATTCTCTATAAACTTATCCAAAGCAGGAGTAATCTTCCTGAGCCTAGTAACATGTTCCCTAAAGGCTTGCGTAACTGGAGGTAACTTCATATTCTCAAGCAAAAGCTTGAAATGGTTTGTCATTTGGTGCTTGGTATAAACCTTTTCAAAATAAGCATCCACCTTATTCTTGATTGCCTCTTGAGAAGAAGTAGCTGCCCGCAGGTGATCACGAACAAAACTACTAACTTCCCTAGTGGTAGCAAGAATCTGAATATCTGAAGCACCATTGGGACTGGCCCTAGCCAATTCTTCCTGAATAATAGTGTGGATCTGCTCAAGGTTCACACTGGATCTAGTTGAGGGAAGAGGTTTCATTGAGAAGGCCACTGTCTCTTTTAAAGATTAAGTCAGACTGCTGACCACCTTCTGAACAAGTTCATCCTGACTATTCAGATGTTCTTTGACTGACGTCTTAAAGGCCTCAAAAACTTCCACAAATTGTTTGACCACTTCTTTGATATATCGAATGTCAGTGTGCCCTTGGGTTTGAGAATTGTTCAAAGCAGTCAATGAAGAAATTGATTGTCTAAGAGCAACTACTGCTCCTGTCCAACTCTCAATCTGAGTGTGGCACACCTTAAGTTCATCCACCATTTCTTTCACAGGACTGGACACACTACATCCAATGGATAACTCAAGGGATTGATCCACGTTGTTCATCTCTTCAACCGTACTTTTCTTCACATCTGCCACTGATTCTCTTATTGCTCTTATCAATTCGGCTTTTAAAGACTTAACGTCCTCCTTGGTTGCCACATTTTCAGCCATAGTGGGTAAGGTAGCTGATTCCTTTTGGGGTTGGTCTTCCTCATCTGAATCTCCATAAGAAATTCCAAGAATCATATATCTGGGATCTGATGTCCAACCTTCAATGTCATATAATACTGATACTGAGCCAAGATTCTCTCCCTCACTTGGAACATTCTCCTGAGGTATCTCTTCCAACTGTTCTTCCTAAGGTAATTCTGCAATTTCCTCTACAACCACAGCAGGTTCAATAGCCATTTCTTCTGAGTCATTAATGACTCTCTCATTAACAGGTGTTGCTTCTATGTCATACTGATCAGCCACTGTCCTGACTGTACTAACTATTAGAGGACTCAAACTGAGCTCTTTTTCAACATTTTCCTCATCATCTGCTTCACCATCAGCCTCCTTTTCTCCATTAATATTATGATCAGATTCGGTTGTCTCATCCTCCTCAGAGGTATCTTTGACAACATACTGGCATGCTTCTTCTTCTTCTTCTGTAGTAATCGTATCATTGTACTTCAAGACAGTTTCTCTCTTTGGTAGTTCTTTTGGAGGGCTATCTGCTCCATAAGAAATAACTTGATGCACAGGACTAGGGGGTAAGTCCGGATCTCCTCCTTCCTCTACTGATGTCTCTTCCTCCTCAGCTTCATCATCACTCTAGAATGGTTCTGGATCATCTGGTCCAAGACTAGGATCCCTCACATCCTTTGGTCTAGAAGGATGATCCATAGGAGTATACTTGTCATAAATTTTTCCATCATCATTCACCCATGATTTCTTCTAAGGATTCCAGCTAACTTTCATGTATTTACAGACAGTTCTTGTAATACAGAATTTATCCTTAACCACTACCACCTCATCCTGAGGTCCAGCTATCTCCTTCACTTTCAGCATCACAGAAATTAGCTTTGAGAAAAACAAGGCATTTGATTTTGACTTCGGTCTAGTCATCTCTTCCACTTGAACCATAATCAATATACATAGATAGATTCTTACACTCTGCTTCAGCAAATGTAACAGATATATGTCTTGGAATCTCAAGGTGGAAAAGTCTCCTCTTCTCGGACTAACAACATGCTGAATAAACTTAAACAACAGCTTATCTTCTCCTACCATCTCTACAGCAATCACCTTTCTAGGGGTCCCATCCCCTGTGAGCTCTAGCAAAGAAAGTTCATATTGAAACACATCACTGGTCGAAGGTACAAACTTTGAGAAGAACGCATAATCTCCTTCATGTGGAACTCTTAGGTTCTCAGCCCATTCTCCTGAAGTAAAAGATACTTCCTGACCATTTACCATTGAAATCATTCTGCTTTCTTCTTCAGACTTTTCAAAACGAATGAATTCGTAGAACTGTTTCACCAGTCCTGGATAATAAGGTCCGTTGTTGTTCGCGAAGCATTCTATCCAACCTTGTTCTTGTAAAACCTTAAGAACTAACGACTTACTGTCCATTAGCCATTCTGCACACACCTCTTTTTCAACAACTATCTCATGCTTCGATAAGTGCGGGTTTACTGGTCTTCTCTGAGCTACACTTCCACTGCCACTTCCACTGGCATCAGTACTAGCTACTTTTTGTCTCTTCGCTGTCGGCGCTTCACTCCCATCTATGACTTGGGGTCTCTTAACGCGGGACATTTCAAATTTGAGGCTAGGGTTCTGAAGGTTGAGAGGTTTAGGTTTAGGAGAATTCGAGCAGACAGGTTCGCGGTGAGATTGAGTGAGCCCAGTTCGAGTTTTAATATCATTTAGGATTCATAAATCACATAAATCATAAATAAAATAAACAACGGTTTGATGAATCAGCTTTACAGAATAATACAGCGCGCAAATGTACCGGTAAATTCTTCTAACGGTGAGGTCTCCCTAATGGTGAGGTTTCCCTAACGGTGAGGTTTCCCTAACGGTGAGGTTTCCCTAACGGTGAGGTTTCCCTAACGGTGAGGTTTCCCTAACGGTTTCAAGGGTAATTTATCATTCCTAATTCATGTCTGATGAAACTTAATCTTTCTGAACTTAAAGGCTTAGTGAAAATATCAGCTAATTGAAGTTCGGTGCCTATAAATTCAAGTGTAATATCACCTCTTTGATAATGAAATCTTAGAAAATGGTGTCTAACATAAATATGTTTAGTTCTAGAGTGAGACACAGGATTATTAGAGATATAAATCACACTAGTGTTGTCACAGTTGATTGAAACATGTTTAAAGTCAAATCCATAGTCCAATAAGGTGTGTTTCATCCACAGAATCTGTGCAGAGCAACTACCAGCAGCTATGTATTCTGCTTCAGCAGTAGACAATGCAACTGAGTTCTGTTTCTTACTACACCATGATACTAGCGATTTTCCAAGTAAATGACATGTTCCAGATGTGCTCTTCCTATCTAACTTACAGCCAGCAAAATCAGCATCCGAATAACTTATTAAATCAAATGATTGCTCTTTTGGATAAAACAAACCTAAATTTTCAGTATACTTAAGATATTTAAAAATTCTTTTAACAGCAAGTAAGTGTGACTCTTTAGGATTAGCTTGAAATCTAGCACACATACACACACTAAACATAATATCTGGTCGACTAGCAGTAAGATAAAGTAAACTCCCAATCATACCTCTATAATTAGTTTGATCTACTGGTTTACCAGTTTCATCAATATCCAATTTACAGGTGGTACTCATAGGTATGTCACTTTCCTTAATACTATCCAAACCAAAACATTTTAATAAATCCTTAGTATATTTACTTTGATTTAAAATAATTCCATCTTTAGTTTGAAAAATTTGAAAACCAATAAAATACTTAAGCTCTCCCATTAAGCTCATTTCAAATTCGTTTTGCATAACCTTTGAAAAATCAGTACATAAAGAATTTTTCGAAGATCCAAAAATAATATCATCAACATAGATTTATACTATCAATACATCTTTTGAAATTCTTTTTATAAAAAGAGTGGGATCAGCAATTCCTTTTGAAAATCCTTTTGAAATAAGAAAGTTTGAAAGTCTTTCAAACCAAGCTCTTGGAGCTTGTTTTAAACCATATAAATCTTTAGAAAGTTTAAAAACATGATTTTGAAAATGAGGATTTGAAAAACTAGGTGGTTGTTCTACAAAAACATCTTCAACAATAAAACCATTTAAAAAGCATTTTTCACATCCATTTGATATAACTTGAAATTCAGATGTGATGCATAAGAAAGTAAGATCCTAATAGCCTCTAATCTAGCTACAGGTGAAAAGGTTTCCTCATAGTCAATTCCTTCTTCTTGATTGTAACCTTGTGCAACTATCCTAGCTTTATTTCTAATGATGTTTCCAGATTCATCAACTTTGTTTCTAAACACCCATTTTGTGCCTATGGTGATAGTGTCCTTAGGTCTTTCTAATAATTTCCAGACTTTGTTTCTTTCAAATTGATTTAGTTCCTCTTGCATAGACATTACCCAAAATTCATCATTGATAGCATTATTGATATTTTTAGGTTCTAGCTGTGACAAGAAGGCTTGATGTTCAACCTGATTTCTAAGAGAATCTCTAGTCTGTGTCCCTCTATCAAGATTTCCTACAACAGCATCTAAAGGATGATTCTTCAGAATTCTAGTTGGTCTAGAAAAGGTAGGGCTCGAGATTTCAGGTTCATCTATAGGTTGAGATTCAACAGAAGCAGGGTCTGGAAAATTTCCAGAACTGGATGTTTTAACTACAGGTCCACTATTTTTATCATTAAGGTTCAAACCAGAGAGATCATCTTCAAGATTTTCAAGAGAGTTCTTAGGTTCATGTGGATCAGTTTCATCAAATTTGATGTGAACAAATTCTTCCACACATTTGGTTCTCTTATTGAAAACTCTATATGATTTACTGGAAGTTGAGTAACCTAGAAAAATTCCTTCATCACTCTTGGATGCAAACTTATCAAGATTACCTTTAGTATTAAGAATAATGACTTTGCAGCCAAAAACTTTGAATTAGTTAACCTTAGGTTTCCTATGGTTCCACAACTCATAAGGGGTCCTCTTAAGAACAGGTCTAATCAAGACTCTATTAATAACATAACAAGATGTATTGACAGCTTCGGCCCAAAAGTAAATGGGTAGGTCATACTCATTAAGCATAGTTATAGAAATTTCTTGCAGGGTTCTATTCCTCCTTTCTACTACACCATTTTGCTGAGGTGTCCTAGGGGCAGAGAAATTATGACTATATCCACTGTGTGAGCAGTAAGATTCAAACTCATGATTTTCAAACTCACGAACATGATCACTTCTCAGGGTTTTAATCTTAAGTCCACTAAGGTTCTCTACAGACTTGGAATATTTAACAAAGTAAGAACAAGCTTCACTTTTGTGAGCTAGAAAGTATACCCAAGTATATCTAGAATAGTCATCTACAAGAACATAGACATAATGCTTCCCATTTAAACTAGAAACTCTAGAAGGTCCAAATAAATCCATGTGAACCAACTTGAGAGGTTGAGAAGTTGACACTTCTTTCTTTAATTTAGAAGAAACTTTATGTTGCTTTCCCTTTTGACAGAGATTTCAAACTTTGTCTTCTAGAAATTCAAGTTTGGGTAGGTCTCTAACTAAGTTTTTTCTAGAAAGTTTTCTATGTGAATGCACATTGAAGTGTCCTAATCTTCTATGCCAAAGACAAGACTCTTTATGAAAAGCATTTAAACAAGTAATATTTTTATTATCTAAAGAATTTAAATCAACAGCATAAACATTTTCATTTCTTAAAGCAGAAAACACTAAATCATTTTTAGAATTAAAAACATTGCAAGAATAATTTTCAAATTTAACATAAAAACCATCATCACATAACTGATAAATACTTAATTGATTGTATTTAAGTCCATCAACAAATAAAACTTTAGAAATTAATAATGAGTCAGTGTTACCAATATGGCCTAAGCCGATGATTTTTCCTTTTGAGTTATCACCAAAGGTGACAAAACCTCCATCAACTCTAACTAAGATTTTAAAGCATGAGAAGTCTCCTGACATATGTCCTGAACATCCACTGTCCAAGTACCAGGTCTTTTTACAGGAGATCTTTAAGTAGGTTTCCTACAAAAAAGATTTAGATAGGAAATGATTTTGGTACCCAGATTTTCTTGGGTCCAGACAGGTTAGCCAATAATACTTTAGGTACCCATATTTGTCTAATGGGTCTCATAGAATTTCTAGAATCAACAGATTTGGAAAGATAAACCTTATTAGATCCATAACTATGAATATAACTCGTTTAATCATATGAAGTTCCAGAGCTAGCTACATTCTGTCCAGATTTAGGAATGAATCTAGTTTGGGTAATTTTCCTTTGTCCAGGTTGGTATCCTATACCAGTAGTGTATCTAGGTGCTATTTGCTTACCTAGCATCTGAGTAAGAGTATCTTTACCATTTGTAAATTTCTCTAATTATTTCTTGAGTTTCTCATTAGATAATTTTAGTTCAGTGTTCTCTTTAAGCAACTGAGCATTCTTTTCTATTTCAATATCAAGATCAGATTTATTTTTAACAGTTAAAGCATACTGTTTCTTTAAACCTTTGTATTTGTCTTTCAGCTAATTACAGGTTTCTTCTAACATATCACAATATTCAAACAGTTCAGATTTAGATATTTTATCACATTCAGAATCATCTCCAGAATAATATGAATTAGAAGTAGGAGTTTCTGAAGTTACCTCAGAGGTGTTTGTCATAAAACACATGTTCGCCTTGTTTCTGTGTTCAGTTTCAGAAACTTCAGATTCACTAGAATTGTCCTCAGAAGCACTCCAAGTAGCCTTCATGGATTTCTTATACTTGTTATCCTTGTATTCATACTTCTTCTTGTATTTCAGCCTTGGACAGTCTGCTTTTATGTGTCCTTTCCTTTTTCACTCATAACAGACAACTTCATCTGATTTATCAGGCTTCTTACAATCCTTTTTTCAATGTCCTTTATTGTCATACTTACCTTTGTAGTTTGACTTTCTGAAAAACTTCTTCTTCCTATAAAATTTCTTAAATCCTCTAGAAATGTGAGCCATCTCATCGTCACTGTCAGAGTCACTCTCACTGTCTTCACAGCTTGATCTTTCATTGATAGCTTGATGATTTTCCTTATCCTTATTCTTTGAGGTTGTAGTTTTGAAGGCAACAGACTTCCTTCTAGGTTCATCATCTTCTTCTTTGTTCACTTTGAGTTCTTCTTCATACATCATCAGTTTTCCAATTAGTTCCTTGACTGGCAATTCTCCAATGTCACACGATTCTCTAATGGAGACAGAGGTTCCTCTCCATCTTTCAGGTAGACATCTCAAAATTCTCATGATTTGTTCCTTTGCTGAACATCCTTTCCCAGAGAAGTCATTATGTTGAAAATTTCATTGAACCTGAGATACATCTCAGAAATGGGTTCATCAGGCTTCATCTTAAAATTGTCATACTTAATAGAATAAGTGTTCAATCTCATTTCCTTAACATTAGTTGTTCCTTTATGAGAAACAGCTAAGGTATCCCAAATTTCATAAGGAGTTTTACAAGCATATATTCTGTTAAATTCCTCATCTCCTAGAGCACAGTACAAGGCATTCATAGCTTTGGAGTTATTATTGTAGGTTGTCTTAGTATCTTCATTCCAAGTAGTTCTAACAGTAGTGGGTATTTTGTATTCAGATTCTATAGCAGTCCAAATATCAAAACCCATGCTTTCTAAATGAATTTTCATCTTGATTTTCCACTGAGCATAGTTAGTGCCATTGAAAAATGGAGGTCTATTGGTAGCAACATCTTCAACTCTATTATCCATGATAGCTTACTTAAGGCAAAGATTTTAAAGAGATAAAAATATAGAAATAACAGAAATTTTAAGAACTTTAAAATACAACTAAAATCACAGTTGAAAAACAGAGTACAAGATATTTTAAACAAACCTCTGATACCAAATGTTGGTCGGAGTGGACACTCAAGAGGGGGGTGAATTGAGTTCCAATTAAAATTTCTGTTTTAAAAACTTTGTCTTAAAAACCCCCAAATAAAATATTGAATTAAACTGTAGTGAATTTATATCAAAGTAAAGGTTCTGTTGGGTTCTCAAGGGATTGATTATTTCCCAGTTAATCAGTTGATTAAATTTTGAAACCAACTTACTGATTTAAAAATAATATAAACACTTGTGAATTTAATTATCAAAGTAGCTTTAAAACAATTTTGGTTTTAAAGTATTAGTAGCGGAATAAAAGAATAACTTTGAAAGATATAGCACAGAAGATATAACCAAGAGGTTCAGTCTCAAGTTGAGACTTAGTCCTCTCAAAAGCTTTTATAAAAAAGTTGTCCACACCCTGGATCGGGGATAAACAACAGTATACAACTATCCAGGTCATATGACCTCTACCACTATCCCAGTGGGAAATAAAAGGTGTAAGAGTATTGAGTGAGGATTTACAAATCCTCTAGTTAGAGTACAGGAGACAGTGTGTGTGTAAAATACATCATATAACACACACTGCTCAATATGTAAAAAGATAAATCATAGAGAAAATATTTAGAGTTTAGAAATGGCTCTAGTGATTGTCATGCAGTTCTGGACTCCTTTGATTGATCAGAATTTGCTCTGAGTCCACTTCTGGTTTTTGTCTGGAAAACAGAGTATCGTCTGTTTCCTTGACTTCCAGGTTCAGAGATAGAGAAGAAGTAGTCGATGAAGTTCTTGTTTTGTGTTCTCGTTCTCAGCTCTTCAGTGGTATGCAGTAATGAGTTCTTCGTGTAAGTTCTGTTGTCTCTTTGCATTCACGCTCTGTTTTTCTTTCAGCACACCTTGCAGTCTTTTTCATTGTCTATGTGTCTCTCTCTTCTTCTAATTTGCAGTATCACATCCTTCCTTTATTTAAAGCACGTGCTCCGGCAAAGGAAATGATTTCTTTTTGCAGGTACGAGGTACGGTTCCCTGACATCCAACAACACACATTAAATAAATGACAAAGCATTTAAAATATTCCTAATATGACCGTTGGTTAGATTAAATAAAGATAAATAAATTCAAACAGTCGTTTATGACTATCAGTGTGTCAAGTGATCGGTGGGTCATCAGCATCGGTGAGACATCTTCGGAGACTCATTTGATCAGCATCGGTGAGACATCTTTGGTGACTCATTTGATCAGCATCGGTGAGACATCTTCGGTGACTCATTCGATCAGCATCGATGAGACATCTTCGGTGACTCATTCGATCAGCATCGGTGAGACATCTTCGGTGACTCATTCTATCAGCATCGGTGAGACATCTTTGGTGACTCATTCGATCAGCATCGGTGAGACATCTTCGGTGAGACAATTGATCACATCAGTGAGACATCTTCGGTGACTCATTTGATCAGATCAGTAGCGGTAGACTTGTAACGGTAGTTGTGGCTCTGCCTTGTATCGGTAGCGGTAAGTCTCTATCTGTATACTTTGAATAACTATGGACTTTAGAATATCAGTAGACTTCAGCATATCGGTAGACTTCAGCATATCGGTAGCTATCGACTTCGATGTAGCGGTAGGCTTGAGTACCGGTGAGCTTGTAACTGTAACTCTATCTGTAGACTTGATGTTCCATATCGGTAGACTTTGATGTAGCGGTGATCTTTGAGTACTGATGAACTTGATGTATTGGTGAACTCCGTATCGGTATCTAGTTTGTAACGGTAGCTGAAAACTGTTTGAGCATTCAATTGGAAGAATGAGTTAAGTCATAGTAAACATATATCTAATAATTCAAAAGACTTAATTTAAGCATAATTAAAGTAACAACAAATATTAAAGTATATTTGGAATGTATTAAGCATAATCAAGATATAAATAAAGAATGGTTGGGATTATCAAAACACAATAAAGCCACTTAATTCCAGAGGGTTCAACAATCTCCCCCTTTTTGATAATCACAACTTATTCCAAAAGTAAAGTAATATCAGAGGAAAAAATATATCAAAGTATGATACCAACATTATAGTATCAGAAGAAAAATCTCAGCAATTGATATCAAAAATAATATAGTATCAGAGGAAAAATATGTAAACAAGAATATATCAAGAAATAATGTAGTATAAGAGGAAAAAACAAACAAGATACTTTAGTTTGAAAAGATTATCATATTCCTCCCCCTATCAATTTAACTACAGGATTTTCTTATCAATTTCTCTATAAATTTATCAATCCATTTCTCTATCCATTTCTCTATCAATTTCTCTATCAATTTCTCTCCCTTTGTGATTACCAAAAAGAAGGGTATCAGAGAAAATAGAAGGACTAGGAAAGAAAATAGACAGAGTAAAATAGACAGTGAAGAGAGGAATGAAGTATGTGATTGATAAGCAAAAGATACATCAGAAAAGCACAAAAATACAATAAATCCCATCAAAAATGGAGTTAGAAGCACTCAATCATCCTCTTGAACAAGTTTATTTCCCTTGGGATCAGCAGAGGGTTCAGAGGTAGAGTCAGCAGGCTTGGGAATTCCTGAAATAACCACAGGTGGATCAGAAACTGATATAGTACCAGATCTGTAATCTGAGCTCCTCTGAGTGATCATCGGTGTCAGGCTTCTGATGGCTTGAACTGGAGTCAGTTGAGGAGTACTCCCAGAAGCAGATGGTGGAAGGGCAGGTGGTACAATCACTGGCCGAGCATCCACATGTAGGAAAGGCAGCAAGAGATTCCGGAAATCCATGATGATTCTTCCACCTCTCTCCATTGCAGATACAAAATCATCTCTATTCTCTATAAACTTTTCCAAAGCAGGATTAAGCTCCCTGAGCCTACTAACTTGTTCCCTGAAGGCTTGGGTAACTGGAGGTAACTTCATATTCTCAAGCAAAAGCTTGAAATGGTTTGTCATTTGGTGCTTGGTATAAACCTTTTCAAAATAAGCATCCACCTTATTCTTGATTGCCTCTTGAGAAGCAGTAGATTCCCGCAGGTGATCACGAACAAAACTACTAACTTCCCTAGTGGTAGCAAGAATCTGAGTATCTGAAGCACCACTGGGACTGGACTTAGCCAATTCTTCCTGAATAATAGTGCAGATCTGGTCAAGGTTCACACTGGAGCTAGTTGAGGGAAGAGGTTTCATTGAGAAGGCCACTGTCTCTTTGAAAGATTGAGTCAGACTACTGATCACCTTCTGAACAAGTTCATCCTGACTGTTAGGATGTTCTTTGACTGACGTCTTAAAGGCCTCAAAAACATCCACAAATTGTTTGACCACTTCTTTGATATATCGAATGTCAGTGTGCACTTGGGTTTGAGAACTGTTCAAAGCAGTCAATGAAGCAATTGATTGTCTAAGAGCAACTACAGCTCCTATCCAACTCTCAATCTGAGTGTGGCACACATTAAGTTCATCCACCATTTCTTTCACAGGACTGGACACACTACATCCAATGGATAACTCAAGGGATTTCTCCACACTGTTCATCTCTTCAACCATACTTTTCTTCAAATCTGCCACTGATTCTCTTATTGTTCCTATCAATTCGGCTTTTAAAGACTTAAGGTCCTCCTTGGTTGCCACATTTTCAGCCATAGTGGGTAAGGTAGCTGATTCCTTTTGGGGTTGGTCTTCCTCTTCCGAATCTCCATAAGAAAGTCCAAGAATTATATATCCGGGATCTGATGTCCAACCTTCAATGTCATATAATACTGATACTGAGCCAAGATTCTCTCCCTCACTTGGAACATTCTCCTGAGGTATCTCTTCAAACTGTTCTTCCTGAGGTAATTCTGAAATTTCCTCTACAACCACAGCAGGTTCAATAGCCATTTTTTCTGAGTCATTAATGACTCTCTCATTAACAGGTGATGCTGCTATGTCTTACTGATCAGCCACTGTCCTGACTGTACTGACTATTAGAGGACTCAAACTCAGCTCTTTTTCAACATTTTCCTTATCATCTTCTTCACCATCAGCCTCGTTTTCTCCATTAATATTATGATCAGATTTGGTTGTCTCATCCTACTCAGAGGTATATTTGAAAACATACTGGCATGCTTCTTCTTCTTCTTCTATAGTCTCTGTATCATTGTCCTTCAAGACAGTTTCTCTCTTTGGTAGTTCTTTTGGAGGGATAGCTGCTCCATAAGAAATAACTTGATGCACAAGACTAGGGGGTAAGTCTGGATCTCCTCCTTCCTCTACTGATGTTTCTTCCTCCTCAGCTTCATCATCACTGTAGACCGGTTCTGGCTCATCTGGTCCAAGACTAGGATCCCTCACATCCTTTGGTCTAGAAGGATGATCCATAGGAGTATACTTATCATAAATTTTTCCATCATCATTCACCCATGATTTCTTCCAAATATTCCATCTAACTTTCATGTATTTACAGATAGTTCTTGTAATATAGAAGTTATCCTTAACCACTACCAGCTCATCCTGAGGTCCAGCTATCTCCTTCACTTTCAGCATCATAGAAATTAGCTTTGAGAAAAACAAGGCATTCGATTTTGACTTCGGTCTAGTCATCTCTTCCACTTGAACCATAATCAATCTAAATAGATTGATTCTTACACTGTGCTTCAGCAAATGTAACAGATATATGTCTTGGAATCTCAAGGTGGAAAAGTCTCCTCTTCTCGGACTAACAACATGCTGAATAAACTTAAACAATAGCTTATCTTCTCCTACCATCTCTGCAGTAATCACCTTTCTAGGGGTCCCATCCCCTGTGAGCTCCAGCAAAGCATGTTCATATTGAAACACATCATTGTTCGAAGGTACAGACTTTGAGAAGAACGCATAATATCCTTCATGTGGAACTCTTAGGTTCTCAGCCCATTATCCTGAAGTAAAAGATACTTCCTGACCATTTACCATAGAAATCATTCCACTTTCTTCTTCAGACTTTTCAAAACGAATGAATTCGTAGAACTGTTTCACCAGTCCTGGATAATAAGGTCCGTTGTTGTTCGCGAAGCATTCTAGCCAACCTTGTTCTTGTAAAACCTTAATAACTAACAACTTACTGTCCATTAGCCATTCTGCACACACCTCTTTTTCAACAACTATCTCATGCTTTGATAGGTGCGGTTTTACTGGTCTTCTCTGAGATACACTTCCACTGCCACTTCCACTGGCATCAGTACTAGCTACTTTTTGTCTCTTCGCTGTCGGCGCTTCACTCCCATCTGTGACTTGGGTTATCTTGACGCGGGCCATTGCGTATTTGAGGCTAGGGTTCTGAAGGTTGAGAGGTTTAGGTTTAGGAGAATTCGAGCAGACAGGTTCGCGGTGAGATTGAGTGAGTCTAGTTCGAGTTTTAATATCATTTAGGATTCATAAATCACATAAATCATAAATAAAATAAACAATGGTTCGATGACTTGGATTTACAGAATAATACAGCGCGGAAATGTACTGGTAAATTCTTCTAATGGTAAGGTCTCCCTAACGGTGAGGTTTCCCTAACGGTGAGGTGTACCTAACGGTGAGGTTTCCCTAACGGTGAGGTTTCCCTAACGGTGAGGTTTCCCTAACGGTTTCAAGGGTAAGTTATCATTCCTAATTCATGTATGATGAAACTTAATCTTTCTGAACTTAAAGGCTTAGTGAAAATATCAGCTAATTGAAGTTCGGTGCCTATAAATTCAAGTGTTATATCACCTCTTTGATAATGATCTCTTAGAAAATGGTGTCTAACATCAATATGTTTAGTTCTAGAGTGAGACACAGGATTTTTAGAGATATGAATCGCACTAGTGTTGTCACAGTTGATTGAAACATGTTTAAAGTCAAATCCATAGTCCAATAAGGTGTGTTTCATCCATAGAATCTGTGCACAGCAACTACCAACAGCTATGTATTCTGCTTCAGCAGTAGAAAATGCAACTGAGTTCTGTTTCTTATTACACCATGATACTAGCGATTTTCCAAGTAAATGACATGTTCCAGATGTGCTCTTCTTATCTAACTTATAGCCAAAAAAATCAGCATCCGAATAACTTATTAAATCAAATGATTGATCTTTTGGATAAAACAAACCTAAATTTGCAGTATACTTAAGATATTTAAAAATTCTTTTAACAGCAAGTAAGTGTGACTCTTTAGGATTAGCTTGAAATCTATCACACATACACACACTAAACATAATATCTAGTCGACTAGCAGTAAGATAAAGTAAACTCCCAATCATACCTCTATAATTAGTTTGATCTACTGGTTTAACAGTTTCATCAATATCCAATTTACAGGTGGTACTCATAGGTATGTCACTTTCCTTAATACTATCCAAACCAAAACGTTTTAATAAATCCTTAGTATATTTAATTTGATTTAAAATAATTCCATCTTTAGTTTGAAAAATTTGAAAACCAAGAAAATACTTAAGCTCTCCCATTAAGCTCATTTCAAATTCATTTTGCATAACCTTTGAAAAATCAGTACATAAAGAATTTTTCGAAGATCCAAAAATAATATCATAAACATAGATTTTTACTATCAATACATCTTTTGAAATTCTTTTTATAAAAAGAGTGGGATCACCAATTCCTTTTGAAAATCTTTTTGAAATAAGAAAGTTTGAAAGTCTTTCATACCAAGCTCTTGGAGCTTGTTTTAAACCATATAAAGCTTTAGAAAGTTTAAAAACTTTATTTTGAAAATGAGGATTTGAAAAACCAGGTGGTTGTTCTACAAAAACATCTTCAACAATAAAACCATTTAAAAAATCACTTTTCACATCCATTTGATATAACTTGAAATTCAGATGTGATGCATAAGCAAGTAAGATCCTAATAGCCTCTAATCTAGCTACAGGTGCAAAGGTTTCCTCATAGTCAATTCCTTCTTCTTGATTGTAACCCTGTGCAACTAGCCTAGCTTTATTTCTAATGATGTTTCCATATTCATCAACTTTGTTTCTAAACACCCATTTTGTGCCTATGGTGATAGTGTCCTTAGGTCTTTCTACTAATTTCCAGACTTTGTTTCTTTCAAATTGATTTAGTTCCTCTTGCATAGCCATTACCCAAAATTCATCATTGATAGCATCATTGATATTTTTAGGTTCTAGCTTTGACAAGAAGGCTTGATGTGCAACCTGATTTCTAAGAGAAGCTCTAGTCTGTGTCCCTCTATCAAGATTTCCTACAACAGCATCTAAAGGATGATTCTTCAGAATTCTAGTTGGTCTAGAAAAGCTAGGGCTCGAGATTTCAGGTTCATCTACAGGTTGAGGTTCAACAGAAGCAGGGTCTGGAAAATTTCCAGAACTGGATGTTTTAACTACAGGTCCACTGTTTTTATCATTAAGGTTCAAACCAGAGAGATCATCTGCAGGATTTTCAAGAGAGGTCTTAGGTTCATGTGGATCAGTTTCATCAAATTTGATGTGAACAGATTCTTCCACACATTTGGTTCTCTTATTGAAAACTCTATATGCTTTACTGGAAGTTGAGTAACCTAGAAAAATTCCTTCATCACTCTTGGATGCAAACTTATCAAGATTATCTTTAGTATTAATAATAAAGAATTTTCAGCCAAAAACTTTGAAGTAGTTAACCTTAGGTTTCCTATGGTTCCACAACTCATAAGGGTTCCTCTTAAGAACAGGACTAATCAAGACTCTATTAATAACATAACAAGATGTATTTACAGCTTCTGCCCAAAAGTAAACGGGTAGGTCATACTCATTAAGCATAGTTCTAGCAATTTCTTGCAGGGTTCTATTCCTCCTTTCTACTACACCATTTTACTGAGGTATCCTAGGGGCAGTGAAATTGTGACTATAGCCACTGTGTGAGCAGTAAGATTCAAACTCATGATTTTCAAACTCACGACCATTATCACTTCTTAGGGTTTTAATATTAAGTCTACTAAGGTTCTCTACAGACTTGGAATATTTAACAAAGTAAGAACAAGCTTCACTTTTGTGAGCTAGAAAGTATACCCAAGTATATCTAGAATAGTCATCTACAAGAACATAGACATAATGCTTTCCATTTAAACTAGAAACTCTAGAAGGTCCAAATAAATCCATGTGAACCAACTCGAGAGGTTGAGAAGTTGACACTTGTTTCTTTGATTTAAAAGAAACTTTATGTTGCTTTCCCTTTTGACAGAGATTACAAACTTTGTCTGCTGGAAATTCAAATTTCGGTACGTCTCTAACTAAGTTTTTCCTAGCAAGTTTTCTAAGTGAATGCACATTACAGTGTCCTAATCTTCTGTGCCAAAGCCAAGAATCTTTATGAAAAGCATTTAAACAAGTAATATTTTGATTAGCTAACGAATTTAAATCAATACCATAAACATTTTCATTTCTTAAAGCAGAAAACACTAAAGAATTTTTAGAATTAAAAACATTGCAAGAATCATTTTCAAATTTAACATAAAAATCATCATCACATAACTGAGAAATACTTAACAGATTGTATTTAAGTCCATCAACAAATAAAACTTTAGAAATTAATACTGAGTCAGTGTTACCAATCTGGCCTAAGCCGATGATTTTTCCTTTTGAGTTATAACCAAAGGTGACAAAACCTCCATCAACTCTGACTAAGCTTTTAAAGCATGAGAAGTCTCTTGACATATGTCTTGAACATCCACTGTCCAAGTACCAGGTCTTTTTACAGGATCTCTTTAAGTAGGTTTCCTACAAAACAGATTTAGATAGGAAATGATTTTGGTACCCAGATTTTCTTGGGTCCAGACAGGTTAGCCAATAATACTTTAGGTACCCATATTTGTCTAATGGGTCTCATAGAATTTCTAGAATCAATATATTTGGAAAGATAAAACTTATTAGATCCATAACTATGAATATAACTCGTTGAAGCATATGAAGTTCCAGAGCTAGCAACATTCTGTCCAGATTTAGGAATGAATCTAGTTTGGGTAATTTTCCTTTGTCCAGGTTGGTATCCTATACCAGTAGTGTATCTAGGTTCTATTTTCTTACCTAGCATCTGAGTAAGAGTATCTTTACCATTTGTAAATTTCTCTAAGTCTTTATTGAGTTTCTCATTATATAATTTTAGTTTAGTGTTCTCTTTAAGAAACTGAGCATTCTTTTCTATTTCAATATCCAGATCAGATTTATTTTTAACAGTTAAAGCATACTGTTTCTTTAAACCTTTGTATTTGTCTTTCAGCTCATTACAAATTTCTTCTAACATATCACAATATTTAAACAGTTCATATTTAGACATGTTATCACATTCAGAATCATCTCCAGAATAATATGAATTAGAAGCATGATTTTTTGAAGTTACCTCAGAGGTGTTTATCATAAAACACATGTTCGCCTTGTTTCTGTGTTCAGTTTTAGAAACTTCAGATTCACTAGAACTGTCCTCAGAAGCACTCCAAGTAGCCTTCATGGCTTTCTTATACTTGTTATCCTTGTATTCATACTTCTTCTTGTATTTCATCTTTGGACAATCTGCTTTTATGTGTCCTTTCCTTTTGCACTCATAACAGACAACTTCATTAGATTTATCAGGCTTCTTCCAATCCTTTTTCCAATGTCCTTTGTTGTCATACTTACCTTTGTAGTTTGACTTTCTGAAAAACTTCTTCTTCCTATAAAATTACTTAAACCATCTAGCAATGTGAGCCATCTCAGCATCACTGTCAGAGTCACTCTCACTGTCTTCACAGCTTGAACTTTCATTGATAGCTTGAAGCTTTTCCTTATCCTTATTCTTTGAGGTTGTAGTTTTGAAGGCAACAGACTTCCTTCTAGGTTCATCATATTCTTCTTTGTTCACTTTGAGTTCTTCTTCATACATCATCAGTTTTCCAATTAGTTCCTTGACTGGCAGTTCTCCAATGTCACACGATTCTCTAATGGAGACAGAGGTTCCTCTCCATCTTTCAGGTAGACATCTCAAAATTCTCATGATTTGTTCCTTTGCTGGAACATCCTTTCCCAAAGAAGTCATTGTGTTGACAATTTCATTGAACCTGAGATACATATCAGAAATGGGTTCATCAGGCTTCATCTTAAAATTATCATACTTAATAGTATAAGTGTTCAATCTCATTTCCATAACATTAGTTGTTCCTTCATGAGAAACAGCTAAGGTATCCCAAATTTCATAAGCAGTTTTACAAGCAGATATTCTATTAAATTCCTCATCTCCTAGAGCACAGTACAAGGCATTCATAGCTTTGCATTTATTATTGTAGGTTGTCTTAGTAGCTTCATTCTAAGTAGTTCTAACAGTAGTTGGTATTTTGTATTCAGATTCTATAGCAGTCCAAATATCAAAACCCATGCTTTCTAAATGAATTTTCATCTTGATTTTCCACTGAGCATAGTTAGTGCCATTGAAAAATGGTGGTCTATTGGTAGCAACACCTTCAACTCTATTATCCATGATAGCTTACTTAAGGAAAATATTTTAAAGAAATAAAAATTTAGAAATAACAGAAATTTTAAGAACTTTAAAATACAACTAAAATCACAGTTAAAAAAGAGAGTACAAGATATTTTAAATGAACCTCTGATACCAAATGTTGGTCAGAGTGGACACTCAAGAGGGGGGTGAATTGAGTTCCAATTAAAATTTCTGTTTTAAAAACATTTTCTTAAAAACCCCCAAATAAAATACTAAATTAAATTGTAGTGAATTTATATCGAAGTAAAGGTTCTGTTGGGTTCTCAAGGGATTGATTATTTCCCAGTTAATCAGTTGATTAACTTTTGAAACCAACTTACTGATTTACAACTAATATAAACACTTGCGAATTTAATTATCAAAGTAGATTTAAAACAATTTTGGTTTTAAAGTATTAGCAGCGGAATAAAAGAATAACTTTGAAAGATATAGCACAGAAGATATAACCAAGAGGTTCAGTCTCAAGCTGATACTTAGTCCTCTCAAAAGATTTTATAAAAAAGTGATCCACACCCTGGATCGGGGATAAACAACAGTATACAACTGTCCAGGTCACACGACCTCAACCACTGTTATCCGTGGGAAACAAAAACAACAGAAACCAGTTGTCCAGGTCACACGACCTCTACCACTATCCCAGTGGGAAGTAAAAGGTGTAAGAGTATTGAGTGAGGATTTACAAATCCTCCAGTTAGAGTACAGGAGACAGTGTGTGTGTAAAATACAGCATATAAAACACACTGCTCAATATGTAAAAAGATAAATCACAGAGCAAATATTTAGAGTTTAGAAATGGCTCTAGTGATTTTCGTGCAGTTCTGGACTCTTTTGATTGATTAGAATTCGCTCTGAGTCCTCTTCTGGTTTTTGTCTGGAAAACAGAGTATCGTCTGTTTCCTTGACTTCCAGGTTCATAGATAGAGAAGAAGTAGTCGATGAAGTTCTTGTTTTATGTTCTCGTTCTCAGCTCTTCACTGGTATGCAGTAATTAGTTCTTCGTGTAAGTTCTGTCATCTCTTTGCACTCACGCTCTGTTGTTCTTTCATCACACCTTGCGGTCTTTTTCTTTGTCTATGTGTCTCTCTCTTCTTCTAATTTACAGTAGCACATCCTTCCTTTATTTAAAGCACGTGCTCCGGCAAAGGAAATGATTTCTTTTTGCAGGTACGAGGTACGGTTCCCTAACATCCAACAACACACATTAAATAAATGACAGAGCATTTAAAATATTCCTAATATGACCGTTGGTTAGATTAAATAAAGATAAAGAAATTCAAATAGCCGTTTATGACTATCAGTGTGTCAAGTGATCGGTGGGTCATCAGCATCGGTGAGACATCTTCGGTGACTCATTTGATTAGCGTCGGTGAGACATCTTCGGTGACTCATTGGATCAGCATCGGTGAGACATCTTTGGTGACTCATTCGATCAGCATCGCTGAGACATCTTCGGTGACTCATTCGATCAGCATCGGTGAGACATCTTCGGTGACTCATTCGATCATCATCGGTGAGACATCTTCGGTGAGACAATTGATCACATCAGTGAGACATCTTCGGTGACTCATTTGATCAGATCAGTAGCAGTAGACTTGTAACGGTAGTTGTGGATCTGCCTTGTATTGGTAACGGTAAGTCTCTATCGGTAGACATTGCATAACGGTGGACTTCAGCATATCGGTAGACTTCAGCATATCGGTAGCTGTCGACTTCAATGTAGCGGTAGGCTTGAGTACCGGTGAGCTTGTAACTGTAACTTTATCTGTAGACTTGATGTTCCGTATCAGTAGACTTTGATGTAGCGGTGATCTTTGAGTACCGGTGAACTTGATTTATTGGTGAACTCCGTATCGGTATCTAGTTTGTAACGGTAGCTGAAAACTGTTTGAGCATTCACTTGGCAGAATGAGTTAAGTCATAGTAAACATATATCTGATAATTCAAAAGTCTTAATTTAAGCATAATGAAAGTAACAACATATATTAAAGTATATTAGGAATGTATTAAGCATAATCAAGATATAAAGAAAGAATGGTTGGGATTATCAAAACACAATAAAGCCACTTAATTCCAGAGGGTTCAACATAAATAATAAATAATAAATAATAACTAATAAATAAATATAAATAATAAATAATAAATAATAAATAAACATAAATAATTAATAAATATAAATAATAAATAATAAATAATAAATAATAAATAATAGATATAAATAATAAATAATAAATAATAAATAAATAATAGATATAAATAATAAATAATAAATAATAAATAATAAATAATAAATAATAATTAATAAATAATAAATTTTAAATAATGAATAAGGAATAATAAATAATAAATAATAAATAAACACAAATAATTAATAAATATAAATAATAAATAATAAATAATAAATAATAAATAATAAATAAATAATAGATATAAATAATAAATAATAAATAATAAATAAATAATAGATATAAATAATAAATAATAAATAATAAATAATACATAATACATAATACATAATAAATAAATAAATATAAATAATAAATAATAAATAATAAATAAACATAAATAATAAATAAATATAAATAATAAATAATAAATAAATATAAATATTAAATATTAAATAAATTTAAATATTAAATAATAAATAAATATAAATAATAAATAATAAGTAAATATAAATAATAAATACTAAATAAATAATAAATAATAAATAATAAATAATAAATAATAAATATAAATAATAAATATAAATAATAAATAATAAATAATAAATAGAAAATAAATATAAATAATAAATAAATATAAATAATAAATAAATATAAATAATAAATAATAAATAAATATAAATAATAAATAATAAATATAAATAATAAATATAAATAATAAATAATAAGTAAATATAAATAATAAATAAATATAAATAATAAATAATAAATAAATAATAAATAATAAATAATAAATAATAAATATAAATAATAAATATAAATAATAAATATAATAATAAATATAAATAATAAATTATAAATTATAAATTATAAATTATAAATTATAAATTATAAATTATAAATTATAAATAATAAATAATAAATAACCAGTAACAAATATTATTATTATTAATAATATTTTATTATTAGTAATAATAAATAATAAATAATAAATAATAAATAATAATTAATAATTAATAATTAATAATTAATAATTAATAATTAATAATTAATAATTAAATATAAATAATAAATAATAAATAATAAATATAAATAAATATAAATAATAAATAATAAATAAATATAAATAATAAATAAATATAAATAATAAATAATAAATAATAAATAAATAATAAATATAAATATTAAATATAAATATTAAATATTAATATTAAATAATAATTAATAATTAATAATTAATAATTAATAATTAATAATTAAATTTAAATAATAAATAATAAATAAATATAAATAATAAATAATAAATAATAAATAACCAGTTACAAATAATAGATAATAAATAAATTAAAGTTTATTATAAATAATAAATAATAAATAATAAATAATAAAGGAAACACATGAAAAAGTATGAAAAGACGTGATAAGGGATTAAAAATCATGAAAACGCATGAAACAGGATGGAGAAGCATATGAAGAATGGGGCATTAGAAAGAATGAGAATGCATGAAAACTCGTGACAACTCTGAAAAACTCCTTAATAATTCAACATAATCATCATAATAACCCACAAAAAACCATTGATAAAGATAACAAGTCATGGAAACCCAAATAAATAGTAACAAATGGAGCAACCGTTAAAACCCGTCAAAACAGTCATAAAGAGACAAAAACATTGGACTCACATTAACAGAGATAACTTATGATCTGAGAGTCTGTTTTAGATCCGCGACCTGTCAAATCAAAGATCCTGAAACTATCTTCGACCTGAAAGGGGAAAGAGTCCGAATGGACAGGCGGATTGGAAGTTACGACCATTTAAAAAAAGCTGGCAGGGAACAGGTGCTAGAAACGAGGCATTGAAAAACATAACAAACCCGATACCCACTAAAAAGGCCATAACATATGATCTAGGAGTGCATGTGGGCGCCGCGACCAGTCAAACTGAATCTCATGGAACGAGATATGATCTGGTAGGTGGGGGTGGCCGAACTGACATGCGGATCGCAAGTTAGGTCCGTTTGAAGACAAGTTCGACGGGACACCGATGATAGAAACAGGGTTTTGGAGGCCATCAGAGGGGTTTTTGGGGTCGAAAAACACAAAAGAAGTTTTCTTGTGTTGAACTAGTGCGTAGATCTCTTCGCTGGCTTCAATTTGATATGTGGTAGAGCCCAAACGGACACCCGGAGCGAAAGTTATGTCCGTTTGAAGTTGGAGAACTTTTTTCAACTTTCTTATATCTCTAATATCTTCCGAACCTTAGACCGTCTCACGGTTTTGATTATATTTTCCTCTAGATCTCTTCATGAGCTTCGATTTGACTGGTAGTGGCACTTCAACGGACGCCCGGATCAAAAGTTATGATCGTTTTAGTGATTTCGGGGTTTCTCGTGTTTTTTTATTTTTTTCATTTCATTTCGCGGCGGTTTTACTGAAACCGCCGTTATTTTGCGAAGGCTTTTTAAAAAACATCCGCTAATCCTAGATTAAAATTAAAAAAAATAAATAAAAAATAAAAAATAAAATAAATTTTTTTTTGGCATTTCGCGGCGGTTTAAAAACCGCCGCGAAATGGCGGCCCGAAACGCGTTTAGCGGCGGTTTTAAAAACTGCCACGAAAAAACCGCCGCTAAACTGCCGTTTTCTTGTAGTGACCATATTATAGTGTGTAATAATTGGGAAATAAACCAAACATCAACCATATCCTAAACTATCAGAGTACATTAATACAATAAAAATGGATCAATAATAATAAATGAAATGTGAAAACATGTAGTCATACAGTCAAAAATCCCTAATCAAGCTGATCACATTAACAAATAAGAACATATAAAAGAATATGATTCTAAACTAAAATCCTTGGGATTTACCTTTATACCAGTATTTACATCCAACTTGAGCTACTAGAGCTTAATCAAGAAATAATGGGGCTCATCCCAACCTGAACAACCAACCAAGTGAGGGGTATTCTAGGGTACCAAAGCCTCATAGCCTCCTATGTAGGGTGTGATTGCAACTTGGTAGGGAAAAACCAATTCTGTATCATATATAATTGGTAAATTAAGTATATTTATACGTGACATGATCCGATAAATAAATTAATTGTTGGATATAAATAAATAAATCATTATCATCCCTCGAGTTTCATAGCGACACCATATGCCAGTCATACCTGCTATGTCCAGTGATGGAGTATCTCTAATCATGTCACATAAGAATTATAACCAACATATCCATATAGGGGGACAAAGTCTTATCTCAAACCAATCGACAATATCATATCTGCTTCATCTAGTGAAAAAGTATCTTTGAGCGCATCATGTAATCATCCCAACTAATGTAACCACCTGGGGTATAACTCACCTTGGTATACAGAAGATAGAAAATCGAGATCTAACTCACACCAAAATATATAATATAAACACCCAGGGTATAACTTTCCTCAGTATGAATGATGTATAAACTTGAGGTCAAACTCACACTAGTATTCAAAAAATTAACACCTAGGGTTTGAATAACCTCAGTATACATAAGATAAACACTCAAGATAAAAGCCACCCAGGTATGTAGGATCAATTATCGACTCCCAATCAAGGTATAGCATAGTTTCCAAATCTATGTGGTGGGTTCCATCCCCTACACATAGATCCTAGGAGCATGTACAAGGAATCACATGTCATGAGGTGGGTTTCATCCCCTACCCAAGGATCCATCATACACCAGATGAGTCCCATTCCCTACCTAAAACTATAAGAATAAATAATTTTTAACACCCTGGGGCATCCCTCATTCCTAGAATATCATGTAATAAGTTTACCATTCCAATTAAATCATGACTACTTTGAAATTGTTTACCAATCTATTAATAATTTAACTTCATACTTTTCCATTTTACCAAAGGGTCAATCCCATCACTAAAATCCTAGCTCTCCTTCACTACAACTTTCTATGGTATACATCGAAAAATCAACTACCAAGGTCCTCTAAGTCACAACATAACTCATCCACCCCATGTAGGTTCCTTTACCCGGTATCACATATCAAATCAACACCCATAACTTAGGGAAAATATATCCCATAATCCCATTATGATCATCACATATCCTCACTAGCCTTATAAGGTAAGCCTTACAGGAATTTCTCTTAGGAGATGGAAAAAATCCTATCTCAAACCCAAGTCATCCTAGGTCAGACCTCACCCCCCAACATATTCATCAATCCCCCAGGGTCTTCCCACCTATGTGTTAATCTTAAATGGGGTAGGAAAACTCACCCCATACACATATAATCTAGAAAATAGTGTATATACACATGGCCTATTTGGGCCAACCATTTATATTCACCACATCACACCACTCAAAGGTCACCAGGGAAACTATTGTAAAGGCCACCACCTTGTATTCACATCTTTTAATTCATACCCATCAGGGTATAAGTGAATTAGGGAAAAATATTTATAGTCAGGGCCTCAACCATTAGTGATCAAGACAACTAAGCTAGTGCACAAGCGTCCTCAATGTCCATTGTCACCTTGATAAATCTGTTTATTGGCATTCAATTTTATTTACACAAAATACTCAATTTAAATAGGTCGATTCCCACCATGGTGAGACCATATATCACATGTAATATAAATAAACTAAAGTAAATACCATTGGTGTATATTATGAGGACCACCTACCTTAATTATGAATCCATTTCCATTTTTAATCATGGTCTAATAACATTTCCCAATCTCCTCCAATGTCAATTGGCCATTTCACTTCATCACGAGGCCCTAACATGAATTGAATAGTCCATAATTAATCATAAAAATTTATAATTTATTATTCCAATGATTATAATAATTTATAATCATATAATCTATTTTAAGAAATAGGGATAATGCCTATAAACTCACTGAGCATCAATCTCTCATTAAACTCCCATGAAACTACACCTAGAGGGTCCATGGCACACCCTTGTCCCTATCCTGGGTGAAATCCCAAACATGAAACAACAATTCAATTACAAAATAAATTTAATTTAACCCAAAAATCTAAGAAAAATCACTACAATAATTTAACTCATCAAAAATACATGACATAATGTACATACATTATCTCAGGATGTCCTCTCACTAGTCTGTGTGAAAGCCCCATCAAACATAGATGATTTCACAATGATCCAGTGAAATATCTATAAAAACCCTAACATGAGGAAACTAAAATTTAATGAGATGGTGGAAGAGGGAGGATATGGAGTTAATAGTGGGTAAGGATAACCCCGAATAACTAAATAATGGTTTGGACCCCACCCCAAATCAAAGTGGGAAAGAGGAAGGAAAGGGGGGAGGCCATTTGGTCCATGCATGAGAATGAGGAAGAGAAAATAGGGGGTATTCCCTATTAAACTCACTAATAAAAATTAATACTTCTCCCCTTCTAATGAGCCATGTAGTTTGGATACACGATTTTCTAAATCATAGAACAACAGTGTAGTCAGAACTATATCAAAACACCCCATCACATGGTTAGGCTTCATGATCTATAAAATTGTCTGAAAACCATGAAAATTAGAAATGCCTTGATTTATTACATTTCATTATGTCTGTCAACAACCATGTGTCATGTCTAAGGTGCAAGCCACCCACACAGTTTCCTCTAAAATTTGCATGATTTACTATAAACCATGTGCTAACCATTTATATCAACTTTTAACTATAAAATTGAACTAAAAACCTCCACACTACCAAGGTGATGCATGATTTTTCTTAAATCATGAAAAATAAGTCATGGACCCCAGGTATAATCCTCCAAACACTCATGAAATGTTACATGAATATCCTGAGACTTTCTTAATCACTTGAGGCACCTCCCAGTCCTCAAACCATATCTAAAAATATCGTCTTGAGATTCTCAAACTCTTGAATTACAAATCTAATTCTCAGTTATAAAAATGAATTGTCCAAAAAATTTCCAAAAAATTAAATTTACTCATAAAATCATTACTCATAAGGTATTGGGTTCTTACACAATTCATGTATCTTTATTTACTATAGGGATTTTAACATCAGGTAGGCCCCAATTGAGGATACTTAAACTATGATTCATTTTGATGGGGGTGAATCATTGAATAAATTTCTCTCCTAATACTTTTTCTAACTTTCATTCAACTATCATTATTTAATTATATTAACTAAATAATGTTGTTAATTTATTTTATTAATGAGTGGAAAGAAATAATCAGTATACATGATGCAATAATTTACAATGTTTGTTAATCAAATTGAATATCTATATCCTTAGCATGACTCATAAACACACATATCCATACTATCTACAAGGAAAATTTGGTAAATAAAAATAAGAAGATAATATTATTATAGTCATTAAAAATGAATTCTCTCCACTTACCAAGTACTCCTACACATTTATATAGATAGGATGGGGTTAAATATCATAGACTACTTTTATCTAAATCATTTTCACTGAAATTTTTATCTTTCAATTATTCTTTAATTCCACAACACAAATTCTTCAATATCAAACGATGAGAGAACTTTTTATATAATTCATAAAATAATAAAAAACTTAGAATATTTCTACAAAATTAAATAAGACATCACTCTTATTCAATGTAAAAAACTCAATCATCAAACAGAACCTATCATCCTTTAATAATTTATAGAATTAGGTCCCTCTTAAATAATATTATTCTCCCCTCCCCCTTATCCCTTACCCCCTCTTGGACCATGTCAACCTTCCTTTATCTCATGAAATATCTGGTACACTTGATATGAACTTATCTTTCTTTCAATATATTAAATAATTCTAAAAAACTATAAATAAATATATAGTGTTTTTAAAAAACATAAGATATTTACCTATAACACTACATTTTTTCAAATAGTTTAAAAAATTATATCTTAATAACTCTAAAAACAAACTACAGATGAAAAATAAATATAACATGTTAATTAATAGCATGACATATTTTCTTAAAATCCTAAATCACACCAAACAAACCACAATATTTTACCATTTTCTTTCCATATAATTACAACCACTTTATTCAATATAAAATAAAACATAACATGTTTATTATATCATGTGTATTAGTTTAATCACATTTAAAACCATTAATTATCCCCACATCACAAAATGTATGTATTTTTTTTCTAGAACACTTCATTGAAAACTATGAGGTGCACCCACATCATCTTTTTTTTAAAACCATGTCTCAACTAATTCACACTTCATCATCTCTCATCCATTAAAACATGGAATGTTGAATTACAACCACGATATATTTATAAGATTAAAATTTTCTATAGAATTAAACATATAACCAAAGCATGTAGAAATATATCTACAACATATTTTTCATTATGGCATAAAAACACTACACCTATAAGAATTATTCAATTTAAATATTCTCTAGTCATTCATATGACCTCTTCAACTAGTGAAACCTCGATTAAAATGAAATTTTAATAATCATTTGATTTTATTCTATGGTTGAAATAAAATAGAAAAACAAAGTAGACCATGTATTAAAAGTAAATCAACTTACTTTAATACCCATACTTCTATTTTGTAGAATATTGAAACAAATTCTCTATAAACATTAAACTTCTTTAGAATGATGAGACATGGTCTTGATAATATTCCACTTTGTATTTTTTTGGAAAATAAGAAATAATTCATTACTCATAAATCCAAATCTATAAAACTTACTCTTTCTATAAGAAATTATTTCGATTGATAAGAAACACATTTATAAGAAAATTTTAAAATCATAAGAGTAATTCGTGATACTAAATAAATCTTATACCACCTTTATAAAATATTGAGACAATAAACCAATCATGTCATTCTTAGAAATGTCATTTCAATTAATTAATTTTAAGCCTATGTGAGAGAACACATTTTAAGAAATAATAGTGACTAAAATTAATTCTTGAAGCTATCTATATAAAATACATCACTTCTCTTATTTTACCAACATTTATAACAAACTTCTCTATAAATTTTGTTTTTTGTAAAAATATATTCCCTTTCAATAATATTCTCATTAAATATTTTTACAATTACCCTTATATATGTGCTAGAAAATTTCCCAAACACATAATTAAAAAACACATCAAAGATATTCACTTATACTAGCTCACACACATACTGAACTCACAATTTTATACACACATGCGTGTTCAATGTATAAACTAAATTCATAGTTTTAATTTATAATTCCCCCTAATTATATTCTATACCTTTAGGTAAAATATTTTTATCTACATTTGTGTTATTAGATTTTCCTTTGAAAACAACAATATAAAGGATAGTAGATAATGGGATAAAACCATATTGACTTGAGGTTAAACTCCCATAATCAATATCAATTTATGAAAAGTGTATTTAGGAAAAGGTTTCGTAAAAATATCAACTAATTACTCCTTTTTAGAAAAAATAAAACTTTAAAATAATATTTTAAATATTTTATTTGATAAAGGTGTACTTGATGTCAGTATGGTTTGATCAAGAGTATTAAAATGGATTCCTTTTTAGGTTAATCACAGTTTTATTATCAAAACATACTAACAAATGAAACTTCACTTCTATAATGAGGGATTGTAATTGAGTCTGTATCTATATGAATTATAAAATTTATTAGGTTATAGACACATATTCCACTTTTACAATACTTATATCCATTGAATTTTTCTTTTTTGTGTGGCACGAAATACACTTTTGTTCTAAAAAGAACACCCTTCATGTCATGGACTTCCAATCATTATCACTTTTATCCTAATATGCATCAAAAAACTCAAAAAAATATTTACATGTTATAATACATAATCCCAAAATCAATATTACCTTTTAAATACCTTTGGATTATATTTAGTGTAATGAGATGACATTGTTTTGATTAACTTTGATATCTATAAAATAGTGAGATTGTATAGAATATTTCTAGTCTTGGAGTAGTCAAATAGTGTAAACTCATAATGATTTTTCTAAATTCTATTTACTTAACATATTTTCCATATCAACCATATAATTTTTTATTTCTTCTGAAATAAGAGTAGAAACTAATTTTCGATTTTAAAATATGAATTTATTCAATATTTATTAAGAATATTTCTATTGAGAAAGAAAAATAAGATCATTTAATTTAGTTATTTAAGGCCTAAGAAATATATCATCTTTCCAAGTATTGAAATCTCAAAGCATAAAACTTCTTGAAAGCTTTATCATTATTTCCAGCAAAAAAATAACATTGAAAAAAACAATGATGATGAGTGATTAGTTTGAGAACTCATTTAGGAACAGGTTATTTTCAATTATACCTTTTCTAAATTATAGTAATCCAAATTTGAATACCAATATCTCATATATTTCTTTAATCCATATAAATATTGATTAAACATGTACACTAATATGGTATCATCTCTAGGTAAATATTAATTAGTTTAGTCCATGTAAACCTCTTTCTCAGGATATTTATTTAGAAATATAGATTAGACATTAATTTAAAATATATTATATCCTATTTAAGGGGATATATAAATAAATATTTGTGTGGTCTCATGCCTTGATATAAAATAAATTGTTTAATCAGATTCAACTATTTTTACTTGAGATTATTTCTTGAAAACTAGCATCTCCTTGTTCCTTACCACTTAAACTATTTTATTATATTTGTTTCACAAAACAATGTTGTTCTAATAATATTAATATGATTTATCCTTCAAACCAAAACCCATGTTTTATTTATCTCAATCTAATCTAAATCTTCATGCATCATTGCAATCCACTTTTGTTTCCCTAAATCCTCATTCACATTCTTTGGTTTTACTTGAGAAATCAAAAACATTTGAGATGTTTTACTCAATTATATTCTTGTTAAAAATATTTAATTATGATCAAAAATTATGTTATGAGACTCCAATTTCTTTCACAGCCATGAATAAACTAAATCATGTTACTCGTCATCATTTGAAACATAAAAACCATCATCTTCACATTTTTACTCACTATATATTTATACACTTTCTAAATTTCCAATTTTATATTTAAATAAATAAACACCTTTTTATTCATCTTCCACTAGCTTATAATTATTTTTACAGTAATAAAAATAGTGTTCAAATACTATCACATCAACAGTATCAACTATATTTCTTGATTATTTATTGAAATCGTGAAATCATATTCTATTTGATGAATATCCAAAAAATGACCCATCAAATCCACGTTGCTCAAATTTTCTTATGTTTGGTCAATTCAATTTGATCATAAAAGGACTTACAAATACCCTGAAATACATCAAACTTGGATAATTATTATAACATATCCTCTAAGGATGTATTTACAAATTAGGATGAAATAAACAATTATTTTGAATGCAAATCATAGCTCCAATAGTTTACCTCCAAAAGTGATGAGGTATTCCGTGATCAAATAATATCGTCTCATCCATCTCCAAAAAACTTATATTATTTTCAATAAATAACACCATTTCATATAGGTGTGTATGTTTCAATGTACTCACGTTAAATTTAATTCTTATCTAAGTGAGCTTCGAACTTCTAACTTATATGCACATCCCCATTATCCAATACAAAAATTCTCCCCCTGATGACCACATTATTTTTTTTATACTCATTATAAAACTATTAAATATATTTAGAGAATCATATTTGTGTTCTATTAATATAATACACATCGTTTATATAAAATTTTCAATAAATGACATAAAGTACCTATCTCTATGTTTCAACTTCTACTTCATCAGACCACATATATCATATTGAATCATCTCTAAGGGTTAAGTCATTTTAATATTCATTTTATTATGTAAAAAAATAAATTATCTTCCCTTTATAGAATGGGGAACACATCCAATAGTTTTCTCTATTCAATATTGAAATATATCAAGTAAAATTTTCTCAATTAAACATGTTTTTTTAGCCAATGTGACCAAGTCTCTGATGTCATAAATCACCCTCCTACTTTAAACTCAAATAGAATGAGTTTTTAGGATCTCCCACTTGAAATAAGTTTCATATTGTTTATGATCCCTTAATAAATATATTAATTTCTTTCACCTAATTCACTAAGAATTCATCCTATATAAAGATATCTTTATTTAATTTATTAAAGAGTTGAGAAACAGTAAGTAATTTTTTTTTTCAAATCATAAATGAATAAAGAGTTATTTTATTTTAGAATTATTTAATCAATATTTAGTAAAAAAACCCTTTTATCTTGAGATATACATCATTAAAAATGTAACAGAACCATCTTTTCACTTCTAAAATCACATAAAAAAATTTATTCACATGTATTATAATATGAACAATCATTGTCGAATATTCAAGGTTATTCCTTTTGTAAATCCTTCAGTACAACTTACATAGTAAAATCCATCATCTTTTAATTAATTTTCTTCCAAAACACTTTAAATGTTTTATTTAAAATCAATTTTATTCGTAAGATAGTAATAAAATATTCCACATTATAACCCAATTGATAACTTCTTCAACAAATTTTATTTAATAACTAAAACTGATTCTCCACTAACACTTATAAAATTTCAACAAACTTTTGAAAATTATTTCTTATATAAGTGGGTTATCTCCACCTAAAATATAACCATCCATATATTTATGAATTAATTGTATTACTTCCATCAAACTAGAAATTCCTTGATATGTGACCAAAACCACTCCAGCACTAAAAATATCCATAAAATGAAAAAAAAATCAAAAAACTTCTCTTCATCTAATCTAAATTAATTATTGTTTTTTCCTAATTAGATTACAATTTTGAATCTATTATTTTAATTTGAATCATGATATCATATATACTCATCACACTTCAATTTTTAGATTTTACTCATAATTTTCTCTTTACAATTCATAAAATATTTTGTATTAAAGTTAAAATTTTTGGATGATATGGATTTATATACTTATTATTTTAATACTACACACCTCAATTACTTTATATTTTGATGATTTTTAGCCTTATCTTTCAAACATTCAAAAGCTTTTGTATACATATAATGAGATCCTTGATGATCAGTTCAGTTATTAATTTTCATGGATGCTTCACAAGTTTTCTTAAAACACGTTTAAATTTTACCAACTTCTTGAATGGATTCTTCAAAGTTAAAATTGATTTTTTAAAATCATTTTAATCATATAACATATTTTTTCAAGTAATTTTATTTTTATTATCATTTTTGTTAATTTCAACTCCAGTGAATCATTAAATTTGGATCCTATTCAAATACAAGTTTTATACTTTCAGTTTCCTTCAATAACATGAAATATTTCACACCTTTATCATTATTATCATAATTTGATATTTTATATACCATATTTAAATTTTTAATGTATTTTTCCAACTCAGAGTTATTCACAATACATTCCTTCAACATTCATTTTATCACAACTTCCATGTATATCTCTCTTTATTGTTAATTTCCTCTCTTATCCCCATCAATAAAGAACTAATCTTCATTCACTTAATAAATTTTAAAAAAATATTCACGATCAATAAGTTTCATGACATCTTCATGTTCACTTCCAGCACTTTCTTCTCTATCCATATTGTCTATAAAACTCCTTTTATTCAACATTGATTGCCTTCTATATTTCCATTTAAAGTTAACCCTAAACTTGTTTAATTATAATGATTTATTCTTTACGAACTTTATTAAAAACTCACCATAATTATCACTTTCATCCTCATTAGGTTTTGGATAATTTATGGAAAAGTGGGAAACAACTAAAATGTTAGAACATTTAAATGTAAACTTACTATGATATTTTCTATTTCATGTTAAATCATTCCTATAGATGTGTAACATGAGTTTTTCAAAATTTACCTTATTGTTTTTATCTAAAAGTGAGTCATATTTTTATTCCATGACTTTATTTTGATACCTCTAATTTATTTAGGTATTAAAACTAATTCCTTTCCCAACCTTACACCTCTTATTTAATGAATCATATTTCCTCATCTCATGTGAAATCATTAAATTGTGTATGTCATCTAGTGGAAATTAATTCAATTCCCAAATTTCAATATTTGAAACAATTTCATCAAATTTTATTATGGATTCATAGACTAGTGGTTTTTTGCATTAGTTGACATCCATGGGGTCTTAGGTTCAAGTCTTTCAGTGTATGTGTGACGATGCATGACTATTTTCTTTTTTCCCCTATACCTTAAATTATATTAACTATTACAAATAATAAATATATATTAATATGGATTGGGTGCCCATGAAATTTGGAAGACCTCAATCCCAACCCATTTTGAATAACCTCTGGCTAACTATATTTAAAATAAAAAATAATGAAATCACATCATGTGATGATGTTGTTAACCCAAGAAGTCTCTATAAAAAAAAATATTTTCCTTAAAAGGAATCTCATCACTCCAAATATATTTTTTTTTCACCACCTCTAAGGAATTTAGATTATCTATCAATACATTTCCTTCCCTATAGTCATGAGGGAATCATATACAATTCCTTCTTTATAGCCATTTATTTTTTAATTTTATTACACAAACATTAGATTTTTATATTTTTGAAATACTTATTGACTGTATTTTAATAATCATTTTGGTTTTCAAAACGCGAACTTATACCCATTTATTCTTTCAATTTATTACACTAAATTTATAATATTATATTACAAAAATTGGTTTGACATCTTAAATACATGTAAATACCCATTTATTTTCATGACCCGTCCTTGGGGCCCACGTCGGGACTACCCCAAGCCCGCATTCCATAGGCTAGGGGCTGGAGACTAGCACCAAGGCATAATTCCTGGTAAAAAGGGAAGGAATTGCCTTTGTAAAGTAAACAAACACCACAGAGCAAGCAAGCAGTAGAAGTAAACACTAAGTAAAAACTGGGTATAACAGTAAGTGCGGAGAAGTAAGTGTGCCAGTATAAAAACCCAAACTGAAAGTAAAGTACAACTAGAAAGGGAAAACAGAAACTAAAAAGTAAAGTCGTAGTGTCGAGTTGTCCACTAAAATTCCCACCTAAAGGGTGGGTACATATAGCCTCCACAACTCCTCGGGCCTAGTCGTCCGCTCCGAGTACGTCCCGTCCAGTGGTTCACCTCCGGGTACCGACCTGCTCCGCTAGCCTCAACCACGATCAGTGTTGTCTGTCATCTGCAACCAACACAACGTAGTGTGGGCATAGCCTGTGCAGGGGTAAGTATAAGCTACTCAGTAGGGACCCCGAGACCCCCGAAGGTCTCTCAGAATCCACAGAGGATAATCCACAAAGGAAAGATACAATCATGAAAAAACATCTGTCACTACTTAGGTATATGCCAATACATATACCTAAGTCATCAATTCCAGTTCACTCCAACTCCGAGCTCAAGTAAAACCCAGTCCACACAGGAAAACGTAACCCGTTCCACAAAGGAAATCACAACACAATCCACACAGGAAAGCAAAACGTAATACACATAGGATATCAAGTCAAGATTCATCTCACACAGGTATACTTCTTCATATGACGATAGAGATGATTAGATATATCCACTGATTCATCTATGTCATCAGACACACAAAGGATCGATAGATACTAACCCCCGCAATGACCCACATAGGATCGATAGGTAACTAACCCCCGCAATGACCCAAAAAGGATCTGACCCACACAGGATCGATAGGTAACTAACCCCCACAATGACCAACACAGGATCAGACCCACACAGGATCTGTAGGTGTTGGCCCACACAGAACCGCTGAGCGCTGACACACACAGGATCGGACCCACACGGGATCGGTAACACTGATCCACGTAGGATCACTGAGTGTTGTAGTCGTCGTTGTCTAATCCACTGAGGATCTCTGTACAGTCATCATCGTCGCAGTTGCAGCCAGCTCTAGGGTTTCCGCACACAGCAAGCTCGTTCGGGAGGGTCCGCTCCACGAGCCGAGAGGCTGATACATCAATGAACACATATTCCGGAGTTGATGTATCCAAAAGTTCCGTATCATTAACAGGAACTCAATGTCACAGACGGCGCGTCAATCGGACGCCCGGTCAGAGAGTTATTGGCTTTTTCGTCCCAGGGGTCCAACTAGTTTTTAAGTCAAAATCAACCCGACCGTACTCCACCTATGTCCAAACCTCGGGTGGAGTAATCCAAAAGATCCGACTCACTTAGAGGAATCCATCAAAGTCAACGGCACGTCAATCGGACGTCCGGAGCTCAAGTTATAAGTGTTTCCGCTCTGAGGGCCCGGTTGGTTTCGTGTACGAACAAACCCGGCCGAACCCAAAGTTCTCCGAAACCTTGAGTGCGATATACCAAAACGACCGTCTCGACCCAAGAATCGCTTCTCAACTGACGGTGCGTCGATCGGAGGCCCGTAGCTCAAGTTATGGGCAACAGACTGAAAGAGGTTCGGTAATAGGGGGTTCGGGCCCGGTTCGACCTGGCCCGATACCCCCAGGGTCGGCCCGAACTGGGTCGACCCGAACTGGGTCCGGGTCCGGCCCGCTTGGGCACGGCCCGACCCGGTCGGCGCGGCGCAGCCCGGCCTGGGCGGATCGGCCCGACGCGTTGGGCACGCTGGCGCTGGCCGGGTGGTCAGGCGAGCCGGCTCGGGCGTTATGGCTGAGCGATGCGGGCGGGGGGCGCGCTGCCCCTGCGTGGAGAAACTGCGGCCCCTTTATGGGGCCGCTCAGCTGGCCGGTCGGGGGTTACGACCCCCGGCGCTTTCCTCGAACCGGCCGTCCTGCACCGGCCGGCTGACTGCTTCCGCCACGGGACCGGCAAGGGCCGGTCCCCTTGCTCCAACGCCGGCGGCCCGGAACTGGCTGCAGCCTTGGTTCGTCCGGCGCGGCGCGATGGCCCCGCGCCCCTCCACCGCGGCCTCGCTCCGGCCATAGGGCTTTAGTGGTTCTCCGGTGCGGCGCGACGGTGCCACATCTTTGGTTCATTTTCAACGGCGCGATGCGACGGCGCCGCGTCTTGGTTTGTCTTCAACGGCGCGGCGCGACGGCGCCGCGCTTCTCCCCCTTTCCTTATCAAAAATTCTGCGCGGTGCTTCGGCATCGCGTTGCCATGCTCGCCGCAATAATAACAACAACCAAAAGGGGTGGAGTGTCGGCCGTGTTCGTGCGGTCCGACCTCCTCCCGTTATCATGATAACAGGCGGTTCAAGGAAAAGGGGAAAGCGACGGAATATTTCACGAACTAAAAAATAAAATAAATCCCTACCTCAACGTTGTCTTCGAACGAGCGTTCATCGCGGAATTAACCATCGTGGAAGAAGAGGATCGCCGCGGAAGAAGAGGATGGTCGTTGGCATTAGGTGATCTCCGAGGAAGGCATATCTCACCATCGTCCGCCGTCGTAGGTTGGTGTTCTTTGTTGGCGGTGGTGCGTTCTTCGTGTTCTTCGTCGAAGAACGAAGAATCTTCTCATTTTCTCCCAGAGGTTTAACACAACACAAACAAAACCATAATAAAATAAGTCCTCCCCTTATTTTATTATCAACATAATAATTTGAAATTCAAAAGATAAGAAATGAACAATTAATTCAATGAATTGATTGTAACGATTTAACCGCCCAATTTAATGAGTCGCTTCTTAACCAAAATAAACGTAAGGTTTGACTTTCATTAAAAGGGGGGGTTGCGGGTGCGTTACTTAGAAGGAAAGAAACGGAGGGGCTTGTGCAGGCCTCACCTCACAAATATCCTACCAAGTGGGTAGGATATTGTGGGTCCCACCTTATCCTCTTAACTTAGGTTAAGCCGCTTTAAGTGAAATGAAATAAATTGCCGCACCATTTTTATTTTATTTCTTAACTTAACCCCAAAAATTAAAAACCACACCTGAGAAAATGCAACTCTGGAAAAGGTGTTTCTAAGCAATTACCGGCACTTCGATTCCATTGGTGCCCTTGGAATTCAATTCTGAGCACTGGTTTAAAAGTTAGAAAAAACCCGCTCGTTCGTTCACTGAACGTACCCGAGCAAAACTTCAGACAATGATTCCGGGCACACCGGTACTTGGAATCAGGTGCCGTCAGAAACTGTGTTCTTGTAAAATTCTCAAGAAAATTAAGAAATAAATTTCCTTGAATTTTACGGGTATTTACATCACTCCCACCTCAGGGCTTTACGTCCCCGTAAAGATACATCATAAACTAGGGAAACAAATGTGGGTACTGAGCACGCATCTAAGCCTCCTCCTCCCAAGTGCTCTCCTAGAGGTTCTCGTGCTTCCATCTGATGCGCACTAGAGGAATCGACCGTCCACGTAGGACCCGCTCCTTTCGATCCACAATCTCCACTGGGACCTCCGCAAAAGTCGCCCTATCATAAACGTCCATCTCCCCATGGTCAATGATGTGCGTCGGGTCGTGCACGTATCTCCTCAGCTGAGACACGTGGAAGACGTCTTGCACTCGGTTCAACTGAGGTGGTAGAACCAGGTGATAAGCCACCTCGCCAATTCTGCTGAGGACCTGGAATGGTCCGATGAAGCGTGGAGACAACTTGCCGCCTCGACCAAATCTCTGTAATCCATATCGACGTAAGACCCGCAAGAAGACATGGTCGCCATCCTCGAACTCCAGTGGCCTCTGCCTCCTATCAGCATAGAACTTCTACTGGATCTGAGTTGTCCTCATCCGCTCCTGGATGATCTGGACCTTCTCTGTCGTGGCATGGACCATCTCCAGTCCCACAAGTGCTGACTCCTCAGAGTCTTTCCAGCACAAAGGAGATCTGCAAGGTTGGTCGTACAACGCCTCGTATGGTGTCATCCCGATGGTGGAGTGGTAGTTGTTGTTGTACGCAAACTCCACCAAGGGTAGGTGGTCCTCCTAGCTGCAACCAAAGTCGAGGACACATGCGCGGAGCATGTCCTCGAGAGTCTGAATGGTCCTCTTCGTCTGACCATCTGTCTTAGGGTGAAAGGCGGTGCTCAGACGTAGCTGCATCCTGAACGCCTCCTGCAACCCCTTCCAACGTCGTGAATTAAAGCGAGCATCTCGATCAGAGACGATAGATGATGGAACACCGTGAAGTCTTAAAATCTCCTGAACGTAGAGACGTCCCAAGCTCTCCACTGAGCCCAACTCTCTGATGGGTAAGAAGTGATCCGACTTGGTGAGTCGGTCGACAATCACCCAAATGGAGTCGTGACCTCTGGAAGTGTGTGGAAGTACAGTCATGAAGTCCATAGATATCCCGTCCCACTTCCACTCCAGGACCTCCAAGGGTAGTACCAAGCCTGCTGGTACCTGATGCTCTGCCTTCACCTGCTGGCAGGTGAGGCATCGAGAAACGAACTCTGCCACAGAATTCTTCATGCATGTCCACCAATGTTGTCGTCTGAGATCCCGATACATCTTCTCCACTCCAGGATGTACCTCCAAAGGGGAAGTGTGAAAATCTCTCAGCACCACCTCCCTCAAAGAAACTGGTACCATGGTACGTCCTCTGAAAAGGACGTCGTGCTCTGCTCCAAAGGAGAAACCATCAGGTGCCTGTCCTGAGGATATCTGCGTACGCCGCGTCTCACAATCAATGTCCCCATGCGGTGCCTCTCTGACCCACTGCAGTAGTGGAGTAGTGGTTTTGAGTGAGACTGAAGGAATTTTGTTCCATCTCTATCCACAAAAGATATCTACAAAGTAGCTAGCTGCTCTGTCGCCTCCCCAAGTAGCTAAATTCTCGTCCTCCTGCTAAGAGCATCGGCTACTACGTTCCCCTTCCCAGGAGTATAGACTATCTCAAAGTCATAGTCCTGGAGGAACTCGAGCCATCACCGTTGTCTCAGGTTCAGGTCCTTCTAAGAGAAGATGTACCTGAGACTCAGATGGTCAGAAAAGACTGTAAAGAGCTCGCCCATCAGATAGTGTCGCCATATCTTCAGAGCAAAGACCACTACTGCTAACTCCAGGTCATGAGTAGCATAGTTCTGCTCATGCGGCCTCAACTGGCGTGATCCATAGGCTATCACTGCCCGCTCCTACATCAGGACACATCTGAGTCCGGTCCCTGAAGCATCGCAGTAAACTACGTACCCTACTCCTTCCTCCAGCAACCTCAAGATAGGCGCACTGGTCAATCTCTGTCTCAGCTCCTAGAAGCTCTGTTGACATCTATCTGACCACACAAAGGGTTTCTCCTTCTTCGTCAAAGCTGAGAGTGGTGCCGCAACTCTGGAGAAGTCTGGCACAAATCTCCGATAGTATCCAGCTAGTCCCAAGAAACTCCGCACCTCCGTCATGCTCCTGGGTGGCTCCCAAGCAAGCACTGCCTCGATCTTCGCAGGATCCACCGCAACTCCCGCCTTAGAGATGACGTGTCCCAAGAAGTGGACCTCACGTATCTAGAACTGACACTTTGAGATCTTTCCATAAATTTGGTGCTCTCAGATTGTGTCTAGTACAACCCGCAAGTGGTAGGCGTTCTCCTCCTCAGTCGTCGAGTATATCAAAATGTTGTCGATGAAGACCACGACAAATCGATCGAGGTATGGCTGAAAGATCCTGTTCATGAGGCCCATGAACACTGCAGGAGCATTGTTTATGCCGAAGGGCATAACCAAGAACTCATAGTGTCCATACCGACATCTGAAGGTCGTCTTCTGCAAGTCCTCGTCCCAAACTCTGAGCTGATGATAGCCTGACCTGAGGTCTATCTTTGAGAACCACCATGCTCCCTTGAGCTGGTCGAAGAGGTCATCAATCCTTGGTAGTAGATACTTGTTCCTCATTGTCACCTAGTTCAGGCAATGATAGTTGACACAAAGTCACAAGCTCTCGTCTGCCTTCTTGGCGAACAATATCGGGGAAGCCCAGGGTGAAGCACTGGGTCAGAAGAATCCCTTGCCTTGCAAGTCCTCCAACTGTACCCATAGGTCTTGAAGCTCGGCGGGAGACATCCGATATGCTGGGGTGGATATCGAGGTTGTCCTGGGGTATAGATCAATATAAAAGTCTACCTCTCTATGAGGAGGTAGTCCTGGAACATCGTCGGGAAAAAAGTCTGCATACTGATCCACCACTGTAGGAAAACTAGGACTCCGCACGTCAACTGCTCCTAGAATGAGGCAGACAACTGATGAGTGATGGGTTTTCCTCTCCTCTGTGGGAGTCCATCCTGTGCTGCGAAGTCTCCCTTCTCACCGGTGAAGCTAAACTTGCTCCCGTCGGTGCGTACACATCACACCTTGCGCCTAATACAGTCAATCTGAGCATGGACTGTAGATAACCAATCCATGACCAAGATGATGTCGTAAGGCCTCGACGCCGCTACAAGAAGATCCAAGTCGAAGATCTCACCTCCTAGAGTAATCTCACACTGTCGGCACTAGTGCGTAATCATCGAGTCTACTCCCGTAGGAGTCTCTAGCCGAAAGGATCGAGCCAATGGCTCTGTCGGAATCTTCGTGCTCCGAACAGGGGCAGCGACTATGAAAGAATTACTCTCTTTTGTGTCTATAAGAACTGCAGAAAGTGTGGAATAGACACAGATACTTCCTCGAATCATCTCGGGCATGTCGTGGTCGTAGGCCTCCGCTGCATGGAGTTGTGCCTGTCTCTGCCCGCCAGCTCCCTGTGGTCGGGGTGGACCTCCTGATGGTGGTGGTGGTAGAGCCTCAAAGCGTCTCCCACCACCTGCTGCTCGGCCAGATCCTCTGCCTCTTCCGCCTGCTCCCTGCGGACCACCACAGTCGACTCCCTGCCTCTGCCTGGGTGACCCCTCAACCATCAGCTACTCCTTGGCACGGCGGGTCGGGAAGTCACGAGCCATGTGGCCCTGCCCACCGCATGTGTAGAATTGTCTGCCTCTCGAAAGACTAGCTCCGCGTTGTGCGCCCCGTACTGCTGAGCTAGTGTCCTGAGGTTGTCTGCCTGAGGGTTTGGTCTGCCTGGACCCATGATTCATCCATCGACTGCCTGCTGCAAAAGACTCTGTTACCTGCCGCCCTGTGGTAGGTCTTGCTACTGATGAAGGCTCAGCAAGTAAGCTCTCAATCATAAGGGCTTGCTCCAATACTCCTGCCTGAGTCGGAATGCTGAGGGAGATCAACGATGCCCTGATCTCCTTCCTCAATCCCTGCTCAAAGGTCCGAGCCCAGAAGAATGGGTCATGTACCATGTCTGTCGAGTAGCGCAAGAGTTCGGTAAATCTTGGCGAGTATTGAGCAACCGTCAAGCTTCCCTGCCGCAGTTGTAGAAGCTCCTAGATGCACACTGCACAGAGGGTGGCTGGGACGATCACTAAGTGGAAGAGGCTCTCAAAGTCCGTCCAGAGGAGAGATGACTCATCGTGCACCTAGAGCCTCAAGCTCCACCATCTGCCTGCTGCCGCGTGCAGTAGGCTCGCTGCGAGGATCACCATGAGGTCTGCTGGCGTCCTCACTAACCTGAAAACCCATACTACTGCCTCCAGAAAATCCTCGGCTGCCTGGGGGTACATCTCCCCATGGAACCTGGGCGGTTGCTAGCGCTGAAACCCATGCAGTGCACTTAGGTGACATGCATCGTCAGTGGTTGGGGCTGGTAGCATCGGTGGCTCGGCGGGTAGAGGTACCGCAGGTGCCTCAGCTGTCAAAGGGCCCTATACCGAGGCCTCGTCGCTCGGTAGGCTGTCGTCACGCACAACTCTCGGAACCCTAGCTGGCTGCCATCGTGGGGCCATCCTGAAAAGAGACAGGTGCGCCACGGTCAGAATAGTATACCTGGTGAGCTGACACAAAGTAATCACAAAGAAAACTTGAAACACACATGCAATCAATGTTCTCGTTCTTTAAGTCGGAAATCAGAAGTCAGGGTCCTGGTGTACGGATACGTCGTCCGCCGCACCAACACTGGACTCCCTGGACTGATAACCACACCCAATATGCTTAACATTATTGCTTCACTTAGAAAAATATCAGAGTCCAAAGTTCTGTGGTAGAATCGAACTCCTCTGACACCAATTTGTCACGACCCTTCCTCGGGCCCGTTCCGTGACTACCCCAAACCCGCCTTCCATAGGCCAGGGGCTGGCGATTAGCACTAAGGCGTAATTCCCGGTAAAAATGGAAGGCATTTCCATTGTAAAGTAAACAAACACCACAAAGCAAGCAAGCAGTAGAAGTAAACACTAAGTAAAAACTGGGTACAACAGTAAGTGCGGAAAAGTAAGTGGGCCAGTATACAAACCCAAACTGAAAGTAAAGTACAACTTGAAAGGGAAAACAGCAACTGAAAAGTAAAGTCGCAGTGTCGATCAGTCCACTGGAATTCCCACCTGAAGGGTGGGTACAAATATCCTCCACAATTCCTCGGGCCCAGCCATGCGCTCCGAGTATGTCCCGTCCAGTGGTCCACCTCCAGGTACCGACCTGCTCCGCTAGCCTCAACCGCGATTAGCGATGTCCGTCGTCTGCAACCAACACAACGTAGTGCGGGCATAGCCCGTGCAGGGGTGACTATAAGCTACTCAGTAGGGACCCCGAGACCCCCGAAGGTCTCCCATAATCCATAGAGGATAATCCACAAAGAAAAGATACAATCACGAAGTAACATCCGACACTACATAGGTATATGCCCATACATATACCTAAGTCATCAATTCCAGTTCGCTCTAACTCCAAGCCCAAGTACAACCCAGTCCACACAGGAAAACGTAACCCGTTCTACAATGGAAATCACAACCCAATCCACACAGCAAAGCATAATGTAATCCACATAGGATATCAAGTCAAGATTCAGCTCACACAGGTATACATCTTCCTATGACGATAGAGATGATCATATATATCCACTGATTCATCTATGTCGTCGGACCCACAAAGGATCGATAGGTACTAACCCCCGCAATGACCCACAAAGGATCTGACCCACACAGGATCGATAGATAACTAACCCTCGCAATGACCCACAAAGGATCTGATCCACACAGGATCGATAGGTAACTAACCCCCGCAATGACCCACAGAGGATCAGACCCACACAGGATCTGTAGGCGCTGGCCCACACAGGACCGCTGAGCGCTGACCCACATAGGATCGGACCCACACATGATCGGTAGCACTGATCCACGTAGGATCGCTGAGTGTTGTAGTCGTCGCCATCGAATCCACTGAGAATCTCTGTACAGTCGTCGTCGTCGCAGTTTCAGCCAGCTCTAGGGTTTCCGCACACAGCAAGATCGTTCAGGAGGGTCCGCTCCACGAGCTGAGAGGCTGATACATAAACTGACACATAGTCTAGATTTTATGTATCCAAAAGTTCTGTATTGTCAACAGGAACTCAACGTCACGGACGACGCGTCAATCAGACGTCCGGTCTGAGAGTTATTGGCTTTTTCGTCCCAGGGGCCCGGTTGGTTTTTAAGTCAAAATCAACCCGACCGTACTCCACCTACGTCCAAACCTCGGGAGGAGTAAGCAAAAAGATCTGTCTCACTTAGAGGAATCCATCAAAGTCGATGTCACGTCAATCGGACATCCGAAGCTCAAGTTATAAGCGTTTCCGCTCTGAGGGCCCTGTTGGTTTCATGTACGAACCAACCCGGTTGAACCCAAAGTTCTCTGAAACCTTGAGTGCAATATACCGAAATGACTTTCTCAACCCAAGGATCGCTTCACAACTAACAGTGCATCGATCGGAGGCTCATAGCTCAAGTTATGGGTAACAGACCGAAAGAGGTTCGGTAATAGGGGGTTCGGGCCCGGTCCGACCCGGCCCGATACCCGCAGGGTCGGCCCGAACCAGGTCGACCTGAACTGGGTCCGGGTCCGGCCCGCTTGGGCGCAGCCCGGGCGGATCGGCCCGACGCGCTGGGCGCGCCGGCGCTAGCCGGGTGGCCAGGCGAGCCGGCTCGGCCGTTATCGCTGAGCGATGTAGGTGGGGGGCGCGTTGCCCCCGCGTGGAGAAACCGCGGCCCCTTTATGGGGCTTCTCAGCTGGCCATCCGGGGGTTACGAACCCCGGCGCTTTCCTCGAACCGGTCGGCCCGCACCGGTCAGCCGGCTGCTGCCACCACGGGACCGGAAAGGGCCGGTCCCCTTGCTCCGACGCCGGCGGCCCGGTACCGACCACCGGTTCCGCTGCTCCACCGTGGCCTGGAACCATCCGCGGCTTGGTTCGTCCTGCACGGCGTGACGGCGTCGCGCCCCTCCGCCGCGGCCCTGCTCCGGCCACGGTGGTTTAGTGGTTCTTCGGGGCGGCGCGACGGCGCCGTGCCCCTCCGCCGCGGCCCCGCTCCGGCCGCGGTGCTTTAATGGTTCCACGGTGCGGCGCGACGGTGCCTCATATTTGGTTCGTTTTCAATGGTGTGGCGCAATGGTGTCGCGTCTTGGTTCGTCTTCAATGGCGCGGCGCGACGATGCCATGCTTCTCCCCCTTTCCTTATCAAAAATTCCGCGCGGTGCTTCGGCACCGCATTGCCTTGCTCACCGCAACAATACCAACAACCAAAAGGGGAGGAGTGTCGGCCATGTTCATGCCGTCCGACCTCCTCCCATTATCATGATAACAGACGGTTCAAGGAAAAGGGGAAATCAACGGAAGAATTCACGAACTAACAAATAAAATAAATCCCTACCTCAACGTTGTCGTCGAACGAGCGTTCGTCGTGGAATTAACCGTCGTGGAAGAAGAGGATTGCCGCAGAAGAAGAGGATCGATGCGGAAGAATATGATCACCGTTGGAGTTAGGTGATCTCTAAGGAAGGCGTCTCTCACCGTCGTCCACCGTCGGAGGTTGGCGTTCTTCATTGGCGGTGGTGCGTTCTTCGCGTTCTTCGTCGAAGAACGAAAAATATTCTCTTTTTCTCCCAAAGGTTTAACACAACACAAACCAAACCATAATAAAATAAGTCCTCCCCTTATTTTATTATCAACATAAGAATTTGAAATTCAAAAGATAAGAAACGAACAATTAATTCAATGAATTAATTGTAACGATTTAACCGCCCAACTTAATGAGGCGTTTCTTAACCAAAATAAACGTATGGTTTGACTTCCATTAAAATGGGGGGTTGCGGGTGCGTTACTTAGAAGGAAAGAAATGGCGGGGCTCGTGCGGGCCCCAACTCACAAATATCCTACCAAGTGGGTAGAATATTGTGGGTCCCACCTTATCCTCTTAACTTAGGTTAAGCCGCTTTAAGTGAAATAAATTAAATTGCCGCACCATTTTTATTTTATTTCTTAACTTAACCGCAAAAATTAAAAACCACACCCGAGAAAACGCAACTCCGGAAAAGGTCTTTCTAAGCAATTACCATCGCTACGATTCCATTGGTGCCCTCAGAATTCAATTCTAAGCACCAGTTTAAAAGTTAGAAAAACTCGCTCGTTCGTTCACTGAACATACCCGAGCTAAAATTTGGAAAATGATTCCGGGCACACCGGGCCTCAGAATCAGGTGCCGTCAGAAACTGCGTTCTTGTAAAATTCTCAAGAAAATTAAGAAAAAAAATTCCTTTAATTTTATGGGTCTTTACATTTATAATTTAAAATTTTTAAAATTTATTTATAAAGTTAAAATGAATGATCTTAAATTAAATATATACACACACACACACAAATAATAATTCTAATATCATTTAAAAGCATATATTTGATGTGTTAATAATAATTAATTAAATTTAACTCAAATTTAGAATCGAATTAAAATTTTAATATGTACTAGATTAAAAATAAATAAATAATTTTTTTAACATGTAGATAAAAAATTAATAATTATTCATTCAATCAGGTTCAGATTTATGATATAAACCACTACCCGAACTCTATCAGAATATTGACCATTTTTTTATTTTTGATAGCTTAATTGTGTTCCAAATTCCATTTCACAGCCAATGAAAAATGGTCCATACTATAAATTAGTATACAAAATAATAATATATAATAAAAATTATAATAATAATATAGTTTTATCCAACTAAAGTTAAATATAATAAAAAAATATTTATTAATACATTCTATGAATTTTATTATAATATTTTAATATTGTAATATTATAATATTAATAAATGTATAAAAATAAATCAAAAAATATTTTACTCTATTTTATATTGATATTTGTTAACTATGACTTCTTCTCATATGTAAAATTGAAATGATTTCCATTATTTGAAATAAAAAATCAAGGGATGAGAAGGCACATTTCTATCTTATAAAAAAATCTATGTCGTAATGTTTTGAGGCCACCAAAATTATTAAGAAGTCTATTATATATAGATAAGTTTTCATTCCTCAAAAACATGTGTCATCACCTGGTGCTTTTATTTCCTTCCGAAATTTTCCACCTACCTCATTTCTTCTCCTCGAGACTAAACTCTCTTGTGTTTCCATCCTCATCACCCTAGGGTTCTCATTTTCCTAGTGATTCCCACCTCTCCTCCCTCATTGACATCCCACTCCCATGTCTAACTCTTCTCCTTCCAACTCGATGTATCACTCTCGTACCTCATCTTATTATCTCTCCAATGCCATACCACTCACGAATGACCTCTCATGTGCTTCCATCCTCTTTGAATCCAGAGTTTTTCCTCAAATGGTAAATATTTATCCATTTTCCATCACTAAAGTCATCGATGGATCAACCAATCCCCTTAAGGAATATTCATTTCATTCCCAAAACAAATTTATTCCTCCATCTAACAACACATTCTGCAGTGGTTGTCCTTCAGTTTCCCTTCGGTTGTGAAAGATTAAATGGAATAGTTATTTCTTATGTGTTCCTTTGAAAACTATGAAATTTCATAATACTTCTAAGAAAATCCAAAAAGTGTCAATAGATTTGCATATGGTTCCTTATTCTTGATACCGTCTATACATATTTTATCTATATTATTAAAAAAATTATTTACCTAATAATTTTTATAATCTTATTATAAAACATCTGTTTTTTCTATTAATAAATTACAACCTATACTGCATTCAGTTAATCAGAATTTATTTAACTATTCATTTTGTTAGGGTTCACGCATTTTTATTCCAGCAAATCAAAACGTGTTGTAGTTTAATTAATCTTGACTGATTTTATTAACTAAAGACTAAATACAAAACATTTTCTTTTTATATCATAAAAATTAAATGTAATCTTGATTAATGATTTGTATAAAAGTGTTGTAGTACATGAATTACGTAATTTATACTTTCTGTTAAAAATTATATTATATTTTTATTACAAATAAATATGTATACCATGATTCTCCATACTTCTTGATACCTTATGTACTTATTTTATTATTATTTTTAAATTTGAAGCAAATTTTTTCTTAATAATTTTTCTTCTATTATTACAAAACATTTATTTTTTCATTCAATAATTACAACTTCTATTGAATTCGACCAGTCAACATTTATTTACCTATTTATTTTTTCAGGGTTCACACTTTTTTATTCCAACACATCAAAATGTGTTATGATTTAGGTAATCATAACTGATTTTGTTCACTAAAGACTATATAAAAAACAACATATATTTATCTCTTTCAAACTATATGTATTTTTTATTACAGATTTGTATAAATCTATCACAATACAAGCATCATGTAATTTCTATTTCCCATTAAAAATTATATGATATGTTGTATACACATAAATATACATACCACTATTTTTTTAACTCCTATAAAATACATTGAAAAGATAAATGATATAAATATTCAATCTCTATACAGTTATATAGAAGAAAGGTTTCATGGGAGATAACTAAGGCAACAAAAACCAATAGGTTTTCATATAGGTATTTATCTATACTTGAAATTGTTTCGAAAACTATGATTCATTTACTATATGTATTTAATTTATTTCATCATATACAGGTTCAACCCCTCTTGGAAATTCTTTGATTATATATAATGGAATGTCACCTACTCTTATACCTAATGTAATTTCACCAAATGATAGTATATATAGAGGAACACACATTCCATTATCAACTATATCTTGCAATGGTTCGCTCAATTTAAATTTCCTAGTACAATTTTTTTTCTTATATCAAGCAATTCAAATTAACATAAATTCCTAATCAATTTCTAACCTTTAATTGATAGTAAATAAACAATGTGATAATTTTTCAACCATATCCATTGGATAAAACAAGTGAAAAAATGATAGATACCATGTTACAACATGGCCTTTCAATTTGTAAGTATGATGTCATTGTATAATGATGAATAATTTTTGCCGCATATATATGAATTTTATGTACTCATTAAATGTTTCTGCATTATTGATGCTAGATTTGAGGAATGATGAAAATATTTTCATAGATTCAACACTTCTCTAATCATCATAGTAAGTTAAACTCATTCTAGTACAAAGTTCCTTCTCTCTCAATTCAATAATATTTCTTATCCATTCCATTTTTAATAGAAATTATTTCACTAATAATGTTAGTGTCAATTTCACTTCATTTTCAGGGCTAGGTATGTTACAAATTTCAATTAAAATCGTATAATTTAATTATACATATATTTATTGTATAGTATAATTTATTATAGTATAATTTATTCTATACTCATGATGAACTTCTACATTTAATGCATTTCCATCCAATTTTCACATGTTCAATCTTCAATAAATTGTATAACATTCAGAGGATGTGTAATAAGAAATGGTGTAATGCATCCTGTTGCACATTATACAAGTATTTCCAAATAAAATTTTTATTTTAGAAAATTCAAATTTTACTATCTTCATGAATATCACCAAAAACATAGTAATAAAAATTATGCTAACATTGGTTTCTGTAGAAAACTCACTATTACTATAAACTATAGATTACACTGGTTAGTTTAATAACTTAAACTATCTCATTAATATAATCACATAATAAAATTTTTATGATAATATTATTTATTTCTCATTAAAATGTTATAATATGTTTCATTTGCATCTCATTATATTCCAATATTGGTTATACTTTTAACATTTACCAATATTGTAGTTAAAAATTTTGGTTTGATGAGGGAAATAAAAAATGTGGTAATAAACATAACCTGTATTTCTAATTATATTGATCATTAGAAAATATTATGATATACTGAATTCCATAATATCAATAATACCTTAATACATTGGTTTTCAATTATACCTCTACCTAGGTAATATCAATCCAAGATCACATCCACATTTACAATGTTATGTTTTCAATCACATAAATGGGGGGGAAGATTGATAGATCGATCAACAATGGTGGATGTCTAAACATATTTATATTAAATGGAAAAACTAACATTGAATAGGTATTTTAGGTCCTCCCAATGTACAAATGCCAAATATTTCACAACATTACATACATTTCACTACAAATGAGGATAAAAACAGAATACGGCTCGTCGGGTAATTGTAAAATTTATTATATAATTCATTGATACAATATTTTTTTAGTTTAAAGTATCATATTTTGTGTATGAATATTTAATGAAACATATGTTAGCTTAGATATTAATTATAATATTTATTAAAAACTAAAACAAATTATTATTGAGAACTATTCTTTAGCTTCTTATTTCATAACTACAAGGGATGTTCTTCAGTCGCATAAAATTCAAAATCTAAAACTATGCCTTCTTAAATGATGAGTAATGAATGCACTAACATATAACATACCAACCATTTCTAAAATTTCAATGATTTTAATTAGTGACATTGAATATATTAATCAATAGAGGGGTATAATCATAAAAATAAAAGAGGTGATCTACAACACATCCATCAGATTCACTCATTATACCTTCGTTTAAAATATCCAATAATTTTTTCAAGTGGAAAATATGGATATTATGAAAATGTATATCATTGTGTTGCATCCTTCAATACCAGTACTAAATTTTGGAAAGTATCTATGAGAGAGTACTTTTCTTATCATTTTCAATTTTTTCCATTATTGCATCAATTTTACTCCATTAAAGAAGGATCTTGCATTAGTTTACTATATATGCTAATACAATGATTGAGTATTGAAAACTCTGATTTATTTGATTTAACAAAATTAAATTGAGAGTTGAAATTTATAATGGCTTTCAAGATGCATACCATAGAGGTGATCATGATGGGTCTTTATGCGGAAAGATTTTTATTTTAACTTCAATCTTTACTAGTGGTCCTAAGTATATGATTCAAAATTACAAATATGCAATTTTGATCTTGGATTGAGTAGGATATCCAGATTTTTAATTAACATTTACTTGTAATCCAATGTGGCTTGAAATTTATAGATTTTTATAAATAAAAATTTTTGAACTCTTGATTATCCCCAAATACAATCAAGATTATTGAAAATGATGTTTTACCGTCTCATGAAAGATTTAAAAGAAGGATGTTTCTTTGGGAATTATTAAGTGGGTAATGAACTTTGAAACTACTACTCTTAAAATTTAGAATATATATTATTATTTTATCTTGTTCTATGTTATTTATGTAATCTTATTCTTTTACATATAGTTTTTTATACAGTGTAATTCTAAAAATGGGGGTTCCCTCATTGCACATTCTACTATTTCATTATCATGAAAACAAATTCATTATTCTAACAGATATATATATATAATTGTTTCTACTTAAATGAAAAATAAATTTAACTTCCTAAGACTTCATGAAGTTGTTAAAAAATTTATGACCCACGTCCCATGTGGCAATTCTATTCATCAATCTCCTTATATGAGAAATGGAAAATTCTCGATTTTTTTCCAAAAAAAATGTTGGGCATACAAAAGTTAATGATGATGGTTATGTTGTTTTTTAGAGAAGGGACTATGGAAGTTTGGTCATCAAGAATGGTATTGATTTTGATAATTGGTTTTTGTCCCTTTCAATCATATTTTTTTATTAAAGTATCAATCTCATCTGAATATTGAGATTTTCAATAAATCATATTCTATAAAATAACTTTTTAAATATATCAGCAAGGGTTATAATCATGTTACAGTAGAAATGTATGAGCCCAGTAGCAGCCAGTTGTCTGAAAACAATGTATATGAGATTAAAACATATTATGAACATTAGTACATATCACCTTGTGAAGCATCATGGAGGATTTTTTCTTATGATACACATTATATATATATTCCAGTATAGAGAATTCATTTGCATTTACTCAAATATAACATTGTGACCTACGTTGATGGTAATAATATTGAAGGTATTTTGAGTAAAATCTGAATTTTTTTAACCATTTTTTCTTGTTGGTTTAAAGAAAATTCAATTTATGTAGAATGAGTAACTCTAACATATACAAGATTCCCAACCAGATTTGTCTTTAACTCTCATGAAAAAAAATCCCTAGAAGTGGGGATTATATATTGGTAGATTGTATAATGTGTCGCCCAAAACTGGTGAACTATATTACATGAGAATATTTCTTACAAATACCAAAGTTCTATCTTTATAACATTATATTAAATCAACCATGAATATTTCATCTACTTGAGTATATATTTATACTCTTGATTGAATTTTATTTTTATTAAAATTTTAGAATCGAAAAATATGCATTTTTTCAATCATTTACACATTTCCTATGTTTAAAACATACAGTTCATTTATTCTTTTCAATAGTATATTGTTAACATTTTGATTTCTAATTATCTGATTTTAGTTCTCAGTAATATTTTTTTTTTGAATATTATAACTCCTTTCTCTTTATAGAAAAATTTGTTTCATGATTTTTATGGTGAGGATGTTGTGAAACCGGATGTTGTAATGTGTGGAGACGTTGTGTATATAGTAGACCATGACAATGGACCACAACCATCTAATAAGTTAAACTTTAAAAAGAAAATTGAAAAAAATGACTAACATTTTATAATGCTATAGAAAGGTAATATTGAAATAATTTTTCTTATTTTATCTTTCATTTAATATTTAAAATTTTATTATTGGTATCCAAATAGTATCATTCACTTAATTTCATAAATTTTTTATTTCAATATTATTTTTCATAGTTTATATATTTTCCATATATATTTTATATACACTATAAAAATTACAATATGTTGTTTACAGTATAGTTTTTTAAATTTCTATTACATATTTCAACATATTACTATTAAATAGTAATCTATTTAAATATTAATCATACACTACATTTTCAACTCGTAGTCAGTTAAACATTGAAATATGAATCATAAATTTCTAAAACATATTTTAATATATTAATATTAAATATGCATTAAAAACTTAATTTTCAATAGAAATATATTTAGTTTGTAATGAAATGTTTTTTTTGTTTGTATTTTGATGTGTCTGAATTTTATTATGGTTATCTCATGTCATTGAATATGCATATTCTTACTTTCATGTTATTCATTGAATCATTTCGATCAGATTTGAGATGTGTTTTTTCAAACTCATAATTAATTAAATGTTTCATTATAGAATCATTTAATTATTTTAGATGGTATCCTAATCTAAATATTTCTATCAAATTTTTTGTTTGCAATTTTGTGGTTATCCACTCTCCCAATTTCATAAAATAACTCCTAAAAAGTCATTCCTTATAAGCTTTAAAGATGGGTAAATTTCCTTCAAAAAAATACATCAGTATGAGTACCACGTTCTGTACCTTAACATAGCAGACACCCCCATTAATTTTATTTTTCCAATCAATAATTTCGTATGGATTCTCTTTATATTGTAATTAATATTCTTTTTCACATATTTTTTCCATCTTTTGAATGGTATTCTTTACTACTATTTAATGTACAAACTAAAATTTATTACAAATTATTATGTATGGGTTCCATAACAATAATACATAGTTTCAATATGTCTACTTTGTCAAAGTATGCAATCAGTAGGTATTTTTAGGTATTGTTTCAATATTCAAAAAAATATCTAGAAATTTTAGCCATACATCATTAAATTATTTCAAATTTGTAAGATTAAACTCATTGTTTTATTGGTTTGGATTATCCTACATCAAAAAGTAATGTTTACAGATAATTTTCCTAATTATTTTTTATTCATTTTTAGGTGCCTTTAAACTAAATTTTCATAAACAAGTGATTTCTATCAGTATTTTATAACTCAATTTTCAACAGTTTTATTAGTGTGTAAATGCAATTTTCTGACACTATCTAATGTTTTATTTTCTTAAAGATTTATAATTTATCATTGATGAGGTAATTTATATCTTCTCTATAATCTTAACATAATTTAAAATTTTATAGTGTTACATTCTTGAAAATAAGAATTGATTTATAGAGTCTTGTGAAGGATTGGGCAAAGTACTAGTTTTTTTAATGATTAAAAATGTATTATTTTTTTGAAAACTCAAATTAAATTTTTATTTTCTTATAAGGTATAAAATTTTTTTTTCATAAACATAAAAAAATTATTTCTTTGAAAAAAATTTGTTAATTGATTGAAAATTTATTATTTTTTTCAAACAAACTAATTTTTTATATTTTTAAAAGGTTTAAAAATTATTTTTTTATAAACATGTAAAATTAATAATTCTTTGAATAACAAAATTTTCATACATTGTTTTTTTAATTATTAAAAATTTATTATTATTTAAAAACACAATAATTTTTTTATTTTTTAAAGACATAAAAAATTAGGTTTTTATAACCATAAAATTTATTTCTTATTAGAAAACATAAAAAATATTACATAAAAAGTCTTTTTATACCAAATTATTATTATTTTTTCAAAAATTGAAAATTATTTTTCCCAAAAAGCATAAAAAATTATTATACTGTTTTAAAGTTATAAAAATTTATTGTTTTCCTAAAATATATATTTTTTCAAATGAAGAGAAAACTCATTTTTTAAGGTATACAAATTTTTTTTTTTTAACATAAGATTTTGTTTTCAAGGCATCAAAAAAATATTAATTTTTATATGAAATTATATATTATTGTGAAAAGGATCAAACATTGTGATGGTAAGCACTAATATAAGGTGAATAAATATTCCTATTTTTTTTAAAAAACTTGTATGCTCTTATTCTTATTCAGTAGTAATATTATCCAAAAAATAAGGTATCTTAGAACTGTGAATCACAACATGTTTATTAACAAGGTTCATATCTCTAAGGATGATTATGTCTGCATTGTATAGTGGTTTTTATTCCTCACATATACCACCATGACTACAATCCATTTTTTATTTTTCTGAAAGAACCGCATTAAGGAAAAGTGGGAACCTTATAAAAACATTCACTGCCTCCTTTCAAATTTCAAATTACAAGTTATAAGCTTCAACCCATTTCAAAATAAAAGGACAGTAAACACCAGCTAGACCTCGCGATATGCACCCTGACACAAGCCAGACCTACAATAACACCAACATGCTAGCTAGAAACATCCGCTAGAATCCATCAATGCCACTGAAAATACCATAGTAAAAAACTCCATAGTAGAGTAGCATTGATATGCTTTCCACTATCCTCGTCACAAAACTGCCTTGTTTCGCACACCCAAACACCATTTGTATACATCGTCCAAAATATTTTATGGGAAATACCATCGCTTGAAATCTATCTTCGCCACCATTGAAAATAAATACATACTTCCACAAACCAACAAAAAAACAAAAATGATGAAATCTCACCACAAACCATCATAAAAAACAAGCCCTCTAGTGACCTATGGTTAGAGTCAAAGACACCACAAGGAAAACACCTCCTGAAACACTGACGACTATTTTAAACTCATATCTCAAAACACCTTGAGAACCACCATTCAGGAACACCTAGAAACCAACATCATCATTATGGAGGAACACCAAAAAACTACTATATCCAATCGAGTTAAAAAAAACCAAATGAACAAAAAATAAGGAAAAGGGGAAAATTGGAACTGGGGTTTTGCATAGATGGAAAGAAAAAAAGGAAGAGGCAGATCATGAACAGCGATACTAGCACCGAAAGACACATGATCCATCATAAAGAAACCCAAAAGATGAAAAATTGGGAAGTGATAGGAAGATATTTTTTGGATTCTACTACCAATTTAAAACCCAAGATTTCAGAGTTGCATCGCATTCAACCAGGATGGGTTTGATTCATGATGATTCTAGCAGAAATATTAGTAGTCGCATTGGATTAATTCTAGGAGAAAAATGAGTGGACGAGAAAGCAATAAGGAGAAGCACACCAGATGAAAACCTCTCACAATGAGGGGGATGATACGAGGAAGAGAGCATAATCACTAGTAGGGAACACACTAGTGAAGTAAAAATTATTACTTATTTAAAAGAAAAAACAACATATATTCAATGACAGACCAAAAATAAGGATCACAAGCTTTAGTGGGATCGATATAACAAGACCTTATTATTCTTAAAATATTCTTCCATAATGTTTCTCAACACTAAATATTTTTTCACATAGATATAAAAAATGAATATATGTGTCTTTCTTATCTCTACTTTCATATATATTCTTTGAAAATCATGAATATTATTTTCAGAATTCCTGAAACTTCAATTATCTAGATGTCTCATCTTATGGATTCATTAACAAAAATTCCCCGTGATATCATAAAATTTTGTGGCCATGTATTCTCATTTATCATGCATTGGCCCAAATGGCCCAAAGGCCTTATTTTTTATTTTATTATGGATAATCCCCCTTTTAAGGGTTGAAGGGGAACCCGTACATGACCCGTAATCCCAAGTCACAAGGCCCGACTGACCCACAATACAAGACCCAAAGGCCTAGAGGCATACCATGCCCAATACATAACTCGTAGGCCCAGCCCACTTGAACTGCCCCTACCCATATTCTGCGTCATTGATCACCTATCTCCCCACCTTGCATTTCTGATCGGCTAGCATTTCCCTATATAAAGTTGTATGGTGCCTGGTCTCGATGGCGGCTACCATACCCTCTCATTCTTCTAATCTAGTAAACTCTACTTCTGGTGGCTGCTAGTCTTGTTGCTCTGATCCTCTTCTGGGGCCTTCTATGTGTGAACTAGACTACTCCATGGTCTACGTGGCCCGAAGGCCCTGTGGCCTCAAGGCCTTTGATGACTTGAAGGCCCTTGAGACCCATAGGCCCAAACCAGTGGCCCAAACTCCCAAATCGGGTTAATAGTTCTGGATGCTATAGTACCAAATATTAATTGCTACAGTACTGCTACAGCACCCTGGAAATTCACCTCCACCCGGTTTTGAACCTGGGTCTCTTGGATGCCAAGCAGGATCCCTTACCACTTAGGTGTGGGCTCGTTGGCTCATTTATCATGCATTTAAATAATTATAATTGTAAAAATATATGCAATGAACTTTCTATGATCATGGAGCCTCATGTTGTGGCACAATGTTCTCCCATGACCACCTCCTTCATTACTACTTGAATCATGAGTAACAAAAGCATGATAATTGAACTTGAAATCTTGGAATAACATCATGTTGGTTACAAAAAGAAAGTTTCTTATGAAACCATCAGAAACAACTCCACTGAAACTTATGAATGTAGAATAAATGTTTTGAAATGAAACCATGCACCAAAATTTGAAACATTAAAGATGGACTACTCTAAAATCACCATGTTGTTACAACCTTATTCTAAAAAACGTAAACAAGACCAATAGAAAGATGATATAATGAAATGCAAGGAAAAGAATAATATAAGAAATTAACATGGTTCAAAAATACATTCTAATCGATGGGGAATTTTTTATTTACTTTTATTCAGAGAAAATAGAGGATTATTATAATTATTTGAATATTCTTAATCATAATTGATCCTCCTACCTTATATAATAGTGCTCATCCAGTTCTCTCAGTTATCATCGTCATTCGATTTACATAAGATAAAGTCCACCTTAACTAATCTTCATGGATGATCCTCCATTTGGAAATGTATCTATATAGCCTAAAATTTATCAACTTATCCATAGTTTAATCTTCCAAAGATCTCATGATTCCTTATATTTTTCTATAATTCCCAGAGTAACCATATTCTAATCGTTTTACTTCCATTAACACCTTCTAGTTCTACATCAGGTCCACATAGCATCTGATCATCTGAACTCATTGTTATCATTCTGCAACCCCATAAGGTTCTAGAAGTTCAACCTATTGATTTTCTCCTTCCATTGGTATTCTCCCACTATCCTAAAAATGGTTTTCAAACTTTTCAGTAGCCCAGTAAACTCCCACTTTTAAATCAACTTTTTCAGGTTCAAAAAATATCCCCCATTATCTTTTGAAAACCTCTATCCATTCTATGAACTTTCACCAACTGGAAACATGATTTATAACTACACCCTCTAGTAAACCTAGTCTAAGTGAGGCACAAGATCACCTCAATACATCTTGATTAACCACTTTCATCAACATGTCTATTGGATTTCATACTCCTTTAATCTTCTGTTAGTCCAGATCCCTATCCTCCAATAGATTTTAGATGAAGTGAAAATTCAACTAAATATTCTTATTCTAATAATGAAACATTGGATTCTTAACTAAGTGAATCAAAAAATATCATCCCATCACTTTTCCTCCTTTTAATATCCTCTAAAAACTCCCTCAAGCAAATCAACTTCGTTCTAAATTTTGTTAAAGCAATGGACTTAGCCTATATTTTCAAGAAATATAACACTGATTAATGTTTGGAAATAAAAATAACTATCAGTCCATTGAATGTAAACATGTATCTTACAATTATCTTCCATGAATATAAACCTTCCCCATATACTGAATCTATAAATTCATTTAAATAATCGTAAGTTCTGAAACAAAGTTTCATGCTTTTGAAACACTTAAAATAATGAAAAATCCATTTCACCATCACCAAGTGTTCTCTTTCAGGGATCAAAATGTATATGGATATGAATCCCATGTATTTCTCAATGTAAAATTGATTAAAAACCAAGGAATACATAAAAAATTTGGTAGCTGATGCATATGGAACTTTTTCCATGCACCCATCTTCCACAACAGTTTGTGGTAAATTCTCCTAAATTTAATTTAAATGTCTGGTCAGGGGTGTAGAAAATAGTTTCTCTCCAATCATTCTAAATCATTCTAACACCTTACAAATGTATTATTCTTGAGTTTGGTATAAATTACTAAAAATTAGGTCACTCACAATTTGTATCCCCAAAATCCATTTTTTTAACTGAGATCCTTCATCTTAAAGCTTCTGAATAACTCAACCACTATCTTATCAATACTTTATTTAATTAGACCATATATAATAATGATTTACATTTAATGTATAATTATGATAAAAATATCATAATAAAATACCTTTAAGTGACATTAATGACCATAATTTCTCTAGTTGAGCTTCTATTCCATCATGAAATCATTAAACTTATGATTCCAATTTCTTAGCAAGTCATTTAGGTCATAAAGGATAAAATTTATCTTGAACACAAGATTTATATTCTGATGGATTTATAAACCCTTGTTTTTTTATAATAATTTCTTCTTCTAAGTCCCCATGAAAAAAAATTCGTCAAATTCATCTTCTCCACATACAATATTTTGGAAGCAACCACACTAAACACCATTTAGAGAGTTTTATTCTTAACTATCAAGGAAATTATTTTATAGAAATCAAGTACATCCATTTTTTGAAAGCCTTTAAAAACTAGTATGGATTTTAAATTCTTCCTACCATCCACCTCCTGCATCATTTTAAAACACCACTTTTTTCAATAATTTATTCTAAACATGTCTTTCTATCGGCTCCCATGTTCTCAACACATGGGGGAATCAAGTTTATACTTTATAACTAACTCCTGATAATTTAAATATTCCAAACTCCTTACCTAATTTATTATCTTGATTTATCATTCATCCTTAAGAAGAAAATAAGGTAAAGTGATTTCATACCTTTATATATATCAAATTTCCCTATACACCATTATAATTGTCTTGTGACTAAGATCCTTATGGTACTATAACTTTTGGAGTGTGAACTTCCAGTGCTTGAGATTCTAAAGTTCTAGAACTATCTAATACTCTTGGACTTGAAAATACCATAATAATTTGAACTCCTTCTAAAATCTCTTTAATTTGGTTTTTTCAGAACTGTCATGATTCTTGGATTTTTTGAAATGTCTGTACATTCGAGAAATCTATCCAGATGAATAGAAGATTTTGATGATACTTTACTCTCACAGAAATTCCCTAATTGGTTTTGGTCCTTCCACATAATATCTTCATTAAAAATTACATTCTTACTTTGGATGACCCTATAAAGATCTTTATCCTATATTTTAAAACCAAAATCTTCATTATCATATCCTGTAAAGTAACATTCTCAAGACTTAGCCTCTAACTTGTCTTAATCCTTAGCATCAACATGTACATAATCTAGCATTATAAAGACTCTAAGGTGGTGGAAGTCAATCTTTATTCTAGACTAGTAGGCTTCTAGTAGTTACTAACCAATTATTGAAGATGTAATCTGATTGATTAAGTAGAGTCCATAGATCACTGCTTCCACCCAAAATATTTTGGGAAAAACCATCTGAATCTTTATGCTCCTAGAATTATCCACCAAAGTCTTATTCATTATTCCCATAACTCCATTGTTTTCTGAAGTTCCCACCATGGTATTCTTGAACTAAATCTACTTCCAAAAAAATATACAAAACTCCATGATTCCATACTCACCACCAATATCCCACCATAATTATTTCAACTTGTTTTTGTTATCCTTATCCACTATTTCCCTCAATCGGATGAAATTCTGGAACACCTTGGACTTATTCCTTAGAAAGTACGCCCACATTTTGCATGTGGAATCATTGATGAAGGTCACATAAAAGAGTAAACCTCCATGAGATCACAATATCTAGACCCTAAACATTTGTGTGGATAGACTATGTTTTCTATTTCTTTGGTGTTTTCCCTTCTATTTAGAAGGACACCTTTTGTTTATTTCTAATGATACAATCCTAAGAAGTTCTAAAATCCATGCTTGTGGAATTTATAAATCCTTTAGAAGAAAGTTTCCACATCTCCTTCTCACATAGATTCCCCAAATAGTCATTCCAAAACATAGCAAAAAATATTTATCTAGCATGAATTTCACCATTTTATTCTTCTATAAGATATAAAATTTCATCCTTAACTCCTTTTTCCACAACCATTGAGTTGTGTGAAATTTTCCATGATTCATCCACAAACAAAGTGAAAAAACATACATTTTATAGTTTCCATAGTGAGATTAATTATTTTTCTTCACTTTGGTATGTGTTGTACATCCTCCAACTATATCATGTTTATATTACCTATTCATATTGAAACATCACCCTTCCCCATAATGTTGAGAGCCTTTTTATCCACAATATGAACCTTTTCAAGTCTTTAGAAACTATAATTTCACATAATCACCCTCTTTAAAGTTGATTGGAATGAAGCTCGAAAGTCTATAACTAAAGAACCCAATAAAGTAGTGACACATGGGAGTAAGCCACTCCTATATTCCAATATAGGGTTTGTGAACCCACTTCTAGAAGTATTTCTTCTGGATTTTCCCTCAATTCATTAAAATATTTCTTCGAATGGATTTTTCTTCTATAATTCCAACATAAAAGAGGATTTTAAAGACCTATGATTTTTCAGGTTATAAAATTTATTAGAAGTTGAAGGTTCAAAACACAGTTGAAGAAACTGGTGGGTGAATAACTATAAAGGTTTTTTATTAGATATATTATTCAATAATTGTGTAATATGTAAAACTTATGAACATTAAAATTTTTCCATCAAATATTAAAAAATTAAAAGCCTCGAACTTGGAGATGATATTTTTTATGTTAAATTTATAATTAATTTACATTCAATTTCAATAAATAAAACATGGTCTTAGGATTTTTCTTCATAGGTTTTGTAGATCATTTGAAAAATAATTTTTGGATTACCATTGTTTCACTGGTATGATCCATGTATAGAATCTATCTAACAATGACACACATGTTCACCTTTGATCACCAAGAAACATAGATAAAACTAAAGGAACTCAAGGCACATTAGAAGTGTGAAAAACACACAATTTAAAATTTTGGGTTTAGATTCAATGTAAAAACACCGAATCCAAAAAACCCATTTCCTAGATTTATCAAAGTATCATGTGTAATTAAATTTAAGAATGAAAAATAAAATAAAATGAAAGCATAAATAGTACCTTATTCATTTGAAATTGCTTATTTGATTCAATCATTTTGGTGTGTCGTGGATCAAAGTCACCAAGCTAGGAATACTTTAGATCATACACACATGCACCATAGATTTTGTATCATAATTCTTTGATTCGTGGGTGCTATCATGGGAAATCAAAGATCTTTATGATATCCCTTTGATTAATTGAAGAGCTCATACTCGATCAAGAAAACAGGATCGATCTAACATTGTTATTTCTTTGAAATCTCTCTCTAAGAGATTTAGAGGATAAGAGAGGAGATATTCTCTCTCTAAATTCATAATAATCAAGTATATAACTATTCAATATGGTAAATGAGATTTTATACTTAGTTTATACATTCCAAAATTTCACTTTGGTCCCTTGAAAGTAATAACCTTCATTTTAGACCCTTGCACACACATATGACTTAATTAAACTTGTCAAAAATGTCACAAATACTTTATCACCCTCTTGTAACACTTTAACATATAAAGTGATTAAATATGAACCATTAACTTGGCTCGTAAGATCTGAAAATAATTTAATGAACCTTGAACATGTTGTGTTTGTTTGAAAAATTGTATTTTATCATATTCACTTTTATGATCAAACAACCTGTGAATACCTTTAGAAATAAATTCAATCATCATTATTATAAAATTGAGTAATATAATTGAATTATTTTACTTATGATCAATCATACTCAGATGTTCACTAGCTCCTACACATGGATCCCACTTCATCCTAAACTTATATTCATCTAAATAGGTGGAACTTGTGGATACACTTGGTGTGTGAACCTCTTGGTCCTTATCTTAATTGTACTGATTCTAATCCATATACCAAGAGAAGAGTCTAGAAAACCATCATAGACCCTAAGTAGATAGACAATTTCATATTTATGAATACCTAATATGAACGTGTTCTGTGTAATATAATTTATTTTTCATGTGATATCTCATAAAGAAGTATGCCCACTCATGACATCATCCTTTTAATGATTTGTATATTTCATGACCTTACTGGATAGACTTTCCTTAATCTACCATAACCATAGATTTAATGAAGGTACAACCATCCTAGTTAACCTATGATCATGAGATGTATCTTCATCAACTTGGAAGCAAAAAATTAAATGTTGATAATTCAACCAATTCCATGACACTAATGATGCACCCAACACATTCTACCTCACAATGAATTCAATGACATGGTTTTTTATTTATTTCAAAGTATGTGATCAGATGGTGCATATTAATAATGATCTCAAGTCTGGAGACCAATACACATATTCTTACATAGGAACAACCAATGAAACATAAAAAACATAGTGTTCCTATTGGCTGGCTAGTCCTCATGATCTCATCTACTTAAGATCACCAAGTGCAGACTTTATGAAAAGAAGTTTCAATGCTTATGAGTACCGAGAACCTGATTGTTAAAAATAATATGTGTTTTGTTAGTGTGATATATCTATACCATAGGATATATGTTTAATATTAGTTTCATAGTATCTCAAAGTTCTCATTATATCTTGAAATTTTTATAAAATTTTTATATGACATGTAATATAAGGACATTACCATGTAAAAAGTGGATGAAAAAGTATCAATGCTATTACGGTAAGAATAAATACATGTATATTTAAAACTGTATAGATGTAATGGTAATCAAAGTACATAAAGGATTTAGGTCTTGGTCACCCACTTACAACACAATCACATGTATAAAAGACAATTATTAACAATTCTCAACTCATTAGCACTCACATAAATATCATGCATCTGCTCATATGTAGATTTAATTTGGGGGTCTACCACATTATACGATTTGGATACTCTTTTAACAATGACTTCATTATTCTAACTAAAATCTCTCAAGAGGTAAAACTTCTGAAGTATATACTTTGTCCTCTAGTGTGACCTGTGATCCTTATCAAGCACCACTACTATAGTATTATCACAGTATATTGTAATGGGGTCTTTATTTCTAGGTATAATGAAAAACTCAAAAACAAATATATGTATTCAAAATACATATTTAGCTACATCAAAAGTCCTAATATACTCATAAACTATTACAAAATTATAAACCACTAACTTTTTTGAGCTCCTCCAGCTCATTGTACCACTATTCAGGTAAAAGACATAGCCTTCCAATGTTTTAATATCATCATGATCTGTCTGGAATCTATCATTATTGAATCCCCTAATGACTAGATTATAATCTCCTCTGTACACTATGATCATATCCTTTTTATATATCAAGTAAATTAGGATAGTTTTTATAGGTTCTTAATGTAGCTCTATTAGATTGGATTGGTATTTTTTTGACCATTCTTAAAGAAAATGAAACATCAAAACCTAGTCCACAACATGGAATACATGGTATATCCCATTATCAAAGAATAAGGGATTATACTCATTCTTTCAATCTTCTCCAATGTTTTTGGACACATATTTTTGGAGATATTAATGCCATGTGACCTTGGAAACAATCCCCTCTTGAATTTTTCTATATTATACCTTTTGGGTATCTTATCGATATATTTACTTTGACTTAGACCAAGAATACTTTGAGATATGTCTCTATAGATCTTTATCCCTATAATATAGGATACTTCACATAATTATTTCATGTCGAATCATTCATTTAACCATGTTTTAATTTACTGTAATACTTGCACTTCGTTTCCCATTAACAATATGTTATCAACATATAATACTAGGAAAACAATGGCGCTTACACTAAACTTATTATAGAAACATGGATATCTTTCATTATTCATGAAACCAAATTATCTTATAGACTCATCAAAACAAACATTCAATGGTCGTGATGCTCGATTCAATCCATAAATGGATATCTATATCTTTTATACTTTATAATAACTATTTAACAAAATAAACCCTTCAGGTTGTGCAATATAGACATCCTTAACCAACTTCCCATTTCAAAGAGATGTTTTTACATCCATTTTCCAAAAAATAATAATCTTGGAAGGTTTATTTTAAAATAAATATTCTAATGGATTTTAGCATAGATACTGACAATAATATTTCTCATAGTTAATGCCTTGACATTTCCTAAAACCCTTCACCACTAGTCATTCCTTATAGATGTTAGACTCACCATCCATGTCCATATTTTTCTTGAAACCCCATTTAAACCAAATATTTTATACATCAACTAGTGTATATTTCAAAATAAAAACTTTATTTTGGTACATGGACTTCATTTTAGAAAATAATGCTTCTTTCCATTTAGCAAAATTCTTTCCATCTACAACTTCCTTGTAGTATAGAGGCTCATCACTCTCTAGGATTAATTTTTCATCTAAATTGGTAAAAATAAAAACATATATCTCTAGTTATCTAACCTATCTAGTATACCTACATAGTGCTAGTGTCTCAGGAACATCTTTCTCTCTAACTATCTCTTGTAGAGAGTATTCCTATACCAACTCTTGTGCATTAAGAACATAAACTTCATCAATGTCAATTGTGCTCCCACAATTTCCATCGTAAAAGTGTTTCCTCTCTATAAATGTATCATTAATTTATAAGATCACATTTCTATATGAAGTTTTATATAGGTAATATCCTTTAGACTCTTTAGGATAACCTATAATGATGCACTTTGTGCTCTGAGATGTTAATTATTCACTAGGTATAGTCTTGAAAAAAATCCTTATATCCTCATACATATATATATATAACAAACTGGGATTCTTTATATACTGAAAAAAATATAGAATCTTATCTACTGATTTAGTTATAACTTGGTTTAGTGTATAAGTCACAATACATAGTGCATATCCCCAAAAGGATAATGGTGGAGTTGCATGACTCTTCATCGATCGAACTGTGTTAAGAAGGGTTTGATTACTCTCTTCACTAACACCGTTTCACTGAGATGTATAAGTATGAGTGAGATTAGAAACTATCCCGCACTCATTTAGATGATTGATGAAAACTTGGTTAAGATATTCTCCACTATAGTTTAATTGGAGTTTCTTAATCTCCTTACCAAGTTGATTCTCTACTCTATTTTGATATTCCATAAACATGCTAAAGGAATTTAACTTATACCCAATTAATTAGACATATCCATATATACTATATTTATTCATAAAATTAATGAATTAAGAAAATACACTCCCAACCTCTAATATAAATGGACTATATACATTAGTATGAACCAATTCCATTGGTTTCTTTGGTTTTTCTCCTTTCCCTCTAAAAAGTGATTTAGTCATTTTACCTTTTAAACAAGAATAACATATATCTAAGGGTTTTAACCAAATGGAGTATAAATACCCTAATTTGTGTAGTTTTCTTAAATTTTTATCATTTACATGACCTAGCCTGAACTTCCATATCCGATTAGGATATAATTCATTATCATTGGATTTTTCATTGATTGTGAATACTTGATTTTATAGTTCAAGTATATATAACTCATTATTAATATGTATCATACCATAAAATATGTGATACTTATACACAAAAAAAAATTTATTTCCAAACTTAAAATAAAATACCACAGTTTCTATAGTCACAAATGATATTATGTTTATGGTAATATATGTTACATAATAACAATTATTTAGTATAAGAACAATTCCACTATGAAAAGTAATATGATAATCTCTCACTACTAACGTTGCTAGTATTACACCATTTTATGAATAGAGATATAATTTACCATTTTAAATCATATTTAATCTACTTGATTCCTATATTTGAATACAAATATGTGATCCACATGAAGTATCCAATACTCAATGTGTAGAAATAGACAGATTGCGTTCAATGACAAATATACCTAAAGTAGAATCACTAACTTGCTTCTTCTTCCCATATATTTCATTATTTCTCATGTGGTCTTTCTTTCCACATGAAAATCAGACTTCCTCCTGCTCATTTCACTCCCTCTATATTTTTGGCTTCTTGAAAGGGCAGTTCATCTATGTCTTTGACTGGGACTTAGACTATGACACTTTTTCCATACCATTCTTCGTTACGTTAACCATAAGGACTAAAGAGTTAGAATTATTCATATCCTTTTATACTTAGAGAACTAAATCCAATAAATATCACAGTGAATTATTCATGTTATACATATTATAATTAATAATTAAAGTTAAAGTGTATATGATAAATAGTCAATAATGATATCAGTTACTTTTTCTTGTTTAAGTTTGAAACCAAGGGTCTCTAGTCTCTCAATTTACCCAATCATCTTGAGTAAACTATTTCCCTCTTTATTTCCTACTATTATCCTACATCTATATAGATCACTTGATATCTCATATCTATCTTTCCTAGATATATTCAAGTATAACACTCGATGATAATAAAATATTTAGAAATCAACTTTTTATCATAAATTTTTCGAAACTCACAAAAAATATATGAAAACATGAAACATTGAAAATATAGTGCATCATCCATATGCTAATTGTATTTATATTTATATTTATAACTCACTCCTTGATAGGGATTAATAGGAAGTGGGGATTCCATTACATAATGGTTCATATCTTAGCATGGTACTATGTGTATGTGTTTTTACCACTCTTAGAAGTTATGACCAGTCAAGATATTCTCTTTATCCAATATTAATCACATTTAAATTGAATTTCTGGTGGTTTCCATTTAATCTGCAACAAATAAACTAAGAAGACTAGTACTATATCTTGATTACCAGTATTCATTATCAAATTATGAATTTTAAATGTCTCCTACTATTTTATCAGATCCTAGTATCCCTCAACTAATAGATTTGGAATACTCAGTCCCTTGATAATTCTAGTGGAAAGGATATTCAAACCTCTTTTCATAGCCCAAGCTATGGAATCGCCACTACTTTGAGAGTCTAAAGTAGGCTTTTGACTAGAAACCCACTTTAACTCATTAATCTATGATCTATTGATTAGATTCTCATCTCCTAAAAATAATTACTTCTAATTGCTCAATGATTTATCTCTAAAGTTCTAAAAATATAGCTATGGGTACTCTTTTACTTTGAAGTTTAGTTAAGTAGACAAACTTCTCTCATAAGAACTCTCTCATGGTAAGAAACACCCTTAATTATGGCTGATGAGCACCTCAAAAAATTGGTTATGTCCAAATTCAAGCAATGGAATTAATTTAATGAATTAATATTTTCTTTGAGGGATTTGTTAATTTATCTTGAAAAATGAAATTATTTTCTACTTAACATACATGTTCTATGCTATCGTACTCAAAACATAAAAATGATTTTAAATAGAAAACATTCACCATGCATATTCATTTTATCTATAAATGCTTGTTTATTGTTATTCAATGTGATCACATGTAATAAATACACATTCACAAAATAAAAACCATACATATGATAAAATAAATAAATAATGAGGTGATCATGATTCGTTAACTATTGGTTAATCCATAGAGTGATTAAAGGATTAAATTAGACCCTTGGAGAATTCCTTTAGTCAATACCTAAGTTAAATTGTAGCGCTCACAACTCTCATGCACCTCACTTGTTTTTTTTACTCCAACTCTCTACTCAAACCACTTTTTCATGAATTTATCCAAAATTTAGATCGTATACTCACACGCAAGTGAGAGGAACTCTAGGTGAGAAATTATATTTTATTACATAAATGTGGACACATGGAACTTTATACAAACTAAATACAGAGGTACGACATGAATATTGTCAAAATAAAACAATGATAAAATTTTAAAACTTAAATGAAATAATTAAATTAAATAAATAATTAACCAAACACACATGGTTTAGTCTCGGATCATGTTCATTCAACATGAAATTATATTTCATAAGAAAAATTAAATTTTCTAAAATTCAACATGAGCTTATTTTAAATGATTTAACTTGCATTACAATAATTTTCATTAATTATTGATACGTTCCACAACTCCAAAAAATTATTTTATTAAATTATAGACCATTAAATTTAATTTCTATAAAAATTTATAATTTTTTGGTCTATTTGGACCTAAAGAAGATTCTCAGAAATTGATTTAGGACTTGTGGTAAGGTTGATAGTTCAGAAAAACTGGATGTGAACCAATTTGGTTTGGCCCAAATCTAGTTGGACATTACTTTAAAGACATATATATTTATATAAGGAAAAATACATCACCCTACCCATAAATTGGGAGGTATAACTTTTCCACACCTCATTCAAGGTGCATGGAATCCTTTTATTTATTTATTTTAAATTTTATTTATTAAAAAAATCTTATCCTTCCATTTCGAAGGATATAAATGTTTTTTTAATATTTTAATTCAGGCTTAGATACTAAGTTCTTAAGATAAAAGACTACCTGAACTGGATTCCAATATCTTCAGGTAATATGAAATATACTCGCATCACATTCTGGATAAAAATAAGTCACAATGGTTACCATTAAAGCGAATCAAAAAATTAAATCTTAGATTTTCGTCACAATTTATATGCAAAACCAACCGATCCTCAATTATACATATAATTGATATACAAGCTCATATCTAATTTCCATTAGTTGTTTTGAGACCATATCAAAATCCTCTTTTATAATAATATCATATTTAATTGAGATTTTAACGTTTTAAACTTAAATAATTATATATCTACTCTGATTCAAATTGAATAAACCTAGGTCACAACGGTTTCATGAAAAATACACAATTTAAAATTTTGGGTTTTGATTAATATAAAAACAAGAAATCCAAAAACCTCTTTCCCAGAGTTCTCAAATAATCACATGCAATTTAATTTGACTATGAAAAATAAAATAAAACTAAAGGGTAAATAGTGCCTTATTTTTTTGAAATCTCAGATTTTATTTGTCTGCCATCAGCGTGTTGTGGCTCAAAATACTCAATCTAGGAATCCTACAGAACATCCACACATACTCCATAGCTATTGGATCATTGATCTATGATTTATAGGTGCTATCATGTGAAATTGAAAAGTGTTACAATTTCCTTTTGATTGTTGAAGAATGTGGACTCGATTCAGAAAGCGGGATCAATCCGACCTTGTTCTTTTTTTAGAATATTTCTCTAAGATTTTGAGAGGAGTGTATAAGAGAGATTCACTCTATAAATTCTTAAAAATTTAGGATCTCCATATTAAATAGGCTAAAATTATATTTTATACTTAGGTTATAATTTTAAAAATTGAACTTTGGTCATTGAAAAGTAATAACCTTCATTTTAGATCCTTACACACACTTACAACTTAATTAAACTTGTTAGAAATGTCACAAATATTTTATCACTCACTTATAATACATTAACATGTTGTGTGATAAAATAAAAACCATTAAATAGACTCATAATTTCCTAAAATAATTTAATGAACCTTGAATTTGTTATGTTCATTTGAAAAATTATATTTACTCATATTCACTTTTATGATCAAACAACTTGTGAATACCTTGAGAAATAAATTCAATCATAATTATTCAAAAATTATATAATATAATTGAATTGTTTTTATTGTGATCTATCATACTCGAACATTCACCATCCCCCATATGTTGGGACCACTTCATTCTAAACTCATATTCATCCGAATAGGTGGGACTTGTGGATACAATTAGCATGTGACCCTCTATGTACTTATCTAGATTGTAGTGATTCCAACCCATAGACCAAGATCAGAGTATAGCTACCCATCATGGGCCCTAAGAAAATAGATAATTCCACTACTATGAATATCTCCTATGAAAATTTCCTATGTAATATAATCTCTTTATCTTCTGATATGTCATAAATAAGGGTGCACACTCATGTCGTCATCCTTTTGATGCTTTAAATATTTCATAAACTTATAGGACGGACTTAACTTCTTATACCATGTTCATGGATTTAATGAATGTTCTACTATCATAGTCAACCTAGACCCATGATATATCTCGTCCTCTACTCGACAATGGTAAATTCTATCTTAATCATTCAACCAATGTCATACCACCAATGACGCACCCAATACAATCCACCTCATCATGAATTCAATGTAATGGTTATCATGACCCATCCCCTGGGGCCCATGTTGTAACATATCTCAATCCCACCTCCCAAAGTCTAGGGGTTGGTGACTAGAGCCAAAGGCATCAACCTGCAAGTGGGAGTTATTTTCCTGAGTACATGTATGAATGCACACATAACCACGTCCTAAAGATGGAAAAGTAAACATACATTCCACAAAACAACCACTGAGTAAAAGTACAAACTATAGTTCAAATGGCCCAGAATACAAACCCAACAAAAGATAAACTAAAAATAAGAAAGTACAAGGAAAACTCTAAACACTGTCTGCTAGAAACCACAACTGATCGGTAAGTATATAGAATCTACTAGAATCCGTAGAAGTACGCCCCGCCTGCTTGGTCTCGCTGGGCACCACCGGGTCTGCCACCAAGTCCTCCATCAAGGAGGTAGTCTTCTTCACCAGGTACAACATGTGCAGGCAAATCCCGTGTAGGGGTAAGTAACAATACACTCACTAGGGACATCAAAACATAGATAAAAGACTACAAACCAATCTACAGAGAAAACCATGAAACATGATCACAAATCATGATCATGAAACATGACATCTCAGACAAGTTATAATTTAGAGTATTAATTTAGGACCCTTAGTTGCATCCTTGAACACCATGGGATGTTGGAGAACTCCTCCTTAATGAGTAGTACAGTGGGCCTGTTGGGTAACACAGAAGCCACTTCCCACTAACCTTGTACCGTTGTGGTATTCATCCCTTATGAGTATCGTGGGTATGTTGGGTCACATAGAAGTCACTCCCCACCATGGGAATGCTAGGTCACATTGAATCCACTTCCCACCTTGGTCATACTGGGGTACTCCTCCTATCAAGTATTATGGGTGTGTTGGGTCACAAAGAGTCACTCCCCATTGTGGGTCTGTCTGGTCATATAGAAGTTTCTTTCCACTAGGACATAGTAGCTGATCCACACAGGGTTTTTTATTAGAAGTATTTAGGTCTCATCCAACCACAGGGTTGTCACACGTAGTATGCTTAATTCTGGTAGAACCGGTCCTCAAGAAAGTTTTAAAATTTCAACTTCCATGAAAGTCTCCATAGAGTATGCAAAAATATCTCCCTTGTTGCGAGGTTTGCAACTCCACAAAAGGCTCATCAATCGGATGCCCGATTTGAAGGATATTGGCATTTTTCAAAAAGGGGCTGGTTGGGTTCTGGTCTGGTCCGACCTGGTCAGACTGACCTGACCAGGTTTGGCCCGTTGGGCTACAGGTCCAGCCCGATGGGGCGGGTCTAGTCTGCTGGGGTGGGTCCGGCCTACTGGGGCGGGTCTGGCCCACGCCCTGCCCAGTCCTCCATGGGTACACCAGTTTTACCTGTTCAGGATGTGACTGGAATCCATGTCCGGCTCCCCCTACCCCATCGTTTGTCCATGGGGCCAGATCCCTCTGCCACGGTCAGTTGATTGCGGCTTTTTTGTGTGAAACTCAGCGCAGTGCCAAGTCTGCCCACCACCAGCTGCTGGCACGTAGGTCGGGGCCTCTTGTCTCACCTCCGCGGCCCGAGCCAGCAACAACGCATATTCTGGAACACCGTCGTGGCACGCCGCCACCCGCATGTGGCCACCACCAGCACCGGTGCATTGGTAGGTTCATCTCCATACCACTAATTCCACTCTAATGGTCCTTTCTTCACTCTTCTTGCACCCATAGACTCCTGGTAATGTCATCTTCCCTGTGATGGACTCAAATCCCCCTTTTCTCCACTTTGAAGGCTCAGTCACAAAGAATGAACAAAACACACAAGATGGAGGGGCTTATGCCTTGTTCATGTCGGCCTATGCCATCTGTATTAGAGTTTTAGAAAACATGGGATAATGATTTTATGTTTTATCAAAATTTAATCAAGTAATCCCAGCGCAAAATCCCAAGAGAAGTACCCTTCTGCAAGAATGAGTTATCTGTGGATCAACCTATTCATGAGTTGATCCAAATTCATCATTTTATAATTAAGAACATGTAAAAATTAAAACAAAATAGACCCCTACCTCAATTAAAGTTCATTTTTGAAGTGCTCCATCCTCGAGGATTCAAGCTCTACTGACATTCGTCAATTCCCAGTCCTGTTCTTCGTAAAGCGTTGACGTTGCTAGTGATCCTACCAGAGTTTGTCATTCATTCTTGGAGGGAATCTTTTTTGTAGGTTTGTTAGAGGATTCCCATGGTTTAATTCTTGTTTCTCCAACATGTTATCCTATTAAAATAAAACATTTCACAGCGCTTCTATTACATTGTGACATCACATCATTATGCTTCAATTAATGAATCATTATGCTGCACAAAAACAAGAAATTAATTATCTTCATTTAATGTGTTTCGTCATCACACCACAGTGCCATCATCCTCCACTCTATGGAGGGAGAAAAATAAAATAACATTTTAAGTTATTTTATTATTTTCTGAAAAGTAAGAAAATTAACATTTTTGTCTGAACTTTTTGGTAGAAGTTAGATCCTTTCTAGGTGAATCCCAATGTTTCAAGTTCAATGGTTCCCTCATATTTTTGATCCGAGAAATGGTTTAAAATTTAGAAAACCCTACTTTCACTTTTACTTAAATAAAGTTAAAAAATGTTTAAAATTTTGTTCCAGGCTCACAGGACCTCAAAATCGCATGCCGTCAAAGCGTGTGGTCATGAAATAATTCCACACAATTTATAAAAAAATTATATAGAAATTCTGAGACATTACATTCTCCCCACCTTAGTGATTTATGTCCCTGAAAGATAAAATAATGGATAATCAAGCAAATGGGGGTACTGAGCACGAATCTAAGCATCTCGCTCCCATATGCTCTCCTGGAGATTCTTGTGCTACCGCCGAATACGTACCTAAGGAATCGACCATCCACAAAGGACCTGCTCCTATCGGTCATCTATCTCCCCTAGGAACTCCACAAACATTTCCCCATTATAAATGTCCATCTCACCCTAGTTGATGACGTGCGATGGATCATGCATTTACCTCCTCAACTGCGACACGTGAAAAACATTGTGGACCTGGTGCATCTATGGGGGAAGACCTAGGAGGAACACCACCTCGCCAACTTTGTTAAGGATCTAGAAAGGTCTGATTAACCTTGGATATAACTTTCCACCCTAGCAAAATCTCTGTAATCCTTGTTGGGGTGAGACCCGAAGGAAAAAATGGTCTTCCTCCTCAAACTCCAAGGGTTTTCATCTCCTGTTAGCATATGATTTATGTCTGCTATGTGAAATAATCATCCCCTCCTAGATGGCCTGAACCTTCTCAGTGGTAGCCCATGCCAACTCTGGACCCATGAGGGTTGACTCCCCTGGGTCTCTCTAGCACAGAGGTTATCTGTATGGACACTTATACAAGGCCTCAAATGGTGTCATCCCGATGGTGGAGTGATAGCTGTAATTGTATGTAAACTCTACTAGTGATAGGTGGTCCTCCCAATTAAAACCAAAATCTTGGACACAAGCACGAAGCTTTTCCTCCAAGGTATGTATGGTATGCTCTATTTGACCATCTGTCTAAGGGTAAAAGGTGGTTCTCAAGTTCAGCTGAGTCCCGAACGCCTCCTGCAATCCCTTACACAATCGGTATGTAAAGTGTGCATCACAGTCTGAGACGATTGTCAAAGGAACCCCGTGAAGTCACACTATCTCCTTGACATAGAGGCATCCCAAGACCTCTATCAATACCTACTTATAAATGGGTAGGAATTGATCCAAATTTTTGAGTTGGTCAACAATCACCCAGATAGAATTGTGCCCTCTGGACGTTTGTAGTAACCCCATCACGAAGTCCATAGAGATACCATCCCACTTCCATTCTGGTACCTCAACTGGCTATGCCAATCCTGATGGTACTCGATGTTCATCCTTCACTTACTAACAAGTGAGGCATTGTAAAATGAAATTTGTCACCACTTTATTCATCCCTGGCCACAAGTACTAACATCGGAGGTCCTCATACATCTTCTCCACACTAGGATGTACAACCAAAGGGGATGTATGGAATTCCCTCAACATCTCCTCATGTAATGTCACTGGTACTATGGTGCATCCTCTAAAAAGTATGACATTCTCCCCTCCTATCGAAAATCCATCAGGAGCCTATCCTTAGGATAACTAAGCACGTCGGGCCTCATAGTCAACATCCACAAGTTGTGCCTCTCTAACTCATTATAAGAGTGGAGGAGTAATAGCCATCGACTGAAGGTAAGTTGATTCATTGTCATCCATGAAGAATATATCCATTAGGGCTAGATGCTCTATCACCCCACTCAACAACTGTAAACCAAACCTCCTTCTGAGAACGTCTGCCATCACATTCCCCTTCCCAAGAGTGTAGAATATCTCAAATTCATAGTCCTGAAGGAACTTGGGCCATCGACATTGTCTCAAGTTCAGGTCCTTATATGATAATATATACCTAAGACTATTTTATTCAGAGTAGATGGTAAATTTTTCACCCATAAAGTAGTGTCGCCACATATTCAGGTCAAAGACCACTACTGCTAACTCCATGCCATGGGTCACGTAGTTCTGCTCATTCTGCCTCAACTGTTGTGATCCGTAGGTGATCACTGCTCATTCCTACATCATGAAACAACCCAATACGGTCCCTGATTTGTCATAGAAGACTACATACCCAATTACCTCTTATAGTAGTCTCAGATAGGGGTACTCATCAGTCTCCACCTCATCTCCTAGAAACTCTTATGGAACTTCTCCATCCACGCGATGGGTTGTCCCTTCTAGGTCAAGGCTGATAAGGGTGTTTCTACCCTAGAAAACTCAGGCACTAACCTCTGATAGTATCTAGCCAACCCCAAGAAACTATGCACCTAAATCACGCTCATGGGTGGCTACCAAGCAATCACTACATCTATCTTTTCTGGATCCACTGCAACTCCAAGCTCTGAGATGACATGTCCCAGAAATTGTACCTCATGAATCCAGAACTGGCACATCAAGAGCTTACCATGAAGCTGGTGCTCTCAAAGTGTATCTAGGACTATCCGCAGGTGGGTTCCATGCAACTCCTCTGACTCCAAGTACACCAACATGTCATCAATGAATACCATCACAAAATGATTCGAGGTAAGAGTGAAATATCCTGTTCATGAGTCCCATGAACACTACTATGGAATTAGTCATGCCGAAGGGCATCATCAAGAATTTGTAGTGGCTTTACCGTCATCTAAAGTTTGTCTTCGATATTTCCTCATTCTGTACTCGAAGCTGATGATAGACCAACATTAGGTCTATCTTTGAGAACCACCTCACTCCCTTTAGCTGGTCGAAGAGGTCAGAGATCCTCAGCAGTGGATACTTGTTCTTCACAGGCACCTGGTTCAGGTGTCAAAAGACCATTCATAGACTCAAGCTCCCATCTTTCTTCTTGGAAAACAACACTGGGGCTTACCATGGTGAAATTCTAGGCCTCATGAAACCCTTCTCTTGTAAGTCCTCCAGTTTCACCCTTAATTCACGAAGCTCCACAAGAGCCATCCAATATGACGGTGTGGATATCGGTGAATTCCCTGGGTACAGATTGATGCAAAAGTCTACCTCCCTATGAGGAGGTAGTCCCAAAACATCCTCAAGGAAGTCATCCTCATACTCATCCACCAATACAGGAAAGCTTGGACACCTATCATCCACCAAACTAAGGGTGACGTTAGCCAAATGGTGAGTGATTGGTTGCACCCTCCTCTGAGAAAGTCCATCCTGAGCTGCAAAAGTTCCCTTCTCACCAGTGAAGGAAAACTTGGTTCCATCCTCATGAACACACCTCACTTTGTGCCTAATACATTCAATCTGAGCGTAGACTGTAGATAACCAGTCCATACCCAAGATGACGTCGTAAGGCCATGACGCCGCTACTAAGAGATCCCAGTCGAAGCACTCACCTCCTAGAGTAAGATCACACTATCGTCACCAGTGTGTAATCATAAAATACCCTCATATAGGAGTCTCTAATCTTAAGGATAGAGCCAATGGCTCCACCAGAATATCTGAGACTCAAATGAGTTCTGTGTAAAGGAAAGAGTGACTGGCACCTTTATTCATAATAACTACAGCTAAGGTGGAGAAGACATAGATCGTATCTTTAATCATATTTGGAGCACTATGGTAACAGGCCTCCATCGCCTGATAATGGCCTCTCCCATGTCTGCTAGCTCCCTGAACCTGTGGTGGACCACCTAGGGGTGGTGGTGGTGGTAGCACCTCAAACCGTCATCCACCACCTGTCGCTCGGGCTACTCTCCTACCACATCTACCACCCTGTAAACCTCCTCGCTCAAACCTTTGCCTATACCTTGGAGGTCCCTCTGTCTTGGCAGTCCCCCGACCATCTGTTGATTATCTGTGCGGCAGGTTGGGCAGTCATGAGCCTGGTGTCCATACCTGTCACACGTGAAGCACAGCCTAGTTTCCTACTCACTACCTCTAATCTAGGATCCCTACACTACTCACCCCAAGTCCTGGGGTTTTCCCCTAAAAGATCATACCCGCTTGGGTCCCCTCGTCTATTTCTTATTGCTCACTACTGAAGACTCTACCACCTGAGGTCTGTCGGTGGCTCTGGCTGTCAGTTCCTTCTCTACTAAGAATCTATCTACAAGTAGGGAATTCTCCGGCAATCCATCCTAAGTGAGGATGATGATAGATACCATGGATGCCCCGATCTCCTATCTGAGTCCCTGCTCAAAGGTTCGGGTCCTAAAGAAAGGGTCTCACACCATGTCTGTGGAGTAGAGAGAGAGGTCTATAAACCTTGCAGAGTACTTATCCACTAATATGCTACCCTGTTGTAGGTGAAGCAGCTCTTGAATGTGCACAGAGCGTAAATTTTCGGGGAATAACTCCTCCCGGAAAATCCACTCCAATTCTTTCTAGGTGAGGGTCGCCTCATCATGCGTCTAGATGGTCAAGCTCCATCATCTCCCTGCCATACCCTACATAAGGCTCACAGCCATGATTTTCATCTGGTCAAGCGGTGTCCTCAATAAGCAGAAGACTTGTATCACTATCTCCAGCTAGTCCTCAGTGACCTAAGGATCTGTTTCTCCCCTAAACCTGGGAGGTCTCTGTCTCTAAAACTCGTGCAAGGAACTGAGTCTGTATACGCACTCTACTAGTAACACTGATAGTAACTGCTGATCAAAGGGTGGTGGCAACACTGGTGAACCACCCAGCGGATCCATCTCTAGTATTGGTCCCTAAAATAATGCCTCATCTCTAGGTGGTTTGTCCTCATGGTCATGTATCAGAATCTGAGATGGTCTTCTATGTGGAGGCATCATAATACATATCAAGATGTACCATATTTAATATATTATACCTGGTGAGCTAACTATTATTAAAGAATATCAAAAGGAGACACTTATGTAACTAGTGTTTTCATTCAATAGTGCCAAAAAGTAGAATTCAGGGTCCTGGTGTATGGATACATCGGCCACTGCACCAACACTGGACTCCCCGAATCTGAAAGTCAAACTTGAAGCATTCAACATTGTTGACCCAAAAATAAAACAACAGACCCTCAACATTTGAGGTATAACCAACCACCTCTGATACCACTTTTTCATGACCCATACCCTAGGGCCCATGTTGTGACATACCCCATGCCTGCTTCCCGAAGGCCAAGGGTTGGAAACTAGCACCAAAGGCATCAACCCTTAAGTGGGAGGCATTTTCCTGAGTACTTTTACGCACGCACACACAACCACGTCCCAAATCTAGAAAATTAAACATGCAATCCACTAAAAACCCACTGAGTAAAAGTACAAACTATAGGTCAAATGGACCAGAATACAAACACAACAAAAGATAAATTGAAAATAGTAAAGTACAAGGAAAACTCTAAGCATCATCCATAAGAAACCCCACTTGATGTGTAAGTACAAAGTTGCTGCTGGAAGCCGTAGAAGTATGCCCCACCTGCCTAGTCTCACTGAACACCACCGGGTCTTAGGCCACCAAGTCCTCCATCAAGGCGGTGGTCATCTGCACCATACACAACATGTGTGGGCGAAGCCTGTCCATGGGTGAGTAACAATATCCCTAGTAGGGACCCCAAAATTCAAAGAAAAGATCAAAAAGCAATACACAAATTAAACCAAAAAAACATGATCATGAAGCATGATAACGAGACAAGACAGCTCACACCATGTATAATTTAGAGAAGGAAAGTAGGACCATTAGTCACATAATTGAACACCATGGGCTACTAGAGAGCTCCTCCTCAATGAATACAGTGGGTTTTATGGGTCACACAGAAGATACTTCCCACTAACCTTGTACTTTTTTGGTACCCATCCCTGATGAGCATTGTGGGTATTTTGGGTCACATAGAAGTCAATCCCCACCATGGGGATGTCAGGTCACACAAAAGTTACTTCCCATCTTGGCCATACTAAGTGACTCCTCAGGTCAAGTACCATGGATCTTCTGGGTCTCACAGAGCCACTTCCCACTGTGGTTCTTTCGGGTCACACAGAAGCCACTTCCCACTGGGCCATAGTAACTGATCCACACAGGATCGCTTGTCAATAGTCTTTAGGTCTCGTCCAACCACAGGGTTTCCGTACATAGGTATCTTGATTCCAGGATAACTTATCCTCAATAAATTCATCAAATTTCAACTTCCATGAAAGTGTCCATAGTTTATTCCTAAATATCCTCCTTGGCACGAGGGTTCCAACGTTGTAAACTGCTCATTAATCAGACGTCCAGTTTGAAGGATATTTGTATTTTTTCAAAAAGGGGTTGATTGGGTTTGGGTCCAGCCCAACCCAGTCCGGACCATTGGGCTATGGGCCCAAGATGATGGGGTAGGTCTAGCCCACTGGGGAGAACCGATTCCACTTGGTCAGGACACAGTTGGAAGTTTCATCATACTCCCTCGGCCCTGCGGGTCGTTCGTGAGGCTAGCTCCTTTTGCTGGGATTGGTTGACTACGCCTTTTCCATGGGCAATGCGGCATGGTGCCTCATCCACCTACCGACAGCCTTCAACGCATATACTAGAGGATCTTGTCACACCGTCGTAGCCCGAGCTATCCACGGTGCATCTTCCAGCCCGTCGCCGCCTTCCTGCGGTCGCTGGTGTGCCGTCAGGTTCTTCTGTTGATCGTTGGGTCTCCTCCAGTGGTTCGTTCTTCACATCCCTTATGCCCACAGCCTCTTAGGGATTTCATATTCCCTTCAATGGCCTCAAATATCCCTTTCCTCCACTTCAAATACACGGTCATGAAGAACACACAAACCACAGAAGGCGGATGAGCTCAAGCATTGTTCATGTCATCCCGCACCCTCCACGTAAGAGGTCTAGAAAACATGGAATAATTATTTGATATTTTATCACAATTTAATCAATTAATCTTGGTGAAAACCCCCAAGAAAAGTACTCTTCTGAAATAACAAGCGATCCATGGATCAAACTGTTGGTGGGTTGATCTGCGTTCGTCATTTTAGAATAAAGAATGGGTAAAACATAAAACAAAACAAACCCCTACCTTGATCGACATTCATTGTTGAATCACTCCACCCTATAGGATTTATGCTCTATTGGCATTCATCACTTTTGGGTCCCATTATTCATAAATTGTTGACGTTGCTAGCAATCCTACCAACATTCGTCATTCATCGTTGGAGGGAATCCATGTTGTAGGTTCATCAAAAAATTTCTATGATTTAATTATTGTTTCTCCAACTCGTTATCCTATTAAAATAAAACATGTCAGAGTGTTTCGGTTACGCTACAACATTGTGTCCTTATGCTTCAATTAATGCGTTATTATGCTACACAAAAAAGATCCATTAACGATATTCATTTAATGTGCCTCATCGCTGCACTACAGTTCCACCGTTCACTGTTCAATGGTGAGGGAAGAAAAATAAAATAACTTTTTAAGTTATTTTATTATTTTCCAAAAATTATGAAAATTAAAGTTTATGTCCAACCCTTTCCAAATGAAGTTAGTTACTTTCTAGGCGAATCCCAACATTTTGATTTCAATAGTGCCCTTAAATTTTTTTTATCTGATCATTAGTTCAAAAGTTAGAAAAACCCACTTGCACATTTACTTAAACAAACTTAAAAAAATTTCAAAATTCTATTCTGAGCTCACTGGGCCTCATAATCACATGTCATCAAAGCTTGTGGCATCGAAATAATTCTATACAGTTTAAAAAATATATGTGGAAATTCTAGGACATTATAATTGTTTTTTCCCCGTATTAATGTACATGATCAAATGGTGCACCTTGATAACGATCTCAAGTATGAATACCATTACACATGTTCATAGATAAGAACAACCAACAAAACCTGAAACAAGTGGTGTCCCTATTGGTGATCCAGTCCTCATGATCTCATCTACTTGAGATCACCATGTGAGAACTTCATGGGAAAAAAGCCTCAATGCTTTTGATCCCCCAGTACCTGATAGTCATAGATTATCTATGTCTCATCAGTGTGATATATTTAGACCATATGACATATGTTTAAGATTACTATCAAAGTATCTTGAGGTTTTTATTATAGTTGGGAACTTCTATAACCTTTTGATACAACACATAATATATTTACATTACCATGTAAATAGGGGATATAGTAGTATAAACACTATTATAGTAAGAATAAAAACATATATATATATTAAATGGTACACATGTAATGGTAATTAAAGTACATAATGGAGTTGGGTCTAGGGTACCCACTGAAAACAAGAACATCAGGTTCTAGCATGATGTATCTATCATATTGTGTTGTTAATCTTGTTCTCTTCTAGTTACTTTGGGATTGAAGGATTCTATCTTGTTCTTATCATTCTTAAGAGGAGGAGAGAATGAGGAATTCGAGTAAGAAGAATGTTGTGTGAAAGGATTATCAATTATTGACTAAGCCTACACAAAAGACATTACCATATATTTATAGAGTTAGGGTTTAAATTAAAATATTATTTAATTGCAAAACATCCCTTAAATAATATCATGATCATTATAAAACCCCACACTATATAATAATAAATAATATTATTATTCTATGGTGTGTACTAACTAGCATAATGATAAATATTATTTTATCATCTTGTAAATTAATATTTATCACCATGCCTGATTATAGTCCACTTGATCTCCTTAACAGTTATTGAATGCCTAAATAAATTTTTTATTCAAAAATAAATACTTTATCCACAAACCAATGAATAAATATTTATTAAATATTCAATAAATATTATCAATCAATAAAACATAAATATAATTATCCCTAAATATTTGGAATAATATTTATTTCATTAATTGAATTCATGTATAATTTAATTGAGATCAACATAAAAATGTAATTTGAGACCCTCTAGGATTATTTCACATTGGAATTTTGCGGGCTTACTTAAATTCCAATATTATTGTCTAACAGTGGGTAATGGAAACCAATAGAAAAAACTAAATATAGTAATATCGACAACTACATATGAGTTATCACTATAAAATATAATCCCTTTATAACAATATCTCATCAAGAAAGTCGCACATCTGTATCATCAACCTATATTCATGATACGTCATTCTTTGGATATCTAAAATAAACAATTAGATGCACCATATCCATGGAATTTAAGAATATTGTTCCATTCCAATCAAAGTTCCGAGATATCAACTTCCATAAATATGGAATGGAAAAATACTTCCTCGACATATCCATTAATAATATGTCATTAATGATGTACCCAATGTACCCTAGTTACCACAAACATATGAAATCATAGTTTTGGTCAGTAAATCTAAGTGCTTGAGTCCTCACAACATTAATTATAATATAAAATTCTAAGTACCATTACATACACTCATAGATAGGAATATCCAATGACAAATAAACATGAGAAATTTTTACTAGATGTTCTGTTCTCATAATCACTCATCTTGGAGATTACGAAGTGTGAACATCATGATATGAAGACTCATATGCTTATGGGTACATTCACCTGACATTAAAAAAACTATGTAACCCATCATAGAATTTTATAAAACCATATAACTAATTTTAATAATATAATCTTGAAATTTTAAGGTTCTCATCATATAGGGGAATGATTATACCCTTATCAATGCAAAAAAAATACTCTAGTAAATTATCACATCAAATTCATGAAAAATAATTAAAAATATGTAAAAATATGTTTTATTAATATAAAAATCTTAGAATAGGCATGTAATCAAATTAAAAATATTTGGTTCAAGAACACAAACTCAAACATAATCCTACTTAGACTAGATCCAACTACCTATGACTTTCAGTCTCCTAGACCTCACATGATGATCATGTTTCTACTGAGTTAAGGCTTTATTCAAGTGGTCCACCACATTGTTTTTCATAGATATTCTTCTCCCTATAACTTCTCCTCTCTAAGAAAAATTCCTCAAGAGAGGATACTTCTATATTATATGATTCATCAACTAATGAGACCTTGTATCCTTAACAAGAGCCACCACTATAGTATTGTCACACTAGATTATTATAGGGTCATTACTTCTAGGTTCCATGTTAAGATCATGAATTAAGTTTCATATCCAAACTACATATTTGGCTATATAAAAATCAGAAATATAATTGTACTCTACCATATAATCTATGACCATAACTTTTTTTGAGCTCTTCCAGCTTATATCACCTCCATTCAAAGAGAATATGTATCCCATCTGTGATTTCAAATCATCTTGATCTGTTTGGAAACTAGAATCTACATATCCTATGATGACTAGTTCCTCATATACACCATAGACCAAGAACATATCCTTAGTGTGCTTCAGATACTTAAGGATTGTCTTGAATGTCATCCAATGGCATTCCCCTAGGTCATATTGATATCTTTCTACCACACTAAAGGTATAGGTGAAATATATCCTATTATATAGCATAGAATACATGAATTATCCAATCACATATGCATATGGAATCCATGTCATCCTCTGTATTTCCTCATGTTTCTGAGGATTAATTTTCTTATAAAGTTAAATTCCATTTGACATTGGAAACAATCCAATATTGGGATATTCCATACTGAATCTATTCAATATCTTGTCAATATATATACCTTTACTTAGGCTGAACAATCACATAGATCTATTGTGATGGATCTTGTTCATAATAATATATGTTCTATCCAATTATCTTTATGGAGAATCATTTATTTAACCAATCATTAATAGACTATAAGACTGTAATTTCATTTTCAATGAGTAATATATCATCGATATATAATATTAAGATAATGACAGCCTTTCCACTAAACTGATTATAGACACAAGGCTCACATTCATTATTTATTAAACCAAATTTTGTTATGGATTCATCAAATTGAATGTTTAATGACTTGGATGTCTTCTTTAATCTATAAATGGATATTTTCAATTTTCATTCCTTATCAATATCCTTTAGTGTCATAAACCCTTCAGGTTGTTTCATAGAGACATCTTCCTAAAGTTTCATGTTACGGATGTTTTTTTGACATATATTTTTCAAATATCATTGTCATGGAAATCCATGATGGTAGGTAGATTTTTTATGGATTTCATAATTTCAATTGGAGAAATTTTATTGTTTTAGTCTATACCTGGATGCTATTTGAACCCTTTTCCAACCAATCATGCCTTATAAGTACTGAATTGTCCATCCATGTCCATTTTTTCTCTTAAATACCCATTTACAACCAATGGGATTTACATAAACTGGAGGATGTACCAAAATTAGGACTTAGTTTTGGAACATGGAATCCATTTTAGAATTCATTTATTCTTGGTTTTTGAAAACATATTTGTTAGCTACTAGTTCTTTATAGGTTAAAGGATCATTATTATCAACTAATAATGATTCGCCATCTATGGTGACTATAAAACCATATCATTCTAGATCACTAACCTCTCTTTTACTCATATTCTCTACTTGAGTATCTAGAACATATTCTTCCATAGGGATTTGTGAAATTTTTTCATGTGCCAACTCTTATGTACCTTGAGAATATAATTTATAAAAATTTATCTCTCTCTCCCACTATCACTTTTAGAGATGTGAACCCTCTCAAAAAATATGGTGTATCCTTCCACTGTAAAATTTTTCTCTGAGGGGGTGTGTAGGTAATAACCCATGTTTCTATGAGGTATCTTATAGAGGTACACTTTATTCCTTAGGGTGTAAGTTTTATATCCAAATAGGCCTTAAAAAATTCTTTGAAACCCCACATATGTATGTATGACAACATGAGTTTCTTTCCATTGCACAATTTTCAAGGTATTCCATCTTCCACTTTAGTTTTTATTTGGTTTAGTATTTTTTCTCCAAACTATAATTAATATCCCCAAAAGAACTATAGAAGACTTTCATAACTCATCATTGATATCACCATATCCAATGACGTGTAGTTTCTCCTTTTAATTACACCATTACATTGAGGTGTATAAGGAAGATTGAGTTGAAATATAATCCCAAAACCCCATAAATAATCAATGAAGTGTTGATTAATATATTCTACACCATGGTTTTAGTAAAGGTTCTTAATATTATTAGTAAGATGGTTCTCAATTTCATTCTTGTATTCCTTGAATTTGTCAAACGAATCTGAATTATACCACATTAATTAGATATATACATATCTATTTAAATCATCAATAAATTTTATGAAGTATTAGTACACACCCCTAGCTTCAACTAGAAATGATCCACACACCTCAGTATGAATTAATTCAAGAATATCTTTGTACCTTTCACCTCTTCCACTGAATGGGGATTTGGTCATTTTACCTTGTAAACATGAATGATATACACCAAGTGGTTTTAGTTAAAAAGAATATAAATATCCTTACTGGTATAATTTAGTCAAATTCTTTTTATTTAAATGACCTAGTTAGTGATGTCATATTTGGTTGTGGTATGATTCATATGAAGTAGTTTCATTATTGATTATCTTTACCTAGTTTATGTAATCCAACACATAAAGACCGTTATTTAAATATGTCTTACCATGAAAAAAGCTATATTTATAAATTAAGAAGCATTTATTCCTAAATTTGAAAATAAATCCATCTGTATGAAGTATGGATACAAAAATAAAGTTTTTCGTAATGGATGAACCATAATAACATTCTTTCAAAACCAAGATCATTCTAGTTGGCAATGTGGGGTGGTGGTCCCTGATAGCCACAATAGCAAGTTTGGATTCGTTGAATTCTTGTAGTTATACACCCCTTAGTAAATCATTATGAATATACATGGTTCCAATATTTGATTACATATGTGAGAATCATAAGATTTATCTAATATCCAATTTTTAGAAATAGATAAATTACACTCGATAACAAATGCACCTGAAGCTTCCCCTTATTGCTTTTCTTGGGTATATTTTTTATTCCAAAGGCCTTTGTTTCCACATGTAAAATAGATAGTGTCATACTCCCATTTCTTTATCCTTTATCTTTATCTTCTTAGAAGGGAGTTTTGAAGAATATTTGGAATTATAGATCTCTACCTGGACTTTCCATTTATTCACCATGAGGATGAAAGGTTTTCAACACTTCATGTCCTTGTCAACTTGTAAAAGTAAAGTGAGAATATTCAGGAGAGGTTTATCAATGTTTTTAATTTTAAAATTAACCATAAAGTTATATAATATCAAAGGTGTTGATGAAAGAATGAGATCAGTGCATAGTTATTTGGAAATTTTAATCCCTAGAACCTATTGGCATTCAATGTACTCAATAAGTTTGAATATGTGAGGCTCGGCTGGTGGACCCTCTCCAAGCTTCCTTAGAAAGAGTGCCTTAGAGATGTTAAATAGTTCCTTTCTAGCTCTCTCTTGATAGTTTATATGAATATACTAGATAATTCTATAGGCATCCATGTCTTCATGGGACTTCATGAGTTTACTAGACATGGATGATATCATTAAACACTGAACATCACCGTGTTGATCAAGTTTTTATCATAGACAAATAACTCTTCATCACTCACCTACTTTGCAAGAAGATCAAGTAATGAGGATTCTACCATGTAAGATTTCTATTCATGGAACAACACAGCCCAAAGGTGTCTTAACCATTCTTGGAAGTTACTACCAATAAAGGATGGTGTTTCTATAATATTGATCATAGGGATTATGTAGATGATGAAATTTCCATTAAACTGCAATTATAAAAGAACATGTGTTTAGTAATATATTATAATTTTTGTAATATATAATAATTTTAATTTTATTATTCCTCCCACTATTTTATCAAGTCTCAATAACCATCACCATTGGACACAAAATTCATAGTTTCTTAGACATTCTAGTGGGAAGGATCCATATTCCCCTTCTCATAACCCCAATGAGTATTGGTCAAACTAAAATAAGGTATTTAGGTTGGCAGGTCTTTTCTAACTATGGGCTTGGAATTCCTTGATCCATTAAGTGGACTCCCCAATCCAAAAATATTGAATTATATTTCCTCAACACTTGCCTCCAAGTTATATCAAGTCTATCAAGGGATACATCTCTTGATGTAAGATATTTAATTCAACCCATAACCTTTATAAAACCCCATGATAAAAGTAATTTTCTCGAAGAGGGTTGGTCAAACACTTAGTTCTATGGATTTCAGTCCTAATCAAGTAATGGAAGGTTAAGTTTGACTTTATATTATGTTGAATGATTTTGTTCATTATGCATAACACATTTCTTGTTTTATCTAGTACATGTCTTATTAATATTAAGTATATTTTACTTAAGTGATTAACCATGTTATGATAAAACATTTACGTATAATCCATTTATTGATATTACATCTTTACACATTAGTTTATTTATTTATGTGATCATGGTCCTGCATTCACAAAATAAATAATGAATAAGATAGAAATAAATAAATAAATGCCATGATCATGATTTTATCTAAAGGTTGATTTATTGAGAGAAAAATAAATCAAAATATGACATAAGGGAAATCTCATTGCTTTGAATATGGAAAGAGTTACAATATTCCACCTATCCACCAGTGTATCACCTGGGCTGGTATCATCTTGGCTTCATATTGAACCACCTCCACATGCCTTTGGATACTCATTTAATCACATTTTTTATAACTTACACACAAGTGAGGGGAACCAATGGATTAGTTAAAGGTGGATTACATCAACAACCATGTACAAACCAATCATATATAATAAAGGAGGGAGGGATGACTCGCAAGACATCATATTTAATTCAATAATCAATAATTTAAAACCATGAAATAAATTAAATTAAATAAAACCAATGCATACATAGATCTTGGTGAAGATCATGAATGGTCATAAACATACAATGAATATGAAAAATCACACTATCTGGTACTCATTTCTATTTGTTCTTTATTATTGAGATGAAATTTTCTTGTGTTAATTAATTAATTAATTTCCTTTTATCTAAATGATTTTCCTATTTCTCATAGAGATACCTATAATAAATAATTCATGGAAAATAAACAACATAACTAATAATTATAGATAATCACAATAAATTAATTGAGAATTTTTAATTCTTTAAATATTTTATTACATTTTCAAACACAGATGGTTCTAATCAATATAATTTAGTTATAATGTTATAATTAATTATTTAATGTGATTTAATTCTATACTTTATTAGGAGACTACACGGTGTGTACTTACAAGCAACACGACATGTACCAAGATTACTGTGTACCCAGGGTAAACGTATGGGGCTTCAAAATATACCTTATCTAGACTACATGGAGTGTAATAACTAGCTTCACACCATGTATCGCCCTTTCCATTTGTCCACAAAACCCATCGAAGTACTTGACATGTTATTTGGATTAAGGACCACAAAACGTGTTTTGTAGCTACACCTTGTGTGTCTTCATAACACATTGAATGACTCAATGTGTATTTAAAATGTGGTAATCAATGAATTACACACTGTGTACACCAGATACAAGTTTTGTGTTTCATTAATTACATAGGTTGTCAACCTCATGTGGTTAGAAATAGTATATTTGACCACATAGTTTTTATGAATTTTAGCATTAAACTGTGTAGACTAAATGATATGTACATCATATTCACATCATGTAATATTACATGTTTTGTGTCAGGTTGGCCTTGTCTACACATAGTGTGCAATAAATGCACCATGTGTAGTTACTGCTTAGAATTTCATGCATCCCGCAGCATGTCCAGGTGTAGTGCGCTTGGGTACAAGGCGTGTACTCTAACTAAACACCATGTAACCTAGTCTCACTAGCCAAAATCATTGGAACTTCCCGATGGTATCTCCGATTATTCTTCATTTGTTCTTATACCTTTAAGAAAAATTGAATCTTAGACAAAGTAATTAAAATTTAAAAATCATGTTCATTAAAAATAAAAAAATAAAGAATAATATGGAAGTGAAATATCTAACCACTATTTTTTATATAGATCAATAATCAAATAAATAATTATAATTTTAAAATGTGACTACTCTGATACCACTTTAAGGTTCTGCATATAGAAAAATCACCTCATGGGTGAATAACAATAAAGGTTTTTGTCGATTCGATGTATCATTGGCCAATTGTGCAAGAGGTATACATCTTGACCAATACAATTTCTCCATCAAATATTGTCATAGGTACACCTTGAAACCATGAGAAGATATTTTTCATATTAAATTCATAATTGATTTATATTAGATCTGAAGAAATAATACAATCTCTTAGGATCTTTCCTTGAAGGTGTTATTAATCATCTAAAAACCCCATTTTGGATTATCACCATTGTGATGGTAGGATCCAAATGTAGAATCCCTCTAGTGGTGATCCACATGTGCTCCTTTGATATCCAAGAAACACTAATAGAATGATGGGTGATAGTGAGGTAGACCTATCATCTTTTGTTTTTCATCTTGATCATTTCTATTTCCTTCAGATTTAGAGGATTCTTTCTTGTTCTTCTTATTTTTGAGAGGAGGAGAGAAGAAGTAATTCAAGTGATAATTTTTTTTGTATACAAAGATTATCAATTCTTGATTAACCCTGCATAATATACATTGCCATCTTTTTATAGAGTTCAATTTTAGGTTAAAAATATTATTTAATTTCATAATGAACCTTAAATAATATCATAATCCTTATCAAACTTCATTCCATATAATAATAAATAATATTATTATTCTATGTCATGTGCTAACTCCCAAAATGATAAATATTATTTTACCAGCTTGTAAATTAATATTTATCATTGTACACAATCTTGGTCTGCTTGAACTCCTCATAATTTATTGAATACCTGAATAAATAATTTATTTATATAAAAATATTTTATCCACAAACAAAAAAAAATTATCAATAAAACGTGAATAAAATTATTTCTCAATCCTGAGAATAATATTTATTTAATTAATAAAATTCAAATAGAATCTAATAAAGATCAACAGAAACACTTAGTGTGTGGTCTTCAAATATTCATTATCTTTGGTACTTGGTGGGATTTCATAAAGTCCAAGATTATTTTTTAGCAACATGTCAAGGAACCAATGAGAAAAAAATAGTTTCACAATGTTGACAACCAAATATGAGCTCTCACTGTGTAATATAATCCATTTGTCATAATATATCATCAAGAAGGTTGCACATTCATTTCGTTAACCTATATTCTTGACAAGAATTTCTTTGACTATATAAAATAAATACATCAATACACAATGACCATGTAATTTTAGGTTATGGTTCCATTCCAATCAAAATTTTTAGATATCAACTTCCATAAATATGGAAGGGACAAATCCTTCCTTGACATATCCATTAATAACATTTCATTTGTGACACACCCAACATACCCAACTTTCTATGAGAATATGGTGTCACAATTTTGGTCATTAAATCTAATATCATGAGTTATGACAACATAAAATATAATTTTAATGTATAATTACCATTACAGACACTCATGGATAAGAATATTCAATGACACGTAAACATGCAGAATTCTTACTGGAGGGTTCATTCTCATAATCTCCCATCTTAGAGATTACCAAGTGTGAACTTCAGGAGATGAAGACTCATCTTATTTCAAGTAAAAATAACTGGTATTCAAAATAATATGGTCCCCATCATATAATTTTATATGAACATAGAACTAGGTTTAATAATATCATCATGGAATTTGAAGGTTCTCATTTTAGTGGGGAACTATTATGCATTTATCGGTGCGACAAATACTCTAGGACAATATCACATCAAATTTATGCAGAATAGAAAACAAAATATAATAATATATTTTATTAATATTCAAATATTTAAATATAAATGTGATCAAATTATAAAAATTTTGTTCTAGAACACTAACCCCAATAGGAAATTAGATTTTTTAGTACCGGCACGGGGGAAATTTCATGATTTGAGACCTAGATTGAAGTTCTGATTGTTTTGACATATTAATAAAAAAGCATTGGACTTCATTGAGTCCTAGGAAGTGTTTTGGGTGATCAAGTGGATTTTAAATCAAGTTTAGGTGGATCTAAAGTCAATTTTTGGCTGTAGGGGTTCCATCATAGGGAGCACCATGCTATGGTGGAGGGAACCATACTCGAGTGAGCATGGTGTATGATCATTTTAGAGGGTGTGGATCCATTCTATACATGGAACTTGAGGGTGTTATCCTATGGTAAATAGTTGGGGGACGTATAATAGTGACGCCCATGGTGCCTAGAAATTGTTGATAGTATCTCCACCACATTATGGTGCTGGCTATTTTAAGTGGTTGAAGTACATGTTTGAAACTATGAGAAGGGATGGTATTTATCATGGTAAAGGGAATTTCGGGACTACAAGGTTCCATGAGGTAGGTTCTCCATACCATGGTGGATTCTACCACACCATGGTATGCCTATATTTTCTTAAAAATGTTGGAATACCTATTTCCCCCCTTAGGATTTTAAATCTATCTCCCTCCTCTTTTATCCTCATCTGCAGACGAACTAAGAAGGATCTCTCCCCTTCCTTCCTATTGATTTCCCTTCAAAATGGGTTGGGTTTGTGGTGATTTCATTAGCGTTGAGTTGAGACTTTCTATATTCTTTCTCTTTTATTCCTGCTATTGTTTCCACTCTAAATTGGGGAATTTGGATTAGGGTTTTTAGGATGATTCCACCAAAGAATGGTAGAATCATCTAGTAATGATGGGTCTTTTTCTCGATGTGGCTAGAGGATGTCCTGAGATGATGTTTTCACACCATCAGATGATATTTTGATGAAGGTGAATCACCTTGTAATTTTTCATAGGGTTTTGTTGTAAAATTGTGTTAAATTAATCATTAAATCATTTTCATGTGTTGGGGATTTTGTGTGGCTTAAATTTGGGTGTGTGTCGAGAGTGAACTACACCAAGTTGCTCAAGGTTTCATAGATTATATGTCACCCAGTGAGATTTTAGGTATTTATTCCTATTAAAATTAAATTTAATTAAATTAAGGAATTCATTATAAGTTTTTTTAATTAATTAAATCATATATCTTGGATTGAGATAGGTTATTGGGAGTTTATACAAGGTTTGGAAAAGCATAGAAGAGAGTATCCAGGTTTCGATTAAAGGAAATAACTTCTTATGAGGTAGTTGGTCCCTTGAATATTTCCCTTTTAGTTTATACATTTGATATGCAGTGTGACATGTGGTCTTGGTGCAAAGAGAAATTAACCTTTTAAATTTAAATGAATTTTGTAATTAAAATAAAATTTATATGATTGAAAGGAAAAAGTTCCAATGTCCATGGTGGACCCTTGAGAACTAGTTTAGTTCCTCAGATGATGATGGTCAAGTAATTCATTATTAAAGTGCTATATGAGATCTAAAAACCATTAGAGGTGAGGATTTAATAAATTTAGTGATTATAGAGGACCTATAAAGGTTCCCTCAGTTCCCTTGAGTATAGATGAGTAATATAGTGTAACCATTGGCCTGGGTGGGCTATAATGGAACTATGATATTCCTTAGAGTCATTGAGATAGTTGAGATGAATTTGGGGTGAGTATTCCACTTCCACTAGTATATGATCACTAGGTGGGTATACCCATGGTTGATTATGGTATGGTTTGGTGCATGAGGACTGAACTATGATAGAAGGAGGTGAGATGGGATTTATTCCACCTTCTTTGTATGACTTTCCCTATGATGATAATAAGTTCATAACATGATACAATAATAATGAGGGATGTGACTCACTATGAGTGATAGGATTGTCCTGAGCGGTGATTTTGATATCGAGGAACCCATGTAGTGTGTTTGTGTATGATGTGACCTAGGTGACCCCAGTAGGTTACCTAGTATAATGTTGAACCTTACTAGGGGTAGTAACAATAAGCAAATGGTGTTGATTTCAGGTGTCATCTATGAACTTGAACTAAATGTGTGAGCCTTTTGAGGCTATAGTTACTATGACGCGAGATATTATGAGATGAATGCACTTCCCTTGATTCCGTATAAATGAATGTATGGGAGATCACCTAGGATTTATACTTTTAGTATATATGGAATGCTTAAGTCTTTTCACATAGTATTATTCTTATTGCTGATGATTATTAGGATTCTTGGGATACTCCCCTGGATTTGGCCTTTGAGCCTGATATATAAGATGCCCAGGATACTCCCTAGGATCCGGTGGGTGCACCTCATTTGTGGATTTCTTAGGCTGACACCTAGGATTCATATTTTATTTCTATTGGAATAAACATGATGTTTCTTAAGATTTTATAATTACCAATATAGGATTCTAAGGAAATTCCCTAGTATCATTCCTTTGATCTTGACATTATGAGATTCCTAGGATACTCCTAAGGTTATGGTGGATGGGCCTGATATGTATAGGATTCTCAGGATACTACTTGGGATCTGATGAGTATGCCGGGTGAATATGAGATTTCCAAGATATTACCTTTGATATAGAAAGTATTCCTCATGTATATGGATTACCTGTTATTACCTCTTAGGAATCAGCCTTATCCATAATATTATTTAATTTCCTTGGATTACACGCAATCGTGACCTTCCTCGATAGCGTGTGTTGTACGCAATACCGAGTTTTTATAAACAATGATATATTATTATAATATTATTATGAACTATCCTTTATGAATAGTATTAACTAAATTTTTAATTTTATAACATTATTATTCATCTTACACATTTTCTAGAACATTGTATAATAACAAAATAAATATTTCGGGTAAAATAAGTATTTTTAAAAAAATTTAGTTTTGCCGCCTTTTGATGGAGCACCCACTTTAAATATAGTTTTTGACAAGTTTATAAGTTCAATTTTAAAAAATAAAATTATTATTTGGAATCAGGATATAAAATTTTACCTTGGATAAATTTTTCATATTATTCTGATAACTTTCATATTTTAATGAATAGCAAAAACATGCTATATTTTAATTAAAAACAACTTTTTTCATCGTAATAACTTATATGGTTAAATTATAATATTGAATGGTTTTAAAGTATAAATAGAATATATTTTTACCATTTAAAATAATGTATGTCATTAGCATTGATTTTACATTGAATTCATAGGTTAAATCAATTCAATCTTTTGCAATGTTTTACACAAAAACCAGTTTTCAATCGACAACGGGATTAATTTTAATTTAATTTCTGCAACTTCTGTGTATTTAATATGAAAAAATGGATACCATATTTGGAATCAGTGGGTCCAAATTATGTTAATAGGCTAATTTTTATTTTTGAGATTTATGAATAGTAACTACAGTAAATTCTATTTACCATAGTTAAAGGTAAATCGGGTAATTAAGGGTAAATATAATATTATAAAATTACCCTAACACATTACAAAATTATATTGGATGGCTAAAAGTAGACCCATATCACCTAAGGATCTTATTAGATTCATTTTATGGACTTTTTACTATGAAAATAATTTGATTATTATTAAAACCAAAGAAAGTGACAACATGTCACTCTCTTAAATCTTATAAGTATAATAATTTTAATTTAATGATAAACATCATAAAACTTAGAACATGAATAGTATTCAGAAAGATAATAAAATTATATACATCATGATAATTTATTTATAATTTTTAGTGATTAAATAATTGTCATTAATGGTGATACATTAATGATGTAGAAATTATATATTAAGTGAAAAATCAGTAATATAGTTTTTATTGAAATAATAATAACCATTAAAAGGCCCACAAACCTGACCAAAACTTATTGGTAGGGTATATCTACACCTTAATCATCCAATTACCTAATATATAACCGTTTGAAGTCTTATAAAAGTGATTATGACACTTATATTATTTTATTTTAATGATTCCAAAGTTGTCACCTTCATAATTTAATAAATATAACAATTTAAATATTGTGTTTTTAAGATGATAAATTCGAGTAAAAGTTTTATTATAAAATTTAATAGGTTTATCTTCATTATAGGATTTTATGTTTAATTTTTATGCAAAAAAATAAGTATATTAAATAACTATACAAAAATGTTGTAGTAATTGTTTTATTAAGAGATAAACCAAATAAATGGTTTTAAAAATAATAAAATAAATATTATATGAACTATTTAATGTTCTCCACTAATTTTATAGATACATATGACCTCTTATGAATCTATTAAATCTTTTATTTCGAACATATCTTCTGTATATATTTTATTTAAATTCAAATAAATGAATGGTGTCAAAATTGACACTATTGTTATTTTATAAAAATAACATATTATAAAATTGTTTAAGAATCACAAAAATATGTAAAAATTATAAATTTAAATTTATATGGTATAAAATGTTATAAATTATCCAATTATGGAAACTTCACAACAAATAAGTAAATATTTGTTATAATTTAAAATTTAGAATGTTATTACCACAAATAAAATAAAATTGATTAAATAAGGATAATTCAAGTTGATAATGTTGAAAATAAATTCCTAACTTGTCTAAATTTTATTGTTTGATGATATTACAACCCTATATCATCTAATATTCGAATATGAGTCATTTTTGGAGGTTTTTAAGTGGGGTTAGATTTATTATAAATTAATATTTTTAAGATTTCCAAAGATGCCCCTCTCCTCCCTTATAAAAGGGCACCTCTTCCCTCCCTTCCTCACACCAATTTGAGCCTTCAAGCTCGGAAAAACCCTGATAAATTCTCTTCTCCACTTCCCTAGAAACATCCTAGAGGTCCTGGTATTCTTCAAAGACCAATTTTAGTGCCCTAAGTGGAGGTCTCAAAGAGGCGCTTCAAAGAAGAGGTAATGTCCGTTACCAATTCTATCAACATTATTTCTTATTCTACTTCTTCTTATTTAGTTTTTTAATTATGAAATAATAACATCATTATCACTCATATACTGATATGTTATTATAATTATGAAACAACCCTATTTAACCATCTATCCATCCTACGGAAAACGAAATCACCGCGTGTGCGTACGTACGGAATATCGTCTCCATGCCGTGGTGTAATTTGTTTTTCCAACACCACCTTACTTGGATGGGTATAATGGTGTAAAGAATAACTATACACAGTTATTATAACATCATACTGATTATGATATATTGTATCATCCTATCCAATTCAATTCAATAATTATGGGAACGATATCATCGCTCGTGCGTACGTACGGACTACCGTCTCCATGACGAGATGAGATTCATTCTCCATGTTAACCATTAAAGAATGATTATAAAGTATATATAAGCAATAATAATGAAATATATGACATTAAAAAGCTACTTTATTTATGTCTATATATATATATATTTATGTCATCTACTTAATTCCATTCAACTCAATAAGGAAACGAAAACAGCGTTCATGCGTACATACGGCCTACCATCTCCATGAACGGTGTATTTCTTTCCATTGATCAATCTACTATATATATGTATATTGTGAATATATATTATATATAAATCATGTTTTATATTCTGAAATTAAGTAATCATGATCTAAGTAATCATATGAATAATTACAAGTCAAAACACGGACGACAAATGAAACGATTTTACCCAAAACACTCTTTAACATGGAATTTAAAAAAGAACGGGTAATATAAAGTCATAAGTAAAGAATATATGATATCATAACAATGAATATGATTCTGTAATAAGTCAATGAAATTATTTAAATCATTATACAGGAGGTTCGGATACATACGAAGCATATCGGACATAAGGTAAGAGATAATTTTTCAAATCTCATTTTTATCCGGGATTTCTTATTCGTAAGTATTTACTGGGGTTATTTATATCATCCATGTCCATGTTTTATAAAAGAGTTTTCATGTATGTTTAAATTCCTTTTTACCCATTTTTGACTTTTACTACATGGTATGTAAGGAATCTTTCTTTTGTTTACGTTACGAGGTACTTTTTTGACTTTTCTGGCAAAAGTACGAGAAGAATGTTTTTTTAACTTATACGGCACGAACGGATTTTTACGGTTTTATAAAGCCTTATTTTCATGAAGCTTCCTCTAAAATATTTCATGAATATTTTCAAAAAAATCTCTTTATTTTAAAATTTCATGACATTTTCTGAAAATAAATTGATTTTGAAGAAGAAAGGATATTTTCTTCAAGAATTCATTTCAAGTGTTTTATCAAAACCATTTTTCCATCTAAGATGACATTGTTTCATATGTGTATGTTTCAAGTATAATGTCTCTATGATTTACATGGTTTCACTTTTCTTATTATGAAATGATATCCATTTCTTTTATATGGATTACGTGATGATGATATTATGTTTATGAAACCCATTTTATTCGTTGGGTTAATACGAATGACGTATGTTTATTTTGTGGCACAAGTAAGAATTATTTCATTATGAGATGGGTGGGACCTATATCTCCCTCCAATGAATTGGGTAAAGATTTATATCTCATGAGATAGACATGGCTGCAACGGCAAGTTAAACCGGTTCAGTAATACAGGACTGGAACGAGGAGTGAACTCGATTCAGAAAGGGACTTTGCCCACTAAGATGGTCTTGGAAGAAATGCCTTGGCTAATATGGAAATCATATCATGTGCTTAATGGTTGCCACAATTACATGTTTTATTCCCATGCTATTTTATCATTATTAATGTTTCTTTATGATCTATGCCTTACGTACTTCCATGTTTTATGTCATTGCTCAAGCTTTTGATGTTTAAACATTATGTTCATGTTTTTAAGTTCAAATGTATATAGTATGTTTTATTTTGTCCATGCTTACCCTTACTGAGCATTTGAGCTCACCCCTTTTATGTTTTCTTTTCCCCAGGATATAAAGAAAGGTTTTAGGTAAGAAAAAAAGGGGAATATCTTTACTGGGAGATGTGGAATATCTTTCACCATGATTAGAAGATTTTATTCTGAGTTTCCAAAGACACTAAACTATTACGATCCTTGTTTGTCTGTTTCTGTTTTGTATTAAGTATTCCGCAAAAGTAATGTAATGTCCATGTACGTCAAGCTTCAGGTCTCTACAGTCGGTATCAGAGGAAAGGTTTAGTCAACCTTTGGAAACTAGGATGTGAAAACGTTAGTGAGATCCCTAGAGATATTTCTAAGGTATGTCTAGGGATGTCCCTAAGGATAAGTATACGTATAGGATATAGTCCTAGAACTACGGTAACGATATTAGAATTTAACCTAAGATGTTAGATATTGAAGGTACTCCCCTTTTATTGTGTTGTTTTCCCTAGCATGATTTTTGCCTCCCACACTATTCTTTTTGGGTTTTAGACGATGGCTAGAACCCAAAGGAACCGTGTTGATCAATGTAATGGACAATGCAATGATTTTCCTCCTGAATAAACAAATGTTATGGGAGATGGAGTGCAAAATCGTATTGCTATACTTACGCAAGCTATGAATCATTCTGGACTTCTAAATGAGAAGAGAAGGGAACAATATTCTATTGAGTCCTTCATGAGGAAATGTCCACCTTCTTTCAGTGGGTCTTCTGATCCACTTGTTGCTGAACAATGGATCAGTACCACTGAAAAGATATTTTCAGTTCTTCAATGTTCTGAACATGATAAAGTCATCTTATCAGTATATCGTTTGGAAGGTGATGCTGATCAATGGTGGAATCTTATCAAGAATACGAGGCCAAGAGATGAAATTGAGTCCATGGAATGGGACGAGTTCAAGAACTTATTTTTCAATAATTACTTCCCTCGTATTCTTCGAACAAAGATGGAAGAGTTTCTTGAACTAAAGCAAAAGGATTATGAATCTGTCGGTATATACAAAGCAAATTTTACAAGGCTTTTAAGGTATGCATCTGGATTTATCATCCAACCTGAAAGTAAAATTGATCTATTCTTCAGTGGCTTAAAACCAAATCTTTGAAGGGCATTAGCTATAAGAGACTTCAGTACCTATGAAGAAATTGTGCGTTGTTCTATCAAGGTAGAAATGGAAGTTGGTGTTACATATCCATCTCATGGTTTTGACAAGAAACGAAAGATTGAGTTCAAGGAAAAATCTCAGAATAATGGTGAAAAGAAGATGAGTGTTTCCTTATGCTCAAAGTGTGGAAATAAGCATGGTGGAGATTGTCTTAAAGGGACTAGAAAATGTTTTAAGTGTGGAAAAGAAGGTCATCGAGCAGCTGAGTGTCGAAGTAATGGAAAAAGGGTTGCTAATGGTGTGAATAAAGAAAAGACTGCAGAGAACGCACCAACAACACTTCAATGATTCAAGTGCAATGAAATGGGGCATTATGGTAATCAATGCCCTAATCCAAGGGTTAATGATGATTGACCTGAGAAACCACTTAAGGCAAAGGACAAAAGGAAGTCACATGCGATCACTATTGGCGATGTTGAATATGACAACGATGTGGTGGAATGATTAAGTTTTTATGTAATGGGATTCCAAAATAATGTTGTATATAGTATAGTGGAATATTGGAATATTTATGTATTGGTCTATTGTGGTTTTCGATAATTTTACGGTACCGGTAACCATGGAAAGTGATTGAGAAATTTTTGTAAGAAGATGATATGCGAATAATGAAGGGATAAGAAGATAATGAGATGTTTGATTGTATTCATGAGATCATGATTGATATAAGGACTAAGTAATATCATGGTTTGAGTATATAGAATTTTGAGGATTTTGGTAAGTGGAAAGTGTTAACTTTTAACTGCATTCATGTTTTCACTAAGGTTCAATGGGTATTCATTTTTCAAGAGAATACATGATTAAGTCCTTTGAATGTTTGGAATGTGACCAAAAAGACATATCTTATGATATATGGGGATCAATGATGGTATTAAATCTCTCGTAATCGTTTTCACTATATTATGAGAGTGGACTATAGTATTATGGATAAGCCTAAAGATTGGAATGGATTATGTTGTACATAAGTTAGTATTGTTTAAGGATAGAAGTTTTTTCGATATTATTGATGGGATGTTATAGTAATATAGTTTTAGAAAAAGGAAAACCTACAGGATGGGTAACAGCCCATCGCATCGGACAAGGCTGTGGGAATCGAACCCACAACCGAAGTGCGACTGGCCTTTATCTCCTACCACTGGCCTACACGAAGTCCCTGGTTAGTAGAAACTAGTTTTATTTTATTAAGTGGTATGATATATGAAGTATAAGTTCATTTTTGGAACCATATACGATTAATCTGACCATAAGACGGACTTATAACTTTTGCTAAACTTTTGTTTGAAAGAGATGGCCATCATTCTATCACATGATCTGTTAACACATCACGAATAACAAATTCAACTTCATTTATTTAAGGGATGAAGTGGAAATTGTTCAATTCACGAACAACAGTGAGATTGTACCAAAATCATGTAAGTATTTCTTTTAATTCATCAACTTTAGGGAAATGATCTTGAAAACCAAAAATGTTGTCCTAGTTCCCTTATATCCGATGAATCAGATGGTACCTTAGATCATCACAAATCTATAGCTTTGTGATTGTTGGATTTTTCATAGCCATGTTCTCTACCACTCTCCATCAGAACATGACGGTTAGATTTTTCTTCCATATCCATATATTTACCTATGTTCTCCTACGTGGAAACCCAGTGATGAGTTAATTTGGGTAACTGTTACATTTCATATTTTAGTTTTTAAAGCCATGTTTTGGTATTCCTTTTTTCGATGTGGGTTTCTCTTAAACAAACTTTCGAGTAGTAAACCATTTATAACCCCAAAGAATTTCGAGGGAGACATTCATTTTAAGGGGGGTAGAATGTAACACCCCGAGATTTTATGAAAAATATTCTTTTAATTTCATTAATGTCTTGTGTTGTATGCTACACCAAGATTACCTTGCGCTATATGCAACACCATATTAGCTTGCAGTATACGCAACACTATTCTTGGATCGTGTTACACACAATTTTGATAATAGTTATTCTACGCAACATTGAGTATATATATATATATTAAATGTATAAATGAAATATGGTTGGATTCTTTTATAAGAAACAACGAAGGATTCTTGCACAACACGCAACCCTGACTTGGCTTGCATTACACGAAATCACGACATTCCTGGATTGTGTGTGTTGTACTCAATACCGAGTTTTACTAAACAATGATATATTATTATAATATTATTATGAACTATCCGTTATGAATATTATTAACTAAATTTTGAATTTTATAACATTATTATTCATCTTACACATTTTCTAGAACATGGTATAAGAACAAAATAAATTTTTCAGGTAAAAAAAGTATTTTTTTAAAAATGCAGTTGTGCCGCCTTTTGATGGGGCACCCACTTTAAATATAGTTTTTTACATTTTTATAAGTTCAATTTTACAAAATAAAATTATTCTTTGGAATCAGGATATAAAATTTTACCTTTTGATAACTTTCATATTTTAATGAATAGTAAAAACACGCTATATTTTAATTAAAAACAACTTTTTTTATCACAATAACTTATGTGGTTAAATTATAATATTGAATGGTTTTAAAGTATAAATAGAATTTATTTTTACCATTTAATATAATTTATGTCATTAGCATTGATTTTACATTGACTTCATATGTTAAATCAATTCAATCGTTTGAAATGTTTTAAACAAAAACCCGTTTTCATTCGATAACGGGATTAATTTTAATTTAATTTTTGCAACTTCTGTTTATTGAATTTGAAAAAATGGATACCATATTTGGAATCAGTGGGTCCAAATTATGTTAATAGGCTACTTTTTATTTTTGGAAATTATGAATAGTAACTACGGTAAATTTTATTTACCATAGTTAAAGGTAAATCGGGTAATTAAGGGTAAATATAATATTATAAAATTACCCTAACACATGCCAAAATTCTATTTGATGGCTTAACGTAGACCCATATCACCTAAGGGTTGGAGTAGATTCATTTTATGGACTTTTGACTATGAAAATAATTTGATTATTATTAAAACCAAAGAAAGTGACAACATGTCACTCTCTTAAATCTTATAAGTATAATAATTTTAATTTAGTGATAAACATCATAAAACTTCGAAAATGAATATTCTCAAGAAAGGTAATAAAATTATATACATCATGATAATTTATTTAGAATTTTTAAGGATTAAATAATTGTCAATAATGGTGATACATTAATGATGCAGAAATTATTTATTAAGTGAAAAATCAGTAATATAGTTTTTATTTAAATAACAATACCCATTAAAAGGCTCAAAAACCTGACCAAAACTTATTGGTAGTTTATATCTACACCTTAATCATCCAATTACCTAATATATAACCGTTTGGAGTCTTATAAAAGTGATTATGAAACTTATATTATTTTATTTTAAATGATACCAAAGTTGTCACCATCATAATTTAATAAATATAACAATTTAAATATTGTGATTTTAAGATGATAAATTCGAGTAAAAGTTTTATTATGAAATTTAATAGGTGTATCGTAATTATAGGATTTTAATTTTAATTTTTATGCAACAAATAAGTATATTAAATAATTATACAAAAATGTTGTAGTAATTATTTTATTAAGAGATAAACCAAATAAATGGTTTTAAAAATAATAAAATAAATATTATATGAACTATTTAATGTTCTCCACTAATTTTCTAGATACATATGACCTTTTATGAATCTATTTAATCTTTTATTTCGAACATATCTTCTGTATATATTTTATTTAAATTCAAATAATTGAATAGTGTCAAAATTGACACTATTGTTATTTTATAAAAATAACATATTATAAAATTGTTTAAAAATCACAAAAATATTTAAAAATTATAAATTTAAATTTATATGGTATAAAATGTTATAAAGTATCCAATTATGGACAATTCACAACAAATAAGTAATTATTTGTTATAATTTAAAATTTAGAATGTTATTACCACAAATAAAATTAAATTGATTAAATAAGGATAAATCAAGTTGATAATGTTGAAAATAAATTCCTAACATGTCTAAATTTTATTTTTTGATGCGATTACAACCTTATATAATCTAATATTCTAATATGAGTCATTTTTTGAGGTTTTTAAGTGGGGTTAGATTTATTATAAATTAATATTTTTAAGATTTCCAAAGGTGCCCCTCTCCTCCCTTATAAAAGGGCACCTCCTCCCTCCCTTCCTCACACCAATTTGAGCCTTCAATCTCGGCCAACCCCTGCCAAATTATCTTATCCACTTCCCTAGAAACATCCTAGAGGTCCTGGTATTCTTCAAAGACCAATTTTAGTTCCCTAAGTGGAGGTCTCAAAGAGGTGCTTCAAAGAAGAGGTAATGTCCGTTACCGATTCTTTCAACTTTATTTCTTCTTCTACTTCTTCTTATTTAGTTGTTTCATTGTGAAATAATAACATCAGTATCACTAATATACTGATATGTTATTATAATTATGAAACAACCCTATTTCACCATCTATCCATCCTACGGAAAAAGAAATCACCGCGCGTGCGTACGTACGAAATACCGTATCCACGTCGTGGTTTAATTTGTTTTTCCAACACCACCTTACTTGGATGGGTATAATGGTGTAAAGAATAACTATACATAGTTATTATAACATCATACTGATTATGATATATTGTATAATCCTATATAATTCAATTCAATAATTATGGGAACGATATCATCGCTCGTGCGTACGTACGGACTACCGTCTCCACGACGCGATGAGATTCATTCTCCATGTTAACCATTTAAGAATGATTATAAAGTATATATAAGAAATAATAATGAAATATATGACATTAAAAAGCTACTTTATTTATGTATATATATATTTATGTCATCTACTTAATTCCATTCAACTCAATAAGGAAACGAAAACAGCGTTCATGCGTACGTACGGCCTACCGTCTCCATGAACGGTGTATTTCTTTCCATTTATCGATCTAATATATATATTTATATTCTGAATATATATTATATATAAATCATGTTTTATATTCTGGAATTAATTAATCATGATCTAAGTAATCATATGAATAATTTCAATTCAAAACACGGATGACAAATGAAACGATTTTACCCAAAACACTCTTTAACATGGAAAATACAAAAGAACGGGTAATATGAAGTCATAAGTAAACCATATATGATATCATAACAATGAATATGATTCTATAATAAGTCAATGACGTTATTTAAATCATTATATAAGAGGTTCGTATACATACGAAGCATATCAGACATAAGGTAAGGGATAATTTTGCAAATCTCATTTTTATCTGGGATTGCATATTCATAAATATTTACTGGGGTTATTTATATCATCCATGTACATGTTTTATAAAAGAGTTTTCATTTATGTTTAAATTCCTTTTTATTCATTTTTGACTTTTACTACATGGTATGTAAGGAATCTTTCTTTTGTTTACATTATGAGGTACTTTTATGACTTTTCCAGCAAAAGTACGAGAAGAATGTTTTTTTAACTTATACGGCACGAACGGATTTTTACGGTTTTATAAAGCCTTATTTTCATGAAGCTTCCTCCAAAATATTTCATGACTATTTTCAACAAAATCTCTTTCTTTTAAAATTTCATGAAATTTTGTGAAAATAAATTGATTTTGAAGAAGAAAGGATATTTTCCTCAAGAATTCATTTCAAGTGTTTTATCAAAACCATTTTTCCATCTAAGATGACATTATTTCATATGTGTATGTTTTAAGTATAATGTCTCTATGATTTACATGGTTTCACTTTTCTTATTATGAAATGATATCCATTTCTTTTATATGGATTATGTGATGATGATATTATGTTTATGAAACCCATTTTATTCGTTGGGTTAATATGAATGATGTATGTTTATTTTGTCGCACAAGTAAGAATGATTTCATTATGAGATGGGCGGGACCTATATCTCCCTCCAATGCATTGGGTAAAGATTTATATCTCATGAGATAGACATGGATGGAACGGCAAGTTAAACCGGTTCAGTAATACAAGACTGGAACGAGGAGTGAACTCGATTCAGAAAGGGACTTTGCCCACTAAGATGGTCTTGGCAGCAATGCCTTGGCTAATATGAAAATCATATCATGTTCTTAATGGTTGACACAATTACATGTTTTATTCCCATGCTATTTTATCATTATTAATGTTTCTTTATAATCTATACCTTACGTACTTCCATGTTTTATGTCATTGCTCAAGCTTTTGATGTTTAAACATTATGTTCATGTTTTTAAGTTCAAATGTATATAGTATGTTTTATTTTATCCATGATTACCCTTAATGAGAATTTGAGATCACCCCTTTTATGTGTTCTTTTCCCCAGGATATAAAGAAAGGTTTTAGGTAAGAAAAAAAGGGGAAGATCTTTATGGGGAGATGTGGAAGATCTTTCACCACGATTAGAAGATTTTATTCTGAGTTTCCAAAGACACTAAACTATTACGATCCTTGTTTTTTTGTTTCTGTTATGTATTAAGTATTCCGCAAAAGTAATGTAATGTCCATGTACGTCAAGATTCAGGTCTCTACAGTTGGTATCAGAGGAAAGGTTTAGTCAACCTTTAGAAACTAGGATGTGAAAACGTTAGTGAGATACCTAGAGATATTTCTAAGGTATGTCTAGGGATGTCCCTAAGGATAAGTATACGTATAGGATATAGTCCTAGAACTACGGTAACGATATTATAATTTAACCTAAGATGTTAGATATTGAAGGTACTCCCCCTTTATTGTGTTGTTTTCCCTAGCATGATTTTTGCCTCTCACACTATTCTTTTTGGGTTTTAGACAATGGCTAGAACCCAAAGGAACCATGTTGATCAATGTAATGGACAATGCAATGATTTTCCTCCTGAACAAACAAATGTTATGGTAGATGGAGTGAAAAATCTTATTGCTATTCTTACGCAAGCTATGAATCATTCTGGACATCCAAATGAGCAGATAAGGGAACAATATTCTATTGAGTCCTTTATGAGGCAACGTCCACCTTCTTTCAGTGGGTCTTCCGATCCACTTTCTACTGAAGAATGGATCAGTACCACTGAAAAGATATTTTCAGTTCTTCAATGTTCTGAACATGATAAAGTCATCTTATCAGTATATCGTTTCGAAGGTGATGTTGATCAATGGTGGAATCTTATCAAGAATATGAGGCCAAGAGATGAAATTGAGTCCATGGAATGGGAATAGTTCAAGAACTTATTTTTCAATAAGTACTTCCCTCGTATTCTTCGAACAAAGATGGAGGAGTTTCTTGAACTAAAGAAAAAGGATGATGAATCTATCGGTATAAAAGAAGCGAATTTTACAAGGCTTTCAAGGTATGCATCTGGCTTTATCATCTAACCTGAAAGTAAAATTGATCGATTCTTCAGTGGCTTAAAACCAAATCTTCGAAGGGAATTAGCTATAAGAGACTTCAGTAGCTATGAAGAAATTGTGCATTGTGCTATCAAGGTATAAATGGAAGTTGGTGTTACATATCCATCTCATGGTTTTGACAAGAAACGAAAGATGGAGTTCAAGGAAAAATCTCAGAATAATGGTGAACAGAAGATGAGTGTTTCCTTATGCTCAAAGTGTGGAAAGAAGCATGGTGGAGATTGTCTTAAAGGGACTAGAAAATGTTTTAAGTGTGGAAAAGAAGGTCATCGAGCAACTGAGTGTCGAAGTAATGGAAAAAGGGTTGCTAATGGTGTGAATAAAGAAAAGACTGCAGAGAACGCACTAACCACACTTCAATGCTTCAAGTGCAATGAAATGGGGCATTATGCTAATCAATGCCCTAATACAAGGGTTAATGATGATCGACATGAGAAACCACTTAAGGAAAAGGACAAAGGGAAGTCACATGCGATCACTATTGGCGATGTTGAATATGACAACAATGTGGTGGAATGATTAATTGTTTATGTAATGGGATTCCAAAATCATGTTGTATATAGTATCGTGGAATATTGGAATATTTATGTATTGGTCTATTGTGGTTTTCAATAATTTTATGGTACCGGTAACCATGGAAAGTGATTGAGAAATTTTGGGAAGCAGATGATATGCGAATAATGAAGGGATAAGAAGATAATGAGATGTTTGATTGTATTCATGAGCTCATGATTGATATAAGGACTAAGTGATATCATGGTTTGAGTATATAGAATTTTGAGGATTTTGGTATGTGGAAAGTGTTAACTTTTAACTGCATTCATGTTTTCACTAAGGTTCAATGGGTATTCATTTTTCAAGAGAATGCATGATTAAGGCCTTCGAATGTTTGGAATGTGACCAACATGACATATCTTATTATATATGGGAATCAACGATGGTATTAAATCTCTCGTAATCGTTTTCACTATATTATGAGAGTGGACTGCAGTATTATGGATAAGCCTAAAGATTGGAATGGATTATGTTGGACATAAGTTAGTATTGTTTAAGGATAGAAGTTTTTTCGGTATTATTGATGGGATGTTATAGTAATATAGTTTTAGAAAAAGGAAACCCTGCAGGACGGGCGACAGCCCATCGTGTCAGACAAGGCTGTGGGAATCGAACCCACAACCGAAGTGCGATTGGCCTTTATCACCTACCACTGGCCTACAGGAAGTCCCTGGTTAGTAGAAACTAGTTTTATTTTATTAAGCGGTATGATATATGAAGTATAAGTTCATTTTTGGAACCATATACGATTAATCTAACCATAATATGGACTTATAACTTTTGCTAACCTTTTGTTTGAAAGAGATGGAATGACCCATCATTCTATCACATGATCTGCTAACACATCACAAATAACAAATTCAAGTTCATTTATTTAAGGGATGAAGTGGAAATTGTTCAATTCACGAACAACAGTGAGATTGTACCAAAATCATGTAAGTATTTCTTTTAATTCATCAACTTTAGGGAAATGATCTTGAAAACCAAAAATGTTGCCCTAGTTCCCTTATATCTGATGAATTAGATGGTACCTTATATCATCACAAATCTATAGCTTTGTGATTGATGGCTTTTTCATAGCCATGTTCTCTACCACTCTCCATTAGAACTTGATGGTTAGATTTTTCTTCCATATCCATATATTCACCTATGTTCTCCTACGTGGAAACCCAGTGATGAGTTAATTTGGGTAACCGTTACATTTCATACTTTAGTTTTTAAAGCCATGTTTTGGTATTCCTTTTTACGATGTGGGTTTCTATTAAACAAACTTTCGAGTAGTAAACCATTTATAACCCCAAAGAATTTCGAGGGAGAAATTCATTTTAAGGGGGGTAGAATGTAACACCCCGAGATTTTATGAAAAATATTCTTTTAATTTCATTAATGTCTTGTGTTGTATGCTACACCAAGATTACCTTGGGCTATACACAACACCATATTAGCTTGCAGTATACGCAACACTATTCTTGGATCGTGTTACACACAATTTTGATAATAGTTTTTCTACGCAACATTGAGTGTATATATATATATATATATATTAAATGTACAAATGAAATATGGTTGGATTATGTTATATGAAACAACGAAGGATTCTTGCACAACATTCAACCCTGACTTGGCTTGCATTACACGCAATCACGACCTTCCTGGATAGCGTGTGTTGTACGCAATACTGAGTTTTACTAAACAACGATATATTATTATAATATTATTATGAAATATCCGTTATGAATAATATTAACTAAATTTTGAATTTTATAATATTATTATTCATCTTACACATTTTCTAGAACATGGTATAAGAACAAAATAAATTTTTCGGGTAAAATAAGTATTTTTCAAAAAATAAAGTTTTGTCGCCTTTTGATGGGGAACCCACTTTAAATATAGTTTTTTACATGTTTATAAGTACAATTTTACAAAATAAAATTATTCTTTGGAGTCAGGATATAAAATTTTACCTTCTGATAACTTTCATATTTTAATGAATAGTAAAAACACGTTATATTTTAATTAAAAACAACTTTTTTCATCATAATAACTTATGTGGTTAAATTATAATATTGAATGGTTTTAAAGTATAAATAGAATATATTTTTACCATTTAATATAATTTATGTCATTATCATTGATTTTACATTGAATTGATAGGTTAAATCAATTCAATCTTTTGCAATGTTTTAAACAAAAACTCATTTTCATTCGACAACGGGATTAATTTTAATTTAATCTTTGCAACTTCTGTGTATTGAATTTGAAAAAATGGATACCATATTTGGAATTAGTGGGTACAAATTATGTTAATAGGCTACTTTCTATTTTTGGAAATTATGAATAGTAACTACGGTAAATTTTATTTACCATAGTTAAAGGTAAATCGGGTAATTAAGGGTAAATATAATATTATAAAATTACCCTAACACATGCCAAAATTCTATTGGATGGATAAACGTAGACCCATATCACCTAAGGGTCGGATTAGATTCATTTTATGGACTTTTTACTATGAAAATAATTTGATTATTATTAAAACCAAAGAAAGTGACAAGATGTCACTCTCTTAAATCTTATAAGTATAATAATTTTAATTTAGTGATAAACATCATAAAACTTAAAAAATTAATAGTCTCCAGAAATCTAATAAAATTATATACATCATGATAATTTATTTAGAATTTTTAGGTATTAAATAATTGTCATTAATGGTGATACATTAATGATGTAGAAATTATTTATTAAGTGAAAAATCAGTAATATAGCTTTTATTTAAATAATAATACCCATTAAAAGGCCCAAAAACCTGACCAAACCTTATTTTTAGTGTATATATACACCTTAATCATCCAATTACCTAATATATAACCGTTTGGGGTCTTAGAAAAGTGATTATGACACTTATATTATTTTATTTTAAATGATGCCAAAGTTGTCACCTTCATAATTTAATAAATATAACAATTTAAATATTGTGGTTTTAAGATGATAAATTCGAGTAAAAGTTTTATTATGAAAGTTAATAGGTTTATATTAATTATAGTATTTTATTTTTAATTTTTATGCAACAAATAAGTCTATTAAATAATTATACAAAAATGTTGTAGTAATTATTTTTTTAAGAGATAAACCAAATAAATGGTTTTAAAATAATAAAATAAATATTACATGAACTATTTAATGTTCTCCACTAATTTTCTAGATACATATGAACTTTTTTGAATCTATTAAAGCTTTTATTTCGAACATATCTTCTGTATATATTTTATTTAAATTCAAATAAATGAATAGTTTCAAAATTGACACTATTGTTATTTTATAAAAATAACATATTATAAAATTGTTTAAAAATCACAAAAATATTTAAAAATTATAAATTTAAATTTATATGGTATAAAATGTTATAAAGTATCAAATTATGGACAATTCACAACAAATAAGTAATTATTTTTTATAATTTAAAATTTAGAATGTTATTACCACAAATAAAATTAAATTGATTAAATAAGGATAAATCAAGTTGATAATGTTGAAAATAAATTCCTAACATGTATAAATTTTATTGGTTTATGCAATTACAACCATATATCATCTAATATTCGAATATGAGTCATTTTTGTAGGTTTTAAGTGGGGTTAGATTTATTATAAATTAATATTTTTAAGATTTCCAAAGGTGCCCCTCTCCTCCCTTATAAAAGGGAACCTCCTCCCTCCCTTCCTCACACCAATTTGAGCCTTCAATATCGGCCAAACCCTGACAAATTCTCTTCTCCGCTACTCTAGAAACATCCTAGAGGTCCTGGTAGTCTTCAAAGACCAATTTTAGTGCCCTAAGTGGAGGTCTCAAAGAGGCGCTTCAAAGAAGAGGTAATGTCCATTACCGATTCTTTCAACTTTATTTCTTCTTCTACTTCTTCTTCTTTAGTTGTTTCATTATGAAATAATAACATCAGTATCACTCATATACTGATATGTTATTATAATTATGAAACAACCCTATTTCACCATCTATCCATCCTACGCAAAATGAAATCACAGCGCGTGCGTACGTACGGAATACCGTCTCCACGTCGTGGTTTAATTTGTTTTTCCAACACCACCTTACTTGGATGGGTATAATGGTGTAAAGAATAATTATACACAGTTACTATAACATCATACTGATTATGATATATTTTATCATCCTATCCAATTCAATTCAATAATTATGGGAACGATATCATCACTCGTGCGTACGTACGGACTACCGTCTCCACGACGCGAAGAGATTCATTCTCCATGTTAACCATTTAAGAATGATTATAAAGTATATATAAGAAATAATAATGAAATATATGACATTACAAAGCTATTGTATTTATTTATATATATATATATATATATCATCTACTTAATTCCATTCAACTCAATAAGGAAACAAAAATAGCGTTCATGCGTACGTACGGCCTACCGTCTCCATGAACGGTGTATTTATTTCCATTTAACGATCTACTATATATATTTATATTCTGAATATATATTATATATAAATCATGTTTTATATTCTGGAATTAATTAATCATGATCTAAGTAATCATATGAATAATTTCAATTCAAAACACGGACGACAAATGAAACGATTTTACCCAAAACACTCTTTAACATGGAATTTACAAAAGAACGGGTAATATAAAGTCATAAGTAAACCATATATGATATAATAACAATGAATATGATTCTAAAATAAGTCAATGACATTATTTAAATCATTATACAGGAGGTTCGGATACATATGAAGCATATGAGACATATGGTAAGGGATAATTTTGCAAATCTCATTTTTATCCGGGATTGCTTATTCATAAGTATTTACTGGGGTTATTTATATCATCCATGTCCATGTTTTATAAAATAGTTTTCATGTATGTTTAAATTCCTTTTTACCCATTTTTGACTTTTACTACATGGTATGTAAGGAATCTTTCTTTTGTTTACGTTACGAGGTACTTTTATGACTTTTCCAGCAAAAGTATGAGAAGAATGTTTTTTTAACTTATAAGGCACGAATGGATTTTTACAGTTTTATAAAGCCTTATTTTCATGAAGCTTCCTCCAAAATATTTCATGACTATCTTCAAAAAAATCTCTTTCTTTTAAAATTTCATGACATTTTGTGAAAAGAAATTGATTTTGAAGATGAAAGGATATTTTCCTCAAGAATTAATTTCAAGTGTTTTATCAAAACCATTTTTACATATATGATGACATTATTTCATATGTGTATGTTTTAAGTATAATTTCTCTATGATTTACATGGTTTCACTTTTCTTATTATGAAATGATATCCATTTCTTTTATATGGATTATGTGATGATGAGATTATGTTTATGAAACCCATTTTATTCGTTGGGTTAAAATGAATGATGTATGTTTATTTTGTGGCACAAGTAAGAATGATTTCATTATGAGATGGGTGGGACCTATATCTCCCTCCAATGCATTGGGTAAAGATTTATATCTCATGAGATAGACATGGCTGGAACGGCAAGTTAAACCGGTTCAATAATACAGGACTGGAACGAGGAGTGAACTCGATTCAGAAAGGGACTTTTCCCACTAAGATGGTCTTGGAAGCAATGCCTTGGATAATATGGAAATCATATCATGTTCTTAATGGTTACCATAATTACATGTTTTATTCCCATGCTATTTTATCATTCCTAATGTTTCTTTATGATCTATACCTTACGTACTTCCATGTTTTATGTCATTGTTCAAGCTTTTGATGTCTAAACATTATGTTCATGTTTTAAAGTTCAAATGTATATTGTATGTTTTATTTTATCCATGATTACCCTTACTGAGCATTTGAGCTCACCGCTTTTGTGTTTTCTTTTCCCCAGGATATAAAGAAAGATTTTAGGTAAGAAAAAAAAGGGGAAGATCTTTACTGGGAGATGTTGAAGATCTTTCACCACGATTAGAAGATTTTATTCCGAGTTTCCAAAGACACTAAACTATTACGATCCTTGTATGTATGTTTCTGTTATGTATTAAGTATTCCGCAAAAGTAATGTAATGTCCATGTACGTCAAGCTTCGGGTCTCTACATCATCACTCGCCAAAGCATGTATAGTCAGTTCTAGTGCCTCATTAGAATCCAAGGATTGATGGTGTCTTATTATATTTTTTTGACACATAATTATTTTTTTTCTATAATCATGTCACTAGTAAACACCATTTATTTACCAATTAATTTTAGGAAATCGTTAGTGATGCCTTACTAAGTTATACCCACACCCTACTCGAGGGACCATAACACTTTGGTGTTATAGTGGGTGTCATAGAACCAACTAATTTTTACTTTATATTACATGAATATTAAAATTAGTGAATATTAATGTAAATATATTATTACATATTTATTGTTATTTTGTATAAAATTTATGTGATAATGTCCTAATTTATATGTCATATTGATAAGGTTATAGCAGTTCCTCACTATGATGAAAAACTTGAAATTATATAAAGATATTCTTAAAAATATTTTGATAGCCAGATGACATACTATGATAGGTAACATATCATATATATCACCATGTGTGAGTACTCATAAATATATTAGGATTATTCTCATGAAGTTCGCACAAGTTAATCTCCAAGATGGAAGATTATGAGAACAGAACTGTCAGTATGAATTCTACATATTTTGGTGTCATTGGATATTCCTATCTACGAGCATGCATAATGGTACTTAGGATTTAATATTATTATTAATTCATGTTATTACTTTCGCATTTAGAGGTATTTCATAAACTATGATGATAACAGTTTATGGTAAAGTTGGATACGTTGTGTGCATCATGAATGAGATGTTGTTAATTAATAAGTCAAAGAATGGTTTTTCCATTACGTCTTTATGGAATTTTATATATTGTCCCATTGATTAAAATAAAGATTTTGTGTTGAATATCATGGTCATAGTGTAATGATGTTTATTTCATATAGTCAAAGAAATATTTTTCAATAATATATGATGATGATGAAAATTTTCAACCTACTTGATGAGATATTGAGACAAAGGTATTATATTAAAAAATGATCATTTGTGTCTGGTTTCTAATGTTGTGACATTAAGTTATTTCTCTAGGGTATCTTGACCCATTGTTAGACAGTAATCTTGGACTTTAGGTGAGTCTTCCTAATGCTAATGAAAAATAATCTTAGAGTGTCACACATATCCCCCTTCCTCTCATCGCTTCTCCCCATCCTCTCATATTTGCAACCTCTTCCCATTAGATCATTGAGGAGGGGTCGGTTTCCTTCTGGCATCAAAACTGGTTGAGGGCGTGCCTTGGTTTTCCTGGTTGTCCAACCTTCATAATTTCGTCTAAATAATCCATCAGGTACCCCAAGTTTATTAAGTCGATCCTTGATGAATAGAAGCAATGATCCTTCCATCTCATTTAAATATCCATGGATCCAGATAGGTGTGTCTTCATGCTTACCAACTCGGGGGCCTTCTCGGGTATCATTTGTTGCCGGTCAATGGATACCCAGGTGCAGGAGGACCGCTGGAACGAGGTCCTGTGGAATAACCAAATTCCATTTAAGTTTAATTTCCTTTTTTGGAGGCTTTGTCATAACCTTGTCCCTACTGATGAGAATGTTAGGAAATGCGGCATCCCCCTAGTCTCATGTTGTTCGTGCTGCAAAAATCAACAGGAAGAGAGCATTGAACACCTTTTTTTCGAGGGGGAATGGGCACGTGAGGTCTGGTCTTTCTTTGTTATATTCATTGCTATATTCTCCCCAGCTTCATCAGACACCTCTTTTCTAGACATTTGGTTTCATAACTCGGTGGACAGAGGACCGAAGAGATGGGCTAGAATCCTCATCCTCCATGCAGGATGTCGGTGCCTCTGGAAGGCTAGAAATAAATCAAGGCACGTGGGGGCTCATATTTCTGGAAAGTCCATTATTGCAAGGACTCGAAGTCTCCTTCTAGATCTAGTCATGAACTCTGAGACCTTGAGGGACACTCCTTCATTCCACATCTTACAGTATCATGCCCAGACTCATGTTCATAGGGACATTCTGAGAGGTAAGTGGGTTCGCTGGTTCCCTTCAATGATGGCCCTGAAACTCAATATCGATGGCTCCTGCTCCTCAGGGTTCATGAGAGGTGGTGGCCTAGTCTGTAACTCCAGTGGCCTGGTTGTTCTGGAATTCACTGCATTATTCACCCATAGCTCGGCTCTTCAAGCAGAGGCTCTCACCTTCCTCACAGGCCTCTCCCTTTTTCATCAAGGTGGCATCATCATTACAGAAGCAGAAACTGACTCCATGGTCCTACGGAACTCTCTTATTGACGTCTTTAATCCTCCATGGTTGATCACTTAAGTCATTAAAAAGTGTCGTAGCCTAATCTCCAACAACGTTTTCCTAAGACATACATGGTGTGAAGGCAACCTAGTGGCTGATTTTCCTTCTTCCATTGTGGTCCAAGGTTTTGGTGTCTCTTTTTTCTATGACTTGAACTTCTATTGATTTATAATATTCCCATGGTGATAAATGATTATTTATTCATTAATAAATAATTTATTTTATTACTTGAATATATAAAAAATATTTATTCATTAGTTTGTGAATAAAATATTAATTTTATTTATTGAATATTTAATAAATATTTATTCACTAGATTGTGAATAAAATATTTATATAAGTGAATAAAATATTTATTCAGGAATTCAATAAATGTTGAGAAGTTTGAGTAGACCAAGATCGTGTTTGATGATGAATATTAATTTACAATCTAGTAAAATAATATTTATTACTGTTCCAGTAAATGCATGTCATAAAATAATAATAATAATAAAATTATTATTATATATCATGGGGTTTATTAAATATTATAATATTATTTAAGGGTCGGTACACAATTAAATAATATTTTTAACCTAAACCCTATCTTTATAAATAGATTTTTTTGTCTATTATGTAGGGTAAATCGATAATTGAGAAGAATTACACACAACAAACTTATCTCTCGAATACCTCCTCTCATTTTCTCAATAACGAGAAGAACTCCTTCAAGCCTAAAGGATCTTAGAGTGATCAATTTGAGCAATACAATAAAATTGAATCATCGCATTAGCACCTAAAAATATATTGGAATCACTCGGGGATCAAAGGAGCATGTGTGGATCACTGCTAGAGGGATTATACACTTGGATCCCCCAAGCACAATGAAGGTAATCTAGAAAATGATTTTAATGATGATTAACAACAACCTATTCTAATAATGTTCCTAAGATGAGGTAAACACTTCTTCCGATATTAAATAAATTAATTATAAATTTATTCTGAAAATATCCTCTATTGGGGTTTCAGGCAACTCTATGTTATAATAAATTTTAATATATCATCCACCAAAGGCGTGTTCTCTGCACCCAAAACTTTCAAGTGGTATCAGAGTAATCACGTTTTAAATTTATAATTATTTAGTTTATTTTTTATCAATATGTGAAATAGTTTTTATAATTTTATTTCAATAATCATTCTTTCTTTAATCGTATTATTTTAATTAACATGACTTCAACATTTTAATTTCTTTATTAAATATTAACAATTTATTAATTCCAATAATATATGAATAATAACTAGAGATTTCATCAATAAGTATCAAGGAATCTGTTCGGATAAAATGGGATTACATGGTGTGTATCTAGAGTACACCTCGTGTACCCAAGTATACAACACTTAACCATATTGTGGGATACATGACGCTTTGAGAAATAATTACATGTAGTGAATTTATTTCACTTCACGTGTCGACTAGGACAACCTTGCATGTTGAATTTTGGATTAAATGGTGTGTTTTATGGTAAATGTCATGCAGCTTACATGGTTTAGCAGAAAATTCATGCAAACTGTGTGGTCAAATACATGGTCAAAACTGTATGAGACTGACAACTTGAAGCATTAATGAAGTACATTATGTAGATCTAGTGTACATGGTGATTAGTCATTAAAAAATATATCTAAAATACACACTAAGTTCCTCAGTGAGTTATGTAGACACGCAACATGTGATATACATGATGTGCATCTGAATTGTCCATGAAGTATAGTCTTGTGTCTGATGAACAAGCTGAGTTTTTTGGTGGGCTGTATGGACACATGGAAAGTGGAACACACAGTGTTTCTCATGTTAGTACACACCATGTATTATATCCAAGGAACACGCCAAAGCCCCAAGTGTGTTCCCTAGATACACAGCAACTAAGATACATGATGTGTAGTTGGATAATACACATCGTTTAGTATCTCAATAAGGAATGGAATTAATATTATATTAAATTGGTAATTGCAGCATTAAAACCTTATTTTATTGATTGGCACTTATTGTGTTTGATAATTTAAAAATGATTTTAAATAATTTTAAATTTTTAATTAATTTATTATAATAATTTGTAATTATTGGTTTTGTCATTTATTTTCCATGAATGCATTTATGATGGGTATCTCCAAGAGAATATGAATGTTCATCAATATGAAAGGGAATTAATTAATTAATTTATAAAATTCTTTTTATCTTAATAATAAATAATGAGTAAGAAATGTATAGTAACTGGTTTTACTTTTGCGTATATGTTTCTTATAAAACCATTCATTAGCTTGACCAAGACCTATGTATGTGTTAGTTGTTTTAATTTAATTTATTACATGGTTTTACAATTATTTAATATTAAATTAAATTTTATGTCCTATGAGTCATCCCTTTATCCATTATTATGTCGGACCTTCATGTCCAAGTTTATTTATCTAATTCCCCTTTACCAATAATTTGGTTCCCATCACATGTGTGCCAATTATAAATACATGTAAATAATAGAGTATCCCAAGGTGCATGGAGGAGACTCAAGACAAAACTACGATGATGTCAACCTAGGTGATACATAGGTGGACAGGTGGAATGTCACAACTCATGCCCAGACTAAAATAAGGAGTTATTCCCCTAGACCATAGGTTAATTTATTGTCTATTAAATAAATAAACTATTAGATAAGATCATGATTTGGTCATTTATTTATTAATTTATTTCGGTCTATGAATTATTTAATTTATGAATGCAAGAACGCGAATAGAAAAATAAATTAATTAATATGCAAAGATGGAATTTAAATAAATGTTTTATTTGTAAATTATTTATCCAAAATGGTTAATTAATTAAATAAAATCCACTTAATATTAACAAGTCATGTAAAGGATAAAAAAAGATAAAATTTATGCATAAAAAATTAAAATCCCTCAAAAAATATTAATTTAGACTTTCCCTTCCATTACTTGATTAAGAATTAAATCCTTAGAACTAGGTGTTTGACTAGCCCTTTTTAGGACAATTAATTTTAATGTTGATTTCTTATGAAGGTTATGGGTTGAACTACCCATATTACATCAAGAGAAGTAGCTCTCTATATACATGATGTAAATTGAAGTTAGGGGTTTAGGAAATCCAATTCAAGATTTTAGGATTGAGGATTCCATCCAATTTATCAAGGAACTTCAAGCCTGTAGTTGGAAAAGACCTGTCTACCTAAATACCTTCAAGTGACTTGAAAAAACCTCATTGGGGTCATGTAAAGGGGCATATAGATCCTTTCCACTATAATTTCAGTACAACTAGACATTACAAGTTCAATGGTGATGTCTATTGGGAGTTGATAAAACAATGGGAGACTTGATAAAATTAATTATTATTATTTCTCACAAAAATTGTAATAAATTAAAGTACTAATAAATTATTTTAATTATTATATAAAATGGAAAGAAAAAACAAAAAAAAATAGTGTGATAATTCCTTAAATCATGGTATGTCCTTAAAATAAAAAATTTCAAATATGGAATAATCATTTATGTAATGTATTATTATCAGAAAGTTTGTATTATGTGTTGAAATAGTCTATTCCTGTTCGGCCAGCCTTATAGGTGAGAGAAGGTAAAAAGGATTCATACCCTAGATATGTTGAGGATGATTATTATATACATTGTATTATATTATCAACTATGTATGGATATTTGATGATGCAACATAAAGACATGGATGTTTAAACCATAATATCTCATCATCTTTATCTTGATAAATATAAGGAAATACTTTAAATAAATAATATTGTTAATGAAAAATATTAGTGTAAACTGGAAGAGGTAATATAGCTATTGATCATGCTTTCAAAATAATAAGGTATATTGATTAGTTAGAAAAATTGAGCTTCCACTTGGATAATAAATTTTCTATTAATATTATCTTAATATCCTTACCATTAAGGTTATTATTATTTGTTCAATCTTGGATAAATGAAATTGATAAATTACTTGGGAAACATTTTTCCATACTTCACCAAGTGGATAAGGATTGGTTGAAACCAATTTCTCCACCCCTTATGGTAAAAAGTTTTAAAGATAAGGATAAAGATCCCATGGCTAATATAAATCCAAAATATTCTTTATGGATCCCTTCAAAGAGATAACAGATTCAAGGGTTGAATAATGAACTGGAGGATATTTTCTTCTTATGTGTAAATAATGGACACATGAAAATAAATTTCAATAAATTAAAGAGGTAAGTATTTGAATCAACTTGAGGTATACTCATCAAGTTTCTATTCACCACTTGTGTATTAAATACAATTTTCATATAATTTAATTATATTTAAATACAAGAAACAATAAAGAATATAAAGGTTGTAAAGTGAAATCAAAAAGAGATGAGAAAGGTTGATTCCTATGTTATCCAAGGGGAGATCACTATTTATCATTGCAATATTGGATTGATTCGATTTTTTTATAAGTGTGACCAAAACATTTATCTTAATGTTCATCTTGACATAATGATATATTATTTCATTTTTATAATAAATGTTGTTATAGTACATAAATACTAAACTAAAGTTTAGTAACTCTTGAATCACAAATATCCATTCAAATTAATAATGAATATAAAATATAAGAATCTTACCTGATTGTTGAAAGATGATTATTTTTAAAACAAAACTGGAAGTATTTGACCTGTTTATACCAATAAATGTGTTTTAGTCTCAATCGATCTAAGATACTAGATTTACAAATAGAATAATTATAATGTTTTAGATAAATAAACCTTTATAAATAAAGGTACATAAAAAAATTTTAGTGTTAGTTCAACATGTCCATGTGGACTATTCTAAATCTAAAGGTAACTTCATATACTTCATGATATGTATTTAGAAAATTTAGAAATGATCAGTTAAGTAAATGATTACACTTGGTAAAGATTGAAGAATATCTGAGATGGCATGTTGGAAAACATATTATCTAAGTGATCGTTGATCATATATGTGGAGTAATGGCTATCCCTAACTCTTATTTTCTCATATACATCAATTTTATGATGGTAATAAAAAATATCAATGATGAGTCTTATATATATTTCAAATCTTCCATCATTCCTTCCTAGACATGTTTTGTAAATAGTATTGCAACAACTAACCATATTCCAACCATATTATTTAATGGATATCATATCAATTTCAACATAATAATAATATATTAGGACACTACCACAAGTTTTTGTTGAGAACCATTTGTTATGTTAATGAATTTATAGACATTAAGGATATTGACATCTAGTCAAGATAGACTATATTTCCATAAAGGAAGCTTGTCTCTTTGAAGATAGTGGGAGAAGAATTAACTTATATAGGTTAAGGATCTCGATGCAAGTGGGTTGGAATAGGAATACTGGACTTCACTAAGCTCAATGGGAGGATTATTTCCAGAGACACATATTGTGTAGGAACTTATAACCAAAGAGGTGGTTTATGTTCACTATGGTGGATAATACATATATTTTATTCTTCAAGAATAAAGATTATTACAATACAACAGTAAAGGATAATATGCTAAGGTTAACAAGTATGTAAAAATTCAAGTGATGCACTTCATGTATCAAAATTTGAGGATTCTGTATTTTGAATGTTTCTAAGACTTGATACTACTTGTGAGTATTCAAGAAAAAATTAAAAAGGTTGGTAAAATGTGGTACCAATAAAAATTATGGATTATTGAAAGGTCTACTCTTTAGCAAGACCTATACTCCAATCCCCATGTCTAAAAACCTTTTTAATTTTAATTTGTCAAATAATATTTCTATTATCATCATATTAAGCTATTGATAATAAAGGCCACCTTGTTTAGAGTAATCCTCATGGTATATGTCTATATTACACGACCAAAGGAGACCCTATGGTATATGTCTACATGGTATAACTAAAAGGGTCGATAACATCAACAAATGCCAATAAAAATATGAAGATTTCATAAATTCATTTATGAAAAAATCATGCATGGTTATCATAGAATATTCATTTGGAAAAAATTAGTGACATTAATCTCTAACTAGTTAGTGGGAGTGCTATAAGTTTTCAAGATAAATATATTGATAACATATGAAAACAAGTGTCTTGTCTCACCAATTTGTTAAGAAAATGGAATGAAATTTCTACAAGTTTGGCTTAAAGTAGCAACCATGTTATAGGGGAAAAGTTTTATATAATATATATATGAGTTTTCTAAATATAGTCATAGTATTTAAATTAACATAGTATTGAAAAATACATGTTAAAACAATTCAAGAACAAATTATTGTTGGTGTATAATCCTTCCAATACAACAAGCATGGTCATAGGAAGATATTATAGAGATTAAAATAATTTCACATGCTTAAGTTCAAGGAATTAATCTCATATTCTATAATATATATTGAAATTTGATATTACTGATTCATAAATCATAATAGGTGAATATAAAATAGATCCAACATAATTTCAAAGACTTGCATTTAGAATTATCCAAAAATACTTGGAAAAGTAAAATTGGATGAGTTCTTGGTGTCTGGAGAAGTGATAAAACTAGTAATCAAGGGAATTGTACACTTTTCTATACTTGGTTCAATTTCATATAGTATTTCAAAAAATGTTAAATTAATATGCAAGAAAAACTTATTATAGCCAGTGGTTTTTGTATCTACAATATTTGAGTATGTTGCATATTTGGATGTAGCTTAAGAAGTAGTTTTGTAGAAATCTTATTATAGTTATGGGTTATACCAAAAGAAGTAGATTTAACATTTTAAGATAATCATTAATGATGGATTTAGTTAGAATCAGGATTATAATAGGGGAATAAGAGCTAGATACCCGATTATATCACTACTTTAGGATTTTCTCAAGAAAGTAACGTTGTAGTTAACAGATTCTCCACATAGACACATGGATTTACCGAACCTAGTTAGGGAAATGTGGTAGGCCTATAAACTATAGTCATACTCAGCAGAATCATTTTTTTAATGTGAGTAATAACCAATTGTTAGTAGTTAGCTCTAGTGAAGGTAAAAGTTTGTTGAAGTTGGTTACCTAGAACCAACTACTTTGTTCTTTAAATTACATGAATATTCAAAGGATTTTATATTAATATAAATATCTTATTACATATTGATTATTTTTCTATATAGCATTGATCTGATAATTTCCTAGATTATCTGTTTCATTGATAAGGTAATAGTAGTTCCCCACTATGATGATAAATTGAAATTCCATGATGATATCCTTAACTATAGTTTTATTTTTGGATAATGTACAATGATAGGGCATGTAGTATATAGATCACCATGTGTGAGTACTTGTAAGCAGATAACGCTTCTTAACATGAAGTTCACAGTTGGTAATCTCCAAGATGGGAGATTCTGAGAATAGATCCACCACTATGAATTCCATATGTTTTGGTGTCATTGTATATTCTTATTTTCAAGAATGTGTAATGGTTCTTAGACTTTAAGAATATTATTAATGCATGTTATTCCTCACACACATAGATGTATTTCATAAACTATGATGATAGCATTTCATGGTGAAGTTGGATATATCGGGTGTGTCATGACTGACATGTTGTTAATTAGTAATTCAAGGAAGGATTATTCCCTTTCATATTTATGGAAGTTGATATCTTAGCCATTTGATTAAAATATAATTTTTTCATTAAAATCCATGGTCATGATTTAATGATGTTTATTTTAGATAGTCAAAGAAAGGAATATCAAGCATATAGGTTGATGAGGAAGATGTGAAACCTATTTTATGAGATATTGATACAAAGGGATTATATTACACAATGAGTGTTCATGTGTGGTTTTCAAGGTTGGGACATTAATTTATATATCTTGGGTGTCTTGACCATTTCTAGATAGTAATTTTAGGATTTGGGAAAGCCTATGTAATGTTAGTGAGAAATAATTCTATATTGTCACACACTAAGTGTTCCTGTTGATCTTGATTAAATTTTATTTGAATTTAATTAATGGAATAAATATTATTCTCAATACCGGGGAATACTTTTTTTCAGGTTCTATTGATTGATAATATTCACAATGTGATAAATAATTATTTATTCATTAATAAATAATTTATTTTATTATGTGAATATATAATAAATATTTATTTATTGGTTTGTGAATAAAAAAGTTATTTTATTTATTGAATATTTAATAAATATTTATTCACTGGATTGTGAATAAAATATTTATTTAAGTGAATAAAATATATATTTTGGTATTCAATAAATGCTAAGAAGTTTGAACAGACCAAGATCAAGTAAAAAAATAAATATTAATTTAAAATCTGGTAAAATAATATTTATCATCATGAAAGTTAACACACGACGTAAAATAATAATATTCGTATTAGTATTATTATTATATGGAATGGAGTTTATTAAAGATTATAATATCATTTAAGGTCTGGTATGCAATTAAATAATGTTTTTAACCTAAAATCTAAATCTATAAATATATGATTATGTATATTTTGTAGTGTCAATCAAGAACTGAGAAGTGTTGCACACAACATACTTCTCCCCCAAACACCACCTCTCATCTTCTCAAGAACGAGGACTCCTTCAAGCTCAAAAGATATTAGAGTGATCAAGTTGGGAAATGCAAGACAATTGATTAGCCCTGCTAGCACCTGGAAATCAATTAGTGTCTCTCATGGATCAAAGGATCATGTGTGGATCACTGTTAGAGGTATTATACACTTGGATCCTCCAAGCATAGTGAAGGTAATCAGGAAAAGGACTTTTCGTATGATCAACATCGTCTTCTTTGAAGAAATTTCCTAAGATGAGGTAACCACTTCTTCTAATCTTAAAAAAAATTAATTATAAATTTGACGTGAAAATATACTCTATTAGGGTTTTGGGAAACTCTATATTAAAATAAATTTTAATATATACTCCACCAAAGGTATTTCTACTACGTTTGGAACCTTCATTGGGAACCTAAGAATACTTCATTGATCACAGGATAAAATAGGGAAGAGTCTTAGTGTTTCATTATAAAACGGGGTTTCTCAAACAATAGTTGATATTATTACAGAGGTATGACTCAAGGATGGAAGTGGAGCCTTTATGAATTTTATTTATGTAATTTATTTTATTTTTTTGATCGGCTTAATGGTTGATCAATTTATGTGTGTTGGCATGACTGTGATTCAATATGATTGTATACTACCACATTCCATTTGATTTAACATGTTATGATTTATTTCTTCTGAATACAATAATTTTTTATGATGGATTGTGTTTAGTTATTTTTATACTATGTTTACTCTAATATGAGGGTATAGTCTCCCCATGGGAACACCCTAGAACTCTTCGGCTAGTCAGTTGCCTCTGGAATATGGGGAGGCATGACTAAAGTAATGTAGAAACCATCAGTAAGGCACCATTCAAGTGGTGGAAGGTGGTGAAGAATTACAATGTGGTATTAGATCATCTTTTTCTTTGTCTTACCATTTTAATATATGGTATATAGGGACTATGGATGTGTCAGATCTTATGATAGACCTCAGACTGGTGCATTGTGAATAACTTTTTCAATGGAAAGTATAGGTTTCTAGGGATATGTGATTGTTATTCTTGGTTTATGTATTTACAATGGTATGATTTCACCTAGTGTTATGCACTTAGATTTTGGTATTTTTGGTTTATAGTTTTTGTCTCTTGGAATGTTGGTAAGAGGCTTGTGTATATGCACTATATTTGGTACATAGTATTTGATATGTGTTTTCTTGATTGTGATTAATATCACTAATGATAAAGAGTTAGACTATTTAAAGTGCCAATAAAAACTTATATGGTTTTTTCTAGTATAAATTTTTGGTGGATTTTTATTCAACTAAGCTATATTATATTTTTTATGATGACAGGTCATGTGGATCTTATAGAGGGATACTCTTTAAAGGATACTATTTATTCCCTCTTGTATGGGATTTATAGTGACCCTAAGTGGTTTGGTTTATGAATTTTATTCCTTGGTACTAATTCTGAAAGATAAATGGGTTTAGTTAATTATATTGTCAATAACAAACTATATTATATTTTCTCATATAACTTCTTGGTGGAATTATACTTAACCAAACCATATAACTATGGTATACTCAACACAAATCATCATAGGATTATGTTTTTATATATATGTGGATGATATCATATTCCTCAAGGGGTATTATTGTATGTATATTCTTGGTGAGGATTAGTTCCCTAGTAGGATAATGACTTGGCATGTGATGCTTGATATACTTGTGTGTGCACCCTAAAGGGAGTGTTTTGGCATGTGAGTTTCCTGGGGGTATTTGAGATGGGAGTAGGGATTTGAACCATGATCCATGACTTATATGAGATGTAGTTATTAGGATATGTGGGAGATCCTAATTCCCTTGTGATATAACTTCGGATGTTGTTGAGTCGAGTGGCGTGGTCAAGATAGTTCTGATATACAAGGGTAACATAATAGAGGGGTCATCTTAGTATTTTGAATGCCTTCGAGGTGGGTAGTATGGTTAGATGCCTCATGTTATGAGATCAATGCAGGATAGGTTCTACCAAGTATGTGGTATGGGCATGTGAGATGTCTTATATTTTTTATTTATAAATCACTTGGGTGGTAGTGTTTTGGTATCAAGGTTTGGTTTCGATGGGTATGACCGGTAACATGCCTAAACATGGTTATTTCTGGTGCAGTTCCTAATGAAATAGTGGATTACGATCCTAGATGGTAAAATCTAGGATAAATAAAGCATGGGTAGATGCTTCTAATTTTGATGTGATGTTAGTTGGTGGTTGATCATGTGATAAACTTTGGCATAGGTGAAATGCCTCGATTTTGAATAGGAGCATCGAGAATGATTTTATTTAGATGAAATTGACATATAGTGAGAATGTTCATTTGGTTAGGCATTTGGTCCTAGTTTTGATGATATATGGATCATGGGTGTGTGAGAAAGGTTCTACAATCGGATTTAACAGGAGGTTTGATGAGATCAAGGTAGTTCGCACTAGTTATGCATGATGCCATTTGATTGTGCATTGTTGAGCATACATGTTTATACTAAGGACCAATAGATTCAATTAAATTATTGTAGGCAAGGTTTCCTATAGTTTTGATGAAATAGGAAGTGTCCCTATGTAGAAATAGGGGACAATATAGATGGATTGGGGTATCATGCTACGGTTTACATGAGTGTGTGCCTTGGCATGGATTTTCAGAAATGTGTGTTTTTTGAACCTATTGAGGTTATGCTCAAGGAGTAGGATAAGGTAATACATATGGTGGGGAGTGAACCATTGGTTTTCAAAGGGTATAGACCTTGGATAAATGAAAATTTTATGGGTTTTGAGAATTATGTTTCGAGTGATTCATGAATGGATGATAATTTATGTTTCATATCGATGCTTAGGTATGAGTGATATTGATGTTAGGAGGATTTGAGGTGTTTCTAAGATAAGAAGAAGCTTGTTTATGAAGGAAGAAGTATTGCTTGAGTGTTTTATTTTGTTTTTTATCATAAATCACTTAACATTATTGAGATCATAGACCACTTAAAATTGTTTCCTACTTCAAAAAGGTGATCAGATAGAGTCCAATGAACTAAGTCTAATGGATGGAGTCTAATGAATCAATGTAATCTGATAGACCATGTCACTAAATGTTTATATGGTTACATTTATAGTTATATCAGACATAGATGTTTGGTAAATAAAAATACTTGAAGCATTACTATTCCTAAAAGTGTCAAAAATCATGATTATATAAAGGTATTCATGATTCTATATTAAGTGGGGTAAATTAAAAATGCTTAAAATTTTGTGGAAATTATAAATTAAGTTATATGGGACAAATATTTTTACAAATTATAATATATAGACTTGTAAAAATATCAAATTGATAATTATTTTGGAAGTTATGCTTAACATTATAAGGGACACAGAGGACTATGAATCCCATCGGAAAAAATGTTATGAATTCCACCAAATAAAGAAATTCTATAAAAACATCGGGAAAGGAAGTTTTGTGAATGTTTCTAATAGAATAAATTCACATAAAAATTCATTAGTTCATTATAAAAATGAATCTTTTCAAATTCATCATAATAATTTTTATGAATGAAGTTCATCAGTTAAAGGTTTCCAAGTGAAGGCAGCGGAAAAAGGTTTATGAAGAAAATCATCATACAAATTTTTATGAGTGAAGTTCATAAATCATAGGTCATAAAGTGAAGGAAATATAAAAAGGTTTATAAATCAAGTCAACGAATATAGAAAGAGTCATGTGAAATATTTTGAGATGTTTCAATGACGTTGTGATGGAACACCATTTGAAGTTTTCACTTGGTGGAAGAGTTGTTGTGAATTTTTACAAGATGGAAGGTTTGAATATATTTACAAAGTTTTAATAAAGTAATTAAGTATGATCATGCTGATCTGGTCATTCAATTCCCCAATAATCACACAGGAATATCAGGATTCAGGATAAAGTTTTAGAAAGTTTGAAGGAGATTTTTGATGCCATGATTTAAGGAAAGTTCCTTACAAGAATGTTAGGAATTTTTATGCAGAAGTACGTTCATATCTCTTAGTGTTTGGAGAATCATTACCTATATAAAGATAGGAAAGTGTGGTGAATATTTGAGATGATGTTTTTAATATTGGGTGAATTACTGAAGTTTTTGGGTGATGATTTAAGAGCTTGAAAGTTCTTGTGTTGAAGCATTCAATGTAGTGGTCACGGACGGATGAATACTGTAGAGAGACTTCCCATCATTTGGTATCAAAACAATACAGTGAAGACTCTATTGGACAGACTTATTTTGTTCCAACATATCTCAGTTTTTTATATGTTTTGATGATATACAAAATCCATGTTTATTTTTTGATTAGTTTATCTTAAGTGTTTAGAGATTTTTTTAAAATATTCTTAAAAGTTATGTTTTGTTTGTTAAATAAATTCCAAATGAATTTATCTTACATAGATAATGAGTTAATAATATTTATCATGTATGTGTAAATGAATTCATGTTTTGGATGTTTGAACTTAGTTTCTTTTCAAATGAACTTATCTTATGTGTTAATATTATCTTACACATAAAATATTTCTCTTACAAATAAGATTCTGTACTTGTGCTAAAACATCAAGTATGCACTAAATCAGTTTATCATACAGAATATTAGAATTAAATATTATATTACTATATAAGTGGATTTTATTATAACGTAGATAAATTATCTTATAAAAAATTCAAGGATAGAGATCCAAGTCAAGTGGAAAATTGGAAAAATATTTTATCTTATGAAGAGGACCTTCATAAATTAATTATCTTATGGAAATGAAAGAAAACCATCAATTTCATTTATTTTATAATATTAAGAGATTATATTATGGATTGGAATTATCCTATATAAATAGTAAATCCAAATTATTTATCTTACACGGTGAAGAAGTCAAATAACTAAAGTGATTTATCTTACGATACTGTATTGTGATTTATCTTATGAGACAAATGTTACCGAAATTTTATCTTAAGGAAATCAAGTAATCTTATGAAGGATCCTTATGATTATAATCCTTAACATTGGTGTGACTTTTTTATAAGTCTACTCATGATTTTATGTGCATCATATAAGGATTTTACTAAATAAGGAAAGATCGATTTGGATAGAGCGTCTTTTTTTCAAGAATGGAAAAATATGATAAAGTAGTTTTCTACCATCTCTACCATAGAATTTCATTCCATATTTTGTAAATAAGTACATGATCTAATTAGAAGTATATTTATTTTATTTTAAAAAAATTATTATTCACACGACCATTGATATTATCAAGTGTGGTTAAGTTCAAATTCAAAACCATATATATAAATAGAAGAGTTTTCCACTACATGCAAAGTAGTGTACATAGATAAGAAATTATACTTGATTCATATGACACATTATATTAAATACTAAAAAAATTTCTACAGTTTTTATGTATACATCATTTTATTTTTAAATTAAAGGTCCTCCTGAGATGCTCATTAAATCTACTCATCTTATTGGGACATTTCTTCATCTACTCTCAGTTTCATCTTGAAACTGTGTTCTTCACTTATAAACTCTATTATTATATCTTATCAATTGAAGTTTTAACTCATTGTAATAACTTTTGAAGGATATTTTTTTAAAATACATATAGGATCTCAATAAAATCTTTTGGTTTTTTTACCAAGTGACGGATACTTGAACTCCCTCATGAAGTCCCTAATAAAAAGACTAATGCTGGGGAAAATCACCAAGCTTTAGGACTTGAGCATTGGTGGAGTGGGCAAGGGGATATATGTTTCCTGAGCCATTATAAATTTCTTATCTTCAATCTTTTTATCTATTCATTTACTTATATTGATTTATTTTGTTTAAAAAATATCATAACTTTTCATACCTTAAATAGGGTAGTTTAAAAGTGAAGAAAAATACAAGAAGCACAAGAGCCTCAGCCCAGTTGTTGAGGATTTGGAAAGTGCATACAAGAGACCCAAGTTCAAATCCAAACAGAGACATATTTCCAGGGGTACTATAGTAGGTATTGTAGCAGGCACTACAGTAGGTACCATATAAGGTATTGTAGCGTAAACTGTAGTGGGAACTGTTCCAGGTACTGTAGTAGGTACTGTAGTAGCTGAAACTATTCATCCATTCAGGATTTTGGGTCATTGGTTTGGTCCTTGGGTCCTTCAAGGACTTTGGTCCACCCAAGGCTTTCAGGCCACCTCAAGGCCTTTGGGCCAACTTAAGGCCTTTGGTCCACCTCAAGACCTCCGGGCCACATGAAATTGTTCTTAAATGGACCAAGAAGACTCTACAAGGAGCAGGCTCTAGATAATGATTCAGAGTAGGCACTTTCACTATAGCATAGAAATCGGATTTGGAAGAATGAAAGGGTATGGCCATTTCCATTGATACAATCATGTGCATGCATAGGAATCCTAGATGAACAACCATGCGAAGATGGAGAGATGTCATCATTATGTAGACACTGGGTAGGGGTAGTTCCAAGTAGTTATAGTTTGGATGAATTCCTCTATAACCTACGGGTCATGTAATTTCATGAATCCTATGGGCCATATAAGGGCTCCCCTTCAACCCTTAAAAAGGAGGATTATCAAAAATGAATAAAAATAAAAGGCCTTTGGACCATTCAGGTAGGAAAATTTCAAGAACTCAATCCACCCCCATCTTGAGTCATAGTGCAGTAATTCTCTAACCATTACACATGTTCATAGATAATAACAACCAATTACACTTGAAACATGTGGTGTTACTATTAGTGGGTTAGTACTCATGATCTCATCTACTTGAGATCACCAATTGTGAACCTCATGAGAAGAAGTCTCAATGCTTATGAGCCCCTAGCACAAGATAGCAGACATCATTTGTGTCTCATCAGTATTATGTATCTAGATCATTAGATATATTTTAAAGATTACTGTCATAGTATCTCGAGGTTCTCATTATAGTTGAGAAGTACTGTAACTTTTTTATACAACATGTAATCTGAGGATATTTCAAAATAAACAGTGGATGCATAAGTATCATCACTATTATGGTAAGAATAAACACATGAATAAATCAAACTATATATGTGTAATAGTAATCAAAGTACATAAAGGAGTTTAGTATAGGTAACCCACTCACTAAACTCCCACTTTCATTAGATACAATTGCTAAAAATTCTCTACCCACTATATCTCACATGAATATCATGCTTATTTTGAGATATAGCTCAAGTTAGGGGTATGACCCATTATCCTCTGTGGCTACTCAGCTAACCATGACTTCACCACTCTGAATAAATCTCTCGAGAGATAAAACTTCTTAACTATATGTTTTGTCCTCTAGTGTGAACTAAGATCCTTGGAAATCACCATTTCCACAGTATTATCATATTTTATTGTAAGAGGGTCTACACTCCTAGGTATAATTTCATGATTATAAATAAAGAAACATATCCAAACGGCTTCCTTAGCTGCATTGGAAAATGTTGGAAATTCTACTAAACTTACTATAAACACATGGCTCGATTTTATTCTTAATGAAACAAAATTCTTTTATGGAATCATCAAAATGGACATTACATGATCATGATGCCTACTTCAGTCCATAAATGGATTTCTACAGCTTGCATACTTTATTGGAACTCTTTGACAGAATAAACACTTCAAGTTGTGTCATATAAATGTCTTCAACTAACTTCTCATTTAGAAAATTAGTTTTGAAATCCATTTTCAAAATTTCATAATCATGGAAGGCTTCTACTTCAAGTAATATTCTGATGAATTTTATCATAGTGAATGGTGAGAATATTTTATCATAGTTGATGCATTGACATTGCTTGAAACCCTTTGATACTAGTCATGCCTTATAGGTTCTCACCTGAACATACATGTCTATATTTTTCTTGAATATCAGTTTACACCTAATAGGTTTTACATCAGTTGGTGGGCTTACAAAAATCAAAACATGATTTTGGTACATAGACTCTATTTTAGAATGGATGGATTCTTTCCATTTAGCAGCATCCTTTCCATCTACTATTCCTTGTAGGTTAGAGGTTCACCATTATCTAGGAGTAACGTGTCATATGAATTGGTTATAGGAAAACCATATCTCTCTAGTTTCCTAACCAATCTAGTATACCAAAACAGTACTTATGTCTTGGGAACATCTTTCTCTCCCACTGTCTCTTGTGAAGATTGTTCTCATACCAACTCTTGTGCATTTAAAACATCAACTTCCTCAAATTCAATCTTTGTCCCATTATTTCCATTGGAAATGTGTTCAATTTATAGAAATATACCATTTCTTTCTACAATCACCTTTAATCTAAAGGGTTATATATAAAATATCCTTTATTCACATTAGGATAACCTATAAAGATATGCTTTGTGCTTCGAGATGACAATTTTTCACTAGGTATAGTCTTGACAAAAGCCTTGTATCCTGATACACATATGTGTGACATACTAGGCTTCTTTACATACCACATCTCATATGGAATTTAATTTGTTGATTTAGTTGGTACTTAGTTTAGTGCATATACCGCATCCCGTAGTGTATGTCCCAAAAAGGATAATGGAAGAGTTACATGACTCATCATTAATCTGACTATATCAAGAGGGGTATGATTCCTCCTTTCACTAACACTATTCCACTAAGGTGTATAAGGAGGAGTAAGTTGGTAAACTATCTCACACTCGTTTAAATGATTTATGGAAGATTGATTAAAATATTATCCCCCATGGTCTGATCGGTGTATCTTAATCTTCTTACCAAGTCGATTTTCTAATTCATTTTAATATTCCTTAAACATGCTAATGGAATATGAATTATACCTCATTAAGTATATATATTCATATCTATTATATTCATTGGTAAAAGTAATAAATTATGAAAAAACACCCTATGCTTCTATTGGAAATGAACCACATACATCAGTATAAACCAATTATAATAGTTTTTTGGCTATTTATCCTTTTCCATAGAATGGTGTTTTTATCAATTTTCTTTGTAAACAAGTGTAGCATACAACCAAGAGTTTTAACTCAATGGAGTCTAAATACCCTACTTGATGTAATTTTCATAAATAATTCCCATTTACATGACCTATCCTAAAGTGCCATAGGTGGTTAGGATATGGTTCTTTATCACTGGATTTATCATTGATTTCCATAACTGGATTTTCTAGCTCAGGTATATAAAACCCATTGTTAAGACATGTCATAACATAACATATGTTATCCTTATACATAAGAATATATTTATTTCTAAACATAAAATAAAATCTTGTAGTAACTAAACTTGACATGGGATTATGTTTCTAGTAATAAATTGTACCTAATAATAATTATTTACTACAAGAACCATCCCACTAGGAAAAGTAAGATGATAATATCCCACTGCAAGTCACGCACTATTTGTTACTCAGAGATCTACTTCAACTTTTTCAATTGTCTTGAATCTACTTGGTTTTTTTATTTGAATAAAAATTTGTGAGCCACATGTAGTATTCAATACCCAACTTATAGAAATAAACAAATTGCATTCAATGAAAATATACATGAAGAAGAATCATCAGTGTTTTTTCCTCACCAGTTGTTCAATTATTCATCCAATGTCATTTCTTGCCACATAAAAAGTAGACTGAATTCTTCTAATTTCTCTCCATCTATATTTTTTTATTCTTGGAAGGGTGGTACATCATTGTTTCTAACCTAGACCTATCTCTTTACACTTTATCCTTACATTTCTTCCTCTTGTTCACCATAAGAACCAAAGAGTTGAAATTATTCATATCCTTATCTGTTTGGAGAACTAAATCCAAAAAAAATGAGAGTGACTTATTCTTGTTATTCATGTTATAATTAATAATGAAATTTGATAAGTTATGTGGTAAAGAGGCAAGAATGAGATCAGTTGCTAATCATGGGTTCAGTTTGAACCCAAGGGTCTCCAACCTCTGAATGTACCCAATCATCTTGAGTATATGAGGTTCTACTTAATTACCTTTGACAAGAATTTATCTGCACAGAGCATTGGATATCTCATATCCTTATTTTCAAGATCTCTCCTAGTATAACTCTTGAAGATAAGACAACATTTTGAAATCTTCTTTTTCAACATGTATTTTCTGCAGCTCAATGGACATAGATGACAACATGAAGCATTGAACATCTAGCGCACCATTTATATGTGTCTTTTATTTATCTTTATCGGCCTTGCTCGATCCATGAGGGGGATCAAAAACAAGTGGGGATTCCATCACATAAAGTTTCCTCTCTTGCCCTTGTACTATGAACAAGCACCTATACCACTCCTTAAAGTTATGGTCGGTTAGGATATTCTCTTTATCCAATATTGATCGTAGTTAAATTGAATTGGTGGTGGTTTACATTTGATCTACAACAAATAAAATTAGTATATTAGTACTTTATCTTTATTACCAGTAGATTTTTTTCAAATTATGAATTTTAAATGTCTCTCATTATTTTATCAAATCCTAGTATCTCTTGACAATTAGATTTGGAATACACGGCCACTTGAGTATTGTAGTGGAAAAGATCCTTAAACCCCTCCTTATAACCTGAGCTATGACATCGCAGCTCCTCTAAGAGTCTAAGGTAGGCTTTTTAATGACTAGCCGCATTAACTTGGGGTTCCTTGATATATTGAGTGGGGTCGCATCTCCTGTAAAGAATTTTTTTTTCAATTCTCAACGTTTTCCTCTAAAGTTGCAACAAACTAACTATGACTACTCATTTTCTGTAAAATTTAGTTAAGTCAACACATCAATCTCACAAGAACTCTCTGGTAGTATGATGCACATTTAGATAGGGTTGATGAGAACCTCGAACAATTGATTATTTCTAAATTCAAATGATTGAAGGCATTTAATGACTTGCTATTTTCTTTGAGGGATTAGTTAATTTGTCTTGTTGAATGAAATAATTTTATATTTAACTTTCTTGTTCGATGTGATCACACTTAAAACTAAACCATACTTTTAAATAGAAAACATTCATCACACAAGTTCATTTTATCTATGCATGCCTGTTTAATATTATATTATGTGATTGTGCATAATAAATACACATTCATAAAATAATAAACCATACATGCGATAAATAAATAATAAAGTGATCATGATTTTTTAACTATTGGTTAATTCATTGAGTGAATAATGGAATAACCGAGATCCTAGGGGAATTCCTTAAGTCAAAACTTGACTTGAATTGCAGTGCATGAAAATCTTGTGTACTTCATCTGTTTGGTATACATCGGCTCTCAACTCAAACCGCATTACCGTGAACTCTTCCAATCTTTACAATTTATACTTACTTGCGGATGAGGGGAACTCAGGGTATGAAAATACATTTTATCACTTAAATGTGGATGCACAAACCCTTATACAAATTAAATATGAAGGGATGATGCGCAAACTATCAAAATAAAATAATTTAGTAAATTTTAAAACTTAAATGAAATAATGAAATTAAATAAATAATAAACCAAACATGCACACTAAAAAAACTATAATTTAGTGACGTTTCTTGAAAAAATCCTTAATTTAGTGATTCTTCCTTCAAACATCACTAATTTAGAAATGTTTCCTGAAAACATCGCAAATTTTATTATGTTTCTTAAAAATGTCAATAATTAAGGAATGTTTTGTGAAAAAACGTCTCTAATTTGATGGAGTTTCCTGAAAGCGTCACTAATTTGATGACATTTCCTGAAAAAACATCATTAAATTAGCGATATTTTCTAAAAAATGTCGCTAATTTAGTGATATGTTTTCACGAAATTTTGTTAAGAATAAGTATATTTATAGCTCATTTCCTCACATTGAAATAAATATATATTTATATATATATATAAACATGCACACATATATAAACATATATAAAAATATATATATTTAGATATATATATAAACACACACACACACTTATATATATATAGGAACACATATATTTTAAATTTAGACACGTTTTCAACAAAACGTGGCTATTTTAATGACATTTTTACCAATGTTTTAAAACATGGCTAATTATATATACATATAATTATAATTATATTTAGACACACACACACACACACACACATATATATATATATAAACACAGACACACATATATATAAATATATATATACATATATTTATATATGAAAACACATATATATTTTAAATTTAGTCACGCTTTTAAGAAAACGTTGTTAATTATATATATGTATAAATACACATATATATCTATACACACACAAATATTTAAACATATATATTTATAAGCATCTATACACACACACACACACATAAATATATATATATATAATTTAAAATATAAACATAAAGATATACATAAAATATATAATATATAATATAAACATATAGATATATAATATAAAATATAAGCATACACGTACAACATAAACATATAAATATAATATAATATAAACTTATATATATATAAACATATAAAACTTAAGAATATATATATATAATATTAATTTTTAAGATATTGATCCAATATTTGGATATAAGATCGGTTTTTGAAATTCTGGAAGAAGCAGATCGTGGGTGGAATAGTGTTAATAAATGATGAGGGAGGTTGGGGTGTGGTGTATAAATATATGGAGCGTGGGATGTGATAGGGGTGGGCCCAAGCATGGGGAATAAAATGGATGGAGCGTGGGGGAGTGGTTTGGCTGACATATTATTTTTTAACTATAAAAATAATAATATATTTCAAAAAAATTTAAAAAAATCAGAAAACAATTACCGATATTTTTTAGAAACATCATTTTCCAGTGGTTATAAAAAACATCAGTTAATAAGGTGTTATTAAATAGAGAGGTTTATTTACCGATGTTTCTAAAAAATATCGATAAATGAGATGTCGTTAAATAGTGACGTTTATAAACACTACTAAATTAATAACACCTCATTTAACGATATTTTTTATAAACATTGGTAAATGAATTAGCAATGTTTTAAAACATCACTAATTAGTGTTTTTTTTGTAGTGGTCGGGGTTGATCACGACTCATGATCAGTCGACACGCAATTATATTGCATAAAAAAATTAATTTTTCTAAAATTCAACTCAGATGTATTTTTAATATTTTTACATAGAAGAAAATAATTTTAATTAATTATTGATGTGTCTCACATCACATGAAATAATTTTATTGAATTTTACACCATTAAATTTGATTTTTGAAATTTTCATAATTTTTTTCAGGTCCATTTGGACTTAAAAAATATCCTCAAATTTTAATTTAGGGATTGTGATAGAGTTGTAAAGACCCGGAAATTTCAAGGAAAATTTCTTCTTAATTTTCTTTGGAATTTTAAAACAACGCAGTTTCTGACGGAACCTGATTCCGAGGCCCGGTGTGCCCGGAATCATTTTCCGAAGTTTAGCTCGGGTACGTTCAGTGAACGAATGAGCGAGAATTCCTATCTTTTGAACCGGTGCTCGGAAACGAATTCTGAGGGCACCGATAGAACCGCAGCGCCGGTAATTGCTTAGGAATGCCTTTTCTAGAGTTGTGTTTGCTCGTTATGAGTTGTTTAAATTTGTGGATTAAGTGTGAGTGAAATAAAATTTCGTTAAGAATTTTATTTCTCTTTTCCATGTGTTAGAACCTAGGTGTAGGAGTTAGGGTGGGACCCACTATTTGTTAGTTTCTCTTGAGTGGATTAAAGGTAAGGTGGGTCCCACACGAGCCCCACCTTTTCAATTTCCTTAACTCCCTAACTCCTCTTAACCCCCCACTTCAGTTGTGTAACACTTTTAACTTTTAAACTTCCCTTTATTTGGGTGACTTTTCCTCTCCTCTCTTTAAGTATGCCAACTCACCAATTCAATTAATTAAATTAAGTTTTGAATTTTTGAATTGTGGCATGAGTTAATAAAATAATGATGAGCCTTATTTTATTTTGGTTGGTTGTTGTGTGTGGAAAATTGAGGAGAGAGCTCTTGGGTGTTTTCATCTTCATCACGAAGAACACCAAGACTTCGACGAAGAACGTTGTCACCGTAAGAAGAGATTGACGTGCTGTCTCTTCTCCTCTCCGCAGCCGGGGTGTGACCCCTTTTTCCGAAGATTGACAACGCACCCTCTTTCGATCTTCTTCCCGTGTCAAAGAAAAGGAGACGCCACTTCCTCCTCGGACGTTCTCCGTCAACATACGGAGCTTCACCTCGCGACGTCGTTTTCCGAGGTGAACCCCCGTTCTAGCTACGCTCAAGGTAGGGGTTATTTAATTATTTTGTTCGTGTTTACCACTTTGTCGTTCTTCATGAAAATACGAACAAATTCTATCGATTAACAAGAGGGTGCCGGACCGCACAAACACGGCTAACCCTCCTCCCTTATCTGTGTGTTTGTTTATTTGTGGTTTGAAACGAGTACGGAGCGGTGTCGTCGCACCCCGTGTGATCATGCGACAAGGAATGTGCGGCGCCGTCGCGCCGCGTCGTGGAAACGAACAAATACACGACACCGTCGCGCCGCGTCGGAGAAACCCGAAGACACCGCGGCCGGAGCGGGGTCGTGGTGGAAGAGCACGGCATCGTCGCGCCGCACCGGATGACCAAGGTCGCGGCCAGTTCCGAGCCGTGGCGAAGCAGGGTGACTGGAAGCTGGAGACCGGCCGCTTGCGTCGAAGCAAGGAGGGGACCGGCCGATGCCGGTCCCGTGGAGCAAGAGCCGGCCGGACAGGGAAAGATCCGGGGTTCAAAACCCCCGGCTGGCCAGCTGAGCAGCCCCTTAATTGGGGTCGCGGTTTCCAAATGGCGGGGGGCAGCCCCCCCCCCCCCCACCCCCGCATAACCAAACGGCTCGGCCGAGCCAGCTAGCGCCGCGCGCCGGGCCAGGCCGCACCCGGCCGGGTCGACCCAGTTCGGGCCGACCCAGGGGGTCTCGGGCCGGGTCGGTCCGGGCCCGAAACCCCCGTTTTCGGATCACTTTCGGTAAAATGCCCATATCTTGGGCTATGGACCTCCGATTGACGCACCGTCAGTGGAGATGCGATCCTTTTACCGAGACGGCCGTTTTGACATATTACACTCAAGGTTTCAGAATGCTTTGGGTTCGGCTAGGTTGGTTCGTGCACGGAACCAACCGGGCCCTCGGAGCGGAAACGCTCATAACTTGAACTCTGGACGTCCGATTGACGTTCCGTCGACTTTGATGGATTCCTCTAAGTGAGACGGATCTTTTGGATTACTCCGCTCAAGGTTTGGATGTCGTTGGAGTGCGGTCGGTTTGGTTCCCTCATGAAACCAACCGGGCCCCTGGAAAGAAAAATCCAATAACTCACAGACTGGATTGTAACCGAAATCCAACCGGGCCCGAGTTTTGGTTGCTGTTGGATAGTGGTCGGGTTGGATTGTAAGCGAAATCCAACCGGGCCCCTCGAATAGAAAAGCTGATATCTTTCAGACTGGACGTCTGTTTGACGAACCGTCAGCGGCGTTGGTGATCACGTGGAGAAACGGTCCCTTTGATTATACCCTATGAGAGGTTGGGGTACAGTTGAGATACGGCCGGGTTGGTTCACACTTGAAACCAATCGGGCCCCTGGGACGAAAAGGCTAATAACTCCCAGACCGGGTGTCCGATTGATGCGCCGTCTGTTGCATTGAGACCCCTATGACGAGGCGGTCCTTTGAGATACTTCTTCATGGGACTTTGAGTTACTTGGAGTATCGACCTGTAGCTCAGGGAGCGGACCCTCCCAGAGACGAGCGTGCGGAGTACGGAGACCGTGTAGCCGGCTGAGACCTAACGACTGCTTGACCGACTCGACTTGGAGTGAGTCGACTAGCCCAGTGGACGGAGCACTACTTTGTGAGGTGCAGATCCATGGCGGACGGAGCACTACCTGTGTGACAGTGCAGACCCACGGTACTCGTCCGGAGAGTACCTCTGCAGGCTACTAGGGGGTGTGCACTACTGTGTTTGGGTGGCATACCTCGGCGGGAAGCACTACTGTGTTTGGGTGGCTGACCCGCGGTACTCGAAAGGAGGAGTACCTCAACAGTCTTAGGTAGTGAGCAGTACCTTGGAGTCATGACAGGACAACTGTACACTCCAGAGACGGGGCTCTTCAGCAGTTACGGTTTCGATAATGAAAATCCTGGTTTGAGCTGAGACTTTTAACTGTTGTGTTTACCTCATGATTGAGATGGGTCACTTGATAACTTGGGTATATGTATGGGCATATACCTAGGTAGTGGTTATCCGTTGATTTCATGATCTTGGTGTTTTCCTCATGATTGAGATGGGTTACTTGATAACTTAGGTATATGCATGGGCATATACCTAAGTAGAGGTTATCTTTTGAGATCTTCTTTTTGGTTATCCATGTTGGTTTTAGTGAGCCCTTGAGGGTATCGGGGTCCCTACTGAGTATCGTTATACTCACCCCTGCACGGGTTATGCCCGCACCTCGTTGTGTTGGTTGCAGAAGACGGGCAGTGCTGACAGAGGCCGAGTGTTCGAGGACTTGATGGTACCCGGAGGTGGACTACATGACGAGTCAGTACCCGGAGGTGGACTACAGGACGAGTCAGTACCTGGAGGTGGACTACATGACGAGTCAGTATCTGGAGGTGGACTTCACGGCGAGACGACACACAGAGGAGGTTGACGGGCAAGAGCGTTGTGGAGGCTATATGTACCTACCCTTCAGGTAGGATCTGTGGTAGACGATCCAGGAGCTGCGCCATCTGTACCTACCCTTCAGGTATGATCCGAGGAGGACGAACCAAGAGCTACTTCCTTTCTTCCAGCTATTGTCTTTTTTTGTTGTACTTTTTTCAGTTGTAGTTGTACTTTCATTTGGGTTTGTATTCTGGCCCATTTACCTTTCAGCACTTCTCTTTGTACTTATTGTTTTACTTCCGCTTGTACTCTTAGGGGGAAACTGGTGGTACCTAGTAGGATAGAACCCGATGAAACTCTGATATTTTCTTTCTGTGAAGCAATAGTGTTAAGTGTACCAAGTGTGGTCTTCAGTTCAGGAAGTCCAGTATTGGTGCGGGCAGCCGACGTATCCATACACCAGGACCCTGACAACTGATTTCTGACTTTGTGCATGAAAACACTGATTGCATGTGTATTTCCAGAAGTTTTTAAATGTCAGCTCAAACCAGGTCAGCTCACGAGGTATAATCATTTGACCATGTCACATTGTTTCTTTCAGGATGCCTTTTCATGGACGACCAGCTAGAGCCCAGAGGGATGTGTGTACTGAAAGCCTGTCGAGCAACGAGGCTTCGATACAGGGCCCTCTTGTAGTTGAGGCACCAGAGGAGGCACCATCGGTACTACCATACTTTGGGCCACCGATGCCACCAGCCCCAGCAGTAGGTGATTCACGACACTTGAGCACGCTACACGAGTTCCAACGCCAGAGGCCACCCAAGTTCTAGGGAGAGACGGACCCACAGGCGGCTGAGGATTGGCTGGAGGCTGTGGAGAGAGTCTTTAGGCTAGTGGGGATGCCTGCAGACTTCATGGTGATCTTTTCTGCCAGCCTTCCTCAGGCAGCAGCAGGCAGGTGGTGGAGCCACTTGTTCCAGGTTTGCGACGGGATGACCTTCGTATGGGAAGACTTCGAGACCTTCTTCAGGGTGGAGTTTGTTCCAGTAGCTCTACACCCTGAGCGTGTTCAGGAGCTGCTGCCTTTGCCGCGTGTTTTTCGATCAGTAGCTGAGTCATCTGTGGGAAGTAGACAGATGATGCAGAGGTCCAGGAGGACCAGACCAACAGTTGGGTGATCTCGGGTTTTAGGACCAGTGGTGCGGGGCACCCGGGGTGGGGTCAGAGCCAACCGTACGAGGAGCAGGAAGTGTTATGAATGCGGTAGGAAGGGTCACCTAGCACGTGACTGTCCGACCCCCCGCACTGTCGATCCGCAGGCGTTGGAGGAGCCACCGAGGCATTAGAGCTCTAGGAGCAGGTGGACAGGAGCGGAACTAGTGGATACATCCCTTGTACTTCTAGTTCCATGTTGTTGTTGTATTCGTGTCTTATACTATGAGCTGCAATAATAAAAAGACACTTATCTTGTGATGTTTGCTTTCATGTCCTTTTGTTTGGTTGATACTGAGTGGTCCTGGTTAAAACTGTTGACTTGACCCTCACTTTCGAGATTTATACTGGAGGAGACCCAGTGACTTCACACCGATGCCGACAGTGTGACTCGACCCTTGGAGGCGAGAGTGACAGTTGGATCTCTTGGTAGTTACATCGAGGCCTTACGACGTCATCCATGGCATGAATACATCATTCATGTCAGGATTGACTGTATTAGGCAATGGGAGTGGTTCATCCAGGGGATGAGACCGAGTTTCTCTTTTCGGAAAAGGAGAAATTTTAGCAGCTCTTTTAGATCGTAGGCAAAGAAGGTGCAGATCATCCAGGAGCGGATGAAGACTGCACAGTGCAGTAAGAAACAGGAAACTGGCACCAGTCTTAGGGACTCGGGCTTGTTAAATGTTTCCATTAGAGGAAGCTTATAGGAGAGATGAGTCTACGAAGCAGCAGATGTGGAGGCAGATCTAGGAGAGCATCATGAGGTGGTGTACATGTTAACATGCTACAACCACCCGCCTTAGTTATCCCCACCAGGCTCAGAGAGTTGGAGGGCGGAGGAAGATAGTAGCTGCATGCGGTCAGGGAGAGTGACCCAATGGCTCTAAAAATGATTCAAGGGACAGTCTATGTCCACTACTAGCTGTTGTAGTAACAGACGTCGATATGAATCATTCCTTTCTTTCATGAATCTTGTTCCAGACCTAGAGTTTCCGGTAATCCGTGGACTTGACCCTCACGTCTGGAGATACCTTGGGAGGAGACTCTATAATCACACTTATGCCGACAGTGTGGTCAGACCCTTGAGGAGAGAGTTTTGGTTGTAATCTCTTGGTGGCAGTGTCGAGTCCTTACGACGTTGGTCTGAGTATGGATTGGATCCACAGTTCATAAACGGATTGACTGTATTAGGCAAAAATGTTGTGTTTTAACTACGACGTCGGGATGGGTTTTCCTTGGTCGGCGAAAAGGAAACCCCATGCAGCACAGGATAAACTCATGCACAGGAGGGTGCGACCGATCACACTTGAGTCGGTAAACCTTACCCTCGTGGCAGCAGTCGTTTTGAGTTTCAGTTCTAACATGATTTGGAGACCTCTATTGTTCAACGTTGATGATCACGTCCTTATATGGGTCTCACCTCGATGAGGTTTACAGAGATGTGGCCAAGGTGCCAAGTTATATATGAGGTTCAACGGACCTTTCTAAGTCCTCAGTTGGGTAGGTGAGGTGGTTTACCGCTTGACCCATCCACCTCAGTTGCACCAGGTGCACGACGATTTCCAAGTATCTCAATTGAGTAGATACGTGCTCGACCCTTCGCATATCATCGACCATGAGGAACAGGACGATGGTGATGGGGTTACTTCCACGGAGGTTCCAGTGAGGATCGAGGATCGACATGAGCGGATCCAACGAGGACGGTCGATTCCTCGGGTGCACTTTCACTAGCAGTACAGGAACCTCTAGGTGATCACATGGGAGCGGAAGGCTCAGATGCGTACTCAATACCGCTTTTGTGACCCTAGTTTGTGTTGAAGCTTTACGGGGACGTAAAGCCCTAAGGTGGGAGTAATGTAAAGACCCGGAAATTTCAAGGAAAATTTCTTCTTAATTTTCTTTGGAATTTTACGAGAATGCAGTTTCTGACGGAACCTGATTCCGAGGCCCGGTGTGCCCGGAATCATTTTCCAAAGTTTAGCTCAGGTACGTTTAGTGAACGAACGAGTGGGAATTCCTATCTTTTGAACAGGTGCTCGGAAACGAATTCTGAGGGCACTGATGGAACCGCAACGCCGGTAATTGCTTAGGAATGCATTTTTTAGATTTTTGTTTGCTTGTTATGAGTTTTTTAAATTTGTGGATTAAGTGTGAGTGAAATAAAATTTCGTTAAGAATTTTATTTCTCTTTTCCATGTGCTAGAACCTAAGTGTAGGAGTTAGGGTGGGACCCACTGTTTGTTAGTTTCTCTTGAGTGGATTAAAGGTAAGGTGGGGCCCACACGAGCCCCACCTTTTCAATTTCCTTAACTCCCTAACTCCTCTTAACCCCCCACTTCAGTTGTGTAACACTTTTAACTTTTCAACTTCCCTTTATTTGGGTGACTTTTCCTCTCCTCTCTTTAAGTATGCCAACTCACCAATTCAATTAATTAAATTGAGTTTTGAATTTTTGAATTGTGGCATGAGTTAATAAAATAAGGATGAGCCTTATTTTTATTTTGGTTGGTTGTTGTGTGTGGACAATTGAGGAGAGAGCTCTTGGGTGTTTTCATCTTCATCACGAAGAACACCAAGACTTCGACGACAAACGCTGTCACCGTAAGAAGAGATCGACATGTTGTCTCTTCTCCTCTCCACAGCCGGGGTGTGACCCCTTTTTCTGAAGATCGACGACGCACCCTCTTTCTATCTTCTTCCCGTGTCAAAGAAAAGGAGACGCCACTTCCTCCTTGGACGTTCTCCATCAACATACGGAGCTTCACCTCGCGACGTCGTTTTCCTCGGAGAACCCCCGTTCTAGCTACACTTAAGGTAGGGGTTATTTAATTATTTTGTTCGTGTTTACCACTTTTTCGTTCTTCATGAAAATACGACCAAATGTTATCGATTAACGAGAGGGGGTCGAACCGCACAAATATGGCCGACCCTCCTCCCTTATCCGTGTGTTTGTTTCTTTGTGGTTTGAAACGAGTACGGAGCGGTGTCGTAGCACGGCGTGTGATCGTGCGACAAGGAATGCACGACGCCGTCGCGCCGCGCCGTGGAAACGAACAAGGACACGACGCTATCACGCCGCGTCGGAGAAACCCGAAGACACCGCGGATGGAGCGGGGCCGTGGTGGAAGAGCACAGCGTCGTCACACCGCACCGGACGACCAAGGCCGCGGCCAGTTCCGGGCCGCAGCGAAGCAGGGTGACTGGCGGCCGGAGACGGGCCACCGGCGTCAGAGCAAGGAGGGGACCGGCCGACGCTGGTCCCGTGGAGAAAGAGTCGGTCGGCCAGGGCGGGCCGGCCAGACAGGGAAAGAGCCGGGGGTCAAAACCCCCGGCTGGCCAGTTGAGCGGCCCCTTAATTGGGGTCGCGGTTTCCAAACGGCAGGGGGCAGCGCCCCCCCCCCCCCCCATAACCGAACGGCTCGGCCGTTCGGCCGAGCCCGCTGGCGCCGCGTGCCAGCGCGTCGGGCCGCCGGGTCGGGTCACGCCAGCAGGGCCGGGTCGTGCCCAGCCGGGTCGGTCCGGGCCCGAAACCCCCGTTTTCGGATCACTTTCGGTCAAATGCCCATATCTTGGGCTACAGACCTCCGATCGACGCACCGTCAGCGGTGATGCAATCCTTGTACCAAGACGGTCGTTTTGACATATTACACTCAAGGTTTCAGAATACTTTGGGTTCAGTCGGGTTGGTTCGTGCACGGAACCAACCGGGCCCTCGGAGCGGAAACGCTCATAACTTGAACTTCGGACGTCTGATTGATGTGCCGTCGACTTTGATGGATTCCTCTAAATGAGACGGATCTTTTGTCTTACTCCGCTCGAGTTTTGGATGTCGTCGTAGTGCGGTCGGGTTGGTTCGCTCACGAAACCAACCGGACCCCTGAAAAGAAAACGCCAATAACTCACAGACCGGGCGTCTGATTGACGCGTCTTCTGTCTCTTTGAATTCCTCTTAATGAGACGGAACTTTTGGCATACTTCACCCGAGTTTTGGTTGTTGTTGGATAGTGGTCGGGTTGGATTGTACCCGAAATCCAACCAGGCCCTTGGAACGGAAAAGCTGATATCTTTCAGACTGGACGACCGTTTGACGAACCATCAGCGGCGTTGGTGATCACGTGGAGAAACGGTCCCTTTGAGTATACCCTATGGGAGTTCGGGGTACAGTTGAGATACGGCTGGGTTGGTTCGCACTCGAAACCAACTGGGCCCCTGGGACGAAAAGGCTAATAACTCCCAGACCGGGCGTCCGATTGACGCGTCGTCTGTTGCGTTGAGACCCCTATGATGAGGCGGTCCTTTGAGATACTTTTCGTGGTACTTTGAGTTACTTGGAGTATCGACCTGTAGCTCATGGAGCGGACCCTCCCAGAGACGAGCGTGCGGAGTACAGAGACCGTGTAGCCGGCTGAGACCTGACGACTGCTTGACCGACTCGACTTGGAGTGATTCGACTGGCCCAGTGGATAGAGCACTACTTTGTGAGGTGCAGACCCATTGCGGACAGAGCACTACCTGTGTGACAGTGAAGACCCCCGGTACTCATCCGGAGAGTACCTCTATAGGCTACTAGGGGGTGTGCACTACTGTGTTTGGGTGACATACCCCAGCGGGAATCACTACTGTGTTTGGGTGGCTGACCTGCGGTACTCGACAGGAGGAGTACCTCAGCAGTCTTAGGTAGTGAGTAGTACCTCGGAGTCGTGATAGGACCACTGTACACTCCAGAGACGGGGCTCTTCAGCAGTTACGGTTTCTATAATGAAAATCCTGGTTTGAGCTGAGACTTTTGACCTTTGTGTTTACCTCATGATTGAGATGGGTCACTTGATAACTTGGGTATATGTATGGGCATATACCTGGGTAGTGGTTATCCGTTGATTTCATGATCTTGGTGTTTTCCTCATGATTGAGATGGGTTACTTGATAACTTGGGTGTATGCATGGGCATATACCTAAGTATAGGTTATCTGTTGAGAACTTCTTTGTGGTTATCTATGTTGGTTTTAGTGAGACCTTGAGGGTCTCGGGGTCCCTACTGAGTATTGTTATACTCACCCCTGCACGGGCTATGCCCGCACCTCATTGTGTTGGTTGCAGACGACGGGCAGTGCTGACGGAGGCCGAGTGTTCGAGGACTGGACGGTACCCGGAGGTGGACTACACGACGAGTCAGTACCCGGAGGTGGACTACACGACGAGTCAGTACCCGGAGGTGGACTACATGACGAGTTAGTATCTGGAGGTGGACTTCACGGCGAGACGACACACGGAGGAGGTTGACGGGTGAGAGCGTTGTGGAGGCTATCTGTACCTACCCTTCAGGTAGGATCCGTGGTGGACGATCCAGGAGTTGCGCCATCTGTACCTACCCTTCAGGTAGGATCCGAGGAGGACGACCCAAGAGCTGCTTCCTTTCTTCCAGCTGTTGTCTTTTTCTGTTGTACTTTGTTCAGTTGTAGTTGTACTTTCATTTGGGTTTGTATTCTGGCCCATTCACCTTTCAGCACTTCTCTTTGTACTTAGTGTTTTACTTCTTCTTGTACTCTTTGGTGTTTTTTTTACTTTTATAAAGGCAATTTCTTCCCAGTTATCGGGATTTACGCCTTTGGTGCTAGTCGCCAGCCCCTGGCCTATGGAAGGCGGGCTTGGCGTAGTCACGGCATGGGCCCCAAGGATGGGTCATGACAAGAGTCGATAGGTTGGGCAAACCAGATTCGGATCAATTTGGTTTGGCCCAAGTCTAGTTGGGAATCACTTTAAGAACACACACATTCATGCCACATTCATGGGGCACGGAGTCGTTTAATTTTAATTCAGTCTTTCACATTAGGTTGTTAATACAATGGACTACCCCAACCGGCTTCTTGTATCTCCGGGTAACATGAAATATACTCGAATCATTCTCCAACTAAAACTCTATCACATCGGTAGCCATTAAAGTGAAATAAAAATTACATATTAAATTTTCATCACAATTTATATGCAAAACCCATCGATCTCCGATCAATCGTTTCTTGGAAATACAATATCAGATTGATGTGTTTCCATTTTTCATTGGAAATGCATCGAAACCCTCTTTCTGAATAATAGAAAATTTAATTTAAATTTTAAAGTTTTCTACTTAAATAATTACATGTTCTCTCTTACACCAATTGGAGGAACTCAGGGCACAATAGAAGTGTGAAAAACAAACTATTTAAAATTTTGGGTTCAAATACATACTAAAAAAACTAAATCCACAAAAAACATTACCAATATTTCTTAAAGGACCGCATGCAATTAAATTTAATCATGAAAAATAAAATCAAACGAAATCGTAAATAGTACCTTATTTGTTTGAAATCGCCAATTTGATTCACTCACTATTGGCATGTTGTGGATCAAATCCATCAAGATTGGAATCATAAAGAATTTACATACATGAACCGCATATCCTAGATCATCTATCAATGATTCTGGTGTGCCAATCTGTAAAATCAAAGTGTTTTACAACGTCCCTTCGATCATGTGAAGAACAAGACATGATCGAGAAAGTGATATCAATCTGACCTTATTCTTTCTTCAAAATCACTCTCTAAGAGTTTGAGATTATAGGAGAGGATATATTCTCTATATAATGATAGATCTCATAATTCAAGAGGCTAAAATGGGCTTTTATACCTAGGTTATACTTTCAAAAATTGCACTTTGGTCCCTAGAAAGTAATAACCTTAATTTTAGACATTTATGAGCACTTATCACTTAATAAACTTGTCATAAATGTTATAAATATTATATCATTCACTTGTAACACTTAAACTTGTTACGTGATAAAATATAAACCATTAAATCACCATGTAAGCTATCCAAATAATTTAACAAGCCTTGGGCGTATTATGTTTGTTCAAAAAATTAAATTTTCTCGTATTCACTTTTATTATCAAACAACTTGTGAATGCCTTCGAAAATAAATTAAATCATCATTATTCTAAACTTGAATAATATAATTAAATTATTTTTACTTGTGATTGATTACACTCAGACGTTCATCGGCCCCTGTATGTGGGGCCCACTTCATCATAAACTCCTATTCATCTGAATAGGTGGAACTTGTGGATACACTTAGTGTGTGGTGCTCTAACTCCTTATCTCAATGGAAGTAATCCCAACCCACATACCAAGAGCATATTTTGACAACTCATCATGACCTCTAAGGAGATAAAGAATGACATAGCTATGAATACCTCATACGAACATGTTCTGTATAATATAATATTTCTGTCTCATGATATCTCACAAAGTAGGATCCACACTCATGTCATCGTCCTTTTGATGCTTTATATATTTCATGACCTTATTAGACACACTTAACTTTTTATACCATGACCATGGATTTAATGAAGGTAATACCATCTTGGTCAGTTTGGGCCTATTAGATATCTCTTCCTTAACTCCGAAGTAACAAATTCTATCTTGATCACTCAACCAATGTCATACCACCGATGACACCCAACACAACCTACCTCTCCACAACTTTAATGTCATGGTTTTTTTCCTTACATCAAAGTACATGATCAAATGGTGCACATTGATAACGATCTTAAATCTGAAGTTAAATACACATGTTTGTAGATAGAAACAAACAATGACACCTAAAACACGTGGTGTTTCTATTGGTGGGTTCATCCTCATGATCTCATCTACTTGAGATCACCAAGTGTGAACTTCATAAGAAGAAGTTTCAATGCTTTTGAGCTCTCATCACCTGATAGAAAAACATTATCTGTGTCCCTTCAATATGATATATCTTTACTATAGGACATATGTTTAATATTACTATCATAGTATCTCAAAATTATCATTATAGTTGGGAACTGCTGTCATCTTTTGATACGACATGTAATCTATGGACATTACCAAATAAACAGTGGATGCAAAAATATCAACACTATTATGCTAAGAATAAACACATGTATATATCAAAGTGTATACATGTAATGGTAATCAAAGTACTAAAAGGATTTGGGTCCAGGTTACCCTCTCACAACAAAGTTTTCATGAAAATAAAACATGTTTTATTTTAAGATTATTGTATTGTGGAAAAAATATACACTAAATGGAAGTATCCACTTTTAATATATGGGTTTGTTGTGTAAGAGTTATAACCTAATTCTCAAAAACTCTAAACCTAAAAAGAACTTTGGTACTTAAAGAAATTGAATTATTGATTTAAAACTCAAGATTATATAATATTTTAAGGTAGGGTCTTTATAGGTGACCTTAGTTCCCTTGAGCAGGGATGAGTAATGAAGTATAATGATTGGTCTGAGTAGACCATGATGGAATTGTGAGTTTCCTTATAGCCATTGGGATAGTTGAGATGATCATGGGGTGAGTATTCCTCCCCCACTAGTGTCACGAACCAGGCTGAGTCTCCATCTGACTCGGCACCGACCCGGTCCGCGACATGGCCCGAAGGGCATTCCCGATCCCAATGGGCTAGTACAAGTGCCCGAGTATCAAAATAGTACAAGGGAAAGATTTACCCGAAAGAAGAGACATAAAAAAACTAGCTACTTTAAAGGAAAGAAACTAATTTTATACAACCAAACAGACCCTTAACACATTTCATATTTAAAGATCTACAACTAAAACCAACAACCCAAGAGAGTTGACAACAAAGGAAAACTAAAACTCTAAGAAGGCTGCAATGAAAGAAAACCAACACATCTATCCACACCTTCATGCAACTTGAGGAGCCACATCCTCAAACCACCATCGTCATACCTACATGGAAAAAACATCGACAACTCAGATCACCGTCACTAAGAACGATGCCTCAACCTATGAAATACAAACAAAATACCTACATACACCCAAAGGTGTATGTAGGGTGTGAGCCAAGAGCCCAGTAGGATTCCAAAGGGAGAATATTCCGCTCATAACCATTTAAATGAAAAATATATTTTCTAGTAAAATAGATAAAAGGGAAATAAACTCTTAAAAGGTATTTAATGAAAACAATTTTTAACGACATGTGATTTAAATAAAAACGAATTTAAAGGAATCAACTTAAATTAAAGAGAAGAATTAGATACTTGAACACTTTTAAAGAAAATAGGATTAAAGAAAACTATTTCAAATGAAACAAATTAAATTAAAACACACACACACATTTACTTTTTAAAATAACCAAAGTGTCACACCAATGAGTGTAAATTAACCAAGGAGCACCAAATATGGGAGAGGCCTCATGGGTGTTATCTAGCTTGGGTCTCTAGATCTTCGTGTCTCAGTGAAGTGTGGATTAAAAATCATGACCCTAAGTCATTCATATATTTAGTTAGTGTTGCAATCATCAGTCCTTCCAGTGAAACCGGGTCGAGTCACCTCTGAAACACTAGCCCACTAGTCCTACTTCACCTTCCTAACTACCCAGGATTCCCGCTTTGTGCTCAAACAAATTTCAAGATCCTAATAGGTTTACATCACATAAAAAATCCAAGCAAAACACCACACATGACAAGATACCATTTACACCATCAATTCCATTTTTAAAATTCAAGATCATGTCATAGGTCACATTTATGCATAAAAGCCAAATAGAGTACTTACACACTGAACCATCATTTTCACACCCAAATGTATTTTTGAAATATTACGTGCACCCAAACCTTATCCAAAAAAGTTTCACACCATTGATATAATTTGATAAAACCTTTGAAAATTTTCATAAGACAATTCTAAGAGAGTATCACCGAACTTTGCACATGAAAACACACTCAAAATCCCCATTTTTTATTTAGCGCACACCCAAAATATTTTTAGAAATTAATCTGAATAGCTTACACCATCATTTGAACCACTCAAAATTTTAAAGAAAATAGTTTTACACTTATACAACCACCAAGAAAATTTATTGGACAATTTCAAAAATGTTTCGCATGATTTTAAACAGCAGAATGCACTCAAAACCTCTTTTATGACAAAACACACTTTGATGCCACACCCAAAACACACAATAATGTTCTTTCACATTCAAACAAACTAAATGCACAATCTTGAGAACACTGATAAATATATTATTGTAGGTTTTCACAACAAAACACATTAATATCACACAAACACTCAACTAACAAAACAAATGAACAACAAAACTCAGTCAAAATCACTTTCTCAACATGTAAACTACATAACAATTGTGCTAAATTAATTAAATTAGCAAAATAATTCACCATAAAATTTATGAAACAATTTTTAGAATATTCCTCATGACTCTAAAATACAAAAAATACAGTCAAAATTTCCTCTATGACTCGACGCAAATTGACGCTAAACCAGAGCACAATTTTTATAATTTATAAACTACTAATAAACAGTTCAACATTAATTCTCACATAAAACACACCTATATCACATAAACATATCAAATTCAATTAAAAAAATTATTCACATTAAACAAACTAATTAAATCATATGCAAAATTAATTTCAGAAGAAAATTAATTCATCAAACAATGGTTAAATGCAGAACCACCTACCTCAGGTGAATGAATTCCATAAAATTCGGTGTGCGACTCCAATTTCTCATCAAACACATCACAACAAATTCAAGATGAACCTTGAAACAAGATATCAAAAAAATCATTAAGATTGAACCAAATTCAGCATAACTTGCACCCAAAACAACATGAAACTACTACCTATAACTCTACCAAAAAGGAAGAAAAACTAATTGAAACAGAACGCACCTGCGGTGGATATATAAGAGGCTATCCGAGTAAGTTGGAGATGTGCGGAGGTATGTCACACCAGGAAAATCCGTTTGACAAGGGTTGCATGGCCAAGGGGTTGTGCGCGTAGGTTTTTCGAGGGAGGTAGGGGCCATCGTGCGGTTGTCCGTCAAGGTGGAGGGCATCGGTCAGGGCAGACGGAAGAAGGGGGTCTCTCCGACATAGCAAGATGAGGGGGAGATTCGGCAATGTCTATGTAGGCCTGAGATAGGGACAGGGTTTGATGGGAAGGGGGTCTCTCGGTTGGGGAAAGCGACTTGCAGGGGCTGGCCAAGGGGAGAAGCAGGGTGCAGCGCTTCAATGGAGGGGTGCCCAAGGGTTTCAGGGAGCTGTGGCGTGACGCAAGGGCCTGGCCAGGGAGCGTTAGGTAGTGAAATACAGGGAGGAGTAGGGATCGTTGGGCAGAAGGAGAGTTGGCGTTGATGGTACGACAGACCCAAGAGGCCGATGAGGGCCAGGGTGCGCAGGCGGCGAAAAGGTAGGGGTGGTCGGGAAGACAGTCGTTGGACGGAGCAGGAGGGTGAACGTGAGGGTAGAGGGGTGTCGGAGGGTGAGCGCGAGGGCGTAGGGGTGCACCTAATGGGAGGCTGCACGACAGGTAGAAAAAGGGGGAGCTATGTGTGTCAGCGGTCCGATGCAGCAGGCATCCGGGAGGGCAACGGCAGTCTGAGGCTGGCTAAGGAGGAGCGTGTGGGGGAGATGGGCTAGCGGCCAAAAGAGGAGCAGGGCGCAGCACACACTGGTCGCCCGAGAGGGTGGCGCGCATTGAGGCCAGGGAGGGGGTGCAGCGTGAAGAGGAGAGGTAGGGATTTTTTTTTACGTTTTCAAAACAAAATTCAAGAAAACGGTTAGGGTGAAAATATTTTTAAAAATGCACCTTAAAGGCGGCATCTTGGATGCCGCCTTGGCATTTCGGGGGCAAGGCGACATCTGTGATGCCGCCTTTGCGCTGCGGGAGAAATGCGGCATCCGCGATGCCGCCTTTCCCCTAAATTTTTTTTTGAAAGTTTTTATTTTTATTTTATTTATTTTGTTTTGTTTATATATATATATAAACAAAACAAAAAATTTCAGCAGAATTTCTCTTCTATTAAAGATCCAGCACTATAGCCATTACATCAGTCTGGATTCTGACAGAAACTCTTACCCAGGCCTCCCTTTTATAAGAGGGCTTGCCCTAAAAATCATTCTGCACTTTTGATGTGGGATTCAGGTTCTCCCTTTCCTTCGCAGTACATTCTGCATTTCCGGTGTGGGATTCTGTTTCAAGTACGTGACATTGAAATATAATAAAATATAAACTATAAGGCCAATATAAATGAAATTTTAAACATTGATTAAAAATATAATAAATAGTTTAAAACAAAAATTATTTCCTCAAAAATGTTGATGAAAAATAATCTATAACCTTTCAAAACCACCTATTTGAAACTTAAAAATGTTTCAAGTACGTGAATTTGAAAGACTATAAAATATAAACTATACAACGAATATAATTGAAACTTTAAACATTGATTAAAAATATAATAAATAGTTGAAAACAAAAAGAATTTCAAAAAAAATGTTGACGAAAAGTAATTTATAAGCTTTCAAAACCGCCTACTTGAAACATAAAATTTTTCAAGTACGTGAATTGGAAAGACCATAAAACATAAAATAGAAGACCAATATAAATGAAACGTTAAACACTGATTAAACATATAAGAAATAGTTGAAAAAGAAGTAATTTCCAAAAAAATGTTAATGAAAAATAATTTATAAGCTTTCAAAACCGCCTACTTGAAACTTAGAAATGTTTTAAGTACGTGACTTTGAAAGATTATAATTATATTACTAATTAATTATTATATAATTAATAGTTATATTAATAATTAACTAAATAATTATTATATAAGTAATAATTAATGAGTAATAATTAATAATTAATAATTTAATGAATAGTTATAAATAATATTTATATTACTAATTAACTAATTAATAATTACTAACTACTTATTAACTGTTATATAATTAATAATTATATTAATAATTAACTAATTAATTATTATATAATAATTTTTAATAAATACTAACTAATAATTATAATGAATAATTATAAATTATAATTATATTACTAATTAACTAATTAATAATTACTAATTACTTATTAATAATTATTAATTACTAATTACTAATTATAATAAATATTTATAATAAATATTTATATTACTAATTAACTAATTAATAATTAATAATTACTTATTAATAATTATTAATTACTAATTACTAATTATAATAAATATTTATAATAAATATTTATATTACTAATTAACTAATTAATAATTGATAATTAATAATTACTAATTAATTAGTTATAATAATTAATTATATTTCTAATTAACTAAATATTTATTATATATGTAATAATTAGATTAATAATTAATTATTATATAATTAATGATAATATTACTAATTAACTAATTAATTATGACATATTTAATTATTAATAATTACTAATTAAAGATTATAATAATTATATTTAATAATAATATTACTAATTAACTAATTAACTATTATATAATTAATAATTATATTACTAATTAACTAATTAATAATTATATAATATTTTTTAATAAATACTAACTAATAATTATAATGAATAATTATAATTTATAATTATATTACTAATTAACTAATTAATAATTACTAATTACTTATTAATAATTATTAATTACTAATTACTAATTATAATGAATCATTATAATAAATATTTATATTACAAATTAACTAATTAATAATTAATAATTACTAATTACTAATTAATTAGTTGTAATTATTAATTATATTTCTAATTAAGTAAATTTTTATTATATATGTAATAATTAGATTACTAAATAATTATTATATAATTAATGATAATATTACTAATTAACTAATTAATTATGAAATATTTAATTATTAATAATTACTAATTAAAAATTATAATAATTATATTTAATAATAATATTACTAATTAACTAATTAACTGTTATATAATTAATAAATATATTACTAATTAAATAATTAATTATTATACAATAATTTTTAATAAATACTAACTAATAATTATAATGAATAATTATAATTTATAATTATATTACTAATTACCTAATTATAAAAAGGGCCCCGACTATATATTTCTCAAAAAAATAACTAATTAACTATTATATAATTAATAATTTTATTACTAATTAACTAATTAGTTATTATATAATTAATGATTAATAAACACTAATTAAGAAATTACAAACTACATAGTTATTAATTATATTACTAATCAACTAATTAATTATTATATAATTAATAATTATATTTCTAAGTAACTAATTAATTATTAAATAATTAATAATTATATTTCTAAGTAACGAATTAATTATTAAATAATTAATAATTATATTACTAATTTACTAATTATATTAGTAATTAAATAATTATTTATTAAATATTTTATTATTAATAATTACTAATTAACTAACTAATTATTATACAATTAATAGTTTTATAATTAATAATTATATTATTAATTAACAAATTAATATTTAATTATTAATTATTAATAATTATAATTAGTAATTATAATGAATAATTATAATTAGTAATTATAATTATTAATTATAATTAATAATTTTAATGAATAGTTTTAATTTATAATTATATTACTAATTAAATATTATATAATTAAAAATTATATAACCAATTAACTAATTAATTATTATATAATAATTTTGAATAATTACTAATTATTAATTAAAATGGATAAATATAATTTATAATTATATTACTAATTTACTAATTAACTATTATATACTGAATAATTATATTACTAATTAATTAATTAATTATTAAATAATTAATTATTAATAACTTCTAATTGACTAATTAATTATTATATAATCAATTAGTAATAATATTAATTTAATAATTAAATAAATTATTATATGTTTAATCCAGGTTTTAACTGTAAATTATATCGGTCTTATAGTTTATATTTTAGTCATTCAAAACCGCATACTTTAATCATTTTAAGTTTCAACTAGGTGGTTTTGAAAGCTTATAAATTATTTTTCATCAACATTTTTTACGAATTTCTTTTTATTTTTGACTATTTGTTATATTTTTAATTCCTGTTTTATGTTTCATTTATATCGGTCTTATAGTTTATATTTTAAAGGCTTTCAAAGTCACATGCTTGAAACATTTTTAAGTTTCATGTTGGTCGTTTTTAAAGATTATAAATTATATTTCATCAATATTTTTTATGAAATTCTTTTTATTTTCAAATATTTGTTTTATGTTTAATCCATGTATTAAGTTTCATTTATATTGGTCTTATAATTAATATTTTATAAGATTTCAAAATCACGTACTTGAAACTTTTTAAGTTTCAAGTAAGTGGTTTTGAAAGCTTATAAATTATTTTTTATCATCATTTTTTTGTGAATTTTTTATTTTTTTCAACTATTTTTATATGTTTAATCCATGTTTTAAGTTTCATTTATATTAGCCTTATAGTTTATATTTTATAGTCTTTCAAAGTCACGTACTTGAAACAGAATCCCACATCGGAAATGCAGAATGTTCTGTACAGGAAATAGAGAACCAGAATCCCATATTGGAAATTCAGAATGATTTCCAGGGTAAGCACTCTTATAAAAAGGAACTCTGGGTAAAAGCTTTGTCAGAATCCATACTGTTGTAATGGCAGTACTACTGGATTTTAAATAGCGGATAAATTATGCTGAAAATTTTATTTTTGTTTTTTTGTTTTGTTTATATATATATATATATAAACAAAACAATACAATACAATAAAAATAAAAATAAAAATTTTCTAGAAAAAATATTTTTTTTCCTGTTTTTGGGGAAATGCGGCATCTAGGATGTCGCCTTTCACCCGAGCCCAAAGGAGGTATCGTGGATGCCGCCTTTGTGGCGTATTTTCAAAAAAAATTAACCTAGCCTATTTTTAAAAAATATTTTTTAAAAAAACATATTAAAAAAACTCGGAGAGGTAGGGTTGGGGGTTGGGGTGCGACGGGTTGGAGAGAAAGGGGTCAAGAGGGAAGAAAAAAAAGAAAAAAAAATAAGAGGAAAAAAATAAATAAGGGAAAATAAAAGGAAATAAGAGAAAGAAAAAAAAAGAAATAAAGACCCTAAAAAATCAACTTAAATATATTAATCATATCTATTTGTAATAATAATATAAACAATAACACTGATAATGATAATAATAATATTGATAAATAAATTAACAAGAATAATGAAAATATCAATAAAATTAATCATTATAATAATTATAATAACTTTAACATGATATTAATAAACATAATAAACTTAAAAAATTAATAAAAAGTTAATAATAATAAGTTAATAATAACAGACATTATATTAATAAACACGGTGAACATAATAATAATAATAACAATAAGATAATAACAAACTTAATAAACTAAATAATAAACTATACAATAATCAACTTAATAAAATGCTATTTAAAAAAATAATACTCTCAATTAAATTATTATCCAAGGTAATAATAATAATATTCTCAAGTGACACTATTATTATTATTATTATTATTATTATTATTATTATTAAATCCATTCTTTATTCATTCTATTTCATTAGTTGACCATCGGGCAGGGCGTGCGGTGAACCGGGCGAGGTTACGCGGCGTCCCAGGTGAGGTCGTATAGCTTAGACTGTGGTGCACTGGACACAGTTAAGACCAAAACACACATTTTAAAATAAGAACTTGGAATTTTAAGTCGGGATTCAACCCAGACTACCTGAATCCCAAGAAAATTAATAAAATAAATAATGTAAAAGAGATGGGTGTGACAACTAGTATATGATCAGTCAGTGGGTATCCCTTGGGTAGATTGTGTATAGGTTGGGTGTGTAATGACCGACCAAGGATGGTGGAAGGTGAGATGGGATTTAGGCTGCCTTCCTTGTATGATGTTCCCTATGATGCCAGTAAGTACATAACATGATATGAGAATGTTGAGGGATGTAATTTCATTTGAGTGACAGGCTTAGCCCAAGCGATAAGTTTGAGATTGAGGAATCCATGTTGGGTGTCCATGCTATGATGTGGCCTTGGGGACCCTTATGGGTGCCTTAGTATGATGTTGACACTAGATTGGGGTAGTGCTAGTAGGCATATGGTGTCAATTTCTTATGTCACCTTAGAACCCAAACAGATGGTGTGATCCCGATAAGGTTATAGTGACTATGACAAGAGATATTACAGGAAGGATAGGCTTCCCCTGAGTCCTTATGAATGAATTCTCTGGAGATCACCTGAGATTCGGCCTTTGGGCCTATATGAAATACATAGGACATGTCATATAAGATTCGGCATATTCCTGATGACTATTGGGATTCTTGGGATACTCCCCAAGATCCATCCTTCATGCCTGAGATATAGGATGCATGGGGTACTCCCTAAGATTTAATGGATGCACCGCATATGTGGAATTCCTAAGTTGACACATAAGATTTAGATTTTATGCCTATTTGGAATGCCCAAGATATTGCTTAAGATTCAACATTTTTCTATACGGGATGTCTAGGATATTCTCTAAGACCATGCCTTTAATCCTAACATTATGAGATACTTAAGATACTCCCTAGGATCCAGTGGACACACATTATATGTATGGGATACCCAAGATACTTCCTGAGATATAGGGAGTATGCTTGATGACTATGGTCTTCCTAAGATAATACCTCATATCTAGCGAGTGTGCCTCATGTATATGGATTACCTAGGATTACCCCTAGGAATTGGCCTTATGCCTAATAATATTGGATTTCCTAAGATTACCTCCGAGGAATCAGTGTTATCACCTACTACTATATGGTTTTTGAGCCTATTACGATTGGCATGATTATGTTGTGTGCTCAGAGACATTTTGGTACTGACTGAAGTTAGTATATTCGATCATGGGTGTCACATTAGAACTCAAGGATCAGTGATGGTTTATTTTATTATGATTATATAGGTATTTATTTATTTGTTAAGAATATCACCTACGCATATACTGTATTTACTGGTTAAATTTGGGACCCCATTGGTGGTGTCCTACTAAGTTGTACTTATAACTTTCTCAGGTTTCCATGATACTTGGGTACCCAAGCAGACTTCATTAATCACATGTTCAAGTTGGTCAAAGTCCTGGTGTTGCAGGATCAAGCAGGATACCTCATATGGGATTGGATATTGGGATGGAGGTACACCTCAGGGATGGTAGTAAATCCATTATGTATTTTATTTATTTCACTTATTTGTATTTTTGATCAATCCAGTGGGTGATTGTTTGATATGTACTATCATTAGTGTGAGTTTGTATAATTGTATACTCATGTATTCCATTATATATAACTTGTTATGATTTATTGCTTCCACATGCTCTGATTATTTATGAAGGATTGTGATTGGTTATTTTTCCACTGTATTAACTCTGACATAAGGGTATAGTCTCCCTATGGTAACATTGTAAACCCTCACTACTGGTCAAAATCCTTTGGTGTATAGGTAGGCATGCCAAAGGTCAAGTGGTGACCGTTGGTTCGGGAACTAGTCAAGTGGTCAGGGGCAGCAGGGTGTTATAAGCTTCATCTGTCGAGCTACTCTTATTATAAATCCCCTTGCCTTTACATTTTCAATAATTTTTCCATGTTACAACCCTTCCTCTTCTTTCTATGTCATCCATGTTTTCGAAAGTTTCCTAGACCTCTTTTTGATGAATTTCCCCATTCAAGTTCAAGTCACAACTATTCATAATTGCTAAGTCAACCTTTCCACTAGAGTTACTCACAATGGTCAGTGTCACATCCCATGATTCTAAAAGTGAAGAGAGTAACAAAAACACTCAAATAGGGTCTTTAAAGGTTACCTTCACTGAATCCAACTAACCTTGAATCACATTGAAGTTGTTAATTTGATTGGTTATAGACCTTCCTTATGACATTCTCATGCCGAAAAGTCTCTATTGTAAGAACACTTTTTTCATCATCATAGGATTCTCATACATGTGAGCTAAGTTATTTATAATATCTGATGTTGTTTTCACTTCCCATATGTCGTACGCCATGTTTTGGGCAAGTCACATTCACATTAATCTGGGTGATTTTTTATTGAACCTCTCTCATTCCTCCTTTTTCATCACATACGACTTAGATCTAGTTAACATAAGATCAAGATCCTTCTGCAATAGATTATCCTATATTTGAATATTTGAGAATAAAAAAATTGTTTGGTTAAACTTCTCCAACCAAAACTTACTCTCTTCTAATGTCATTCTTACATAAGACATAAACCCCCACTAACTTCCAAATAACACAACAAAAAAGTGATCATGAACTATTTTCTGAATTTCTTCTACAAGAATGAGGGTGGAATGTTGCTACTGAACTGAGCTTTGAAACACCTCAATTGGGGCTTGGTCGTCCGGATCACTCCAACCTTGAGCTTCGATACCACTTGTTGGGTTCAGGGGCCTATTTTTTATTAAACCACCAGAAAAAAATCCACAAAAACTTATGAAATAGAATGAAAAGTTCTTGAATGAACCCATTAACCAACATCAATAGCTTGAAAGACATTTCGCACTCAAATCACCATGATGCTACACCCCCATTCTGGAAAATGAAAACAAAACCAATGAAAACAATAGTATAAAGAAACACAAATAAAAGAATAAGATAAGAGATTAATGTGGTTCAGACTTCCATCCTAATCTAGAGAGTTATGTTGCTATACTTTTTTAGAGAAAAAAAAGGATGATTACAATGCTTGGAATGCTATCAATCACAAGTGATCAAACTTCCATATATAGAAGTTCTCTTCCAGTTCTCCAAGTTTTTATTGCCATCCAATTTTTGTGGGATGAATTCAACCTCTACCAATCTTCATGGATGATCCTACATTAGGTCAACTATCTCCACTCCCTCAATTTTCCCACCCAATGAACACTGAAAGCTTCTAAACATATAACGATTCGTCAACTTTTCCCACACTTCCTTCAGAAAGCATCTTCTTATGGTTTGACTTCATGTGACACCTTCTGGTTCTGCATCCATTCTGCCGAGCTTCTGATCATCCAAACTTGTTGTTGTCATTCCACCACCCCATCAGGTTTGAGAAGTTAAACCTCTGGATTTTCTCCTTTTTTTGGTCTTCTCACATTTTCCTAAAAATGGTTTTCACACTTGGTAATATCCCAACACATCATTTGAAAAAATTCTCCAATTATTCAGAATATATGAATTCTGGAAACTCACCCATTTCATAAGACATCGAAAGTAATATGAGAAAAGTTGTGAATTCATATGCGCAACAAGTCATATGCATTGATGATGAAGTCTTGAAACCTCTCACACAAAGTGAAATGCCTTGATTCAAAGGATTATGTCAGGTGCTCAAAGTCCAACATGCTAATTTTAAAGTCTTTAATTTCCACTAAGTGTTGACTCTTCTAAAGTCCTTGTTACTCTTCCATAGTTCATATCTACTCTCTCGAAGTGGGAATTTACTCTTATGAAGTTCGGGTTTACCTTTTTGAAGTAGCCAATGAATCTTCTATACCTGAACTTTATTCTTCTGGAGTTGGAAGCCACTCTTTTGAAGTTTGGTTCACTCTTCTGAAGTTGAAATCGACTCTTCCAAATTCAATTGTTGCACTTCCTAACTTTTTACTATTTTATGCGATTCTGAAATTTATTCAAATAAATTTAAAATAATTTCAATTCAAATTCAGAAAATCTCAATCACTCCAAATCACCTTAAACTCATCTCATGATATTCTCAACATCTTCAACACATCATCCAAATTAAATATTTTCTTTCAATGAATGGGTCTTCAAACTTTAAGGTAGCTTTTTCTTCATTAATTATAGGTTTTCAATCTACCCTTTAGCCACCTTATTCCAAGCATCTTCTGAAGTGATGTAGACATCACTTCTAATTAATAAGTGTTATTCATTATTATGAAGAACACCATATCAATCATCACATATTAAGAACTCATTCAACTCATCTCAACACATAAAAAACATTCATAGAGAAGTGATAAATAGTATTTCACGAGATCAAAGGTAGCAACAGAAAAAATTGTGAAATTGTTGATCACAATCACCAATGCTCGCACACCCACCATAGAAAACTTTACATGAAACCAATGATCATAATCTTCATTGATCAGATACTCACTAAGAGGAGGGATCACCTAACAAATATTGAAAACAAATTCAACATAATCCTTGATAGGGTTCAATGTATTGTTTTATAATGAAAATTTTACATTTTTAAAGTGATATTTTTAAAAAAAAATATATGTAAAAAACTATAGTGGAAAATTCCATTGAAAAGATCCATCCTAAAATTTCACGTTCAATTGATAGAAAAATTACATTACAATTTTTCAATGTAAAAAACTATTTGAAAAATAAAATGTAAAATTTCAGTGAAAATTTCAACTAGAAAATGTCAGTGATTTATCAAAAACTTTTCACTAAAAATTTACAATGAAAAAGTTAAATGAAAAAATTCATAGAAAAAATTTACATGATATATTTTTTGAAAGAATAAAACCTTTAAATGATTACAAAAAAAATTCACTTGGATTAGTCATTAATATTTTAGTAGGATTTTTGAGATAAATTTTGCTCTAGAAAATCTGTTACTTTAATGTGAATACAGTGAAAAAATCCATTGAAAAATTCTAATGTGAAAATTTCCATTGTAAATTCCTTATTTTCTAAAATGAATAATATTATAGTGAAAAATTCTACTAAATATTATAGAGGAAATAGGTTTTAGGGAATTTCATTCAAAACTTCCATTCAAATATTATAATTTTCTAAAACTTTCAAAATTTATTTTTTATAATTAAATGGAAAATTCTATAGCAATTATAAAACATAATTTTATACCGTATTTTATAATGTAAAATTATGATATAATATTCAAGGTATGTGTTTTAATTGAATTTTAATTTTCCCTGTTTCTCATGAAAACATTTACTCACGTGTCCCTATTAGTTTGAAGTGATTGTGACATTGACAATTATTATTATTATTATTTTTGACAGTGAGGGATGGTGAAATCAATGGTGTCAAGTTGCAGGGGAGTGTGTTCAATTTTTATTATAATAATATATATTATTATTATTATTATTAAATTTACCATCATTGTTTGGGCAACGATTTGATTTGATTTTTATTATTAAGAATAATGTATTTTTAATTATAAAAAAATAAACTTATAATGATTTATAAAATGAACTTGAGTCTGTTGTGAAATTACGATTAAAGCAAAAATATATTTTAAAACCAGAAAATGTGATGTGTGTAAATTGTATGAATATATAATCAACAGCTGAATTAAATATTTATATTATTTGTTAATTATAATGATTATAACTGTGAACATAAGATAGAAACTATGGAATCAAAATTGGATAATGTTATAAATCATTTTTATTTATAACATTCCATCTTAAATGAAATTGATTTCATGAAATTTTATTTAAATTTTACTTAAATAACTTTGTGGAAAAAACAAGTTAAATTGATTGTATTTCATGACAATTATAAACTAATCCTATAAAAACCTTATTAAGATAATTTAACGATAAAAAAATCATTAAGTTAAATCATAATATCAGGATAAATATTGAAGTTTTCACATTTCCAACACGACTACAAAAGAGTTAAAATTGAGCCATTATTTTGAAGAGAACATCGATTACCATTGTACCAATTTTCTTTTTCTTCAGTATTTTATGATATATATATTTATTTTTATACATATGAACACATATTTTTCATATACTTATTCACATTATCATTATTTTTTAAGGAAAATGATCAATTAGATAGAATGAACATCACTCATAACATGAGAACAAATCCATCCAGCAAAATCAGAAACTCAAGTTTGAGTGTCTGCATCAACACATCGACCCACCAAATGAAGATAACATGTTCCCTCCTCTCCTAAAAAATAAAAGATGACGTGGAGAAAATCACCATCACATTTTTGATATTCTTCACAAATAAACCAAAAATTTAACACTACCATATCTCGTGTATTACATGCTGATGATATTTATTAGTGCTAAACATAAATCATCGATAACATGGTAACATTTATCAGTGATCGTTAAAAGCGTTGATAAATGTAACTTTTATCATCGTTAAAAAAGCGTTGATAAAGGTGTACAATTTATCAATACTTTTTTAGTGCTTATAAATATAGATCTTTATCAACGTTATTCTTAATACTGATAAAAAAATTAATAAAAATATTTTTAATATATATATAATTATCATATTTATATTCAAAAAATAATGTTTATTTATATACATTAATTAAAAAAATCATGTATATAATTAATATGAATATGATATATTAATATATATTTTTAATAATTAAAAAATATATATAATGTTATTAAAAAATTATTTATAAAATTATAAATAATTTTTTAACATGCTAATTAGTAATATAATGATGACCGTTAAAATGTATTAACACTTTCAAACAGAGCATAGAACTTGGGGAGAAAGAATAATCACCCTATTTTAGGCTTCCAACGCCTGTGGAAATTTATGGGAGACACACAGGAGGAGGAAATAGAGGGTATAGGAGGCCAGCTTGGAGAACATTGATCTATATGAATGATAATAGAGATAACGCACAAGGTAAATGTATATGGTTTAGTTCTGTGGGTAGAAACCCGTTTGATTTTTAGAAAAAAAACTCGAAGGGTTTGTCGCCAAACTGATTTGGCTCATGAGACCTACTGATGCATCAAGGGGATATAGCGGGCCCCACCCACCACTATATATCCAAATCATTCTTTATAGATTGATTCAATATAAGATCAATATGTCTTTTCAATATCTGTAGTAGAGTATACAGATTCATCAATATATCCATAATCAAAATAACTTTACAAATAAACTCTGTTTGTAAAATGGTATACGGTTTAGAAAAAAAAACATATCCATGATATGAGATTGTAGATATTTAATGTAAATATAATTTTAAATGAAAATTGATCTCAAATGGGCAGTAGGTACACCACATAAGGATTATTTGGTGCACCACACAAAGTTAGTCACAACAAAATAGGAGTTGAGACAAAGTCTCTTACCACAATGTAATTAGTCGAATCATATGACCAGAAATTAATAACCCTCAAATGAATCATTGAATAACATGAATATAAAGATAATAATGTTATTATATATATCAAATGGCATTACACATGTACCACATACAAGAAATAAGTGGTGAACAATTAAAATCTCACAGAAATGAAAGTGAGATGAGAAACCCCTTACCTTATGCTCGAGTGTGTTCTTAGTTTGTTTTAATGACATGAATAATAAAATTTATCTTAATTAATTAATAACTCCATGACCTCATATACATTTAATTGATTTATTATAACTTTATTTGGTTCATTTGTGTCCCTTTTTATGGGTTTAAGAGGTTCATTTTTCTTGTTTTGGCATCATTTTCTTCCTTGGTTTTCATGATTCGTTTACTTGTTTTTATGAATGGAAGTTCATTTTAAATGTGGTTAGACATACATAATTGTTAATATATCTTATTAATGAAATTAAGAGGATATAAATGATTTTGGGTTATATAAAATGATGATGGTTCATTAGTTAAAAGTTTATTACAAATATTCGGATTAACTTGGTCGTTTTGTTCATAATGAACTTGTTTTGTATTATTATTTTATATTATGAGTGTATAAGGATTACATAAAATTAATGAGATTAAATACATATGTTATTATCTATTTCAACCATTAAAATGGTTTCATGACCAGTAATGAAGGAGAAAGTGATGAACGGAACTCTGTCATCCACAAAGGTTATAAATTGGAACCTCAAGGACGTTGATTTCGTTTATGAAAATAAAAGGGAGGGAGTAAGGATATTGATGATAGTTCTTACATTAACATGGTATAATTACAATATATAGATGATACTAGAGTTTATCATGGTCATTTGGATAGAGTAGGTGAGGAGAGAAAAAGAAAAGAGATGAACTTGAAAATAAAAGAAAAGGTGAGAGATCCCTTATGAAATTTCCGTAGCCTAACGACGTCGTTTAAAATTTTATAAAATGAATTGATGAGATCAAAAGGGTATCTCATCATATTTAAATAAAAAGTAAAGTAATAAGAACACATAAAATCAAACCCCAACATATGATAATGAAAAATAAAATAGACAACAAAAAGGAAGTGTTGACTAAAAGAAGAGAATGACAGATTCCCTTACCTTATAAAGTAACTCCTAGATCTTAAAGGATGGGACCTTGGGGGATTAAGGACACCTTTAGAGGACTCCTAGGGAGGTAATAACACCAGGTATTTGAGTATATTGAGTTTTTAATGAAATAAAATTAAGGGGGGGAGTGGGAATTTATAGTAATTAAGAGAGAGTTTTTTATTAATTAAAAGGGGCACCTCGTTAGTGGTTTCTGCAAAACCATAGGCCTTCCCATGGTTTAAGCCACTTGGGACACCTAATATCATAAGATACTTTACACAATTCAACCAGCCTTTTATATTAATTATTACATCATTATGATGTCATTAAACTACCAAAAACTCAAAACTGTATTTTTATTATTCATGAAAATTTCAAGTATTTTAGAAAAATCCAAAAAAATCATTATAACCATTTTTTGACGTGTAAAATTGAAAAATTAACTCCATTTTTGAAAATAATTTTCTAAGTATTTTTAATTTAATTTTTAAATAAAATCATAGTTAATTTGAAAAATTACAATTTAAAGGTATAATTAGTTTTGTATTACATTGAAAAATTAATTAACTTCTCATTATCTTATTATATTAAGAGAATAAAATATTATCATTATTTAATATTTATAAGGGTTTTATTAATATTAATATTACTATTCATAAGGGTATGTTATTATTCATCAAAAAATCAAGTTGGTTCTATGAGACTCCAAACGACTTACTGGTCACAACTATAGATGACTGTTTTTCAAAATTCAAAACATAGAAGTGGAAAATTTATGTTTAACGGATAGCATATAACTTTCTCCTAAAATGTTTTGTTTCAAAAAAGACTTATTTCTTCATGCAATATAGGCTATCTAATGAATAGAGATTATTTAAGAGAAACATATCATAAATTTTTTGGGGTGTTATAAAACTAGCATGTTAATTTTTCTTATAATGTTATAGTATGAAATATCTTTTGGGTGAAATGCTACAGAGAATTGGATCACACCATACACACACCCTTAGGTGTATATAGACCTTGTTATATTTGACCTAGGTAAAGACAAGATATTTCATGGTGGTAACAGTGGATTCAATTTCTAGTGGTTCATCTCTTGCTGGTGTTATTGGTGGTGGTATGGGGTGTTGACCCACATTCCACAATGAGGTTTTGGGTTGTCAAGTTGGTTACCCTCCCTATTTTGGTATTTGGTTTTGGTTAAAATTGTAAAATGATCAACTTGTTATAGTTTCATTTCTTTTATTATGGTTATTGGTTTTGATGTGGTTTTTATTAATTGTGGTTGTTTATGGATGTTTTTCATGGGTGAAATCATTTCCAAAAGAGATGTTTGATGTCCAGACACTAGTTTTCAGCCCATGGGGATCTAGAAAGATCTTTGGGCCTTGTCCCAGGCCAGTTCGGGTGTTGGGTTGGATGTCAGGCCAGTCTGGTTCCTGAAAAAATGGTTTCAGAGGAGGTGTCACCCTTTCTTTGGGTCATGTTATCTGGGAATTGTTTGGATAAACCATATCTTGTATTGTTGGGAATTTAGGTTCTAGTTGTGAGTGGGGTGTATGGCCAACACACATCATGACAGACCTTGGGTCTCCATGGGATTTTGGGAATTGGTTTGATTCCTCCTCCATGTGAGACATGTAGGCTACAAACTCTGCATGGACACTGAGCGGGGGTGGAGTGGTCAGACTCGTTATTGCTCTTATTTTTTTTTATGGAAGAGTTTGGAATTTTTTATTATTGAAGATTTTTTTTAAAAGGTTTTTTGATTGTCTTTATTTCATTTGTTGATGGTTGTATCATTATGCCTCCCCAGAGACTTCCTGTGTAACATTCAGAAGAGGTCATAGAGAATTCTCCCTCACCAATTTATCAGATGCTAGTGGAAGTAGTGGTTCAGGCTGTCCAAGCATTGGATCATGGAGTAGGCTCTGGTCCCACTCGTGTTATGGAAGTTGAACCAATTCATGAAAAGTAAAAAGATCAGAATTTTCTCAAGAACAAACCACCATATTTTAGGGGCATCACAAATCCCTATAAATTTAAGGATTGGATTGATAAGATCGAAAGGATTCTTGAGTTTCTTGGTACTCCTAAGGTAGTTAAGGTGAAATGTTCTTTGTTTCTGTTGGAAGGTCCTAGTCAAAGGTAGTGGGAATCAGTGGTTTAGGTTGGGAAGCACGAGTATATGGGTTGGGAGGACTTTAAGGTCGTCTTCAATGATAATTATAGCCTTGAGACCTTGGATTTTACCAAGACCCAAGAGTTTTTGGATCCACACCAGGGTTATTAGACTGTGTTGAGTATTCTAACCACTTTGTTAAATTAGTCTATTTCATGCCTGAGGTAGTTTTCAATGAGAAGCTGAAGGATCAGTGGTTTTAAATGGGGTTGTGGGAAGATATTTGATCCTAGGTATTCCTTTTATGTTAAATATGCATGCTTAAGTGGTTGATTGATCCTTGATGGTGGAGATAGACCGTGCCGGAAAGTTTGGCTTTTATGGGGCCATTTTAGCAGTGGTTCAAGGAAGTGGCGGTTCATTCGAAAAGAAAAGGAGACAATATGAGAAATAAAATAGGGTAGGTGGTATATTAGGACATCCTTCTCAACTTCCTTCGTCTGTGGCCTTGGATGTTGGATCAATCCTATTGCATCAGTGTGGAAAGTTGGGGCATGTATGGTCGGGATGCCCAGCCCCCCCCCCCAAACCTTTCCATCATTATAGACCTGTGGGTAACTTGAAAATATTTTTTAGAGCCTTGAATCCATATCAGGGTGGTGTGGGTTTTGCAGTCTCCAGGGGAACGATAGCCCAGTCAGAACCATACAGGACAGCGGGCTCTCAGTTTGGCGGTCATGGCAGCAGGGTCAGATACACTTCTAGGCAGAGTTAGTTGAAGGCAGATCGACTATTTAGTAGTCACTCTTAGGTCTAGGTAAATACGGTTAACCTTCATGTTATGAATAAATCACCGGTGTAATTGGAGGAAGTACCTTCCACAGTTCGAGGTATGATTCTTATTGCATCATCTACAACTGTTTTTCTATTTGAAAAGGGTGCTTCTAACTCATTTATCTCTATCCATCTTATTTTTTTTTTGGAATTTCCAACAGCACTCATTGCTTATGCAATGGATTTAGTGGTGCTTCTTGGAAAGAAAAAGGGGAAAGGTTTCAGGTACCCATCATGCGCACTCACTATGTTAGGAGTTAATATGAAATGAGATTTCCTAGTTTTGGAAATGGACCTCTTTGATATAATCCTCAATATGGATTGAATGATGCTTTTACTAGAGCACTATGATTGTTATTGGTGGAAAGTGAGTTTTGTGGAACCGGGTGTTAGTACCTAGATTATTTAGGGTGAGTGGGATCCTCGGTTAGGATGCACTGGACCTCCACTTCCAAAATTGGGTAGTATTATTTTTCAGATCTTGTCACTCATGTTGAAGGATAGTGGAAGTGGTCCTGAGGGCGGATTACCTCATGTGGTGTATGAGTTCCTACAGGTGTTTCCAAATGACTTTTCAAGGTTTCCTCTAGAATGGTATGTAGATTTCACCATTGATTTGGCACTGGGGACACAACTGATATCTCATACCTCATACCATATATCCCCCACTAAGTTGTTCAAATTAAATATATAGTTATACGATCTGGAATCTAAAGTATTCAATCTCCTAAGAACCTCACCTTGGGCCTCCCTAGTTCTATTTACAGAGAAGTATGATGGATCTCTTTGTTTGTGTATCGATTAACAGAAGCTGAATAAGGTAATGATAAAGAATAAATATCCCTTTCCCCAAATTTATGACCTCTTTGATCATCTGAAAGGGGAAAGGTGGTTCTCCAAAATTGATTTGTGTTCTGGGTATCACCATTTCAGAGTTAGAGAGGCTGATATGCTTAATACATATTTCTAAAGTAGGTATAGTTACTTTTAGTATTTGGTGATACTATTTGGGTTGACAAATTCTCCATCAGTCTTCATGGAGCTTAGGTATAGAGTACCCCACTAGTACCTTGACTCTTATATTATTGTGTTTTTGGATGACATCATGGTCTACTCTGGGACCAAGGAGGAGCATGAGAAGCACTTTAGAATTGTGTTATCCACTCTTTGGGACCATCACCTCTATTCTAAATTCTCCAAGTGCGCCTTATGGATTAGGGAGGTAAAGTTTATGGTCTATGTGATTTCATAATGTGGGGTTTCAGTGGACCTCGAGAAGATTGAAACGATGATTTCATGGGAGCAATCAAATAATGTTTTCAATATTATAAGTTTTTACGGACTGGTAGGGTATTATAGGTGGTTTGTTAGATATTTTTCTCAAATTTATTCACCTATGACTACACTTACCAAGAAAGATGTAAAGTTTGAGTGGATCCCAAAATATGAGGCGCCCTTTGAGGATCTTAAGAAGTAGTTGACCATGCCCCCTATTCCAATCTTTCTGAAATCTAGGACAAATTACATGGTCAATTGTGATGCTTTAAGTATGGGTCTGAGGTGTGTGTTGATGCAGGATGACCATGTGGTAGCACATGATTCTCTCAAACTCCAACCACATGAGAAGAACTACCCAACCCATGACTTAAAATTAGTGGTGGTGATGCATGCCTTGAATACACAACTTCATTGCCACTTTGGGGAGATGTTTTTAGTCTACTTACATCATAATATCTAGGAATAAATTATCTCTTATAAGGATCTAAATTTTATTTGTGTTTTTGGTTAGAGTACCTTTTAAGGTTTGATTTTGATATTGTTTATACCCCTGGTAATAGCAACATGGTAGCATATGAATTGAGTAGGAAGATGTCAATGAAAGCTTTAAAAGAGTCCGGTGATGAGTAGAATTTGATAGACACATATGGAGACCAAGGAGCATGGAAGAAGAAAGTTATTAGGTATTGTTCAACTAATTCCCTCCATTATGAAGATGATTCGATAAGAAAAGTATGACGGTGAGTTGTGCTAGTGGTCAGTGTAGTTTCTAAGTGATATGAAGGTGGCCGATGAGTGGTCATTATCTCCTGAGTGAGCTCTTTGCTTCAACGTTCGTGTTCTGGTGTTATTGTCACTACGAAAGGTGGTGACATAGGATAGCCACCAATATCAGTGGTCCATTCATCCTAGGACCAAAAAGATGTTTTATGATGTGCGTCATTATTTCTGGTGGATGGTCATGAGGTGAGACATAGCTGACTTCATATCTAGATGTTACACATGCCAGTAGGTTAAAGAAGAGAACCATAGGCCCTCAGGTCAATTTTAGTCACCACCCATTCCAAATTTTAAGTGGGATGAGGTCTCCATGGATTTAATTATTTTCTTTCCTCGTACACCCCAAGGAAGGAACACCATTTGGGTATTAATTAACCATTTGACCAAATCAACCCATTTCATTTTGATCAAGGACACAGTCAAAGTGGATGAATTAGTTCAGTTTTATTTTCAAAAGATAATGAGGCTTAATGGTGTGTCATTGATGATAGTTTCACACAGAGAACCATAATTTACCTATTGGTTTTGGTAAGGCCTTCATAAGGTAATGGAGTCACAAGTCAATTTAACTATGGAATACCACCCTTAAAATGTATGGTCAAACATAGCGGGCAAATCATATGTTGGATGACATGCTCCAAGAATGCGTGTTAGATTTCAGAGGCTCGTGGGATATCCAATTATAGTTGGTAGAATTTTCTTATAATAAAATTTATCAATCCTCTATAAGAACGGATCCCTTTGAGGCACTTTATGGTTGGCCGTGTTAGTCACCCTTGTATTGGGAGGAGTAGGGTGAGACCTCAATGTTGGGACCAAGTCATGTGCATGATACATTTGATAAATTCTAGTTGATCAGGCAATGGTTGTTGAAATCACATATTCTTCATAAGTCCTATACCGAATAGCAGCACCAAGCCTTATAATTGTTAGTTGGCGATCAAGTGTTCCTGAAGGTGGCCCCTCACCTGTTTCATCATTGTCTTGGAAAGTAGGGGATTCTAACACTAAGGTATGTCAAACCTTTTGATATTATTGAGAGAGTTGGCTAAGTAGCATATCAGTTAACTTTGTTGACTTAGTTGAAATTGATTCATGACGTATTCCATGTATCTCAACTGAAAAAGTACAATACAGAGCCATCTCACATGCTGAATTAGGAATAGTTGGAGTTGGAACTATATTTGGCAATGTTTATGTAACCATTGTGAATTTTGGATTCCCAAGAGAAAGTGATCTGGGGAAGTCCATACCATTGGTTCGAGTTCTTTGGCATCATGGTAATAATGAACATGATACATGGGAACATAAGTCATGGGTTGAGGAGCATTACCCATTTTTTTCTATGATAAAACATTGGAGTGGATTTATAGGGGTGGAAAGTTTTCATGGTGGAGAGAATTTTCACATCTCTGATTTTATTTTGAGGTAATGTTTCTCTCTAATTTAGGTCTTATCTTTATTTCATAGATTTACTAGTATTTTTTTGTTAAAATAAAGTTTTTTAGACCCGAAAATAGTTGGATAATGATTAATAGAAACTGTGTTCCATCCTAGAGGAGACTGCATACCCTGGAAAGTGGCATTGTCCAAGGAGTATGGCCCACACATGGGTGTACGGGCTAAACGTGTGCCCCAACTCGTGGTTTTGTCTAAGGTTTAAGGTCAGTGGCATGAGAGGGCTCCCATACCCAGGAGACTACACAACCTCTTTTTTCTTTTAGAAGGAGGATCCACACACCTTCCATATGGTTTTCCAAACTATGCAGACTAACCATACAGCCTGCCCATAACTTTAAAAATGTGGAATTTATGGGTTTCCCCTTTTATTTTTAACCCCAAATCACCCTAACCCTCCTCACTCAACCACTATTCCCAATGTGCACCTCCCCCTCCCTCCTGGATCACTTGGACTCCAAATATTGGGTGGTTTTAGTGTGATGTTCAAGGAACTTCAAGTAAGCTACTCTTTTCCTTGTTTTCCTCCTTCTTCTTGGTTTCTTATTCCTTCTACTTTAGGTTCTTCTTTCTCCAGTGTATGTATTGACATAATGGGGGTTAAATATTGGGTTCTTGGGTTAAATGGTGATTTTTATGGTATATTATTTCCTTTATAGGGTATCCTCGTGGAGTAGTTCTGGTTTTCCATTAGATTCCAAAAGTTTCTAAGCTTAAGGTGGGTGGTTCTATGATTTGACATTATTTTATTATTTTATTATGATTTATATTCTTACTAAATTAGTTGTATGAAACATTTGGGTGGTGAAAATGATGTTTTAAAAGGTTTTTGGTGTGTATTTGGGTTTGTAAGAGGTCTTGCCTATAGAAAATGGTGGTTTTTTCACATGTGTTTCCATTTTTGGGGGTTTATAAGTTCAAGTGGTGGTTAAAATGACATTGGAGATGGAATTGAGCACAAAAAAGGGAATCCTTGGTGACTAGATTAGGTAGACTAGGTCCAGGGCGCTTGGTGGATCGGCTGGGCGGAGGCCCGATTCACCCCAGCAGGATTGTTGCCACAACACCAACTAAACATTTGATGATGATCAGAGACCACTAGAACATTGGATTGACTCCTCTCTAGTCGATCATTCATTAGGACACTATGGGTTATGGTTTCTATACCATGTCACCTAGGTATGAGGATCCTAGTTCCCCACTAACCCTAGTGCCTTAGGGATTACCCATGGTGCTCATGTGATGCTATGATTGTCGCCCGTCTTAGTGACATGTCTATTTTACCATTTTAATTTCAAATAATGTTCTACTTTAAAAATGTTTTCCTTTATTTTCATTTCATCCATTGAAAACTAGCTTGTTAATTTGTCTTATAATGTTATAGCATGTAATCTCCTTTGGGTGGAATCCTACTGAGCATTGGATCACACCCTACATACACCCTCAGGTGTATGTAGACCTTGTTATGTTTGACCTAGGTAAAGGTAAGATGTTCTGTGGTGGTGATGGTGGATCTGGTTTCTAGTTTTTCCTCTCTTTAAGGCGTTGGTGGTGGTGGTATGGGGTGTTGAACTGCATTCTAGAAAGAGGTTTTGGGTTTTTGAGCTAGTTCCCATCCCAATTTTGGTATTTTGGTATTTTGGTTTTGGTTAAAATTGTAAAATGTTAAAATTATGATAGTTTCATTTATTTTATTATGATTATTGATTATGATGTTATGTTTATTAATTTTGGTTGTTTATAGATGTTTCTCGAGGTTGAAATCATTCCCAAAAGTAATGTTTGATTCCCATGCACTAGTTTCCAACCCATGGGGATTGGAAATGTCCTTCAGGCCTTATCATGGATTGGGTCGAGTGTCAGATTGGATGGCATCTTGGGATAATTCATGATAATATTCATTAGTTTTTTATATTTTAAATGTAATTTTAAGGGTAAATGATTGATTTTAAAGTTAATAAATTCGATTTCTATGATGTTTTAGAATGAGGATGATATTTTGGATTTCAATGATGACATCGATAAAGGAACTTTTAAATTTCAACATTCCGAGTAATCAAATAACAATATTGTTAGATAACCAAGAATTTTTAATGAATTATAGGATAAAGAAACATGGTGGAATAAACAATACCTCAATCCGATACACGATGCACCTAGTATGACTCAAATTTTGTGGTTTCATTTTAAAATCGACATTTTATTAATTTATTGTTTCATATTTATGTTTAATTTATTTCTTTAGATTATTACTAACATAATAATTGTTTTCTTATATAGGTGGATTCTTTTTCTCAAATTAGGTTGGTTTGTTCTAAACTATTCATTCTTGTGAGAGATTGGACGTCGAGGCTGTAAATGAGATAATGACAATAAGGAAATGGGTCAAGAATGTATACAAACATCATGAAAAAGATAATTCCTACAACTTGTTAATTTTTTCATCATTTTATCTACTATTTTTATGTTAATTTATTTATCATTTTTATTTAATAATTATTTACTTTTTTCATAGATTTTTTGGGAAGTCATGTTTTTCTTTCAAATATTTTAACAAGCCCAAAAAGTGAGAACATGTTCCTTTGGGATAAAAGGGGAAACCCCATGCTGCCTAAAACTTGAAGTATTTCAGACAGCATAGGGTTTCCTTTTACATCTAAATAGAACATGTTCAATCTTTTTTGGATTTTTTATGATATTTTAAAATAAAACACACATTACATACTCAATCTGTCACACCTCTATCTGATTGCAGTGTGATCGGTTTGGCCCGAAATGTATGCTTTTAGTTTATAATTTAAATTTTAGTTCAAAACAAACATCACATACTCAAATCCAATAAAATTTATTCATATTAATCTGATAATTTAGGACAATGATCCATAATTAATTTTTTATGTGTATGAATTAGTCAAACCTCAATTAGACACATGGTGTGACTGATATGACTCCAAGTGTGTCCTTTTATTTAAAATTAAAATTTTAGTAAAAAAAGAAAAGTTACATAATCAAAACCGAGAAAACACATTTATATTGTTTTGTTAATTTTGTAAAATTATCCATAAGTCATTTGTGATGTGTAGAAATCAACCTCACCTCAATCTGAAACACAACATGCCTAGTATGACTCAATGTGTTCATTATCAGTTTAAAATTGACATTTTAGTTCAAAACATGTGTCACTCACTAAAAATTGATAAAAGGTGTTTGTATTGTGTTGATAATTTTAGAAAATGATTCATAAGTAATTTTTGATTTGTAGGAATCTGTCTCATGTCAAACTGACACATGATGTGATTAGTATGACTCAAAGTGTGTGTTTTCAGTTTAAAATGAAAAATTATTAAAAAAAACCATGTAACATACCCAAAACTAAGAAAACAAATTTAAATTGTTTTGATAATTTAGAAAAATTATCCATACATTATTTGTGACATGTAGGAATCATCCTCACCTCAATATGATGCACAGTGTGACTACTATGACTCCACGTGTGTCTTTTTATTTAAAATTGAAATTTTAATTAAAAATGAAAGTGACATACCCAAATTCAATAAAACACATTCATATTATTTTTATACTTTATTAAAAAGATACATAAGTCATTTTGGATGTGTATAAATCATCCACACCTCAATCTGATACACAATGTTCCTAATATGACTCAAAGTGTCCGTTATCAATTTAAAATCGAAAATTTAGTTCAAAACACATGTCACTAACTGAAAATTGAGAAAAAAATACTCTAATTTTCTTTATAATTTAGAAAAAAAATTCATAATTCATTTTTGATATGTAGAAATCAGTCTCACATCAAACTGACACACGATGTGACCGGTATGACTCAAAGTACGTGTTTCCGGTTTAAAATGACATTTTAGAAAAAGACACAAATGACATATTTAAAATAGAGTAAACAAATTAATATTTTTTAATACTTTAATAAAAATTCCATAAGTTATTTTTGATGTTTATGAATCATCCACACCTCAATATAACACATAGTTTGACCGGTATGACTCCAAGTGTGACTTTTATTTAAAATTGAGATTTTAGTTAAAAACACAAGTGACATACTCAAAAATGAGAAAATTCATTTGGATTGTTTTGATATAATATAAAAATGATCCATGAGTTATTTTTGATGTGTAGGAATAAGATGCACCTCAATCTGATACATGGTGTTCTTGGTATAACTAAAAGTGTCCATATCAGTTTAAAATTAACATTTTAGTTCAAAATGTTGTTCACTCACTAGAAACTAAGAAAAAATAATCTGATTGTCTTGATAATTTAGTAAAATAATTCATAATTCATTTTTGATATGTAGGAATCGGTCTCACATTAAACCAACACATTATGTGACCGGTATGACTCCAATTGTGTTATTTTTAGTTTAAAATGACATTTTAGTAAAAAAAAAGCAACACACCCAAAAATGAGAAACCACATTAAGATTATTTTTATACTTTAAAAAAATCAATAAGTCATTTTTGATATGGAGGAATCATTCTCACCTCAATCTGAAGCACGTTGTGACATATATGACTCAAAGTGTATCTTTTTATTTAAAATTGATATTAATTTTAGTAAAAAGGACAAGTGGCATGCTCTCAAAATCAAGAAAAAACATTCATATTATTTTGATAATTTATTAAAATGACCCATAAGTCATTTTTGATGTGTTGGAATCATCCACACCTCACTCCAATACCTGGTGTGACAGGTATGACTCAAAGTGGCCATTATCAGTTTAAAATTGACTTTTTAGTTCAAAATGTGTGTCACTCATTGAAAACTAAGTAAATGTGCTAAGATTTTCTTGATAATTTTGAAAAATGATTCATAATTCATTTTTTATGTATAGGGATCAGTCTCAAATCAAATAGACACACAATGTGATCGGTATGACTCAAAGTATGTGATTTTAGTTTAAAATGGCATTTTAGTAAAAAATACAAGTGGCATAATCAAAATAGAAAAAACACATTTGGATTGTTTTGATAGTTTAGGAAAACAATCCATAAGTCATTTTTGATGTGTAGGAATCAACCATACCTCAATTTGATACATGATGTACCTTGTATGACTCAAATTGTGTGGTTTGAGTTTAAAATTGATATTTTAGTAATGTATTGTTTAATATTTATTTTTAATTTATTTATTTAAAGTATTACCAACATAATAATTGTTTTCTTATATAGGTGGATTTTTTTTCTTGAGTTGGGGCAGTTTATTTGACAAATGATACCATGATCATACTTTTTTTAGAGTGGTTCAAGTGCCAAAGACAATGAAACATTGATGTTTTTGAATTTTTGTGATAATAATTTCTAATTTAATTGTAAAAAAATTGTTTTAAATGTCTATAATATAGTTTTTTATTTATTTGTGATGTAATTTTTATTTTAAATAAATTATAAGTTTTCCATATACAAGTTGTTACTATATAAAAGTTATTTTTGTAGTATGATGTAATTCAAACAAAACATTACATTTTATCATTTTTATTTCTAATACTGATAAAGGCCTCCCTTTATCAATGCTAGAAATAGATATGATAAATGGGTTCCCCATTTAAAGACACTTAGGATAACAACACTTTCTTAGAAATGTTAAAAAACCATTTTGTGCACTATTAAAGGTCTGATATGCAGCTGTGTCATTCTATTTCATAATAGAATCAATAAGAACCTAGCAACCAGATTTGAGAATAACATCCTTCCAACCCTACTCATAATAAAAATCCAAACCCAACAGAATAGAACAAGCCTGAAAGGACTCCAATTATCAGCAATAGATTTATGGAGAGCTGCAATAACAAAGTCATGATGATACCAAGAAATCAGACAAACACCCACCATATTATTTCTAACCAACGCTGCAACAACATTATCTTTAAGAAAATCAAGTTTAGTGGGGGCATAAACCCTCACCTTGGGATCATGATCTCTATTAATCCCACAAATAGGTTTAGAATTCAATGTTAAAACCCATTCAAACACATGTGAATTTTTCCATGTTCATATTTATATTAATGTGTGTGTGTTCATATTCATATTTATATATTTATATATAATTATTTAATTATATAATTATTTTTAAAGACATTTATAAAATATATTTGTGTGTGTGTCAATATAAAAATATCAATATCAATATAAATATTTATACTTATTTACATATATTATATGCTAATATTTATTTACATGTATTAGAATATATATATGAATATACATCTTTTTATTAATACAGACACACACACATAATTATATATAACACTTCATAAACATTTGTATAGTTATATACATATTCATACATTTTTGTAACATAAATAAAGTGGATGATTTTTTATATTAAATAAAAAATAATATTTTTTATTGACATATGGTTTATATATTTAAGAATCCATTTAATATGTAAATATATGTAAATATTTTTTTATGCAATTAAAATTTTTTATATGTAAATATATGAAAATATGTATAACTTTATTTATAAATAAAATTAGAATATGAAGATCATTAAAATTTCAACCCCATAATATTCATATGAGTGTAATCCCAATGAATAAATTTAGTTTCAATTAAAAAAGATAATAAGACCCATTTAAATGAATATGAAATTCCATAAAATATTAAAACAATTAGGGTATCCCAACTAAAACTTAGTTTTTAAGGCCTTATGAACCTTTTTTAACTTAAAAAAATAGTAATAATGGACCCTAATCAAAATGGCTAAGATTTCTTCATAGACTTTGATTTGATATCTTATGGATCCCAAACTGGCACTGTAATCAAAAGTTATGGAAATTTGAAGTTCAAATTATTTTTTAACTAATCTTAAGATATTAATTAATTTATTAATATTTATCCCAGAAATTGTTATTAAATATATATTACTCAATAATAATTTAAAAAGTATTAATTAATATCAATTTTTAATTATTTTAAAACCATTTTCACTAAATATATTATATGTTGAGTTCAAATACATATTTAGTATTATATAAATCATATTTATGCAAATATATTTTATATATATCAATATAAATATATTTATATTTTAAAATGATATTTTTAATAATTTATAATTATTTTTATGAAGGTCACATTTTATCAGTACTAAGAAAAACATTGATAAAGTGAGTCTTTATCATTTTGAAAAAAACACTCATAAATACTAAGAAAAATGTTGATAAAAAGTTTTATCAGCGCTAAAAAATGTTGATAAAATCCAGTATTTATTATCATTTTTTTAGAGCTAATAAAGACCCCCTTCATCAGCAATTTTAGCTAGCATTGATAAACATATTCCCTTTAGCAATTCTTTTTTTGCATTGATAAAGGTTGTTGCTTAATATGAAGAATTATGTAGTAGTTAAAGATGATGCTAACTGAGAAAGTGCATTCCTTATCATTGTTTTAAGTGATTTTTGTCCACCGACTTCTTTAAAATACTTTAAAAGATAGCGGTGATCAGTTTGGCACCATATTAAATTTTCATTTTCATTTTTTATATATATACAACACATTAAACATTATTTTACTATTTTTATATTTGATATTACTTTCATTGAATTATTCTTAAAATATTACATAAAATCTCATCCAAATCCCTTTTCCATAAAGATGTGGTCCCTGGTATACTTTCAAGATTTTCAATCACACACCACTTTTCAAACATTAAATAAATAATATATTATTAATTATAACATATTAATGATAGTAGATTTTAATAATAACAATTTTTTTATTTTTTATTTTTTTATTTTTAGTGTAATAAATAATAATTAATATATATATTTAATAATGTAATAAATAGAAATTAATAATTAAATTCAATAATGCAATAAATAATTATAATTTTTTTAAGTAATGTAATTAATAATAAAAATATAATTAATAATAATTACTAATAATGAATAATGATATTGTAAGTAAAAATATAATTAAAATGATATTTAGAAATAATTAGCAATAATTTGTAAGCTTAATAATAATAATAATAATTGTTAAAGTAATGGGAAAATTTAATAATAATAATTTAATTAATAATAGATAGTAATGTTCCTTACTTCCTTTAAATAATAATATATAGTAATATAATTATTAATTATTTATAAGAATTAATTATATTATTATTAATGTGGTTGTGATTTAATTTCCATATGAAATCACCCCTTTAATTATAAAAATTATATATATATAAATTTGTCTTTCTCATGCATGCAAAAATAGTTGGATTTATTTTTTATGCTCTTATTATATAATTGAAATTCTGTTTTCTGGTCTTGGATTATTTTCCACAAGGGATTTTCCATTGGGCTTCTTTTTGGGCCACTTACCTCCCCCTACCTCTAGCCCATATAGTGATGTTACCCTTACACTTCATATATCCTTATTTTTTCCCATGAGGATCCATAGATCCATTTATGAGCTTGCACTTGGGTTCATCCAACCCTCTACTTGTATGGTGTTCCTTCTTTGGTGTGTTTCAGTTGACACCTTATTTGTTTTCCTTTCCATGTGCTCCCTACTAACTCATTGAATCCAAACTTCCATTACATCATTTTAGGGGAGTTGATGACCCCTTCATGCATCCCTCCAGCTACTGATCATTCATTCAGCTTGTCTCTTTCATCTTGATCCCTAACCAGAGAACCCCTAGTTTAATGTTTGAGATCTTCCTCTCGAATTACCTGCATTCTTTATATTTTTAGAGCACTTCTTATCTCGTCTCGACATCTTAGAGAAGGATAACTGATCCCATAGTAGATCTTCAGTGAACTCCCATTACATGGAGTCTTCTAAGCACACACTTGCATCCCCAGAACTAAGAACCACACCAAATCATGATCCTTGGAGAAGGTACAGTCTGTCAGGGTAAGCTGACAGACCTTATTTTTTCTTTCTGATTCATTTATTATCTAATTGTTCCTTATTCTTATACTTATGATGTGCACTTTCATTCTATTGGATTTCTAATTGTAGTTTATCTTTATTTTTAACATTAATAAAATGCATGAGTTGTGTGGTTTTCCTTCCATGCACATAGGACCTAAAGGTCAAAATCACATTATATTTTGAGTTCTTTAAAACTTTCTTGTTTCATTTAGTTATTTTTAGTAACTTTTATTTGGTTTCTTTTAATATCTGATCTCAATTATCACTTTTTATACTTCATATTGCTTCTACAATCATAATCACCACATTTTCAACTTCTGTTTTCGATACTCTATGAAACCAAATGCTTATCTGGTGTTCCTAGGCCGTTTCTTGAAGACTTACCATTTATATTATCCCCCAAAAAATTGTCATTAGATATTCCAAATAAGTAACAACATCGACAAAATATGAAATCAAAAAAATTTATAGTGACAATAATTTTAACTTATGAATAATTAATATTAGAGCTCTATTTTAGCAACAGGGGATCATTAATGCACAACATGGTCCCAAGAAACCCATACTCACTAGGTTTGATGACAGCCAAACTACAGCCACCTATGAGGACATATCATTTGATGTTTTTTAAAAGGCATATAGTTCCCTTTTATTATATTTAGGTGATAAGGTTCTTAGGGAATCTACCTTTGCGCCTTCCACTGCTAGAATATGGTTAAAACTAGATAAAATTTATATGACTGCCTCACTAGAGAGTCTCCTACATAATAAACACTAAATTTTTACATTTAAAATGTATTTTGGAAACTCAATTAAACCTCATTTAGATTAATTAAATAAAATTATACTTTATTTATCTAATATAAATGAATCTATTGAGGATAAAGACCTAAACACATTTCCTTTAATCACTCATGATAGTTCTTATAGTAATCTAGTCAAAACTATGATGTATAGTTGTGAAACCCTATTCATCATGGAGGTTAAATCGTCCTTTTTTTCCAAATAACTTAATAGAAAATCTAAATTGAAATATGAGGTTGAGTCCTTGTTCACTATAGATAGACTGGAAAATTGAGGCAACGAGAAAGAGAATGATAGATCTAATGGAAAGAATAATAAACAACCCAAGTCCAATAAATCTAAATCTAAATATAAATCCAAGTAGGTTATCTATTATAATTTCAAAAACCCGAACATATTTCTCTAAAATGACGTAATCCAAAAAAATTAGAATCTTAATGAACCAGCTGACCAGTATCGCTTTGTGAATATTGGTTATGACAGTGCTGAAGTCATCAATGTTTCTAGTCATGAACTCACTAACAAGTGGGTCGTAGATTATGGTTTCTCTTTTCATATGTACCAGTGTAGAGAGTCCTTACTTGAGTAAACCATGAGAGTATAAGAGGAATTAATTCCTAGTAATAATAGAATATGTCATGTCTTTAGTAGTGGTTTTATTATGATTGATCTCAATGAACAATATGTATTAACCTTACTAGATGTTTGGTGGGTCCCTGACTTTCCTAGAAATTTGGTCTCCTTAGGTGTTTTGGATCAGAAAGGGTTTGCCTTAATGTTTGAATTAGGTTGTCTAAATATATCCAAAGTCTCTATAATATTTATTAACGGTTCCCTTTATAATCACCTTTCTGTTTTGAATATAAAGATGCATTTTAAGCAACTGGGAAACACTTATATTACAAATACTAATAGCACTATGTTATGGAATAGAAGGTTGGGGCATGTAAGCTCCAAGTATCTTGAGGAACTTAGTAAACAATGGATATTAAATGATGTCACATCTAACAACCTTCCCTTTTTTGAGGATTTCAGTTTGGGAAAGTCTAAGAGAGTCAACTTCAATGGGTCTTCATTTAAGGGAATCCATACCCTTGAATATGTCCACTCTGATTTTTGGGGTCCTACTAGGACTGCCTCTCATGGTAGAGGTTCTTATTTCATGACCTTTATTGATGGATTCTTCTGAAAGGTGTGTATTTATATCTTAAAAAAATCTAAAGTTTTTTAAACATTTAAAACCTAGAAATCCCTTATAGAGAATCAAACTAGAATAAAGATTAAAATTATCTTAATTGATAATAGATTAGAGTACCTTTCATGCAAGATCCTAGGTTTTTCTTGAGGAATAGATCTTTTATTTTCTGGTTAAATGTTTTTTAACTTTCATTTTTGGATAAGACCCAAATTCGGGTCATGGGATGGTTGTTTGTGCTTGGGAAAGAAGAGGCTGGAAGGAGGTGGGCTGGCTGTAGGCAGATTACATGACGTGAAAGGGGGATACACATCACGTAATCCCATTTCACGACATGTAATGGTCTGTCCAGGACCTTTCACAATGTGTATGGGGTTTTCCTCATGAAGATAAGATCAGAAATTAAACAGCATGTAATGCAATTATGCACCATGTAATTTCCCTATGTTTTTTTAAAATAGGCAGTAGCCTCTATTTTTTCACAGTAGTTTTTTTATCCCTCTTTTGAAACAAAAAAAAATCATCTATTATGGTTTTTTAGATCTAGAAGCCATCTGAGCTCCGATTCTTCCATCATCGGTCACATTGGAACTGCATTAGTAAGTACTCAATTCATTTTTAGTCGTTCTTGATTCTTAGAAACAAAATATGTTTAATTTGGATTTAGGATCATACAACCTAATTTATTGTTCTTCATCCATTCCTCAAATTTCTCCTAAATTAAGGATAATCAGAAGTTGATACAGGATGAGCACTCTACTACTAATATTATTGAGGTGTTATACAATTTTCTTTTAGCTTTTAGTACTTTTAGAGAAATTGGAAATTATGTCACCCGTCGGACTTCCTGGCACGACCTCATTTTGAGCAGGTTACTTTTAGTAGATGTAATCAGACCTAGTGAGGATTACCATAAGTTTTTTATGGTGTGTTGGCACCTATGACCCAAATCAAGGTCACCCGTGGGGTGAAACATTTGGAAATGCCTTATTTATGCCTTGTTAAAACACCCAAGGGGCGCGTTCTTGTGATTACCTGGTTAGAGGAATCCCGGTTATACTTAAATGGATTGGAATGGATTTCTTAGGTGATGTAATGCCTCATTACCTTATATTATCATGTCACACCAAGATTATTTTTTATTAAATTGATTAAATTAAATGGGTTAAATGAGTGATTATACTTGTTGGTTGTTTTTAAATTTCTTGAATGGTTTATTGTGAAAAGGGTGATGAATGGGTGGGTATACCCTTGTGACATGTTAAATATGAAATGGAATACATGAGTGGGTATACTCATGTGAGGTAATTGATCATGTGAGTGGGTATACTCACATGGATTTTAAATTTTTAAATTTTATGAATGAATTAATGGTTTGATAGATGCCATGGATGACTCTCCATGGATCTGAAATGCGGTAGTAGATGCCTTGGGCTAATTATGACCCTTGGGTATTGATTCTATGGGATGCCTCGAGCCTTTCTACCCTATGGATCTGGATTTCTTGGACTCACATAGGACGTGTCAGTACACATGATCCTAAGACTCTAACCAGTTCCTAGACCGAGTTTCCACTAGGATTCCCATGGGACCCGATGAGGATGTCTTGGTCTTTTATACCTTGGATCCGACCCTTCATGGTCTACATTTCACTGTATAGGTAGGTCATGGGTTTCAATTATGGTTTCACTATACAACGTGGCTGTTGGTTTCTGATACACTTCTTTATACAGTGTGGACATGGGTTTTTAATATGTATGGATGAATAGCGAGGTCGTGTTACTTATTTATTTTTCTTATAGTTTCCTTGTTAGGAGATAACACTTGTTTCGGGGAGCCTTGAGAGGATTTTTAGGATTACTTGTTGTAGTAGACTTATGCCATGGGCATTTACACTTATGATACTTTTTTACTCACACTTGCTAGCATGTTTCATATTTCTATTTAGAACTATATAGATCTTTGGGTGGAAACCTACTGGGATGTTTATCTCACATCCTGTTTAGGAATCTTTAAGGACCAAAACTATCATGAACTAAGCTAGGATGTCATCTAACCCGATACTCGACCTAGTCTGCGACATGGCCCGAAGGGCATTCCCGATCCCCACGGGCTGACAACTAGTGTTGGGAATCACATGCAACATAATTGGGAACAATTTCAGACCAAAATATAAAAACTAGTATCAACGTAAAATAAACTAAACAAGCAACAAGAGCTAACAACTGAACATGAATAATTAAATAGCTGATCCATGTACAGAACACAACTAAACAAGAGGGAAAAAATAAAAAACTGAAAACTAAACCATGCTACCACAATCTCTGTGTGACCTTCTGGTCACCTCCAACCACAAGACCAAACCTGCTCCAACATTGAGTAGTTGAACCAAGAGAACCTAGCCAAAACGAAACCTGCAACTGAAAGATAAAGTAGGCCTAAGCACCAAAATTTTTACTAAGAATACCAAAGATAATCCACAGAATCCAAGTGTTTCATTTCCCAAAACAATCTGTTAACACTAGTTTTAAATACAATTATAAAAAAGGGTTTTCATATTTTACTAAAAAACACCTTCCACGCATTATTTCAAAAATAAATTTTCCATTTTTCAATCAAAAACCAAAATGAGGAATGCCATAACTGTGCTAAAAAGTAATAGGTAAAAAGAGCAGTAGAAAATGAACAAGAAATATAAATAATAATAACCTTGGGTGATCCTAAACACCCCTATAAGATCCATGGATGATATTGGTTTGGAACCACCTACCAGCATATGGTTAATCCCCAAAGTCAATAACTAATTGGCTGCTAAATCCTAGGATCACCAGAGGCACAACCCTTCTGGTATGTCTACAACACAAGGAGGGTACCAACCCATCTAATCGGGGATGGTAAGATTCCATCACTCGATCACATAAAAGATGACCAGGAACCCATGGTGGTGATACTAATATTGTGTAAGTAGGAGGCCAATGCACATGTGACTCATCTTACCTGCCACCACCGCACTTCCCTACACCAAAAACAGACTCCAATATACGATAGCCCATGAAGGGAAATCCACCCTACAAAGGTGACCAATATACATCCATATACACTTCACATTTCACAAGGTTACAACCGGGATACCATACCACATAAACATTCAAATCGTGTCATAAAACACCTTAGATTACTAACTGGGTAGACACATTTTCCAAAACACAAACCTTTCTAAAAGTTAGCACAAATAAAACCTTTGATATGGAAGTTCCAAAAAACCCTTTAAATAAATAAAACTAAATGAATTTTACCAAAACATCATAAAAACAACACTTTTATATTAACAATTCCAAATGGGCCCTTAAATTCAAACACACACCCAAACACTTCACGATTACCAAACAGGCCTCTACCCTTTCAAAACTCACGCCAAATCATGTTTAATTCCCAAACAGGCTAAACCTTGAGGAAAAAATTAAAATAAATGTTTTACAAAATCCTTGAAGTAACACCTTACCATTTTAAAGGAAAAGGGGTCATTTCAAGAAAAAGGGCAGGAAAGAAGGATAATAAATTTTTAAGGAAAAAGTACTTTGAGTTTCATCATCATTTGAATGCACATCCATGTGTGAACCTAGTAAACCCAGGGATATTACAACATCTAATGGAACTCTCTAAGTCCAAAAGAACCCTCAAAAACTATTTTTACAAAATCACCACTTTCTTATAAAATAAGGCCTTCACATACATTCTATAAGAAAACTCAACAATCCCTTTAGGAAAATAAAACCCATTCCAAGTCCTTCCAACACAACCATCATGCCATAACATTACCAAATCATACACACCAAACCAATTTCATAAAAAAACAAATTCCATAAGAACATAATTAGGGATAAACATTTCTTATAAACCCCCAAATTCACTTTAAATGAACAATAGCATTTCAACAAACATTCTAGGTGTCATAAACCTAGAATTTTAACACAAAACTCTTTGAAAATTTATTTTAAAAAAATAAGACCAATTCCAAAATGATCTAATAAGTTAAATAATAGTTCCATAGAGGTGCATATTAAGTTTATAAATTTACTTAAAATACCAAGAATCAAAGGGAATTCTTTGGGGAATGAGAATATGTAACCACCTACCTCGGTTGAGTATGAAAGCAACAAAACTATCGAAGAAGGGAGATCTAGGACCCACAAACCCTTCACACACCCAAGAACCCAAAGGAAAAAAGAATTACAAGCAACCATATCTTTTAGGTTTTGGCCAAGAGAGGGCATATCAAAGGAGAATCGAGAAATCAAGTAAGGAGGGAAGAAAAGGGAAGAAAATAGACCAAAACCCTAAGAGACTTACCTTGGAAGCTTGAAGATTGATCCATGGAGGGAGGAGAGCCAAGACAGAAGGGGTCTTGGGACCCCATGGTGCACCAAAAATGAATGGGGAAGAGGGTATTGAATTATGGTTAAAGGTAGGATATAAGGAAAGAGAGATCTGAGTTTTTAATGACCTAGCACGACCGCATGGTTTGGCCGCACAGTTTACCAAACCGTGCAGTAACCATGCAGAGATCTCTGTCCATGGAAGGACTAGCACAAGGTTACCTAGAACCTACCATACAAATATTCGCTATAAATATGGTTAGTTCAGTCTAAATCTTTACCTATCACACAGTCGGGCCGCATGATTTCTACTAACTATGCGGTACTTGTGTGCTACCTAGAAAACCCACCCGAACTTTTATGAACTCAAAATTTTTGACTCGGTCTCAACCTGAACCTCGACCAAAAGACCTGAGACCAATAAAAGGATAAAATAAAAGATTTTCTGAGGTAATATCATGATAATTAATCCCTACCACAGACACTTTTTCCCCCAGAAAGACACTAAATTGATAGTTAACCAAAACTTGAGATCATGCCCAGAAAAAACCGAGGAAAACCGATAAATTTGGGGTGACTATTCCCATCACAAGTCACAACTGACCATTAAAAGAGAAACTAAATCCCAAAACTAAAGAGAGAACATGAGAGGAATCTCCCACCATAAAGACTCAACAAACATGAAAATTTTAAAACCCAACCAACACCAACAGAACTTAAAATTTCTTATACCAACTGAATCCCCCAACACTAGGGGAAACCCATAGAAATAACTCAGACCCAAAACTAGAAACACCACCCATATTACAATATCCAAACATCTCCAAATGATCACAACTGAATCCAAAACCAAAACAGACCCATTTAAGAGATAAACACCCCTTAAGAAAATTGACTAATTCAAAGTCCACATCTCGATGAACAAAACTACTTAGATTACAACAAAACAAGTTAATCACATGACCAAAATAGAAGAAAAAATACAAAATTAGACAAACAAAACTATAAGGCTTAGAATATTTCTATCCAAACATAGGGAATGAAGCTGAGCCAAGGTTTTACACCCCTAGAAACTCTTGACTGTGCACAAGATTCACCCCAAGACCTGTTGTTGGGGCTATAATGGCTGAAGCATTTCATGCCTCATAGTCAGTAATTAGAATCCCCTACTCAAGACTCCTTCTTCAAGAAACATTTCCATCAGAACTTCTCCAGATAACCCAAATGGCCACCACGATGACAGGTCTTCAAAGGGATGCGACATGATGGCTTCAAATACTCAGACCAGGCACATGGATGGCACACAAAAAATCAGTCTAATTAACTATAATTCGTAACCAATAAATATGGCACCTTTTGAACAAGTTACTTTGGCCTAAGATCCTCTCCAGATAGGGAACCTTTAAGAAGGATGAGAGGCACTATATTACCAACCATCTATGCTCTGGTAACTAACTCAGCTAGGAATGGATCATCCACTAGCTTCTCAAAACAAAGATCCTTATAAGAGAGGACCCACTCTTTAATATCTGAAAAAAGACCCCTAAGGAGAAGATAAGTCTCCATTAGATCCTACGACACCGCCTCCAAATAAAAGGAAGTTATCTCCTTGAAACGGTCAATTTAGGCCTTCACCATCTATTGGCCTTGTTAAATATGCACGATCTCTCCCCTTTTCTTCCTCTTCACCCCTTCAGGTATGAACTATTGGACAAAGATGGATTTAAAGACATCCCATATCATCCCAACTTTCAATGATGGTGGGGTGAAAAACTCCCATTTATCCAAATATGGACCTTTGAACAGACCCAAAATAGCATTCACCATGACAACTTCGGAAGTTCTCAGCACCCTGAAGACACGCTTGACCTCCTCAATCCACTCCATTTCCTCTAACAGACCTTAATCACCACAAATAATAGGCAACATCTGAGAAAGACCAAAAAATGGGAATGAATCATTGGAAAATTTAGAAACCATTTTGGGTGGAATCTTCTGAAAAGCACAAGAAACATGAAATCAAAACCAACATCAAGACAAAATGCAACGAAAAGAAACACCCAAGAAAAAATAGCCGGATCAAAATCCAAAATAATGATAACACAACCAAAATCACATTTATTAAAAAATACCATTTCCATTTTAATTTTCAAAACCACCTTATTTTAAGGACACTTTCCAAATACAAATCCACTCCTAACAAAACCAAACCCCGCATTATAAAGCAAAAACCAGCATATAGAATCATTTTCTTCTTTCAAAATGATTTTAGAAAAACAAGGCCAAGACTCCTCAAACATGAACCCATGGAATCCCACAAACTATTTCACATGTGTTCATCCAATTCCATCCACACATTCCAACACACACTTTCCACACACATACACTCACATGTGCAAACATTCATAAGAAATATTAAGGGTTGCGCAAATCCACTTCTTTACCAATTCCAAACAAACATCAAATGTTTCAAACCAAAAATATTTCCATTAAAATCTACCTTATAAACTTAAAAATTACTTGAAAGAAATCATTTTCCATATCTCAACCACATTATTTTAAAAACCCTAATATACCAATTTAAAACCACTTGGACGTATGTAATGTCAATTCAAAACCATTTTTATTTTCAAAATACACTTACAACAACCAGAAAAAAAACACAACTAATAATGAACTTCTGGAATGAGAAACTAGTGCATATGCCTAATTAGGCGACATAGTAGTGATCCATGCCCCAAGTAATTCATAACACTAAGAGAAACTTAAACTGATGGGCCACTACTCCATGTGAGGCCACAGTATGTCACTGATTCACCTCTATTGTCATCCCTCAATCCAAAACAACCCAAGACAAAAGACTCAAATCCCAGCCTACCCCAGGTAACTCAAGGATCAGAGTGAGAAAGAGTTTGTGACGCTCTTCTCGCACCTACCTCCCGATTCCCGATATTCCAAATCTCCTTATACCAAAAACCCCAAATAACAATAGCCTCCATTAATACCATTTTTTCATGAACCAATTTGGGATGTCATCCAACCCGACACCCGACCTGGTCCGCGACATGGCCCAAAAGGCGTTCCCGATCCCCATGGGCTCGTAACTAGTTTTGGGCATTACATGCAACACAATTGAGAATGATTTCATCCCAAAAGATAAAAACCAGAATCAAAATAAAATAAACAAAAAAAGACACAATATATAACAACTAGACATGAATAATTAAACAGTTGATCCAGGTACAGAACACAACTAAACAAGAAGAAAAAAATACAAAACTAAAAACTAATCCATGCTACCATGATCTTCATGTGACCTCATTATCACCTCCAACAAAAAGACCAAACTTTATTCAACATTGAGTATCTAAACCAAGATAACCTAAGAAAAATAGAACCTACAACTGAAAGATAAAGTATGCATGAGCATCGAAATGTTCAGTAGGAATGCCAAAGATAAGCCATGGAAAGTGTTTAATTTCCAACAATAGTCTGTTAACACTCATTTTAAATACAATTATAAAATAGGGGTTTTCATATTTTACTAAAAAAACACAAGCCACATATTATTTTAAAAATTTATTTCCCATTTTTCAATTAAAAACAAAAAATATGTATGTCAGAAATGTGCTAAAAAGGAACAGTTAAACAGTGGAGCAGAAAATGAAAAATAAATATAAATAATAATAACCATGGGTGATCCAAAATATCTCTAGAATACCCCTAGACGTATTCAGTTTGGAACCACCTACCGGTATATGGTGAATCCCCTAAGTCAATAACCAACTGGCTGCTCTATCCTAGCCTTACCAGTGGCACAACCCTTCCGACTTGTCTACAAATATAGAAGGGTACCAACCCATATAATCGGGGCCAGCAAGCTACCTTCACTCAATCATCTAAAAGATGCCCAGTAACCCATGGTGGTGATACTAATATTGTGTAAGTAAGAGGCCAACACACGCGTGACTCATCTTACCTTCCAACGCTGCACATGCTGACCCCAAACACGGTCACAAATATATGATAACCCATGAAGATAAATCCATCCTATAAAGGTTCCCCATATACATCCATATAAACTTTACATTACACAAGGTTCCAACTGGGCTTCCATACCACATAAACATTCAAACTGTTTCATAAAACACCTTAGATTACCAATCGGGAAGACACATTTTCAAAAACAAAATCCTTTATAAAATTTAACACAAACAACACATTTGAGTTAGAAGTGCCAAATAGGACATTAACTCAACAAAAGTAATTTAATTTTACCAAAAAATCATACAAACACTACTTTTATATTGACAATGACAAATGGGCCCTTAAGTTCAAACACACACCAAAACACTTCACGATTACCAAATGGGCCTCTACCCTTTCAAAACTCACGCCAAAGCATTTTTCATTCCCAAATAGTACAAAACGTGATTAACACATTAAAATATATGTTTTCAAAAACCCTTGAAGTAATACCTTACAATTTGAATGGAAATGGGACCATTTTAAGAAAAAGGGGAGGAAATAAAGATGAGAAACTTTTAAGGAAAATGAACTTTGAGTGTCATCTTGATTGGAATGAACATCCAGCAGAACTCTCTAAGTATAAAATATCTCTCAAAAATTATTTTTACAAAATATCTACTTTCTTATAAAACAAGGCCTCCAAATACATTCTTTAAAAAACACAACAATCCCTTTAGGAAATTAAAACCCATTCTAAGTCATTCCAACACAACCATAAATCCATAACATTACCAAATAATACACACCAATTGAAGTTCACAAACAAAAAAAATACCATCAGACCATAATTAGGACTACAAGTTTCTTATAAACCCCAAAATTCACTTTAAATGAACAATATCATTTCAACAAACATTCTAGGTGTCATAAACCTAGACTTTGCACACAAAACTCTATGAAACCCTATGTTTAACAAATCAAACCAATTCCAAAATGTTTTAATAATTTAAACAAGAGTTTCATAGAGGTTTTTATCAAGTTTATAAATTCATTTAAAATTCCAACCTTCAAAGGAAATTCCTTAGGAAAGGAGAACATGGTACCACCTACCTCAGTTGGGTACGAAAGCGGTGAAACTATTAGATAAGGGATATATAAGCCCCAAGAACCCTTTTCACACCTTATAAACCAATGGAAAACGAATTAAAAGAAACCCTAACTTTTAGGTTTCATCCAAGAGAGGCCTAACAAAGGAGAACCAAGAAATCAAGGAGGGAGGGAAGAAAATGGAAGAAAATGGAACAAAACCATAAGAAACTTACCATGGAAGCTTGAAGACTGATCCATGGAGGGAGTAAAGCCAAAGGATAAGGGGTCTTGGTAACCCTTGGTCTGCTAAAAACGAAGGGGGGTCCTGAATTAGTGTTAAAGGGAAGAGAGATGGAAATATGGATCCAAGTTTTTAATGACCAGGCATGATCGCAAGATTTTCCAAACTGGGCAGTAACCATGTGGAGCTCTCTATCCATGGAAATATCGGTGCATGGTTACCTATAACATACCGAATTACCATGATCTAGCCATGTTGTTGGTTTTATCTAAACTCATACATACTACACGACCAGGACACATAGTTTCTACTAATCGTGCAGTACTTGTGTGCCACTTGGAAAACCCACCCAAAACTTTTAAGAACTCAAATATTTCAACTGGGTCTCAACCCAAACCTCAACCAAAATACCTATGACAAATAAAAGGATAAAATAAAAGATTTTATGAGGTCTGTGTGTGACACAAACAGATTATATGGATTCAGGTTTTGATAGGGGCAAGCACCCTAACACATGTTGTTGACTGTTTCTTTGGAGCTGGGGATCATGGGACCAAGCTAAGGCTTGAAATGCTAAGAGAAATTTTTGTTATTTATTCATTTTTGATACTTGTATTGTATTATATTTCAATGTATTATTCTAGATTCTTTTTAGATATATGTACCATCTGCATCATTGATCATGTACCATTTCTGGATTGATCATGTATTCTTGTCTTGCCTTACTTTTTGGATGTTTGCTTATTTATTCTCTTCTAATATTGAATGTGTTTGACTTATACTATGATATAATTTGTTAATGATGGAATATTCTCCTCACAAACTAACTTAGGACCTCACTTCTAGTCGGTAGCCTCTGGAATTTGGGGAGATGCACTTGTGGTCATGTGACCAACTGGGTTCAGGGCACAATTGGGTGGCATCCGAGTCTAGGAAGTTGCAAAGTGATATCAAAGGAGTCATTTATGGTTTGTCTTACTATTTGGTATTGATAGTTAGGGATATAAAGGAAATGGGATTTGGTAATAATTTGTGCTTGGGATTAGCAACTCCTCATATAGGGAAATCCAAATTGCCACTAATGGAATTGTGATTTTCTAGATTATGACTATTATGATTGATTTGATTTCACCATTAGGTGATGAACATGATTTATGCTATTACTATTGATATTATTTGGGTTTTATTTCTATTGAAACCTAGTGAGATGAAGGTATTACATCTCATGCATCATATAGGCACACGTTATAAATCACATGTCATGCATTATGCTATTATATTTAAGATTCATTACTTATTGCATGATATTGTGGTAGATGTTGTGATAGTTGTGCCTGGTGTTGTGATAGGATTTGTACAGAGGATAGAGGAGTGACGTCATATTTCAATTCATAAGAAGTATGTGCCCTTATGTATTGGAAAATTACGCACCAATGAAATGAAAATGATAAAGTGAATCTAAAATGTGTGGACTATATGGGCATCAAATTTTGGTTCATGAGGTGTTATGGGACCTCATGGATCATAACTTGGAAAACCATGGGTTAAATCATTTGAACAAGTGAATTTTAAATGAAATTTAATGAAACTATGAATAGAGACTTGACTTAGACTCAACTTTTTAGTGGGAAAGAGGCAGAGTTTCTAGTGGTTTGGTGATTATTCTTTTTATAGTCCTAGATTTAGAAGAATGTTGTGGGTTATGACTTTTTTGTAGGAGGGTTTTGACCTGTACTACACTTTTGAGTTGTGATAATTTGATATCATTTTTTTAGGTGTGTGTTTGGCATTATAGAGGCATGCCACCACAATGACCTCCAGTGGTATGCCTGGAGGGTGGTGATGACCACGCTTCGGAGGCGGTGGGCCATAGACTACCAGTTGATCCTCCTTTAGTTCCATTTGTGATAATAGAGTCTATTCCGAACATAGGTGATGAGGCATAGTTCCACAAAGCTTCTTTCTCTATATGCAGACTTTCCAGGGAGCACCACAACCCGCCTTAACTATGGATGAGCTGATGCAGGTGTTCTAGCAGTAGAATACTCCCACATTTTTAGAATATAGTGTAACAAAAGATATATATATATATATATATGTCTTGAGACCACATTAGTAATTTAAAATCATCTAGAGGTGCCTCCTGATAGTAGGGTAAAGCTTGTGACTGATATGCTACGTGGAGCAGCAAAGTGCTTATGGGATGTTCTAAATCAGGCTGACAAGCTGTGAGATATTCGATGGAATATTTTCTAGACCCGCTTCTATGACTAATTTTACTCTGATAATTTGAGGGTAGAGTGGGCTAATGATTTCCTACATCTGTAGAAGGGTTTGATGACATTTATACAGTACTCGGCATGCTTTATAGTGTTTCAGTGTTTTTCACCGATGTACCTTGCTGATGAGCTGTCTAGAGCAAGATGTTTTGAGGAAGGTATTCGACATGCAATAAAATCTTATGTAAACATGTTTATATTGACTTATATCACTAATATTGTGAATTAGGTGCTAATTATAAAGTGGAACCTGAGGGAAGCTGGGAGTGCAGAGCGGGGCAGTGTTGTTTCTTAGCCCAGTGGATCTACGTCTTCAAGCAGGAAGCGCTATTTTGAGGCTTCCTACGAGATGAGTTCCAGTCATGCTATGATTATTGGTATCTTGGTGTACTATCATTAGTATGGTAGATGAGGCCATATAAAGAATCAGTGTGACCGCAACCCGGTCGATTGCTGAGCTTGAGGAAGGATAGGGAACATGAAGAGGTTTTGCAGGACGTTTCCTCCAACTGTGAGTGGTAGGGGGTCATCTCCAACACCAGGTTCAAGATAAAGTTCCTCAACTTCATATCAGGAAGGGATATGGATTATTTCTATCCATTCATGCCGAGGTACTGGTTTTCATGGCATAAGCATCTAAATGCTAGTTACACCTTGACATCAGAGTGGGCCTACTCCGGGCAGTGAGGTTGTATCACATGGTCGTGGTGCGGGCTAGTTATATTCTATGTAGCCTAACCCTAAGGATAAGGGTTTCAAAACATCTACAGTGAGAGGTACGATCTTAGCGACCTCTACAATTTCTTCTACTTTTCTGATACACGTGCATCATATAGTTTTATATCTGCACTTGTGGTGAAAAGCATTGGGCTTGTTGTGTGTTCTTATGAGGGAATTTTTATGGTAGAAACACCATTGGGAATCAGAATAGGTGATGCTTACTAGTGTAGGGAGTTCCCTTGAGGTTGGTGGGTGACACTTCTTCTGGAGTTTGTGTGTCCTTGAGATAAAAGGTTTTGACTTCATTCTCAGGATGGACTAGCTTGTAGCTTATCGAGCTTAAATTGACTGTTATCACTAGAGGGTGACTTTTACATCACTATAGGGTGAAGTGTATACTCAAAAAGGTGAATGGGATGTCTAGGAAAGTATATCTGGACCAAAACATGGTGGGTTGGGTGAGATGACAGCCTAGATTTTTTGTTTTTTTTACGATCAGGGAGTGAGTCAGGCGGAGTTTCCTCTAGTGGTGGATCATTTCAGGGATGTGTTCCTAGATGAATTTTTTGGTTTAACTGTTGAGATAGATGTTGATTTATCTATCTAAATAGTTCTATAATCTTTACTAGTATTTTTTACTCCTTATAGGATGACTACGATAGAGTTATATGAGCTCAAGTGGAAGCTAGAGGATTTTTAGGTGAGGGGGTTTATTCAACCCAGTACTTCTCCATGGGTTTCACCTGTCCTTTTAGTAAAAAATTAATAAATAACTCTTAGTCTATGCATGTATTATTAGAAACTAAACCGGATAATAGTTGAAAACCGATATCCCTTGACATAGATAGATGAATTGTTTAACATTCTTCAAAGATCTTGAGTGTTCTTGAAAATTGATTTGAGGTCTTAATATCATTAGGTGAGTGTTCGAACAACATACATACCTCATAAAACCTTTCCTAGAAGTTATGAGTTATATGGGTATCTAGTTATGTTGTTCGGTCTCAAAAATTTTCCAACAGTTTTCACGGTGTTAATGAACTGTGTTTTCCATCCTTGGATTCTTTTTTGGTGGTTTTTGTGGATTATATCTTGGTGTATTCTCACAATCGACACAACCATTCCAAATATCCTAAGATCATTTTTAATAAACTAATAGAGCATCAGTTATATGCTAAACTTAAAAAGTGCCACTTTTGGATAGATCAGATTCACTTTTTAGGTTACATCATCTTAGATACAGAAGTATCAGTAGACCCATAGAAGGTGAGAGCTATAATTTCCTAGGAAATTCCAAATATTTTTTTGATATATTGATTTTATTAGGGTTATCTGGTTACTATAAGAATTTTATATAGGACTTCTTACACATAGAAGCACCATTGAAGGACTTGACTAAGAAGGGTGTGAATTTTGCATGGTCAGATTCTTTCGAGACATCCTTTCAGGAGCTAAAAGGAAGGTTGACATCAACACCAATATTGATACTACTAGAGTAGGGAAAAATATACACAATGTACTATGATGCATAAAATATTGGACTAGGGGAAATGATGATGCTAGGAGATAGAGTCATGGGATATGGGTCTCAAGAACTGAGGCCTCACAGATGGAATTACCTAACACACGATCTTGAGTTGGTTGTAGTTGTTCACACATTTTACTATTGAATACATTACTTAGTGGGAGAGAATTTTGTGTTGTACATAGACAATAAGATCCTCAAGTATATTTTTACACAACATGATCTGAATCTGTGGTAGTGGAGGTGGGTGGAGTACCTACAATCCTTTGACCTTGAGCTTTACTACATTCCTGGTAAAGGCAATGGAGTGGTCGATGCACTTAGTAGGAGGACTCAAATACAAGTAGTGAAATAGGCTAGTAGGAAGTGGCAGCTTATGTATTTGTTCTTTGAGATGGATTTGGGGGTGCATGAAAGTTAGGGAAATACTTATATATCATCCTTAGCTGTGACCTCTACCCTACAGGATAGAGTTAGGATGAGGCAGCTTTCAGATTCTTAGAGCCTAGTTCTACGGGAGAGTGTGGAAAGTGAGGATCCACATCCTGGTTGGATGGTAGGTGAGGATGAGATCTTGAGTATCCATAGAGGTGTTTGGGTTTCATTGGATATATTCAAGGAGATAATGTGGGAGTTTCATGATTTTGAATGGGTAGTACACCCCAAAGTCACCAAGATGTACCATGACTTGCGATTCTAGTACTAGTGGTCGAGCATGAAGCATGAGGTAGTTAGTTTTGTTACGAGGTGTTCCACCTATCAGTAGGTGAAGGCAGAACATCAGTGACCAGCTGGAATTTTATAGTAGTTACCTATTATGGAGTATAAATTAGATGAAGTTGTGATGGATTTCATGATAGGTTTATTGAGGTCACCTCAAGGTAACTATGGTGTGTGAGTTATTGTTGAAAGGCCCACAGATGTTGCTCATTTCTTACCAATCAAGGAGACCTTCAGTGTGATGACATTAGAAAGTTGTACATACATGAGATAGTATGACTTCATGGGGTCCCTCATTCTATCATTTCATATAGGTATTCCCACTTTACGTCTCATTTCTGGTAGAGTTTTTAGAGGGTTTTGGGTATACAAGTACTCCTGAGCACAACATACCACCATCAGACTGATGGCCAGTCAGAGTGCATAATACACGTGCTTGAGGAAATGTTGTGAGCATCCATCCTAAATTTTGGGGGCTCTTGGGAGAAGAAAATTTCCCTGGTTGAGTTCACTTATAATAGTAGTTATCACGTGATGATACATATTTCACTTTAGGAGGATTTATATGTTAGGACATGCTGATCACCCTTGTGCTACTTATAGGTAGGTGGGGTAGCTTTATTAGGACCACATATCATGTAGGAGACTTCTGAGCATGTCTAATTGATTCAGAAGAGGATGGATATTATACAGTATCATTATAAATCTCACACTGATCGTTGTAGATGACCTCTAAAGTTCTAGGTTGGAGATATGGTTTTCTTTCATGTTTCACCAAGGTTGGGACACAAACGGATCAAGTGATAGGGTAAACTTTCACTACAATATGTCGATATGTTCAAGATTCTAGAGAGAGTCAGGTCAGTAGTCTATCAATTTCAGTTACCTCAGAGGTACCAAGCCATGAACAATACCTTCCATGTATCTTAGTTTTTACACTATCATTCGGACTCGTCGCATGTTTTTCACCCCAAGGACGTTGAGATTCATGTTGATGCATCCTTTGAGGAGCATCTGATTCATATCATTAATAGGAGCCCGAAGGTTCTCTAAGGCTGGTCAGTTCCTCTAGTATGGGTGCTATGGTAGAAAATCATTTATAGTACGAGACTTGGGAGATGAAGGTTTATGTACATACTCAGTGGTCAGATTTGTTTTCAGATGAATCTTGACCACCCCTGAGGGGGCAATTTAGGGATGAACTTCTTTAAGGGGGGAATATTATAAGTTCCTAGGTTTTTCTTGAGGTGAGAATCTTTTATTTACTAGTTAAATGTTGGTTTAACTTTCCTTTATAGATTAGACCCTAATATGGGACATGGTCCAGTTGGTTGTGTTTGGTAAAGAAGAGGTTGGAGGGAGGTGGGTTGGCTGCAGGCAGATTACATGATGTGAAAGGGGGATTCACATTGTGTAATCCCATTTCATGACATGTAATGGTCTTTCTAGGACCTTCCACGATGCGTTTGAGGTTTTACTTAGTAAGTTAAAATGGGGCATTACACACTGTGTATTGAAATTACACATCGTGTAATTCCCCGATGGTTTTTTTTAAAAGAGGCAGTAGCCTATAATTTTTTTTAATAGTATTTTTTTTATCTATTTTGAAACCAAAAACCATATATTATGGTTTTTTAGATCTACAAGCCATCTAAGCTCCAATTCTTCCACCGTCAGTCATATTGGAACTGTATTAGTAAATAATCGATTTGTTTTTAGTCATTCTTGATTCTTCAGAACAAAGACCATGCTATTTGGATTTAGGATCATATGCCCTAATTTCTCATTCCTTGTTCATTCTTTATATTTCACATAAATAGAGGTGAATCATGAGTTGATACTGGATAACCACTCTACCACCAAGATAATGTAGGTTTTCTATACTTTTCTTTCGGTTTTTTTTATTTTTAGAGTGATTGATCATTATTCCTCTTGTAATAATTTACGGTGCAAATCCATTTTTGAGCAGGTTACTTGTAGTAGAAGTAATCAGACTTAGTGAGGATTCTCATAGGTTTTTTCATGATGCGTTGGCACCCGTGACCCAAATCAAGGTCACCCATGGGTTTTACCTTTTGGAAATGCCTTATTTGTGCCATATTAAACCACCCAAGGGGTGAGTTTTGTGCTTTCCTGGTTAGAGTAATCCCATTTATACTTAAATGGAATGGAATGGCTTGATTAAGAATTATACTGCCTCCTTAACTTGTGTTATCATGTCATTTCATGATTATTTTGATTAAATGGATTAAATGGAATTGGTTAAATGAGTGGGTATGCTCGTTGGCTGTTTTTAAATTTTCTGAATGGTTTATTATGAAAATGGTGATGAATAGGTGGGTATACCCATGTGACATGTTAAATGTGAAATGGAATACATGAGTGGGTATACTCATGTGAGGTAATTTATGATGTGAGTTGGTATACTCACATGGGTTTCAAATGTTTAAATTGTATGAATGAATGAATGGTTTGATAGATGCCACGGATGACTCTCCATGGATCTAGAACATGGTAGTGGATGCCTTGGGTTGATTATTCCCCTTGTGTCTTGATTTTGTAGGATTCCTTGGGCCTTACTACACTGTGGATCCATCTTGCTTGGAATCACATAAAAAATGTCAGTATACATGCTCCTAGGACTCCAACCAGTGCCTAGACCGAGTTTCCAATAAGATGCCCATGGGGATCGATGAGGATGTATTGGAATTATAAACCTTGTATTCGGCCCTTCATGGTCTACACTTCACTATATGGCTAGGACATGGGTTTCAGTTGTGGTTTCACTATACAACATGGTCGTGGGTTTCTGATACACTTCTTTATACAGTGTGGTCATGGGTTTTTAAAATGGATGGATGAACGATGAGGTCGTTTCACCCATTTAATTTAAATATATCTACCTTGTTAAGTGATAACACTTATTATAGGGTGCCTTAAGCAGTTTTTTAGTATTACTTGTTGTGGTAGACTTATGCCATGTGCATTTACACTTATGTTACTTCTTTACTTACACTTTCTAGAATTTTGTATATTGTTTTTTAGAACTTTATAGATATTTGGGTTGAAACCTACTAGGATGCTTATCTCAGACCCTGTTTGGGCCTCCTTAGGGACTAAAACTTGTTATATGGATGTAGGTGTTGGTAGGGTAAAATTCCCTAACATAGGTGGTTGTTTATTGCTTTGGATTAGGGGAGAATAAGACCAAGCTGAGGCATGTGATGCTAGGGGCACTTTTTGGTATTTTTTAATTTTGGATACTTGTATTATATTATATTTCCATTTACTATTTTGGATGCTTTATAGATACATGTATCATCTGCATCATTGATTATGTACCATTTCTGGATTGATTATGTATTCATGTATTGACTTAATTTTTGGTTGTCTGCTTATTTATTCTCTTCTGTTATTGAATGTGTTTGACTTATTATATGATATACTCTGGTAATGAGGTTATAGTATCCCCACTAACTCACCCAGTCCCTTGCTTCTAGTCAGTATTCTCTGGTGTTTGGGTAGATTCCCTTGAGGCCATGTGACCAACCGGGCTCAGGGCACTATTGGGTGGCATCTGGGTCCGGTACATTACATTTCAACTAAATTCATGAACTTCTTGGAATCCAAATATTTTATGAGGCACTATACTATTAGGGATACTCCCTAATAGAACGGGTTGGTCAAGAACATGAATCGAACCATATTAGAGTAGGACCAGAGCATGTTATCATGCTCGGTCATGCTCAAATATTTTTGGGCCAAGGATACATCCACTGTAATCTATCTGACTAATATATTCTCTTTGGTTTCCAAACAATTAAAAACCCAAAATGAATTTTGGAATAGTTGACCCCCTTTATGCAAATATTTTAGATTTTTCAAGTTTATAACATAGGCTTGTCCTAAAATATACAATCTTTAACCTAGATATACTAAGTTTGTTTTTATATGATACCCTAAGGGGTAAAAGGGTACAAACTCCGGGATGATAAACTAGATTACTAAAAAATGAATTATAAGTCAAGATATGGTTTTTTCATGAATCTGCTTCTCCAAAATCTAAATCTTCAAATAGTCATACAATTCATACACCTCAAATTGATGATGTTGAGATTGGTTGGTCAGCCTTGTTTGAGGCTCCCATTGAGTCTTATCCACCAAAACCTCAACCTGTAACCCAGTCTCACTCAAGCTCTGATTTAGAGTCAAATAGTGATTCTCCTAATGATATTGGTCATTACTATCTTACAAGAGATAAATAAAGGAGGTTTATCATACCCCCTTCTCAGACTGGGTAGTATGACATGGACACCTTTGGCTTCCATGTATCCTAGGATCTTGAGTCTGAGGATCACTGGACTTATACACAGTATATAAATGATATAGATTAAAAAAATGGATCTCTACCAATGATGATGTGGTGAGTTCTTTAAAAAATAATAACATTTAGTACACTATTAATAAACCACCTAAGGACAAAGTAATTGTATGAAAGTGGATATACAAAAGAAAGGAATAAAACACTAGATTTAAAAGGATAAAATCCAAGTCCATATTAGTGTCCAATGGATTACTACAAAGATAAGTGATTGAATACACTCTCTAATGTGATTAAACACTCATACATCTAGTGGCCTCTTACTTTTGCTGCTTACCATGATTTTTACATTGAATAGATCAATGTTAAAAAACTATTTCTAAATTGTTACATTGATGAAAAAATTTATATGACACCTCTAGATGGTTACATGAATGAATTTAAACAAAACCAAGTACACCTTATAAATAAATATTTTTATAGACTAAATTAAGCCTCTCAACAGTGGTATAAAATGTTTGATACTTTTATGATATTTAAATATTTTAGTCGAAGTAAACACGATTCATGTGTTTATTTCATAACCATTAAAAGTTTGATGTTGTACTTGTTATTATATGTATATGATATGATAATAAAGTTTAAAGATATAAAACCTATATCAGTTTCAAAATCACACTTAAAATTTTTCTTTTAAATGAAAGACTTAGGAAATGTAAAGAAAATATTGGGAATGAAAATTACTAGAGATAGAATAAACAAATTATTATATTTATCTCATCGTGATTGTATCTTAAAAGTTATTAAAGGGTATTTTCTTGGGTCTCTTAATCCTATTAGTGTGACTTTTTTCAATCACCTCAATATTTCTCTAACTCAAGCATATATTTTGAATTTTTACACTGAATATATGTCTAGAATTCCTTATTGCACAATCCTGGGTAGCAACATGTATTCTATTAAATTCACTAAACCATATGTGTCTTTTATTATGTTAACCCTTGGTAGGTTTGTGGCTAACCCTAGGAAGCCACACTAGAAATCCCTTATGTGGATACTTAGATTCATGTCTACTTCAACATCACTATCTTCATGTTTTCATAGAAATGTTAATAATAATGAAATTGTCATTAGATATACATATTCAGATTATTAAAGTAATTTGGACACTAAGAAGTACCTCATAGGATATATTTTCCTAGAATGTGGATGAATTATTTCTTGGAAGTGCAACATGCAGTCTGTGGTGGCCCTCTTAACTACCAAGGTTGAGTACATTTCCTTGATTGAGGCAGTTTAAAAGGCTATCTAATTGAATGTTTTACTTTCTAAATTATGTATTTAATTATATTATAACTATATATTATTATATCCATCCTTCTCTACATTTATCTAAAAATTTAGTATGTCATGGTAGGTCTAAATACATTGATATTAGACTCCACTTTATTAAAGATGTTACTAAATTGGGAACCATGTGTGTCAATAAGATTCAAACTGATAAAAATTCATCCAATATTTTGAATAAGGCCATGATGTTATCTATATTAAAATTCTATTTAGATATATTTAATTTTTTTCCAATTCAATAACCTTAAGTACAAGAACATTACTAATTTAATATGAAAATGGTGAACATTTGTGATTTAATTTCTATATAAAATTACCCCTTTCATTATTCCATTTACACACACAAACACACACACACACACATATATATTTATATTCCTTTATCATACAAGAAAAAATAGTTGGATTTATTTTTTATGCTCTTATTCTATAATTGAAACTATGTTTTTTTGGACCGAGATTATTTTTTATATAGGATTTTTTGATGGTCATGATTTTGTGTCGCTTACCTCCTCTCTACCTCTAGCCTGCATAGTACTGCAATCCTGTCACTTCGTCAATTTTCATTTTTACTATAGGGATCCATAGAACCATTTATGAGCATATATATAGGCTTATCCTATACCTCCACTTTTTTGGTACTCCTCCTTTAGTGTTTATCATTTGGTGCCTCATATGTTAGCCTTTCTATGTGCTCTCTGCTAACTTACTAGAGCCAAACCACCACTACACCATGTTAGGGGATTTCATAACCCCTACATGCATCCCTTAGACTATCGATCATTCATTTAGCATGTCTCATTTATCCCATTACACAATTATATAAACCCTAGTTTGGACTTCAAGATCTTTCTCTCAAAGTCCCGACTTACTCTCTATTCCTCAAGTGCTTCTTGGATCGTCTCAACATCCTATGGAAGGAGAACAAATCTTGGGGTATATCTCAAGTGGAGATTCAATGGGATTTTGTAGCAAGGAGTCTTCTCAGCATGAACTTCTAGTCCCAAAACCAAGAAATACACCAAATCATGAGCCTTGGATACGGTAAAGTCTAACAACCTAGATTCCAATAGCTTGGAGTCAGTGCCTTGCTTTATTACATTGGCATAGGATACATAAAATTATATCCCAAAGGACCAAATAGTTTAGTAGTCTTGGTAAAATAGATATATATTTAAAATTAAAATTACATTTTGGACATAAAATTTAAAAAAATATTTTATTTGAAAATACCATTATTCCCCATAAAACAACTCTACATATCAATCATAATAAAATTCTTGGAAACCTAGGTGAAATAAAACATAATAAAGGGGTGAGCTCAAATTCTCAGTAAGGGTTAAGTGTAGTGAAAGAAATAATGAATCAATGAGAATAATTAACATGGAAAGGTAAATAACCAAGAATGAATGACATTTAATCAATAAATTGATAATTAAATGCATCTATAAATTTTTTCATAGTGAAAATACACTGGATAATAATAACTAAATTCTTAATGAAATACATTATTATTGGACATTATGTATCTGGTACATGAACAACTATAGTCAAGAACTTTTAAAAGATGGTTTAATAATTATGGTTAAAACCCCATTTAACTTGGTCACATTATTTGTCTCATGATACTACCGATGCATCGAGGGGATTCTATATATACAGTCCCTATAAATTCTTATATCCAACTCATTAACTATATATTGAATAATAAATAAAAAGATATTTTTAAATGAAAGTGTCCTACACCACTTTGAAACATTTTAATAACATGAATACAATGAGATTAATGATATGATATATCAAATGGGGATGTATATACACCTCATAAAGAAGGTCGGTGTAAAACATCAAAATATAAATCAATAAAAGGAGATTGAAACAAAGTCCCTTACAAAGATCATTTTGTTAATAAAATGGATCAACTATGTGTATTTGATATAAATACACATAAAACAAGATAAAATAAAACATTATATAATAAAAATTTATTTTACACATAGCCTTATAAAGTCATAATCAATGAAATAGAAGTTTAACTCAATTAATGAAAATTGAGTTAAGAAATCCCTTACCACTTGTAATCAGTCGAATCGTATTCCCCATAAAAATAATAATTATCAAATAAAACATTTAATCCCATTAAGATAATTAGATTCATAATATTTTATATCTATGAGAAGTAATCATACACCATTCACAATAAATAAGTGGTTAATAAGTCATATATCTCACAGAAGTAAAAGTGAGATGAGAAAACTCTTACAAAATTCATATCATTGAGATGAGGAATAATCAATGGGGTGATTATGTGTAACAAAATTATATCCACAAAAATATAAGTTTAAATAGAAAATAAATCAATAAACATAGATTCCATACGTATTCTTAGAATAATAAAATTATCAAAGTAGACATATAACCTAGTGAATGAAAACTGAGTTAAGAAACCCCATACCTCACACTTTCCTTTAGTGCAAATTTCTTTAACCTCATGTATAATAGTTTAAATAATGTAATTGAATCATTAAAAAACTATATTAATATTTTTAATAGCTTATATTATCCTTTTATAACATATTACAACCCAATAATTAATAATATTTCATTATTTTCATTATTTCAAATGCGTTCGTTTCTTGGTTACATGATCGGTTCATTTGTATATTATTATGGATTATCTTGTCAAATTGGAGTACAACTCTAGAAGTGGAATAAAATGGTATTAATGATATTTAGATATTATAAATGTTCCAATATATCATTTTTGTTTCTAACATGAGGATGATTCATTTGATAAAATGTTATTGATAAACAATTAGTTTATTTTGACGGTTTTTCTGAACACCACAAACTAGTTTCATTTAACTATTACGAGTATATATATTAGTTCCAGAACATGAAATATGATATAATATAATTATTAAAATATTATTTAATCATAATAATATTTTTATGACCAACTATGAAGGTGGTAATGTAAAATGAAAAAAAAACATTATTCACGGAGGCGATTAACCGACATAACTTTGACAATAGTTTCATTTCTATGAATAAGAGGAGATAATAAAATGGATGGATATAATATATTAATTTATATATATAAAATTAAATTATTTAAATGATTCAATAATTATTATTCCTCTATGGATGAAATAGATGAGGAGAAAGTAGAATAATAAATGAAAAAAAGAGAGGTGTTTTGAGAAAATTACCTCTTGAATATCACTTCCTTGAGAGACCCTTGAGGACCTTTGATTTGGTATTTTGTTTAGACCTGAAGCACTTGGACGTGTAGAGATTTATAAGGATAGTTTTGAGTATATATTTTATGAGATTCAAGTCTTATGGGTCCAAATGGTATGGTGAGTGGTGATATTTATATACTTGAGGAGTGGTAGGTTTAAGTGATTAAAATAATGATTATTTTATATTTAAAGGCAACCACATTAAGGTGGCATTAATTTAAACGAATTAAATTGTTAATTAATGTTTTGGAGATTTTTTAAGGTCTATAAATACCTCAAACACCCATTAAAATTTGTATTCTTTAGGTAGTTTAAGCTTTTACCATTTAACTTTAACCCTTTTCATTATTTTACCTATACTACGGTAAATAGTTTTTTAAACATGGTAATTTTTTTCTGTATAAAATTTAAAATTACCTTAAAAACTAATTTTTAACTTATGATTCCAAATATGGAATTAATTTTACCTAGTTAAATTCATATAATTGGAAAAATTATATTTAAAATTAATTTCACAAACACAATGAAAATGAGGTTTTTAAAGTGAAAGTTCAAAAGATTGAAATGTTATAATATCCACTTTCAATGTAAAATTGATTATAATGGTAAAAATTGATATGATTGATTTATAATTTAATAAATTATACTTTAAAACCAATTTGAAATATAATTTAATTGTATAAATAAATTATATAAAATATCAATTTTCAAATAAAATACAATATTTTTCACTATTTATCAAAAATGAAACTTCTCTGAAAAATACCAAAATTTTACCCTAAGATAATTTTGATATTATAATTTAAAAATAAACTTTTTTTAAAAATAAAACTTATAAAATTGTAAAAAATTAGATTTAAAAATAGGTGTGCCATCAAAATGTGACAAAATTTCTTTTAGAAAAATATCTTCTTATGATCAAAATTTGATTTATTCTTATTTTTAAGAATATAAAAATATTTTATGAATTTTAAAAAAAAATTATTGAATATAAAACATATAAATATCATTAATATCTCTCACTAATAGTGATTAATTCAATTTATTATAACAAAATGTCATTTTTTTCATAAAAATGGTTTTTTATTAAAAACATATCCTTTATGTTCAATGGGATTTTATTATCATTTATAATTTACTGGTAACCAATGAATTAATTTTATAAACATGTTTAAACTATATTTTCATAATTTAGTTAATCTTATTCATTCCCTCCATTCCAATGGCTATGTGATAACTATCACAATTAAATAATAATATTTAATCATTTGTTTATGCTTGGTGTTCTGTGTAACGTAAAATATCAAAGTGATTGAATTTAAAAAGAGGAATAACATAAAATATTTTGGTTTTACATTCTCTTATCCTTAAATAAATATCATCCTCATAATTTTAAATTTTACATTTAAAAACAAAGTTTGATCATTTTAAATTCCTTTACGGGAAACCCACATCATAAATGGGGCTAATAAAACATCCCCTTAATAATAGGGAAAGGGAAATTTGAAGGTCACCACAAAATTAGGCTTTGGAATAGGATAACATTAATGAGAAGTGAAAACTGTAACATGGAATAGAAATCAGACAATCAATTTCTAATGAATAGTGATAGAGAACATGGTCATCCAAAATTCTATCATCACCAAAATTTAATTCTGTGATGGGTTAAAGAGGCCACTATTTTCCCAATAAGAAAATTAAATGAATAGAATTTTTCATTCCAAATTACTTTCATAGAGTTGAGGTATTATTTTACTATTCATATAATCACTTGACAATAATAAACATACTTGATTAATTTCCATTTCATAAGCATAATCTCATCTTTTGGTTGTGCTTTGATCTATTTTCACTTCAGACCTTACACTAGGAAATGAATGATCACGTTTAATTTTTTGTATGCCTGAATCATATTAATGGATCTAAGATCCACAAGTCATTCCTTAAGAAATTACATGTTTACTGAATGAAAAATTTTTATAACATGATATCCAATATACTTTAACCTCAAACAATAATTTCTAATGTTCAACTTAATCCATTCTATAAGCAGTTAAATTTAAGACTCATTCCAAATAAGGATGTCCAAATTCAAAGACTAAAAATTTAGAAGGAAAGTCATTTGATTTTATAAATAATTAGATTTTCAACCTCATATATATCTTATTGTCACATAAAAAATTTATGAAGAAATTTATCACCTTAAAACCTTAATAAAACAAGTATGATTCCAAAAATTAGATCTCAGGTTATTGAATATATTCCTTAAACCCAAACATGTAGTGAATCCAGAAAAGATAACATAAACCATAAAATCACCAACCACTTCATGATCACCAATATTATTCCATAAATATATCCTTGTCATTATTATCTCAACATCAAGCATATATTAAGGATTATCTTATATTAATCATGTTTTTTCCAAAAGATCAACTTTCCACTGAATCACTTTTCTGGTTTTTGGTACCATTCAACACATGATCTCAAATCCTTAAAGAAGATATACTATAGTACAATCTATATATATCTCATAATTTTTATAACAAGAGAATCATTTATAAAATAATTATTTAATCTAAATACACAAGAAGTTTAATTATTATACTTCATTCTTAAACCTTTAGATATGATTTATAATCTTATTATTTAATAAATCCTTACTTGAATTATCTATTTATAGTCTCTTAATAAGAAGTATAATCATTACTAGTATGAACTTTCTGATTCTCTTCATGTGTTTCCCCCTAGGACATAGGTTTTCATAATTATCATACTTTCCACATTTTAAACATTCAACCGTTGATAATACCTTAGGGAGACTATTATTCAAAACTTTTCATTTTTACTCATAAATCACACGCTTTGTATCCCTATTTTCACTCCCAAAATATCTTCCTCTTCATATTTTATATATATAGGAAATTGAATATTGTTTTCTATATGATCTACACCACTCTATTTCTCAGCAGAATTTTATCCTTCTCTTCTTTGGCGAGTCCGAGAGTTGGTTCTCGTGCATGTTTTTAATCATATATCATGATAATTGATTAGTCATAAACATGATATCCTTTACTCTAGTCATCATCCCATTTAGTTTATCAACAATACATTTTCAATAACATTCAATGTTAACCTAGTTCATTTTGGTTCTGACCACTGACTAAAACCAAAGAGTAAAGTTGAAGAATCAAACTACATTAATCAAAGTGAACAAATATTATTCAAAGTATGTCAGAATAATGACATGTTCTTCTCAATACATGAGTCTTTAGGTTTAACTTAGGTTATACCTATTCGTTACAAAATCTATAGGATATTATAATATACTTATAATTGTCTTCAAAGTTATTCATAGGGTTATATTCCCCAATCTATATTTTCCTAAATCTAGTTCCCAAGGTTTCTACTAAACTTGCTCAGATACCAACTGTAATGGCCTATACTCCAGTAGTCTGGAGCCAGTGCCTTTCTTTATTACATTAGAATAAGATGCATGAAATATCATCCCAAATACCAAATATTTCAGTAGTCCTGGTAAACTAGATACATATTTTAAATTAAAATTACATTTTGGATATAAAATTAAAAAATTATTTTCTTTGAGAACACCATTATTCCTGTTAACATAACCCAACATATCAATCACAATAAACTTCTTGGAAACCTGGGGAAAATAAAACATAAGAAAGGGGTGAGCTAAAATTCTTAGTAAGGGTTAAGTAAATTTGAAGCAATAATGAATCAATGAGCATAGTTAACATGTCAAGGTAAATAACTGAGAACACATTACATTTAATCAATAAACATACAATGAAATGCATCCATATATTTTGTCATAGTGAAAATCCTTTGGATAAAAATAACTAAATTTTTAATGAAATTCATAATTATTGGATGACATGTATCTGGAACATGAACCACTGCCATCAAGAACATTCATAAGAAAATTAAATATTTATGGGTAAAAACCCATTTAATTTGAACACATTATTTGTCTCATGAGACAATCGATGCATCAATGGGATTTTCTATATACAAACCCCACTCATTTTTGCATCAAAAGCATTCATTATATATTGAATAATCTATTAAAAATATATTTTCAAATAAAATTGTCCCATACCACTTTGATAAATTTTAATACTATAAAGACAATGAGATTCTGGGTATGATATATTAAAGGGGCATACATATTCAACTCATAAAGAAGGTGGGTATATAACATCAAAATATGACTCAATGAAAGGAGATTGAGTTAAAGTCGCTTACAATGATCATTTTGTTAATCGAATGGATATATTATGTGTATTCAATATAAATCCACATAAAACTAGAGTAAATAAAACATGAGATAATAAAAATTAATTTCACACATAACCTTATAAATTCATAATCAATGTAATATAATTTTAACCTAATAAATGAAAATTGAGTTAAGAGATCCCTTACCACTTGTAATCAGTTGAATCATATTCCCCATAAAAGAAATAATTATCAAATGAAACATTTAATACAATAAAGATAATGAGACTCATGAAATTTTATATCAAAGGTAAGTATTCATGCACCACACGAAAAGAATAAGTGTTGAATAAGTCATATACATCACAAAAGTAAAAGCAAGATTAGAAAACACTTCATATCATTGAGATGAAAATTAATAAATGGGATGATTATGTGTAACAAAATTATATTAAAAAATAAATAATTTTAAACAATACATAAATCATTAAATATATATTCCACACATAATCATGGTATAATAAAATCACTAAAGTAGACGTATAACCTAGTGAAAGAAAACTGAGTTAAGAAACCTATTAACTCATGCTTTCCTTTAGTGTATAATTATTTAACCACCTATATAATGGTTTAAATAACGTTATTGACTCATTAAATAACTATATTAATATTTTTAATACCTTATATTATACTTTTATAACATCTTACTATCCATTCATTAATAATATTTCATTATATTCATTATTCCAAGTGTGTTTGTTTCATGGTTTCATGATAGATTCATTGGTATATAATTATGGATTATCATTTAAAATGGGAATAAAACTATATAAGTAGAATTAAATGGTATTAATGATCATATAAGAGTATAAATGGTTCTATATATCATTTTTTTCTAACATGAGGATGATTCATTTGATAAAATGTTAATGACAAACATTTATTTTATTTTGGTGGTTTTTCCGAACACCATGAACTAGTTTTATTTTATTCAACATTATGAGAATATATATTAGTTACAGAAAATAAAATAGGATATAATATAATTATTAAAATATTATTAGACTAGAATAATTTTTTTATGACCAACCATGAGGGCGATAATGAAAAACGAACAAAAACATTATTCAAGGAGGTGATTAGACTGAATGGCCTGAAGGCCTTCATTTTTATTGATTTTTGACAACCCCCCTTTCAAGGTATGAGGGTGAACCCTTACAAGGCCCATAGTATTAGATATTACATGTCTCATAGGCTTCATATATTACATGACATGCAGGTCTTAGGGAATTCAACCAGATTATAACTACAAGGAACTGCCCCTCCCCAACATCTGTATCGTGATAGTAGCTCTCCACCTTCACATGGTCATCTGGATAGGCTTCCCATGCAAGCACAAAATGGACCTGATGGAATAGAAATAACCTCTCATTCTTCCAAATCCATTTGGTTCTACTTTGGTAAGTTCACTTTCAGTGAATCCTCCTTTGGGGTTGCTCTTTTTTTTGTAGAGTCTCTCTGGGGAACTGCACTAATCATGTGGCCCGAAGGCCTTAAGGTGGAACGAAGGCCTTAAAGGTGGAAAAAATCCTTATTGACCCAAATAATTGGGTGTACCGAAGGCCTTAAGGACTCCAAGCCCAAACTGGTGACCTAAGGTGAATAGTTTCAGTTGCTACAATACCGAACAGTACTTGCTATAGTGTGTGCTATAGTACCCGAAGAGTGCTGCTACATTTCCTGCTACAGTACTGTGACACCCTCAGAAATATGTCTCCACCTGGTTTTGAATCTAGGTCTTATGTATTCACTTAAGGAGTACTTTCCAACTGGGTTGAGGCTCATGTGCTTCAAGGAGGTGATTAACCGACATAACTTGGAAAATAGTTTTGTTTTTTTGAATAAGAGGAGATAATAAAAGAGATGGATATAAGGTATTACATTAGAAGCATAACATTCTAGTATTTACATTATTTAGGAATTATTATTCCTTGATGGATGAAATATATGAGGATAAATTAGAAGAAGAAATGAAAAAAATAGAGGTGTTTTGTGAAAATTACCTCTTGAATGTCACTTCCTTGAGAGACCCTTGAGGACCTTGTATTTAGTCTTTTAGGGACACAAACAGCACTATGACTTGGGGACAGTTAGGAGGAGAGGTTTAGTTAGATATTTTATGATATGCAAGGATTTTGGGTCAAAATGGAGTGGTATTTATAATTGAGGAGAGGTAGGTTTAAGTGATTAAAATAATGATTATTTTATATTTAAATCCAACCCCATTGAGGTGGCATTAATTTCAACAAATCATATTGTTAATTAATTTTTTGGAGGATTTTTAGGGTCTATAAATACCTCAAACACCAATTAAAATTTATATTTTTTAGGTAGTTTAATATTTTACCTTTTAACTTTAATCATTTTCATTATTTTACGTATATCGGGGTAAATAGTTTTTTTACCACAGTAAATTTTTTATGTATAAAAAATAAAATAACATTAAAACCTAATTTATTACTTATTATTAAAAATATATAATTCATTTTACCTAATTAAATTCACATAATTTGAAAATTTTGATTTAAAATGTATCCCGCAGACACATGAAAAATCGGGTTTTTAAAGTGAAAGTTCAAAAGATTGTAATGTTTTAATATCCAATTTCAATTTGAAATTAATTATAGTGGAATAAATTAGTTTTATTTATGTATAATTTAACTAATTATACTTTAAAACTAGGTTAAAATATAATTTATCTATATAAATAAATTATATGAAAAAGTAGTTTTCAAATAAAATGTAGTATTTTTCACTATTCATAAAAAAATGAAACTTCTCTAAAAAATCAAAATTTTACCATAAGATAATTTTTTATTAATATTTCATAAATTAAATTTTTTTTCAAATAAAAAATTTAAAATTATCAAAATTTATATTTAAAATAGGTGCACCGTCAAAAGGTGGTAAAACTGACTTTAGAAAAATATATCTTTTTATGCTTAAAATTTGATTTATTATTGTCTTTAAGCCTATCAAACTTATTAGATGAATTTTAAAAACATTTTATTGAATATATAACATATAAATATAATTAATAACTTTAAATAATAACAATTACTTCAATTTATTAAGATAAAATTTCATTTTTGGCATAAAAATATTTTTTTAATAAAAATACATCCTTTATGTTCAATTAGATTTTATTTTTATTTATTAATAATTGTTAACCAATGAATTAATTTTATAAACATGTGTAAACTATATTTTCAAAATTTAATTAGGCTAATTCATTTATTTAATTCCAATGACTATGTGATAACTTTTACAATTAAATAATAATATTTAATCATTTGTTTAAGCTCGGTGTTCTGTGTAATGTAAGCAATAAAGAGATTGAATTTAAAGGAATATCGTAAAATCTTAGGGTGTTACATACATTCTATCAGGGTAAGACGACCTACCTTATTTTATCTTTTTGATTCATTCATACTTCAATTGTTCATTATTCTTGTAATTGTGATGTTCACTTGCATGCTTTTGGATTTTTTTGTAGTTAAAATTTATATTGATATTTAATAAAACAAATGAGTTTGGTGGTGTTATTTTATTTCATGCGGGACCAAAATATCTAAAGAACATTATATATGGTGTTATTTACTGCTTTATTATTTTTTTAATTGTTTCTGTTCAATTTTATTTGGATGCTTTTAATCTCTCACCCCAATTCTCCCTTATTACATCACTTATTATGTTTATAATTGTCTTCAACACATTTTCATTTTTGTTTTCGATACTCCATGAAACCAAATGCTTATTCAATGTTCCTAGGAAATTTCTTGGGGACTTATCATTCGGTGCAACTACTAATAATAGTTAATAATTAAATAAAAAATATATTTAATAATGCATTTCAAGTTTGGATTAGTAGTAATCACCCTATAACCCTGCATGAAAAACTCAGGCTCAAATTTGGGTAGTGGAAGGTTTTTTGTAGGTACTACAGTAGAATTGTTTTTGCACTGCTGTAATAGGTACTAGAGTGGGGCATTTTAGAAAAGACATTGTTTCCCCCTGATTTGGGCTTTTAGGCCATGTCTTTAGGCCTTAGGGTCACCAATGTCAAGCATCTGAATGATAAAATAGTAATAGATCAGTGATTCAACATGATTAGGTTGGAGGGATGATATGAAAACACACAAACATCATCAGGTGGGTGCATCAAAAGAGAAATGAGAGTTTTTACACTTATCATCCAACCCTATTCCAACTCAGATCTATGATGTGGGATGGGGGATAAACTTCCATGACGTGATAGTGGGAAACATGGTGTAATGGTTGCTGGTAGGGGAAATGTGATAGGCTAACTAGTGACACTAATAACCATGTGACCAGGAATATAACACAATGTAACTCGTAAGAAACACAACATGATGTCATACAAGGTGTCCCTGAGTGGGAGGCTCGAAGGTGTGATGGGTTCATCGACACCCATCAACCAACCCTATAACAACACAAGCCTTTTATATATATCATTACTTGATTTTAAGCATAATTAAACATCAAATTACAATCCAAGGATCGTAAAGTGTAGTGACTTAGAAGACTAAGTACATAAAATTGAAAACATGTGACTAAGTGAAACATTTATTTATTTATCATCCATTATGAGCTCCTAACTTTTTTAAAGCCCTACAATCTGCATAGGATATCTTGGGGATAACATGAACAAAGGGATTAGCTAAAAATCCCAATATGGGAATAAACTTTAAAATAAATCTTAGCACATTGGTTAGAAGACATAACATAATAATATAAAAAGTCAAGGAACATGATTAAACATAAGCAATCATAACATGGGATCATAAAATCACGGGTTAACAGTAATGTAGTAGATACATAAAATATTAATTTAGCATGATTCAAGTCTCGTTTCACATAGAGGAGCATGAGTCAAGGCTCATTTCACATATATGAGCATGATTCAAGGCTAACCACCAAGACCCTTGCACATAACATCTCATGAGACTAAATATTACCCAATGAATTGGAGATATGTCTGGGAACATACATCATAGCATGTTCATTAATATGTTTTCCACATAAGTAATCATACATATTCAATCAAACGTAAACATAAAAATTACCCATGGAAATAATTGGGTATCATAATCATGTCATAAAGAATAATAAATGGTTATATCATAAAAGTGTCCATGAAAGAAAGGAATTAAATTGTACATGTAAATTCATAAAGGAAAATAGGAATACTTCATGATTAGTGATGTAAAACTAAAGTGATAACATGTAAAAAGAGTATTTAAGAAGCTTCATAATTAAAACATTTTAGTGAGGTTTAAGGAAAATATTAAAGAAAATTTAAAGAAGAAAAGAGAATAATATTTTATTTAAAACCATAAGTTAACCAAGAAAGTTTTCATAATAAAAATACTGGTTTTATAAAAATAATAGTGGTATAAAATATATTATATAGTGAACTTGAAGTTGGGTAAGAATTCAGGAAGTTCCCTTAAATCAGGCTTGCTTATCGGGAATAATTGAGTAGGGAACCTTTTAAAAACTTGTATATCCCTAAAAAAGAAGGATCAAAGGATATAAATACATGAGTTTTTAACATATAAATATTATTTATAATATTTACATAAAAATAGAATTTAATTAGGGTAAAAATAGAGAAAGAGTGACCTGGAGGAATAATGGAGGTTCGGGTAAAATCCCTTACCTTAAGTCCTAAGGTGTTATTAAGATGATCTTAATGTCATGGATAATAAAATTATATTAATTAATTAATAATTTCATAACCATTTATACATTTATTTGATTTTTTATAACTTTATTAAGTTCATTTTTTACCTTTTTGATGGGTTAAGAGGTTCAATTTCATCATTTTGGAGTGTTGGTTTCCTTGGTTTTCATGATCAGTTTACTTGAATACATGTATGAAGGATCATGTAAAGTGGGGTAAATTATCCAGAATTTTACTTATATGTTATTAATGATATTAAAGAGCTTAAATTGGTCTTATATATTATTTTTATGCCATGATGATGAATCATTAGATAAATATTTAATGATAATTTTTTAGGTTTATTTTGGATGTTTTTCGATCACAACAAACTCATTTTGTTTTATAAATTAATATCATGTGTATAAAATGATTTAATAAAATTACATAAGATATAATGCATATATTATTATCTTTTTCAACCATAAAAATGGTTTCATAACCATCCTTAAAGGTGGAATTGAAAGATGAAATCATGTCGTCCATGAAGGTGTTCAATCAACACCTCATGGACAATGTTTTCATCCCTAAAATAAAAGAGAGATAAAAAGATATTTGATAAAAAATCAATACATAAAAATGATAAGATTTCAGTATATTTAATATACCTCTGTTTCTATTCCACTTGGAAAAGTGTAATTTGGGAGAATAAAATAAAATAACTTGAAAAGAAATTGAAAGAAAATGGAAGAGGGTTTTACCTCTTGATTCCTTCTTCCTGAGAACCTTCTTAGGGGATTGGTTTTGGTATTTTGTTAATACCAAAAGCTCTTGTATGTGGTTAAGGTTCTTGGGAGGATATTTTAGTATAATTTCGACAAGTATCAAATCTTGATATGTGTGAGGAGAATAGGTGGTGAGGGTGATATTTAGAGTGAAGTAGAGGGGTGTTTTCTCATTATTTAATTCATTAGTAAATTATTTTGATCAAGACAATAAATAGTGTTAATTATTGAGAATAAATAAAATAATTAGATCATATGAGTTCGAACTAATGGTTCTTATATCAATGATGACAAAAGGAATATCATATTTAACTTATAATATATTTATATCATAAATTACCGTATTTTATTATTCACAAAAAATCAAGTATTTCATGAAAATATCAAAAATTCACCCTAAACATTTTTCAATGTTTATAATTAAATAATGAACTACATTTTATGAAAATAAGTTTCTAAATATGAGAAATTTAATTTTTATTTAAAGACAAAATTTACTCGAAAAATATATATTTTAAAATTATAACTGATTTTATATCACTTGGAAAAATTAACTAAGATCTCAAAAAATTATATTATAATTATAAGACATAAAAATAATTATTTATAAATTAATTTTATTAAAATGAATTTTAATTTAAATTATTAAATTAGTCATAAAATTGAAATTAAATATTTATGACTTACAAAAATACCAACACTTAATTAGTAATTTTTAAAATATTTATTTACATATACTATGATATAATTATATCATATTATATTATCACTTATAAGATGAATAAATTTTATATATTCTTTCATTGGTGAGGTTACAATTCAATTTTTTGGTTTACTATTCATAAGATTCGTGTTACTATTCCAAAGGTCAAGTTACTATTCCTATGGTATAGGTTCCTTAACTTATAGAAATGACTTTTATTTAAATAATTCTTAAAATATAAATTTTTTATTGTGTTATTAATGTGATTTTATGTTATTAAAATATATTACATAATTATAAGATAGAAATTTTCATTGATAGAATTCAGGGTCGTTATATTCTTCCCCCTTATGAAATGTCACCCTCAAAATTTTGTTTAACATTCTAAGTTGAAAACAGGTGTGGGTAATTTTCCATTATTACTTCCTTTGGTTCCAATGTTGCCTCTTCATACTTATGGTTCTTCCATGGTACTTTGACTGGGTGAGTAGTCTTGTTTTGTAGAATATTATCTCTACGAACCAAGATCTTCACAAGCTGATCCTCTTGAGAATGATCATTCTCTAACTATACCACCTCTAAAGTTAGTACATGTGAAGGATCCAGTATGTAATTTCTTAATAGGGATGCGCGGAATACATCGTGTACTTAAGACATGGTTGGTGGAAGTGCTAGTCGATAGTCCACATCTCTGACGCGACCAAGGATCTCGAAGGGGGAGATGTACCTATGACTTAGCTTCCCTTTCATACCAAATCTCATGATCCTCTTCTATGGAGATTTGATAAGGAATACCATGTCTCGAACCTTAAACTCCAGGTCCTATCGAGGATTCTTTACAAAGATATTTTATCAAATTTGGGCTGCCTTGATGTGATTTTGAATGGTTTCACCTTCTCCACCATTTCTTCAACCATTTTAGGTCCAAGTATATTGCGTTCATTGACTTCATCCTATCATATTGGTGTTTTTTACATTTTCCCATAAAGGGATTCATATGGATCCATTTGGATGCTTGAGTGGAAATTATTATTGCAGGATAATTTGACCAGTGGCAGATTTTGGTCGCATCCTCCTTTAAAGTCCATAGAACATGCTCTCAACATGTCTTATAGTGTCTGAATAGTTTTCTCATATTGATCATCGGTTTAAGGATGATAGGCCATACTGAAGTTCAGCTTAGTGCTTAGAGAATATCATAGACTTTTCCAGAACATGGAGTTGAATCTCATATCATTTTCAGATACAATAGATAGCAGTACTCTATGAAGACTTACCACTTCTTTGATGTATATTCGTGTAAGTTGATCAAGTGATAATTCCTCTAAAATTTTGATAAAGTGAGCTATCTTTGTAATATGATCCACAATAACTCATATAGTATTGTTTCCTCTAGATGTATTTGGAAGTACATTGATAAAGTCTGTGGTGATGTTTTCCCATTTCCATGTTTGTAGGGGTAATGGTTTCATCATCCCATTAGACCCTTGCCTTTCAATCTTTACTTTTTTACATTCTAGTAACTTTGATGTATATTTAGTGATCTTCTTTTTCATATTGTCCCACCAAAATTTCTCCCAGATATTTTGATACATATTTTTTCTCCCTAGGTGAATAGATAAGGTTGAGTTGTGTAAATCATTCAAAAGATCTTTCTTTATCTCTGGATTGGATGGTATACATATTCGTGACCCAAATCTTATGCCTTTATCCTCACCGATCTTAAACTCGTAGGATTTCACAATCTTGATAGCTTCCATCTTTTTCTAAATTACCGCATCATTTATTTGAGAATCATTTATTTTCTCCATAAGGGATGGTTGATTAATCATTTTAGAAGGGATTGATGATGTTCCTTCCTTAACAATTCACATATCCATCCTTTTTAGGTCTAAGAAGATTAGATCCTTCTCAATTCTCATCATTGATAAAGATGCAGAATCCGTTCTACTTAGAGCATCTGCCACATTATCAATTTTACCAAGATAGTAGTAGATTGAGAATATGTAATCCTTGATGATATCTAACCATCTTCTCCAGTGTATATTAATCTCCTTCTATGTGATTATATATTTGAGACTCTTGTGATCAGTATGTATCTCACACTTCTCCCAATAGAGATGATGCCACCAAATTTTCAATGCAAAGATCACAATCGCCAACTCCATATCATGTGTGGGATATTTTTGCTCATGAATTTTCAAATGCCTTGAGGCGCATGCTATCACTTTATCATTTTTCATTATTACATAGCCTAATACTTTCTTTGAAGCATCACTATATATCACAAACAGTTCTCCACTTCTCAGGAGTGTGAGTACTAGTGCAGTGATAAGCCACTTTTTGAGATCCTTAAAGATTTAATCACAGTATTGATTCCATACAAACTTTATGCCCTTCCAGGTTAGCTTAGTTATTGGGTTTGACAATCATGATAAGTTTTTCACAAATCATTTGTAACACCCAACTAGGCCAAGGAAACTATGGATCTCTATTACAGATGTTGGTCTGGGCCAATCTTCGATTTCCTTTGTCTTAGAAGGGTCCACAAATATACCTTTTTTGGTGATGACATTCCCCAATAATGATACTTCCTCCATCTATAGCTCACATTTACTTTAATTTTCAAAGAGTTTCACTCTTCTCAAAGTTTGCAACATATTATTCAAATACTCCTCATGTTCCTCCTTCCTATTAGAGTATATCATAATATAATCGATAAATACAACCACAAATTTGTTGAGGTGATCTCTAAATAGTATATCCATTAAATCCCTGAAATTTTTTGGAGAATTAGTGAGTCCAAAGGGCGTCACTATGAAATCATAGTTTCCATAACTCTTTCTAAATGCAGTCTTGGGAATATCTTCTTTCTTCACCTTTAATTAGCGATATCTCAACCAATGTTCCACCATAGAGAAATTAATGGCACCACATAGATGATCGAACAATTCATCTATCCAAGGAAGGGGATACTTGTTCTTTGTCATGATTTGATTGTGCTCACAATAATAAATGTAGAGGTGCATTGATCCATGCTTCTTCTTGACAAAGATAACTGATGCACCCCATAGTGAAGCACTTGGGTGTATAAAACCCTTGTCTAGATTCTCGAGTAACTACTTCAGTTCTTCCAGCTCAACAGTGGCCATTTTATAAGGTATCTTTGCTATAGGCAGATATCCAAGAATAAGTTTAATTGATAACTCAGCCTCTCAATCAAGCATAATACTAGGCAACTATTTAGGGAATACATTAGTGTAATCCCTCATGATGGGCATGTCTTCAAGCATGATCATATCCTTTATCTCAATCATTTGAGTGAGATATTCTTGTTTATAAGGTAGTAATATCCACACTTAAGATGATGATTCTGAAGGAGATTCATCTTCCTCATTTTTAAAGAATTGGATGATGCTTCAAGATGTGAAGAGTGGTCTCACATTCTCAACATTTGATGCTGGATTTGTATAAAGATAGCCAATCCATACCCAAAATAGCATCAAACTCTACCAAATGGAATATAACCATATTTTCTAGGAGGTTCAGTCCACAAACATTAACCGGGGAGGAGTTATATACTTTAGATGCAATAATTTCCCCATTATTTATTCTCATATATAACTAATCCTCCAAATTTTGAGGTGGTTTTTGAATAGTTCTACTAAACATGCAATATATGAAAGAATGTGTAGAACCATAATCAAATAGTATGTTCATTATTCTTGAATGAACTACCAACATACCTATCATCACATTGTTTTACAGCTCCTCATTAGTATTAGTGATAGCATTAGACCTTCCTTGTTTCCTTGTAGGTTGTTGTTGATTCACTCCAAAAACTATGGGCTTAGGTAATTGGTTTGAAAAATGATCATGTTTTTTTCAATTTAAGAACTGTACTATTAGTTGAGCATTGATCTAAACCTTCCTTTATTCTTCCACATTAGTGGAATTATTCATGTCCCTTTAGTAGTTCTTAGCCAGATTCCCCATTCTTCTACATTTGAAGCACATCCTAGTTCCATTTAAACTGGTCACGGGATGCTTCTTCCCACAATTTGACATGTGGGATATTCAGTCTTATTTCCATCATGGGATTTATTTGATGATCCACCCATATTAGACTCCATTTTCCACTTTTTTTCACCGGGCCCATGAGATTATTAAAAGTCTTCAATCTCCATTTCAACCTTGAGGGCACAAAATACAATCTTCTCATAACTATTGAAGAATCGAATTGCTAAAAATTTAATAGACTTAGATTTAGTCTACTAAATAAGCGATCTAACTTGCTTTCAGTGTTAATGAAAATCTATAGGCATATCTTCATAGCCTTGTAATGTTTGCTTCATACGCCCCGATAGTATCATCTCCCTTCTTCTTAAGTCTAATAAACTATCTTTCTATCCTAAGATGAAGGGTTTGGGGAAAATATTTACTAAAAAACATTTTCTTGAATTCATCCCAATCAATGGAATAAATTTCCTCCATGTATTTTATATTTTTTATTTTTTTCCACTACTGATCATCTTCCCCATCAAAATGATAGATTTCAAATACAAATTTCTCTTCTTCCAAGCACTAGTGGAAAAAGATTAACTTTTCAAGGGAGTTAATTCACTGTTCTATGAGGAGGGTATTGGAAGATCCACTAAAAATGGGAGGCCTTTTCCACATGAAGTATTCAATTTCAACTTTTTCTCTCTTAGGAGAAGTATGACGTTCTATGCTATTCGAGTTATTATTCATAACTTGAGCCAGTTGAGAAAGTATTGTCATGAAGTTTTGACCACCCATTTCCATTATATTTGGCATATGATTAGGGAAATCATCACATTACCTATCACATTGATTATTGTCTTGTGGGGTTCTATTTTCTTCTTTAACTAAGAAAAAATAAAGTGAAATTATAGGGATTTAATAATTAACTAATAATTATAAAAAGGAAACTTTAAACATAAAAGGTTAAAATCTTAAAGGAAAAGTATATCCTAAGTTGTGATTCCCTAGGTTTCAATCTAGGTTAACTGTGATCTATTACCTAACATATTTTCTTGTGGTATTTTTTTCTTCCCTTAATAATGGTTCTTAATAATCTTATGAATCTACCAAATCATATACCCTGGGAGTGTCAAACCAGGTGTGTAGTAAGACCCATTGTCATTAGCAGGTTACCCCAAGTCAGGCTCGTAGCACCTTGTCAGAGTTGTTACTCCTAGGAACATTTGTTCTAGAACCATTTTCACTTGTAGTATATATACAATTATTTATTTTCTTGATAAACCACTTACTCTATACTAACTATAATTTAGGTATGTTTTCTCATACTTAATCTTATATCTAAGTTTCTTACTAAACTTCTCTATTTCTAATCTCCATAAATAAATAAGCTGCACTCTGATAACAACTATAGTGACCCAATACTTCTACACATATCATTACTTGATTTTAAGTATAATTAAACATCAAATTGCAATCCAAGGATCATAAAGTCTAGTGTCTTTGAAGACTAGGTACATAAAACTGGAAACATGGGACTAAGTAAAACATTTCTTTATTTATCATCCATTCTGAGATCCTAACTTTCTTTGATCCCTTATGTCTTCATAGGATAACCTGGGGATAAAATGAAAAAAGTGATGAGCTAAAAAACCTAGTAAGGGAATAAACATTAAAATAAATCTAATCAAATGGGTTAGAAGACATAACATAAGGATATAAAAAGGCATATAACATGATTAAACATAAGGAATCATAACATGGGATCATAAAATCATGGATTCATAGTAATATAGAAGCAACATAAAACCTGACTTTGTCACAAGTCAAGGATCTCTTCACATAAATGATAATGAGTCAAGGATTGTTTCACATAGAGTAGCATGCGTCAAAGCTCATTGCACTTAAAGGAGCACGAGTCAAGGCTAACCACCAAGATCGTTGCACATAGCATATCACAAAACTATACATTACCCAATTCATTAGAGATTTATCTAAGATCAAACATCATAAAATTTCCATGAATATGTTTTCCACATAAATAATCATACATAATAAATCAAACATAAACATAAGAGTTACCCATGGAAAGAATTGGGCATCATAATCATGTCATAAAGCATAATAAATGGATGTATCATAAAAGTGTCCATGAAATAAAGGAATTAAATCATACATGGACATTTATATAGTAAAATAGTCATTTTTCATGATTAGTGATGTCAAATTGAAGTTATAACATGTAAAAATAGTATTTAAGAAACTTCAGAATTAAAACATTTTAGTGGAGTTTAAGGAAAATATTAAAGAGCATTTAAAGTAGAAAATGGAATAATATTTTATATAAAACCAAAAGTGAACCAATAAAGTTTTCATAATAAAATTATTTATTTTAGAAAAATAATGGTGTCATAAAACAGATTATATAGTTCACTTAAAGTTGCGTAAGAATTCGGTAAATTCCCTTAAATCAAGTTTTCTTATTAGGAAGAATTGAGTAGGGAACCTTTTAAAAACATGTATATATAAAAAAAAGATTAAAGGATATTGATACATGATTTTGGAACATATAAATATCATTTATAATATTTATATAAAAAAATAATTTCTGTTGGGTAAAAATAGAGAAAGCGTAACCCAAAGGAATAATGGAGGTTCGAGTAGAATCTCTTACCTTAAGTCCTAAGGTGTTCTTCACTTGATATTAATGTATTAGATAATAAAATTAGATTCACTAATTAATAATTCCATAACCCTTTCTACATTTATTTAATTTATTATAACTTTATTAAGTTCATTTATGGCCTTTTTGATGGGTTGAGAGGTTTAATTTCATCATTTAGGAGCATTGGTTTCCTTGGTTTTCATGATCAGTTTCCTTGTATACATGTACAAAAGATCAGGTAAAGTGGGGAAAATTACATAGAATTTAACTTATATTTTATTAATGATATTAAATAGGTAAAAATTTTCTTATATATCATTTGGTTTTATTACATGAGGATGCATCATAAGATAAATAGTAAATGATAATCATTTGGGTTTATTTTGGCAGTTTTTTATCACAAAGAACTCATTTTGTTTTATAAATTAATATCATGTGTAAAAAATGATTCCAGAACATTAAATAAGATATAATACATATATTATAATATTGTTTAACCATAAAATGGTTTTATAACCATCCTTGAAGGTGTAATTGAAAGATGAAATCACGCCATCCACGAAGGTGGTAAATAGGCACCTCACATATGATGTTTTCATTATTAAAGTAAAAGAGAGATAATAAGAGATTTTATGAAGAATTATTCCATAAAAATGATAAAATTACAGTATATTTAAGATATGTTAGTTTTGATACCACTTTAACAAGAAGAAGTGGGGAGAATAAAATAAAATAACTTGAAAAAAATTGAAAGAAAACAGAATAGGGGTTTACCTCTTGATTCCTTCATCTTGAGAACCTCCTCAAGGGATTGGTTTTGGTCTTTTGTTAATACCAAAATATCCTATAAATGGGTAAGGTTCTTGGGAGGATATTTGAGTATAATTTTTATAATTCTAAGTCTTTATAGGTGTGTGGAGAAGTGGTGGTGAGGGGTGATATTTATAGTGGAGGAGAGGGGTGCTTTATCATTACTTAATTCATTAGTTTTTTATTTTGCTGAAGACAAGAAATAGTGTTTATTATTAAGACTAAATATAGTAATTATATAATGTGATTTTGAACCAATGGTTCTTACATCAGTGATGACTCAAGGAATAGTGTATTTAACTTATAATGTATATATACCGTAAATTACCGTAATTTACTATTCACAAAAATCAAGTATTTCAAAAAACCAAAAAATTAAAACTAAATATATTTTGGCTTTTAGAAGTAAGAAATGAACACTATTTTATGAAGATAATTTTCTAAAAATTATAAATTTAATTTTTATTTAAAAACATAATTTACTTGTACAAATTTTAAAATTATAACTCATTTTATATCACTTTGAAAAATTAACTAAGGTCTCATAAAATTATCTTATAATTATAAGACATCGAAATTATTATTTATGAATATATTTTATGAAAATAAATTTTCTTCTAAATTATTAAATTAGTTATAAAATTGTACTTAAATATTTATGACTTAAAAAATACCAACACTTAATTAGTAATTTTTAAAATATTTATTTACTTATACTGTGATATAATTATATCATATTTTCACTTATAATATGGATTCATTTTATTTATAATTTCATTGGTGAAGTTACTATTCAATTTTCTAGTTTATTATTCATACGGGTCATGTTACTTTTCTAAAATTCATGTTACTATTCCTTTGTTATATGTTCCTCAACTTCTAGAAATTAACTACTAGAAAAATACCCTATACCAACGGTTTGGAACCATTGGTATAGGCCTCTAAACCGTTGGTATAGCCTATACCAACAGTTTGGAGCACCGTTTCCAAGTAAGCCGTGAGGATAGGTTTATACCAATGGTTTTTGGAAAACCGTTGGTATAGACTTATTCCAACAATTTTGAAAACCATTGGTATAAGTAATATGAAAATCTATACCAACGGATCCATAAAACTGTTGTTACATGTAATTCAAAAAATAATCATTCGTTTGGTTTTGATCCCAGCACCTCCCGTTTGTAATTGAACGACCTGACCACTAACCTAACTTACTTTTGTGAACATAATTTCATAAATATATACATGTATTATCATAAGTGTTTTAAATTTTGATTTATTTAATGTCCTTTGTAAGAAGATTTCATTAAAAATACATGTACCTATACTAACGATTCTCAAAACTATTATTATATACCTATACCAATGGTTTTGAGAACCATTGGTATAGGTTCTTTGATTTTGGGACCTATACCAATGATTTTGGACAAACCTTCGGTATAGGGGGGACCTATACCAACGGTTTGGCCAAACCATTGGTATAGGGTCTCTATAATGGACCTATACCAACGGTTTTGGCCAAACTGTTGGTATAGGTCCCCCCCTATACCAACGGTTTGTCTAAAACTATTGGTATAGGTCCATATAATGACCTATAACAATGTTTTTGGCCAAACTATTGGTATAGGTCAAAATAAGTGACCTATACCAACGGTTTGCCCAAAACCGTTGGTATAGATCATATTTCTAGTAGTAATTATTTTTATTTAATTAATTCTTCATTTATAAAATTTTTATTGTGTTATTAATGTGATTTTATGTTATTATACTATATTAAATAATTATAAGAAAAAAATCGTTGATATAATTGAGGTTTGTTACAAACTCTCTACCCACATGGAATTCTAATGTGGGATGGATGGGTGACATGAAATGACATGACATAACAACATAGCTTGATGATGTCAATAGGAGGGGAAGCACAATATGAAAGACTGATGACTCAGAGTAATACTTGGTTTCTCATCCAGGTCTCAGGTCATCTCCTTTATGGTACTTTAGTCCACATTTAGTTAAGCCTTTAAGACACCAAGAATATGGGCCTTCGGTCCATTAAGATGAAAAAATAGGTTTAGTGGATGGTTGACATTCCATGTAGGGAGGGACATGACTTGACCCACTGGGTGGCCTGAGTGTGTGTGTTATTTGCAGTTTTTAATCCTGTCTATCTATAATGAATAATATATTTAACAATATAGTGAAAAATAATTATTAATAATGATATAATTCTTAAAAATCAATAAGTTAATTAATAACTAATAATAATTATTAATTATAATAATGTAATTAATAATTATTATTTAAAATAATTAATAGAGTAATTAATATTCTAATTATCAGCATATTTAATAATACTTAATATTAATGTAACTAATAATAAAATTAATATTAATTAATAATAATTAATAATAGTAGTAGTTGGAGTGGTGGTCGGATAGTTAACAAACTTCATAATGCTACATGAAACCGGGGATCAAATTCGGGTAGGGTTATATTTCCGAAGTTACTCTAGAAGTGTTATAGTGGGTATTATAGCAATACTTTAGTAGGGGAACTATTCACCCAAATTAGGCTTTCAGCCTGCAGAACCAGGATTTAATTCCAACGATACTTCGGACTATCAATACAGGGCCAATGGGTAACCAAGTTAGGGACTATATATAGTATATTAGGCCTCTAGTCCATTAAACGATGGACCATATCTTCATGTTGGTGTAGTTCATGAATAGTGGAGAAGCTGAAGGGAAAATGTGGGACTTGATGCCCAGTTGAACTTGGAGGTTTCATCATGGAGTGGCTAGAACGTGCCGGTTAAATATCCCGGATAAGGGAGGAAGTGATGACCAACCACAAATGTGAAGTCAGGAATACCAGCTGGAGTGAAAAATGCAGAAAACAAGGAAAAGGGGATGCTTCAATGTGGGGTCTTGGTATTGGATCTTCGGGTCATGGAATGGCCTTGTACCTCTTATCCTACAGGTTATATTATGGTTTTGTGTCACTAGGATTTCGGGCCATGTAAGGGTTCCCACTCAACCTAGATAAAAAAAGGATTATCCTATAATAAAAATAAAAAACTAAGGCCTTTGGTCCATTAGTAGCAGTAATAATAAAAAAGTAATTAATAGTTTGCATAAAAAATAATTATTAATAATTATTAATCAAATTATTAATTTATGTAATAATACTTAATAATTATATAGTTAATATTTTAATACTTAACAATAATTATGCACATAATTTTTTTAAATTAAAAATGTTATGTTTTTTTGACAATAATGTTTTGAGCCATGTAAATTTTTTTTTTTCTTATTATTTATATGAAATTAATTGGATTTTCAATTATTTTTATTTTTCATCTCTTTGTTTTAAGATATATTTATAATGTACTTGTAATTTATATTTTATAAGTTTTTAATGTCACTTACCTAAAACAAAATACATTTCATTATGATTCAAGTTGGAAACTTTGAAATATCATAAAATATATACTATAAATATATTTTAAATTAAATTTAAAATATAGATTTAACACATAAAAAATAATTGAAAATAAAAAAATTATGAAAGTAAAAAACATAGAATAATATAAATTATATAAAAACTTATTATTTTAAAACATAAAATTTATGTTTAAATATATTTTCAAGTGGGTGAATTCAAAAACTTATAAAATATATATTATAATTATATTATGAATGAAATTTAATAAACACTTATCACATATAAAATAACTGAAAATAAAAATAATTTTATAAAACTAATAAACAAAAAAATTAAATGATACAAAATATTGTTGTTTTAAAACAAAATATTGTTGTTTTAAAAAAAAATATTTATATTTAAAAAAAATCAAGCATAAAATATTTTATTTTTGAATTATGTAGCCACAAAAAACTCAAAAAATTAAAACTATGATTAAATTATAAATTAAATTTTAAACATAAATATACTATATAACAAATAATCAAGAATAACATGATTTAGATAAAAATGTTACACAAAATATTTTTAAAATAAGGTCAGAACATGATACATTAATAATATTTTTTCAATAAATACATTAACATTATTAATTATGTACAATTATTTTTAAGTAGTTGATGATAAATATTATGTTTTGAAACAATAATGTTTTGTATCATTTTTGTATTATTTTTTTCAAATTATTTTAAGTTTTAATTATTTTATATGTTTATTCTATGTTTTAAATTTCCTTTGGATTGTATTTCTAGTTTGTATTTTATATGATTTTAATGTTACCTACTTAAAATAAAAGGAAACATATTATGTTTCAAGTAGATGAATTTGAAATCTTATAAAATATAAACTAAAATTATAATCTAAAAAAATTATAACATTGACCAATCACATAAAAAATAATTTAAAAAAAATAACTTTTATAAAAACAATAAACAATAAATAATTTGTGTGACATAGAACATTATTATTTTAAAACATAATATATATACTTTAAAAAATTTATGTACATAATTTGGGCATGAAGGAATTTTCTTGGCTATATAACAGTATTGTAGAACTATAGTGGTGTAGGAGTTATAGCAGGTATTGTAGTGAGGTAAGGTTGTAGCAGTACTATTCATAAAAAATGAGCTTCTGGGAAATTTCATTAGGTATTTGGACCATTGGGCCTCTGTTCCATCACATATAGGGGTTGTGATAGCAATAATATGATGGCATGATGTGATATAGGATAGTGTAAGGGATGAATTCAATGAGAAAACGCATGACGTGCAATAGTAGATGTTTTAAGGCATTGGTGGGATGATGACTCAATGTTGGAGAGTGCTCTTGTGTAATTCAACCAACCCCTATCCACTTATATTTCCAATGTTAGATGGAATGTTTCCTAGTTGTACGTAGCACTGATTGTATGTTTTGATCATTGTGTGGATTTCCATGAGGAGCTCCAAGATGCATGTGAGGTGCACTACATGGTGCTACATGAGTAACCCCGTCACAGGCATGGGGCTAGGTTCATCATCGGGGACACCACAAAGATCCTCATGTTCATCTATTTTTCAGCATGTGGAGCACCATGGTGTTTTGATGGGCATAGTAGCACCCCTTGGGGAGCTTCACTTGAAGCTCCACAGTGCATGCCATGTAGACTCACAACACACTATTGCATGGTGTTGAGCATGAAAATTCCAATAAGGACACCATGTTCTTAAACCTAGGTGAAATTAAATGATCCACGACATAGTCATGGTGGCCATAGCACACGAGGGTGTGACAAGAGTAGAGCACTTTGACGAACCATACCACAAGGCCTTCAGGTCTTCAACTTCTTAGGATTTTAAGAAAAAATAAATATGTCATAAAATATTTCCAGTGGGTGTATGCTAATAATTGTGTGGGAGGGATGAGGTTTGAACCATTAAGGTGTTTTCACTACTATAGATTCCATTGTATTCAGTGCTACCCATTGTCAGTGCTAACTCAAAACACAAATAAATGTGATACTTTTATCAATGCTTGATAAAAGAATGGATGTCACTTTTATCAGTGATAAAAAAGGTATTGATAAAAGTGTACCCATTATTAGCATTGATAAAGTTACCCTTTAACAAGAATTTTTTAACATTGATAAAGGTAACGCTTTATCATCACTTTATTTAGCAATGATAATAGGTTCCCTTTATCACCACTTTTGTAGTGCTGATAAAGGTTACCATATATAAAATATTTTATATATTCATATTTATATATTCTTAAATATAATATATATATATATATATATATGTATTATATATATATATTTATCATTTAAAACTTTGTTTATAATATATTTAAATTCAAATTATATAATTTATAATATATATATATATATATATATATATTCATATTCATAATTATATATTTATATTAATGTGATATAATTTCTAATATACATATATATTGAGAATATTCATATATATTTATAATTATATGTGTGTGTGTTTATATATATTTATATTTATTGACACACATATGCACACACATATAAATATATATAAATATATAAATACATTAAATATATAGTTCATATTTAAATTTATTATAAATTTGTATTCATATTATATAATTTATATACGTATATATTTACAATATACATATATTTATTATTGTGTGTGTGTGTGTGTGTGTGTGTGTGTGTGTGTGTGTGTGTGTGTGTGTGTGTATGTATGTGTGTGTATGTGTATGTGTATGTGTATGTGTATGTGTGTGTGTGTGTGTCTGTGTATGTGTATATGTATGTGTGTGTGTGTGTGTTTGTATATATTTGTATGCATATGTGTATGTATGTATATGTGTATCTGTATGTGTATGTGTATTTGTGTGTATGTTTATATATATGTGTATGTGTATGTGTATGTATGTTTATGCATATATGTATGTGTGTGTATGTGCATGCACATTTTTGTGTATGTGTATGTGTATGTATGTGTATGTGTATGTATTTTTATGTGCATGTGTATGTATGTTTATGTGTATGTGTATGTGTATATATATTTGTGTGTGTGTGTGTGTATGAATATCTCTATGTGTATGTGTATGTGTGTGTGTGTGTTTATGTGTGTGTGTACGTGTATGTGTATGTATAGGTGTATGTGTATGTGTATGTGTATCTGTGTGTGTATATGTATGTGTATGTCTATGTGTACGTGTATGTGTATGCGTATGTGTACGTGTACGTGTATGTGTATGTGTATGTGTATGTGTATGTGTTTGTGTATGTGTATGTGTATGTGCCTGTATATGTGTATGTGTATGTGTATGTGTATGTGTATGTGTATGTTTATGTGTATGTTTATGTGTATGTGTATGTGTATGTGTATGTGTATGTGTATGAGTATGTGTATGTGTATGTGTATGTGTATGTGTATGTGTATGTGTATGTGTATGTGTATGTGTATGTGTATGTGTATGTGTATGTGTATGTGTATGTGTATGTGTATGTGTATGTGTATGTGTATGTGTATGTGTATGTGTATGTGTATGTGTATGTGTATGTGTATGTGTATGTGTATGTGTATGTGTATGTGTATGTGTATGTGTATGTGTATGTGTATGTGTATGTGTATGTGTATGTGTATGTGTATGTGTATGTGTATGTGTCTGTGTGTGTGTGTGTGCGCGCGTCTATATGTATGTGTGTGTGTTTATGTATTCTTGTGTATGTCTATAAATGTATGTGTATGTATATATGTGTATGTATATATATGTATGTATCTATTGTTGGGGAGCAAGGTGAGCAACATAGTATGTTCCACCGAATGAACTTGGAAAAGCACTTTGTACACCAGATGGATGTTCGTCCGATCGCCTTAGCCTGCGAAGCGGAAAGCTCTGCAATGCTACTGGACAAAGGTTTGTCTAATAACCACTTCCTTCAAGTTTGTGCACTAGAACTAGGATGAAAGATCACTTAATCAGAACACAAATTTCACAAACAAATTTAACTCAAACAACAAATCAAACAGACAAACAAGATTTACGTGGTTCAGACATATGTACTACATCAATGGGAGACCACTACAAACATTTTCATTATAGGATATACAAATGAATAAAAAACTCATTGCTTGCTTTCTATTTTAAAAATTCTTATACAGTTAAGTCAAAAACTCTCATTGATCAACATTAAGCATAAGATTTATCACACTCATTCAGAGCTGGTCCACCACCTCTATATATAGAGGTCTTCATCTGGTGAATGGGTTACAATGACCTATGAGATCCACTCTTAACATTCTATTGACCTAGTAAGATTATGATACACTATCAAACCATCTGATGAAACTACCAATAGCTGGTCACCATGCACATTGCCCATGCATTGAGTCGCCACCCTCGGTGAGCACCATCTGAGAGAACTTCATCTGATAATTTATGTCTGATGACACCAAAGTCCTTCCACGGGATTCCTTTATCCAATCATCTCTATATAATTACCCTTTATGGTGGACACTTTCTTATGGAAGTCTGACCAATGAAACCTTTCTACCCTAACCACTCTGAAACTGATTAGTCGGAAACATCCGTCTGGTGGTCTTTGTCCAATGATCTCTATTTTTACTATCTTGGTTCGATGACCTCTATTCAGAAAGCTATGTCTGTTGAAACTTAATAGTTTCCACACACTCAATAATTCTCCACTTGTAAACTTCTTCATAATTTCATCTTTCTTTAAACACCCACCTGAGCCTATCCTCTTTCTGATGCATACAACATTCTCCACTCTGTCCGATCATCCAATTCCAATCGAGTCATAATGTTTCCTTATAATTTTATAGACTACCACTATTGTAAACATATCAGTATGATTATTATTCCTAACAACATTCTAAAAATCCAACACTTTACCTTCCAGCAAACTTCATACAAAGTGATACTTCAGGTCAATGTTTTTTGTTCTTACATGAAACACTATATTGTGAGAAAGATGAATGGTACTCTTAATATCACATAATAAAATTCTTATGTCTCATCCCTTTCCATGTTCCTTCATCAAGTGCATAAACCATAAAAGCTCTTTTCCTACTTTAATAGTAGCAACATACTCTACTTCTATTGTAGATAAAGTAACAATTGGCAATAAATAAGACATCCAGGTAACTACTATTCCACTAAAAGTAAATACAAAGCTTGTAGTATTTTTTATGAGCCCGTGTCTCTAGAAAAATATGCATCTTTAAAACCATTCAAATGATTATCATCTTTGAAACATAAAACCTCATCCTTCTACCCCATCAAGTATCAAATCGTCCATTTCATAGCTTCTCAATGTTTCCTTTCAATATTTGACATGAAATAACAAATAATTCCCACTCTAAAAATAATGTATGGTTGAGTACAAACCATTCCATACATCAAACTTCCTATAGTCAAAACATAAGGCACCTTCCTCATATCACAAACTTCTTTATCCATTGATGGCGCTTGTACTTATTAAAGTTAAGTGTCTGGTGAGGGGGTTGAGACAAGTTTACATCCATTCATTCCAAATCTTTCGATGGAATTCCTAATTTATTCCTTTTAGGATATAACAAAATATTTGGATTTCTTATCCCTTTCAATTCTCATCCCCAGGATCTTCTTATCTTGTGCAAGTTTCTTTATCTGAAACCTTCTTGAAAATTTTCTCCTTAGTTCCTCAATTCAATAGAAGTTTGGTCCAACAATCAACATATCTTCTCATACAATAGTGGTATGATATATGTTCTATCATCCCATTTCCTCTTGTAACAACAATGATCGGAATCACATCAACTTAAACTTTCCCCTGTCATTAAAGTGTAGAACTTCTGATTCCACTATCTTGGAGCTTGTTTCAAGTCATAAAGGATTCATTTCAACTTATAAACCAAATCCCCCTTCTAATGAACATTATAATCCTTGGGTATAATAATGTAAATTTCTTCCTCCAAATCTCTATGAAGTAAAGTTGTGTTTAAATATATATTCTCCAAGTTAGATCATCAGATGCAATAATTATGAGCATTGTATGAATAGTTTTGTTCTATGTTATAGGTGAGATTTTTTTGTAAAAGCCAATCCCTTCCTTTTATTTAAAATACTCCACAACCAACCTTGCTTTGTACCTCTTACTTCCATCAGCTTCCACATTCAAACAAGAAAACAATTTTTTTGTAGATCTATCTTCCCTTTTATAGTTTAGGAAACTCTAAATTATTGTTGAGATTTAGGGAATTTATCTCCTCTTCCATGGATAACTCTCAATATTTTGATTTTTTGAGAGTGGTTATCACTTCTTGACATTTTTGTTCCACCGTGTACATTAAAATTAGAAAGTTCATATCATCCCCAAACCTTTGAATTGGTTTTTTTATATGAGTGAATATCTTCATCACAAACTTATCTTAACCCATTGGAAACTCTTTATTTGATAGTCGTATGTTTGATCTTTCTTCGTTTGGAAGAGGTATGTCTGATCGTTCTTCATCTAGTAGAATTCTGTTTGATTGTCCTCTATTTGGTGGCCTGGATATTGGAGTGCGAGCTTCTAAAGTTCCTCCTAAAGATTTGTGACCAAGATTTTGTTTGGTAACCTCTTTCAGATTTCTCTGAAATTTGATATTTGATGTATACTCAACTACATTCTCATCCAAGTTTTGATCTTTACACATAATTTCTTCATTGAAAACAACATATTGAATACATATGGCATGTTTCTATTCATTATCTTATAGTTGATGTAAAAAATTTATCATCACCATATCCAATAAGAAAACACACCTTGGATTTCTCATCCAACCTATCTATCTCTTTATCTTTTATGTAAATGTATGTGACAATTCCAAAGACTTTGAGATAATTCAACTCTAGTCTCTTACTGGACCAAATTTCTTTTGGTAGATGTTATCCTATAGTATAATCTGAACATCAATTCACAAAATATTCTTATATATTTATAGCCTCTACCCAAACCCCCTTAGGAATTCTAGTGTGAATCCTCATACTTTGATCTTTCTCTTGTAGAGTTTGATTCATTCTTTTTTGCTACTTCATTTTATTGTGGAGTTCTTGGAATAGTCTTCTCATGCCTTATGCACTTTCTTGGAAAAAAGTTATAAAATTTTTGTTTGGTGTATTCCCCATCATTTTCTATCTGAATACATTTAAAATTTCTTTCACACACTTTCTTAACCAAAATTTTCAATTGAATAAATGCTTAAAACACACCATATTTATTATTTAGGAAGTAAACCCATACCTTCTGAGTAACATCATCAATTGAGGTCACAAAGTATAGTGATTCTATATTATAGTGAATAGATTTTGATCACCAAACATTGGAATGACATTTTTTTTAATTTAGGTTCCTTGGTTTCCTATCATCCAAATAAAACTAAACTATTTTCTATTTTCCTAGAATACAAATCTCACATATTTTAAGTTCTATGTGATCAAGTTTAAGTACACCCTTTACCAATATAAATTTCATATTCTTTTCATTGAGGTGACCAAACCTACAGTGCCACATTTATATACCTTCTGATGAAGTGATTTCGATTATTTCAACTTCATCCTTGTGTCTGGTGAAGTACAAGGTTCCATTATTAACTCTATAAGAAATTACCATGGACCCTTTATTGGTCTTCCTGAATCCATTCAAAAAAATCATTCTAAAAACTGTATAATAAATTTTTTATACTTATATAAGGTTCTTCTAGAGACCTATAATATTCCAACCATCTCTTCATCTCATGAAACATCCATTTTTTCATTTGAATGTTAGCATCACCTTTCCCAACTATATTCATAGATTCTTTATTAGCAAGATTTACTCTTACCAAGATTCTCGGTACACAATCAACCATACATCCATGCTCACCAGTTTAATGAAATGATACTCCCAATTAAATAACCCATGAATTATCTAGAATCATCATACTCATTATCAAACTAGAGACTTCATCCATTATACATACTGAGTTCTACTATCTAGAAGTAGAAGCCTCTGTCTGATTCCTATAATCCTTTTTGATATGTCCCTTATTCAAAAAATCCAGCATGTAAGACCCAGACTAGTTTATTTCCATTGAATTATTCTTTGGGACTTATCTTATGAATATTTCTTCTTATGAAGGTCCTTTTTAGAACATGAGCCTCAGCCCGGTTGGTAAGGACTCTTAAGTGCATCCAGGAAACCAGGGATCAAATCCAGAAGGAGGCATAATTTCTGGTACTGTAGCAGTACTGTAGTAGTACTATAGTAGTTTTGTAGTAGTACTGAAGCGGGAACTGTGCAGTACTGTAGTGGGAACTGTGCAGTACTATAGTAGGTACTATAGTGGGACTGTAGCAAGCACTATTTGGCACTGTAGAAGCCAGGAATTTTCCCCCATTTGGGCATTCGGGCCATCGATTTGGTCCCTGAATCCTATAAGGCCTTCAGGCCACACAAGCCTTCGGGCCAGTAAGGCCTTCGGGCCACCTCAAGGAATTCGGTCCACCTTAAGTGCAGATGCAAACCAGACAACCTACAAGGAACAAGCTCTATAGGAGGATGAGAAATGAGCTTTCCCCACACCAGAAGATACACGGATTGCAAGAATGAGAGGGTATAGAACCTTCCATCGGGAAAAGAATGTGCATGCACGGTATAGCCTATCCAAACAACAATGCGAAGGTGGAGAGATAATTTCATGGTGAAGATGCTAGGGAGGATCAGTTCCAAGTAGTTAGTCTGGGTTTTTTGTAATGTTTGAAGCCTACATGCAATGAATTCCTCTAAGGCCTACAGTCCATGTAATACTTATTATCACGGGGCTTGTAAGGATTCCACCTCACCCATTGAAATGTGGATTATCAAAATCAATAAAAAATGAAGGCCTTCGGGCCATTGGATGGATGGATGAAGGTCCTTTCTATGAGGTAACCATCCCCATACGGTAGTATTGAGATCACTTTTAGATGGAGTTTGAACTTACATATAACTTAAATCCTCATTCAAGATCAAGTTTTGAATGTCATCAAACACAAGATCTACTTTCCCACTAGATTTTATCATTATTTTCACCATTGTATCCCATCTTTATGGAAGTGAGGAAAAAATAAGAAAATTCAAAACATCATCTGTGAAAGCTACATTCATTGATTTGATCTACCCTCAGATTGTATTGAGACCATTCATGTGATCGGTTGTAGGTATTCTATTTGATAACCTCAGGCTAAACAATATTCCCATCATGAATTTTTTTAAGAGTTGTTGGATTATCATACATGTCAGTGGGTGATTTAATAACCACTATAATAGTTTTCTTTTCTATGATATTGAAATCAAAATTTTGAGAAAGAGACATCATGATCAAGGTTAAATCCTTCTTGTCCAATCAATCCCATTCTATTTTGTACTTTTTTTAGGAAATTTACTAGAAAAAAGATCATATAAACTTTTTTGTATTAAATGATCCTCTAGTTTCATTCACCAAAAAGAAAATTCTATTCCATTAAACTTATTGATAGGAACCTTCCCTTCCTCTAAATTCATTCATATCAAAAATAGTAAGTCCAAATAAAATCAAGATAACTTATAATCCAAGGAGGAGAAATTTAAAAGTTGTGAGTTAAGAAGAACCAATTCCATTTGATTCTACTTTTTGGGGAGTAAGGAGGAGATAATCATCATTCCTTCCACAAAGAATACTTAAAAATAACCACATACACCAAACATACATTCATCTGATTGCCTTATCCTATACAACAGAAATCTCTACAATACTATTGGACAAAGGTTTTTTCAATGTTACTAGGATTAAATAACACCTAATCACTACAAAAAATTTACAAAAACAATTTATAAAAACTAAAAAGAAAACAAACAAACAATATTTACATGGTTCAAAAAGATGTCCTACATCTATGAGAGAACACTATAAGCATTTTCATTATAGGATATACAAGTAAATACTAAACTTATTGATCACTTCCTATCTTACAAAGTCTCATATAGTTAAGTAAAAAACTCTCAATGTTCAACATTATTTATAAGAATCATCACACTCAGTCATAGTTGGGACACCACCCATATATATATAGGTCTTCGTCTAGTGAATTGGTTACACCGTCCTCCGAGATTCTCAATCAACCTCCCATTGACTTGGGAAACCTCTGATACACCATTGAACCATCCAATAAAACTGCTAATAACCCACCACCATGCATACAACCCATTAATTTAGTATCCACAACCATTGAGCACCATCTAAGAGAACTCTATTTGATGAATTCATCTGATCATATCTATCTGAGGACACTAAAGCTTCCCTAAAAGATTCATTTATCTAATAATCTCTATCTGATGACCTAGTTCAGTACACTCTATCTAATGGAAGTCTGACCAATGAAATATTTCTACCCCAACCACTCTGAAACTGATCCACAGGAAACATAATCCTAATGGTCATTGTCTGATGAGCTCTGTCTGATCATGTTAATCTGATGACCTTTGTTCAGAAATCTCTATCTAAGGAAACTGATGATTTTCCACAAAATCAACATGTATGCATGTGCATGTATATGTATGGTTGTGTATGTGTATTTATGTGCATGTTTGTATGTGTATGTATATATATGTGTGTTTATGTGTATGTGTGTGTGTGTGTGTTTATGTGTATGTGTATGATGTATGCGTATATATTTCTATGTATGTTCATGTGCATGTGTATGTGTATGTGAATGTGCATAGTTGGATACACACATGTATTATTTGGTTAATCTATATATATCTCACACACAAAAATATTTAGACTTTTTTTATAATAATAATAATTTTAATTTCAATTAAAAATTTAGATATAGTTATTAATTAAATATATTTTTTATATATAATAAATAAAATATATATATCTATATAATTAATTATATATATTAATATATGATCAACTATAAATCTATTTAAATATAAATATTAAAATTATTACTTTTAATTTTATAGTTTTATAATTAATAATATAATGTGAAAAACATTTATACATAGTATTATTATTTTTACATTGATTAATATATTTATAAAAATATTAATCAAAACAAGATTAGGATGAAACACCTTTATTAAATAAAATTCAAAACAACAATAGAAGGGGAATTAGGCCAGACAAGGAAACCCAACCCTCATTCTAAAGAAATCAAAAACAAGATCAAAGAAGCTTTGAAGTATCAAAATCTTCAAAATATTAGTATGAGAACATAGAATCATGTTTTGTTGGGCTGCCCAACTATCCCAACCATGTGGGAATCATCCTCATCTACAAGTATTCACCCTCTTCCAAGGAGGCCCAGTAACCCCAACCCTAGCCTCCTTGAATGTTGTCGCATTGGACAAATTCTCCACACACTGGTTGTCCTCAAGAGAACTTCCAAATTGGTAATCCTCTCTGTCATTAGATAAAAATTCAAAATAGATATAATTCATAACTATACCCACTTCTTAAAGGGTGGTGGAAATAATACCCTCTATTTTTAAAAAAAATAAGGGCAAATATCTCCAAATCTCTTAGTAGTAACATGTGTGTCCTTGGTAAATCTTATGTCCTAGATCTGTTTTCTAGTAAAGGATATCATCCCTTTAACTTATTCAAATCATTTTGTGGATTTTGGTTTCATAGAATAATAATCTTTAATCCTTTTATTCCCTTTGTGATCAAATGAGGTAGGTGATAACTTTTCATGAATTGTTGATTCTGGATAAAAATCATATTGCACAATATTTAGTTTGTCAGAACACTGAGTTTGATTGGAATCCCCATGAATATTTTATGGCACATTTATAAAAACATTTATACAAAATTAGAAGTAACTGGAACCAAGTAATATGATCTATATTTTATTGTTTTCCCAGTTGAAATGTTGTTAGGTGTTCAGTGAATAACCTGATCCTTTCCATTAGTATCCTCTCTCTCCAGTCTCACTTATCATTTAATAGAACATTTCAAGGACACTAAAATCATGGAATCAACCACTAATTTATTCTAACCCTTATGATAAATTTCCATAAGAAAATTCCACTCCTGATTTAGTTGATTATCACCTTCCTCTTATGTAGCTTTCACATCATTTGTTTGTTCTTCCACCTAGGCTTCACTAGTCCTAAAAATAGTTCCATTGATAAGGACGTCCCAAAAGGTAATTCTCCCATATAAATTATCTACCCAAGACCCTACAAACCTACTACATATTAAAATATAATTAATCTAATCTAGATTACATGAAATTTGGGTATTCCCCTCTTCAAAAACATACAGACCAGATGAAAAAGTACCACTAGCCCCCTAAGAATAATCCACAATAGGAATCAAGATCAGGCTCTTATCATTTTGAATACCAATTCTATTGCCATTAATACACTATCCTTATACTTTATTTGGATTCTACATACAAGACCCTATTAAGATCTTCTTCCTTATGACCCATGAAGGATTGATCAATTCTCAAACCATGTTCAGATATGAAGAAATTATTGGTAACATAGAGTAAGTCCCTAAATTCTCTAATTTTTCCCTTTGGACCTTGGGATAATTATCAATTACACATCCCTTTAGATAATAGTAAGAAAAAACTAAAATCCTAACCTCACTTATCAAGAGAATTTCTATCTCAGTTTCTCTTTCCAAGGGTGTTTTATTCAAGTGATACCAAAGTCTTAAAAGATATTGATAACTCAAAACTTTTTTCTTGAGTTATATGATGTTTATTGTTGTAATTGTGTCTTCAATTCATGGGTTATTCCACCATAAATTATATTATATAGTATTTTCTATTTCTATTTTTAGAAAAATTAATTTTTAAATTCAAATATTCTTCCATAGTGAATTTGTTTCTCATAAAATTATAACATTGTTGAAAATAATTTCTATCCTTCCCAAGAAATCGCTTTGTCTTCCATATCCATGTTTTATTTTCTTTCCAATGTTTTATGTTCTTACTTGGAAACTAAAATATGTTTTTTTAATTATGGAATTCATATTTAACTTTAATTCTTTATAAAAGGACATTTTATTACTCCTTTTACGATGTGGGTTTTCAATAATGGTATTTTGGAAGACCAAAAGGGTTCTTTTTTTCCTTTTAGGATTATATGTTTTATCTTACAATCTACATTTTCTTTATATAACCTTAAAATGATTTCAAGACCCTATTATTGATGGTTCTTTTAAAATTTAATATTTTTAAAGGTTTTCACTCCACATTTTTTAAAATGACCCTTGAATGTGACTTGTAATTTCTTACCTTACGACAATGTTAATTTTTTTTCTAAAAACTCCTCTATAGTTTTGATTTTTTTTTTGCAATCATCTCAAAATGATTTATTACTTTGGAAATTATTGAAGGTTTTGGGTGGAAGAGAAGCATAGGTGGGGCATTCCCAACTCGTTTTTTTCATAATCGATGATTAATCCGAGATTTACATGATGAATAATAACATAGCCAATGGAATTAATTAAATATTAATTGACATGAGAATCTTGTAACTACAAACATGATCATTACATAATTATTTACAATTAACTAAGTTATTAAAGAATTACCTTTTGATGAATTCTTTCTTTAATGATGAATCTGACAATGAATCTATGTCATACCATCAATGCATCATATGAATCAAGTGTAGATTCCCTCTAGCGGTGATCCACACATGTACTAAAAACCTCTGAGTAATGTTATAGGAATCTCTGAGTGATAATATAGAAGATCCTAATGCTTGTGTCATTAGTCTATGATCAACATAAGAATCACATCAAATATAGAACCTCCTCGATTTATTTAGAATCAACAGGGATAGTGGAGGAGGATAACTCTCCATACTTGAGAGCAATCTTAAAGAGGAGATCTTTGTGGCGTGATAGGATTCTTTGGATTTCGTTGTGAGTAACCAAAACAAATGGCTTGTGTTAGGGTTGAGAATAATATAATTGGGTTTAAATAGTGATAGAGTTAGAAAATAATAATTGTATTATCACCCATATTAATTCCTTAATCCCCATGGAACCTCATGCCTATAATAATAATATTATTTATTGACATGCGTAAAATTGGTGAAGTAATTAAATATTATTTCTTGAATAAATTGTTTAAAATTTATTCAAATAATATTTAATATATATTATTTATCACCATAATTTTAAACTCAGTTCTCCATTACTCTAAAATATTTATTAGAATTTGAATAATGACTATTTTTTTAATAAATAAATAACACAATATTATTCACCAATAAATAAATTAATACTATATTTAGTAAATATAAAATAAATATTTATTAAATATTACAACCATAAATATTCTCTCAAATAAGTAGGGAAAAAATATATGCGATCAAGAAAATATGAATAATTATTAAACCGTGTATTGGAATAAAATTTATTCAATCTGTTAAATAATAAATAATATTTAATATTTAACTTAGGTTTTGGATACACTTTGTGTGTGGTCCTCTAGACCTCTTTCTCAATGGCATTAGGAAAAGTTTCCCAAAGTCCAAGGTTAGTATCTAGAAACACACTAAGGAACCCATAAATAAATTCGTTAATGTCTCAATAAAATGCATCATTATATGAATACTTGATTTAAAAATCACTTTTTATTCAATAAGAAATAATTCAAGCATCCTAGTTCATAAGATCAAGGGGCGGAAGTAATGTAGGCCAATAGTGTCATTTATAACAATAAGTTTACAATTATCAGGTAAGGACCACATACTATTGTAAATAATTAATCTCTCTCCCAGTGTACCTTTTCTAGCTAACAAATCGGCCACATAGCTCCCTTCATTCCATGTGTGTCTGACGAAAATATTTTGCATGTCATAATTCCTACAATACCTGATCGAGTAAACTAACTCCCAGGGAACATCACCTTTATCAATAAGGAACATAACCAACGTTGCAGATTTGTTCTCAACTTCTGTGATTTGGATGTTGAATTTCCTGTATAAAGATAAAATTATGGAAAAATCTTTAGCCTTCGCACCCATAGAATTACCTACCCCAAAAAAAAGACAAAAACTACAAAATCATGCAACCTTAGTTATCTTAGACCAGCCTTCCCCTCACATATCCCCATTTAATCAAGACCCATCTATGTTCAGTTTCATCCCAAAGTGGGGGGTATTCCATCTAACCCATCAGCCTGGATTAAGTTCTATAGTATCCACAGTCATGTAGTAGCTAGAAATAAATCTCCTCAAAGTAATGGAATATCCAGAATTCTTGATCTTCCCCCAGTTCCATCACTAAAATCTTTACCTGCACATGTAGATAGAGTCTAGAAATCATAGCGGTGTACCATGATTTATTTCAACCTTCCTAGAGAATCCATCAAGCAGCTGAGAGAACCATTCCCCGAACCTTGAACTCCATCCCAAAATGACCTGACCCCTGAAACCAATCCTCAATCATGCTATGTATGGAACCATCATAGACATTGATATTCATTCCTTACTAAATGTATTTCTAGACCCCCTTGTCCAAATCATCTTGGAAGAATATATGCTCTGTTGTTTCTTTTTGCGGCCTACTACAACACTAAAAATGGTAGTAAAGAGTTTCTCCTCTTCATTGAACATTCTCATTAGTGGGAATCACATGATTCCTCATGTGCCAAACTAAAAAAAATCATCTTCTCATGAATCTCCTTACACCACAATTTTATGTCCCACACATCTGAGATACTATTCAAGTGGATTAACTAGGTATAACATGAACAAATGGATGATCTAAAAATCCTGGTAAGGTAATAAACATAAGAATAAAGCTTTAGTACATTGGTTAAAAGGCATGACATAATGATATAAAAAGGCATAGAACATATGGAATAATAACATATAAACATGGGATAATATAAAAATGGAGTCATAGTAATGTGTTATAAACATAAGACATGACTTTATCATGAGTCAATATTCATTGCACATAGATAATCACAAGTCAAAGTTAACCACCAAGACAGTTTCACATGGTTGCACGAGTCAAGGCTAACCATCAAGACCGTTGCGCATAACATCTCATGCGACTCAACTTTACCCAATGCATTGGAGTGATATCTAATATTTCCCATCATAACATGTTCATAAATATTCTTTCCACATATAGAATCATACATAATCAATCATACATAAACATACGGGTTACTCGTTGTAAGAATTGGGTATCATAATAATGTCATAAAGCATAAAAAATGGGAGTATCATAAAAATTTACATGAATTAAAGGAATTAGATCATGAATGTAAAATAATAGGGTGGAATAGGAATATATCCTGATAAGTGATGTCAATTTTAAGTGATAACATGCAAAAAAGAGAATTTAAGAAACTTTAGATTTATGCAGTTTAAGAAAAATATCAAAGATCACTTAAAATATAAAAGGGAAAAATAATTTATATAAACCTAGAAGTGAAAAAAGAAGGTTTTAATAATAAAAATAGTGGTTTTATAAAAATAATAGTGGATTAAAATATATTATAGAGTGCACTTGAAATTTGGTAAGAATTCAGGAAGTTCCCTTAAACGGGTTTGCTTATCGGGAAGTATTGAGGAGAGAACCACTTAAAAACATGTATATACCCCAAATATAATGATGAATTGAAATTTATATATGAGTTTGGATCCTTTAAAAAACATTTATAAGATTTTAAAAAAAATAATAGATAACTTCATTTGGGTAAAAAGAAATATAGAGCAACCTAATGGAATAATGGAGGTTCGGGTAGAATCACTTACCTTAAGTCTGATGGTGTACTTAAATTGATCCTAATGTCTTGGATAACAAAATTAAATTCATTAAATAATATTTATAGAATATATTCTTCATGTAGTTGATTTATCATAACCATATTATGTTCATTCGTGACCTTTTTAATGGGTTAGGAAGTTCAATTTCATTGTTTGGGAGTGTTTGTTTCCTTAGTTTTCATGATTGGTTTACTTATATACATATAAGGATAAACATTTAAGATAAGAATGGTTGTCTAGAATTTAAGTTTTATGTTATTATTAGAGACCTATAATATTTAATGGTTATAAAATTTATTTTTTTTATTTGGAGTGAAGATGAATCATTATATAAAACATTAATGATAACCATTGGGTTAATTAGTGATTTTTTATCACATCAAACAAATTTTGATTTATAAATTAATATCACATGTAAAAAAGAATCAGTATAATTAAATTAGACATAAATATAGTATTTTTCAACCATAAAAATGGTTTCATGACCAAAATTCAAGATTGTAATAGAAATTGAAAACTCGTCTTCCTTTATTGTGATAAATTAACACATCTTGGATGGTTTTTTCATTTTTAGTATAAAAGGAGGGGAAAGAAGAGATGATGATGAATTATTGAATTATTATAAAAAAATTCTAGTACGTGTAATGTAATGGAGTTATCATAATATTTGTACGAATGGAGGTGAGAAAAGAAAAATAACGAAAAGAACATGAAAGAAAATAAAATAAATGAAAAGAGAAATTTACCCCTTGAATATAGCTTCATTGAGAACCTCTTTAGGGGAGGGGATTTGGTCTTTTGAAGAGACAAATAGATTATGGATGTGTTATAGGAGATTAGGGATATATTTGAGCATAATTTGGACTAGGAACAAGGCTCGATAGGTGTGAGGAGCGGAGGTAAAGAGGGGTGGTATTTATAGTGGAGGAGATAAGGGGTTTCCCATTATTTTAATCATTAGTTTAATATTTTTTCTCAAGACTATGAATATTATTGATTATTGTGACTAAAAACAGTAAATAGGTCATATTATTCCAGAACTATGGCCATTTATATCATCCATAACTCAAGCACGATGAAAAAATACATTTATTTAGCTTTTATCATAAATTGTCATATTTTACTATTCACCAAAAATTAAAGTATTCTAGAAAAATCACAAAAATCCCCCCAACTATTTTTCTAAGTGTAGAATTCAAAAATGAACTCCGTTTTATGAAAATAATTTTCTAAATATGGGAAATTTAATTTTTAATTAAAATCAAAATTTACTTAAAAAATACAAAATTTAAAATTAAAACTGCTTTTCTAACACTTTGAAAAAGTAATTAAGGTATATTAAAAGTTTCTTATAATCATAAGTAATAAAAATAATTATTTTTGAATACATTTTATGAAAATATATTTTCTTTTAAATTATTGAATTAATCAATAAATTTTAATTAAATATACATGACTTACAAAAATACCTGCACTTAATTAATAATTTTTAAAATATTTACTTACCTATACTATGATATAATTATATAATATTGGAACTTATAAGATGGATAAATTTTATTTATACTTTCATTAATGAGGTAACTATTCAATTGGTCGTTTTATTATTCATAAGGGTCACATTACTATTCCAAAGGTCAAGTTACTATTTCATCTATATGCATTCCTTAACTTCAAGAGATACCTTTTATTTCAATAGTTATTTATTTATAAGGTTTGTATTGTGTTATATATGTAATCTTATATGATAATAATATAAGACATAATAAGGAAATTTAATTGATAAATCATTGGGTCGTTACATTCTTCCCCTCATATGAATTTTTTCCCTCAAAATTTCATTTTACATTCTAAGTTGTAAACATGTGTGGGTACTTTTCCTTAATTGTCGACTCTAGTTCCCTTGTTTACTATTCATATATATGGTTCCTCTATAGTACTATGACTAGGGGATTAGTATTTTTGTGTAGAACTTTATCTATATAATCTAATATCTTCACTAGCTTCTCCTTGTAAGAAAGATCATTCCCCAACTGTAATACCTATAAAGAAAGTATATGTGAAGGGTCTGGTATGTACTTACTTAAGATGGATACATGGAATATTTCATGTACTTTATAAATGGTAGGTGTAAGTGCTAGTCGATAGGCCACACATCCAAAATGATCAGTAATATCGAAGGGGCTGATGTACCTGGGACTTAGCTTTCCTTTATTCCCAAACCTCATAACCTTATTCCATAGAGATATGTGGAGAAATACCATGTCTCCAACTTTAAAATCAAGGTATCGTTAATGATTATTTTTATAGATCTTGTGTCAAATTTGGGATTCCTTAATGTTCTATTGGACGGTTTTCACCTTCTCCGCAATTTCTTTAACCATTTCAGGTCATATCATCTTACTCTCACCGACTTCATCCCAACATATAGGTGTTCTGCATATTTTCCCATAAAGGGCTTCATATGGTGCCATTTGGATGCTTGAGTGGAAATTTTTGTTGTAGGAGAATTCAACCAGTGGAATATGTTGGTCCCACCCCCTTTGAAATCCACAGAACATTCTATGAACATATCTTCCAATGTATGAATAGTTTGCTCAGATTGGCCATCAGTTTGAGGATGATAGGTCGTGTTGAAGTTCAACTCGGTGCATAGAGCATGCAGGAAACTTTTCCAAAACATTGATCTGAATCTCGGATCTCTATTGGATACAGTAAATAGTGATACACTACGTAGCCTTACCACCTCTTTGATATATATCCATGCATGTCGATCCAATGAGAAGTCCTCTTGAATTGCGATAAATTGAGTTATCTTTATAAGATGATCCACAATGACCCATATTGAATTTTTTTCCTCTGTATTTCCTTGGAAGTACAGTGAAAAGGTAAATGGTGATGTTCTTACACTTCCATATTTATATGGCTAGTGGTTTTATCACCCCCTTAGAATTTTTCCTTTCAGCCTTCACTTACTAACATACCAGGCCCTTTGATGTATACTCAGTAATCTCTTTCTTCATATTGTCCCACCAAAAGTTCTCTCATAGATATCAATACATATTTGTGTTCCTTGGGTGAATAGAGAAGTTTGAGCTATGTGTGTCATTCAGAAGTTCATTCTTTATCTTTTTATTGGATGGTACACATAGTCATGACCCAAATCTCATGACTCCATCCTAGTTGATCTTGAACTCATAGGATTTACCATTTCTAATAGTTGTAGGACCACAGGACACCCTGAGAGGGGAGGGGTGAATCAGGGTGTCAAACTTTACTTTTAAAACCAAGGATCTTGTTCCCATGGTGGTAAAAACTCGTTAAACCTATAAGACTTAAGGGAACAGAAAAAAACAACCACAAGAAAAGAGACCACACAACACTTTTAATTGGTTCACCACTAAGGACTATGTCCAAGGAGCATACACTGTCTGGTTATCAGTCATACTTATTCCACTAAACTTCACTAGATGTGGATTAAAAAGTTCGGGTACAGTTATTTTGTCACAAACACATCGCCTTTACAAAAGTATAGGGATAGCTCACTACTTCCCTTGGGTCACTCCCATTGACTCCCCCTAGCTCACTGCCTTTGGTGAAGTCACACTCAGTTTATTGATGTGAAGGTCTCTTCAACAGATTTTCATTGAAGTCTTTGCCTCTACTCAGTATGAGACTCTTCTTGCATCGGAGTCCTAAATTGATGCACTTGAAAGCACTTAACCACTAAACTGGATCTTCAGAATGTGCAAACAGGTTACACTGATGATTGTGTGCAACACATACCCTTTGTGCACAAGTTCTCACTTTTGCGCACAATATTTAATTTTCATGCAGAAAATATTTTGTGCAACAAACCCCTTTACGTGCAACCTTCACTTTTATGTGCAGTCTCCACTTTTATGCACAACCTCAACTTTTACGCGCAACTTCAACTTTTTCACGCAACATCAACTTTTATGCATAGCGTCTATGTTTTCGTACAACTTAAACATTTTCATGAAACTCCCTTTTCATGCAAGATTTACGCACATTAGAACTAAAATCTTCTCTATGTCTTCAACCATACCAAATGAGGGGGGTCACCTCTTATTTATAGGCGTCACCGACCCTCGTGTGAAAAACTCGTATTGTCGTGCAAAAGTATCATTCTTCGTGCAATCCTTTTTTTGCGCAGGAACCATTTTTCATGCACATATCCAGATTTTTCATGCACCCCATGCCTTTTCCATTTTTTATCATTCTGATCCCATAACACCTCTTGTGTGAGAAAACCAAGCTACTTTCTCATTGCGCACAAAACCAATTTAGTGCGCAATCCATGTTTTTCGCACACCAATCCAATATTTCACATAGCTCATTCCTTTTCCATTTTTTGGTGATCTGATCCCAAAACATGTCTTTCACACAAGTTTCCAACACACCTACCCTTTTGTGCACAAGTTCCTTTTCCAAACACACATTTTTTGATTTCCTGATTCTCAGGCCCAAAAATTTGGCAAACACTGGGAAATGACACCACCTTGAAATTGTTGTCTGCTTGAACTGTATGAGCACTTTACTGGAAAACATTCTAAACTTCCAATGAGTATTAAAAACAAACACAAACCATACTCCAATTCTTTCATAGAACAGCCATGGTTCCAACAATATCTTCTACCCTTTTCTGAATTTCAACATCATTTCTTTGAGCATCCTTTATTTTATTCACGAGTTATGGTTGAGAAATCATTTGAGAAATCATTGATGATGTCCCTACCTTAATTATTCTCATGTCCATCCTTTATAAATCTAAAAATATTAGATCCTTTTCAATTCTCATAAATTGATAGAGATGCGGGATCCTTTCTACTTAGATCATACACCACCGTATTTTCCTTACTGTGATGGTAGTGGATTGAGAATTCATAATACTTGATGAGATCCAACCATCTTCACTATCCTATATTAATATCTTTCTATGTGAATATATATTTTATACTCTTGTGATCAGTATATATATCACACTTCTCCCTATAGAGATAACGCCTCTAGATTTTCAATAAAAAGATCACATCTGCCAACTCCATATCAAGTGTCGGATAGTTTTGATCATGTATTTTTAGATACCTTGAGGCATATGCTATCAATTTATCATTTTTCATTAGCACACATCCTAATCCCTTCTTTGAAGCATCAATGTACACCATAAAGAGTCCTCCACTTATCAGTAGTGTGAGTATTGGTATAGTGATAAGCCTATTTTTGAGCTCATTAAATCTTTCCTCACATTCTTGAGTCTAGACAAAATTCACTCCCTTCCATGTCATCTTAGTCATTGGGTTTGACAATCATGAGAAGTTCTTCACAAATTGTCGATAATACCCAACTAGAACCAGGAAGCTACGGATCTCTATTACAGATGTTTTCCTGGGCCACTCTTTAATTGCCTTTGTCATGGAAGGGTCGAGAGATATTCCTTTGCTAGTGATAACATGCCTCAAGAATGATACTTCCTCCATACATAACTCACATTTAATATACTTTTCATAATGTTTCTCCCATCTCAAAGTCATCATAACAATATTCAAATGCTCCTCATCTTCCTCCTTGCTCTTAGAGTATATCAGAATATCATTGATAAAGACTACCACAAATTTGTTGAGGTGATATATAAAGACTCTATTAATTAAATCCATGAATATTTCTGGACTATTAGCATGTCCGAAGAGAATCACTATGAACTTATATTTTCCATACCTCATTTGAAAGGTAGTTTAGGGAATATCTTCCTTCCTTACCTTTAATTGGTGATATCCCAACCAAAGGTCGGCCTTAGAGAAATAATTGGCCCTATGTAGATGATCGAACAATTCATCTATCCAAGGTAGGGGATAATTGTTCTTTATCATGATTTTCTTGAGCTCCTGATAATCAATGAAGAGACACATTGATCCATCCTTCTTCTTGAAAAATAGGACTAGCGCACCCCATTATAAAGAACTCAAGCGTATAAAACCCTTCTCCAAATTCTCCTGTAACTACTTCTTCAACTCTTCCAGCTCTACGGTGGCCAATCTATAAAGTGTATTTGATATAGGAAAAGATCCAGGAATAAGTTCAATTGAGAACTCAACCTCTCGATCAGGAGTAAGAAAAAGAAATTATTCAAGAAATACATTATCATAATCCCTCATGATAGGCATGTATTCGAGAAGTATCATCTCCTTTGTCTCAATCATTTGAGGAAGATATTATTGCTCAAAAGTAAAAATTATCCACACTTGAGATGATGATTCTGAAGGAGATTCATCTTCCTCCTTAGACTTTTATAGGATTGTAGGATACTCTAGGATGTAAATAATGATCTCTCTTTCCCGATAGTTAATGTTGGTTCTATATAAAGATAGCCAATTCATGCCCAAAATATAATCAAACTCCACCAATGGAAGTATGAAAATATTTGATGGAAGGTTCAGTTCACAAACATTTATCGAGGAGGAGGTATATACTTTGGATGCAATAATTTCCCCATTTTTTGTTCTCACTGATAAATCAATCTCAAAATTTTGAGGTGGTGTTTGAATAGTTCTACTAAACTTTCATGATATGAAAGAATGCATAGAACCAAAATCAAATAGTACATTCACTATTCTCAAATTAATAACTAGCATACCTATCACCACATCATTGTCTGGATCCACCTCAGCAGTAGTTATAGCATAATACCTTCCTTGTTTCCTTGTAGGTTATTATTGATTTCCTCTAACAACACTTGGTTTAGGGTAAATTTTCACATAATTCCCATGTTCCTTATAGTTATAACATTGCACTACAAGCTATTCATTGATCTGAACCTTTCTTTCTTCTTCCACATTAGTTGGATTCTTCATATCCATTCAACATTTCTTAGCCAGATGTCTCATTATTACATATTTTAATTAATTCATGGTTCCTTTTAGACAGTTCCTAGGATTCTTCTTCCCACAATTTTGACACGTGGGGTGTTATATATACTTTACATCATGCGATTTATTTTCCAAACCACCTATATTAGACTCTATTTTCTTCTTTTCCACTGGACCTATGAGGCCATTAAAATTATATATAGTGACCCCAAACTTTTACACTTATCATTACATGATTTTAATAATAATTAAACTTTATATTAAAATCCAAGGATCGTAAAGTATAGTGTCTTGGAAGACTAGGTACATAAAATTGAAAACATGGGACTAAATAAAACATTTATTTATTTAATTGTCATAAATAACTCCTAAATTCCATTGTTATCAAACATATATTCATAGGATAATCTGGGGATAACATGAACAAAGGGATGAGCTAAAAATCCCAATAAGGGAATAAACATAAGAATAAATCATTAGCACATGGTTTAGAAGGCATGAAATAATGATATAAAAAGGAATGGAACATATGGAATCATATCATATAAACATAGAATCATATAAACATGGATTCATAGTAATGTGGAAGAAATATAAAACATGACTTTATCATGAGTCAAGGCTCATTGCACATGGAGGATAACAAGTCAAAGTTAACCACCAAAATCGTTGCACATGTAGCACAAGTCAAAGATAATTGCCAAGACTGTTGCACATAACATCTCATTAGACTCAACTTTACCTAATTCATTGGAGCGCTATATGGGTGCACCCATCATAACATGTTCATGAATAGGATTTCCACCTATATAATCGTACATAATCAATCATACATAAACATAATGGTACCCAAAGAAATAAATAGGTATCATAATCATGTTAAGTGATGTTAAACATAAGTGATAACATGTAAAAAGGGTATTCAATAATTTTTACCATTAAAACATTTTAGAGCGGTTTTAATGAAAATAATAACGAGCATTTAAAATAGAAAAAAGAATAATATTTTATATAAAACCATAAGTGATCCAAAAAAATGTTTTCATAATAAAAAATTGATTTTATAAAAACAATGGTGGCTTAAAATAGATGGTTGAGTGCACTTGAAATTGGGTAGGAATTTGAGAAGTTCCCTTAAATGGATTTGCTTTTCGAGAAGTATTGAGGAGGGAACCACTTAAAAATATGTATATCCCTAAAATAGAATTATGAATGGACCTTGATAAATGAGTTTGGAGCATGTATACATTAGTTATTATATTTACCTAAAAACAACAGATAACTTCATTTGGGTAAAAGGAAATGTTGATCAACCCCATGGAATAATGGAGGTTTGGGTAGAATCCCTTACCTTATGTCTGATGGTGTTCTTCACTTAATCCTAGTATCCTGGATAACCAAATTACATTTATTATTTAATATTTCAAGAACCTATTATACATGTAACTGATTTATTATAGCATTATTAAGTTCATTCATGACCTTTTTGATGGGTTAAGAGGTTCAATTTCATTGTTTTTGGAGCATTTGTTTTTTTCGTTTTCATGATTAGTTTGCTTATATATATTTAAGGTTAAACATCTTAGATGAGAAAGGTTGTCTAAGATTGAAGTTTTATATTATTATTGAAAATAAAATAGATTAAAAGGTAATAAAATTCTTTGGATTATTATAAGTAAAGATGAATCCTTATATAAAACATTAATAATAACTGTTTTGGTTAATTAGCGGTTTTTGATCACAACGAACACATTTTTCTTTATAAATTAATATCATATGTACGAAAGATTCTAGAAACTTAAATTATATTTAATAAATATATTATAGTCTGTTTCAACCATCAAAATGGTTTCATTACCAGAATTGAATATGATAATAGAAATTGAAAACTCGTCATCCTTGAATGTGATGAATTAACACATCTCAAATGGTGTTTTCATTTCAAGTATAAATGGAGGGGATAGGATAGATGATGTTGAATTATTCAATTATCATAAAAAAATCCAGTAAATTTAAGGTACTGGATTTATCATTACATTTGGATGAAATGAGGTGAGGAAAGAAAAAAATAATGGAACTTGAAAGGAAATAAAAGAAATGAAAAGAGGAATTAACCTCTTGAATAAATATTCCTTGAGGACCTCTTTAGGGGAGAGTATTTGGTCTTTTGAAGAGACCAAGGTATATTGGATGTGTGATAAGATATTAGGGAGATATTTTATTAGAATTTGGACTAGGCACAAGGCTTGAGAGGAGTGAAGATAAGAGGTAAAGAGTGGTGGTATTTATAGTGTAGGAGAAGAGGGGTTTCCCATTATTTTAATCATTAATTTAATATTTTTTTCTAAATACTATGAATAGTATTTATTATTGTGTAAAAAAATAGTAATAAATTAATTTTAGTATGAACCAATCGCTATTTACATCATACCTGACTCAATTATGATGCAGAAGTTTAGGCTTTGGCATTTATCATAAATTATCTTATTTTACTATTCACTAGAAATTCAAGTATTTTAGAAAAATACCAAAAATTCACCCCAACCATTTATTGATATATAGAATTAAAAAAATGAACTTAATTTTATAAAAATAATTTTATAAATATGAGGAATGAATTTTTAATTAAAATCATAATTTACATGGAAAATACAAATTTTAAAATTAAAACTGCTTTTCTAACACTTTGAAAAATTAAATAAGGTCACTTAAAATTATCCTATAATCATAAGTCATCAAAATAATTATTTATTAATACATTTTATGAAAATAAATTTTCTTTTTAAATTGTTAAATTAACCATAAAATTATAATTAAGTATACATGACTTACAAATATTCCAACACTTAATGAATAATTTATAAAATATTTACTTACATGTACTATGATATATTTATTACACATTGTCACTTATAAGATTGGTAAATTTTATTTATACTTTCATTAGTGAGGTTACTATCAATTAGTCAGTTTACTATTAATAAGGGTCAAATTACTATTTGAAAGGTAAAGTTATTGTTTCATCAGTATACATTTCTTAACTTCTAGAGATACCTTTTATTTTACTCACTCTTCATTTATAAGGTTTTTATTTTGTTTTATAAGTTATCTTATGTGATTATAATTTAAGACATAATTATAATAATGTAATTTCATTTATAAAACATTTTTTTGTTACAATCTCTGATCTCCATTTCAACCTTGAGGGAACAACGAACAATCTCCTTACAACTGTCGAAGTCTCGAATTGCCAAAAGTTTTTGTAGACTTTCTTTAGTCTGCTAAAGAATTAATCCACCTTGCTTTCAGTGTTCATAACAAAGTCAGAGGCATATATTTCAAGCCTTGTGAATTTTTCTTCATACACCCTGATGGACTCATCTTCCTTTTGTTTGAGTCTGAGGAACTCTCTTTCTATCTTGAGATGGAGGGTTTGGGGAAAATATTTATTGAAAATATTTTTATTGAATTCCTCCCAATACATGGAATCAATTTCCTCCTAAGAATTTTTATTCTTGATCAATTTCCACCACCGATCAGCTTACCCATCAAAATGATCGACCTCTAGTAAGAATTTTTCTTATTCTGAGCACTGGAGGATAGAGAATAACATTTCAATAGAGTTAATCTAGTGTTCCGCAAGGAGGGGATCGAAAGATCCACTAAACATGGGAGGATTTTTTCACATGAAAGATTTTATAGAACTTTCTATTTTCTTAGAGGAGGAGGTAATTCTACATGATTCAATTTATTATTCATAACTTGAGCCAACTGAGCAAGTATTGTCCAAAATTTTTGAGCACCTACTCCCATAATATCAGGCATATCATTAGGGCAATCGTCATATTTCCTATCACATTTATTGTTGGAACATGTTCTCTTATTTATCATCATTAACTAATAAAAATAACATATAATTACGGGGCTTTAATACTTAGATAATAATCATAAGGAAACTTTAAACATTAAAGGATAAAATCTTAAAAGAAAAGCATATCCTAACTTGTGATTCCCTAAGTTTCAATCTAGGTTATCCATGGTCTGTTTTCTAACATTTATTCTTATGGGTTTCTTTTTTTTCCTTAATAATGGTTTGTACTAAGATTATAAATTTACCAAAGTATGTCCCTTGGGAGTGTCAAACCTAGAGTACAGGAAGACCCGTTGTCATACACCAGTTCCCGTTTGAGTCTAGCTCAAAGTGGTGTTTTTGGGTTTTACCCCTAGATACATCTGTGCTAGATCCACATCCACTTGTTTTTATCCATATAGGTATGTATTTTCTTGATAAACCAATTACTCTATACTTACCAAAATTTATGGATGTTTTATTATACTTAGTCTCATACCTAAGGTTCTTACTAATGTTCTCTATTCCTAATATCCAAAAATAACTAGACCATCCTATGATAACAACTATAGAAACCCTATACTTTTACACATATAATTACATGATTTTAAGCATAACAAAAAAACATATTAAAATCCAAGGATCATAAAGTCTAGTGTCATGGAAGACTGGGTACATAAAACTGAAAACATGGGACTAAATAAAATATTTATTTATTTAATATTCATAAAGAGATCCCAACTTCCATTGTTCTCATACATATTTATGGGATAACCTAGGGATAACATGAACAAAGTGATGAGCTAAAAATCCTATTAAGGGAATAAACATAAGAATAAATCTTTAGCACATGGGTTAGAAGGCATGACATAATGATATGAAAAGGATTGGAACATATGGAATTATAACATATAAACATAGGATTATATAAACATGGAGTCATAGTAATGTGTAATCAACATAAAACATGACTTTATCATGAGTCGGGACTCATTGTACATAGAGGAGCACAAGTCAAGGTTAACCACCAAGACCGTTGCACATGGTTGAATGAGTCAAGGATAACCACCAAGACCACTGCACATAACATCTCATAAGACTCAACTTTACCCAATTTATTGTATAACTATCTAGGGACACCCATTGTAACATTTTCATGAATATTCTTTCCACAAATAGAATCATACATAAACATAAAGGTTACCCATGGTAAGAATTGGGTATCATAATCATGTCATAAAGCATAAAAAATGGGAGTATCATAAAAATGTACATGAAGGAAAGGAATTAGATCATTAATGGATAATAATAGGGTGTAATATAGATATATCATTATAATTTATGTCAATTTTAAGTGATAACATGCAAAAATACCATTTAAGAAACTTCATAATTAAAACATTTTAGTGTGGTTTAAGGAAAATATCAAAGATTTCATAAAATAGAAAAGGGAATAATATTTAATATAAAACTATAATTGAAACAAGGAGGTTTTAATAATAAAAATTGTGGTTTTAAAAAAACAATGGTATCTTACAACATATTATAGAGTGCACTTGAAATTGGGAAATAATTCGGGAAGTTCCCTTAAAACGGTTTTCTTATCAGGAAGTATTTAGGAGGGAACCACTTAAAAACATGTATGTACCTAAAATATAATGATGAATAGACCTTGAAAAATGAGTTTTTATAACTTAAAAAACATTTATAATATGTACAAAAAAATAACAGATAACTTAATTTGGGTAAAATGAAATATAGAGAAACCCAAAGGAATAATGGAGGCTCGGGTAGAATCCCTTACCTTAAGTCTGATGGTGTCCTTAAATTGATATTAATGTCATGGATAACCAAATTAAATTCATTAATTAATATTTAAATAAATTATTATTCATTAAATTGATTTATCATAACCTTATTAAGTTTTTTCATGACCTTTTTGATAGGTTAAGAGGTTCAATTTCATTGTTTGGAAGCATTTGTTTCCTTGGTTTTCCTGATTGGTTTACTTATATAAATGTAAGGATAAACATGTAATATGAGAATGGTTGTCCAGAATTTAGGTTTTATGTTATTACTGAACATACATAAGATTTCATGGTTATAAAATTAATTTGGTTATTTGGAGTGAAGATGCATCATTATATAAAACTTTAATGATAATTGTTTTGGTTAATTGGCAGTTTTTATCACATCAAACACATTTTGATTTAAAAATTAATATAATGTGTACAAAATATTAAATAAACTTAAATTAGACATAAATATAGTCTGTTTCAACCATAAAAATGCTTTCATTAAAATAATTTAATACGATAATAGATATTGAAAACCTGTCTTCCTTGAATGTGATAAATTAACACATCTCATATGGTGTTTTCATTTTTAGTATAAAAGGAGGGGAAAGGATATATGATGATGAATTATTCCATTATGATAACTAAATTAAAATAAATTTAAGGTACTTTAGTTATCATAAAATTTGGATGAAATTAGGTGAGGAAAGAAAAAGAAATAAAAAATTTGATAGAAAATAAAAGAAATGAAAAGAAGAATTTACCTCTTGAATATATCTTCCTTTAGAACCTACTTAAGGGAGATGATTTGGTCTTTTTAAGAGACAAAGGTATTAAGTACGTGGGATAGGTGATTAGGGAGATTTTTGAGTAGAATTTGTACTAGGAACAAGGATTGATTGGTGTGAGGAGAGGAGGTAAAGAGGGGTGGTATTTATAGTCGAGGAGAGGAGGGGTTTCCCATTATTTTAATCATTAGTTTAATATTTTTGCTCAAGAATATGAATATTCTTGATTATTATGACCAAAAATAGTAAATATGTCATGATAGTCCATACCAATGTTCATTAACATCATCCATGACTCAATCATGGTGCAGAAATTCATTTATTTAGCATTTATCGTAAATTATCATATTTTACTATTCATCAAAAATAAAAGTATTTTAGAAAAATCCCAAAAATTCACCCCAGCTATTTTTTGATGTGTACAATTTAAAAATAAACTCTATTTTTTGAAAATGTTTTTCTAAATATGTGAAATTTCATTTTTAATTAAAATCACAATTTACTAGAAAAATACAAATTTTAAAATTAAAACTGCTTTTATGACACATTGAAAAACTAATTGTGGTCTCTTAAAATTATCTTACAATAATAATTCATAAAAATAATTTTTTAAGAATAAATTTTATGAAAATAAATTTTCTTTTAAATTATTAAATTAATCATAAAATTATAATTAAATATACATGACTTACAAAAATACCAACACTTAATTAATAGTTTTTAAAATATCTATTTATACTATGATATAATTATATAATATTGTCACTTATAAGATGGCTAAATTTTATTTATACTTTCATTAGTGAGGTTACTATTCAATTGGCTGGTTTACTATCTATAAGGGTCACATTACTATTCCAAAGGTCAAGTTGCTACTTAATCGGTATAAATTCCTTAACTTCTATAGATAGCTTTTGTTTCACTCATTATTCATTTATAATGTTTGTATTTTGTTCTATATGTAATATTATATGATTATACTATGGGAAATAATAAGGGAATTTCATTGATAAAACATTGGGTCATTACAAGGATCCTAAGAAAGTGCACCCATTCGGTTCATCCACCAATGTAATTCTTTTGAAAACCTACTTTTGATCCCTATTCAGAATAGAGTTAAAAAAGTCCAGAAACAAACTAGCCTCTTTGAATGATATATTTGGGGTTAGGAAACCTGGTAAATGAAAAATATCACCTGATCAATTCGTATTCCACATACTGATGTCGCCGCGACCAATCGTCCAGCCAACAACTCCATCTATCTTCTTCAGATGACTAATCATGCGCCACGAAAGGCTTGATAACCTCCTGAAGTTCATATCTAAGCTCCTCCAGTCTGCCCCATATCTATATGTAATTAAATTAGACCAGAGGTAGCTCCCTTTCATAGAAGTCCCAAGCCAACCTATCATGCATGGATTACATGGTCTCCTCCACATCACGAAGGCTGATGCTCCCTTCATCAACTAGTTTGGTCAGTCTTTTCCACGATGCCCATTAGTAGACGCTAGATTGATTGGTATCCCATAAAAAAACAGGGTAAATACATTTTACAAATTCCTAATAGTACCCTTCAGTGGATTTAGAATGGATATCACATGCATCAGAATAGATGTGAGAACACTATCAATAAGAGTGATCCTACTTCTGAATGAGAGTAATTTATTTTTCCAATTGCAAATTCTCCATGTTTTCTGGTTGATGAGATCATAAAAGAGAAACTTTTTGACCCTACCATTGGATATAGGGTCACCAAGGTAAACCAATGTAAACCATAGAAAGGTGATGCCACTAAGTACCCAACATAGACTGAATAGAAATTACATGCCTTCCTGAGCACTTATTGAAGATGAAAACATTTATATTTCTTGAATTAATGCTTTGACCGCTCAACTTTCCATATAAATATATGATGTTGAAGAACCCAGAAATTTATTTTTACCTACCATTAATAAATAATATCATATCATCAGCAAACATAATATGCAACACCATGCAATTTTTGAACATGTTATGATACAGAAGAATCTTCCCCTCCTCAAGGCTTCAATGAATGTTCCTTGTAATCACCTCTTGGGCCATGATGAACATAGTGGGTGATAAGGTATCACCTTGCCTTACACCACGTGTCAATTTAAAGAATCCAAAGGCCTTACCCAGGAGGGAAATTATGATCCATGGGGAAGTGTAACATCTAAAACAAAAGTCACAAAACCAATCATGAAACCTAAATTTTCTCATGACCGGGAGAATAAACTTCGATTCTAGTTTATCATATGCCTTTTCCATATCCACCTTAATCATGATATTGGATACAACTATTTTTTTATTCAATTAATTAACCATTTATTTGGAGACACCAATGGCCCCCTAAATTATTCTTCCTTATACAAACCCATGTTGCTCAGCCAAAATAATTTTTGGAATAACACTACTAAGTATTCTATTGAGAATAGTGGATAGGATCGTATAAACAATGTTTCCCAATAATATGGGTATAAACTGATTCAAGGTAGTAGTATATTTCTTGTTAGGTATTATAACCACTTTAGAAGCACATACGACCTGGTTCAAAGAGCCTCATTTGAAAAAACCCTCTACGGCATCCCTCACTTGAACCTTCACAATATCCCGAATTTCAACAATGAATACACCCAGAACACCATCAGGCCTAGGAGCACTGTCCCTTATCATGTTGAACACTGTGGTTTAATTTCATTCTCCTCAGAAATAAATAACATGACCTCATCTTCCCTATTCTCCACCAACTGTGGAATACAGTTCATAAAATTATCCTTTCTAATATGTATACTAGACCACTCTTCATTGAATCAATTTGTTCTTTCCAAGAGATCTTTGAATTAATCCAATTCCCTTTTCCCAACCACATCTATATCTGAACTTATGGAACCATATTAAGCCTGATATTAATCCTCTTTCTCAAACTTTTCTCCCTAATACACACCTAAAATAGGAGGTATTTTCCCCCTATTTAAGATGTAAGGATCGAGACTATTGTCAGTAATCCCATTCAACTTGTAGTAGTTTCTCAACAAGCAAGTTATTTTTCTCCACCAACAAGGCGAAGAGATTATCATCCCATGCATCAAGAAGATCATACTAAAGTTTCACAATATCACTTTTGATACCCTCCAAACTAGTTTCCTCATTACCTTTATATGAAATCCAATACTGTAAATCCTTCCTCACGCGTTGGAGCCAGTTCATAAGACCATTCCAGGTTATGCCCCACTCTGTTTTGTCCCAAGAATCCCTAATGATCTATAGAAAACTATCCATATAATGCCAATTATCAGGGTATTATAATGTTCTAGGCCCCATTCCCCCCTCCTTCAGCATCACAAGAAGAGGGGAATGATCATACACTAATCTATAAAGGTGAGAGATAGATGCCCGAGCAAAGGAATCCATGCCTTGCATGTTGGACAAACATCGATCAAGTTGACAAGATATCCTCCTAGTGCCACGAAGTTTGTTACACCACGTATATATGTTACTAGTAAAACCCATATCAATCAGACCTATAGTGGCCAAGAAGTTTCTAAAATCACCAGTTTCATTAGCAGAAATATCCAAAACTCCACATTTCTTTGACCCATCAATAATAGTGTTAAAATCGCCACAAAAAACTAGGATAGGTTACCTGGATAATGAACATGAAGTTGCTACCATAAAATGACCCTCTCATAATCCTCGAAAATAGATTAAATGAAATAAAGGATAAACTCATTGCCTTTTAGATTTATCTTGGATTTAATAAATTGTGAAGAAAACTCCACAATATCTAATGTCATTCCTGATTTACAAAAAATCCATATATTCCAGTTGTGGGAACCTGTACGCATGTAGTTTCCGAAACCCATATTATTTGAAAAGAAGGAAATATGGTCCACATATTTTTTGGTTATAAAATAGAAATGATAGGTACACAATTCCTATGATCATCAGAATGCATGAAGGCTCACTTGACGCGAGCCCCCAGATTTAGATTATTTCATATGATAATAGAAATCATATGAGAAGGGGGAAACATACTTTAATCCATTATAGAGATAATATTTTATGCATTTTTATGAATTTAAATTGTTTTAACACTCTCAATTTATCAATTTTAGCTTATATGGATCAATTTTGGAATTATTATGTGTTTTGAGAAAAATTGTAAAAATTGGTTAAATTTGGAATTTTGGTACTTTTTAATCACAAGGGTATTTTAGGAAAAAATTATAAAATATTAATCTAATTTGAGTGATTATATAAGGCCCCGACCTTAAACCTTACTTAATAATGAATTAAATGAATAATTCACATCGATGATCTTTTCAGGTTTAGAGTTTTAGAGAATTAGGACATAACTATTACATCTTATAAGATTACAAAGTAGTCACTTCTACTAAATTTCCATAAAATAAAAACTCTTAAAAAGAAACATGTCTAGTTCCATGTTTTAAATAGCATGACTTTTACTTGATCCCATCCTTGACCCTATTCCACTTTAAGTCCTATGAAAAACATTTCAAAACATGGGGTGAGCATAAAAAGCTCAGTAAAGGATACATAAAGACGGAAAACTATTAGTTTTTTCAAAACAACCAGTAAACCATGAATACTTTATCAAAGTAATACTTTTCACCTTTATGAAGTAGTAAAAACTCTTCACTGAATAAAATACCATTACTTACCCTTTTGTAACCAAAAGATTACCATAAAACCCATATAAAGAACACATAACATATAAAGGTAACTTGGGACATAAACATACTTAAATGGAATAACCATATGGTTGACTTCCACACATACTTAATGGAATAGCCATACGGCCGACTTCCATACCCAATGCATTGGAGGTTATAACGTAACCACCCGTCCTGGTATTCACGGCACCACCCATCATATGGTTTATCACGTAACCACCCAAAAAATGTCCAAGTACCATCATTACACATAAAATATTGAAAATATAAACATTTCAATAAAAACATTTCATTTTCAATCAAAATAAGTAATTCCAAGATATTGAATTAATCAATCCATTTTCAAAAATCATTTAAAAGAGATTTTTGAATCAATGTGTCCCATACCACTTTGAAGCGTTTATTGGAATTATAATTTTAAAACATTAATGTCCATATAAATAAATATTGAAAACCATTTTGAAAACATGGACATTAAAGATAAAGAATTATAATAATGAATCTTTAAAACATTTAAAAAGATATTTTTGTTAAAGAGTTTTTAACAAAATGAGAGACTCTTGAATACAAATAATTTCAGAATAACATGTAATCCGAGCTTTATAATATCATGATAATAAAGGGATTCATGATATAATATGTCAAAGGACAGTATACACACCATATAAGAGTGAATTGGTGCATAACAACAATGAAGTCTCAATGGAAATGTAAATTGAGATGAAATCCATTATAAAGATGGTATCCTTAAATTAAGGATAAATCTATCACATAATTATGTGTGAGAAATATAAATACACCCAATATAAGTGGATATTAAGTGTGAAATAATCAGAGGTCATTCACACATAATCTTGGAAAAACAAAACCAATGACATAGATATTTAACTCAATGAAATGAGATTGAGTTATGATTTCCCATACAAGTTCATAAGAATTTATCAATGAGATGATTATGTATAGAAATACTATATCCACAAAAAGGTTTGTGAAAATTACAACATAGATATTCCACACATAATCTTGGAATAATAAAATCAAGAAGTAGAGGTTTAACCCAAATAATTGAAAGTGGGTTAAGAAGTTCCCTTATAGAAATCTGACAGCCTAACGACGTCACTTTAAAATTCATAAAATGAGTTGATGAGAGAGAAAATGGTATCTAATCACTTGGACATAAAATTTGCATAAATAAGGATATAGAAGAACATATACCAACATAATAGTATGTGAATTAAAAGACATAACAAAATAAGTCTTTTAAAAAGAGGAGGGTGAAAGGTCCCCTTACCGAGTTGGGTAACTTTCGAAACATACACCCCATGGAAGAAGGGTCATAAAATGAAGATGTAAATACCCATAAATGAAATTATACTAAACAAAGTGTATAATAATGGGCAGTACATACACAAATCAAAGGAAATAGTGGCAAACATAGCATAAATGTCACGGGAATAAAAGTGAGATGAAAAATCCCTTACGGAAACTCGGCAGCCTAACAGCGCCACTTAAAACTTCAAAAAATGGATTTATGAGATAAAATAGGGTCTCTCATAATATGAACATAAAAACTAAAGTATGAGTAATATAAAATAACATCCCTAAACATAATAAATATGAGCTTAAAATAAATGACATAAAAGAGTGTACTTAAAAAGAAAGAGAGGGGTAGGATCCCTTACCTCGGGTCCGACTTGACTCGATCGTTCTTTAACGTCCTGAATAATAAACTTGAGTTAATTTCCACTTGATTAAGAACCTTTTTCAAGTTCATTATTCCTTTTATATCACTTATTTCCATGTTATAAGCATTATGTAATCATTTAAGTTAATAATGTTTGTTTTGTTGATATTTGGTTCTTAAGTCGAAAGTGGACTTCTTACAATTACATGTTGTTCGTGTGGTAAAAGGTTCATTATATCCAGAATGATATTCATGATTTTGATATCATATATATCATATATATCCAGAATATACAAGTATTTATAATATTACATAATCATTTAGAGGTAAGAAATGAAATTCACCGTTCATGGAGACGGTAAGCCGTACGAACGCATGAACGCTACTTTCATTTCTATGTCATATTAATGGAATTAAAACCAAATGAGAGGTATGTATATTTTAATTACAGAATTATATTCATCATTTATATGTAACATACATAATATATAATAACTTTAAGTCCATCCTTTATACATCCCACATATGGCATTAACGAATCAAATCACTTTGAGGGGGAGGTAGTCCGCACTTCCTAAAATAAAATTATCGTGTTTACCCACAATGGAAACCATAAAGTTATGCCACTAAAGAAAAATAAATAAGCTTAAGTAAAACATAAACATATTATATATCATATATAAATATAGTTACATCTTAATGACCACCTTTGAAGGTGTTATATGAGTGTTGAACAATCATCGTTTCGTGAGGCAGAAATTCACCATCCACAGAAACAGTATGTTCTTTAACCATTAGATGTAGGTGTGTGTAAGTGTAGCTCTAATGATTCTTATAAAAACATCCTAGTATATTGAAGATACTTTAGTTGTTACAAAAGAAAATAATAAAAAGATTTTATGGGGGTGGAGAACCAAAATAAAACAAAAGAACACAAGAGAAGACACTACCTTTAAATCGGGTAACTCTTTTTCATTTGAGCTCAAAGGCTTCCTTGGGAATACTTCTACCCAAAGTGAGGCTTATAGGAGTAATAGTGGTATGTGTAGAGACAAAATGGGCATGGTTTGGCCGATCCAAAGGCTTGAGAGGTGTGGGTAAGGAGGTAGAGGTGGGGGCCTTTTATAAGAGGAGAGGAGGGGCACTCTTGGAAAGTAAGAAAATGTTACTTTATTTTAGAATGAGTTTCAGATTTTAAAGGTCCCACATTGATTTTTTTCGATGATAAGGTGATAAGGGTTCGAAATATACTCATCCAATAGGTTTTGGACATGTTTAGGTCTTATATTTTACATTATTTTTTCATTTTATTTAAATCGTTAAATAATGAGGTAATCGCTGCATCATCATGGTGTCATAAATAATTTAATTTATTTAATGTCTAAAAATTATAAAAAAAAATACTATAATGTAGGAAATCTTTTTATATTTCCAATTAATATTTATAGTCAAAAATCTGACTTGTATAACCCCATATAAAAATTGTTTTAGTAAAACAACACATATTTGTGACATTTTAATTTTAACATTAAATAAAAAGGTATTAATGTCATTTTCCTACCAAAGTGGATCCATGGGGTCCCCAAGTTGACCCATGGATTTTCTTGGTCGGCCATGATACATCCAATGAGGGTAGGACATGTTTCTAGGTCATTTCATATTATTAAAACATTTTTTTTACCTTAAATTACACTAATTACCTCTAATCGCGATTAATAAACTTAAAAGTTACTATTCACCAAAAAATTATTTTAATCTCATTGATCCACATTTTACTTCTTAATGACAACCATGTATGTCTGATTTTTGAAATTCAAATCACAGAAGTGGTAAAGTTTCATTTAAATGAAAAAATCAGTTTCTTTAACTACCACTTAGTGGTTTCACTATTCATCAAAAATTGAAGTTTTTCAGAAAATTACCAAAACATTACCCTAGGATATATTTGATATTAGGAATTAAAAAATGATGACTATTTTAAAAAATTCAAAACATATAAGTTACATTAATTAATTTAATAATTAATTCCCGCTGTCAGAGCAAATAGCGTGTTTTTATGAAACAATAAGTATCAAAATATTGACACTAGTTTAAGTCCAATTTCAAGATGAAATTAATTCCAACGACCACTATTGGATTAAATGGTAAAAATATATTCTAATTTCACTTTGAAACCAATTCTTAATCATATAAAAATATTATATTAAAACGAGGTTTTGAATTAAAAAACTACATTTTTCACTATTCATTAAAAATGATCTTTATCGGAAAAATACCAAAAATTTACACAAAGTGAATTTTGATGTCCCGATTCTAAAGAAGAGTTTTATTTGGTCCAATAGAATGTATAAGAGTGACCAAAACTATATTTAATTACGGTTTTCCATCAAAAGTTGATAAGTGGACCTTTAGTGAAAATTAGAGTATATATGCCTAAAATTGAATTCTTTTCGTATTTTAAGCCTTTATCATTTATTGGATAAATGTAAAAACATTTAACAAACATATATAATCATATTTTAGTTATTTCTATTCATTCCCGCCAATACAACGGCTACGTGTTAACTAACATTTAAAATAATTTTATTTTATTATTAGAGTGCAACGTAAGATTTCAAAGGAACTCGTTGTTGCGTATTGGGTAATCCATCAAGCATAGCGTTCCCTTTAAATTAATATTAACATTTTATTCAAAAAAAAGTATAAATATAAAAATGTCATATTCTTTAATTACCTGGGGTGTTACAGATTATTTTATTGTTTTATTTATTTATTTATTTTCTTTAATTTTTTCTTTAGGACCAAAATTTGATTCGAACAAATAGAGGTCCAAAAAAATCGATGAAGTTCGAAAATATTCTGAGAGGACAGTGTGGACCCTAGCTCTGTAACAAAATTATAAGTTGGGATAGACACCTCCAATTGAGGTGATTACATCTGTATATGAAATATAAATCAACGCCTCATTTTCCCATTAAATTTTATAGAGTTTTTCATCTATTAATGTGGTACATTGGACGTTATACATTTAAAGAATAATTCTTTAATTCTCAGAAAGATACAGTATATACTAGTATAAATTCTATAACTCCTTAGTTAGGTTGACAATTAAGATAAAATTTGGATATTGAATGCAAAATACATTTATCAAAAACTTTTATGAAGTATGGAACATGTGAATCATCCCATTAATGGGTCAAAAATGTGACAACTTTCAGAGGATAGATTCTAGACTATAAAAAGAGGAGATCTCATCATTATAAATTCATTCTAATCCACCCCATTACATAGGAGGAACCAAGTAGAGGAGGAAAATGGACATTTATGATTTCTATTTTCTTTTATTTTTTTATTTTTATTTTTATTTTCTCATGTAATGCATTCATATTTTTTATATTAAATTGTTTCTCTTTCCTTATTCCATCATTCATTCTCTTCCAACTCTAATTATCCTTCTCTCTTCCATCTTTCTATTGTGATCTTTGTTCACATTATAATGGAAATTGACTAAACTGAGGATTTTTCCTAGGGTAGGATTCATGGTGTTATTTTTTATTTTTCTTCAATTCAAAAAAAAATTAAATCTATTTGTGGTGGATGTGAGAGTACTGCATAGGTGTGGCGGTCGACCACCATGACATTATTTTCAATTTCATTTTTTTCATTGATTCGTTCATTTTTAATCCCTTATCTCAGGAAAAACCTTTATACAATGTAGTTAGTGTTTCCTTAAGGGATTAGATGATATACAGTGGAGCCGAGTCTTCTAGGAATGACATTCTCAGTTGAGGTGTTATCCTATTTGACTATTAAAGGAGGTGTTATTTGGTGCACTGGAGGCATGCTAAAATCACATACTCAATAAATCAAAGAAAATTAATTCATTAATGAGGTTTCACTAAATGGATTATCAAATTTAATTTAAATAAAAAATTAATTAATTAATGAACTTGTGATGTCCAACCATAGGACCAAGACCTTTCTTCCCTAATTTCATTCCGTCTACATCTATATCTTCATTTAGATTTTAAGTTTTCATTTCATCATTTTAATTGAATGTTTTCCAAAACCAATATTTTCATGAATAATATAAAAAACCAAAAGAATTATATTAGGTGAATTAGAATTAGTGATTTATCCAACTATGATGCTCCACAAGTGAGATGACCCTGGTCAGCCTCTGTGTTATATTAGGAAAATTAAATTTCTTTTTCCACACCCTATAACAGGTGTGCGCCAATCTAGAGCTTTTTCTAGGCAGATAGACAGTTATTTCAATCACTTTTTAAAAATCGACAATTTTTTTAAATATTTTTTCATTTTATTTATTAAAATAAAAAATGAAAAAAAAATCTTTTTTCCCATGAGGTTTTCAAGTAACTATTTTTCATTTCACGGAACAGTTACCCACAGGTGAAAAAATAAATTATTGACTCACCCTTATCATAGGTGAATGGTGCTTCTATTATTATTAGATATGTGAGGTAATTTTTTGCAATAAAATAATGAGGAGATGAAATTTAAAGAATTCATAACTAGCTTGAGGAAGTATATGAACCAAAAAAAATTGAAGCTATGGATCGAGAGATAACTGTGTTCTCCCATTGCTTTCTAGAATGTTATCAAGTGGTGAAGATCCAAGAAGAGTACCCCTTAGTCTTCCCAAATTTTTTTGAAGAGATCCATGAAATGGAGGATCCTGACTACCTGCCACCATCTGCTATTGCTCAACTTCAAGAGGTGATTTCCACTGAAAAATAGATTCAAGATGAACTAAATTAGGGATATAATAAATTCTTGGCCTCAAAATCATTTGATTTTATTGAAAATAATTTCAGTATCACTCCTAAAAGTTTTTAATTTTTCAGATTTGGCCAACTCGTATTATACCCTGGAGGAAAATGATGAAAAATAAGATGCACCTGTTTAGAAACACATAAAGATCCCTAGATATGTTGAACATTTACCAGAGGGAGTAAAAGAAGAGATATCAGTGTCTCTTCCTGAAGAATAAAATATAAAATATTCCTATAGTAAAAGAGAAGATTTTGAAATTAATAGATCAAATTTAAATTTTGAATCTCCCTTTGATTATTCTTTTCATGTAGCACATCTAGAGAAACCACTAGATTTTGAAGAAGATGTTTCACAAGTAGTAACAAAGGAGGTGGAGGTTCCATACTTCATCCAACCCTCACCATGAAAGCTATAAAAAATTATGAAGGTAGTGGATCTTTTTTACTCTATACATGAAATTATCCCCAATAAGAAAAAAGAAGTTGATGCTGATAAAATCCACATGTGGTGATTCATGTTAAAGAAGCCCCAACCACAATCTAATTTTGTATAATAGATAGTAATTCCCACTAGAGGCAGTAAAACTTCAGGTTCCACTTGGTGGATCATACCAAGACCTATCCCTTACTTTCTATGAATTTAGATTTCAAATTCATTTATTAGGAATTATTCAAGCATGTATCCCCCTCCCTCTATCATTTTGAGCTTAAAAGACGTTATCCTTGTTCTTAATTGTGTAATTCTATTTTGTAGGGTCATAATAGAAGAAGGAATCCTCAGGAAGTGAATGATAAGTACTAAGATTCATGATAAATGGAGTTCATTTCTATTTTTTAAAATTTTAAACTCTTTAAATTTTTGTCCAAATCAGGATCTAATCTTTCAATTGTAATTGCATACCCATGATTGAATTCATTCTTTACATGACTAATATAGGAGACATGAGTTTCTTAGGAATCCAGTGATTCCATGTTTTAGATTTAAATGTTAATGAAATTGAATGTGTAAAATGAATAATTGGATTATTATAATGAGTCATGGATATTGAAATGATGACTCATGATTTGAGGGAATTGATTGATTCATGTAAATGAAATTACCCAACTATATTTCATGATTCGAATTTATGAAGTATTTTTGAATTGATTTGTTATTATTAATCATGCCTTACAATATCATATGTATCATTACCAAGAAGATTTATAGACCAAGTACTTCCTATTTATTCTTGATCATATTTCTTGAGTGATTTTAGGGCATGTCACCTGCTAGAACTTGTTTTGAAACTTTTCAAAGATACTGAATTGGAAAAACACATTTAAAATGATTGAGGTATATTTAAAAACCCTTATCCTTAAAGACCACTTTTATATCAATACTTATTTATCCCATAGAGACCATGAATGATCTTTATATGAATGAGCCATGTTTCAAGCCATTTTTATCCATTATTACCCTACTCTTGGTATTTGTATTATATTTTAAAGTTGAAGTGTGGTGGTAAAGGGAATCATAGTGGAAGGGATGATGTACATTGTAAGAAATAAGTATTGGTGGTTTTATATTGTATAATGAGAAAGGTCATTTGATTCATTCATTATACTCTCTATTATTTTTCCCCTATTGAATAAAAAATAGAAAAAAAAACAAAAATAGAAATAAAATGAGTTTTGATTTGGGAAAACCAAAAATCACCATTAATAGACCAATTATTTTTATAATAAGTGTTTAGGTGATGGATATGATGTTTTATTCAATCATTAATTTTTAAAAAGTAAAAAAATGAAAAAAATGAAAAAAAAAATATTTGAAAAAAAATTCAAGAGGGTGTAAAAATCATTCATTATGCATAATTTGATCATGACCTTACTTTGAGTTTGGGGAAGTGGGAGTTTCTAATTTGAAGCAGAGAATTTTATTACACTTTTTTATATCATGTGTTGTACTTTATAGATAAACCTCCTCCATAGTCCTTAATTTTTAAAGAATTAAATCCTTCCAAACTTAAGCCTTAGAGTCATTTGAACCTTTATTGAAATTCTTCATGATTTTATGTGTCTTTTGACTTTAAAAAGGGTAGAAAGTAGTTCATTTACAATAATATGGATAAGGATCATGTTATCATGATATGAACATAAATTTACTTGAATTTTATCATGAATGATGAGATAAAATAATCAAAATTGAGTAAAATCGTGACTTGTCATGCTTAATAATAATGAATTGAGGAGCTTGAATGAATGAAAGGAGAAGTTCCATCATTTTTTGAAGGAAAAAAGTAAAATGAATTAATTGATTTTTTATTTTAAAAATGAGAAATTAAATTTATGTTTTATGTAGATTTTTTAAAGTTTTATTGGGCATTGATAATTGTCTGATTTTATTACTTTGTAATTTTAATATCGGTAACATTGGTGTCCACTGATTTCCATGTTAAGATTTTATTATTGAGGAAAAGCATGGTTTAAGTGTGGTTGAATTGATAGAGCTAATATGTTATGAATTTTTTATGAATTTTAATTGTTTTAATCCTCCCAATTTATCAATTTGATCTTATATGGATTAATTTTCGAATTATGGTGTGTTTTGAGAAAAATCATAAAATTTGGTTAAATTTGGAATTTTGATAGATTTTAATCACAAGGGTATTTTAGGAAAAATTTCTAAAATATTAATCCAATTTTAGTGATTATTTTTTTATTGATTTATTTTCTTTATCTTTTTCTTTAGGACCAAATGCTTATTCGAACAACTAGAGGCCTGAAAAAATCAATGAAGTTCGAAAATCTTTCGGGAAGACAGTGTGGACCCTAACTTTTTAATGGAAGCTTAAGTCAATATAGATGCCTCTAATTGAGGAATTATACCTGTATATGAAATAAAAATCCAAGTCTCATTCACCCACTAAATTCCATGGAGTTTTTCATCCATTAAGGTTGGCTATTGGATGTTATACATTTAAAAAATAATTCTGGAATTATCATCCAGAAATGGTCCATACCAGTATAAATTCCATAACTCCTTATTAATATGACCAATTAAACCTAAATTTTTATGTTGAATGCACAAGAAATTTATGAAAAACTTTTATGAAGGATGGAATGAGTGAATCATCCATTTAATGGGTCAAAAATGTGAAAACTTTCAGAGGAAAGATTCTAGCCTACAAAAGGAGGAGAGCTCCTCCTTCTTAATTCATTACAATCCACCCCATTCCATCCAGGGAAATAAGGAGAGGAGGAAAATATCCATTTAGGATTTCTCTTTTCTTTTATTTTTTTAATTTTAGTTTTCTTTTCTCATGTAATTCATTCATCTTTTTTATATTAAAGTGTGTACCTTTCCTTCTTCCATCTTTCTTTCTCTTCCAACTATAATTATCCTTATATCTTCCATATTTCCATCATGACATCTATTAACATTGTAATGGAAAGTATATAACATGAGACATATCCCTGGAGGGGTTTCACGGTGTTCTTTATTATTTCATTTCAATTAAAAATGTTTTAAATCTATTTTTATTTGATGCGGGGGTATTGCATGGGTGTGGTGGTCATCCACCAAGACATAATTTTCAATTCCATTTCTTTTCATGAATTCATTAATTTTTCCTCCCTTATCTTAGTAAAATCCTTCATAATAGGGATTTTGTCTTTATATAAGGGATGAAATGACACATGGTGTAGCCCAGTCTCTTAGGAATAACATTCTCAGTTGAGGTGTTATCTTATTTGACTATTGGGGGAGGTGAGGTTTGGTGTGTCAGAGGCATGCTAAAATCACACACTCAATAAAACTAAGTAAATTAATTCATTAATTATGTTTCAATAAATGAATTATCAAATTTAATTTAAAAAATAATAATGAATTAACTCTTGATGTTCATCCTTAGGACAAAGGCCTTTCTTCCCTAATTTCATTCTGTCTATATCTATATCTACATTTAGATTTAACGTTTTTATTTCATCATTTTAATTACATGTTTTCCAAAAACAAAATTTTTATAAATAATATAAAAACCCAAAATAATTATATTAGGTGAAATAAAACTAGTTATTGAACTAGCTGTGACACTCCTCAAGTGAGACGACCATGTTCATCCTCTGTGTCATATTAAGAAAATTAAATTACTTTTTTCCACACCCTACAAAAGGAATGCACAAGTACAATAGAAACTATTTTCGATCACACATACGAGGATGCTGACATCCATTCCATAGCTCTAGTGATGGGTCCACTGATAGGAATGGAAGAACACACCTTTGCACTGTAATTGACATTAACAGCTGGAGAAGATCTTCTTTCCTATACAATATCTAAAACCATAAGGGAAAAAAACTGGTTGGAGGGATGAACCATAGGAGACTTGGATCTTAGGGTAACCCTCTCTTAGAATAGGGAAACAATTATCATCCTTTCTAGTGATCGCCTGGAAGAGTGAATCTCCACCATCACACCTTCAGGAATGAAGTTGGTACACATGAAGTTTGACCAGCTAGGAGAACTGGAAGAGATTGAATTAGAACATCCAAGCTAAAGCATTGACATCCGAGAATGAGAACAGGGATACAAGGAAAAAAATCCTGATCTTAATCACCAGAAACTAGATGATCCATGCCCAAAGCTGCTAACATGGAGACATAAACCCCAGATTGCGGGATATACACCACCAAGGGGTAGAAGTTACCATAATGATCGAAAAAGGTTTTGCATCTAAAAATTTTTCAGGCACTATAGTGATAAATTCAAATTTGAAAAAAACACTCACTAAGAAGGACACATTACCACCCACTAGATCAGAACTGGAGGGAGAATCCATAGTGGCATATTCAACAAAAACTTCCTTCACCATAGGTTTCACTATATAATTGACGGGAGAGCTCAGAGAAATGAGGGAAGAGGAAGAATCACCCACCTCTTTGGCCACCTTGGGGACCAACCAATAATTCCTACAAAGATCAATATAATTCCCCTGAAGGCCACACTCCATGAAGAACTGAGGGAGAGACTGGAACCAAAATTGTTTCAACCATGAGAAACCAGTACCTGCCCTGATCAGAACTCTTGAAGGGAGAGGCACTGCTAAATCCAACTCCACATAGATGCAAGGGCCCAAAGCATTATGAAGACACCAAGAGCCCTCATACAAGCACAAAAAAACCCTAAATAATTGCTAACTGATTCTAAAATAGCTGGGTTGTGAAGAGTCAGTGGGATCCCAATAATCCATATAAAAATTGTCTCCTTTCTCAATTCCTTACTATAATGATCTTCCCAAGACCATTGAGTGAGAGAGAATCACCAAGAGGCACAATGTCTCTCCTTCCTGGATCAGGCCATCATGAAGTCCTCCCTATTGAAAAAATGAATGTAGAATGAAACATTGGAGAACACTGAAACTGATGCAGGCTAAGAGAGACCCAACAAAAGCAAAAATTTCCTGAAAATTCCATGGAAGTTTTGTTACGTATGAATCTCGCAACCAAGGAAATATCGTGGGAGGAATATGCCTCAAAAAGTTCCTCCACTAACAGATCTACCGTTGGACAACCTTCAACCCTGTCCAGACAATGGGGTGCAATCTAGATATCCAGAATGATGGGAAGACATGGTTTTCCAGACGCAGCCATTGAACTTGATAAGGCTTTTTTGAAATATTTGATTCCTGAAATAAATAGATAAAGACCCTCACCGAGATCTCCCACTGATGGGAACTCCTCCACCCCAAGACTTTTTTATGAAGGCACTGAAGATGAAGGCAAAGCATCTCATGCATGAAGCATGTTCTTTTTTCTAGAATTCATCATTCCTAGAGAATTATATGAATATTTATTGTTTAATATAATCTCTTTATCACAATATATATAATAAAACAGGTTGCATGTTGCTGTCATCAACCTATGTGTTCGATGTATCTTTCATTGACTTTCTAGAAATGAACTTGCCCACAAAATTCCATGGTCATAGATTTATTTAGGCGATTTTATTCCCATAAAAGGGCATGAGATATTAATTACAATTAAATAATAGAATGTAAAAATATATTCTCACATTATAATATCACTCGTGACACCCCCAATATATCATACTTCATCACAAATATATATCATCACATTTTTAATCAATATATCAAGTTAAAAGACTAATAATATCCATTAATAATAATCTTAAAGTCTAAGGATCAATATAAATGTCCATAGATAGGACCATTCAATGACACATATAAATGTGAATTTTATACTGGAAGGTCATGTTATCATAATATTTTGTACTAGAAATTACCAAGGGAATACACAATGATAAAGTGCCTCAAAGTACTTTGATTCCCCACCCCCAATAGCCTATATAATTTTTATCCCATCAAATGATATCATATGGCTATAGAACATATATATTTATGAATACTTTCGTGGAACATTCAAGTTCTCATCATAGTGGAGAATTGTTACAACCTTTAAGTGTGGTAGTTACTCTTATGACATTATAACATACTAAATCATGTAGAAGAAAAATCATTATGTGATAATATGTTTATTAATATTCAAAACAATAGATATATTTAATCATAAAATATATAAAATTTGGTTTTAGGGAACCAACTCCAATATACTCAAACTTGTACTAGATTCAACTGCTAACAACCTTCTATCTAATAGCTCTTACATGATACTCATGATTCTGTTGAGATAACCTTTTATTCAAGGGGTATATCATGTTTTCTTCCCTTGAAACTATGCTCACAAAAACTTCACCCCTATGAGAAAAATACTTAATGATTTGATACTTCCAAGTTATGTGCTTTGTCCATTTGTGTGACCTTGGATACTTTGTAAAAGCCACCACTACACTATTATCACAATATAATGTGATAGTGTCTTTACTTCTAGGTACCACATCAAGATATTAAATAAATTTACATATCCAAACAGATTATTTGGATACATCGTAAGCCATTATATACTTGGAATCTGCTATAGAATCAGTGACAACTGGATACTTTGAACTCTTCCATCTCACAACACCTATGTTTAGACTAAAGGCGTATCCTGACTACGAATTTAGATCATTTTGATCTATTTGAAAGTTAGAATCAATATAAAACTTGATGACTAGTACCTCATCTACTCCATACACCAGGAACATATCCTTAGTTTCTCTCAAGAAAATTTCATTCACCTAGATTATCTTGGTATCCATATAACACCTCGACCTGAAACATTGGGTCTCAGGCGGAGTGTCACACAACCTCATGTGTACCTCCCTATATACAAAAGGTTTACAACTAGTGATGAGAGAAAAAAAGGAACATCATGGGAATACTATTCCCTTAGTATCAAATAATCAGAGAATACAAAATAAGTGATAACTATAGAAATTAAAAAAAACAAGAATAAATAATAAATCATCAAAGCATCAATATATAAAAAAATACCAACCCATGCAGTAATAGTATGGAATTCCAATCTAAAAAACCAAAAAAATGATCCCCATAGGTAGTAAACCAATTTATAAAAAATTAACTAAATATAAAAATTATATACATCTAAGCTCAGAGTACATCCAGACACTAATACAAAATTTACCTTTAATAGTGCTAGAAATGGCCTTTATCAGTGCTAGAAAAGCACTAACAACGTGAGCGATGTTAAAAGCCCATGAAATTTATCATCACTTTTAAAAGTGGTGATAAAGGTTCCATTTATCAGCACCCTTAAAGGAATCCTTTATCAGTGTTGTAGAAGCGCTGATAAAGTATACCTTTATCACCGGTTTTAGAAGCACTGATAAATGTATTTTTTATCAGCACTTTTAAAAGCATTGATAAATGTGTTCTTTATCAGCACTTTTAAAAGTGCTAATAAAGGGTCATACTATAGTGTGCTGTAACAACACACCATATCACCAAAAGCACTAGAAACACACCAAAAACACACTATAAACACACCATATATCAACAAAAAAAGTACCAATATAGAATTTAAATGAAATTAATTTTACAACAAAAATACTAGAAAAAAACATTTTATTATAAACATTTAAAACATTGGTTTATACAATTACATAAATACAAATTATTACATACATTAAAAAACAATCCTAATTGTAAATGTTACCATGATTTCCATTAAATTTCTTTGTTGAACTGCCAACACCGCATGAGTAGATTCAAACATACCACATCAACTCGAAAAAAAGAATCCACCTATATAAGAATATAATTATTATGTGTAATACTAAATGTAAATAAATTAGAAATAAATATGAAATAATACATTAATTCTATGAAAAATTATTTTACTGTGAAAATATCAAGATTACCTTTGTAATTTAACAGAGACTGCAGCATTTATATTCCTAAAAAGGCAATGGAGAGATCTTAAAACAAAGTGATAAATGCAACACTATAGGGGTGAAAAGGTTCTGAGGGAGAGGAATCATGAAAGTTGGACAGATCACCCCAACTAAAACAAAATAATCCACCTGTATAAGAAAACAATTATTATGTGAGTAATAGTAAAAAGAAATAAATTAAACATAAATATAAATGTATTAATTATATAGACAATGATTTTACTTTACAAATATCAATATTACCTTTGTGATTTAGTAGATACAACATTGTTGCTCTTCCTAAAAAGGAATGACACATGGACATAAATCTTTTAAAATAGACAAAATTTGAAAGGAATAATGAAAATTAAATCAACATTTCATTATATAAATTTTTGGTAAAATAGAGAAATTATATCATAATATTACCTTCATATCTTTCCAAAGGTTTTTTTTGGTCCAGATATAAGCTAATAACAAAACTAAGGATTCTTTGTGCACATCACTACTATTGGTTAACTACCACTTAGCATAGAATATGACCTAAACTTCCTACTTGACATCCCTATGATTATACCATCCCACACACACTCCCCACTATATCTATCATATCACCATTCATCATTCACTTTTACTTCTCTTATTGCACCCATTTAATACTTGTAAAGATGCATGATGCATGCAGTTGCATGCATATAGTAAATGGTTGCAAGAATAAATGGAAAATTGAATGTTAAATGCTGATATGATACAAATTTTTCAGAGTGTGTGAGAGATGAGAGCATCACAGGGACACCAGGTAGGATGTTCAGATCATATTCTATGTTAACTCATAGTTAACCGATAGTAGTGAAGTGCATAGAGAATACTTAGTTTTATTATTAAATTTACGAGTGGTGAACATCAAATCCATTTTTGGATTCATTTATAAATGGAGCTAAATAGGCATCAATATTATTCTAACACACTACATTAGTATAAATAGAAATAGAAATGATCAAAATACAGAATATAAATGAACCCTCACATAAGGCACAAAGAGAGATTTCCACAAAAATAGACATCTCCAAACAAGCATGATAGAAAGAGGGGAACTAATTCATGAAAGGATAACCATTTAAAGGTTCACATTAAAAAAAACATTTGAACTATGAAAGGATAATTTATTCATACTTTTATAATGAAATATGAACTTACAACAGCCACAAAATAGAAATGAGGAAACTCCAAATTTCTTCACCCCAACATGGGTGGAAATAACTAAGCCAATGTGTTTATGCTTCTTTCACAATAACTCATCCAAAAATGTTTACTCTACCAACTTCTAAAAATGGAGATCCTTAGATAAGAGGACTCACTCCTTGATCTTTGGATGAATACCCCCAATTAAAAGATAATATTTCGACAAATATTGTGATACCACCTCTGGAAAAAAGTAAACCAACTCTTTGAAGTGTTTAACATAAGCCTTCACCTTCCACTGACCTTATTGGAAACTCACAAGATCTTCAATTTTTATTGTCTTCAACTCCTCAGGTGTAAACCATTAGAAAAATAGGGACTTAAAATATTCCCACATCATCCTAAATTTCATCATTGGTGGGGAAAACAACTCCCATTATTCCAAATCTGGACCCCCAAGAAAACCCAGAACAACCTGAACTCTAACATCGTTATGAGTTACAAACACTCTGAAGACATTCTCAACTTCCTCAAGCCAGTTCACTACCTCTAACAAACCTTGATTGCCATGAAATATGGGTAGCAACTGAGGAGAACTAGAAGAAGGGTGAGACCCACTAAAAACTTCGGGGACCTTTCTGGGAGGCATATTTTGAATAACACAAAAAACATAAAATCGGGTTCAGAATCAATTTGAAACGCAACCGAAAGGAACATCATGGGCCAAAACAACTGGATTGCAAGTCAAATTTTATAAAAAAAATAAGAATTAACTCTTCAAAAACAACTATTTGATTTTCAATTTCAAACCACCTTCTTCTAAGTCCACTTTTGACAACATAATAACCCACATTTTAAAAGAAAATCCAATTCTAAAAATAATTTTTCCTCTTTCTAAAAACTATTTATAAAAACCAAGGCAATATGATCCACAAAACAAAGCATGCACATTGGCCACAATGGATGAGTAATGAGTCGAAACCCACACTAATACAATATTTCTCATGAAATACTTTGAATAATGGTCATAAATCATCTCTTGTCATGCTTATAAATGTTAAATTGCACAAATTCATCCTAGAAGAAAGATGTTAAACTGCATGGTGTCTCTCATCCTATTTTCATGATGTTAAAATGCACAAATTCATCCTATAAGCAATGTAAACACTATATATCATCTTGGTTATAGGACATTAAACTACACAAATTAATTCTAGAAGAAAGATGTTGAAATTCACAACATATCTCATCTTGGTTGCATGACATTAAACTGCACAAATTCGTCATTACAGTAGGAAGTTAAATTGTATAGCATCTGTCATCCTGGTTTCATGAATTTAAACTACAAATATTCATCTTGTCAACAAGACATTAAAATGAACAGAGGAGTCGCACTGACAACGGTGAGGAGATGAGATGTAGGGTTCATCAAAGTTAATAATAGTGTAAAAACGCAAAACACGGAACCCAAAAGATCAAACAATGATATAGGAAAAGTATAAAATAACATACATTAGATTCTATCCTTGATTTATCCTATGGATCATAGTGGAGTCGCGCTGGTAGTAGAAGAGTTCCATGAGGGCTTCAGAACTGCGATGAGTGAGTACCAGTTAGGGTTCTTTTAAATAGATTGGGAACACTTTTAAGAGAACTTTTAGAAAAGCACTACTAAAGATCTGTTTTATCAGCGCTCAAAAAGCGTTGATAAAAATTCTTTTTAACATCACTTTTTAGCGCTGATAAAGGATTTATATAAATAAATATATTATAATTGTATAATTATTAAATATATATAATTATTTATTTATAATTGTATAAATACTTATTTAAAAAATATTAATTATTTATTTATAATAATTATAAATATATAAATTTATAAATATAGTAAATATATATTTATAAATATATTTATTTATAAACATTTATTTACAAATATATTTTTAACATTATTAGTGGATATATAATCTTAAATACATGCATTTTAAAATTGAGTAAAATTAAATAATTCAAAATGAGTGCACCTTAAAAATATTGAAAAATGGATAAGTTTTATTAATTAAATATAAATTATTAAAAAAATATGGATATATATATATATATATTGAAATAAAGATGAATAAATATTGAAAATACTAAAATATAATAGATAAATATATATAAATAAATAATATAATATGATTAAATTGAAAAATAAAAAATAAAAGAAAAAAAATATTAAAAATGAATTCCCTAACTGTAATAGTATTAAAAATAATTAAATAAAATTGACTGATAAAAAACATAATATATTAAATGTATCATGTTAACAGTGAAATTCTAAAATATACTGAAATTTGAATGAATTACATAAATATTAGGTGTATGTGTTTCTATATATTACATAAATATATTTGTGTGAGTGTTTGCATATAATCCGTATTAATTACATTTATATATATACGTGAAATCAATGTAACACATGATGTTTGATATAAGTTGAATTGAAAAATCAAACAACATTAAAAATAAATAAGATATTAATATGTTTTTAATTAACATTTTATTCATTTTATATATATTTATATTTAATATATATTATTTATTACTATTAATTATTAATATATATATATATATTATACTTATTCATTTTTATTAATAATTATTTCATTAAAAAATAATTTTTTACTTTATTCATTTTTAATTTTTTTTGTTCAATTATATATTCATTTATATATCTACATTTAATATATACTATTTATCATTATTTATAATATATATATATATTAAATTTATTGATTTTTATCAATAATTATTTAATTCATAAAATGTTTAATATTTTTATTAATTTACTCATTTTAAGGGAAACCTTTATCAGAGCTAAAATAAAGTGTTGATTAATGTGAAATTTTATTAGTGCTTATTTTAGCGCTGATAAGGATTAACTTTCTTAGTGTATTTTTCTAGTGCTGATAAATATCGATGCTGTTAAAGGTCAGTTTTGTACTAGTGAGAAATTCCCCACTCCCCATGCTAGTTCTACTCAACAGCCCACCATATGGCCTTTTCCCTTCACTGGATCTGAGGTATTAAAATCTACAGGTGTAATGAGATGCCTGAGTGGGCTGTGAGCACAAGACCCGATAGGATACCACCAATGATTCTTAACATAAGTACATAAGATTTACCAGTGCATGCCATGAAAGTAAACAGAGTATAGATAAGAAACATGTAATCACATGAGTATAATATATAAACATGTCAGGTCCTTAGAGACAAACTCTACCTTTTTATTCCCCATACTAAAAGTAATATCCATCGTCCATGTTTGAGAATCCCCTTTAAAGGGATAGCTAAAAATACATTTGACTCATCTTGTTGGAAGGAATAGCCCATGTACATGATGAACAATGTCTGACACATCCCTCTCAGGGGGATAATCCATATGGTACTACCTAGATACTCAGCTATAATAGGTAGATAAAAAACACATGAAATAAATAGATATAAGATGATATATCAAACATCATGTCATATCAAGAAAGATTCATAGACATCACAAATCCACATGCGATAAAACCTCAAACATGGTTCCCATGGGGCTACACACGCACACACCTCATGTGATGAAACATCAAATATAGGTTTCACGAGATATATATGCACACTAAATAATCATACCAAGAACCCATATAAAAATATTATAATGATAAGGACCACCTGCCTTAGGTTCACTGACATTCCGAGGAAAAGGGCTTCTATCCAAGTTTAATTTCATCAATTGAAATCTTAGAACTATTCTCAGTCCATCATGATTATAATTCTAGGATCAATATTGAGAAAAAAAACCGAAAGGTAGGACATGAACACATATACCTGAGAAGATCAGTTTTTGACAATAATCTAGGTCTAAACACTGTGCAAATAAAAAATCCTTGAATTCGAGTTTTGATTCTATAAAAAAACAACAATTATCTTATTAGATTATGAAAAAATCCTTATATATGATCAATAAATTGAGAATATAATTTGTTTTGACCAAGGAGAAGAGAATATAATTGATCTAGATTACGGTATAACTCACTAGATTGGAAGTGTATGATCAAACCATTGTATGGGTGTTGAGGAGAGAATAAATAAGAACATAAGAGAGCCCTAAAACATTGGAAGATAGATCCTATAGTATTGGGGGTCAAAGGAGGTTTTAAGGGGAGAGAAAGAGTGAGACAGTTCATAATTTTAAAAAAATGACATAAACCACGTCAGGATTACTGGGCCCTAAATAATGCCATCATAAAGCTGATGACCTCCACCAGCTAGACAATGGTCTCCATCCATTGGAAGATGGGTTTTGGGAAGAATGACCTCTATTCAGGAACCCCATTGGCTAGCTGGTGGGATCTGTAGTCAATTTGCAGGTCCTAATAACTCCATTGGCTAATAGGTGGAACTGCTATAGCTTTTTTCAAGTTATAAAATAATCACCGGCTAGTACCTTTTCCATTTTTGGCATTTCTAACATATCTAACCCACCTCAAAACACTTAAATACATATAATAATGTTAATATCAAGCTGAAATGAGGAAAACCTTGAACAGTGGTTGTCACAATCCCCCACCCCCTTATGAATCCTCATCCTCAAGAAGTATCCTTAGTGTTTTTCTTGAACAAATTGGTCCACTATGCACAAATGTTTGTCTCCTGATCCCATGTATCTTCCTGAAAATGTACATGCTAACATTAAACCCAAACAAGAGGAATATTTCTACCTCATGACACCTTCTCACTTCATTCTATAATCCAAACAAGCTATTTCAAAAAATATGCATCTAGTTCCAGCTCAACATCCTCCCAGTTGATCACATGCACAGGATCAAGATCTTACCTTCAAAGATGATACAAGTGGAACACATTACACATACCTTAGTACTTTGGAGGAAGATCCAACTGATCGTCCACCGTATTGATGTGTTCAACAATCTCGAATGACCCAATGTATCATGGTGATAGTTTCCCTTGTATCCTAAAATGCCTATAACCTAACTATGGGAATGCCTATAATAAAACCTTATCACCCACCACGTACTCCAAGGGTCATATCCTCCATTCGGTATATGATATCTATCTATTTTTGTTGTAACCAACCACTTCCAAATCAACTACACTTACTTTTATGTCTTATACACCATGTTATTCCCAAAAACTGAAGATTCACCCCCTCATGCTAGCATAGTGGTGAACGACATGGTCATACATAGAGATACTTAAATAGATCCATCTGAATCAAACACTAGAAGAAATTTTTGTAGTAGAATTCTATAATATCCAAGTGATCATCCAAAGTTCCTTTGACATACAAAACATGCACTCTAAGTATGTCATCTAAATTATGAATCATTCTATCTGACTGTCCATCAATCTGAGGATGGTAAGCTATACTCAATTCCAGCTGAGTCCCCATCACCTTCTATAATCCTTGAAAAAATGGTGATGTGAACCAATCATCTCTATTAGATACCAAGCTCTAAATCACTCTGTTTAGCCACATGATTTACCAAATATATAGCTTTCTTATCTCATAAACCAAGTTAGTCTCTTAGGTCAGTATAAAATGACCCACCATGGTCAATCGATCCACTACAACTTGCACGTTATCTCAACCTCTCGAGGTCCTAGGAAAACCTATCACAAAGTCTATGGTCACCCCATCCCACTTCTATACAGGAAATGGAAGTGGTTGGATTAAGCCTCTAGATCTCTAATGTTTTCCCATTATCCTGTAACAAGTCATTCAATGAGAGACAATGCATACAATGTCTATTTTCATGTCGAGACACCAAATTTTCCACCTGGAATTGTGATAAATTTCAGTTTATCCTGGGTGCATTGCCAACTGAAAAGCATGAGAGTATTTTATCCACTCTTCCCTCATAGAAGAGGGAAGCATCAGTCTTCCATGAACCAGAAGCACACCACATCCATCTAAATACTAGCTTGGAATAGAATAGTTTGCCTCCAACCTCTCACATATCAAGATACACATTAGATCATACTCTCTATTGGACTTCACTCATTACACCAATAATTATGTGATCACTAAGGGTTCACAATAAACTACTCATCTAACCTCAATTATGTACACCTTACAGTCTGTTAACAAATCCATAAGTTTCCAACCCACTTCTGATGTCCTCTCTCTAACTTCTCATGTCTTTCTGTTAAGGGATTATACAACAACATTTCCCTTCCTAGGATCATACTCCTTCTCAAATTCAAACTTTTGAAAGTATACCATCCAATTACTCTAATGAAAATTTATGTCACGCTAGGAAAAAATATATTGCAGGATATTTTGGTCCATATATATGAAAAATATATTTCTAAAGAGGTATTGTCACCAAAATTTCAATGCATGAACCACTATTTCCAACTCTAAGTTGTGAGTAGGGTAGTTTTGCTTTTGGGGTCATAACTGATGAGACCTGAAATCAACCAATTTATCACCCAGCATTAGAACAACTCCTAGTATAATGGAATATGAATTTAAAAATGATGAATAACCAACTCTGGGATCAAGAAGAATCAGAATCAGAGTTGATGTCAACCTCTTATTCAACTCTAATAATTCCTCTATAAATTGTTCTATCTATTCAAACTTGACTCCTTTTTAATCTTGGTCATAGGTTCCATCAGGAGAGAAAAGTACCAAATGAACCACCTGTAATACCAAAACAAAACCAAAGAAACTCTATATCTTGATCATGTTCCTCAGTTGTTCCCAATATATAACGGCTTATACCTTTTTTGGTTCTACATATATTCCTACTTGACAACCCACAGGCTCAAGAAAGCACACCTCTTATATCCAAGAGTGGCACTTCGATAACATGGAATAAAACTAATGTGTGTGAAACATGCTCAATATGATCTCAAGGTTCCTATCATGTGATTCTAAGGTCTTGGAATATATTAGAATTTCATAAATGAACAAAATTATGGAGTTAAATTATGGGTCAAAGATCTTATTCATGAGAGACATGAACACTATTGATGCATTTGTCATTCTGAAAGGAATAATGAGATACTTATACAACCTATCTCTTCTCCTAAATGTTGTATTCGATATGTATTCCCCTCTAACCCACAAATTATGTTAGATAAATTTCATATAAAACTTTGAAAACCATTGGTCTCCCTTTAATTGACTAAAAAATTCATTAATCCTTGGAAATGGGTGCCATTTTTTCATGGAAATCTGGTTCAACATCCTATAGTCCAAAAAAAGTTAAAGACTATTGTATGTATTCTTAGTGAACAACACTAGAGCACACAAAGGGTAAGTTATTGGTCTGATGAATCCTTTGTCTTTAATATATTCAAGTTGTGCCTTAAGTTATTTTATCTTAGTTGATTCCATGCGATACAATGGAATCGATATAGGTCATGTAGTAGGCACAACATCAATATCAAACTTAACTCCCCTATCTGGAGAAAATCTAGAGAAATAATTTAGAAATACATATTGGTATAGGTCTACCACATGAGTAAAATAGGAGGGAGTCCCTTTCAAATCCACTATAAGAAAATTACATCCACCTATGCTAAAAGGACTTCACTCTGATGGGGATCTGGTCTCACTCTACTTTCCATGATGTCTAACTCATCATCTAAATATGAATTTGTCCCATTTAGGAATTATAAAATTTAGTTTTCTCTCATAATAATAAATGTGTACATGGTATTTGCTCAGAAATTCCATGCCAAGGATCACATCTAAACCTAACATCACCTGAATTGTGAAACTCCATACATGATCAAAGACAACAATCACTATCAGAAATTTTGAATAGTTATAAAGAAGATCCACTTTTCTTCCTAGTGGTGTATTAATAAATAATATCTCAGAAGATAAATTAGCTAGTAAGTTCAACCCAAAAACCAATTGAGAAGATATTAATGAATGAGATACACCTTTATAAAACAAAACAATTGTGTGAGTAGAATAAATCATGACCAAAGCTCGAACTATTGATGGCCCCTCTCCAACATAACCCAGAGCATGATCATCTATATAAACTCTACTAGGAACCAATATAGGATTCTACATAGGCTCATGAGTTACCTAATTCACCAAACCTTGTAGATCTTGCACCTATTGTTGGGGTCCTCCACTAACATCGTGATTAGAAATATTTGCGTACATCTATGAAGCCCTGTAAAATAACTACTTTAGATGACTCACCTTTCTACACCATTGATAAGTATTGATAGAATAATGACATTCCTTGAGATATTTACCCTTTCACTTGTAGTTATAGCATCGAGCAGAGTTATCTCTCATAAAGGGAGTCAAAGAAACTCTTCTCTTCTTTAACTGTCGACTACCACCCTATTGTCTATCCTCTAAATTCCTTTTCCTATTACCAAAATAAGAAACTTGGACTATGCTATAAAATGCACCTGTTAATCCACCGGCAGCTAGAAGAAGACCCACAACTATGTCTTCCTTGATTTCCTTCTCTATCATCAACCCCTTACAAAGCACCGCATCGTAGGTTATCATGTCAAAGTTCCTAACCAGGAGTTTCAATTCTAGAAAATTACCTATATAAAACTTTCTAGACTTCTTTTCCTTGTTCCCAACTAGAATAAGAGAAAACTGAATCAACTCAATAAACCATGATAAATAGGAAGAAACTAATATCGACCCCTTTTAGAGATCCATGAACCCTTAAGCATGGTCTAAATTATAACATAAAATAAAAACTAATCAAAAATAGGTCCTTGAAGGTAACCCACATCAACCCTTCATGTTTACAAGCATGAAGAATAATGTCCCACCATCATCCAACAGCACCCTGAAGAATAAAGGTCATAAGATTCACCTCTTAATCCTCTGTAGTCTCTACTAGGTCAAAGATCATCTTGATGACCTGTAACTTTTCCTCTGTATCCTAGGGGAATATAATACCCAAGAGGGTTGGGGGATTCTAGAGTTGGAAGTCATGAGTGGAGTTGAATATCACCATCCCACCCTGAATAGGTGTGATCTGAAATAGTTTCGATCAGATCAACTTAATAGAATGTTCCATGAGATCAACCATAGGATAATTCTCAAAAGCATACTTCTACATAAAAGGTGGTGAAACAGGCTATGTAGTACATCTATGAGGCAACATTTCCTAAAATACCAAACTGAATTTTAGATAAATTCAACAACTAAACTAATAAGTGAAACATCTAAAACAAGGTATATCCTAAAAGGTAACCCATGTGAATAAGGAATAATCCCATAAGCACTAACCATGACCCAATATAATCCTCTAGTACCTAAACATTAGTCATAATCATATATATACACACACTCAAGCATCGAATACTCATGCTCAAATAAAATAATGCAATAAATAATTCACTAAAAGAAAATATCACAAATTTCAACAAGCATTTTATTATCTGGTCTCTGTCTAATGAAAGCATCAATCATATAGAATGTGATCCTACATTTTTAGAAATGATGCATGAATGCACACAAAATTCCATAAATCAGTACAGAAACATCATTTGCATCACCCAAGGTGAATTAAATCGAAGGTAAAATAAAAAATAAGAACATAAAATCCCACAATCATGGAAACTCAGAGGTCCACTATATAGTGTTTTCCATACACTAACATAGTTCTACTACCCATGTCCCAACCATCATATCTCTTTTATACCATATCCCAAATCAAGGCTAGGAAAGGAAACAAGTTAGTGAACATGTTTCTTTGATACTATAACATCCTTGACCTATTGCTCCCTCATGTGACTATTTCAAGTTGGATAAGTGACCTCAGGTTTGCCTCACTGTATGCTAGAGGCTGCTAACTAAAAGTGATGATGTAATAAATATAGTGGATATAATATGAACTCTAGTGAAGAGTTTTAATAACAGTAGAAATAATATAAATATAAATAATAATAAACTCAATTAGAATAAGGGGAAAACGGAACAATCCATGTAATAACATAATTATGTAATGCAGGATGAAGTGTAACTAAAAGATGAGATGAATGTCATACAAATAAATAATTAATATGAAAAGAAAAAAGACTACAAAATCCATGGTCCCAATCCCCATGTTGATCCCTTATATAAAATTTAACCCTTCATGCAAGTAATAATCAACAATAGGTCCTCTTTCCATTATCCAAACCTAAATCCATGAAATTTGTCTGGGTACCAAATGATGGCCTGAAAAGGGTGTGAGTATAACTTAGTAGGTCAACACCACCATGCATAAATAGATCTAGTCTGAGTATATAGTGCATTAAATAAATAAATAAACATTAATATTAATCAAATGAATTAATTAATGTACATAAAATAAACCCACTTACCCTCATGTTTTGGGTTGTCACTCAGGGACATCCGAACCTACTTTGGCTCCATGCTGGATGTCTATATCAAATCAAAAATCCTCCTCCATTAGGGAGGATCACCTATAACATGTCTCAAGAATCCCAATTGGGATCCATGTGAATTCCTAGGCTATAGTATCTTATGTTTTCCAAGGGAACACATCACCAAGGGGAAAGAATCCATATAATATTGGGCTCCATGTGAATTACCATGCTAGAGTCACTTAAATATTCCCAAGATACATATCACTAATGGGAACAATATCTAATCACAAGTTGTGGATTCTAATGCATCAGTATGAATCACTGATGCCACATCTCATGAGATAATGGATCAAGACCTTAGGAATCCTATCAGTTTTAACACATACAAGTAAGCCATGTATACCATTTATGGTAATTCATATGTCATGAAAAACTGGTTAATTTATCCTGTTATTAATTAACTAGGAATACATTATCAATTGGTAGATTCTCTTATATTGTGATGAATATCCAAATTCAAAATATACTAGGTTACCATTTATCTCAATTCACATACCAGGTTATATCAAGTTAATTTTCCAATTCATGTTGTTAATTCAAAATCGACATTTATGATAGATTATAATTCTATGAATCAATGGTAGGATCACCTATTAGGCAGCCAAAATCCCATTCACAATGAAAATGGACTCAACAGGATCCATGGGAGGTCTAAATAATGATATTATTATCAAAATAGTGTTTTATTCATTTAGGCAGCTCATGTGCATGGTGTACTAGCACGACCATGCTTATTACACATACTAAGAAGGAAAAACAAACAAGGGGGGTTTGTTCTATATCAACCACCTCAAAAAGAAGAATGCATGAACAAATATAAACATCCAAGGTGGAATTTGGTTCCTCCTTCCTTCAAACCCTAGTCTCAAAACACCAAGATATATTACATCAGGGTCGAGGTCACTGTTAGAAGGCTTGGATCATGACAAATCAATCCCTACAAGTCAAGGGTTTAATTTTATGATAAGGGGATTCAAAAAACTTCTAAAATATATCATGGTGCCTATGGTTTGAGAGGAAGAGAGAGAATAAAAATAAGTTTGGAGGGTTCATGGGGTATTTATAGACATCTTGTAAAATAGAAGGCCATGATGCAACCTCCCAAACCATGCTACAAAGAAGGATGACACTGGGAGGACTACATCATAGCATAAGTGACCATGTTACAATCTTCCTAGTCAAAAAATGTCTACGGATCATTTCTAGGACTATGCTGTAAATATTATAAACCTAGGGGAAGTACTATAGAACAACCTAATACACAACGCCACAAAGCCCAGAAACCCCGAAGTATGGAAATGCCCTAGCCAGGTTCCATGACACAAGGGTGTTGATTTTGGAATAACTAACCAAATTATTCCCCAAGTCCATTTTTCCAAAATCACCCTCCCCATGATGCAGTGCTCAACCACCAAGGAAAGGGTTATGCCACAACATGCCATAATGATACAACTATTCCTTAAAATGAAGTAGCTATGAATTTTCTCCTCCTAGGATCCTACTCCATAACTGGGATCTCTATACCATATCCACTATCCTTATGACACAACATATATATCTACAGCATAGGATCCACCTTAGCTAAGGTTTTAAAGACCAATCTCATTTTTTCTTCTCAAAACACCTTGGAACCTCCTAGAACAACCCATCTAGACAAAGGCTCGACAACCACGGTTTAAACCAAAAACAACTCGATCAAATGGGTTAAAAAAAACTAAAATATGGACGTACCTAGAAAAATAAAAGATCTTATAAACTCCCCACCATAGAATAACTCATCATTGAGTTGTGATTCAAAACATATTAGTGGGTATCGATGAAAAAATTTGGACACTGTGTCTGCATATCAAAATACCTCTCCTAGGTTTAATCTTGAACACACCCATGAGGTCACTAAACTCACACTAGAGGTACAATATTCCACTAAAGATTATTTACACTATGATCTATGATATAGATCAGATTATCCTCAAAGGACGCATCAAAACCCGGATCAACGCCATTAACATCTATCACATGAGAAGTTTCAGGATGATATCTCCAAAGTTTTGACAGGTGAAACACATTTTGCATCATGTTATAGCACTATGGAAGGGATAAATGGTACACCACAAGACTGTCCCTTTCCAATATCTCTAATAGCCCAACAAATTTAGTCATTAGCTTCCTTTTCTTCCTGATATGAAATTTCCCCTACCTAGGCAATGCCAAAAGGAAAAAATGATGACTGACCTCAGAATCCATAGGTTATCTCCAATGGTTAGCATGGTATTTCTTATGGATCTATGTAGTTACCAATCAATTTTAGATCATATAAACCTTTTTAGACATCTCTTTCCTGATACTAATTCCAATGAATGTTGACTCACCTACGACTAACTGACAAAGAGGTGAAAACATGGTCTTCCATACAAAGAAAAAGAAGGATCTATTTGGTTCAATTATTAGAAGCTATTATTATATGAAAAATCCATGTGTTATATATGGTTCTTCAAAGAACCACCAAAATATAAAACATAGGCTTGCTGAATATCCACCAAATACAGAATTGTCTGTTTAGATTTTTTGTCAGTCTGAGGATGATAGGGTGTACTTAGAAGAACTGGTGTTCCAAAATCCTTCTAAAGACTCTTCCATAACTAAGATGTGAAATTAGGATCTTGATCATAAATGATACTCCTCGGAACACCATACAACCAAACTATCTCCCATCTATAAATACTACCTAGATCATCAAAATTAAAGGTATCCCTAATAGGAATTAAGTGTTATACCTTTGTAATTCAATCCAAAATCACCAATACCAAATTATTCTTACATGGTTTACTAGGTGATCTTGTCATGAAATCCATGGTGATATCATCCCACTTTTTTTCTAGAATGGGATTAGGTTGGAACGACCCAACATGCCCTTAGTGCTCAGCCTTCACCTACTGATAGGTGAAATATCTATCCATGAAAATCACTATCTCCTTTTTCATTCCTATCCATTGGTATTATCTATAGATATAATGATATATATTTTTTAGACATGGATTTAATTCTCATTTAGAATCACAAAACTCCCTCATCAACTCCTCACATAAGCCTGTAGAAATCCATAAAAGGACACATAAAAGAAGAACATTACCACTTTTAAGATAGAATCTTGATAGTAGAACCCAACCATATAAACTATCCCTCAGATTGAAGCCTTCCATATCAGATAACTGCTCTGTCTTGATCCAGTCTAAAAGTATGGGTATGATTGAAGTTGTAGTTAGATCTACATGTCCCTAGGACTTCTGTACATCTAGATGCATGTATGTATAGAGTTACATCACCTTCCACTCATACCAAGACTCTCACATTGTATCTTCTTGTATCTTCTAGATCAAGTAATTAGTGATGACATTGCATGTTCTAAGTGGGTAATCCAACTCAAAATTGAAAGACAACAAATACTTGACCCACCTTATTTGCTAATGGTTCAGGTCTCACTGTAAAAAGATATACTTAAGGCTCTTGTGGTCTATGTATACCACAAACCTCTTACCAAATAGATCACATCTCTAGAATCTTAATGTGTATACCACTAAAACTAACTCTATATCATGAGTAGGAAAATTCCTATCATACAGTATCAACTGTCTGGATACATAAGCAACCACTCATCCCTCCTGGGTCAAAACTACTAAGAGCACAACTCTGAATGAATCATAGTATATGATATATTCCTTTCCCAACATAAGAAAATCAAGGATCAGTTCTTAGGTCATCTTTCTCTTCAGCTCTTAGAAATATCTCTCATAAGCGTCTGACCAAACAAGCTTCACCCCTTCCTTGGTCATCCCGGAAATTGGGGCTACCAAAAAGGATAAGTTATGGATGAAATACTAAAATATCCTTCCAGACCTAGAAAGATCCAAAACTCAAATATATTATTGGGTAATTCCCAATATTCCATGGATTTTACCTTATCTAGGTCTACAACCACTCTATCCTCTGAGATAACATATCTCAAGAAGTGTGTGGTATTAATCTAGAAGTTTTGTTTAGATAGCTTGGCATAAATCTAACGCTCTCTCAGTGTACTCAAAATGATGTCACGATGTCGGTAATGGTCATATGAAGACTTGGATTACACCAAGATATCATCAATTAAAACTATCAAAAACTAATCCATTAATGTATGAAATATCTTATTCATCATGTCCATGAATATTGTTGGTGTGTTTGTTAAACCAAACAACATCACCATGAACTCATGCATGCCATATATGCTTATAAAAGATATTTAGGGTGTATCTAATGGTATACTGAACTCAATTTGATCTTAGAGAAGATCTTGTAACCTCTCATCTAATCTAAGAGGTCATTGATTTGTGAGAGGGGATACTGGTTCTTGACCGTCATCTGGTTCAATCTTAGAAAATCCACACATAAGAAAAAAGTCTCATTAGCCTTCTTGGTGAAAATCATGGGAGAACCCCATAGATAAGTGATAGGTTGTATGAATACATTTTCTTCCATATCTTCTAACTAAAACTTCAACTCATGAATCTCTGCCGGTGTCATTCTATAAGATGGGATAAAAATTGTCTTAGATCCCAACACCAACTCGATCATGAACTTGATCTCCCGCTCAGGTGGTAAGCTGAAGAACTCTTCAGGAAAGATTTCCTGAAAATAGTTCACAACTGGAGGAAAAGTATCATACTACACTTCTCCATAATCCAAAATAAGACCTACTATATGAGCTTTGATACAATACAATATGCACTGAATTGGTCTTGCACAACCAACCTGAAGATCCCAATCACCCTAGTAAGAATAGCTCCCCCCTTATGGAGATAGTAAAGAAACTCTCCTATAATAATAATCAATATGATTCTGGTATAGAACTATATATTCTATACCTAGAATCAAATTTAATCCTATCATTTCTAGCATAAAAATCTACAAAATAAAATGGTAGCCTTTAATTTATTGAGAAAACACCTTGCAGCATTTGATATCCTCTAACCAAACTTCTAATAGTGTGATGATGGTTAAAAATGCATCCAATAAATTTATAACCAAACCCAAACCATTTGAAAATTGAGTATATATAAAATAATATGATGCTATTATATCACACAAAACTCAAGAAAGGGTAGATGATATGAGAATCATACATCTGATAGTAGAAGTTCTTGCATCCAAGCTAGTCAGAGTAAACTATATAGTGTATAGATAACTTGACCCACTACCCTAGGATCTAGTATAAATCCCCTATGGTGATCCCTATCACTAATTCACTAGGTTATCACATCCCCTACCTCATCCTAAATGTCTGGTGGAACTCCACCTACCAGTCTACTGAGGGGTGGCTAAGTCCTTCTTAGACTCAGGTACCCATCCTGATCTACTTTCATTATTCTATTGTTATAAGGTCTTATAAAATCTATGAAGATGATACATATTTCCATAATAATGACACTCCACAATAGGTTAAGGAAATTGATATCACTTTTTTCCACCATTTCCATGCTGAAATCACTCTAATGGGACATGATTCTGAGATAGATATACACTCTCCTAGATACTCTGCCCACTATTTCCTTGTAGGTAATTATTATAGTGATGTTTCCTACTATAAGAAGAATATTTACTAGATCACCCTATTGAAAATTATTATCCAACACTTGGGTACTCTCTAAAATTACCTTATATGAGGACATATTAATTCAATACATTTGTAATGATGCTCAGGCCAATAATGTTCACCATTGAACTTATCTTATAGAGAATCCTATCCTAGAAATGTCTCTCCCTAGAAACCTCATTATCTATCAAAGAGGGTGTAAAATGATGCAAGTATGGGATGCATCCATATTAGTCCATCACTAAAATTCCCTCCTATATTAAGTACATGAACTCACAAGACCTCTCATCCCTCAACATCTATAAATAGAGGTGACTAACGAACTTCACCTTAAATTCCTTCCAAGATAGCTCCTCTCGCAACCTGTATTACTCCTAAATGACCCACCGAATCTTGGATGGTCCCCAAATAATGTAAGAAATAAGATTTACCCTTCTATCTATCAGTGTTTCTAGTCATGTAAATATCATCTGGATTTACTCAATCCATAAATCATCTACCTAGGGGCCTCCCTCCCCAGTGAACGTAGGCATATACTACAACTAAATCTATCTTATTAGATCATAAATAGATTGAACCGTGTAAAAATTCTCCATTTCCATGGATCACATGACCCTTAGGAAGCTATTTTAGAGCTGATCTTCCATCTGATTCTATGGAGTTATAGGAATTTCCATCTCAGATGTGTTAGGAGCATTCTGATTTCCACTCTCTTGACGCGTGATTTAAATATGATAGGGAGGAATTTTATCGGCAAGGGTTAAAACACTTATTAGAACACATATTAAACATCAATATAAACCTCAATAGGTGAAAAAAATATAGAACCACTGGCTCAAGGTTCCTCTGCACTTGGATTAAGAGGTTAATTTGAATAACATAAGAGTTTCTTCCATTTCTTTTTATCCATTTTAACAATGGATTTCATGTCATAGTTTATATGGGTAGATATATTATAAGAAATATATATTTTCTTATCATGAACAATTCATATTGACATATATCTCTATATTCCTATCATGACACATGAATACTCATTTTGTTTCATACCATCCCATGAGTAAAATCTCAATAAACAGTAACATCACACAACAAGTGAATCCCCCAAGGTGAAATAACATAAATACTATAAAAAGAAAACAACATGAACAATAATCCCTGTAAGAACTCGGATCTTCTTTTCAGGTATTTTTTTCATTTTTCTGGTGTTTTTGAGGAAAAATATGAGTTTTCTGGAAATTTATTAAGTATACACCGTGTACTTTATAAGTACACGCCGTGTACATGATTACTACTGGTAGTCGGGTGTTGGTTGTGTCATGGTCGTGTGTGGTGACCTGGAGACTACCTAATGCAGGGGGAAGTAAAGGAAAGTACACACCGTGTACTTCTAAAGTACACGCTGTGTACTTTCTTTTTTTCATTAAACATACCTAGGTCACGTCTGACGGATAGAACCGTCTCCTTCTAGGTCTGTTTCATCTGAGAGAGACTGGATGGCCATGATTCTTCTCCAAGCCCCTGATTGAGCAACCATTCTCTGAATCGATCATCTTTGATTGTGTTGGGATCACCACAGTAAGCTCTTCCTTCTTCTAGATCTTAGTTTCTTGATTCCTCTTATTTCAAGATTTATCCTCGGTTGAGCTTTTTTATCATTTTTGTAGATCTATGGTGTTCTTGGGCGATTCAAGGCTTGAGGTTCACATATAACAATCTAGAAACACCAAGGTATGTGGTTTGTGTCTTTCTATTGAAATTCTTTGAGTTATATGTGAAAAATTTCCCAATACCCTTGAACGGGGTATTGCGTGTTACGATTTTAGCCATGTTAATTGCCCGCTATGCTTGTATGCTTGAGTAGAGGTTAATTGAATGTGAATAGGGTTAATTTATATGATTTGGAAGTGTTTCCCATGCATGTTTTTTTATGACCGTTTTCTTCTGCTTGCCTGTTAGACTGCTGTTTTTTCCCATGCCTAGTATTGTAGGATGAAGTGATTATATTCTAACATATTGTTATGCTGTAGTTTGTTTATCCAAGTAGTTCTTGAGGTTTAATTTGGCTACCATGAATTTTTGTGCTAGTTTAACTTACACAGGGCTGTGAGAACCTGGTGTAGTATACCATAGGGAGAATGGACATGAGGGCTTCTCCAGAGGGTCTATTTTTACTGTTACGATGTGAGACCATAGGGGGAATTGATGTAAGTGCTTCCTTGGAGTGTTTGTAGTTCCTCAAAGTGGGCTACAGGGGAAATTAGATGTAAGTGATTCCCCAGAGCACCTTTTAGTTACCGATATGAGACTATAGGGGGAATTGACAGTGAGTGCTTCCTCAGAGAGTCTATGCTAAAGCTGAAACAGAGGGGTTAGATTGTGTGTACTTCCTAGAGGGTTTCTTCTATTTTCTAGGTAGTACTAGAGGGGATTAGGCTGTGATTACATCCCAAAGGGTTACCTGTTTGTGACTATCTTCTTACTTGATATGTGGTATTTGAATGATTTGAACTGTAAGATTGTTGCTACTGAGTACTTTCTTTTTTACTGCTTCTATTTTCTTATTACCAACCATATATATTCACTGACTATTAGGCACAGATCTTGGGGTGGTTGCCTACTGGGATTTAGTATCACACCCTGTTTGGGCCATTATTTTGGGCCCAAATAGATTATATTGTTCCAGGTATAGATAAGGGTAAGTGCCCTTCTACTTCAGGTACTTGACTTCTTTGGAGCTGGAGAGCATGGGGCCAAGATGAGGCTTGTGATGGTGAGGAGTTTTCTACCTGTTTCTTTTGTTATTTGGATTATTACTATATTCCATCATTGTGACTTGTTTGGCTGTTTTCCTAGACACATGTATCATGAATCATTTTATATATGTGATCCAGTTGTTTATTACTTTCAGTCTTCTACTGTTTACATTTTTATGGTATTATTACTGCTTCCTCTATTGTTATATGTTTTTACTTCCACTGTGTTACTCTACCAATGAGGGAATAGTTTCCCCACTATCACACCCAAGGCCCTCACTTCTAGTCAGCAGCTTCTGGCGTTTGGGGAAATGTGATTGAGTCCATGTGACCAACCGGGTACGGGGTGCCTCTGGGTGGCTTCCAGAACTGAGACATTACAAAGTGGTATCAAAGGTGTTCTTTTATTCTTGACTTCCATTTTGGATCCTATAGTCAGGTATAGGATGGAAATAGGTACTTGGTAATAATTTATGCCTAGGAGTAGCTAACATGTGTACATGGAAAATCCAATTTACCTCATTTATTGTAATTTTCTGGTTTTGCAATTTTACGGTTGATTTGATTTCATCGTTGGTTGATTCACATGATTTGTCCTATTATTTTTTATATTATTGAGGTTTTATTTTTGTTTCAACCCGATGAGATGAGGGTATGCCATCTCATGCATCATATAGGCACTTGCTATAAATCACATGTCATGCATTTTGGCCATGCCATTTAGGGTGCATTAGTGATTGCAGGTTGTTGTGATAGATGTTGTGCAAGATATGCATGTTGTTGTGATAGATGCCTTGATAAAGTACATGCTATTTGATAGGGTATTGATTTGTGTAAGGTTTTTTTTAATGAATTCCAAACTTTGGTTCTTGAGGTGTTATGGGCCCTCATGGATCCAAATTTGGTGGATCATTGCCTTGTTTTTCTTGTATATGATATGTAAGAGATTCCAATCTTGGATTCGTGGGTAGTATGGGCCCTCACAGATCGAAATTTTTCACTTCAATGTTTGTTTCAGTGTTTTCTGGGCTTCCGGAGTAGTTTCTGAGGCTTACTATCCAGAAAAACCCAGAATACATGTCGTGTAGTTTTGAATACACGCCATGTGTTCTTCTGTTTGGAAAGAAACTGTTTTTCTTAAGTACACACTATGTAATCTATGTACATGCCATGTAGTCTCTAACTGTGTTGCTAGCCGTGTGGGTAGAGACATGGGGTTGGGAGAATTTTGGTGTGAGACGTCGCGTACCAGACGTACACATTGTGTGTTTAGACCATGTGTCTGCACGTGTGACTAATGACATGAATGGATAAAAACTTAAGCAATACATGTCGTGTCAATCCTGAACATGTCGTGTAGTGTAATCCCTAGAATCCGACCATGTAACTAACAACACAGGTCAGTGTAAATCCTTTTGTACATGTCGTGTCCGTCTGGAACATGTTGTGTAGTGTGAGTCGTGTATCCGGTTGTGTCACTAACAATAAGGTCAGTGAAGCTCGTCTAGTACATGTCGTGTCTGGAAAAAACACTCCATGTAGTCTTGTTCTAGGAGGACCGTGTAGCTTAGTCATGTAGAAGGACTCGAGTAGGGAAAGAGGATTCAAGTACACATCGTGTGTTAGGACAAAACGACATGTGTTTGGGGTGTTACACAACTAGTTTTGGAAGAAGTACACACCCATGTGAAAGGATTAATGGAACACACCGTGTAGTTAAGTATACACGTTGTGTATCCATGTTTTGTAAAACTTGAATGCTTTCCTTCTTCTGTTCCCTTCTTACCCTTCTAGTTTTCAGTCCTTGATAATCTTGATCAAAGGTGTGTGTTTGACCTTGTAGAGTCATGCCACCGAGACGTCCTCCAGTTGTACGCCAATTGCAAGGCAGTGATCAGACACCAGACATGGTTGATCAAGGACTTCTAGCAGATCCTCCAGTTGTGCCAGTCTTGGAACCAGCCATCATTCCGGACACAGGTGTTAACGCACAGTTCGGAGAAAGCTTTATAAGGTTTATGCAGACCTTTTGTGGAGTAACGCATCCTGACCCATCTATGGTAGAGCTAACGTGGGTTTTCCAGCAGCAGCATCCTCCCACCTTCACAAGGGAAGGAGGACCTCAGACTGTAGAGTCATGGTTAGAAGCCATGATTTCAATCTTCGAGCATCTGGATACGCCTCCAGAGAGGAGGGTGAATCTCGCTACCTACATGCTTCGGGATTACTCCAAGAGATGGTGGGATGTGATCTCATAGGTGGGACACCAGCAGGTCATGGCCTGGGATGATTTCTAGCATGCCTTCTATGACTACTTCTATCCGGAGACTTTTAGGTCTGATCGAGCTCGAGAGTTTACGAGTCTGGAGCAGGGTACTCTTTCAGTTATGGAGTATTCTTCTTGCTTCACTGATCTGCAGCGCTTTATGCCAATTCTAGGATGTGATGAGTTGTTCCTAGTAAGGAAGTTTGAGGATGGTCTGAGGCACAACATTTGATCATAGTTGAATATCTTTAGGTTGTCATTTATCACTTCTATCATCAACCAGGCATTGATCATAGAGCGTAGCCTGAGGGATTCTTGGGTAGTGAGCCAGGGCAGTTCAACATCTGGGTTTGGTATCCCTCTTACTGAAAGTAGGAAGCATCACGGGGAGTCTTTGCGCGGTGATCCAAGGAGGTGAGACACTTCTTTTGGTATCCGGGTGGTGTGCTATCAGTGTGGGAAGAGCGATCATACGAGGCCACATTTCCCAAGAGACCCAGTGGAGTGTTGATCTTGTGGCAATATGGGTCATCTTCAGCATTTCTATCAGTTCTTCTCACCAGCAGTTGGTGACAGGTGTTCTTCTATGACTCCTTGTACAAAAGCAGCACCACCAGTTTCTCACCAGTCTAGGAACTGGAGTTTGTATGGCCATTCAGGATGAGGTGGAGCTCACGGTCATGGTATTCAGTTACCAGGATTTCAGTGACAATAGGGTGGATCAACTCAGAGTGGTCAGGTAGGGTCATAGGGCCGCAGTGTAGGTCAGACTTTTCTAGTGGATCAGACCCGGTAGAAGCAAGATCTCAGACCCTCTACAGTTCTAGGTATGATCCTAGTTGCCTCAGTTTTAGTTTCAGCTCTTTTTGATACATAGGATTCCCATAGCTGTATATCTGTTCCTTTTGTGGAGATCCTTGGGCTCTGTATCTTTTCTTCTGGTATTATCATGACGTTAGACACTCTTTTGGGGAGAAGAATGGCTAGTGTACAACAGTGCAAGGAGTGCCCTCTAGAGGTTTGTGGGTGTCACTTCTTGTGGGACCTTTATATCCTAGAGATGATAGGCTATGATTTCATTCTCGGAATGGACTAGTTAGTTCCCTTATAGGAATTTGTCAATTTCTATCACCGTAGGGTGAGTTTCACATCACCAGAGGGAAGATCGTTTCATCATAAGGGTGAATGGGATGTCTAGGCAAGTAGAGCGGGACCCGAGCATTATGGGTTGGGAGGAGTTACATCCCATATTGCTAGTATTTATCTGGATGACCAGGGGACTTCACATATGGAATTTTCTCCAGTGGTGGATCATTTCAGATATGTATTTCCAGAGGAATTTTCATGTTTTCCTTTGGAGCGAGAGGTAGACTTTTCTATCGAGCTTGTTCCAAGAGCGGTACCGGTGTCCATTCCTCCTTATAGGATGGATACACCAGAGTTTCAGGAACTCAAGAAGCAATTGGTGGAGTTGTAGGCAAAGGGTTCCATCCGACCCAGTACCTCTCCTTGGGGTTCGCCTATCCTGTTTGCGAAGAAGGCAGACGGTACCCTCCGAATTTGTGTGGATTATCAGAAGTTGAACCAGTTGACGGTCAAGAGCTGATATCCCTTACTGAGGATTAATGATCTCTTTGATCAGCTTCGAGGATCCCGGTTGTTCTTGAAGATTGACTTGAGATCTCATTATCATCAGTTTCATGTTAGACCATCAAATGTACCTCTTACAGCCTTACGGAGTGGGTATGGTCTATACGAGTATGTGGTTATGTCGTTCGGTCTCACGAACATGCCTACAGTTTTCATGGCACTGATGAACCGAGTGTTCCATCCATATTTGGATTCCTTCATGGTGGTCTTCATGGATGATATCTTGGTGTACTCTCACACTCAACATGACCATGCCACACATCTTGAGATCATTTTGAGTACATTGAGAGAGCATCAGTTATATTCTAAGCTCTCAAAGTGCCATTTTTGGATAGACCAAATTCACTTCTTGGGTCATGTTATCTTAGAGACAAGAGTATCAGTGGACCCTGAGAATGTGATAGCAGTAGTTCCTGGGAGTAGCTGAAGAATTTCTTTAAGGTATGAAGCTTTCTAGGGTTGGCCAGTTTCTATAGATGTTTTATATAAGACTTTTCATGCTTAGAAACGCCACTGACGGGCCTGACTAAGAAGGTTGAAAAGTACTTGTGGTCATATTCTTGTGAGTCAGCCTTTCAAGAGCTGAAAGGGAGGTTGACTTCAACACCAATACTAGTTTTTTCAGATCTAGGCAAGAGCTACACTGTTTACTGTGATTCTTCAGGTATTGGTATGGGAGCGATGATTATGTAGGGAGAAGGGGTCGGCATGTATGGGTCTCAGCAGTTGAGTCCACATGAGAGGAATTACCCAACACACAATCTTGAATTGGTTGCAGTTGTTCATGCCTTAAGTTGTTGGAGACATTATCTTCTGGGAGATCATTTTGTGGTTTTCACCGACCACAAAAGTCTCAAGTATATATTCACTCAACGTGACCTGAATTTGAGACAACAAAGGTGGGTTGAGTACCTTCATTCCTTTGACTTTGATCTTGCCTACACGTTGGGGAAAGGCAATACATTGGTTGATGCACTAAGTAGGAGGACTCAGAAACAGGCAGTTCAGGAGGCCAACAGTGAGTGGCATCTTATGGATCTGTTCTGTGAGATGTATCTGGAGTTTCATGACAGACAGGGGAATACGTTTCTATCTTCTATAGTTGTTACCTCTACTCCTCTTGATCGAGTGAGAATGAGACAACTATCAAATTATGAAGGCTTGTTCCTATAGGAAAGCATGTCAGGATAGGACTCTATTCCTGGATGGACAGTAGGTGAGGATGGGATCTTTCATTTTTAGGGGTGAGTATGGGTATCAGCAGACATACGTGAGGAGCTGATGCGGGACTTTCATTCCTCAGTTTGGGCAGTTCATCCTGGTGTCGTGAAGATGTATCGTGATCTACATCATCATTTTTGGTGGCCAAGTATGAAGAGAGATATTGTTTGTTTCGTCATGAGGTGTTCCACCTATCAGCAGGCGAAGGCGGAGCATCAGTGACCAGCAGGGCTTTTATAGCAGTTACCCATTCCCAAGTGGAAGTGGAACGATGTTACGATAGATTTTGTGATAGGTTTATCGATGTTTCCTCGAGGGAATGATACAGTATGGGTTGTCGTTGACAAACTCACGAAGGTTGATCACTTCTTGCCGATCAAGGAGACCTTCAGTATTGATGATTTGGGAAGATTGTACATCTGAAAGATTGTGCATTTACGTGGAGTTCCACACTCCATTGTTTCAGACAAAGATACATGTTTTACTTCACAGGTCTAGAAGGGATTATAGAATGCCTTTGGTACACAGGTGCTTCTGATTACAGCTTACCATCCTCAGACAGATGGCCAGTTAGATCATATGATTCAGGTTCTTGAGGACTTGCTTCGAGCATGCATCCTAGATTTTGGAGGTTATTGGGAGAATCACATACCTCTTGTGTAGTTTTCCTACAATAATAGTTTTCAAGAAACTATTCAAATGTCACATTTTAAGGCTTTGTACGGTGGGCCATGTCGATCACCCTTATTCTAGCTGGAGGCATGTGAGGTAGCTATGTTGGGACCTCGACTTGTCCAGGAGACCACAGAGTAGATAGAGTTTATTCGGAAGAGGATAGTTGTTGCACAGTCATGAAAAAAGTCTTATGCTGATTGTCAGAGATGACCTCTGGAGTTTGAGGTTGGAGATTAGGTTTTCCTGTGTGTCACATCAAGGTTGGGGAATAGGAATATTAGGAGATAGGTTAAGCTTTCACCGAGGTACGTGAGGCCATTTGAGGTTTTGGAGAGGGTCGGGCAGGTTGCCTATCGGTTGCAGTTACCTCAGAGGTACCAGGCTATGCATGACATCTTTCATGTTTCTTATCTTCGACATTACTTCTCAGACCCATCTCATGTTTTTAAACCTGATGAGTTTGAGTTAGAGGTGGAATCCTCGTTCGATGATCATCCTATCCGAATTGTTGATCAAAGTGAGAAAGTTATCTGTGGACGGTATGTTCCGCTAGAACGAGTGATATGGCAGCACAGGCGAGTACAGGATGAGATCTGGGAGAGGGAGGCTGATGTAAAATCACAGTGGTCAGATCTTTTCGAGGATTCTTCTTCTACGCTACCTTGCTAGGGAAATTCGGTGATGAATTTATTTAAGGGGGGAAGTTTGTAAGAACTCAGATCTTATTTTCAGGTATGTTTTCCTTTTTCTGGTTTTTTTTAGGAAAAAGAGGAGTTTTTTAGAAATTTCTTTAAGTACACACCCTGTAATTTATAATTACACACTATGTACTCAGTTACCAAATGTATCCAGGTGCTGGCCGTGTCACGGCCATGCACATGGCCTTGTGTGGGGACCTAGAGACCGCCAAATGTGGGGGTAGGTAAAGGAAAGTACATGGAGTGTACTTATAAAGTACACACCCTGTACTTTCTTTTTTTCATTAAACATATCGAGGTCACATCTGACATACAGAATCGTCTCCTTATAGGTCTGTTTTATCCGAGAGAGAACGTACGGCCGAGATTTTTCTCCGAGCCCCCGATCGAGAAACCGTTCTCTGAATCAATTTTCGTCGATTGCATTGGGATCACCACGGTAAACTCTTCCTTATTCTAGATCTTTGTTTTGTAATTCCTCTTCTTTCAAAAGTTATCCTCAGTTGATAATTTTTAGAATTTTTGTAGATCTACAATGTTCTTGGGAGATTCAAGGCTTGATGTTCACGTATAATGATCCTGCAAAATTGAGGTAGGTGGTTTGTGTCATTCCATTGAAGGTCTTTGAGTTATATGTGAAAAATTTCCCAATACCCTTGAACGGGGTATTGCATGTTATGATTTTAGCCCTGTTAATTTCCTGTTATGCTTGTATGGTTGAGTAGAAGTTAATTGAATGTGAATAGGGTTAATTGTTATGCTTTGGAAGTGTTTTCCCAGGCATTTTTTGTTTATGACCATTTGGTCCTACTTGCCTATTAGGCTGCTGTTTGTTTCCCATTCCTAGTATTGTACGATGAAGTGATTGTATTATGATATGTTGTTATGCTGTAGTTTGTTTAGACAAGTAGTTCTTGAGGTTTACTTTGGTTTCCATTTATTGTTGTGCTCGTTTACACAGGGCCGTGAGAACCTGGTGTAGGGAGAATGGACATAAGGGCTTCTCCAGAGGGTCTGTTTTTACTATTACGATGTGAGACCATAGAGGGAATTTTTAAGGACCTAGAATTTTTATTTAATTTTCTTTATTTATAAATGTAAATTTTATGAGTCCGTGAAAATTGACGGTGCGTAATTCTGATGCCCGGTGTACCTGGAATGAATTTCTGAACTTTTTTTTCGGATACGTTCAGTAAACATGTGAGTGGGTTTTTTGTAAATTTTGAACCAATGTTTGGAATTGAAATCTAAGGGAATTTCCGAACTCACAACACTGGTATTCGCTTAAGGATACATTCACCTCGATTGCAGTGGGTCAAGAGTGAAAGATATTTTTTGTGCTTTTCATGAAAGAATAAAATAAAATAAAAATATCTAACATTTTTATTTCTAAAACCCCTAAATATGGGTTATGGTGGTGGGGTCCACCTGAGCCTAAACCTCCCATGAGTATGTTAAGAGATGGGGACCACCTGAACTAACCCCCATTTTGAATTGAGAGGCTGGGACCACCCGGACCCCTTTAATGAGAGAAAACATCTCAACTCCTCCAACTTTAATTATAACAACACAAATCCATTTAATTGGGCCAGTTAAATGAGATAATTAATGGTTCCAACACAGTACATTAATTATGCCAACTTTTTTGTGCCAACTTAATTTATTTTTGATAAACTTAAATTAACAAGTTGGCTATTTCACTTTTTGGTGGAATTGGGAGAGGAGAACTATTAGAGGATTATTCTATCCAATGAAGAACACGTTCTCTAATGAAGAACACGCTCCCCAATGAAGAACGTGTATGCCGATGAGGAACATATTCAACGACAATGAACTGACGATCGAGGAAACACTGACGTCACTGACATCCGTCTATCCCCAACGACTTCATCTCTTTCCTCGTGACCTCCGTCGACAAATCTCTGAGGTAGGGGTTTAGTTGTGTATGATTTTATATTCCCATGTTATTCCCTTCTAAAACAAAGAATGCGGATCAACTCTCTAACTAGTTGATCCGCTAATGTTTTCTTTTGTGGGTTTGGGAATAATCATTACAGGAGGTTGTAGGATTTGACGTTCTTCATTCAAGTTTTTGTTGAGTTTCTTACTACTGCGCTAATGCGGAGGATACAAGACAAACAAACATGGTCCGACCCCTCTGTCGTTCTTCTTGAATGGTGTGTTCTTCACAATAGAAGAAGGCGGCTTTGTACCATGGAGAAGAATGGATGTGGCAGCCGGCACATCGTCGGCCATGACGAAGGAGACGGCCCCGCGGCTCCTCACTGCCCTGCAGCCTCTGCGGCACCCCGCGACCTCGCCGCCCCACAAACCTCCACGCCGCCCCGTAGCCTCGCCGCCCTCCGGCCCTACACGGCACCCTGTGGCCTCTGTGGTACCATGTGGCCTTGCCGCCCCTCATCCCTCCATACCTCCCTACGGCCCTCCGCGCCACTCCATGACCTCGTTGCCCCGCGGCCCTCTGTGCCGCACCGTGGCCTCGCTGCCCCGTGGCCCTCTGTGCCTCCCTGCGGCCTCGCCACCCCATGGCCCTCTGCACTACCCCGCGGCCTCACCGCCTCGCGGCCCTCCGCGGCGCCCTGCGGCCCTCCATGCCGCTTCACAGCCTTGTCGCCTCACGGCGCCCTGCGGCCTCTGCCGCCCCGCGGCCTCCGCGCCGCCCCACGCTGCCCAAGCCGGGCCACCCAGTGCAGGCCAGGCCGGATCCAGTGGGTTGGGATGGGTTGACCCAAACCAGGTTGGGCTGGGTCGACCCAAACCGGGTGAGCCCAGGCCGGGTCAGTCTGATCGGGTCGGACCGGAACCAGACCCACTTTGACCCACTTACGCTCTTTTGGCCATAACTTTGGCACCGGACATCCATTTGACGAACTGTCTGCAGAACCAGAAACTCTGAAGCGATATGCTCCCTTTGGTATACCCTAATTGAGATTTGGATAAATTTGGGATATGGTCAGGTTGGATCGAGCACGAATCCAACCGGGCCCTTAGGACTAAAAGGCTGATAACTCACAGACTGTACGTTCGATTGACGCACCGTCTGTTGTGTTGAGACCCCTAATATGTGGCGGTACTTTGTGATACTTCTTCATGGGACTTCATGGTAGTTGGAGTATAGACCAGTGGCTTGAGGAGCAGACCCTCCCGGAGACATGCAAGCTTAGTGCGGGAACCCAGTAGCTGGCTGTGACGTGAAGAATGAATAGCGATCCTCTGTGGGTCAGCACCTAGCGATCCTGTGTGGGTCAGAACCTAGTGATCCTATGTGGGTCAGCACTGAGCGATCCTGCATGGGTTAGCACCGAGCGATCCTATGTGGGTCATCACCTAGCGATCCTGTGTGGGTCATCACCGAGCGATCCTGTGTGAGTCAGCACCGAGTGATCCTGTGTGGGTCAGCACCTAGGGATCCTATGTGGGTCAGCACATAGCGATCCTGTGTGGGTCAGCACCGAGAAATCATGTGTGGGTCATCACTGGGCAATCATGTGTGGGTCAGCACCGGGCGATCCTGTGTGGGTCATCACTGAGCAATCTTGTGTGGGTAAGCACCGAGCGATCCTATGTGGGTCAGCACCAAGAAATCCTTTGTGGGTTAGCACCTAGCGATCCTATGTGGGTTAGCACCGAGTGATCCTGTGTGGGTTAGCAGCAGTGCCTCATAACAGAGTAAGATGATTCAGTAGTTACATCTAATCATCTCTACTACTGTACCTAAGTTATACCTAGTGTGAGTTGAGTTCGTACCTGAGTGGTACTTTCCTTTCTGGTAATACCTTGGTGGTATTCTTCTGTGTGGCGTACCTGAGTGGTACTTACCATCATGGTACTTATTCCTTTTTGGAAAATTTGAGCTTTGTTATTTTGAGTTGGATTCTGTTTTTCCTCATGATTGAGATGGGTATACTTGATAACTTAGGTATATGTATGGTCATATACCTAAGTAGGGTTGTCAGTTGATTTCATGCCTTGTGGTTTATACTTTGTGGATTTTGTGATACCTTGAGGGTCTCGGGGTTCTTACTGAGTATCGTTATACTCACCCCTGCACGGGCTATGCCCTCACCTTGTTGTGTTTGGTGCAGACGATAGACAGTGCTGATCGAGGCTAAGGGTACCAGGACTAGACGGTGCCCAGAGGTAGACCATATGGCGTGTCGGAACGCAGAGGAGACGGGCGAACATGGAGTGCTGAGGAGGAGATATGTACCTACCCTTCAGTTAGAAATTCCAGAGGACGACCCAGTAGCTATCTTCCTTTTTCTTAAGTTGTATTGTATTTCAGTTGTACATGTACCTTTACAGTTGGGCTTGTATCTCGTCTCCTTTTTAATTTCATCACTCTTTTTTCTATATAGTTTACATGTATTTGTATCTTACTATGTTCTTGGTTGTGTGTGTTTACAGGTTATAAAGGCAATGTCTTCCCAGTTTTAGGGAATATGCCTTCGGTACTAGTCGTCATCCCCTAGCCTATGGAAGGTGGGCTTGGGGTAGTCACGGAACGGGCCCCGGGGAAGGGGTTGTGACAAATTGGTATCATATGAGTCGATTCTACCATAAAACATAGGACTCTAATCTTTCTTTTCAACAGCAATAGTGTTAAGTGTAGTGAGTGTGTTTGTCAGTTTAGGGAATCCAGTATTGGTGTGGTAGCCGATGTATCCATGCATCAGGACCATGACTTCTAATTTCTGACTCAGTACATGAAAACATTGATTTTGTGTGTGTTTTGAAGATTTTTCTTTGTGATCTCTTTGAGTTAGCTCACCAGGTATAACATATTGACTGTGGCGCACTTGTTTCTTTTCAGGATGTCTCCATGTAGACAACCAGCTAGGGTTTCAGATATATTATTCACTGATAGCCCACTGAGCGATGAGGCCTTGGTATAGGGCCCCTTCCAATAGAGGCACCAGCGGTACCATTACCCATTAGGCCACCATGTCACCAGCCCCCACGGCAGACGGTGCATGCTGCTTGAGCGTGTTGCATGAGTTTCAGCGCTAAAGGCCACCCAGGTTTAGGGAAGATATGGACCCACATGAATCTGAAGATTGGTTGTAGGACGTAGTGAGTGTTTTTCAACTGGTAAGGACACCAGTTGATCTCATGGTGATCCTTACCGCCATCCTTCTATAGGCAGCAGCAGGCAGATGGTGGAGCTTGATGCTTCAAGTTCATGACAAGGTGACGCTTCTCTGGGCAGACTTCGAGAGCCTGTTTCAGGAAGAGTTTGTCCCAGTGACTCTTCATGTAGTGCACATACAGGAGCTTCTTCATCTGTAGTTGGACAGCATGACTGTAGATCAGTATTCAGTAAGGTTCACCGACCTCTCACATTACTCCACAGATATGGTACGTGACTGATTCTTTAGGGCCCAGACCTTCGAGGAGGGACTCAGGAGGGAGATCAGGGCCTCGATGATTTCTCTTAGCATCCCGATGCAGGCGGGGGTGTTAGAGAGATCCCTCCTAGTGGAGAGTTTTCTTGATGAGCAATCACCAGCAGCGAGACCCACCACCAGACGTCATGTAGCAAAGTCTTTTGCAGCTGGCAGCAGACAGATGTCACAGAGGTCTAAGAGGACCAGACCTATAGGAGGATGACCACATGATTTAGGGTCCGTTGTGTGGAGTACCCGAGGCAGATCCAGTCATACTAGGAGCGGGCATTGTTATACATGCGGCGGGTAGGGTCACATGGCTCATGACTATCCGACCTATCATACGGATGATCAGCAAACAGTCAAAGGACCGACCAGTTAGAGACAGAGGTTCGATCGAGGTGGTCCGCATGGAGTAGGTGGACATGGCAGAGGAGCAGGCCGTACAGCTGGCGGTGGGTGACTATTCGAGATGTTACCGCCACCACCACCAGGTGGTCCACCCTGACCACAGGGAGCAGGTGGATAGGGGCGAGCTCAGCTCCAGGCAGCTGAGGCCTATGACCATGGTGCTCCAGAGATGATACGAGGTATGATCTGTGTCTACTCCACTTTAGCTACAGAACTTATAGGCACAGGTTCCAGTCATTCATTTATTGCCACTACCCTCATTCAAAGCTCAAAGATTCCAACAGAGCTGTTGGATCTATCCTTATGGCTATAGACTCCTATGGGAGTGGATTCAATGATTACGCACTGGTGTCGGCATTGTGAACTTACTCTAGGAGGTGAGAGCTTCGGCTGGGATCTCCTAGTAGCAGCGTCGAGGCCTTACGACATCATCTTGGGTATGGACTGGTTATCAACAGTCTATGATCAGATAGACTGTATTAGGCGCAATGTGTGGTGTGTCTGCACGGATGGGACCAGGTTTACCTTTACCAGTGAGAAGGAAGCCTTTGCAACGCAGGATGGACTTACTCGGAGGAGAGTGCAACCGATCATTCATCAGTTGGCTAGCCTTACCCTCAGAGTGGTTGATGTGGAGAATCTGAGTTATCCTGTAGTGGTGGACCAGTATACAGATGTATTCCCTGATAATGTTTAAGGTTTACCTCCTCGCATAGAGGTGGACTTTTACATTGACTTGTACCCCGTGACGACACTGATATCTTCACTGGCATATCAGATGGCTCCCGCAGATCTTCGTGAGCTGCGGGTACATCTAGAGGACTTGCAGGGGAAGGGATTCATTCAGCCCAGTGTATCTACTTGGGAAGCCCCAATTTTTTTTCCAATAAGGCGGATGGGAGCTTGAGGCTTTGTGTTGACTATCGGTTCCTGAACCAGGTGACCGTGAAGAACAAGTACCCACTTTCGAGGATTGACGATCTCTTTGATCAGATGAAAGGAGCACGGTGGTTCTCAAAGATAGACCTCAGATTAGGCTATCACCAGCTCAGAGTATGAGACAAGGATGTGAAGAAGACGGCTTTCAGATGTAGTTACGGGCATTAAGAGTTCTTGGTTATGCCATTCGTCATGTCCAACACTCCAGCAGTGTTCATGGGACTCATGAACATGATCTTTCAGTCATACCTTGATCTCTTTGTAGTAGTCTTCATCGATGACATTCTGATCTACTCGACTACTGAGGAGGATTATACTTATCATTTGCATGTATTACTGGACACACTCTAAGAGCACAAGCTTTATGGTAATCTCTCAAAGTGCCAATTCTGGATCTGAGAGGTTCACTTTCTAGGATATGTCATATCGGAGGCTGGAGTTGCAGTGGATCCAGTGAATATTGAGGCGGTACTTGATTAAGAGCCACCCAAAAGTGTGATAGAGGTACGAAGTTTCCTGGGATTGTCCAGATACTACCAGAGATTTGTGCCAGATTTCTCCAGAGTTGCAGCACCACTTTCAGCATTGACGAAGAAGGGGAAACCCTTCGTGTGGTCGGAGAGATGCCAGCAGAGTTTTCAAGAGCTGAGATAGAGGTTGACTAGTTCCCCCATCTTGAGGCTTCCAGAGGAGGGAATAGTGTACGTAGTCTACTGCGACACATTAGGGACCGGGCTCGAATGTGTCCTGATGCAGGAGCGAGCGGTGATCGCATATGGTTCTCGACAACTAAGACAGCATGAGCAGAACTATGCTACCCATGACCTGGAGTTAGAAGCAGTGGTCTTCTCCTTGAAGATGTGGCGACACTATATGATGGGCGAACTCTTTATAGTATACTCGGATCATAAGAGTCTTAGGTATATCTTCTCTCAGAAAGACCTGAACCTGAGACAGCGACGTTGGCTTGAGTTCCTCCAGAACTATGACTTCAAGATAGTTTATACTCCTAGTAAGGGGAACGTTGTTGCAGATGCACTCAGCAGGAGGTCTGGTATATAGTTACTAGGTGAGGTGACGGAGCAGCTGGCCGCATTGTAGATATCCTTTGTGGATCAAGATTGAGCATATTTTCTTTAGTCTCTTACAGTCACTCCCCCACTTCTTCAGAGAGTCAGGGAGGCGCAGCATGGGGATGCTGACTGCGAGGATCGATGTGCTCAGATATCCATAGGACAGGCACCTAATTGATTTTACGAAGGTGGGGAGAATATCATCCTCTTCAGAGGACGTACCATGGTACCAGTGTCGCTTCGGGAGGAATTGTTGAGGGAGTTCCACACATCCCCTTTAGCGGTACATCCAGGACTGGCAAAGATGTACCAGGATCACCGACGACAGCACTGGTGTCCGGGAGTGAAGAAAGAAATAGTAGAGTTTGTCTCTCGGTGCCTCACTTGTCAACAAGTGAAGGTGGAGCATCAGGTACCAGCAGGCTTGGTTTAGCCTTTAGAGGTCCCAGAGTGGAAGTGGTATGAAATATCCATGGACTTCATGATAGGACTTCTACATACATTCATAGGTCATTACTCTATCTGGGTGATCATCGACCGACTCACCAAGTTGGCCCACTTCCTACCGATTAGAGAGCAAGGTTTAGTAGAGAGTTTGGAATGCCTCTATGTGCAGGAGATTATGCGGATACATGGAGTACCTTCGACGATTGTCTCAAATCGTGATACACGTTTCAATTCCCAGCTATGGAAGGGGTTGCAGGAGGCTTTCAGGACGCAGCTTCGTTTGAGCACCACCTTCCATCCTCATACGGATGGCCAGACTGAGCAGACCATTCAGACTCTCGAGGACATGTTGCATACTTGTGTCCTCGACTGTGGTCATAGCTGGGAGGATCACTTACCTTTGGTGGAGTTTTCATACAATAATAGCTATCACTTCACCATTGGGATGGCACCTTTTGAGGCGTTGTACGGGGGACCTTGCAGATCACCTTTGTGCTGGGCTGACCCATGCGAGTCAGCACTAGTGGGACCAGAGGTGGTATGGACTACCATAGAGAAGGTGCAGATCATCCAGGAGCAGATGAAGACTACACAGAGCAGGCAGAATTCTTATGCTGATAGGAGACAGAGACCTCTAGAGTTTGAGGATGGCGACCACGTCTTTCTACATGTGTCACCTCGATGAGGTTTGCGGAGATTTGGACGAGGTGGAAAGTTATCTCTGAGATTCATCAGACCCTTCCAGGTCCTCAATAGAGTTGGCAAGGTGGCTCACCGCTTAGCTCTTCCACCTCAGTTGCATCAGGTGCACAACGTCTTCTACATATCCCAACTGAGGAGATACGTGCACGACACTTTCCACATCATCGACCACAGCAAGCTGGACATCGACGATGGGGTGACATTTTTGGAGGTTCCATTTGAGATTTAGGCTTTACAGGAGCAGGTCCTTTGTGGGAAATCGATACCTCTGGTGCGCATTCACTGGAAACACAGGAACCTCCCGGAGAGCACATGGGAGCGGAAGGCTCAAATGCGTGCTCAGTACCCCCACTTGTTCCCTTAGTTTGAGTTGTGGCTTACAGGGACGCAAATCCCTGAGGTGGGGAGAATTTAAAGACCCTGAATTTCCATGTAAACATTTTTTTATATATAAATGGGAATTTTACAAGTCTGTGAAAATTGACGGCGTGTGATTCTAAGGCCCGGTGTGCCTGGAATGAATTTCTGAACATTTTTCTCGGTACGTTCAGTAAACATCCGAGCGGGTTTTTGTAACTTTTGAACCGATGCTTGGAATTGAATCTGAGGGAACCGTTGACCTCGCAGCCCAAGTATTCGCTTAAGGAGACCTTCACCTTGATCGCAGTGGGTTGAGAGTGAAAGATAATTTTTGTGCTTTTTGTGAAAGAATAAAATAAAATAAAAATGTCTAACATTTTTATTTCTGAAAACCCTCAACATGGGTTATGGTGGTGGGGACCACCTGAGCCTAAACCTCCCATGTGGATGTTAAGAGGTGGGGACCACTTGAACTAACCCCCATTTTGAATTGAGATGTGGGGACCACCCAAACCCCTTTAATGAGAGAAAACCTCTCAACTCCTCCAACTTTAATTATGCCAACACAAATCCATTTAATTAGGCCAATTAAATGAGCTAATTAATGGTGCCAATGCAGTACATTAATTGTGCCAACTTTTTTGTGCCAAATTAATTTATTTTTGATAAACTTAAATTAACAAGTTGGCTATTTCACTTTTTTGGTGGAATTGGGAGAGGAGAATTATTATAGGATTATTCTCTCCAACGAAAAACGTGTTCTCCAATGAAGAATGTGCTCCCCAATGAAGAACGCTCACACCGACAAGGAATGTCTTCAATGACAACGAACCGATGATTGAGGAAACGTCGACGTCACCGATGTCCGTCTATCCCCAACGACTTTGTCTCTTTCCTCGCGACCTCCTTCGAAAAATCTCTGAGGTAGGAGTTTAGTTGTGTATGATTTTATATTCCCATGTTCTTCCCTTCTAAAACAAAGAACGTGGATCAACTCCCTAACTAGTTGATCTATGGATTTTTTCTTTTTCGGGTTTGGGAATAATCATTGCAGGAGGTTGTAGGGTTTGACGTTCTTCATTCATGTTTTTGTTGAGTCGCTTGCTACCGCTCTAACGCGGAAGGTGCGGACCAAAAAAACATGGCTTGACCCCTCCGTCGTTCTTCTTTAATTGTGTGTTCTTAGCGATGGAAGAAGGAGGCTTTGTAACATGGCGATGAACATATGCAGTGGCCGACACATCACCGGCCGCGGCGAAGGCGATGGCCCCACGGCTCCTCGCTGCCCCGTGGCCTCCGCGGCGCATCGTGGCCCTCTGTGCCGCCCCGAGGCCTCACCGCCTCACGGCCCTCCACACCACCCCGTGGCCCTCCGTGCCACCCTGCGGACTTCCTGCCTCACAGACCATTGTGTCTTCCCACAGCCTCCGCCGCCCCGCGGCCACCGCGGCCCCCATGGCTCCTACGGCCTCCGCGCCGACCCGCGCCGCCCAGGTCGGGCCGCCCAGTAGGCCGAGCCGCACCGCGGGCCGGGCCAAACCCAGTGGGTCAAGACGGACTCATAGGGTCAGGACGGGTTGACCCAAACTGGGTCGGCCCCGGACGGGTCGGACCGGGTCAGTCCGACCGAGCCGGACCGGACCTGGACCCACTTCGACCCATTTATGCTCTTTTGGCCATAACTTTGGCACCAGAAGGATGTTTGACGAACCGTTTGTGGTGCCAGAAACCCTAGAGTGAGAAGGTCTCTTTGATATACCCCAATTGATATTTGAATAAATTTGGGATACGGTCGGGTTGGATCGAGCACGAATCCAACCAGGCCCTCGGGACTAAAAGTCTAATAACTCACAGATCGGGCATCCGATTGACGCACCGTCTGTTGCATAGATACCCCTAAGACGTTGAGGTTCTTTGTGATACTTCTTCGTGGGACTTCATGGTAGTTGGAGTATCGACCAGTGGATTGAGGAGGGGACCCTCCTGGAGACGAGTAAGCTTAGTGCGGGAACCTAGTAGTTGGATGTGACGTGAAGAATGAATAATGATCTTGTGTGGGTTAGCACCTAGCGATCATGTGTGGGTCAGTAGCTAGCGATCCTTTGTGGATCAGCACTGAGTGATCCTGTGTGGGTCAGCACCAAGTGATCATGTGTGGGTCAGCACCTAGCGACCCTCTGTGGGTCAGCACCGAGCGATCTTGTGTGGGTCATCACCGAGTGATCCTGTGTGGGTCAGCACCTAGCGATCCTATGTGGGTCAGCACTGAGCGTTCCTGTGTGGGTCATCACTGAGCGTTCCTTTGTGGGTCAGCACCTAGAGATCCTGTGTGGGTCAGCACCAAGCAATCCCTTTTGGGTAAACACCTAGAGATCCTGTATGGGTCAGCACCAAGCGATCCTGTGTGGGTCAACACCGAGCGATCCTCTGTGGGTCAGCACCAAGCGATACTGTATGGGTAAGCACATAGTGATCCTATGTGGGTCAGCACCTAGCGATCCTGTGTGGGTCAGCACTGAGCGTTCCTGTGTGGGTCAGCACCTAGAGATCCTGTGTGGGTCAGCACCGAGCAATCCCTTTTGGGTAAACACCTAGAGATCCTGTATGGGTCAGCACCAAGCAATCATGTGTGGGTCAACACCGAGCGATCATGTGTGGGTCAGCACCGAGCGATCCTCTTTGGGTCAGCACTGAGCGATACTGTGTGGGTCAGCACCTAGTGATCCTATGTGGGTCAGAACCGAGCAATCATGTGTGGGTCAATAGTAGTGCCTCATAACAGAGTAATATGATTCATTAGTTACATCTAATCATCTATACTATTGTACCTAAGTTATACCTAGTGTGAGATGATTTCGTACCTAAGCGGTACTTTACTTTGTGGTAATACCTTGGTGGTATTATTCTGTGTGGCGTACCTGAGTGGTAAATACCATCGTGGTACTCTTTCCTTCGTGGAATAGTTAAGCTTTGGGCTTTTGAGTTAGACTCTGTGTTTCCTCATGATTGAGATGGGTATACTTGATAACTTAGGTATATGTATGGGCATATACCTAAGTAGGGTTGTCAGATGATTTCATGCCTTGTGTTTTATACTTTGTGGATTTTGTGAGACCTTGAGGGTATCAGGGTCCCCTACTGAGTATCGTTATACTCACCCCTACACGGGCTATGCCCACACCTTTTTGTGTTTGGTGCAGACGACAGACAGCACTGATCGAGGTTGAGGATACAAGGACTAGACGGTGCCCGAAGGTGGAAAATATGGCATGTCAGAACGCAGAGGAGATGGGCGGACATGGAGTATTGAGGAAGTGATCTGTTCCTACCCTTCAGGTAGGAATTCCGGAGGACGACCCAGTAGCTGTCTTTATTTTTCTTCAGTTGTATTGTATTTCAGTTGTACTTGTACCTTTACAATTGGGCTTGTATCCCAGCCCCTTTTTTACTTTCAACGCTCTTTTTTCTATATATTTTACTTGTGTTCATATCTTGATGTGTACTTGGTTGTGTGTGTTTATAGGTTATAAAGGAAATTTCTTCCCAGTTTTAGGGAATACGCCTTTGGTGCTAGTTGTCATCCCCTAGCCTATAGAAGGCGGGCTTGGGGTAGTCACAGTACGGGCCCCGGGGAACGGGTCGTAACAGAATTGATGTAAGTGCTTTATCAGAGTGTATTTAGTTCCTTGACGCAGTCCACATGGGGAATGAGATGTAAGTGCTTCCCCAGAGCACCTTTTAGTTTACCAATATGAGACTATAGGGGGAATTGACGGTGAGTGCTTCCTCAGAGAGTCTGTGTTGAAGCTGAACCAGAGGGGTTAGATTGTGTGTACTTCCCAGAGGGTTGCTTGTGTTTACTAGGTAGGACCGTAGGGGATTAGGTTGTGAGTACATCCCAGAGGGTTACCTATTTGTGACTATCTTCTTACTTGATATGTGACTATCTGCTTACTTGATCTTGGGGTGTTTTCCTACTGGGATTTAGTCTCAAAACCTGTTTGGGCCATGCTTTTGGTCCCAAACAGATTATATTGTTGCAGGTATAGATAAGATCAAGCTCCCTTCTACTTCAAGTACTTGACTTCTTTGGAGCTGGAGAGCATAGGACCAAGCTGAGGCTTGTGATGCTAAGGAGTTGTCTACCTATTTTCTTTTATATTTGGATTATTACTTTATTTTAGCATTGTGACTTGTTTGGCTATTTTCCTAGACACGTGTATCATGCATCATTTTATATATGTGTTCCAGTTATTTATTACTTTCAGTTTTCTATTGTTTACTATTATATGGTATTATTACCGATTCTGCTATTGTTATATGTTTTTAATTCCGCTATGTTACTCTACCAATGAGGGAATAGTTTCCCCACTATCACACCCAAGGCCATCTCTGCTATTTAGCAGCCTCTGGCATTTTGGGAAATGCGATTGAGGCCATTTGACCAACCGGGTATGGGGCACCTCTGGGCGGCTTCCAGAACCGGGATGTTACAATCCCTTACCTAGGAACTTGGATTTACCCCTGAATATGGGTTAACTAATCTCATTCAAAAGCTCATTAGTATGTTCAAACACATCCTAGTATCCTTTATATCGTTCCCAACTAGTAAATCCATAGAAAATAAACCTACTCTGATACCACATTGTAACCTTCCCAAACTAGTGATACCTCACATGACTGAGGTGGGTTTGCTACATTACCTCAAGAATGACTCCTTGTATGTAACATCCCTAATTTTTGAGCAGGTCAAAAATCCTTAACCTATTTGAATTTTTAAGTTTAGTGAGTGAGTCAACTTTCTTTCTAATCTTAAGAAACTAATTTTGAGAGTTTGATTGATCCAAGGCATTTTTTATATGGGTTTTAAGATCTATAAAGTTCCTCAAGGATCTAGGTGAGTTTTGGGTGCGTCAGACCCTAAAAATCTAGTTTCAGGAAATCACAGACAGAGGTGCATGGTTTGTAAAAACCATGAGACCTCCCAAGAGTAATTGTGTAGCCCTATAGATGAAATGGACATGGTTTGACAAACTGTGCAGGTGGGGTGTACATCCATACAAGTACCTCATTAATTTTTAATATAGGGCATTCACATAATCTGCACATGGTTTTTCAAACTGTGTGCCTAGCCCATGCGTGTGTAGTGTTGGGATAGTGATCACTGCATGGTTGGAGCGTAGTTATCCAAACCATGCAGCCAAATCATGAGGATAATTACTTTGTGTGAATTTTCTAATTTACCCTTCCTTCCTTATTTGATTTATTCCCCTCTTTCTTCCCATTTCTACCACAGGCAGTAAGGATCTCCTCTATTTCTGTTCCTCCTTAGGTTTTGAGGCACCTTCCTCATACATACTCTGATTCAATCTTCATTGGTCTCATTGGAAGTTCATTGGTAATTCCTTCAATCTTCTAGCTTATATTTATAGTTTATCTCACCATATGAAATGCTAAATTTATGCAATCTCTTTTTCCTTATTTTCAAGGTGTTCATCTGAAACTCTATTTTATTCCAATTTGAATTGAGTTAGAGTCCAATATCAGATGAGTGATCACTTATGAGTACAGGGTAAGTGGTGTATATATTCCTCTATGATTTTATAGGTGTTATGCATGCGTTATTAATTTTTCATGGGGTGTGTGACTGAGTGAGATGCCTAGTAAATTAATCTATGGTTTAAAATTAATAAATTTATTCCATGGGATGTGGTTGTTCATGACCTTGTCCATTTATACATGATAATCCAAGTAAAGTGCTTGAGACCACTTGGGAAATTTAGACTAGGTGTGTGATCTTAATTAAATTTAATTATTATTATTGATTTCTTGGTTCCATGGGAACGTGATGGGAATGACCCAAGGATTGATGTGGTGTTGACCACTTAGAATGAGGTGGTGTGGTTTGTCTAGTTTGGTATGGCACGGGATATATGAGGTGATGATGATCACAAGGTTGAGGCAACAAGGTCATCGGGTTGAGGTAATGAGGTTGTCAGGTGGACTTGGCTCTCAGGACTTAATATGGTGTTGACCATAAGGATTTATCGACATGGTTGTAGATGCATGAGGTTCCAGATGATGTGGATTAGGTTTTTTGGTGATTACCACTCACTGTTTTTTAGCCAACATGTCGTTGGAGTCGTGTGCAGAAAGATAGGACTCTAATGGGGTGGTGTTGACCACCCATTATGGGTGTAGGCCCCTATAGATTATGAGGCTTATGGGATGGTGTTTAGAGTCAATTATTTAGGGGTCTCTCATAGTATAAAGCCATGTTTATGGTGATGGACCATCGGTTGATGAATCAGAGACCATCAGTTGGGGGTCGAGGCTCAGTGTTACACTTGAGGCCATTGGGTTAGGACTTTGGGAGGCCAGATATCACCATGCCTTGAGATGTTGGGATATTGGTCTGATGGGGAATCTTTGAATCGAGTTCCATGGGTCCTAGATATTAATTATTAGGTGTGTTGTATGGAGGTAGACTATTTAATTGTTGGTACATGGTGTCGGTGACATGCTTACAGGTGGAACATGAGGGTTCACCAGACATGTTATTCATCAGGAGATTCCCTGGGAACTAATACATGGATCCTCATCACTGTAATTCTATATATGTAGACATGTACTATATGCCATATATATAATTGGTGGAACATATCATGGATATTCCATCTTTGGATGAAGTTGGTAGAATGATTCCTTATAGATGTTGAGCATAAGGTAAGTGGGTTATTTATTACATGGTTGTGTATTGTCTTTTATTTATATTTAGTATACACCTATTTAATTATGGATGTCATATATGCACACATTGGTGGTGGCCTATTGATATTATTCTCACACCCTACACAGGCCCCGCAGGACACATGCAAACTTTATGACTCTAAGATCAGTAAATAGATCAACCTCACGAGATGGACCTTAGTGATCGAGTTATACCTTTTTCATGTGATGGATGGTAATGGACCATGGCGTTTCTTTCATTAGCGGGAGTTTCCATTTATACATGATAATCAAAGTAAATTGCTTGAGACCACATGGGAAATTTAAACTAGGTGTGTGATCTTAATTTAATTTAATTATTATTATTGATTTCTTGGTTGCATGGGAACATAATTGTAATGACCCAAGGATTAATGTGGTGTTGACCACTTAGAATGAGGTGGTGTGGTTTATCTATTTGGGTGTGGCACGGGATATATGAGGTGATGATGATCACAAGGTTGAGGCGACATGGTCATCGGGTTGAGGCATTGAGGTTGTCAGGTGGACTTGGCTCTCAGGACATAATATGGTGTTGACCATAAGGATTTAATGACATGGTTGTAGAGGCATGAGGTGCCATATGATGTGGATTAGGTTGTTTGGTGATTACCACTCACTGTTTTTTATCCAACATGTTGTTGGAGTCGTGTGCGCAAAGATAGGACTCTAATGAGGTGGTGTTGACCACCCATTATGGGTGGAGGCCCCTATAGATTATAAGGCTTAGGGGATGGTGTTTAGAGTCAATTATATAGGGGTATCTCATAGTATAAAGCCATGTGTATGGTGATGGACCATCGGTTGATGAAGCAGAGACCATCGGTTGGGGGCTGAGGCTCAGTGTTACACTTGAGGCCATTGGGTTAGGACTTTGAGAGGCCAGATATCACCATGCCTTGAGATGTTGGGATATTGGTCTGATGGTGACTCTTTGAGTTGAGGTCCATGGGTCCTAGATATTAATTATTAGGTGTGTCGTATGGAGGTAGACTATTTAATTGTTGGTACATGGTGTCGGTGACATGGTTACAGGTGGAACATGAGGGTTCACCAGACATGTTATTCATCAAAAGATTCCCTGGGAACTAATACATGGATCCTCATCACTGTAATTCTATATATGTATACATGTACTATATGCCATATATATAATTGGTGGAACATATCATGGATATTCCATCTTTGGATGAAGCTAGTAGAATGATTCCTTATAGATGTTGAGCATAAGGTGAGTGGGTTATTTATTACATGGTTGTGTATTGTCTTTTATTTATATTAAGTATACACCTATATAATTATGGATGTCAGATATGCACACATTGGTGGTGTCCTATTGATATTATTCTCACACCCTACACAATCCCCTCAGGACACATGCAAACTTTATGACTCTAAGATCAGGAAATAGATCAATCTCACGAGATGGACCTTAGTGATCGAGTTATACCTTTTTCATGTGATGGATGGTAATGGACCATGGCGTTTCTTTCATTAGTGGGATTTTCCTTTTGAGTTCTCAATATGTTTATATATATACTGATATGGTCAACCATAGGTGAACCTGGTTGTTTACTATTTTGTATGACGTGTTATAACTTTTCATGTTTGTCTACAACTGGTATTATTCCTTTGGGAATATTTATTACTACATGTTGGTTATTATACTTCTTCTAGTTTTATTTTTATTCAACTAACTTGGTTCTTCTTCCATTTATAAATTTATTTATAGACCATTATTATTATCACCACCTGAGGGTATAGTCCCCCCACAGTCACCTCTTTAAACCCTCACTGCTATTCAGTAGCCTTTGGAAAACAGGGATGAATTCTTAAGGCCCAGTGGCCAACCGGCCTAGAGCACCATTTCAAGTGACATCTAGGTCAGGGTACTATAAATAGTATCAGAGCAGGTTCTTGTTGGTGTTTCCTCACAGTATCACAAGACCTGGCTATTAAATGGTTACCGCATTCACCTGATTACAAATGATATCAATGCTTTCCTTCATTTTGGTTTTACAATTTGGGTTATGGCATAATGGATACTAGTATGTCGTTCGGACTGGGTAAAGCGCTTGTGTTTGGGTTCCTATATCCCCATGCATGGGGGGCAAAATAAGTATCTAGGGGTGGGAAATTGAGGTTATGTTGTGTGATTTTACCTTTGATTTTATTTTCACCTAGGGTGTCATTCTTGGGTGTGATGTTTATCTATTATGTGCCATTTGACCCTTGGCCCAATATGACAAGGGAATTTTGATCATACATCATGATAGTCACTTAGACTCATATGATGTTTTTTTCTTGAGATTTTCATTTAGAACCTAGAATTTACTAAAATAGATCAGGTTGTTTAAAGTGTCAACAAAGGAGCTAAACAGTGTTTTCCTTCTTAGCCTCTTTTTTTGGCATTCTACTCATCCAGCCCAGGCATGTGGTTCCTGGTGAGATCTGATGTGATGTTATGTGATTCTATATGCATGTGATATATGGGCCTGACTCTATTAAGGGTAGACAAGAATGGTAATGGGGAGTGAGTTTTTTAAATTGTTAACAAAGAATCTAAATAGTGTTTTCCTGTATAACCTCTTTGGTGGAATTTTACTCGGCAACCTCATTTTGATATACATTATATATGATGCTTGAACTTGATATGGGTAAGTAAGGGTCCTCGAGGTTGGATGTTGTGAGACATGGGTGTGGTAGGAGAGTTTAAGGGTGGTGATATGCGCTTCCTATTACATCTTTCCCTATCTGTGATATATATATATATATATATATATATATATATATATACTGTTATGGTTGTTTTCCCATCGTGATTGGTATTCAGTGAGATTCCACCTAGATGACTTCCAATGGAGCATCAGGAGGGTGGTGATATGGTACCTCATGAGTGTGCATGGGATGAGGCCCCTGAGGGTCGGTATGAGGCCCTAGAGGATTGGGATGATCATGAGCCCAGGTATAGGCTCTGGTACAGGTAGAACTGTTGTACCTCTCGTACCCCTCGTGGTTTAATTTTCATGATCACAATCACTCTCTTATTTATCTAATCTTGTTTTAAGTGTTTTTGGATGATAGGCATGATTTCAGGTTGCCAAGGAATTGGGCCAAGAAAGCCAGAAGGCAAAAGTGGACTGAAAATCAGTCCACCGGCCAACCGGTGGATGACCACCGGCCAGCCGATGGAGTCTTGACAGAAGGCATCCTTTCTGTCCAGACCACCGGCCAACCGGTGTCCCATCACCGGCCAGCCGGTGGAACCCAATCAAATAGTGACACCTACTGTCTCAGCACCGGCCAACCGGTGGCCTCCTCACCGGCCAGCCGGTGGTGCCTGGGCAGAAAACCTCTCATTTTTCCAAGCACCGTCCAACCGGTGGCTCTGTACCGGTCAGCCGGTGGAGCCAGTCAAACTAGTCGTTGGGCTTTGACCAGACTTGTCCACTTGATTCCCAACGGCTCCGAAGGCCTCTCCAACGGCTCCGAAGACCCCCAAAGGCCATTTGAGGGTTCCCCCTCTATAAATAAAGGACTAGGAATCCCCGGAAACGTAAGGAAGCCCACGGGAACATTTTTCAATCATTTGGAAAACCTCTGGTGGATTCCTTCAAGGAACCTCATTTGCTCCAATTCAATTCCACAATCAAGGAGCACCACCAAAGAAGCTTGGGAGCGCTCTTCATCAACTTCAATCAATCCTTTAGCGCTCAAGGCTTCTCCTCTTACGGTTTTTCATTATTTATCATTTTGAGCTTTATTTTGAGTTTGTGCATACAAACCCCTCTTTCTCTCATCCTCTCTTTGTTTGGGTTTTCACACCACCTTCAAGGTGTGAAGAGGTTAGTCAAGCCTTCCCTTTAAAAGGCTTGTGTCATAGGTAAGCTAGCCTTCACCTGTAAGAAGGCTAGTGGGTTCTTGCTCAACCATTAAAAGCAAGTGGGTTCTTGCTCAACCATTAAAAGCAAGCTGTAATAGGTTCTAGACTACCTTAAAGTCTAGTGGGTTTCTTGCTAAAACCATTAAAAAGAAAGCGGTAGTAAATCTCTCAACGGTTGAGTTGGGAGCGGAGACATAGGCTTTGGTTTAAGCCGAACTCCGTTATCAAGTTTTGTGTCTTGCCTCTTTTATTTCCACTGCACTTTTAACTTTGTTTTAAATTGTTAATTATTTTTTAAAAGGAAATTCACCCCCCCCCCTCTTGCCATCACTCTCCGCCCAACAATTGGTATCATAGGAAAATTTTGAGTAATACCCTAACCAGTTTCAAATTCAATATCCTTTGTGATGGCTTCAACTTCTTTCGCCCCCGAAGGCTATTCTTTGGGTCGTGCTCCTTTCTTTGATGGAACCGACTATACCTATTGGAAAACCCGCATGACCACTTTTCTTAGAAGTATAGGTTATCCTATTTATAAAATTGTCATGCATGGTTATTCTCTTTCTTCTCCCGATGAATTCAAATGGACCCAAGCCGATATTAAAAATTTCGAGCTTGATGGCAAAGCCATGAACGCTCTACATTGCGGCCTTGATCGTAATGAATTCAATCGAGTTTCCACATGCACTTCATCTCATGAAATCTGGAAACTTTTGGAGGTTACCCATGAGGGGACCAACAAAGTTAAAGATACTCGATTGGATATGTATCGCCAAGATTTTGAAAGCTTCACCATGCACCCACACGAATCAATTACTGATATGTTTACTCGTTTTACTGACGTTTGCAATGGAAGAAAATCTCTTGGAGATGATGTGTCTGCAGAAACGATGGTCAAGAAGATCCTTTGGATCTTACCAAGCACATGGGCACCGAAAGTCACGGCAATCCAAGAAGCAAAAGACATCAAGAACATGCCGGTCGAAGAGCTCATCGGATCCCTCATGACCTACGAGATCACCATGAGGAGGCAAGCTGAAAATGAAGGCAACCTCATCAAAACTCCAAAGAACATCGCCTTCAAAGTTCAAAAAGAAGAAAGCTCCTCCTCCTCATCGTCTTCCTCTTCAAGCGGCGATTCAGAAATGGAGAATCTTGCCCGCAAAATGCACAAATTCATGAAGAAGCACAAGAAGAAGAAATCCTACAAGGCTCAACCCAATGAAAAATCCGAGCCCGAGATAACATGTTACGGGTGTGGCAAGAAAGGCCATTACAAGCCCGATTGTCCACTCAACAAGAAAAAGGCCAAGCAAAAGGAAAAGAAGAAGGCATTCAAGGCCACATGGAGTGATAGCTCCACATCCTCCTCCTCCTCCTCCTCAAGTGACAACGGTAAAAAATGCCTAATGGCATTTCATGAGGTAACCTCTTCCAACTCTTCATCCTCTAGTTCTTCAAATTCTTTCGATCATTTATCTTATGAGGATCTCCAATATGCTAGAGATCAATTGGAGGAAGGTTTTCACGAACTTTCTTCCAAATTTATTGCTTTAAAAAGGAATTTCAAAAAACTCTCTTCCGAAAAGGATCAACTTCTCAAAGAGAAGGAAGACTTGTCCCTCAAGATCCAAAACCTTCCCGATGTTGATTCTATGGAATCAACAATCAAGGATTTAAAGGAGTCTCTTGCCAAATTCACCCAAGGTGAACATAACCTTTCGGAGCTCCTTGGTTCCCAATGCGTATCTAGAACCACCCAAGGGCTTGGCTATTCCAAGCAAGCTTCCTCTTCCCATGCTCCAACTATTTTTGTAAGGGGGAGCTCCCAATATAAATTTTGCAACTATTGTAAAAAACCCGGGCAATTAATTTATGAGTGCAATTGAAAAAATGCCCGGTATGGAAGGCCCAAAACCATTTCCTTTAATGATGAATTTCATAGGAGAAGACCCGCCACTAGACAAGTATGGATTGAAAAATCCCTTTTAGCGAGTCTCACCGGACCAAAATTTGTCTCGGTTCTAAAATCCTCTCCCCGGTGATTTGTTGTTTTTATTTAGGGGGAGTTAGGATCGTTTAAGCCTTTTTGCTTTATTTTCAAAACTTTCATTTCAAAACTTTATTTTCAAAACTTTATTTTCAAAACTTCAATTCAAAACATTCAATTCAAATTTCAAAAATTTCAATTGGTTTAAAATTTCTATCTTGTTTTTCAATCCTTTCCCTCAATCAAGTTTTATGCCCCGTGCTATTTTGATAATCACAAAGGGGGAGAAATTCTTGGTTGATTGGGGGAGAAATCTCTCTCTCATACTTTGCTTTACTTTTCAATTTATCCTTTAAAAGCATGCCTTTCATTTCAGTCTTTTACATTGCTTGTTTTGGTGATTGTGATCATCAAAATAGGGGGAGATTGTTGTACCTCTCGTACCCCTCGTGGTTTAATTTTCATGATCACAATCACTCTCTTATTTATCTAATCTTGTTTTAAGTGTTTTTGGATGATAGGCATGATTTCAGGTTGCCAAGGAATTGGGCCAAGAAAGCCAGAAGGCAAAAGTGGACTGAAAATCAGTCCACCGGCCAGCTGATGGAGTCTTGACAGAAGGCATCCTTTCTGTCCAGACCACCGGCCAACCGGTGTCCCATCACCGGCCAGCCGGGGGAACCCAGTCAAATAGTGACACCTACTGTCTCAGCACCGGCCAACCGGTGGCCTCCTCACTGGCCAGCCGGTGGTGCCTGGGCAGAAAACCTCTCATTTTTCCAAGCACCGGCCAACCGGTGGCTCTATACCGGTCAGCCGGTGGAGCCAGTCAAACTAGCCGTTGGGCTTTGACCAGACTTGTCCACTTGACTCCCAACGGCTCCGAATGCCTCTCCAACGGCTCCGAAGACCCCCAAAGGCCATTTGAGGGTTCCCCCTCTATAAATAAAGGACTAGGAAGCCCCGGAAACGTAAGGAAGCCCACGGGAACATTTTTCAATCATTTGGCAAACCTCCGGCGGATTCCTTCAAGGAACCTCATTTGCTCCAATTCAATTCCACAATCAAGGAGCACCACCAAAGAAGCTTGGGAGCGCTCTTCATCAACTTCAATCAATCCTTTAGCGCCCAAGGCTTCTCCTCTTACGGTTTTTCATTATTTATCATTTTGAGCTTTATTTTGAGTTTGTGCATACAAACCCCTCTTTCTCTCATCCTCTCTTTGTTTGGGTTTTCACACCACCTTCAAGGTGTGAAGAGGTTAGTCAAGCCTTCCCTTTAAAAGGCTTGTGTCATAGGTAAGCTAGCCTTCACCTGTAAGAAGGCTAGTGGGTTCTTGCTCAACCATTAAAAGCAAGTGGGTTCTTGCTCAACCATTAAAAGCAAGCTGTAATAGGTTCTAGACTACCTTAAAGTCTTGTGGGTTTCTTGCTAAAACCATTAAAAAGCAAGCGGTAGTAAATCTCTCAACGGTTGAGTTGGGAGCGGAGACGTAGGCTTTGGTTTAAGCCGAACTCAGTTATCAAGTTTTGTGTCTTGCCTCTTTTATTTCCGTTGCACTTTTAACTTTGTTTTAAATTGTTAATTATTTTTTAAAAGGCAATTCACCCCCCCTCTTGCCATCACTCTCCGCCCAAAAAGAACAACCACATCATATGGAAGATTTTGGACCATGGCTTGACGATAAACTCAAGGAAAGCCTAGTTTGAGTTACACAGGGTATCGACAGAGGAGCTCAAGGATATGATCCATCTATGGAATACATTACTAATGAGTTCCAATATCATCACCCACCTTTATTTTAGGATAAGGGTGGATTGTAGGTGCCAAGAACTGGATCGATTTGGTCCATACTTTTTTCGATCAGCTTGAGACAACCCCTAGTTAGAGGGAGAAGCTGGCAACCTATATGCTCAAGGGACCAAAAAAATGTTAATAGGATGTATAGGTACAAGTTGGAATGCATGAGGGGTTAGCTTGGAAGGATTTTGTGGCCACGTTCTTCAAGAACTTCTTCCCAGATACGCTAATGGAAGACCGAGCCCACGAGTTCATGAATCTCTAGCTGGGGGATACATTTTTCATGGACTACGTGGTGAATTTCATGGACCTTTCACGATCCTCACCTACTATGGTGGGAGACGACATCTCTCTGGTGAGGTGATTTGAGGATGGATTGAAGCATGCCATTAATGTATAGGTGAATATCTTCAAGATGATGTCCTTTTCATAGAAAGTCAACCAAACACTGATTGCTGGAGGAAACTTAACAGACTGATCTTATTGGAGTCAGGTGATGGTGTTAAGAGATTTCAGTGGTAATGCTTTGGGTAGAGGGAAGCAGGTACATGAGGAATATCAATAGGGCACTCAAGCCAGAGATTCAGGGCGACCACTAAGAAGGGGGTCTTATGTAGCTTCCTTCCAGTGCGGGTAGCCAGGGCATGTTCAGACCCTGTGTGATCGGGTTCTAAAGGAGTGTCGGGCATGTGGCCAGATGGGTCATTTAGAGAGGTTCTACAAGAAGCCTTCTCATATAGCTAGAACACAGGGAATATGGCATACTCAGGGATCTACGGTTAGACTAGGAGTGGTACCAAGAGATAGTAGCTTGGATTCAGCTACACATGAAGGTCGTGACATGGATAGTGGGACCCAGCTGTGGGGTTAGTGGCCAGTAGCTAGTGCATCTCCGTAAGGAGGTCAGGCCTCGATCAATCGGTCTTTTGGCTAGTTCATACAATAGATCTACCAAGTGTAGAGCAGGTTAGGGTGCGGGTGCAGTTAGAGGTATGTCATGGTCGTGACTAGGTTTTTCCTTTATTTTGGTATTTGGACGGTTTTGATGCATGAGTTGCACGCGTCTTGTTTTTGGACTAACCAGGTTCTAGTTAGTAGGTTGACATCAGTAATGATATGTGATATATATATGTGTGTGTGTGTGTGTGTTTGAGAGAGAGAGAGAGAAAGAGAGAGATATGCGGGAACTGGGACTTATTGTGGGCATCGTGTGATGTGGGTTTTATATGAGGTGTGTAGGAATCATGATTTTTATGGTCATGCACATATATATCAGATACGGGTTTATTTTGAGCATCAGTTTAGATTCAGGATTTCAGGGCATCTGATGAGATGTGGGATTTTATGAGTGTCGTGTATGACATAGGTACTTGTGAGAATATGAGGAGATCCGTAACTTGATTGGTGTCAGATATGACACGGGGAATATTTGAGCACCTTACAAGGTGTAGGAATGACTATGCATCATGAGAGGACTTTTGATTCTGGGGATGGTTAGTGGAACCATCAGGATATTTAATTATGGGTTAGGAAGAGACCCGGTAAATGTAGGTAGAGGTTACTGTAAATATTTGTATATAATTATAAATACATTTATATAATTATATATATATATATATTAATATATAAGTATATATAATTATAAGTATAATAGATATATTTTATTCAAATATATTTATTATAATTTTATAATTATTTAAATATTTATATTTTTATTTATAATTCTAATTATAAATAAATATATTTATAAATATTTGTATATAAATATAAATATATTTAAATAGTTATAAATATAATTAAAATATTTATTATTTTATATATTTTTTATTTAAATTAATTTATTGTAATTTTATAATTATTTAAATATATATTTATTAATTTGTAATTTTATAAATAGTTTTTTTAAAACAATATATATATATATATATTTGAATTATAAAAAATTTAATATTAATATATCAAATTTATATTCATTATAAACATGCGTTTTTTAATTAATGTATATAAATAAATATTATTTTTTAATATAAATATGATAATTTTATATATATTAATAATATTTTTTATTAAAAGGTTTTATCGGTGCTAAGAATAGTGATGATAGAGTCACCTTTATCAGCTCTAAAAAAACACTAATAAAGATACGCCTTTATCAATGCTTTTTTAGCGGTGATAGAAGGTGCTTTCATCAGCATTTTTAGCTAGCGGTGATGAATGTACCCATTTTATCAGCATTTTCTATTTAGCGTTGATAAAAGAAGACGTTGATTTAGCCGCAATCTTTGATTGTGTTTAATTTGAAATAATTTGTAAAAAATCTCATACCATTGATTCACCTCCTCCCCCCTCAAATGTTTTCTATATAACCTTTCTTCAGTGATTACAGTGGAAAAAATCCATTGAAAATTTATAATGTCCAGTTTTCCATTGAAAATCGGTTATTTTCTAAAATGAATAAAATTCCTGTGAAAAATTATACTAGATATTAGAGGAAACAATTACTTGAAAATTTCATTAAAAAGTTCCATTTAAAATTTAAATTTTTTCAATGCATTCAAAATTTAGTTTTAAAACTTAGATTGAAAATTCCATTACAATTATATAATATAATTTTCTAACATATTTTACAATGGAAAAATATGAGGAAATGTTAAAGGTATTCTTTTTAATTGAATTGTAATTTTCTCAACTGAGGTAATTTTATTTTCATAGTGAACATTTAAAAAAAAAACTCTGATGAAAATTTCACATGGAATATTACATTGAATTTTCCCATTAAAAAATTTTACAAGAACATTTCACTGCAATTTTCATTGAAAATTTAAATGTGAAATTGTGTAATTCTTCATTGTTATATGGCGTTGAAAAATTTTCCTGAAATTTTTATGCTTTTAAAATAAAAAATTTATCCTTAAAACCAATACGTGAAGATAATTTTTTAAAAAAATTAGTTTTTTAAAGGGGGTATCTTCTATGTAATGGATAAAATATTATTACACCATTAAAATATATATTGAATATAAAGGCGGAAGATAATTTTTGAAATACAAAAACAAATTATTAAATTGGTAAAGAGATTATTTTATGAGGAAGAAATAAAACATTTATGAAACTACTACAATCATACAAAACATATTATTATGTAAAATATATAATAAGAATATCTGTTTTTACTCCTCCTGACGCATCATTTCAAAGCATTTAAATTTCCCGGTCACGTCTTCTCGATTTTCCTATTTATCGTAATTTTATTTTATTTTAGTTTATTTTATCGAAGATACCACATCTTAATGGCAGGCAGGAGCATTGATCACTCGCACGTCCCCATTGGTGACGTTGACAGCTATGATATAACGGGAAATGACCGTCGCCAGGTACCTAAATTATATAATGTTTTTTTCATATGTTATTTATCTCTCCCCACTCTCTATATATGGAGATTTATGATGTATTCTTTTACAGAGCATATACGAATTCAGTTTTATATACCAACATACGGATAAATATATTTAAAAAACATTAAGTTTACACAAATATATATATGCATGCAAATACAAGTATATACAAGCATACATATATCTGACACGATCACAGATCCGAATAAGGCATGCGCTAGGTTTTATCAGCGCTAAGCAGAAATCGCTGATAAAGAAAAAAACCAATGATAAATAGTAGCTTTATCATCACTTTTTTTTATCAATGATAAAAGTTTTTAATAAAAAATATTATCAATTTATATAAAAATATTATATATATATTAAAAAATAATGTTTATTCGTATACATTAAATAAAAAATGCATGTTTATAATTAATATATATTTTTTAATAATTCAAATATATATATAATAAATTTCATTAAATAATAAATAATTTTACTATATTTATTATATTTATATGTTTATATGTTTATATGTTTATAATTATATATAACTACTTTTTAAATATATATATATATATATATACTTTTTAAATATGTATATTTATAATTATAATTATAAAATAAATATATATATGTATTCATCATTAATGTTCATTTATACATTACACCCTCATTATTATTCATGTTGGTTATATATATGATGACCCGTTTTTTTGACCTATACTTTATTCGGTGTATATGATTCATTCATGTTCCCATGAACATTTCTCATAAATACTTAAAATCAAAATAAATATATATTAAATAATAAATGTATTTATTATATTTATAATTATAAATATTTAGTTATATATAAATACTTTTTAAAATATATTTATAAATATAATTATATATAACTAAATAAGTATATATATTTAAATGATTATAAAATTACAGTAATTTTTTTAAAAGATAAATTTGTTTATTATATTTATAATTATATATGAATACCTTTTAAATATATTTATTTATAATTATAATTATAAATAAATATGTCTTTAATGAATATATATATATATACATATACATATACATATATACAAATATTTATATTTATAATTATAAATATATATAAATATATATATGTAAATAATTATAATATTATAATAAATATAATTATTATAATTATAAGTATAATTATAAAGAAATACATATTTATTTAAATACTTTATGAAGTTAAAATGAATATATTAATTATATATATATTTTTATAATTTCATAATTATTTTAATAAATATATATCCATATTTAAATAATTAAATAGTTATAATTAATATAGTTATTTTAGTTTCATTATTATTTAAATAAATAAATATTTATTTATAATTATAATTATAAATATAATAAATATATTTATTATAAATATATTTATTATAAATATATTTATTATAATTTTATAATTATATATATATATATATTCAAATAATCATGAAATTATAAATATTATATATAATTAATAATTTTATTTTAATCTCACAAGTATTATATATATATATATATATATATATATATATATATATATTTATGACTATATAATTAATATATTTATTTATAAATATTTGTATATATTTATAAATATATTTATTTAATAAATATATTTAATATAATTCTATATTTATTTAAATAAATGCATATTTATATTTAAATAATTATAAAATTATAAAAAATATATTATATATATATATAAATAAATAAATATATATATAATTAAATAATTGTATTTATAAATATACACAAATATTTATAAATAAAAATATTAATTATACATATTTATAAAATTATAAATGTAATAAATATATTTGTTATAATTTTATAATTATTGAAATAAATAAATATATGTATATATATGTGTGTGTGTGATTATAACTATAAATAAATGTATATTTATTATAACTAATAAATTTATAGTTATTAAATAATTATAAAATTTTAATAAATATATAAAAATATTTACAATTATAATTCTAAATAAATATAGATATATTTAAATAATTATAAAATTATGATAAAGATATTAATTATATATAATTATAAATATAATAAATATATTTATTATAAATTTATAATTATAAATAAATATATAATTATAAAGAAATACATATTTATTATATAAAGAAATATATATTTATTTACAATTATTATTATAAATAAATAAATTTATATTTATTATACATATAATTTTATTAATATATATAAAAATATGAATAATTTATCATCATTATAGTTTTATCAGCGCTTTTTTAGCACTGATAAAGATATGCATTTTTCAGCGCTAACAAAGTGTCGATAAAAGGTGTTTTTACCAGCGCTAAAAACGGTGATAAAGGGTGTCATTACCAGTGTTTTCTAATTTAGCACTGATAAAACTGCCTTTATCAGCGCTTTTTAGCTAGCATTGTTAAATCCTTCCCCCGGTTTTATAAAAAAAACTCCAACAGTTTCCTCCTTCCTTCACACATCTCAAGCTCTCACGGAAGTCTTACCCTGTCGTCGCGAATTCCCCTCATCCTCCTCCTCCTCCTCCTCCTCCTCCATTGTCGCCGCCAACCGCTTCTCCTACTTGACGCCGTGAAATTTCATCCACCGCCGCTATGAAGCCCTGCTCCACCACCCTGCGAGCCCTCCGCCACCGCATGAAGCTTGGGTACTTTTTTAAATCTCTGTACGTATTGAGTTCACTTATGCATCACCTTCTGAGTACCCTTACACATTTCCTTCTAAGTTCCCTTACGTATTGACATTAATAAATTGCGATGACCCTTATGTATCAGGCAACCAACTCTTACATATCATTGTGGCACAAGTACATTGTCAAATTTTATTCTATCCATAGATTACCTTTATGAATCCCTTTGAAGATTTTTTTAGTAATGGTTGGAGATGTACAACTCATTTTATTTTAATATGCATGAAATGTGTCAAATTAAGTTCAACATATATATTGTTCAGGGCGAATTGGACATTACAATTGCTAGGTACATCTTTTTAGGTCTCCATGTGGCAGAGTTGTATGGCTTGGATCTGGAATTCTGGAAATTTCAATTATCCATTTGTTCCGCATGGTGGGTCTATCTACTGCTAAAAGATTTGGATGAGAGTTATTATAGTTTGTCTTGGTAACTTTTATTCTGATTTTGTTTTTTATGGGGGATTCATCCCCATTCTCTTGTAGGTAGATGAGATACTGTATGTTGGTCTAGAAATCAGGACGATTTGTCAATTAAAACATTAATTTTATGGTGAAAGAACACATGAAAGGCATGATGTAACGTCCCACCCCCTCCTCATTGACTTGAGAAGGCATAGAGATGCTACTAGGCCTTAAGCGACGTTCCCAAGACGCCAAATGTTGGAAATAAATGCCGAGGACTTCAAAAATAAATTGGGGAACAATTTGCCCTTGAGATAAACCAACCAACCAAACAAGCCATTACCAACAAAACTACATGATGCATGTTAACATAGAAACCTAAACCATATATTACCAAAATACAACCAAACCATTCCTTAACAATTCTCAAAAACAAATACAACCAAACCATACCAAACCAAAATCAGAGTATCAAGAGGAAGACTAAATAAGAGACCCAAAGTAAACCAAGACACACTCCACTGCTCCACACCAAGCTCCATGGTCCAAGCACCACCAAACCACCCGAGCATCACAAAGAATAGCTAGCAAAATGAGATGATTTACTCTTACATATATCCCGGAATACAACATCTGCAAAAGCACCAAAGTGCCAAAGTAGGGGTGAGTAATAATACTCAGTAGGATTTCCCCAAATGAATTCCCTACACATGCCATTAGGAAAGAACCGTTAGCATATTAATATAAAACAGTTTATATAAAACATTAAATAGTTCAACAATTACTGATAATCTAAACACACCATTACCAAGCCACCTTTACCCAAACCATACAACTCAAGGTAAAGACAAATAACCATGCCATAATCCATTTCACCATTTCACACTAGCACAACATTTTTTCATCATGCATAGCAAAACACAACAAGACAACAAACATGGGGGAACTTCCCGTCCAAACCCGTTTACTAATTTCCCAATCAAGTGGTACTTCCCACCCACTTATCCTTGATAGTGGCCCTTCCTTCAAGTCTCCATCCTCTTTTTATAGTCATACTCCCTGCCCATATCACATCATTCCAATCACAAACACAACACGCACAAGCTAATAACCAAGCATATAACACATCAATGCCACAAAAACATGCCAATAACCATGTCATAGTCAAAAATACCTTGAATCATCATCCATGCCATATCACATTTCAATAAAGCAACCCCTTTTTATTCAAAACCATTTTCTCAAACCATTTCTATAGAACAACCCAAGTTACCGATTTTAAAATCAACATTTTAAAATCCAACAACAAGAACATTTCACTGAAAAACCCCTTTCCCCCCAAAAATTATACAAAACATTACCAAAGATATTTCTAACCAATTTCACACATCAAAATCACAAATTAATTCAAGAAAAACAAATTAATTAGAACAATATTTATATTTCTAACAAAGCGGATTCAAGAGAGAATCCACCTACCATTAAGGTTCCGGTGAAATCAACCCACAAGAAACCGCACCACAAATCTGGGAAAACGCTCCAACAAAATCACTCTAGATCTCATTCCCTATCATCAACAATCCTTAATATCATTACTTAAGGCAAAAACAACCCTAGATCTACATGCAACAGATGTAGTTCTAGAAAATCAAGAGAGAGGGAAGAGTAGATCTAGAGAAAACCACAGGCAACCAAGAGGGGATACTTACCCGAGATGGACCGCCTTCAAACCTACAAGAAACCCCTTCAATTTGCTTCCAAAATGGGTTGGATATCCCCTCTAGCCCTTGAGATCAAGGAATATCATGTAGGGTTCATATGGGAGGAGAAATAAGATAGTTAGGGAAAATCCCGACTAACCCCATTTAGAAAAAACTAATTTTAATGAGCCCCATAGTTAGCTCGCATGGTTTGAAAAACAACGTGTTAACTATGCGAATGATACTGTCCAAATAGCGGCATATCACATGGTTACCTAGGATTATTTCACGGTTTCCCCTAACCGTGCTCAACTGTGCATCCTTAAAAAGGCCTCCAAAACTATCTAAAACCTTTCCAAACTCTCCCAAAATCTCCCAAACATTACCCAACCACTTCATATACATAAAAAAGTATAGACAAAGGTCACATACCTCAAAATGGGGGTGATACATTCTCCCCACCATTGGAATTTCTGTCCTCATAATGTAGAGAACCATCACTTTGCTAAAAGATCTCGAGCCATTGCTCAACCATCTCTTTCTCCCCTCTCAAGTCTCCTCTTGAATCTGACCATGTTGCCACAAAATCCAATCTAGATCGATGCTCTTCCCATGAAAGACTTTCTCTTGCCTATCCACAATCTGCACCGGCACGTGCACTAAAGAAGCACCTGAATCCAACTCAACATGATCCCATCGAATCACATGGCCACGATCCGACTGATACTTTTTCAACTGTGACTCATGAAAAACATTGTACAATGCACTAAACTGTGGTGGAAAATCCAACCTATAATCCACATATCCAATCCATTCATGTATCTCAAAAGTCCCTATATACCTTAGAGATAACTTTCCCTACTTTACAAACCGACAATGCGCAAGTTTAGGAGAGATTCTCAAGAACACATGATTACCCACCTCGAATGACAATGATCATCGATGATAGTCCGCATATGATTTCTAATGACTTTGAGCAGTCTCCATCCTCTTTCTGATCAACATGATATTTTCCTTAGTCTCTTGGACAAGGCTTGGTCCAACCATCGAAGTCTCACCCATCTCCACCCAACATAGTGGAGAACGACACGATCTCCCATACAATTCTTCAAACAAAGCCATATGTATGGAATCCTGATAACTGTTATTATAGTAGAACTCCACCAATGGTAAGTGATCCTCCCATGAACCACCAAAATTTATCATCCAAGACCTTAGAATATCCTCCATAGTTTGTATCATCCTCTAGGATTGTCCATCTGTCTGAGGATGATACACCATGCTCATCGTCAACTATGCCTCAAGGGCATGCTGCAAAGATTTCTAGAAACGAGATGTGAACCTTGGATATCTATCTAATACAATTGAAACTGGAACACCATGTATTTTTTCCACTTCTAGGATATATATTTAGGACAGATCCTCCACTATATGAGATTCACAAATCGGGATGAAATGATCTGACTTTGTGAGCCGATCCACAATCACCCATATGGCATTGTACTTCCTGTCTATTCTCGGGAGACCTGTCACAAAATCCATCGCTATTTATTCCCACTTAGACACTAGAATAGACAAATATTTCAACATTCATTCTGTCTACTGATGATCTATCTTGACTTGCTGACTAGTCAAGCATCTTGAAACAAACTCGGAAACTTTCCTTTTATACCAACCCACCAAAACTGTTCTTTCAATTCCTTATACATTTTGTGAATTCTAGGATGGAAAACTCACCAGTAATGATGATAAGACCAGAGAATTTTCTCTGGAAAATCCACTGGTACAACCATATGACTCTAAAAACACAAAACTGAATTCCCATTCAGTTCCCATCCCTCAATGTTCTCTCCACCATTGAGTTTCGACCTCATCACCATACACTTGAAATAAGACGTGTTTAACTCTTTAACCATGCCAATAAAGTTAGGAACTAACGAAACTGGATAGAAGACCACTCTGTCACCCCTTTCCTCACATTCCAACTGCATATTAGCTATGACCGACATCAACTACCACTGATTTGATTCCTATTTCACCACCTGAGCATATGATTTCATACTAAATGAATCTGCCACCAAATTTACCTAACCCAGTGTGTACATTAAGTCAAAATCAAACATAGGAATATACTCCATACATCTCTTTTTTCCTTAGGTTCAAATATCTTTGTGAGAAAATATTCTTTAAACTCTTATGATCGGTAAACACCATGAATTTCTCACCGAAGAGATAATGATGCCACATTTTCAAATCATGAACCACTACTACCAACTCCAAAATAATGTGTTGGGTAGTTCTTCTCATGCAACCTCAACTTCCATGAGCCATATGCAACCACATGATCCCCTTGCATGATAACACACCCCAATCCTGACCCCGATGTGTCACAATACACCACATACCCTTTCCCTAGTTCTGAAAAAACCAAGATTGGTGTTGATGTAAGGAAACCCTTTAGATCTTCAAAACATTTTTGAAAATACTCATCCCATTTGAATGGAACATTATTCCTTGTCAAAGCTATCATCGATGAGACCAATCGCGAGAAATCATGAACAAAATGTTGATAATATCCAGTTAGACCAAGGAAGCTCCTTATCTCAAAATCGTTCTTTAGCAATTTCTAGGAGATAACAACCTCTATCTTTTCCGAATCGACTGAAACACCCTTCTCATAAATAACATGGTCAAGGAAGCAAACCTCCTCTATCCAAAAGTCACAGTTTGACAGTTTAGCATACAACTGATGATCTCTCTAGACCCCCAACACTATCATCAAGTGCTGCTCATGCTCCACTCTTGTCCTCAAATACACCAGTATATCATCAACAAATACCACTATGAAAAAATCTAGATATCTCTTAAAATATATGATTCATCAATGCCATGAACATCATTGATGCATTCGTTAGACCAAAGGGAATAACCACATACTCGTAATGGCCATATCTACTTTTGAAAGCTGTTTTGGGAATATCCTCTTTCTACACTCGCAATTGATGGTATCCTGAACACAAGTCAATCATGGAAAACCAACAAGCTCCCATAAACTGGTCAAAAAAATCATCAATTCATGGAATTGGATATCGATTTTTATCATAACTAGATTCAGCCTACGATAATCAACTCATAACTGCAAGGATCCATATGCCTTTTTAACAAACAAAATTGGCGATGCCCACAGAGATGTGCTAGGAAAAATGAAACCTTTGTTCTCTAAATTCTCCAACTACACTTTCAGCTCCCTCAATTCTGCTGGTGCCATCTGGTAAGATGGAAATGAGATAGGACTGGTCCTCGGAAGGAGATCAATGGTAAACTCCACTTCTCTCATGGGGGGAAACCCATAGAATTATTTGAAAAAAAACATCCATAAATTGATCCACAACTACCAGAAGAACACTTTGCTTAAGAAATTACATAGTTTCCAATGAAAACTCTGCCAACTGATATGATATTGTAACCACAACTAGTTCCAACAAAACCGTTGCACCCAGCTTTTCCTTCTTCTCCCCTCTAAAGAGATGTTCAATGCCATACTCCATCATAAAACTAACTATTTTTTCATAGAAATCTATGTGGGCATTAAACATTGCCAAAATAACCATTCCTTGGATTATATCATAAGCATCCATCTCAAGAAATGATAAATCTCACATAAATTCAATATCTTACACAACTAAGCAACACACTCTACATATGATGGATTGACACTCTCTTTGACCCAAAGGAGTTTGATGTTTTAAAACAGAAGACATCATTTCCATAGTTAGACCCAGAAAACTAATAACATAAGAAGAAATAAAAGAGTAGGAAGCACCCATATCAAATAAATCTTGCATCAATGTGGAATTCAAAAGAACCGTACCTCACACCGCGGATGATCCCGACTGATCATCCATCATAATCTCTTTAGCTCTAAAAAACTGCTTTCTTGCCACACTCTGATCTTTATTAGCCTACTGAGGTGTCATGGTATTTCCAAAATCACCATGGATAACTCAGCTCTATTGATGAGGAGTATGTTGCTTCCCTAGTCCCATCGAGGCATAGGACACCTGCGACCCCTAAGGAGTGTCATGAACACCCGACCTCAGAGCATTACAACAATATCGCTAAAGATGCCCCATCTGCTTATAGTTATGAAATGTTTGAGGTTGTTATTTACAATAACACTTGATGTAGCCTATAAAACTAGATTGAAAACATCTCGGATTACTCTGATTATTCAGAAAAAGATTCACCGATCCTGCCGTTAGATTCTAAGCCATACTCCCACCATGGGAATAAGTGTCCCTCTTATTCTTGAACCCAGTGTTCTAGTTCCCACTATTCCTTGTGGGTACCAACATACTTCCCCCACCTATATCCCACAAAAGATCTCGCCCATCCACTATATCTTTATTCAACATTTTTTTGTAATCATTTATACACAACATCGTTATCTTTGAATGAATTTCCTACCTCAACCCAACATAAAAAATATGAGATTTCAAGGATGTATTACCTGCCACCTCAGGTGAAACTGCACTAATTTCATACACTTATCCGCATATTCCATTACCAAAATTTTATCCCGCTTCAAACAGAAGAAATTTTTTGTGCGCTGAATTCTAAATGTATGAGGATAGAATTGTTTATTAAACAATTCCTCAAAATCCTCCCATGTCACACTTTGGTCCATCCCAGCTTGGACCGACAGCTCCCACCATTTAATGGAAATATCTTCCAACATGTAGATGGATAACATCACTTTCAACTCTACTAGTGTTCCAAAGAATTCAAATATTTTATTTATTCTATTCATCCATTCTTATACCCTTTCCATCTTCGAATCACCCCTAAAAATGGGTGGATTCTGCTTTTCAAACTGAACCGCATGATCCACATTCTTTGGTTCATCCACTTTATTCTCACTTTCCACAACTTGGAAATCTTTCATTATACTTTGCACTAGATGATGGTTCACCTGAGGCTCAGGTGCAAGCATATTTTCAGCAGTCTCCTCCAGTTGGTCTCTATGACGCCTACTCGGTGCCATTTCTATCAACACAAAAACAACCATTAGTCCCATACCCGTATCAAGAAATGGATTATGATTCAAATTAAATTACATAACAGCTATCACAATCAGGATCTACATAAGTTCACATTTCCCATGTTTCACTATTCTGAAAAATCCACCATATTTTGAAAATTTACCCATTTTCAAAATACCACAACCATTCATATTTCAAATACACACATTTGAAATAATTTCTAGATTTTCCACCCATCCATATATTCATACCATAACATAAGTCATTATAACAAATGAAATATGCATCCTAGAGGGAATTCATTTCTACCATGCATGCCATGCTCATCTCATTGGCTACACCCACGACAAAGAGATATCCAATGCCTATAAGTGTCTCTAAAACACTTATGTACCCAACTCCCTAGTAACTTTAAGTTCATCATAAAAAGGTTAGCTACATCCTTTTGTGCTATACATTCCATGTTACAACGATCCTAATCCTTGCTACCATCTCGACTCAAGGAATAAACCAAGAATGAATGTCAACCCTAAGACCAACAATCAACATCAAAGGACCGAACAACTGATCTCACTTCAAATCCAAGGACTGAACAAACTGATACCACTTGTAACTTCCAGACCCTTCACCATTGTCTTGATAAGGCGAAGAGATTCAACTAGGCCTTAAGAGACGTTCCCAAGGTGCCAATGGCTGGCAATAAATTCTGAGGGCTTGAAGAATAGATTGGGGAATGATTTTCCCTTGAGATAAACCAACCAACAAAACAAGTCATTACCAAAAAAAACTACATAATGCATGTTAACATAGCAACCCAAACCATATATTACCCAAAGACAACCAAACTATTCCATAACAATTCCCAAAAACCAATACAACCAAACCATACCAAATCAAAATCAGAGTACCAAGCGAAAGACTAAACAAGAGATCCAAAGTAAACTAAGACACAGTCCACTGCTCCACACCAAGCTCCATGGTCCAAGCACCACCAAAACACCCGAGCATCATGAAGAACCGCTAGAAAAATGAGATGCTTTACTCTTATTCAAGGGGTAAGAGTGATGTTTTGTGATAATTATAATGAAATCTATATGCATTATAAAATTATGATTCCCCCATGGATGAATAATATCATATTGTAATATAATGTCATCCAAAAATTGTTTGAGGGCTGAGTACATGAGTTCTAAAAGATAGTTGGAAAACACCATGTGTTGTATTGATTGGATTTTTATCTTGTGTTGAAGAGTTATATCACTACTAGAAATATGGGCTTTTGAGCCCCTTTACCTATAGTGACCCCCAATGGCGGTCGCTAGGTTTCCCTAAACAGAAACCCCGCTTCGGAGCCCCCCCTGAACCCTCTCCTCCCTCATCTTGCAAAGCGCCCCCCCGAACCCTTCCACCCTCCCCGTCACCGCGCGCCGTCCCCGTCACCGTGCGCCCTCCCCATCGCCCTTCCGCCCTCCGCCGGCCACCCCCCACCCTCCTTCGGCCGCCCTCCGCCGCCCCGCCCTCCGTCGGCCTCCCTCCGGCCGCCCTCCGCCCTGCCCTCCGGCCGCCCTCCTCCGCCCCGCCCTCCGCCGGCCGCCCTCCGCCCTCCGGCTACCCTCCGCCCTGCCCTCCGGCTGCCCTCCGCCCTCCGTCAGCCTCCCTCTACTGCCCGCCCTCCTCCGGCCACCCTCCAGTTGGCCTCTGCCCTCCGGCCGCCCTTTGGCCTCCCTCTTCCCTCGAGCCTCCCGCCACCCACCTCCGGCAGCCCTCCGGTAGCCCTCGGGCAGCCCTCTGGCCGCCCTTTGGCCTTCGGCCTCCAGCCCCTCCAGCCTCCGACCTCCACCCTTGGCCCTCCGCCCCCTCGTCCCTCCCCCTAGCACCTCGAGCACCCCCCCCCCCCGCACCCCGCCAACCCCCGTCCCCTCCGTCTTCGTCCCCTCCCTTGCCGCACCACCGCCACCCGTCCCCTCCTTCACTGTCCTCTCCCTTGCCGCACCGCCGCCGCCCGGTCCCCTCCCTCCCTGCATGACCGCTACTCGTCCCCTCGCCGCTGCCGCCCATCCACTCCGGCTCCCCCTATCCTTGGTCCCCTCCCTCGTCGTCCCACCCTCGTTGCACCTTCGCCACCTCACCGCCTCCTCTCCTCTGGCTCCCCATCGCCGCTGCCGCCCATCCCCTCCCTCGCCGCACCAGCTCTGGCTCTAGCTCCCTACCGCTACCTCTCCTCTCCCTCGCAGCACCACCCTTGGCTCCCCTCCCTTCCAGGTTTTTAGCGCAACCAGGTATGACATGGGATTTCACTTACATTATTATTTTATAAATGGTTCACAAACAATTAATTAGTATTTATTTTAAATATATTTGATATGAAAAATGAAAATGTAATAAGTCTTGTGTAAATGTTTGTTATAGGGATATTATTATGGATAAGAGTTGGACTGATCTTCCAAATCGAACGTCTAGAGAGTATTTCAATGGAATTATGCAGTTTATTGACTTCACCAGAGGATTTGAAAGTGACTATATTAGTTTTCCATGTAGAAAATGTGCTAACAAATATCAATTCACATGAGATACTGTGAGGGAGCACCTATTATTTAATGGATTTCTGAAAAATTATAAGAGTTGGACTCGTCATGGAGAAGAATATGTTCGTTTTCAAAATACGGATGCAGTTAAGATGGATGTTGATGCAAGGATGAATGATCCAATGCATGAAATGCTTACTAAAATGGTACTTGGGTTGGATCCTAAAGGAATTGACATCCAGAATCTTGAGACCGGTGAGATAAATCTTCACTCTGGTGCAGATCGTGATTCGAGGAGGTTTTATGAAGCAATTAATGATTCAAAAATAGAATTATATCCTGGATGTACTCCTTACAATAAATTGTCGTTTATCGTGGAGTTTTTTGCATTTGAAGACTTTGAATCATTGGTCAGACACATCATTCAACATGCTGTTGGTGTTATTGAAAAAGGTTCTTCCTGTCGATGCTAAGATTCTCGAGTCGTATTACCATGCTCGTAAGCTGATAGAGAACTTAGGTTTTACATATGAGACTATAGATGCATGTGCAAACAACTGTATGCTGTTTAGAAAGGAAACTTCCCATTTGGATATTTGTACGGTTTTTGGTGATTCCAGGTGGAAAGAGAATAGGGGAAATCAGAATCATCAAAGTCAGATTGTGATACAGGGGAAACCGATTATCATAAAGCAAATGTATTACTTTCCCCTTAAACCAAGGTTGAAAAGATTTTTTAGGTCATCTAAAGTTTCTAATTTAATGAGATGGCATGCAGAAAGAGTTCATGAAATTGATATGTTAACCCACCCAGCAGACTCTCATGCATGGAAGGATTTTGATAAGAGACATCCCGACTTTGCCAAAGATGTTCGTAATGTCCGATTGGGATTGGCAGCTGATGGTTTCAATCCATTCAAGACTATGGTTAGTGCAACTCATAGCACATGGCCCGTGGTGTTGGTTCCGTATAATCTTCCTCCGTGGCTTTGTATGAAGAAACAATTTATATTACTTTCCACTCTTATTGATGGACCTAAAAGTCCGGGGGATAAGATTGATGTTTACCTTCAGCCATTTATTGATGAGTTGAATGAATTTTAGGGCGATGGTGTGATGACTTATGACTGTGAAACGAATGAAATGTTCAAACTGCAGGATGCTTTATTGTGGACAATCAATGACTTCCCAGCTTATGCAAATTTATCAGGCTGGAGTACGAAAGGGGAATTTTCTTGCCCTTGTTGCAACAAAAGTAAAAAATATGTATGGCTTAAGCATTCCAAAAAATGGGAATATATGGGTCAGAGATGTTTTCTCCCCCATCAGCACAGGTTCAGAAAGGACAGAGTGGCATTTGATGGTTCTAGAGAGTTCAGCCTAGCACCAAAGATCATGACAGGAGTCGAAATGTTATCGCAGATTGAGGAAGAACACATCTGCACGGTATATGAAATTCAGAATTTGGTGGCTCCTCCGGTAAGTAATATTCGAGCTGCGGGTAGGCAGCGCATTCACAATTGGAAAAAGGAAAGTATTTTTTATAGTATTCCGTATTGGAAAACTAACATGCTGAGGCATAATTTTGATGTCACGCACATTGAAAAAAATGTTTGTGATAACATATTGTGGACCATTTTAGGTGTCAGTGGGAAATCAAAGGACCATGTTAATGCATGACTTGATTTGGAAGAAATGGGTTTAAGGAAATAGTTGTATTTACAGTTAGCTGAGGGAAACAAGGCATATATGCCTGCAGCACAGTATACGATGACTACAAAGGAGAAAGAGACATTTCTTTCCATTTTGAAGATGCTCAAGGTGCCTGATGATTACTCTTCTAATATTTCAAAGTGTGTGAATCTGACGAGCAAGACATTGCAAGGGTTGAAAAGTCATGACAATCACATACTACTTCAGCAGTTGATTCCAATCGCAATTTGTGATTGTTTATCCCCCAATGTTGTTCAGCCTTTGATTGAGATGAGTAATTTTTTTAGATAGCTTTGTTTAAGAAATCAACAAATGAGTGATTTAAAAAGTTTAGAGGACCGAATTGTACTTACGCTTTGTCACTTTGAGAAACTATTTCCTCCCTCATTTTTCGATGTTATGGTCCACATGACAGTGCACCTAACTGATGAAGTAATGGCTGCTGGTCCAGTGCAATTCAGGTGGATGTATCCTATTGAGTGGTATTTGAGTACATTGAAACGATTTGTACGCAACAGAGCTCGTCAGGAGGCATCAATAGCCAATGGTTATTTGATGGACGAGTGTACTACTTTTTGTGAAGAATATCTTACGGATGTTGAAACAAAATTAGATAAGCCCTCTCGGATTCAGGATGGTCCAGTTGGAGAAGGAACCACATATGATATGGACAACATTGAGTGGATACAAGCGCATCGATATATCTTGTTCAATACTCCACCAGTTGCACCATTAATGCAGTAAGTATCTTATCACTTTTATTGTTTAACTTTTACATGTTTTGTTTGCATACATTGGTCATTTAAACATCGCGTTATCATTTGCAGAAAACACATTAATGAGATAAAATAAGAGATGTATCGTGCAACTGAGTTGCAAATTAAACAGTCTCATTATGCGTCATTTCATGATTGGTTCAAAGATTATGTACGTATAAATTGATTTTCATTATGAGTGAAGTATTATACTAATTTCTTTCTTCATATATCATTATTTAATTCTATGAATTATGTAGGTTCATAACCTGAGGGAGTTAGGGGACCCCACGCTAACTGATGAATTTATCCAACTGGCTGAAGGTCCATCTATAACGGCTCGTCGTTATAAATCTATAGATGCTAATGGTTTTTGATTTCACATTAAAGATGTTGATGACAAATGAGCAACACAAAAAAGTGGCATCAGTTGTCCATTTGTCGATTCTGGTTATTACTATGGTCAATTGATAGACATCATTGAAGTTATATACACACACGGGTTTAAGTACATATTGTTAAAGTGTAATTGGGTTGATCTAGTGCGTGGATGTAAAGTCGATCAATATCAGTTTTCATTGGTTAATTTTAACTATATGTTATACAGAAATGAATGATTTGATAATGAACCTTTCATTTTGACATCACAAGCAGAACAAGTATTCTTCGTTACTTTGCCTTCGAATCCAAGTTGGTAAGTTGTTGTCAAAATGTCTCGGTGAGGAGTGTTTGTATTTGAACAAGATGAACCCGAGACTGTTCCTTTTGTTTCCCAAAAGCTTGATCAACATATCGTAGTTCAATGTGAAGAAGATATTTATTGGGTCAGAGCGGCTGTTGAAGGAGAAACGGTCGATTTTCATGCTTAATGAAAGGTATAATTGTTTTCCCGCTATTCAGCCTAAGATATCATAAATTATCTAAACATTTTATAAATCCTTGTAATTTTTAATCCTCAATTTTGGAAGTTTATTCAGTTATAAATATTTAGGGTGATTTAACTCATGTTATATTGATGTTATTGTCGGTGTATCTTCCCATTGAGGTATTATTCATTTGGTTCATGTTCTGCTTGAATTTTTATTAATTCAATTTGAAATTTGGCTATGCATTGATTGGTTTTGTACATAATTTGTATATATGTTTTGTGAACTTTCTGATTTTTTAAAATTCATTCACAGCTAATTATTCAATCCCTTTTTGTTTTATTAACAACTATACAAGTTTGATTTTTTTAAAAACAATCCAATTTATCATTTGGACACTTTGGATAGTCCCCTTACTAATGTTTTCCATGACTGCAAGCATGTCCGGGGAAGAGGCAGAAGATCCACACCATCCATCTGAGGCATCTACGTCTCAGGGTCGAGGTATGTTGGAATGTCATTGTCTCTATTTTTTATGTAATTAATAAACACACACACACACACACATATATATATATATTTATAATATCTGTCAATTTGTATATAAAATTGTTTTCAACAGGATCAGACTCGACTGCTTCTTCCTCTCGCAGGAGAGGCCCTGGTCGTGGCATATTATCATAGAATTCCGACACGACTTTTGATGTTTAATTTGATGAGGTATTTCATCCTGTGGGACGGAATGCCCCTGCATTTATTCATCAACCGAGTCATATCATATGTGATCCACATCGATTTCCATTGACCACGCGTGACTGTGCTTCTATCCCTCAGGACACATTAGACCGTCTTTGGAGGGAGGTTTAGGTAAGAAGACCGTTTTACTTTATTCCCTATGTATAAACAACAATAACATATGTGATTTTTTTCTTTAATAGAAAAATTTGAAAGTATGTCTCGATGAGTTTTGGCCATTGTGTATGAGAAAATGCCGTAAGATGTGGAAAGACTATAAAGGCAAAGTCAAGAGGGACCACTGGGTACCAAATGTGGGTGCCCCAGACATTCTGGAAAAAGTCCCGAGAGGTGTCCTCCTGACTCAGTGACATGATTTAGTTGCATATTGGTCTACTGAGGGTGTTGCGGTTTGTATATTTATTTTGGTATATATATTTTCAAGAATGTGTGATTTGTTTGAAATTTGAATGAATTGAATGTAGGAGGTTTCAACACGCCATTCTGAGAATCGAGCATTGCAGGGACCACCTCACAGGCTCGGGACTCATCACGTGTCTCAAATCCGATATGAGGTATTTATTATTCATTTTTTAATTTTTTTAATTAATACAGTTTTGTATTTATATTCTATTCATATATAGTTGCGGGAGAAAGGTGCAACAACTGATAAAATGTCGGTGTGGATGAGGACTCGTGATCGCAATGATCCAGAGGCTGTAGCATTGATAGTAAGTGCTTATACTCATTACCAATACTTACATAAAATCTGTATATTAATATATGTATATATATTTAAATATTTCACAGGCTCAATTTGAAGCTGAATTAGAACATCTTCCAGAGGACCAACGACAACTTCCCATGTGAAGGGATGAGATCTTTCATCGCATCATTGGTCGGGACAGGCATGGATATAGTTTGACCTATGGAACAGGGATTCCTCATTCTGTAGTGTCACGCACTGCGGTTGTCGGTCCTGCTGTTGCTCAGATGACACAACAGTTGTCAGATTTCGAGGCACGACTGCGGGCTTCCGAGGAGGCAAATGCGCAATTGGCTGCTGAGGTTAGAGCACTGCGGGAATATGTGCGTCCAGGTGATGGTGCAGGGGATCATACGATGCAGGTCTATACTGTATTTATTTATTTAATTTAAATTATTTTTTTTATGAAAATATTCATAATGTTTATTTGTTGTAGGCCCCTGGCCCACCGGATGGAGGTCAGTGATGAACATGCATGATGCATCATATTCACGAGGTGTGTTTTTGCTTTTAATGGTGGGGTTGTTATTGATATTTATGTTGGGTTTCTAGTGAGTTTTTTGTGATTTGGGGGTATCATGTGTGTTTTGGCCTCATGTAATGTTTGTGTGCACGAATTGAGAAGTAACCAAGAAACTGATTATTGATTTGGATATTTTTTTGTTCATTTAATTTTTAATGTTTAGAATTGCATGTTCTGTATTTTTTTTGAAAAAAACATGTGATTCCTAATATAAACCATTAAACTTGTTTTTGATTAATGAGATAAGTTCACTATTTGTAGTCCCCGACCTACCCCGGACAGCCCTCCCCGCACTCCGGATAGCCCTCCCCGCACCCCGGACATGCCCCCCCGCACCCCGGACAGCCCTCCCCGCACCCCGGACAGCCCCCCCCGCACCCCGGACAACCCTCCCGCACCCCGGACAGCCTTCCCCGCACTCCGGACAGCCCTCCCCACACCCCGGATAGGCCCCCGCACCTAGGACAACCTCCCCGCACTCCGGACAGCCCTCCCCGCACTCCGGACAGCCCTCCCTGCACCCCCGACATGCCCCCCCACCCCAGATAGCCCCCCGCACCCCGGACAGCCATCCCCGCACTCCGAATAGCCCCCCCCCCACACCCCGGATAGCCCTCCCGCACCCCGGACACCCTTCCCCACACTCCGGACAGCACTCCCCGCACCCCGGACATCCCTCCCGCACCCCGAACAACCTTCCCCACACTCCGGACAGCCTTCCCCGCACCCCGGACAGCCCTCCCGCACCCCGGACAGGCCCCCCGCACTCCGGACAGGCCCCCGGCACTCCGGACAGCCCTCCCCGCACCCCGGACAGCCCCCCGCACCCCGGACAGGCCCCCCGCACCCCGGACAGCCCCCCCCCCCCCCCCCCCCCCCCCGCACCCCGGACAGCCATCCCCGCACCCCGGACAGCCCTCCCCGCACCCCAAACAGCCCCCCCCCCCCGCACCCCGGACAACCCTCCCCGCACCCCGGACAGCCCACTCGCACCCCGGACAGCCCTCCCCGCACCCCGGACAGCCCCCGCGCACCCCGGACAACCTCCCCGCACCCTGGAAAGCCCTCCCCGCACCCCGGACAGGCGCCCTGCACCCCGGACAGCCCCTCCCCACACCCGGGACAGCCCCCCCGCACCCCAGACAGCCCTCCCCGCACCCCGGACAACCCTCCCTGCACCCTGGACAGGCCCCCGCACCCCGGACAACCCTCCCCTGCCCGATTGTGTCGTTTTCAGCAGCTCGGCGCACGCTAAAATGGCGCGTTGGGGGGGTCAAAACCATTCGAATGACCTCGGAATGCCATGAAACCGTACGACAACAACCGGTGTGTGATTTGTGAAATGGTCGGGTAGAGGACACGTCAATCGAAGGTTTTGTTTGACGGCGGTGACCGGAAACGCATTTCTGGTGTCATAAAACACCAAAAACGGCGTGAGACGGTCGAATTCGGAGCAAACATGCTCCGAATGACCTAAAACCACACGAAAACATTAGGAATATTATTCGTGACGTGTAGGAAGAGACGATGCTCCCATCAGACGTGCGGTGCGCGCGGTACGACCGATTGTGTCGTTTTCAGCAGCTCGGCGCGCGCTAAAATGGCGCGTTGGGGGGTCAAAACCACTTGAACGATCTCAGAATACCATGAAACTGTACGACAAAAGCCTTTGTATGATTTGTAAAATGTTCGTGCTGAAGACATGCCAATCGGAGGTGTCGTTTGATGGCGGTGACCGAAAACGCGTTTCCGGTGTCATAAAACACCAAAAACAGCGTGAGATGGTCGAATTAGGAGAAAACGTGCTCCAAATGACCTGAAACCACACGAAAACATTAGGAATATTATTCGTGATGTGTAAGAGGAGATGACGCACCCATCGGATGTGCGGTGGGTGCGGTACGGCCGATTGTGTTGTTTTCAGCAGCTCGACGCGCGCTAAAATGGTGCGTTGGGGGGTCAAAACCACCCGAATGACCTCAGAATGCCATGAAACCATACAAAAACATCATTTGTGTGATTTGTGAAATGTTCGTGCTGACGACACGTCAATCGGAGGTGTCCTTTGACGGCGGTGACGAGAAACGCGTTTCCGGTGTCATAAAACACAAAAAACGGCGTGAGACGGTCGAATTCAGAGAAAACGTGCTCTGAATGACCTGAAACCACACGAAAACATTAGGAATACTATTATTGATGTGTAGGAGGAGACGACGTTCCCATCGGACGTGCGGTGCGCGCGGTACGACCGATTGTGTCGTTTTCAGCAGCTCGGCGCGCGCTAAAATGACGCGTTGGGGGATCAAAACCACCCGAAATACCTCGTAATTCCATGAAACCATACGAAAATAGCTGTTGTGTGATTTTTAAAATGGTCGTGCTGACGACACGTCAATCGGAGGTGTCATTTGACCGTGGTGACCGGAAACGAGTTTCCGGTGTCATAAAACACCAAAAACGGCGTGGGACGGTCGAATTCGGAGCAAACGTGCTCCGAATGACCTGAAACCACACGAAAACATTAGTAATATTATTCGTGATGTGTAGGAGGAGGAGGCACGCCCATCGGACATGCAGTACGCGCGGTACGGCCGATTGTGTCGTTTTCAGCCGCTCAGCGCGCGCTAAAATGGCGCGTTGGGGGGTCAAAACCACCCGAACGACCTCAGAATGCCATGAAACCGTACGACAACAGCCATTGTGTGATTTTTGAAATGTTCGTGTTGACGGCACGTCAATCGGAGGTGTCGTTTGACGTCGGTGATCGAAAACACGTTTCCAGTGTCATAAAACACCAAAAACGGCGTGAGACGGTCGAATTCGGAGCAAACGTGCTCCGAATGACCTGAAACCACACGAAAACATTAGGAATATTATTCGTGACGTTTATAAGGAGACAGAACTCCCATAGGATGTGCGGTGCGCACGGTACGGCCGATTGTGTCGTTTTTAGCAGTTCGGCGCGCACTAAAATTGGCGCGTTGGGGGGTCAAAACCACCCGAATGACCTCGGAATTCCATGAAACCGTACGACAACAGACGTTGTGTGATTTTTGAAATGGTCGTGCTGACGGAACGTCAATCGGAGGTATCGTTTTACCGCGGTGACCGGAAACACGTTTCCGGTGTCATAAAACACCAAAAACGGTGTGAGACGGTCGAATTCGGAGAAAACATGCTCTGAATGACCTGAAACCACACGAAAACATTAGGAATATTATTCTTGACGTGTAGGAGGAAACAACGCGCCCATCGGATGTGAGGTGCGCGCGGTACGGTCGATTGTGTCGTTTTCTGCAGCTCGGCGCGTGCTAAAATTGGCGCGTTGGGGGGTCAAAACCCCCCAAACGACCTTGGAATGCCATGAAACCGTACGAAAACAACCATTGTGTGATTTTTTAAATGCTCGTGTTGACGGCACGTCAATCGGAGGTTTCGTTTGACGGTGGTGACCGGAAACACGTTTCCGGTGTCACAAAACACCAAAAAACGGCGCGAGATGGTCGAATTTGGAGAAAACGTGCTCCGAATGACCTGAAACCATAGGAAATCATTAGGAATATTATTCGTGATATGTAGGAGGAGAGGGCGCACCCACAGGACGTGCGTTGCGTGCGGTACGGCCGATTGTGTCGTTTTCAGCAGCTCGGTGCGCGCTAAAATTGACGCGTTGGGGGGTCAAAACCACTCGAACGACCTCTGAATGCCATGAAAGCGTACGACAACAGCCGTTGTGTGATTTTTGAAATGGCCGTGCTGAAGGAACGTCAATAGGAGGTGTCTTTTGACAGCGGTGACCGGAAACGCGTTTCCGGTGTCATAAAACACCAAAAACGGCGTGAGACGATCGAATTCGGAGCAAACGTGCTTCGAATGACCTGAAACCACACGAAAACATTAGGAATATTATTCATGACGTGTAGGATGAGACGGCGCACCCATAGGACGTGCGTTGCGCGCGGTACGACCGATTGTGTCGTTTTCAGCAGCTCGGCGCGCGCTAAAATTGGCACGTTGGGGGGTCAAAACCACCCGAATGACCTCGGAATTCCATGAAACCATACGAAAACAGCCGTTGTGTGATTTTTGAAATGGTCGTGCCGACGACACATCAATTGGAGGTGTTGTTTGACGGCGGTGACCGGAAACGCGTTTCCGGTGTCATAAAACATCAAAAACGGCGTAAGACGGTCGAATTCGGAGAAAACATGCTCCCAATGACCTGAAACCACACGAAAACATTAGGAATATTATTCGTGATGGGTAGGAGGAGACGACGTGCCCATCGGACGTGCGGTGCGCGCGGTACGACCGATTGTGTCATTTTCAGCAGCTCAGCGGGCGCTAAAATTGGCGCGTTGGGGGGTCAAAACCACCCGAACGATCTTGGAATGCCATGAAACCGTACGACAACAGCTGTTGTGTGATTTGTGAAATGTTCGTGACAACAGAATGTCAATCGGAGGTGTTGTTTGACGGCGGTGACCAGAAACGCGTTTCCGGTGTCATAAAACACCAAAAACAGCGTGAGATGGTCGAATTCGGAGAAAACGTTCTCTGAATGACCTAAAACCACACGAAAACATTAGGAATATTATTCGTGATATGTAGGAGGAGACGGAGCGCCCATCGGATGTGCAGTGTGCGCGGTACGGCCGATTGTGTCGTTTTCAGCAGCTCGGCGCGCGCTAAAATGGGGCGTTGGGGGGTCAAAACCTCCCGAACGACCTCAGAATGCAATGAAACCGTACGAAAACAACCTTTGGGTGATTTGTGAAATGGTCGTGGCAAGGGCACATCAATCGGAGGTGTCGTTTGACCGCGGTGACTGGAAACGCGTTTCCGGTGTCATAAAACACCAAAAACGGCGTGAGATGGTCGAATTCGGAGCAAACGTGCTCGAATGAACTGAAACCACACAAAAAAATTAGGAATATTATCCATGACATGTAGGAGGAGACAACATACCCATCGGACGAGCGGTGCGCGCGGTACGGCCGATTGTGTCGTTTTCAGCAGCTCGGTGCGAGCTAAAATGGCGCGTTGGGGGTCAAAACAACCAGAACGACCTCGGAATGCCATGAAACCGTACGAAAACAGTCGTTGTATGATTTTTGAAATGGTCGTGCCGACGGCACGTCAATCGGAGGTGTTGTTTGACCGCGGTGACCGAAAATGTGTTTCCGGTGTCATAAAACACCAAAAACGGCGTGAGACGGTCTAATTTGGCGCAAACATGCTCCGAATGACCTGAAACCACACGAAAACATTAGGAATATTATTTGTGACGTGTAGGAGGAGACGACGCGCCCATCAGACGTGAGGTGCGCGCGGTACAACCGATTGTGTCATTTTCAGCAGCTCGGCGCGCACTAAAATTGGCGCGTTAGGGGGTCAAAACCACCCGAATGACCTCAGAATGACATGAAACCATACGACAACAGCCGTAGTGTGATTTGTGAAATGTTCGTGTCGACGGAACGTCAATCGGAGGTGTCGTTTGACAGCGGTGACTAGAAACGCGTTTGCGGTGTCATAAAACACCAAAAACGGCGTGAGACGGTCGAATTCAGAGAAAACGTGCTCCGAATGACCTGAAACCATAGGAAAACATTAGGAATATTATTTGTGACATGTAGAGGGATACGGAGAGCCCATCAGACGTGTGGTGCGCGCAGTACGGCCGATTGTGTCGTTTTCAGCAGCTCAGCGCGCGCTAAAATTGGCGTGTTGCGGGGTCAAAACCACCCGAACAACCTTTAAATGCCATGAAACCGTACGAAAACAGCCTTTGTGTGACTTGTGAAATGGTCATGCTGATGGCACATCAATCAGAGGTGTCGTTTTACGACGGTGACTGGAAACGCGTTTCTGGTGTCATAAAACACAAAAAATGGCGTGAGACGGTCGAATTCGGAGGAAACATGCTCCAAATGACCTGAAACCACACGAAAACATTAGGAATATTATTCGTGATGTGTAGGAGGAGACGACGCACCCATCGGTCGTGCGGTGCACGCGGTACGGCCGAATGTGTCATTTTCAGCAGCACGGCGCGCGCTAAAATTGGCGCGTTGGGGGGTCAAAACCACCCGAACGACCTCTGAATTCCCTGAAACCGTACGAAAACAGCCGTTGTGTGATTTGTGAAATGTTCGTGCCAACGACACGTCAATAGGAGGTTTCGTTTGATGGCGGTGACCGAAAACGCGTTTCCCGTGTCATAAAACACCAAAAACGGCGTGAGACGGTCGAATTCAGAGCAAACATGCTACGAATGACCTGAAACCACACAAAAACATGAGTAATATTATTCGTGATGTGTAGGAGGAGACGGCGCGCCCATCGGACATGCGGTGCGCGCGGTACAGCCGATTGTGTCGTTTTCAGCAGCTCGGCGCGCACTAAAATTGGCGAGTTGGGGGGGTCAAAACCACCCGAACGACCTCGGAATGCCATGAAATCGTACGAAAACAGCCGTTGTGTGATTTGTGAAATGTTCGTGCCGACGGCACATCAATCGGAGGTGTCGTTTGACGGCGGTGACTGGAAACGCGTTTCGGGTGTCATAAAACACCAAAAATGGCGTGAGACGGTCGAATTCAGAGAAAACGTGTTCCGAACGACCCGAAACCACACGAAAATATTAGGAATATTATTCGTGACATGTAGAAGGAGACGACTCACCCATCGGACGTGAGGTGCATGCGGTACGGCCGATTGTGTCATTTTCCGTAGCCTCGCGCGCGATAAAATGGCACGTTGGGGGGTCAAAACCATCCGAACGACCTCGGAATGCCATGAAACCGTACGAAAATAGCCGTTGTGTGATTTTTGAAATGGTCGTGCTAACAACATGTCAATCTGAGGTGTCATTTGACCGCGGTGACCGGAAATGCATTTCCGGTGTCATAAAACACCAAAAATGACGTGAGATGGTCGAATTCGGAACAAACATGATTCTAATGACCTGAAACCACACGAAAACATTATGAATATTATTCGTGATGTGTTGCAGGAGACAACACACCCATCGGACGTGCGGTGCGTGCGATAGGACCTATTGTGTCGTTTTTAGCAGCTCGGCGCGCGCTAAAATGACGTGTTGGGGGGTCAAAACCACCTAAACGACCTCAGAATTCCATGAAACCATAAAAAAACATTCGTTGTGTGATTTTTGAAATGTTCATGCTGATGACACATGAATCGGAGTTGTCGTTTGACGGCGGTGACCGGAAACGCGTTTCATGTGTCATAAAACACCAAAAACGGCGTGAGACGGTTGAATTCGGAGAAAACGTGCTCCGAATGACCTGAAACGACACGAAAACATTAGGAATATTATTTGTGACGTGTATGAGGAGACAACGTGCCCATCAGACGTGCGGTGCACGCGGTATGACCGATTGTGTCGTTTTCAGCAGCTCGACGGGCGCTAAAATTGGCACGTTGGGGGGTCAAAACCACCCAAACGACCTCAGAATTCCATGAAACCGTACAACAACATCCGTTGTGTGATTTGTGAAATGGTCGTGCTTATGACACGTCAATCGAAGGTGTCGTTTGACCGCGGTGACTGGAAACGCGTTTCCGGTGTCAAAAAACACCAAAAACGGCGTGAGATGGTCGAATTCGGAGCAAACGTGCTTTGAATGACCTGAAACCACACAAAAATATTAGGAATATTATTCGTGACGTGTAGGAGGAGAAGACGCGTCCATCAAACGTGAGGTGCGCGTGGTAAGGCCGATTGTGTCGTTTTCAGCAGCTCGGCGTGTGCTAAAATTGGCGCGTTGGGGGGTCAAAACCACCCGAACAACCTAGTAATGCCATGAAACCGTACAACAACAGACATTGTGTGATTTGTGAAATGGTCGTACCGACGACACGTCAATTGGAGGTGTCGTTTGACGGTGGTGACAGGAAATGCGTTTCTGGTGTCATAAAACACCAAAAACGGCGTGAGACGGTCGAATTCGAAGAAAACGTGCTCCGAATGACCTGAAACCACAAAAAAACATTAGGAATATTATTCATGATTTGTAGGAGGAGACGGAGCACCCATAAGATGTGCGGTGCACGCGGTACGGCCGATTGTGTCGTTTTTAGCAGCTCGGTGCGCGCTAAAATTGGCGCGTTGGGGGGTCAAAACCACCCGAACAACCTCGGAATGCCATGAAACCGTACGAAAACAGATATTGTGTGATTTGTGAAATGGTCGTGCCGATGACACGTCAATAGAAGGTGTCATTTGACGGCGGTAACCGGAAACACGTTTCCGGTGTCATAAAACACCAAAACGGCGTGAGACGGTCGAATTCGGAGCAAACGTGCTCCGAATGACATGAAACCACACAAAAACATTAGGAATGTTATTCGTGATGTGTAGGTGGAGACGGCGCACCCATCAGACGTGCGGTGCGTGCGGTACGACCGATTGTGTCGTTTTCAGCAGCTCAGCGCGCGCTAAAATTGGCGCGTTGGGGGGTCAAAACCACCGGAACGACCTCGGAATGCCATGAAACCGTACGACAACAGCCGTTGTGTGATTTGTGAAATGGTTGTGCTGACGACATGTCAATCAGTGGTGTCTTTTGACGGCGGTGTCCGGAAACTCGTTTCTGGTGTCATAAAACACCAATAACGGCGTGAGACGGTCGAATTCGGAGCAAACGTGCTCCGAATGACCTGAAACCACACAAAAACATTAGTAATATTATTCATGACGTGTAGGAGGAGACGAAGCGCCCATCAGACATGCGGTGCACGCGGTACGGCTGATTGTGTTGTTTTTAGCAGCTCGGTGCGCGCTAAAATTGGCACGTTGGGGGGTCAAAACCACCCGAACAACCTCAGAATTCGATGAAACCATACGAAAACAGCCGTTGTGTGATTTTTGAAATGGTCATGCCAACGACATGTCAATCAGAGGTTTCGTTTGATGGCGGTGACCGGAAATGCGTTTCCGGTGTCAAAAAACACCAAAAACGGCGTGAGATGGTCGAATTTAGAGAAAACATGCTTCAAATGACCTGAAACCACACGAAAATATTATTAATATTATTTTTGATGTGTAGGAGGAAACGGAGCGCCCATCGGACGTGCGGTGCGCGCGGTATGGCCGATTGTGTCGTTTTCAGCAGCTCGACGCTTGCTAAAATGGCGCGTTGGGGGGTCAAAACCACCCGAACGACCTCAGAATGCTATGAAACCGTACGACAACAGCCTTTGTGTGATTTTTGAAATGGTTGTGCCGACGGAACGTCAATCGGAGGTGTCGTTTGACCACGGTGACCGAAAACGTGTTTCCGGTGTCATAAAACACCAAAAACGGCGTGAGACGGTCGAATTCGGAGAAAACGTGCTCCGAATGACCTGAAACCACACGAAAACATTAGGAATATTATTCGTGACGCGTAGGAGGAGACGACGCACCCATTGGATGTGTGGTACGCGCGGTACGACCGATTGTGTCGTTTTTAGCAGATCGGCGCGCGCTAAAATGACGCGTTGGGGGGTCAAAACCACCCGAATGATCTCAGAATGACATGAAACCGTACGACAACAGCTGTTGTGTGATTTGTGAAATGGTCGTGCTGATGGCACATCAATCGGAGGTGTCGTTTGATTGCGGTGACCGGAAACGCGTTTCCGGTGTCATAAAACACCAAAAACGGCGTGAGACGGTCGAATTCGAAGCAAACGTGCTCCGAATGACCTGAAACCACACGAAAACATTAGGAATATTATTCGTGACGTGTAGGAGGAGACGACGTTCCCATCGGACGTGAGGTGCGCGCGATACGGCCGATTGTGTCGTTTTCAGCAGCTCGGTGCGCGCTAAAATTGGCGCGTTGGGGGGTCAAAACCACTCGAACGACCTCAGAATTTCATGAAACCATACTACAACAGCCGTTGTGTGATTTTTGAAATGGTCATGCCTACGAAACATCAATCGGAGGTGTCATTTGACAGCGGTGACCGAAAACGCATTTCCGGTGTCATAAAACACAAAAAACAGCGTGAGACAGTCGAATTCAGAGCAAACGTGTTCCGAATGACTTGAAACCACACGAAAACATTATTAATATTATTCGTGATGTGTAGGAGGAGACGACGCACCCATCGGACGCGCGCTAAAATTGGCGCGTTGGGGGGTCAAAACCACCCGAACGACCTCAGAATGCCATGAAACCGTACGAAAACAGCCATTGTGTGATTTTTGAAATTTTCATGCTGACGACATGTTAATCAGAGGTGTCGTTTGACGGCGGTGACCGGAAACGCGTTTCCGGTGTCATAAAACACCAAAAACAGCGTGAGACGGTCGAATTCAGAGAAAACGTGCTCCGAATGACCTAAAACCACACAAAAACATTAGGAATATTATTTGTGACGTGTAGAAGGAGACGACGTATCCATCGGACGTGCGGTGCGCGCGGTACGGCCGATTGTGTCGTTTTCAGCAGCTCGACGCGCACTAAAATTGGCGTGTTGGGGGGTCAAAACCACTCGAACGACCTCGGAATTCCATGAAACCGTATGAAAATATCCGTTGTGTGATTTTTGAAATGTTCGTGCTGACGACACGTCTATCGGAGGTGTCTTTTGACGGCGGTGGCCGGAAACGCGGTTCTGGTGTCATAAAACACCAAAAACGGCGTGAGACGGTCGAATTCAGAGAAAACGTGCTCCGAATGACCTGAAACCACACGAAAAAATTATAAATATTATTCATGACATGTAGGGGGAGACGGTGCGCCCATCGGACGTGCGGTGCGTGCGGTACAGCCGATTATGTCGTTTTCAGCAGCTCGACGCGCGCTAAAATTGGCGCGTTGGGGGGTCAAAACCACCCAAACGATCTTGGAATGCCATGAAACCGTACGGAAATAGCCTTTGTGTTATTTTTGAAATGTTTGTGGCAACGGAACTTCAATCGGAGGTGTTGTTTGACGGCGGTGATCGGAAACGCATTTCCGGTGTCATAAAACACCAAAAACGGCGTGAGACGGTCGAATTCGGAGAAAACGTGCTCCGAATGACCTGAAACCACACGAAAACATATGGAATATTAATCTTGACGTGTAGGAGGAGACGACGCGCCCATCGGACGTGCGGTGCGCGCAATACGGCCGATTGTGTCGTTTTCAGTAGCTCTGCGCGCGCTAAAATGGCGCGTTGGGGGGTCAAAACCACCCGAACGACCTCAGAATGCCATGAAACCGTACACCAATAGCCATTGTGTGATTTTTAAAATGTTGGTGCTGACAACATGTCAATCGGAGGTGTCGTTTGACCGCGGTGAATAGAAACGCGTTTCTAGTGTCATAAAACACCAAAAACGGCGTGAGACGGTCGAATTCGGAGCAATCATGCTCCGAATGACCTGAAACCACATGAAAACATTAGGAATATTATTTTTGATGTGTAGAAGGAGACATAGCACCCATTGGACATGCGGTGCACGCGGTACGGCCGATTGTGTCATTTTCAGCAGCTCGGCGCGCGCTAAAATGGCGCGTAGGGGGGTCAGAACCACCCGAACGACCTCGGAATGCCATGAAACCGTATTACAACAGCCGTTGTGTGATTTTTGAAATGGTCGTGCCGACGACACATCTATCGGAGGTGTCGTTTAACCACGGTGACCGAAAACGCGTTTCCTGTGTCATAAAACACCAAAAACGGCGTGACACGGTCGAATTCAGAGCAAACATACTCCGAATGACCTGAAACCCCACGAAAACATTAGGAATATTATTCGTGACGTGTAGCAGGAGACGGTGCGCCCATCGGACGTGAGGTGCAAGCGGTACGGCCGATTGTGTCGTTTTCAGCAGCTCGGCGCGTGCTAAAATTGGCGCGTTGGGGGGTCAAAACCACTTGAATGACCTCAGAATGCAATGAAACCGTACGACAATATCCGTTGTGTGATTTTTGAAATGGTTGTGCTGACGTCACATCAATCGGAGGTGTTGTTTGACGACGGTGACCGGAAACGCATTTCCAGTGTCATAAAACACCAAAAACGGCGTGAGACAGTCGAATTCGGAGAAAACTTGCTCCGAATGACCTTAATCCACAAAAAAACATTAGGAATATTATTCGTGATGTTTAGGAGGAGACGGAGCGCCCATCAGACGTGCGGTGCGTGCGGTACAACCGATTGTGTCGTTTTCAGCAGCTCGGCGCGCGCTAAAAGTGGCGCGTTGGGGTGTCAAAACCACCCGAACGACCTCAGAATGCCATGAAATCGTACGAAAACATCCTTTGGGTGATTTTTGAAATGGTCGTGCTGACGACACATCAATCGGAGGTGTCATTTGATGGCGGTGACCAGAAACGCATTTCCGGTGTCATAAAACATCAAAAACGGCGCGAAACGGTCGAATTCGGAGAAAACGTGCTCCGAATGACCTGAAACCACACGAAAACATTAGGAATATTATTCGTGATGTGTAGGAGGAGACAACACACCCATCGGACGTGCGGTACGCATGGTACGACCGATTGTGTCGTTTTCAGCAGCTCGGCGTGCGCTAAAATGACGTGTTGGGGGGTCAAAACCACCCAAACGACCTCGGAATGCTATAAAACCGTACGACAACAACCGTTGTGTGATTTTTGAAATGTTCGTGCCGATGACATGTCAATCGGAGGTGTCGTTTAACCGCGCTGACCGGAAACGCATTTCCGGTGTCATAAAACACCAAAAGCGGCGTGAGACGGTCGAATTCGGAGCAAACGTGCTCCGAATGACCTGAAATGATAGCATTTCTTAAATTGGGAGTTTTAAATTATTATAGCACCATGATTTAATGTCAGATTTAATTTTATTATATGTATATAATAACTGAATAATTATGTCCAATTTACGTTTGTTTTGTTTTGTTGTTTTTTTTGTCTTATTATAGGTTTATTGAAGCAGAAGATTGAAATGGATGGACCTACTCAGACCGTTGAAGCATGTTTGTCATTTATTGTTTATGACGATCTTGATGTTTATGCTGTTTGAATTTTTTTTCCATTTTTTATGATTTTTACCTTATTTTATCTCTGATTTTGCACCGTGAAGAAAAAAAAACACAATTCGTACATTTCATTAAAAAATGAAAAATATTTTATTTAATATTATATATATATATTTCTTTAATATATATATATATATTAAAATATTTAAAACATATTATATATATATATATATTTGAAATATTTTATTTAATATTATATATATAAATATTTTCTTTAATATATATATATATATATATTATTTAATAAATAAATAAATAAATAAATATATATTTCTTTCAGTAGGAATTTTTTAAAAAAAAAAAATTTCCCAGGGTAGCGATTGCCAAGCGGTCGCTTAAGGCTGGAATTTCGGCCACCTATAGCGACCGCCATTGGCGGTCGCTATTGGCCTACAACGACGAAGCTGAAGCGACCGCCAATGGCGGTCGCTGGGTGGTCTCTATAGGCCTATAGCGACCGCCAATGGTGGTCGCTAATGCCCGATTTTTTAGTAGTGTATGATAATATATTCTCCATAAAGTAGTTTTCAATCATTAAAAATATTTGGAATATGAATCCTTACTCATTTTTTTGATTAATTCAACCAAAAGGAGAGGCTCCAGAACATAGTTGCAATTTTTTTTATATAGGAAGTAGTTACCAGAGGGTCAACCAGGATTCTTCTTGATTGGAAGTGCTAAGAAGGCCTTAACCAAAAATGTGGTATGGTTCCTTTGCTTAGATTTTCACGAGAGATCCTTCTGAGATCTTAATGAGATATTGATGAAAACACCAATCTTTACCATAAATGAGATGGGTAATGAGTATGGCTTATATTGTGATGTATTAAGAGTCAGGATTTGAAAGGTTTCAGTCCATGATGGTCATGTGGTTGCTTATGAGCCTATATAGTTAAGAACACATAAGTGAAACTTCCCAATTCCTTTCCTAGATTTGGAAATAGTGGTTCTTTTAATGAGGTGTTATTAGAATACACTAAAAAAAGTGTTTGAAATATATTTAATCAGAAAGTGAAATGAACCATTAATAATGGAGAAGGTATAAGTACCTATAGTCCTTTAACATTGAATTAATGTATACCCTCAAGAAGGGGAATTTTTTTTCTAATGTACTGTATTGGAAGGATCGAGCTTAGTTTATACATGATTGAAACATCAAGTGGAAGATGGTTTCCCACTTTGAAGAGGTGTGACTTTATGTTCAAAAGTATCTTATCCAAGTGACACTTATGTCTTTATCTATCAATTATTAACTCCTTAGTAGTATTTTGGGATTAAACTATATGATCCATACTATTTATTCATGAGAGACATGATAAACCTTTTATAGCTTTATATTTTATAAAATTTTGGTTATTTTTGATTCATGTATCCTTTATAAAGTGCCTCTCTTGGGATTTATGTCTTTGTGAAAATGCCTAAGTGTATCTTTTAAAACGATTCAAGTGTTTTGAAATGTTTCTTAAAAATTTATCTGTGTTCAACATACCTTTTTTTGGTTTTAAATATCTTTAAAATGATTTAAACACTTGGCATGGACTTAGGTTGCATGCCAAGTGTTTGTCAACTCACTTGATTGAATTTCAGAAAGGGATGTGAATGTTTTGAAAGTGTATGTAATTATGATTTCATTTTAACAAGGGATGTGTGAAGTTTTAAATGAAAATTTGTAAAATATAGAGGGTTTTCATTCATTTTAAAGGATTAAGATTATTGGGTCATGAATTTTTCTTGAATTATTTAAAAAGGAATTAGGGTTTTGAGAAAGAGTTTTTGAAACAAATTGATTTATTTTAAAAATGGCATGTTATTTTAAAGAAGAATTTGTGCAAAAGGTTGGTTTTTAATGGGATTTCAACTATGATTTTATAAATAGTTTTCAAAGGAGACTTAAATTATATAACTTTTTATCCTTGGTTAATTTTTATATCAATGTTTTGTGTATTTATTTTGTTAAATATTAATATCAATGAATCAAATAGGATGGATATGAATAAAGAATGGGTGTATTCCAATCATTTGATAAAAGAGTATAAAGATGGATTGGAAAAGTTCATAATGTTTGCAAAAGATCATGAATATGAGCCTTCTCAAATCCTTTGTTCGTATTTACACTATTGTTATTCAAGACATGTTAGTCTAGAGGAGTTGTAAGAACACTTGATCTGTCACTGAATAGATCGAAGTTGTAAATGTTGGAATAAACATGGAGAAAAAGAGAATGTAGCTAGTGGGTGGGATAACATTGCATTTTATAGATAATATGATATGATTACAAGTGTGGACAATGAAGAAGACCGTATCGAGGACGTGATTACATATGTGAGTGATGATGAAGATTTTATTGAGGAAATCACAAGGACAATTGAATATGAACTTTGTGATTTCCCAAAATTGTTTGAGCTATTAAAGAGTTGTGAAAAGACTCCATTTTATGGTGGTTGCACTAAATATACAACATTGTCGGCCATAAGGAATCTGTATAATTTGAAAGAAGGCAATGGATAGAGTGAAGCTAGTTTTATGGAATTATTTGATCTCTTGAATAATATGCTCCCATAAGGTAATGAGCTCCCAAGCCGAACATACGATGCCAAATGAATGCTACAATCGATGGGTATGATCTATGAAAGAATACGAACCTTCCCAAATAACTGTATATTATTTTTCAAGGACCAAAAATAACTTAAAGAATGCCCAAATTGTGGTGATTCTTGATACAAGAAAGATAAATCCGGTCTAATGAAAGTTTTATGGTACTTTACAGTTATTACAATGTTTAGGATCCTATATGGAAGTGGGGAGACTGTAGGGAAATTAACGTGGCACGCAAACACAAAAAATAAATATGGGAAACTACGTCACCCATCATAATCTCCTCAGTGGAAGATAATTGATCATGATTATCCTGAATTTTTAAATGATCTGAGAAACCTTTGTCTTGCATTATCTATAGATGGAGTGAATCCTTTTGGTTTTTAAACCAGAACTCACAGTACATGGTCAATTATGTTGGTAAATTATAAATTTCCACTGTGGTTATGCATGAAATAAAAATACATCATGTTATCTATGCTTATATCAGGACGAAAACAACTGGATAATGATATCAATGTTTATTTGGATATATTGATTGAGTATTTGAAATTATTGTGGAATTCAGGTGTTATGTTGTATGATGCTTATAGAAATGAAGATTCCACTTTGAGATATATGTTGTATGAGATTATAAATGACTTTATTTCTTATGTAAATTTGTTAAGATATATAGAATTAAAATAACTTAAGGGTGTTTCTTCTATGAACAAGTTATATAGTCAATTAGTTTGAAACATTCATAAAAAAACATGTTTTTAGGACATCACAAATTTCTACCCCGACAACATAAGTACTGATATTTTAAGACATCATTTGATATAAGTTCATAAGAATACACAACACCATCTCCACTAACAGGTGATCAATTGTTTGAGAAAGTAAAATATGCGTACACTCCTTTTGGTAAACCATTTTAGAAAAACCTTACAAAAAACCAGTTAGAAAAAGTGATCTGTTTTTTTTTGAATTACCATACTAGAATTTTCCTTATGTCAGACACTTTCTTGATGTTATGCATGTTGAAAAAAATGTATGTGATAGGGTCATCGAAACATTTCTAAATGCACCAAAAAAAAGGATGTAATTAAGACTAGGTTGGACATGGTTGACATGGGAATATGAGAAGTGTTGGTGCTAGTGAAGGGTGAAAAATGAATTTTTTCTTCTTCTAGCTACTAACAATCTTTTTAGGCAGGAGAGATATCATTTTTTCAGCTTCTTGAATGACATAAAGGTTCCAAAGGGATATTCATAGAATATTAAGAACATTGTGTCAATGACTGATTTAAAGTTAAAGGGTATGAAATCACATGACTTCCATGTTTTGATGCAAGATATAATACCTATAGATTTACATTTCATTTTTTCCAAGAATTTCCATCATACATTAACCAAGATCTATTTCTTCTTCAAATCTATATGCAGAAAAGTTAGAGACCCGGTGAAATTTCTGAGTATGGAAAGAGGAATTTCCATCATATTATGTGAATTAGAAACGTACTTCTCACTAACATTATTTGATATGATGGTTCATTTGATGGTTCACTTGTTGAGAGATATTCGACTATGTAGTCCTATACACTATAGATGAATGTACCCCATTGAACAGTATATGAAGATTTTGAATAGGTATGTTAAAAATCAAAGTTAACTAGTGGGTTGTATTTTGGAGCAATATATTGTTAAGGAATCTATTGAATTCTATACCAAATACCTGTTCAGTGTGAAAAACATTGATCTACCAAAATCTCATCACACTGGGTGGCTTATGGGTGAATGAATTTCTAGAAGAGATGTTGTCACAATCAATATTATAGACCGGGAGTAGGTTCACCTTTATGTTTTAATAAAAGTTTGGAGGTTTTCCCATATGTTGAAATGCAAAAATAAATTTATAGGCATTTGAATCCATCAATTTATGAAATATGGATATCAAATACACATAATTAACAATGTATAAGATGGTTTTGGGGTAATATTTTAAAGGAGTCAGATGAAAATACAGATTCAATTTCAGAATGGATTTGATGTCTAGCTATAGGATCTAGTGTGTATTTCTTATCATACAATGGTTATGTAATTAATGGTTATAAATTCTATACAAATGATCATGATGAATAAAGTACCATGAAAAATAGTAGAGTTACAATCAGGTCTAAAATGATTCATGTTTCTGATACTAAGGGAAAAAATCCAATTTACAAAAATATGTCATACTTTGGCATCACCAAAGAAACATGAAAGATGGATTATATAACATTCCAAGTGCCGAAATTTCAATGAAATTGGGTTGATAATAGAAGTGTTGTTAAAATAGATGAACTGGGATTCATGAAAGTTGATTTGAGTAAGGAAGGGTAAAAAGATAAATCGTTTATAATGACATCACATGTAGTACAAGTATTTTATGTTCCAAATCCCACAAACATAAAGTGGTCAATTGTTCTATTATTGACCAAAACCACTGAAGGGTGAGATGAAAATTCAACTAAGGATAACCCTTTCGTTGGGACATCACAATCATTTCATAGAGGTCCTAATGTAGACAACATTTTTTATGTCATAGGAGACCACAATGAAGGGATTTGAATCATCGATATAGGGGTCAAATCCCTTCATCCTTTAAAAAAAGAAAAAGAGAGTTTAATAGTTATGTTATATTTTTTTTGTAATATATATCATGTTACCTCATATTATTATTCATTATCTGATGCATTTATGTACTCTAAATTAAATGTTAAACCAATTCTACAGATAATGACTTCCACACATGTTGGTGCTCCCAATCCTGAGGAACAATAGGTCTCTCAATCTTCTGTTGCTTGTAGTGTAGAGGAGAGACCTTCTGCATGTGCTGGTGCTCCCATTCCCAAGGAACAATAGTTCTCTCAATTTTCTGCTAATCGCATTATAGATGAGAAACCTTCTGCATGTGCTGATGCTCCCAATACTAAGGAACAATAGGTCTCTCAACCTGATGCTACTCGTAGTGCAGAGGAGTGACCTTCTACACATGCTAGTTCTCCCATTCCTAAATAATAACATGTTTCTCAACCTACTAATGCTCCCAGTGTAGAGGTTTAATGATCATCTGCACATGCTAATGCTACTGCTCTAGAGGAAAATATTGACAGTGTTGATTCTGGGGAAATGGTAGCCGACGAAGGATTGACGTCATAGAAAAATTAGGAGCTCCATAGTTTGATGATGTTAACAAAAATAATTAAGGAAAAGGTCAAAGGCATCAACTTCGAGGTGGTATGGAATGTGAGGTGTCAACATGTTAACCCCAACAAGGACATGTTCAGTAGTTATATTGGAATCGTCGCTTGGAAACATGTGCCGATTAACATAGATTCATGGCACCATGTAGTGTCTAGGAAGAAGAAACTGACGTGGGAAGAGATTACGGTAACATTATGATATCATTTATTTATTTTACTAAAAATTAAAATAACAAAACATTGAATTACTCTTCATCATCCATTGTAGAGTTCATTTATAGTAGATGACTCCCACACAAAGTATGTATTAATTCTTTCCTAAAGGATTCATAGAGGGTTTCACACAATTCTAAAAAGACATTATCATAAAGATGTTGAAGGGAAAATAAACCCACACCCACCGGTTATCTATACACACTTGATAACCCAATAAGAATGGGATGTGTTTACTAGACATCATGTGTATGCGTCTTTTCAGGTATATTGTGGCTAATAATACATTGTTTGACGATACGTGTATTCATCACTTTTATTGATTTTTTTTATTTATGAAACAATAAATAAGTGCTAGAAATATGGAACGAGCATCAAAACCAACGTACTCCTACCGTAAAGCAAGGATGAGGTACACTTCACTTGAAAAAAAATTAGTACATATTTTAAATTGACCGTAATACTTTTATGTGACATGAAACAACACCATAATTATGTTCCTCTATTTATATGTAGATTGATGACTTGAAATCCAAAGCCACTTACATCCCATGACATGTGATATGGAAGGAGGCACATGTAAATAAATATGAGATACTAATAGATAAAAACACACAAAAAGTTTGGGAAACATGTGTATGTATTACATAATAATTTTTTTTTGATTGAAATCGCTATTACTTAACAACGATCACTTATTTTCTTATATTTTCTATTAGACATAGTCATAGGAATCAACAACACCTATACCATATGAATACATACTATCAGTGGCCTTGAAGCGGCCAAAATAGTATGGCTGCTCTAGAGGTGCGGGTTTTGGGGTAACACCCCAAACATATTTTGAGAAAAAAACAATAGGATGATCAAAGTAAATTAATAAAACATATGAGATAAAGAATATATACCCTTGAAGGAAAATTCTAATACCATAGATAGATGATGGAAACATTAATGGTGGAGTGGAAAAGAGAATAAGAAACTCAATAATAGACACTGCATGGAGATCCCTCATCACCCCCCCACTAGCCATGAGGCTAGCCATTCCCCTCAAAGAGATGTATTAGCAGAGGTAATCAATGTTATAATAATTTTTTTTGAGAAATGTGAATCAGAAAAACATTGATACCTTTCCTATACTGATATTCTACAGGATGATAATGACCGTGATTTATATCTAGAAACACCCAACCATATCTTTATGGAAAGGGATATAATGTTCAATATTCAAAACAATACGCTACACACCAGACCAATTCCAATAGGGCCTGTGTGAGTGTCGATCAGCATAGGCCATGAGCCGAGCACCAAGCTACCTATTCCAATTCATGAGTATGATATTAATATGTTCAAAAAAGTTGTTGTAACATTCCTCAAATGGATGAAAAATATTGTAAAAAAACATGTCTATAAAGATGTATCCATTTCCAATTTACTTTTAAAGCTAAAACTTTAAAAATTAATGAAAAAAGGTCTGAACCAATAAATTTTATTACAAATATACAAAGATAAGGGGATGAAACGAAATACCATCTCAAAACCATCTAAAGGATCGACCAACTGATCAAAAAGATCTATTGGAAGCACTACTACCCCACCCATTCTATATCCACATTTACTATCATTTAAGGATCATGTGGATACAAAGTTAAAAGATGGTGGAAAACACTTAGTTTATTTTGAAGAAAATATGTACAGAGAGAAAGATCAATAATTAATTGGTCTTGAGAGTGCAACTGAAATCCTCAGCTATGATTGGCTAGGAACCTCAGTTGTAAATGTATACATGAGGTATGTTTTCATGATTTAATTTTCCAAATGCTGAGATACTATGTCAATTATGAATAAATTCATTTCATATTTTTGGAATGTGTATATATGAAAAACAATATAATGGATTTTACTATGAATGAAAATTTTAACTCATTAGTCCTTATATATCCTCTACAGAACAAATGAAAATAAAGGCCAAAAAGAAGGCTGAAATAGTGAGAGGTCTGATCAAATCGTTTGAAAGAAAAATATCAGAGGACAAAATATATTTCATACCAAATATGCAGGGGTAAAACTCTATAATTTAATTATATCAATTATATTTTCATTTCTTTCATTACTTATTCCTTTTTGTGTTTTTAGGTAGCATTGGATACTCATTGCGGTAAATTTGGATACTCCAAATATTTATTTATTGGATTAAATACATGGATATCCAAAAAACTATCCACACATGATGGTTTTTGTCAATTTTTAATACACTACATCCAACATTTTATAACTAATAATCATGTTATATAATGGATATTATCTTTTAATGGGGATTCCTTTATGATAGTGTGGTGTATCAATATCGTAAAAAAGAAGGAATGAGACCAGGGGATAAGCATGAGGATAAAGAAAAGTACTAGGAATGGATGAGTATCAGGGTATATATAATAATATCTCACTATCCAAACACATATAAAAACAAATTAATGATTCTCTTCAATGTTTCTTTAGTGTCCAAAACAAACCAATGGAAAAGATTATGGTTATTATGTTTGTAAATTTATGAGAGAGATCATATTCCATGAACAAACTAGCACCCCTGAAGAGGTATTTTTGAAGATAATTACTATTTAATTTAAAATATTTATTAATTTTTTTTGTATTTAAATTTTTCTAGTACTACCATGACTGTCGAAAATACTCATATTTACAAGATGATATAGATGTGCTCAGAAATGAATGGGAAAAATACCTGATGAAAGAATATACACAAATAACATGAAAATGTGACTAAAAATGTATGTTTTTAGTTTATAATAATATTTTATCCTTTAAGATTAATGTCTTATAAACTACCATGCTTTGATCCATGGCTCATTATTATGATCTATGATATGGAGGGTATGAATTTCTAATGTTTATATCACCTTCTTACATTTTTATGATCATGTTATCCTTATATGATCATTGATATCTTCCTTGTTTACACTTATTAAGAATCTATGATCACCATTTCTTAGGTTTAATATACTTAGGTTATTAATAATGGTTTTAGAAATGATATGTATAATAAGGTTTCTAGTAAAGAATAACTTAATGAGATTCTCTTATGAACTAGTTATTTATGTTTTCATGTTTCCAAAAGCACTATACCTTAACTATTATGGCATGGATAATTATGTTTTGTAAGGAATATTAATCAAATAATATGTGGTATATATGTATGAAATTTTTGGGTCAATATAGTTAGTATTAGAGCGATTGACCTACTCAAAATTGAGCCAAAAATAACAAGTGACCAGTATCACTCAAAGTGTCTTTTTATTTAAAATTAACATTACTTTTAGTAAAAAGAACAAATGACATACTAAAAACTAAGAAAATTCATTCATAGTGTTGTGGTATTTTATTATAATGACACATGAGTCATTTTTGACATGTAAAAATCAAACACACCTCAATCTGATGCACAATGTCGCTTGTATGACTTTAAGTGTGTATTTTTATATTAAATTGAGAAAAAAACAAGTGACATAATGAAAAACAATAAAATTCATTCATATTGTTTTGATACATTAGTACAATTATCCATGAGTCATTTTTAATGTTTCTGAGTCTACCACACCTCAATCCAATTCATGGTGTGATCAGTATGACAAGAAGTATTCGTTATCAGTTTAAAATTGGCATTTTAGTTCAAAACATGTCACTCACTGAAAACCAAGAAAACACACTTATATTATCTTGATAATTTAGGAAAGATATTCATAAGTCATTTGTGACATGTATTAAGCAGCCTCATGTCAAACCGATGCATGGTACGACCGGTGTGACTCATAATGCGTGTTTCCAGTTTGAAATGACATTTTAGTAAAAAAATACAACTAACATACTAAAAACTGAGAAAAAATATTTATATTGTTTTGATACTCTAGTAAAATGATCTATATGTCATTTTTGATGTGTAGGAATCATCCTCACCTCAATATGATTCATGATGTGGCCGGTATAACTTAAAGTGTCTCTTTTTATTTAAAACTGACATCAATTTAAGTAAAAACAAGTGACATTCTGAAAACTAAGAAAATGAATTTTTATTATTTTGATACTTTAGGAAAATGATCCATGAGTCATTTTTAACATTTAGGAGTCAATCGCACCTTAATTTGATGCATGGTGTGACTGGTATAACTAAAAGTGTCTCTTTTTATTTAAAATTGACATTAATTTAAGTAAAAATGACAAGTGACATACTGAAATCCAAGAAAACACATTTGAATTGTTTTGATATTTTAGTAAAATTATCTATTAGTGATTTTTTACATGTTGGGATCATCCTCACCTCAATATGATGCATGGTGTGGTCGGTATAACTCAAAGTATCTCTTTTATTAAAAAAATGGCATGAATTTAAGTAAAAACAAGTGACATACAAAAAACTCAGAAAACACATTCATATTGTTTTTATACTTTAAGAAAATGATCCATGATTCATTTTCAATTTATAAGAGTCAATATCACCTCAATTTGATGCACAGTGTTACCAATATGACTAAAAGTGTCTCTTTTTATTTAAAATTGACATTGATTTAAGTAAAAACAACAATAAACATACTGAAAACCAAGAAAAATGAATTCATATTGTTTTTATATTTTATGAAAATGACCTATTAGTGTTTTTTGATGTGTAGGGATTATACTCACCCTAATAATATGCATGGTGTGTCTAGTATTACTCAAAGTGTATCTTTTTTATTTAAAACTGATATTAATTTAAGTAAAATAATGTGGAATACTAAAAACTGAGAAAACACATTTGGATTGTTTTGATACTTTATGAAAATGATACATGAGTCATTTGTGACGTATAGGAGTCAAACTCACCTCAATCTTACACATGGTGTGACCGGTATGGATAAAAGTGCCCATTATCAGTTTAAAATTGACATTTTAGTTCAAAACACGTTACTCACAAAAAACCAAGCAAACTCACTCCAATTATCTTGATAATTTAGGGAAGTGGTTCATAAGTCATTTGTGATGTGTATGAAGCTGTCTCATGTCAAAACGACACACTCTGCGGCCATTATGACTCATAATGCATGTTTCTAGTTTGAAATTACATTTTAGTAAAAAATACAACTCACATACTGAAAATCAAGCAAACACATTCAGATTATTTTGATACTCTTGGAAAATGATCTATAAGTCTTTTTTTACATGTAGGAATCATCTACACCTCAATATAATGCATGGTGTGGTTGGTATAACTTCAAATATATCATTATTTTAAATTTACATTAATTTTAGTAAAAGAACAAGTGACATACTCAAAACCGAGAAAATGAATTCATATTGTTTTGATATTTTAGGACAATGATTCATAACTCATTTTTAACGTGTAGGAATCAACCCCACATTAATAGAATGCATTGTGTGACCGATATAACTCCAAATGTGTCATTTTTATTAAATATTTACATTTTATTAATGTGTTCTTTCATATTAATGTTTAATTTATTTATTTATAGTATTACTAAAATAATATTTGTTTTCTTATATAGGTGTAATCTTTTTCTCGGTTTGAGATGATTTGTTCGACAAATGATACCTTGGGTGAAGATTTTTGAGAGGGGATCACATACGTCAAAAGATGAAATATTAATGTTTTAGAATGTTTGTTGGAAAATTGTAAATGTAATTATATAAAACATTTTGTTTGAAATGTAAATAGCAGCGTTTATTTTTGTATATACTATGGGTGGAAAGTTTTGTATACATGATATTAATTAAATGTATATAATAGGTTTTCTTCTGGTGTGTTGTTTAAATTGCAGTTTGATTTTGGGTGTGCTATGTTTAAATTGCAGATTTGATTGCAAGTTTTCTTCTGTTGGGTGTGCTGTTATATAAATAGCACACTACAGGCAGGTAGACCTTTATTAGCACTAAATATAGCTCTGATAAAGGGGACCCCTTTATCATTGATGTGATTAACAATGATTTTTAGTGCCGTTAAATTCCATTTTTCACGCTGTTAAAGGCCATATGTGTAGAAGTATGAATATTTAAGAAATAGTAAAATAATAATAATTATATAATATAAAATTAAATGGGTTTGGGTAGTATATGAGTATCATTGAATTGATCAGGTAAACATTCAGGTAAAAATTAAATGGGTTTATATAGGTTCAAGTAACCCAAGATCTAATCAGCTTCAGGGTTAGGTAACCCAAAATAAGAATATATCTTACCCATTGTTATCTATAAATGAGTCTAGAATTTTTCATATCAATTTCACAATCCTACTAAAGGTAAATAATATAAATTTTGATATCATATGGATCAAATATAAATTTTCAATGTTTTCTAGAAAAAACATGGGGAGAAGATATCAATCCAAGGTGTACCCCTCCAGATTCTTGGGGTTTTATTAAATAAAAAATAGGTTTATAAAAAGTAAAACAGTAATATGTATAAGAAAATGAGAAGGGAAAATTTTATTATCCCATTATCTATTATGAAAATAAAAAATAAAAATAGAGAGAATTTGAATATTGAGACATAAATTTTATCAAAGTGTTTTTATTATTTCTGATATCTCTCACTAATCACACTTTCAATGAAGAGAGGTGCACTCCCCTTTTATAAGAAATGATGTAAAGGGGTGGGATGGGGATTTCTAGGGATGGACATCCTGACTCTGTTGAATTCTAAGACTCTCCTTTGGGATGCACACCCCTTATAATGTCATACATGTTTTGATAGTTCCTTATTAAACACTTTTTTGGAAAAGGTACATCATGATAAAAACCAGAATAGAGAAAAGAGTACAACCACATAGACTCCCCCTAAAAGTTACATTATATAAATAAATTACAAATTCTAAAATTTATAAATCCCTATACAATGTATGAAATTTCTAAAGATAATGGCCAATAATTCCTTTGAAAACAAATCAACAACATTTTCACATGATCCAACATATTTCATGTTAATATATCCTTCATCAACTCTAATGTGAAGGAAAAAAATCTCAGTGGTATGCGTTTCGTCCAATTATTTTTTATGAAGCCTTCCTTTAATTGTGTGATGAATGCAACATCATGTTTGAATAATTTATTCAGATTATTATATATAGGCAATCCACTTGGTGCTTGAATGTTTTGAGTCATATAACTCAACCAAACACATTCTCAACATGCCTCATGCAATTCAATCACTTCTAAATGATTTGAAGATGTTGCAACGAGTGTCTGTTTTTGTATTGGGCCTTTGTGCCACTGGTAATCCAGGTCATGTTCAAGGTTACCTTTCAACCCCAGTCTAAAATAATACTTTATTTTCTTAATAAATAAGGATCCATTACTCCCTACCTGTTAAAAAAAAGATATATAGGTGCTCTAATAACACTGAGGTATGATACTTATGCACCAACCAACTCTTCATTTTTTTCACATAGTCATAATTGATCTTTCTCAATATTGAAATACCGAATAACCATTAGAGTACTTAAATTATTAGAGTTATCCATATTAAAAAGTTTTAAAATCTTTTTAGTGTAATTTAACTGATGAAAAAATATGTGTTAGCCCTAAAAGGGGCTTAGATACCTTGAGATGGGCGGGGGTGAATTAGGGTATGAATATGATTTTCAAAATTCTTCCTACCCCATTGGATCCTGACCTATTTATCATAAGAGTGATTTTATTTTCTCATAAGTGTTTATGTTGCTTATATTCTTTCCTTATTTATCTGATGATGATTCATTGAAAATAAAGCAGGAGTGCAAGCCCAAGGATGCATATGTTTTTATTTGGTTCACCCTCACTAGACTACATCCAAGAAGCATAGAATTAAAATGTATTGATGTACCAAATCCACTAAGGATCGCTGCCCAAATGAGGTTTGGGTGAGATCACTTCTATGCCTAGGATCACTACCTTTATAATTTTTAGGTACAATTGACTGCTTCACAATGGACACCCCCCAATATTTCCTTAAATGAATCACTTTTAGTGGAAAGGATCACCTTCTTTCTCTCCCTTTTCTCACTACTCTAGAAAGGATTCACACACAGTTTATGGACATGAATACCCCTTCATTAGAAATAATGAATGTATCCTCAATTATAGGTATATGCTTTATTGAAGCCCCAATTTCATCCACTTGATGAATACCACTTTAACATAGATTTATTAGGCAATACCTTCTTAATAATTTCTTGATTCTCACTGAATTTACAAAGATTAAACACCCTTGTAAAACGACCCAATTATTGACAAGTATATACAACCTTCACGAACCCCATGAATGTCACGAAGGACAACCATCCTCTATGAAGCAACCTCTTTTTGCAAAGTTCAATCACTTTGACAAAGCTCACTTAGCCTTCACAAAGCTCCTAACTTTTGGTTTGATTTTTATATCCTTGAAACGCGCGGCCTATTGTCGCCTATCGACCGGTAAAGGTTCCGGTGCTCTGCTAATGTGTATAATAGCACTCGGGTCGAATCCTCGGTGATGATACTTTGTAATAGTCGTTTGTTTTTAGTTAATTGTATTCTGATTGGGGGGGTTTGTTTGAAGAGATTATGAAATAATTTATGTATGATGTTTGATTTAACAAATTGATAAATATTGGGGTGAGTTCATCATTAGGTAGTTAAGCTTGTGATATCCTTGATCTTTGCTTTATATTGCATTAAATTAACACCCATGTCACAAGATGATTTTGATCAGAATTCCCAAGTGTTAAAGCTTTAATCCAAGCTGTAACTTAACTTAGGTTTCTAATAATTACCATTACTTGTTTATGGTAGTGTATTTGTGGTTCCAATAATCCATGGAATCCACATATTAAAAAAAACATGTCATTAATCCATGACATATAAAGTTCAACATACACAATATTAATTTAAAGAACATTCGTCGAGCAAAAGCTCTCAATCACTTAACATACCTAAATTATAACTCACCCAAATTAAATATATACCCAGCCATTAAAATGATTACTAATCTGGTTATAATGATTATGGTGATGAATTATAAAGAGAAGAAAAAGAAAGGGACAAGATAAGAGTAGTGCGCCAAACACACACACAAACGATGAAGAAAATGAAAAATGGATTTTCGATTGAATGAGGAAGAAAAAGAAGGGAAGGGGATTCAACTGAATTTAAACTATTTTAAGAAAATAAATATTAAACTACATAAGGTTGATGATAATAATAGATATTGAATAAGTAACTTTCATTAAAATAGAATTACAAATAAAGAGACTTACAAAATTACAAAAACGAAGAGCACGAAATTAAGTGAAAACAAAGAGAGGAGGAAAGGTATATCAAGTGAAAAATTTAGTATTTAAGATCCTCCCAAGACTTTTTAAAGGCCTTGATCATGCCAATATGTTCTCCTCTCTTCTGAAATGCCAACCCCCCTCAAGGAGAGAAGGGGAGAGTATTTATAGCCCAAGGAGTGGACTGTTTACATTCCATCAATACCCCTCCACTTGGGTCACAAATATGGACATCATGACAGCCGAATCTCTAGAAATATCCTTCTTCAAAGTTGTAGATAATAAATTTGGACGACTACTCTCAAACTTTGGAGTCATTTGGACTTAAGGATCAAAAGGTATGGCCGGTTGATTAAACAAAGTAAAACTGTTCATTTCAATCCAGCCTTTTTGAAGTCCAGAATGTGAAAGGGTTTTTCAATATGAATATTCCTTCAAATACGAATGGGTTCTTAAAAAAAGTAGACCACCTATATCTCCTCTTTCACACTGAAAAATATCAGCTCTATTTGATGCTTACATCATGATATATGTCATGCATACTATACTGATTTTAATTCTCGTCCAGAATGGTGGGTTGGAATTAAAAGCTTCATTTGGGCCGCTTGTACTAGGATTTGGGCCTTGAAATTTTTATCCAAGATGACATGTAGTTTCCCCCGAATTATTTTGGAGATTTAATGTTTTTGGACTTCTGGATTGAGCCCAATAAATCAATCTTCAAGGCTGGTCCAGTTTGTTCACAGATTCTTTGGTCTTGTTTGTGAGGACCATATGACCCTTGAAATGGCAGAATTGGCTCATGGTACCTTCTAATGAAATGTTTTATATTGAATGGAGAATCCTAAAAAACAACAAACAAACAATTTGGATCAGTATAGTGATAATTATTATTAAAACATTAAACTGACTCAATTGGACTACTTCTAAAAATGCTCAAAAATTATACTTAATATTAAAACATTAATATTTCACACAAATTATGCACATTTAATATAAAATAAGTAAAGGGAGTATATAATAAGACATGAAAATATTAACAATATAAACTCCCCCACACTTAGTTTTGTGCATGTCCTCATGTGCAACAAATATAAAAACATGACAAAATCATTTTCACTCACCAACAAATATTAAAATTTTGTTTTCTCCAATCAGGGGAGGTTTAGACTATTTCACTCATCCATTTTGAAATCCACCACAAGTTGTTACAGAAACAATGTTCCAAAACTAATTCATTTTTTCATGCTCAAATTTAGAAATGGAAAATGTGGACACTCAAAACTCACACCTCTCAAGATGATAAAATTCATTTGTGGAGGTTCACTCTTTCACCAACCAAAAGTGAAAATCATAGAGTTTGTAAGAGATCTCAACTTCCACTCCCTATCCAAAGTGCTCAAAAATCAAGAGGTCTTTTGAAGGGGTTTTTCTGTGGCTATGGGACGGTAGGAATATAATTTCCAAGAGAGAGAATAAGAGGGTTAAAATACCAACATAGAAAAACAATGCACATTTTTTTTGAAATAAAACATGGAAGGAAATGAAAACACATATTTATAAGGGAATGATTGTGTGAAGAAAGACACAATAGAGGAAGAAAATATGAAGGGTATGAGAAGATGAAATATTGAAAAACCACCAAACTTCTCCCAATGATATAAGAATATAATTCAAGTGTTCTTTTTTTTCTTTTTTTTTCTTTGTTTTTACGAAAGTTGACCTTGAGACAGATCTCACACTCATATCCCAACCCATGTTTAATCTCCTCATGACACTAATTGTAATAGTTATAACAAGATAAAAGGTTAAGGAAGAGTGATTGTTGACCTGCCCAAGACACAACCCATTTTTTCATTTTTTTTTATTTTTTTTTGATATTTTTTTTGAAAACTTTTCAATATCATTTGTACAATACATTCCCAAATCCCACTGAATGACAACCTCCCCCCCACACTAAAATGGATGCTTACCCTCAAGCAGATGATAACTAACCGGAAATTAAGGAAATGATACCCAAAAATGAAATCCATTCCCCCCCAAACTTAAATTTCAAAAAATTATACAATGAAAATCCATGTTGATATTGGGTGGGAAAAAGGTATTGGGCTTGTAATGTGGCTATCAAAGAAAAGGTTTTCATAGGCTCGAAGGGGCTTTCAAAAGGAGGATTAATGTAAGGTAAATGGGAGGCTATTTGGCTATTGTGATTCTCATGTGGTTTAGAAAATGCCTCTATCATATTAATACACACTAAGGTAGGAAATTCAGCTCGAAGGTCCACAAACTCAAGACTCACAAATGGGGGTGAAAACACACATTTTGAAAAGATGGCCATAGTTGGCCTTGGAATGAAAGCAAATGTTTGTTCTCACAATTGGGGAAAATCATTTTCCAAATCAAAAATTGAACATTCAAAATGTGTTGGTTTTGACACAAAATTCTTTATCGAAAGTCATAATGAAAATACAAAATTTTTGAGATGAAAACATGTATGTTAACTCCCTAAAATGGTTGGAAAAAATTTCAAAACTCGATGGTGAGTAAGCATGACTCTTTTTTTTTATTTTTTAAGTGATTGTGTTTTTTGGTTTTTTTTAGTTTTTAAGGTTTTTTTTTAAAATACACACCCTCACAAGAAAGAAAAAAAGGGTTTGAAAAAAAAATGGTAAAAAAAATGAAGGAGAGAAGAAGAAGAAAGAGGTAGAGAGATGAAGAGATAGAGAGAGAGTTAAAGGTAAAGAGGTGCCCCCTGGTTTGGATTTGGCGGGTCGCCATCTCCATCTAGTGGTTGGTCGATTGGAGAAGTTGGAGATCTAGGGGAAGTCAATGATGATCCGAGATTGTGTGTCCTCTCATGGTGATGCTTTAATCGATGTCCATTAACCGTGAATGTCCTTTTGGAAGAGGGGTCTTGGACTTGCACTGCACCAAATGGGTAAACATTAGTAATAACAAAAGGACCTTCCCAACGAGAATTAATCTTACCTGGGTGAAGTCAGAATCAAGAATTGAAGAGAATTACCTTTTCACCTTCATGAAATACCTTTCTCAGGATGTGTCTGTCATGGAGTACCTTAGCCTTCTCTTTGTACATATTGGAATTCTCATAGGATTCAAGTTGAAGCTACTCCAGTTCAGCCAATTGCAACAATATTTCTTCACCAGATTTTTCACAATCAAAATTACAGGTTTTCATATCCCAAAAAGACTTATGTTGGATTTCAACTAGTAAGTGACACGCTTTACCAAAAACTAGCCTAAAAGGAGACATCCCAATGGGTGTTTTATAGGCAGTTCGATAAGCCCAAAGGGCTTCACCAAGTCTCTCAGGCCAGTCTTTTCTGGTGGGCTTAACAATTCTCTCAAGTACCCTTTTCACTTCTCTATTAGAGAGTTCAACCATGCCATTTGTTTGGGGGTGATATGTAGTTGAAGTTTTATGTACAACCCCATTCTTTTTCAGAAGAGCTTCCATGGTTCTATTACAAAAATGGGTTCCTAAGTCACTGATCAAGGCACGTGGTGTGCCAAATATTTGGAAGATATGGGTTTTAGGAACTCACTAACAGTATGAGCATCATCCTTCCTAGTGGTTTTGGCCTCAACCCACCTTGAAACATAATCAACTACAAGAAGAATTTATGAGAATCCATTGGAAGGGGGAAATGGTCCCATGAAATCGATACCCCAAATATCGAAGACCTCATAGAAAATTAAAGGATTTTGGGGAATTTCATTTCTCTTGGAAATTGTGCCAAACTTTTGGCAACTGGGACATGATTGACAGAAATCATGTGAGTCCTTGAAGAGTGAAGGAAAGAAGAATCTAGAGTCTAGGACCTTTCGGGAGGTCCTTTATGGTCCAAAGTGTCCACCTCCGGGAAGTGAGTGACAGAATTCTAATATGGGAGAATGTTCATTTTCATCGACACATCTCCTTATTACCAGGTCAGCCCCAGTTTTCCAAAGTTTATTTTCTTCCCAAAAATAGTATTTTGAATCACTTTTCAACTTCATTTTTTGTTCTTTTGAAAACTTTTCAGGAAAAACACCAGAAACCAAGTAATTTACAATTGGGGCATACCATGGTATTTTTGGAGTGAGAGATGAAAGGTGCTCAGTGGGGAATTCAGGATCAATGATTTCTGAATGAGAAGAATTAGAAATTCTACTCAAGTGATCAGCCACAGGGTTTTCTTTTCCAGGTCTATATTTTATTTCAAGGTCAAACTCTTGGAGCATTAGGATCCATCTTATTAGACTCGGTTTGGAATCAATTTTCTTGAGTAAGAACTTTATAGCAGAATGGTCTGTGAATATGATGATTTTGGCACCTAAGAGATAGGACCGGAATTTATCTAAGGTAAAAACCACTACTAGAAGTTCCTTTTTAGTGACAGTGTAGTGAGATTGAGTTTCATCCAATGTTTTTGAGGCATAATAGATGACATGAGGAATTATTTCTATTCTTTGACCAAGAACAGCCCCAACAGCTCTATCAGAAGCATCACGCATCAATTCAAAGGGTAAGAACCAATCAGGGGGTTGGATTATCGGGGCAGATGTGAGAGCAGTTTTGAGTTCAATGAAGGCTCTCTTGCAAACCTCATCGAAATGGAAAGTGACATCATTTTGGAGAAAATGAGTGAGTGGGAGGGAAATTTTACTGAAGTTATGGATGAATCTTCGATAGAAACCAGCATGACCGAGAAATGAATGGATGTCTCGAACAGAGTTGGGTTCAGGAAGTGATTGGATTACTTCAATTTTGGCAGGATCAACTTCAATACCATATTTTGAAACTATGTGCCCTAGAACAATCCCATTCGCAACCATAAATAGAAATTTTTCAAAATTTAACACAAGGTTACACTTGACACACTTTTGAAGGACTAGAGAGAGTGAATTCAAACAAGATTCAAATGAATCACCATAAATGGTGAAGTCATCCATGAAGACTTCCATGCAATGTTCAATGAATTCAGAAAAGATACTCATCATACATCTATGGAATGTTGTAGGAGCATTGCAAAGTCCAAAAGGCATTCTTCTATATGCATATGTTCCAAAGGGGCATGTGAAAGTAGTCTTTTCTTGGTCCTGAGGTGAGATTGGGATTTGAAAATATTCAGTGTATCCATTAAGAAAGAAATAGTGTGACTTTCCGGCCAATCTTTCTAGCATTTGATCAAGTAATGGAAGAGGGTAGTGATCTTTTTGGGTTTCAACATTCAATTTTCTATAGTCGATGCACACACGGCATTTATTCTTCACTCAAGTTGTGACTACCTCTCCATGTTCATTTGTGACAATAGTTATCCTACCCTTATTAGGTACAACTTGAATTGGACTAACCCATTCACTATCAGAAATTGGGTAGATAATACCAGCTTGAAGAAGCTCTGTGATCTCTTCCCTAACTACCTCAAGTATGAGTGGATTGAGTCTTCTTTGTGGTTGTATAATTGGTTTGGATGACTCTTTCAGATGGATGTGATGCATGAAAAGGGCAGGGTTGATTCCTGGTATGTCATCTAGGGTCCAACCTAAGGATTTTTTGTTTTCCTCTAACACTTGAACAAGTTTGGACTCCTCGGTTTCAGTAAGTGTGGCAGAGATAATGACAGGATATGAGTGATCATGGAAGAGGAATGTAGATTTCAGGTGTGCAGGAAGAGGTTTCAGATTAGTATCATCTTTTATTTGTGGGTTAGACATCTCAGGAATGGATGAAGGGAGTTCAGTTTCTTCAGATTAATTCTCCTTAATACTGTCCAAAGTGGAGCAGTAGATATCAGAGTTGATGTGGGATTCAAGAGAGTTTTCAAGTTCTTCTAGATTGATGGAGTATATGAATGAGAGGTCCAGATAAACTTCACCATTTATGACTTGATTAATCATGGTGCAGATTTCACAAGATCCTTTGTCATTAGAACATGAAGAACATGGTGGATTGGGGTTCAATTGAATCTTATAAGTGTCCTTAGAAGCATGGATTGAGAATGCAGAGTGATCCTCAGATGGGTATCGCATGGCTTGGAAAATGTGGAACTTGACCAGTTGGTCGCCAAATTCCATGGATAAGATGCCTGAATGGACATCAATCTTGGTTCTTGCAGTCATGAGGAATGGTCTTCCTAGAATTAGGGGAGATCGAGAAGAGTTCGTCTCACCTTCCATGTCAAGGACATAGAAATCAGCAGGGAAGATAAGATCATTGACTCGGACAAGGACATCCTCAATTATTCCCTCAGGACTGACTGTGCTTCGATTGGATAACTGAATGACAACACCCATTGGATGTAAGGGACATAGACCAAGGTTGGATAATATGGATTTGGGCATGACATTAATTGAGGCTCCTAGGTCTATGAGTACATCATCAAAGTTGGAACTTCCAATTTGGCATGGAACCGTAAAGGTCCCTGGATCTTTGAACTTTATGGGAATAGACTGCTGGGTGGAAACATTTTTGAAGGTCCTAAGTTTCCTCTTGTGGGTGCACAATTCCTTAAGAAACTTGGCATACTTAGGAATTTTTTTGATGGAATCTAAGAGAGGAATGTTGACTTCAACACGTCTAAACATGTCGAGCATTTCAGGATCAGGTTCAAATGACTTCTTTGTCTTAGAGACATCTTGTGGAAAAGGAATTGGATTCCTAAGTGGAATGGAAGGAGGTGAGGGAATGGTTTGAGGTTCCTTTTCAAGTTTCTTTTTCTTTTCATTTTCTAGGTCAACATTCAAAGGAGGGCTATAGGACTTATCTTGAGGCATAGCAATGTGCTTTCTCGATCTGAGTGCAATTGCAATTACATTACCCTTGGGGTTGGGTAATGGTTGAGTTAGGAGTTGGGAAAAATTTTATTGTTGTTGCTGGCTCAGGTGGGATGCAAGTTGACCTATTTGAGTTTCAATGTTTTTATGGCTAGAATGGGTGAAGGAGGTAAGATCTTCCACTGCACTTTCCCATGGTTGCCTGGAAGAAGAGGCTTGTCCCGGATTGGGATTTCCTTGATTTTGGTTCTTGGGAAATCGATTTTATTGGTTTTGGAATTGGGAAGGCTCACTAGGATAATGGAATCCAGGAGGAGGATTGTTCCTTTGAGGTTGAGGAACAAAAGGATAAGGTTGATGGAAGTTACCACCACCTTGACCATATTGGAATTAGTTTGGGTTTTGAGCAGGGAATTGAGGGGGATGAGAGACGAGATTAACATACCTCAATCCTTGGTTAAAGTTAGAGGAGAAGGGCTCAGAGTGAGGTTGGTTGAAGTTTCTAACAAACTGACCTGATAGTTGAGGATTGGTGTTCCATTGAGCATATTCTGCATTGAGCTCCATTGGTCCAGATGAATAGGATTGATCCTTTTGAAGTTGTAGACAAGTGTCAGTTGGATGAGATGGAGAGTTGCAGATTCCATAGTTTTTGATTGGTCCAGGAAACATTGATTGCGGAGAAGACGAGGTTGGGGATTTGGTAGCCACAGCTAGATGTCTCACAAGACCTGTAAGTTCACTCATCCACTCGGTAATTTTGTTCGGATCAATTGATTGATTATCCTGGGCTTGTTCGACTTGATCATGTGCTCGAGTATGGAATTGTTGTGTGTTTGCAGCCATGTTACTTATGAGATCTCTTGCAGCTGCAGGACTTTTATCAACCAGAGCACCACCACTTGCGGCATCAATGAGAGTTCTATCCATAGCCAATAACCCCTAATAGAAGTATTGGATCAAGAGTTGGTCAGGGATTTGATTATGTGGGCAGGTTTCCACAAGCTTTTTGAACCTCTCCCAGTACTCATGGAGTGATTCACTTGGGAACTGACGAATACCACTTATTTCCTTTCAGATAGAAGCAGTACGAGAAGCAGGAAAGAATTTCTCTAACAATAGTCGCTTCGTGTTATTCCATGTAGTTATGGAACCAAGAGGTAGGTAGTAGAGACATGACTTAGCAGTGTCATCTAGGGAAAAAGGGAATGCTCGTAGTTTGATTTGTTTTTCAGAAACCCCTTGAGGCTTCATGGTAGAGCACACTACTTGGAACTCTTTAAGGTGGAGATGTGGATCCTCACCGGCTAGCCCGTGGAAATAAGGGAGAAGATGAATCAAACCTGATTTGAGTTCAAAGTCAGCCTCTATATTTGGATATTTAATACCAAGAGGTTGGTAATTCATATCAGGGGCAACGAGTTCTTTTAGGGTTTGTTCCCTAGGATTGGCCATTTCAATTTCAACTGGTTGGAAGAGGACTGGTTCTTGAATTATTTGAGTATCTCTTATGTTCCTCCTAAGTTGGCGAAGTGTTCGCTCAATTTCAGGGTCAAACAAATCCGAGGGATTGTTTGGGAGGCTATGGGGCATTCAGAGAGATTTCAGAAGAAAGAGGAAGACGAGTTTTTCTTTGTGTTTTTTTTTTCAATTTTTTTTTAAAATTTTGTTTTTTTTGGTTTTTATGACAATAACCAGAAACTAATGACTACTTAAAGCACCATCCCCGGCAATGGCTCCATTTGAAATGCAAGGCCAATTGTCTCCTATCAACCAGTCAAGGTTCCGGTGCTCTGCTAATGTGTATAGCAGCACTCAGGTCGAATCCTCAGCGATGATACTTTGTAATAGTCGTTTGTTTTTAGTTAATTGTATTCTGATTGGGGGGTTTGTTTGCAGAGCTTATGAAATAATTTATGTATGATGTTTGATTTAACAAATTGATAAATATTTGGGTGAGTTCATCATTAGGTAGTTAATCTTGTGATATCCTTGAGCTTTGCTTTATATTGTATTAAATTAACACCCATGTCACAAGATGATTTTGATCAGAATTCCCAAGTATTAAAGAATTAATCCAAGCCGTAACTTAACTTAGGTTTCTAATCATTACCATTACTTGTTTATGGTAGTGTATTTTTGGTTCCAATAATCCATGGAATCCACATATTAAACAAAACATGTCATTAATCCATGACATATAAAGTTCAACATACACAATATTAATTTAAAGAACATTCGTCGAGAAAAAGCTCTCAATCACTTAACATACCTAAACTATAACTCACCCCAATTTAAGATTTACCCAGCCATTAAAATGATTACTAATCTGGTTATAATGATTATGATGATGAATTATAAAGAGAATAAAAAGAAAGGGACAAGATAAGAGTAGTGCGCCGAACACACACACAAACGATGAAGAAAATTAAAAATGGATTTTCAATTGAATGAGGAAGTAGAAGAAGGGAAGGTGATTAAACTGAATTTAAACTATTTTAAGAACATAAATATTAAACTACAGAATGTGTATGAGAATAAGAGATATTGAATAAGTAACTTGCATTAAAAAAGAATTACAACGAAAGAGACTTACAAAAATACAAGAACGAAGAACACGAAATTAAGTGAAAACAAAGAGAGGAGGAAAGGTATCTCAAGTGAAAACTTGAGTATGGAAGATCCAACCAAGACTTTGGAAAGGCCTTGGTCGTGCCAATATGTTCTCCTCTCTTCTGAAATGCCAACCCCTCTCAAGGAGAGAAGGGGAGAGTATTTATAGCCCAAGGAGTGGACTGTTTACATTCCATCAATACCCCTCCACTTGGCTCGCAGATATGGACATCATGACATCCGAATATCTAGAAATACTTTTATTCAAAGTTGTAGATAATAAAGTTGGCCGACTACTCTCAAAATTTGGAGTCATTTGGACTTAAGTATCAAAAGGTATGTCCGGTTGATTAAACAAAGTAAAACTGTCCATTTCAATCCAGTCTTTTTGAAGTCCAGAATGTGAAAGGGTTTTTGAATATGAAGATTACTTAAAATCCGAACGGGTTCTTCAAAAAAGTCGGCCACCTATATCTGCTCTTTCACACTGAAAAATATCAGCTCAATTTGATGCCTACATCATGAGATATGTCATGAATACTATACTGATTTTAATTCTCGTCCAGAATGGTGGGCTGGACTTCAAAGCTTCATTTGGGCCCCTTGTACTTGGATTTGGGCCTTAAAATTTTTATCCAAGATGACATGTAGTGTCCCCAGAATTATTGTGGAGAGTTAATGTTTTTGGACTTATGGATTGATCCCAGTAAATAAATCTTCAAGGCTGGTCTAGTTTGTTCACAGATTTTTTGGTCTTGTTTGTGAGGACCATATGACCCTTCAAATGGAAGAATTGGCTCATGGTACCTTCTAATGAAATGTTTTATATTGAAATTAGAATCCTAGAAAACAAGAAACAAACAATTTGGATCAGTATAGTGATAGTTAGTATTAAAACATTAAACTGACTCAATTGGACTACTTCTAAAAATGCTCAAAAATTATACTTAATATTAAAACATTAATATTTCACACAAATTATGCACATTTCATATAAAATTAGTAAAGGGAGTATATAATAAGACATGAAAATATTAACAATATCAATCCTTAATGAACTTTAATAGTTTTTCAATGCTTACAAATTCCATTCAGACTTTATAGTCTTTTCAAACTTCTTTTCATTACAAATATTCTTGTAAGAACAACCTTCACAAATCACCTTCGCGAATTCAGAGCCTTTGAAACTTTATTAAGTCTTGATCTAATTTTCTATGGGGAATAAAGACCTATTTATATGAATTTCCTCCCATTCCAAAATCTTCTATCAATGTCACCACCTTTCCACGAAACACTCCAATCTCGTTCACGAAGCTCCCTATTATCACGAAGCACCAGGTAAATTTACCCATTCATGAAGCTTATCATAGTCGTAGAGAATCATCGTCAATGATTCAAGCATTTGTGATGCTCCGCTTCTCATAGTCATGGAGATTTACTATAAACCCTTCCTGCATTCATGATGCTCCACTTCTTGTAGCCGCAAAGATTTACCGTCAACTTTTCACACATTCATGATGCTCGTTCACAATGATCCACACCTTAGTGAAACTCCTTTCATGAAACCCAGACTTCGCAAAACTCATTCCATTACCATATTTTTATGAGGATTTCATGGGAATAAACCTTTTGTGATGATTGAGCCATTATCTAAATTTTGGACCCCAAAAATTTGAAAATCACCAGGAAACAACGCCACCTTGTATACACAATCTTCTGTACCGCTTCCAGGATATCCATTCCTCTATCTTGGATCTTTTTCAACATATGTAGTCAAAAATCATGCTATAAATCCACAACTACCCATGTCTACTTGGTTTTTCGGCAAACATAATCAACCCAAAAACACTGCAATGTTACCTTAATATATTTTTTCCCAAAAATATCCCCTTTGAGTTTGTTGATAAATATTTATATTTTGATTCCTCCTTAAAGCTTCTTCCATATTCTTCCACAATTGGATTATTTTGATTCAGATAGCGATCAAATATTTACTCAACACACACTCTAAGACCACATGGTCTATGCTCAGTGTGAGAAACAAGAGTAGCTTTAAAAATTCATCAATGAATCACTTCATTCCAAAACCACTCATTTTATTTCATCAAAAAACACATCTTTTCATGATATATAACCTTTGATCGATCATCTTTAGAATCATAAAATTTAAATATATCCATACTTCACTACTCCTCCTAACAAATTATATCCCTGCCTTTCTCCTTCAGTCTTGATTAAGACATTTTCTCCCCTTTCATAGCCACAATTTATCCCCCTTTTCCAATCAACTCGAAGGTCACTTCATTGTGGTCTGAAACATGGTAAAGAATACAGATTAGCAAATTAGGAAAAAAACATACCATATATCTAGGAATGGGGGTCCCATATCCACACTCTTTCAAGTGCAGGGAGTTAATTGAACCCCACGATCCAGTTGATGCGATTCAAATGCTTCTTTGGGTAAAGCTTTCATTAGAATGTCTGCAACTTGTAGTTATGCAGGCACATACTCCAATTTCACAAGATCATACTCCACCTTCTCCTCAATAAAATGATATTTTATTTCAATGTTCTTTGTCGTAGAGCAATGGACTAGATTTTTTCTAAGATTTATAATACTTGAATTATCGAAATGTATTTTGATCATAGACTTCACTTCAACTCCCATATCATCAAGTTGTTTCTCTATCCACAATAACTACATGTAATCTTGAGTAGCTGGAATATATCCAGCTTCTATGGTGCTCAATTAAATGCAATATTATTTCTCTATTAGACAAGAAATAAAAAATCTACCAATATTGAATGCACCACCTGACATTGATTTTCTATCATCTACTGATTCGGCTCAATCTGCATCTGTATAGCCTAGTAACTCTTACTAAGATTTGTCACTGTACATAAAACTAAAATCTACCATCCCATTAATATACCAAAGTATTATTTTTTACTACAATTAAGTGGGTTTCCTTGGGATTGATTTGATATCTTACTGCTTTGAATGTGGAAAAAACAATATTAGGTCTTGTTGCTATCAAGTACAATAGACTGCCAATGATTTGCCTATATTCTCTGAAATTAACTGCATTGAGTTCATCATCCAATGACAGTTTCATACGAGTAGCCACCAGAGTCATCATCTCCTTATAATTATCCATTCCATATTTTCTCAAAACCTCTTTGTCATATTTAGATTAAGAAATGGGTGTTACATTATTTCTTTATGTCACCTGTAATCCAAGGAAAAACACTAGTTCACTAATCATTGAAATTTCAAATTCACTTTTCATGAATTATATGAACTGTTTTCACCATGCTTTATCTGATCCACCAAATATTATGTCATCAACATACACTAACACCATCACCATTTGATTACTATCATTATTGACATAGATATTGTAATCAACTCCATCATGCTGAAAACCGAGCTTATTAAAAAACGATCTAGTCATGAATACCATTCTCTTGATGCTTGCTTCTACCCATATAATGCATTTTCAACTGAAAAAACTCTATTTTCATCTTTATGAATGCGAAAACCATCTGACTAGTCAATATAACTTCTTCTTCTAGAACCCCATTTAGAAACACTAACTTGATGTCCATATGGAAAACTTTGAACCTTCTTTGCATTATTATGGCCGAGAATAATCTGATTGTATCTATCCTCACAATAGATGAAAATGTTTCATCAACATCAATACCATTTATTTGGAATCACCCTTTGCAAACTAATCATGACTTATTTTGAATCACTATTCTATCTTAATTCATTTTTTTGCGAAAGACTCAATTGGTCCCAATGAAATTTTGATCTATTGGTATCGAAACAATATCCCAGAAACCTCCACCATTGGACTAATATAAATCATTAATACCAACTTTTACCTGATTTCTGATGTTGAATTACTCTTTAGAGAAAGGAGACCACTTTTTGGAAACATTTTAAATCGTCTATCGCAGTATCTTGGTATCTTTAAAATAGTTAGTTGATACCATATTGTTAAAAAAATAGATAATCATGAAATACATGAATGTTTCTACTTCTCCCCCAATCAGTCTTCTTGATATCAGACAACATAAACTTTCATCCTTTCTATATCATTAAGACCTTGCATGTGATTAAGAGATAGAATTATCCCCCTATGATATGAAACTCTTCTTGTTGTTAGGATCACTATTTGGAACCACAAACATTCTTCTTATATTGCATCATTTTTTCACACGTGACACTTAGAAATGATCCTTCAACAAAACCACTAAGCCTATTGAGTCATATCTTGATGCAAGAAACAAGATATAATGTTAATAACACTATCAATATCCACTTCACTCAATTAATTACAGACGCCTCAAGTATCCATATATCATTAACTCCTTTCAAGGAATTCATATAGATTTCTTCTTCATATATAGTAACCGATTTTAATTAGTTGACATTATGAAGCACATCACATAACCACTTTGCATATTTTGTTGTAACTTCCCCTTGGGTTATATCTACCCTAAAACATAAAAAACTTAAAAATAATTTAATATAATTTAAACACATAGGGAGGGGAACCTATATAATCCTTAAGAAGAGGATTGTGATCGATCCATATGGATAAACCCTTTTATACTCTCTTACAAAGCACTGTACTCTTTTTCTTCTTGTTCCAATTACCCAACCCACTTCAACTACTCTGGCCATATAACTATACATTCTTTAAACACATTCTCAGTCTTCTAATGATATGTAGATTCAGTAGGATTGTTTTTTTCCACAATTTTGGGTTTAAACACACTAGTACAAACTTCTTTATTGGATGCTCCACCAAAATTCCATTTTTCATGATTATTTCTCTGAGAAAGAATCTCTATACTAGTCTTCCACTCTTGCTTCTTACTCTATTAGAGGGATATTTATTCTTCCTTTAATTCTTGCCTTGTGGTATGATATACAAGTTTTTCAAGAAATTATTTATTCAATTTTATTTTATCTGTTATCCAAGTCACCACACTATTTATTGCTGGTGGTGGTTCCTTCACCAAATGTACATTCTTCTTACTCACAACTGGAGTTTCTCCTTTCTTTTTCTTCCAGTTTCATTCAAATTCTTTCCAAGAGAGTTGTTGTGAGTGTAGAAGAGGTGGTGCTTGATGCACCATTCATTGAGATCCTCATGTTTCCATTGATACTTTAAACCTATTTTTTGACTTATCATTTTTTCTTTCAGTATAGGATTTCTCATTATACACCACTAAAGTTGGGGACCTCCTTTTGAGTTACTTTTCCTTCCCTGATTTCTTCCAGCTGAAATATATTTCCAAATTATTGTGATTAGAACATATCAAGCATATATCATTAAAAACATACCTCATATCATAATTTCTTGGTTGAGATGTTGATACTTCTAGAGTTCCCCTTCTGACATTGAGCTCATGGGCTTCTTGAAACATACTTATGGTGTATCCCAGTATTCTATAATAGTATAATTTTATGATTAATTTATTCTGAGAGAGTCTTATTTCATATTTCCTAATAATTTTTTTATTCTCAGATTTAGAAGTATTTATTTCTTTACATCATGAAATATATTCCAAATCCTCAATACAAAAAATTGAAGTATGACCATGCGTCCCATAGAAATAGAACATGTTTTCATTACTTCCTATAAGATTCTTTTTAGTTATATCTACAATGCCTATATGATTTTCCCTATTTATAAGGTTGTTCACAACTCTATTAACATCATTCATGAGATAAGTTTCATCATATCAAATACTGTATTTTTCTAAACTGGATGAAATTTGGGTTGAAACAATCATTTCATGTTTTTCATTTGAAATCAAATATTTTCTTTTCATTTCATTATTACCTTATAAAGTATAGTTAAATAATAAATTCAAAAAATTATTCAATTTGGTCTTTCCTTTGGCATTATATTTCTCCACCTATTTCTTTATTGATTCTAGCTCTTCTACCAATTGTTGAATATTCATATCCCTTGAATCAAGTTGAACATTTAGTTCTCTCTTGATATTATTCCCACTACTCATCTCATATTCCAATCCTTGTGTGAGCTTATACAACATGTCACTTTGATCCTTTATTTTAAAATTCATCCAAGCAACAAATTCTCTAAAATAACCATTCTCTTATTGTAGCCTTTGATTATGATGTACTAGTTCTGACTGGCGTGTATCAAGATTGCCATTTTTGGCTACCAGCTTCTAAATTTATTTTGAGTTTTGGTTTTTTCCATTATCATCATCTTTGAGTTTTTTTATCTCTCTAGACATCTTTTTCAATTATTTAGCTTGAGATTCATTCTTCTCCCTTAGATATGTGGCCTCTTTAAAAAGTATTTTATTTAAACCTTTCAAATTGTTGGCCTCAATTTCCTATACTTAGATATGAATATCTTGGGACTTATTTTCCTATATTAGTTTATGATACACTTCCTTTTTCATGTCGACAACATATAATGCTGGAATTCTTGGAATCTCTTCATCATCAGTAGTTCCAAAATCTATTGGCATGTTAGGTTCTTCATTCATTCCTGCAGTATCATTGAATGAAGAAATAGTTTCACAATCTGATAAGTTTTCGGTTTCCTTCAACTGAATCAAACTCTTTCCATAGACACTTCCACATAGAGGAATTCCACCAAACAACTGCTTATTCTTTGAATTTGTTCCCTTTTCCATTGAAAAATGAGATAAGAGTATACTAAAACTTTAATTTCAAAAATATAATGAACCAACAGAGAGAAAAAAATATGGTAAAAGAAACTAATGCTTTGATACTAATTTTAGGCCCAAAACGGGCTTAAAAACCCCAAGAGGGGGGTTGAATCAGGGTTTGAATATTCTTTTCAAAATTATCCCTACCCCACTGAATATTGACCTCATTATTATAAGGGTCACTTTATTAGATATTAAGTGTTTATGATGATATTATTATTTCCTTTTTTATCTGATCATGATTCATTGAAATTATAGAAGGAGAGTAAGCACAAGGACACACTAGTTTTTACTTGTTTCACCTTTACTGGACTACATCCAAGAAGCATACAACAAAAATGTACCAAATCTACTAAGGATCACTACCAAAATGAGGTTCGGGCTAGATCAATTTTATGACCAGGATCACTACCTTTACAATGTTTAGGTACATCTCACTACTTACCAAGGGTCACTCTGTTAATCTTTCCTTCTATGGCTCACTGTTGGTGGAATGCATCACATTCTTCCTCTTCCTCTTACCACCGCTTTAGAAAGGATTCACACGTAGTTTATGGACATGAAGGTACCTTTATTAGAAATAATGAATGCATCCTCAATTATAGGTATATTCTCTATTGAAGTACCACTTTCATCCACTTGATTAATACCACTTTACAATAGATTTAATAGGGAATCCCTTCTTATCACTTTCATTATGCTCATTTCCTTCGCAAATCTCACACATCATTCATAAAAATTGTGCAATTTTTGACAAGTATATACTTCAAAAAACCCATAACTTTCACAAATCTCACCTATTTAATGAAGCTAAAACACTTTCACAAAGCTCAAAAATTTTGGTTACCTTTTTATAGCCTTTTCAAACATTAATAATTTCATGATGCTCACAAATTTTGGTCAGCTTTCATAGACTTAGCAAACTTCCTTTCTTCATGAAAATTTTCATAAGAATAACCTTTACGAACCACATTCACGAATTTAGAGCCTTTGAATCATCATTAAGTCTTGATCTAATTTTATACGAGGGATAAAGGCCTATTTATAGGCATTTCCCCCCATTCTAGATGCTTCTATCCACATCATCACCTTTTTGTGAAGCTCCCCAATCTCGTTCATGAAACTCTTTATTTTTGTGAAGCACTAGGAAAATTTACCTATTCGCAAATATTCTCATAGTCATATAGAATAACTATCAACCCTTTAAACATTCATGATTGGCCACTTATCATAGTCATTATGATTTACCGTCAACCCTTCACGCATTCATGATGCTCCACTTCTTATATTCACAGATATTTACCATCAACCCATCATGTATTCGTGATGCTCATTCGTGATGATCCAAACATTTGTGAAACTCCCTTCATGAAACCCAGTCTTTGTGAAAACCATTCATTTACCATATTTTTATAAGGATTTCATGGAAATTTAAATTTTTGAGATGATTGATCCATTCTCAAAATTTTGGACCCCAAAAATTTTGTAAACAATAAGAAATAGCGCCACCTTGTATACGCAATATTTTGTACCATTTCTAGGGAATCTCTCACAAACCAACCTGGGTAGACCCTGAACCGATCACCCGAGCCAGTATACGACATGGCCCAAAGGGTGTTCCCAATCCCCACGGGCTGGAAACCAGTGTTGGGAATCAAAAATTAACTATTGGGAATGATTTGGCCCATAAAAAAAAGATAAACAGATAAAAAACTAATTATAAAAAATAAAAACTAGTAGTGGAAATAAAATAAAACCTAATATAACTCTTTTTGACCTTCTAGGTCACCACCCAACTCATACTCAAGCCTGATCCAACACTGAGCAGCTGAACCAGGAACCTGAACTAGAATTGAACCTGCAAATGAAAGAATATGATAGGCGTGAGCACTGAGATGCTCAGTAGGGATGCCAAATATAACCAAAGAATCCAAGTATCCCCTTTCCCAAAACTGTCTAATGAAAAAGTTTGAAATACAAATATAAAAGTAGGGTTTTTACATTTTAAAATAAGAAACATGTTTTCCCATTTAACAACCCAACACACGCTACGTACCATTTCAAAAACCATTTTTTATTTTATAAATAAAATCCAAAATAGAATATACCAATGCTGGGATAGAGTAAAACAAGTAAAAAGTGCAAACTGAAAATAAACTAGTGCAATGGAAATTAAACAGGCAATGTAAATAATCCAGTAACCATGGGTGATCCGAAATATCCCTAGAAGACCCCTGAACGTACTCAGTTCGAAACCACGTGCCGGTGTATGGTGAATCCCCTAAGTCTATAACCAACTGGACACCCTATAACTGACCAATCTAGTGGAAAATCCTTCCTATCCTAACAACCAATCCAGGGGGTATCAACCCGTTTAATAAGGGTTGATCAAAAACTATCACTCGATCATCTAAAAGATGCCCAGGAACCCACGGTGGTAATAATAATACTGTGTAAGTAGGAGTCCCTCTCATGCGTGACTCATCTCACCACACTTGCCTACCCCAAACACGAACACCCTACACAATAACCCATGAAGGGAAATCCCCATATAGAGGTTCCCACATACATATATACATACATTTCGTATCACACGAAGGTTCCAACTAGGCCTTTACAACATCTGAACATTTAAAACACTTCCCAAAACAATAATCTTGTAAAGAGGGTGCACAATTATTAAACAAAATCTTTTCTAAAAGTTCATACAAATATCATCCTTTGAGTTGGAGGTACCAAACGGATCGCCATATTACTTAAACAATTAAACCACTTCTTTGAAAACACAAGTGTTGCCAATCGGACCATTAGATTTACATAGCCAAAAACATTACTCAAAATATCACACAAAAATCACTTTTTCATTTCCAATGTCAAATGGTCATATGCTCAAAGATTTCATTTCAAACCATTTCAGATTTCACACAAAGAACCCAAATCCATTTAGAAAGAAAGAATAATTTTCATAAAAATTACCACTCGCTTTCAAACAAAACCCAAACACACACCGAAACACTTTGCACCCATGATTCGCATTTCAAACATCCTTTAACAAACCATTTATCCATTTAGTAAAATATTTAAAAAGGGTCAAAAAAAGTCTTGCATCGTAATTTTACCAACTTCACAAGCGAATTCCATTTTATAATTAATTGCATAACCAAAACCTTTGAAAACTACTCTCGCACCTTTCAAAACTTAACCCACACCACACGCACAACCAAATACACCTTTTAACAATTAAAGAAACCATTTTCGTAATTAAACAAACCGCTATATAAAAAAATATTCAATAGTTTTAATAATTAATGAATTGCTTAAAATGCTAAAACACGCTCAACAATTTTTTTGACTAAATGTACATTGATTCCACACCAAAACATAGTTTTCACTCATTGAAAAATTGAATACATTAATTGCACAGTTCATAAAACACTAGTAAGAGATACACTATGAGTTTTCATCAAAGATTGCACTTTATATCACATGACATGTTACAAAAATAAGTCCAACACGGATTAAACTTCATTGAAAAGTGAGTTCGCACTAAGAAACATAATTGAAGAGAACACTAAACCAGATAAACAGGTAGAATAGTTCATCAAATAACATTATTATATACGGAATCACATACACATAATAAAAGACACATTCCAAAACAATTTTTCACAATTTTAACCAACACAAAACACTACAATAAATTAGTTACGACACTTATTGAGATAAAGATTATATTTTAAAAATTATCTAAAACACACAAGTTTCATGGGTTGTGAGAGAAAGGAAGAATTTGAAAATTACCTACCTTAAACAAGTGCGGACGCAACAGAACTTCAACGAAAGGGAGAGCGAAACATTGCAGACCAATCACACACCTTAACGACAATAAAAATGCATGAATTATACCCCGACCATTAGGGTTAGGCCAAATATAGAGGAAAAACAAAAAAATTAGGAAGAAACTTACCAGAGGGAGGGTTTACTGGTGTGGGGAGGTCGATGTATGGAGGATTTGGCCTTGCCGGAGCACGAAAGGGCGGAGACGACCTGACCGGAGGGCAAGGCCAGGTGTCGAGGGCAGTTGGCTGGAGGCGCGACGGGGCGAGGCGATTATCCGGAGGCACGGAGGGGCGAGGTAGATGGCCAGAGGCATGGCGCAGGCAGGGGTTCAGCAAGAAGAGGTGACCGAACATGGGCGAAGGCCAATTAGGGAGCCTAGTGCGCTGACAGGGAAACCGAAGGGGAGGGGGGTTTGTGAATTTGGAAGGGTGGGGGAAGTAGGATTAGGTTAGAGTTTTTTTATTCATTTTATCTTATAATAATAATAATAATAATAGTAATCATAATATAATAATAATAATACAATAATAATAATACCATTAATATAGTATTAAAAATTTTAATAATTTTTTTTCTTAAAAACAATAACAATGATAATAATAATAATATCATTAATAATATTAATAATATTAATAATAATATTAATAATAATAAAAATAACAACATAATATTATTATTATTAAACATTCTTTTTAAATTTTTAATTCATTTATTTATCTTATTCTGAAAACCGGGTCACCCCGCTGTCCTCACACGACTTAATAAATTGCGCACAAGTTGCGCACCTCAACCCATACCACTTGGGAAATCGTACAAGAACCTGGGGAGACCGACCAGTTACTGCTAACCATGCGGTTCCCATGAACCAGTCTAAAACCCACCAAAATCATTTAACGTCAATTTTTCTTAAACCGGGACCCAACCCGAACCTTGGCGCGATAACTTGACGAAAAGAAATAATAAAATAAAAATTAATTTAAAAAAGTTGGTTGCAACAATTCTACCCCCCACAGACACTTTATTCCCCCAGAAAGTCACCCGGCTGAACAATAAACAAAACAAGAAACCATGCCCGATTGAAATCGAAAGAAACCACAATAAAAGAGAACAAGAGAACAAATGAGGCTTCTCCCCACCACAATAAATCAACTAGTGTGGAAATTTAAAACCCAAACATAGCACCCCAGAAAGTTGGTGGGGGGGGGGGTGACGCAGGAACTCCAAACCAATCCAAAATAACTTTTATATCACGAGTGAACAATACCTCTGCTCAAGCTTGAAACTCTTGACCTGGACCAAAAACCCCCAACACTAGAGAAAAACCTCCGAGAAAAACTTAACCCAAACAGTGAATATGAGCATAACCAAAAACATAGATTCCTCCATAGACACTTACATCTACAAACGAACACAAAAAAACTAAGATTAACTCACATAAGTTCCAAACACACTTTTAAGAAAAACACATGATTCCGAAAACCATAATCAGAAAAATGAAACTGTTTGGATTACAATAGAACAAGTCCGTTATAATTCACGATGAAACATTGAACCTAAAACAACGTCAAAACTTTAACAGCAGAAAACAAGAATAAAAAGACTTTAAATTTTCCACTACCAACACATAACACAAAACCTGAACCAAGGCTTCACACCCCCGAAAACTCTTGACTGTGAGCAAGATTCACCCCAAGACCTGTGGATGGGTATCTGATGGATGAAGCATCTTATTCCTCACAGTCAGGCATTGGAATTCCTCCGGTCACAACTTCTTCTTCAGGTGATACTTCCTACGAAACTTCTCTAGATGACCCAGACACTCACAACGATGAAACATCTTCTGAGGGATGTGACATAACGGCTTCACGTGCCCGAACTGGCCACACGGATGGCACACCACTGAACAATCCGACAAACTGGAAGTCATAACCACTAGAGGACTCTTTAGAAACATGTCCCTTTGGCACCCCCTTCTCGCCAGATGGGGAACCTTTACGAGCATTTGGATATACTAGATTTCCAACCATCAACACTCTGGAGACCAACTCAGCTAAGAACGACTCATCCACCAGCTTCTCGAAACTATGGTCCTTAGACGGTAGGACCCTCTCCTTGATCTCTAGATGAATACCCCCGATGAAGAGAGAAGTATTCATCATATCCTATGATGCTACCTCTGGAGAAAAGGACACAAGTTCCTTGAAATGGTCAACATATGTCTTCACCGTCTGTTGGCCTTGTTGAATATGCATGAGCTCCTATCTTTTCTTCATCTCCACCTCTTCAGGTATAAACCATCAGATGAAGACAGTTTTAAAGACACCCCACATCATCTTAACTTGCAGTGAATGTGGGGCAAACAAATCTCATTCGTCCAGAGCTGGACCTTTGAACAGACCCAAAACAGCACACACTCTGACAATTTTGGGAGTTCCCAATACCTTGAAGACGTGCTTGACCTCTTCAAGTCCCTCTGCCGCTTCTAATGGACCACGTTCACCGTAAAGGATAGGTAGGGTCCAAGAAGGACCAAAAACTGATCATGAATTATTAAAAACCTTGGGGACCTTTCTGGGCGGTATTTTTTAAACAACATATAAAAAAGAAAGCTAAAACCAATATGAAGCTAAATAAACCTCAATAAAAGATCTTTCATCCAAAAAACTAGCTCAAAAACCAAAAAAATACAAAAACAACACAAAATTACACTTTTCATTTTCAAAAGCGCACTCACACCCACCAAAACAAAGACGACACTCAAATTGCATCAAACTATCAGAGTGAGGGACTAGTAGTCATGCTTAACCTGGCGACATGGTAGTGGGCCATGCCCCAAGTAAGAGTTAACAACTAGGAATAACTTAAACCGTATACTTAGACTCCACATGGGTCACTACTCCATGTGAAATCATGATATAATATCATCTTACCTCCGTTTTCATCCCTCAATCCAAAACAATCCAAAATGAGACAAGGACTCAATTACCAAACTACCCCTGGAAACTCGAGTTTCGGAACAGGTGAGGGTTCATAACATCCTTCTCTTACCTACCTCTCGAGTCCCAAAAGTACTAATCTCTAAGTAACAAATAACCTAAATAACAAGGGACTCCTCTGATACTATTTTGTCATGAACCAACTCATTTCGACCCTAGACCGATCACCCGAGACGGTCCGCGACATGGCCCGAAGGGTGTTCTCGATCCCCACGAGCTAGAAACTAGTGCCGGGCATCAAAATTTAACTGTTGGGAATGATTTGGGCCATGAAAAAAAGATAAAAAGATAAAAAAAAGTATTATAAAAATAAAAACTAGAAGTGGAAAGAAAATAAAACCGAATATACCTACTTGTGACCTTTTAGGTCACCACCCAACTCAGACTCAATCCTACTCCAACACTGAGCAGCTGAACTAGGAACCTGAATCAGAACTGAACTTGCAACTGAAAGAATATGATAGGCATGAACACCAAGATGCTTAGTAGGGATGCCAAATATAACCACCGAATCCAAGTATTCTCTTTCCTAAAACAGTGCAATGAAAAAAGTTTGAAATACAAATATAAAAGTAGGGTTTTCACATTTTATAATAATCAACATGTTTTTTCCATTTAAAAACCCAGCACACACTACATACCATTTCCAAAATCATTTTTCATTTTATAAATAAAATCCAAAATAGAATATACCAAAGTTAGGCTAGAGTAAAACAAGTAAAAAGTGAATACTAAAAATAAACTAGTGAAAAGGAAAGTAAACAAGTAATGTAAATAATCCAGTAACCATGGGTGATCCTAAACATCCCTAGAAGACCCCTAGATGTACTTGGTTCAGAACCACCTGCCAACATATGGTGAAGCGCATAAGTCTATAATTAACTGGTTTCCCTATAACTGACTAATCCAGTGGAAAATACCATATGGCCTAACAAACAATCCAGGGGGTACCTGTAACACCCCAGGTAAATAAAGAATATGACATTTTCAAATTTATCCATATTTGTGAATAAAATATTAATATGACTTTAAAGTGGATGCTATGCTCGATGGCGTACCCAACACGCAACAACGAGTTTCTTGGGAATCTTACGTTACACTCTAATAATAAAATAATATTATTTTAAATGGTAGTTAACATGTAGCCGTTGTATTGGCGGGAATGGATAGAAATAACTAAAATGTGATTATATATGTTTTTTAATGTTTTTACATTTATCCAATAAAAGATAAAAGCATAAAATACGGAAATAATTCGATTTTAGGCGTATATGCCCTAGTTTTCACTAAAGGTTCACTTATCGCCTTTTGATGGAGAACTGTCATTAAGTATAGTTTTGTTCACTCTTATAAATCCTTTTGGACCAAATAAAACTCTTCTTAAGAATTGGGACATCAAAATTTACTTTGTGTAAATTTTTGGTATCTTTCTGATAAAGTTCATTTTTTTAATGAATAGTGTAAAATGTTGTATTTTAATTCAAAACCTCTTTTTAATCTAATTTATTTATATGATTAGATTATCTTTTGAATTGTTTTTAAAGTGGAATTAGAATATATTTTTACCATTTAATCCAATAGTGGTCGTTGTAATTAATTTCACTTTGAAATCAGACTTAAACTAGTGTCAATCTTTTGATACTTATTGTTTCATAAAAACACGCTATTTGCTCTGACAACGGGAATTAATTATTAAATTAATTAATGTGACTTATATGTTTTGAATTTTGTAAAATGGACTTTATTTTTGAATTTGGAATATCAAATATATAGCTTAGGGTGAATTTTTGGGATTTTTCTGAAAAACTTCAATTTTTGATGAATAGTGAAACCACTAAGTGGTACTTATAAAAACTGATTTTTCCGTTTAAATGAAATTTTTCCATCTTTGTGTTTTGAATTTCAAAAATCCGACATACATGGTTGTCATTAATAAGTAAAATGTGGTTCAATGGGATAAAAATAATTTTTTGGTGAATAGTAACTTATTAAGTTTTTAATCGCGATTAGAGGTAATTAGTGTAGTTTAAGGTAAAAATAATGTTTTAATAATATGAAATGAACTTGACACATGTACTAACCTCATTGGATGTGTCATGGCCGACCAAGACAACCCATGGGTCAACTTGGGGACCCCATGAAACGACTTTGGTTGGAAAATGACATTAATATCTTTTTATTTAAAGTTAAAGTAAAAATGAGACAAACATGAAATATTTTACTAAAACAATTTTTACATGGGGTTATACAAATCAGATTTTGACTATAAATATTCATTGGAAAGATAAAAAGATTTAATACATCATAGTATTTGTTTTATAATTTTTAGACATTAAATAAATTAAATTATTTATGACATCATGATGATGCAGCAATGACCTCATTATTTAACGATTTAAATAAAATGGAAAGATAATGTAATATCTAAGACCTACACATGTCCAAAACCTATTGGATTAGTGGATGTCGAACCCTTATCACCTTAGCCTCGAAATACATCAATGTGGGACCTTTAAAATCCGAAACTCTTTTGAAAATAAAGTAACATTTTGTAACTTTACAAGAGTGCCCCTCCTCTCCTCTTATAAAAGGCCCCCACCCCTACCTCCTTACCCACACTCCCAAAGCCTTTGGCTCGGCCAAACTCTGCCCATTTTGTCTCTCCACTTCCCTATATTACTCCTTGAAGCCTCACTCTAGGCATAAGTCTTCCCAAGGAAGCCTTTGAGCTCAAACCAATGGGAGTTACCCGATTTTAAGGTAATGTCTTCACTTGAGTACTTTTGTTTTATTTTGCTTCTCCAACCCCATAAACTCTTTTTATTCATTTCTTTTGTAACAAATACAGTATCATCAATATAATAGGATGTTTTTATAAGAAGTATTCGAGCTACACTTTTACACACCTACATCTAATGGTTAAAGAACATACTGTTTCCGTGGATGGCGAATTTCGGCCTCCCGAAACGATGATTGTTCAACATTCTTTTAACACCTTAAAAGGTGGCCATTAAGATGAAACTATATTTATATATGATATATAATATGTTTATGATTTCCTTAAGCTTCTGAATTTTTCATTTTGGGCATACCTTTATGGTTTCCATTATGGGTAAACGTGATATCTTCATTTAAGGAAGTGCGGACTACCGCCCCCTCAAAGTGATTTGATTCGTTAATACCATATGTGGTACGTATAAAGGATATATTTAATGATATTATATATGATACCATACTGGAATTAAAATACTATTATGTATCATTATGTTTTAATTCCATTAAATATGAAATAGAAATGGAAGTAGCGTTCATGCGTACGTACGACTTACCGTCTCCATGAACGGTACATTTCATTTCTTATCTCAAAATGTTATGTAATACTATAAGTACATATATATAATGGATATATATGTAATATATTACATAAAAATTATGGATATCATTCTGGAATTATACCATATATATATCTCTCTCATTTTGTTTTAATTCCATTAATATGACAAAAAATGAAAGTAGCGTTCATGCGTACGTACGACCTACCGTCTCCATGAACAATGCCTTTAGTTTTTTATCTCCAAATGATATGGAATAGTATGAAATGAATATTTACTAGATATATATGATATTTTAATCATTAATACTATTCTGGAAATTATTTACATATAACTACATGGACAATATTTTTTCAAACAAGTTCATTTTTTGACTCATGTACCAAACATCGACAAAAACGTCTGATATGAACTAAAATTATTAAAAAATTATTATAACATTATAATATGTGATATTAAATTAATAATAATCTATAAAGGAGGTACTTAGGCAATTATTAATTGACCAAAGTTTATTATTCAGGAATATAAAGAAACAAACAAGACAAGTTGGACTTGAGGTAAGGGATCTTACTCCTCTCTTTCTTTTTAAGTACACTCTTTTATGTAATTCTCTCTAAAGATCATCTTTATTGTTATTGGGATGTTATTTTATATTAAAATTACTGTAATTTTTATGTTCATGTGATGAGAGACCCTATTCTCTCTCATCAATCCATTTTGGAAGTTTTGAGTGGCGCCGTTAGGCTGCCGAATTTTCGTAAGAGATCTAACCTCTCTCTTTCTTTTTAAGTACTCTCCTTTATGTCACTTATTTTAAGCTCCTCCTTGTTATGTTGGGGGATTTTCTTTTATATTCATCTTTCTATAAACTTTAAGTTAATATGATGAGATACCCTATTTGATCTCATCAATCCATTTGTAAGTTTTATGTGGCGCCGTTAGGCTGCTGAGTTTTCGTAAGGGATATTTCATCTCACTTTTATTCCCGTGAGATTTATTCTACATTTTCCACAATTTCCATTTAGTGGTGTATGTACTGCCCATTATTTTACTCATTGTGTAATATAATTTCTTTTATGAGTATTTACATCAATGTTTTATTGTCCTTCTTTCACAAGGTGTATGTTTCGAAAGATACCCATGTCGGTAAGGGAACCTTTCACCCTCCTCTTTTTAAAAGACTTCTTTTGTTGGGTATTTTAATTCATATAATATTATGTTGGGATATGTTCTTCTATATCCTGATTGATGTAAATTTTATTTCCAAGTGATTAGATTCCCTTTTTATCTCTCATCAACTCATTTTCTGAATTTTTGAAGTGACGCCGTTAGGCTGTCGAATTTTACCAAGGGAACTTTTTAACCCAATTTCGATTTCTTTGGGTTCAACATGTAGTTATTGAATATGTAATCCTTTGAATATGTGTTAATGTCCTTTTATTGTTTTACAATTAATATCCAATTATATTGGGTGTATTTATATTTGTCACACATAATTTTGAGATTGATTTATCTTTAATTTAAGGATACCTTCTTTATAAGGGATTTCATCACATTTTACATCTCTATTGAGACTTCATTGTTGTTATGCACCAATTCACTCTTATATGGTGTATATACTGTCCTTTGGAATATTATATCATGAATCCATTTATTCTCATGATATTATAAAGTTCTGATTAAATGTTATTCTTCAATTATTGTATTCAAGTGTCTCTAATTTGGTAAAAACCCTTTAACCAAAATATCGCTTTAAACGTTTTAATGATTTGTTCTTATTAATATCCATGTTTTCAAAATGGTTTTAAGGATTTATTTATATGGATATTAATGGTTTAAAATTTTAAAAGCTTCAAGGTGGTATGGGACACTTTGATTCAAAAATATCTTTATTAAATGGTTCAAATGGTTTTTAAAATGTTTTTTAATGGATTCATTATCCTAAAATGTTATATTGTGATTGAAATGTGGAAATATTATATTTCCTTTATACATGTTTTATGTGATACATTTATGTTATGTTTCTTGGGCATTGTTATGAAAACGGGTGGTTCCGTGATAAACTAAGGGCGGGTGAGCCCGATATAGCTCTCTAATGCATTGGGTAACACGAAGGAGTGAAACATTAAGGTTTCTCCGAAGAGATTTAGGGAATATACTGTGATGGGTATTCCAAACGTAACCAAGAGGGTTACTCCCTAAGTAATAATGTTATTAATGCCTCAAGTTACCTTTATGTCTTATGTTTTCTATGATTTATTCATGGTTTGATGAGGTATGTTAAAGTGCCTATGTTTTATGGGTAAAGTATGATTTCATTCTTATGTATATATGAACTCATGTTTCCTTTCCATATTTTTATAACCCTTACTAAGATTTTTATGCTCATTCCAAGTTTTTGAAATGTTTTTCACAGGTCAAGGGAAATTTACATGATGTGATGATAGTGTCAAGGATGTGTCAAGAAAGAATCCATGTTTTATTTTCAATATGTTTCCGTTGATGGGAAGAATGAATACTGTCTTTTATGTAAACACTTTGTTTAAATGTGGAATGTAATGCAAGTTTCATGATCTAATTCTCTAAAATTCTAAACCTAAAAAGATCCTTAATGTGTAATCTTGTAATAACTCAAGATTAAGTAAGGTTTAAGGCTGGGGCCTTATAGTTTGTATCAGAGGTTGGTTTAGATAACTTTAGAGGTTAGGGTATTCTCTAAGCACAAGTGACATGACCATAATGGTTAGGATTTCAGAAAGAGTCCTAGTTTTAGATAAAGTGAATGAGTAAGTATATCTTAGTGTATACCTTCCTCATTAGTACATGATGGTTTTGTTGATATACTCACATTGACATTTCTGTTTTTAGTGAATGGATGGATCTAGCTGGCACCAAAGAGACAACAGGTTTGAAGGAAACTGTGGTGGTTCTATGATTAAGATACTAGATAAAATAGGGGATTCAATGAGGAAACTCGTGGTTGTTCTAAACCAACTACCAAGGAGTCATGATCAACCACTTGAACCTTGGTATGATCTTTAATGAATCATGTACGAGATGACCAATCCATGTGGAAGTTCAGGTAATAATTATAAAGGTAACCATTAGAGTTTATATGATCCTTACTTTTGAGGTAATTATGGGTTATTATATGATATGATGGAAAATGAAAGGCATGAGATAAACTTGAGGTTAAAATATGTTATGATCACTTTTGATGATTTTACCTCTTTTTGGGGAATGATTTAAGAATTATATATTTTTGGAAAAAGGACAACACGCAGACCGTGTGACAACCCGTTGCGTCGAACAAAGCTGCGGGAATCAAACCCACAACCAAAGTGCGAATGGTATTTATCGCCTACCACTGGACTACGTGAAGTCCCTGGTTAGTTTGACCGATTCTTTTTAGTTAGATTATTTTATGAATTAAGAGTAAGTTGATTTTGGTTTATTTATGAAAATGATTAACCTATCATGGAGGATATGTGATTAGGTTAATTACTTTTCAATACGAGACTTTAGGAGCAACTGATATTGTTTGGAGATAAATGTTACGATTTAACTTGGAAGACTATGTGACTAAATCCTTCAAATATTTGGGTTTCAATCTTATATTGGTTTACATTGAAGAATTTTGTGGACAAATTGTTTATCGGATGGTCCTCGTTGAACTTTGGGTTTTGTTGGACAAATTTTGAGATTAAGAATAGATTTTCTTTTTATAAAGTGTTATCCTTTTTTGGATTATCTGACCTTGTACTAACCTTTTTAGTTTTGGTTTTGGTTAAAGCCTAAAGACATGGGATGTATATAGTTATCTTTTGTGGATTATGTGATTCTCTAGAAGTTGATTATAGTACTCTTAATGTGAACAAGTCTCCCTAAATACTCGTCTTTTGGAAAAAAAATATGAGTTTGATTAAGGAATTTAGTAAAAGTTGAAAGTCAACATGATAAGTGATTATGTTTCCTTATGAATAAATTCCTCAATAAAAACTAACTTAAAACAAAAATGTTGTTTATTAACTTTTCCTACTGGGGAACCCAACACCATTCAACCCATCACAAGTTTGTGATTTTCTTATTGTTAACTTTCTCCTAAGCATGTTTTCTATCACTCTCCATCAGAACATGACCCTATGTTTTCTCCTCCATGTCCATGTTTTCCTACATGGAGTCCTAGTATGGGTTAACTCGAGTGACCTCTGTACTTATATTTCTTTATTTTAAAGTGATTGTTTTACCGACTCTTGTTCCGATGTGGGACTTTCAAGGATGTTTCCAAGCGCAATTTTAAAATTGCGAGGACGCAATTCCCAAAAGGGGGGAAGGATGTAACACCCCAGGTAAATAAAGAATATGACATTTTCAAATTTATCCATATTTGTGAATAAAATATTAATATGAGTTTAAAGGGGACGCTATGCTCGATGGCGTACCCAACACGCAACAACGAGTTTCTTGGGAATCTTACGTTGCACTGTAATAATAAAATAATATTATTTTAAATGGTAGTTAACATGTAGCCGTTGTATTGGTGGGAATAGATAGAAATAACTAAAATATGATTATATATGTTTTTTAATGTTTTTACATTTATCCAATAAAAGATAAAGACATAAAATATGGAAATAATTCGATTTTAGGCGTATATGCCCTAGTTTTCACTAAAGGTTCACTTATCACCTTTTGATGGAGAACTATCATTAAGTATAGTTTTGTTCACTATTATACATCCTTTTGGACCAAATAAAACTCTTCTTAATAATCGGGACATCAAAATTTACTTTGTGTAAATTTTTGGTATCTTTCCGATAAAGTTCATTTTTTTAATGAATAGTGTAAAATGTTGTATTTTAATTCAAAACCACTTTTTAATCTAATTTATTTATATGATTAGATTATATTTTGAATTGGTTTTAAAGTGTAATTAGAATATATTTTTACCATTTAATCCAATAGTGGTCGTTGGAATTAATTTCACTTTGAAATCAGACTTAAACTAGTGTCAATCTTTTGATACTTTTTGTTTCATAAAAACACGCTATTTGCTCTGACAGCGGGAATTAATTATTAAATTAATTAATGTGACTTATATGTTTTGAATTTTGTAAAATGGACTTTATTTTTGAATTCTTAATATCAAATATAGCTTAGGGTGAATTTTTGGGATTTTTCTGAAAAACTTCAATTTTTGATGAATAGTGAAACCACTAAGTGGTACTTATAAAAACTGATTTTTCCGTTTAAATGAAATTTTGCCATCTTTTTGTTTTGAATTTCAAAAATCCGACATAAATGGTTGTCATTAAGAAGTAAAATGTGGTTCAATGGGATAAATATAATTTTTTGGTGAATAGTAACTTATTAAGTTTTTAATCGCGATTAGAGGTAATTAGTGTAGTTTAAGGTAAAAATAATGTTTTAATAATATGAAATGAACTTGACACATGTACTAACCTCATTGTATGTGTCATGGCCGACAAATACAACCCATGGGTCAACTTGGGGACCCCATGAATCCACTTTGGTTGGAAAATGACATTAATATCTTTTTATTTAAAGTTAAAGTAAAAATGAGACAAACATGAAATGTTTTACTAAAACAATTTTTACATGGGGTTATACAAATCATATTTTTGACTATAAATATTAATTGTAAAGATAAAAAGATTTACTACATCATAGTATTTGTTTTATAATTTTTAGACCTTAAATAAATTAAATTATTTATGACATCATGATGATGCAGCAATGACCTCATTATTTAACGATTTAAATAAAATGGAAAGATAATGTAATATCTAAGACCTAAACATGTCCAAAACCTATTGGATGAGTGGATGTCGAACCCTTATCACCTTATCCTCGAAATACATCAATGTGGGACCTTTAAAATCCGAAACTCTTTTGAAAATAAAGTAACATTTTGTAACTTTACAAGAGTTCCCCTCCTGTGCTCTTATAAAAGGCCCCCACCCCTACCTCCTTACCCACGCTCCCAAAGCCTTTGGCTCGGCCAAACTCTGCCCATTTTGTCTCTACACTTCCCTCTATTACTCCTTGAAGCCTCACTCTGGGCATAAGTCTTCCCAAGGAAGCCTTTGAGCTCAAACCAAAGGGAGTTACCCGATTTTAAGGTAATGTCTTCACTTGAGTACTTTTGTTTTATTTTGCTTCTCCAACCCCATAAACTCTTTTTATTCATTTCTTTTGTAACAAATAAAGTATCATCAATATACTAGGATGTTTTTATAAGAAGTATTCGAGCTACACTTTTACACACCTACATCTAATGGTTAAAGAACATACTGTTTCCGTGGATGGCGAATTTCGACCTCCCGAAACGATGATTGTTCAACATTCTTTTAACACCTTAAAAGGTGGCCATTAAGATGAAACTATATTTATATATGATATATAATATGTTTATGATTTCATTAATCTTCTGTATTTTTCATTTTGGGCATACCTTTATGGTTTCCATTATGGGTAAACGCGATATCTTCATTTAAGGAAGTGCGGACTACCGCCCCCTCAAAGTGATTTGATTCGTTAATACCATATGTGGTACATATAAAGGATATATTTAATGATATTATATATGATACCATACTGGAATTAAAATACTATTATGTATCATTATGTTTTAATTCCATTAAATATGAAATAGAAATGGAAGTAGCGTTCATGCGTACGTACGGCTTACCGTCTCCATGAACGATACATTTCATTTCTTATCTCAAAATGTTATGTAATACTATAAGTACATATATATAATGGATATATATGTAATATATTACATAAAAATTATGGATATCATTCTGGAATTATAACATATATATATCTCTCTCATTTTGTTTTAATTCCATTAATATGACAAAAAATGAAAGTAGCGTTCATGCGTACGTAGGACCTACCGTCTCCATGAACGGTGCCTTTCGTTTTTTATCTCCAAATGACATGGAATAGTATGAAATGAATATTTACTGGATATATATGATATTTTAATCATTAATACTATTCTGGAAATTATTTACATATAACTACATGGGCAATCTTTTTTCAAACAAGTTCATTTTTTGACTCATGTACCAAACATTGACAAAAACGTCTGATATGAACTAACATTATTAAAAAATTATTATAACATTATAATATCTGATATGAACTGAATAATAATCTATAAAGGAGGTACTTAGGCAATTATTAATTGACCAAATTTTATTATTTAGGAATATAAAGAAACGAACAAGACAAGTTGGACTTGAGGTAAGGGATCTTACTCCTCTCTTTCTTTTTAAGTACACTCTTTTATGTAATTCCCTCTAAAGATAATCTTTCTTGTTATTGGGATGTTATTTTATATTAAACTTACTATAATTTTTATGTTCATGTGATGAGAGACCCTATTCTCTCTCATCAATCCATTTTGGAAGTTTTGAGTGGCGCCGTTAGGCTGCCGAATTTTCGTAAGAGATCTAACATCTCTCTTGCTTTTTAAGTACTCTCCTTTATGTCACTTCTTTTAAGCTCCTCTTTGTTATGTTGTGGGATGTTATTTTATATTCCTCTTTCTATAAACTTTAAGTTAATATGATGAGATACCCTATTTGATCTCATCAATCCATTTTTGTAAGTTTTATGTGGCGCCGTTAGGCTGCCGAGTTTTCGTAAGGGATTTTTCATCTCACTTTTATTCCCGTGAGATTTATGCTACATTTTCCACAATTTCCTTTTAGTGGTGTATGTACTGCACATTATTTTACTCATTGTGTAATATACTTTCTTTTATGAGTATTTACATCAATGTTTTATTGTCCTTCTTTCACAAGGTGTATGTTTCGAAAGATACCCATGTCGGTAAGGGAACCTTTCACCCTCCTCTTTTTAAAAGACTTATTTTGTTGGGTCTTTTAATTCATATACTATTATGTTGGGATATGTTATTATATATCCTGATTGATGTAAATTTTATGTCCAAGTGATGATATTCCCTTTTTATCTCTCATCAACTAATTTTCTGAATTTTTGAAGTGACGCCGTTAGGCTGTCGAATTTTACCAAGGGAACTTTTTAACCCAATTTCGATTTCTTTGGGTTCAACATGTAGTTATTGAATATGTCATCCTTTGAATATGTGTTAATTACCTTTTATTGTTTTACACTTAATATCTAATTATATTGGGTGTATTTATATTTTTCACAAATAATTTTTAGATTGATTTATCCTTAATTTAAGGATACCTTCTTTATAAGGGATTTCATCACATTTTACATCTCTATTGAGACTTCATTGTTGTTATGCACCAATTCACTCTTATATGGTGTATATACTATCCTTTGGAATATTATATCATGAATACATTTATTCTAATGATATTATAAAGTTCTGATTAAATGTTATTCCTCAATTATTGTATTCAAGTGTCTCTAATTTTGGTAAAAACCCTTTAACCAAAATATCACTTTAAACGTTTTAATGATTTGTTCTTATTAATATCCATGTTTTCAAAATGGTTTTAAGGATTTATTTATATGGATATTAATGGTTTAAAATGTTAAAAGATTCAAGGTGGTATGGGACACTTTGATTCAAAAATCTCTTTATTAAATGGTTCAAATTGTTTTCAAAATGTTTTTTAATGGATTCATTATCCTAAAATGTTATACTGTGATTGAAATGTGGAAATGTTATATTTCCTTTATGCATGTTTTATGTGATACATTTATGTTATGGTTCTTGGGAATTGTTATGAAAACGGGTGGTTCCGTGATAAACTAAGGGCGGGTGAGCCCGATATAGCTCTCCAATGCATTGGGTAACGCGAAGGAGTGAAACGTTAAGGTTTCTCCAAAGATATTTAGGGAATATACTGTGATGGGTATTCCAAATGTAACCAAGAGGGTTACTCCCTAAGTAATAATGTTATGAATGCCTCAAGTTACCTTTATGTCTTATGTTTTCTATGATTTATTCATGGTTTGATGAGGTATGTTAAAGTGCCTATGTTTTATGGGTAAAGTATGATTTCATTCTTATGTATATATGAACTCATGTTTCCTTTCCATATTTTTATAACCCTTACTGAGCTTTTTATGCTCATCCCAAGTTTTTGAAATGTTTTTCACAGGTCAAGGGAAAGTTACATGATGTGATGATAGTGTCAAGGATGTGTCAAGAAAGAATCCATGTTTTATTTTCAATATGTTTCCGTTGATGGGAAGAATGAATACTGTATTTTATGTAACCACTTTGTTTAAATGTGGAATTTAATGCAAGTTTCATGATCTAATTCTCTAAAACTCTAAACCTAAAAAGATCCTCAATGTGTAATACTGTAATAAATCAAGATTAAGTAAGGTTTAAGGATGGGGCCTTATAGTACCAACCTGTCTAATCGAGGCTGATCAGCAACCATCACTCAATCATCTAAAAGATGACTAGAAACCCATGGTGGTTATAATAATACTATGTAATTAGGAGGCCCTCGCACACGTGATTAATCTCACCACACTTGCCTACCCCAAACACGTACACCATATACGATAACCCATAAAGGGAAATCCCCCTATAGAGGTGCCCACATATATATATACATACATTTAGTATCACACTAAGGTGCCAACCGAGACTTTACAACGTATGAAAAATTAAAACATTTCCCAAAATGATAATCTTGTAAAGCAGGTGCATAGTTGTTAAACACAATCTTTTCTAAAAGTGCATACAAATATCATCATTTGATTTGGAGGTACCAAACGGGTCACTGCATTACTTAAACAATTAAATCACTTCTTTGAAAGAAAAAGTGTTTCCAATCAGACCATAAGCTTTACATAGCCAAAAAAATTACCTAAAATATCACACAAAAACCACTTTTTCATTTCCAATGTCAAACGGTCATATGATCAAAGATTTCATTTCAAACCATTTCAAAAACCACAAAAATAAACCAAATCCATTTAGAAAGCAAGAATTATTTTCAAAAACTTACCACTCCCTTTCAAACAAAACCCAAACACACTCTGAAAAACTTTTCACCCGTGATTCTCATTTCAAACATCCTTTAACAAATCATTTATTTATTTAGTAAAACATTTAAAAAGGGTCAAAAAAAGTCTTTCATCGCAATTTCACCAACTTCATAAGCAAATTCCATTTTATAATTCATTGCATAACCAAACCCTTTGAAAACTACTCTCACACCTTTCAAAACTTAACCCACACCACGCGCACAACCAAATGCACTTTTGAACAATTAAAGAAACCATTTTTGTAATTAAACAAACCACTATATAAAAAAAATTATTCAATGGTTTAAATAAATAATGCATGTCTTAAAACACTAAAACATACTCAACCCTTTTTTTTACTAAATTCACATCGACGCCACACCAAAACACAGTTTTCACTCGTTGCACTGTTGAATACATTAATTTCATAGTTTATAAAATAGTAGCAAGTGATACACTATGAGTTTTCATCAAATATCACACTTTATATCACATGACATGTTACAAAAATAAGTCCAACATGGATTAAACTTCCTTGAAAAGTGAGTTCACACCAAGAAACTTAATTGTAGAACACAATAAACCTGATAAACAGGCAGAATAGTTCATTAAATAACATTATTATATACAAAATCACCTAAACATAATAAAAGATAAATTCTGTAACACCCCAATATTTTGAAAATAAATATTGAATGAATTTTATAATCAAGCCATTAAACACAACTTTTCCTCAACTGTGTTTGGAATTTCAAATAACGGTCATCTAGAGTTATGACCAGTAAGTCATTTGGAGTCTCTTAGAATAAACTTGATTTTTGGTGAATAGTAATATTCCCTTATGAATAGTAATATGAATATTAATATGACCCTTATGAATAGTAAATAATGATGTTATTTTATTTTCTTAAGATAATAATATAATGATATATTAATTGATTTTCAATGTGATATAAAAATAATTATACCTTAAAATTGTTATTTTTTTGAATTAACTATGATTTTAATTAAAAAAATAAATTAATAATATTTAGAAACTTATTTTTGAAAAATTGGTTTCATTTTTCAATTATACACGTCAAAAAATGGTAGGGGTGAATTTTTTGAGATTTTTCTAAAATACTTGAATTTGTTGTGAATAGTAAAAAATACAGTTTTGAGTTTTCGGTAGTTTAATGACATAACAATGAAATAATAATTAAAATAAAAGGCTGGTCGAATTTTGTATAGTATATGACATGAGGTGTCCCAAGTGGATAAAACCATGGGCAAATACCATGGGCCAGCCCATGGTTTGGCAAAAACCAGTAATGAGGTGTCCCATTGAAATTATTAAAAAACTCCCTCTCTTTTTCTATAAATACCCACTCATACATTCATTTTCTTTCATTCCAAATCCCTCATCCTCTAATATTTGGTGGTTTTAATTCTCTAGGAGTCCTCCCAAGGTGTCCTTAATCCCCCAAGGTCCCAAACTTCACGTTCTAGGAGTTATTCTACATGGTAAGGGAATCCTTCACCCTCCTCTTTTAGTCGACACTTATTTTATGTTATATCTTTGAATTAAAATTATAATTTGTTGGTATTTGATTTTATGTATTATTCTTATTTTAATTTTGATTTCAATATGATTAGGTACCATTTTTATCTCATCATTTCATTTTATGAAATTTTAAGCGACGCTATTAGGCTGCCGAATTTTCATAAGGGATCTCTTACCTTTTCTCTTATTTTCAAGATCATATCATTTCTTTTTCTCCTCTCACATCCTCTATCCATATTACCCTGATAAAATACAGTATCATATATATATTTTAATAATATAATGTTAATGTAATAACCATCATCAGTATTCTTACTCCCTCCCTTTTAATTTTATAAACGAAATCAACGTCCATGAGGTTCCAATTTATAACCTTCGTGGACGACGAAGTTTCATTCTTCAATTTCTGCTTCATTACTGGTCATGAAACCATTTTAATGGTTTAACCAGAATATAAAACATGTATCATAACCTAATTAATATTTAGGAACCATTATATGTACATATTATAAATCATATGACAAAACTAGTTCATAATAATCCAAATACTACCAAATAATCGAAGTGGTTGTCATCTAATGATTCATACTCATTCCATGTAACAAAATGATGGAAATAACCATTAATTTTTTTGGATATTCATAAATAATATTTAATTTTAATTTTGTATATTTACAACCATTCCACATGAACTTCATTACCTAAAAATAAGTGAACCGATTATGAAAATCAAGAAAAATAAATAGTCTGGAACGACAGAATTCAATATAATAACTTAAAAATAATAACACAAATAAACTAAAAATAATTATGATAAAATAAATAAATGTATATTAGGTTCTGAAATAAGTTATTGATATGTATAATTTCAAATTCCATGACCTTAAGTTCAAGAGGGGAACACATTCGGACTTAAGGTAATGGTTTTTCCACCCGAACTTCCATTTCCATTAGGGTTATTTTCATTGTCTAATTACCTCAATGAAATTATTATGTATTATTGTATACTCATCATATATTATGTTTGAGTGTTATATATATGTACACCAACCAGAATACTTCTTTATTTTATGGATAATTACATGTTTTAAAAGAATCTTTCAAAATTGTTTCTGAAATACAAGCCTGATTCAAGGGAATGTCTCAATTTCTTACCTATTTTCAAGGGAAATATCTAATCTATTTTTGGAAACAATTATATTTATAAAATATATCATTTTATTATGAAAATAATATCCTACTTCACTTCTGGTTCTATACAAATATTTTTCCAAAAGAACTCTTCTTTTCAAAGTAAAAGAGTATTTATTTCAAGAATTACTCGAAGATTTTGTAAGAGTATCTTTCTCTATTTCAACAATCTTGCTGATTCTTATGTATTGTTGGGATTAATACTTCATATTATAATTTACCATATTTTAATTTATTGGTTTATTATTATTTTGGGTGTGGATGTGCTATCCTTAAACCATTCACACATTTACTCCGAATGGTTAGTGTTTATGCTTAATGTTCAGGGAAAGTTATTTACATTTCAAATATTAGTTTCGATATGAATGTATATGTTGTTTATGTTTATCCCCATTCATATTAAGAATTCATTGGACATAGTAAGTGTCATTTGGGGCCTGTTATATCCCCTTATTGCATCGTTAGGTCTCATGAGACAAACTACGGTCTTGGCACAAGGCCTTGACAAAATGATTATTTATGGTCACGGCATGAGGCCTTGACGGTATGGTTATGTTTTCCCGCATTACGAATTCCCTAATTATCAATATTGTATTGATGGTTCATGTGGTTATTCGACTAGTAGAATACCCATGATTATGTTATGTTATGGAAATATTTACTCTACCATATTTTGTTCAAGTTTATTTCTAAAGGAATGTGTTTTCAATTATTCACCATGTATAATGATTATGCTATCTTCCACTGTATTTCTTACCCTTACTGAGAGTTTGATCTCACCCCTTTATTATGTTTCATTTCCATAGGGCAATAAGAATTCTATTATGAATGACATTATGAAATAACCTAAGAGTTATGGAAGTTTTATAAAGAGTTTCTATGTTGTTTTTCATTTCAAGTTGTAATGATGAACTTATGTATATATATTGTTTCCAATAATACTAAAATAATCAGTCCTTTGGGATGCTTATTCCTTATTCGTAGGCAAATTTTACCAATAAGGCACTGGCCCCAGGTAACTGGGGTCGGGTCCTTACAGTTGGTATCAGAGGAAGTTTAGTAGAATACTTGGAAACTAGATTTAGAAAACGTAGAATTAGGGAAGAGACTCTAAGTTAGTCTTTGAGGATATACATACAATAACGTCCTGGTATTTTGGTAAGGAATAGATTATATGGATCATTCAAACAATACATCCCTGTCTAGATACGAGTAGATAGAGGTGGCTCTGGCACATATATATCTAGGGGCAAAACCCGAAAACACCGCTTTGAGCTAGACTCGAATGAGAAATGGTGCATGACAACGGGCCTTGCTGCACTCTTCATTACGACACTCCCGGGGGATATTATTATAATAATTCACATTTTCTTTACAAGCCATTATGAAGGATTGCAATATAAAATTTTCCTTAAAGAAACATTTTTTGTTAATATGGGATTAACTATGCGTAGGATCTCAATTTTTTCTAATTATTTTGTTAAGTTAAGATTATACATTATGATTCATAAACTAATATAGTGTATGTCATTATCTAGAGATGGTGCCTAGTGGAAGGAACAGAAACTGCACGAACGCACGTGTCCCCTATAGGGATTTGCCTATGATACAAGATAATGATGTTGGATCTAGTGCTAAGAAACTAATAACTATACTGGGAAAACTTACTCAGTTTATGAATAATAACCTTACTCGTATGGAGCATCCATATCCACCACGTGGAGGAGCTATGTTATATTTCTTTATGTGACAAAAACATCCATGATTCAAAGGGACTACAAACCCATTTTTAGCAGAGCAGTGGATATGTTCCCTTGAGAAGATATTTCTTGCTTTGGGATGTAAAGAATGAGAGAAGGTTGTCATGACAGTTTATCTTCTAAAGGGTGATGCAGATCAGTGGTGGTATTTAATCCAAAACACAAAGGAGGAGGAAGAAATAGAAGATATGGAATGGAGGTATTTTAAGGAAATATTATTAGAAAAATATTTCCCTCGTGAACATCGAGTAGATATAGAGAGGCAGTTCTTGAATCTGAGGCAGAAGGAGGATGAAAATGTTGCCAAGTATGAGGCCAACATTACAAGGCTGGAAAGGCATGATGTGGAAAACATACATAATCCTAGGAGAAAAATTGATCGATTATTTTATGGTTTAAAACCATTCCTCCAAAGGGATCTAGTATCCCAAAATTTTGAATCATATGAGGATATAGTCTCAAGTGCTATCAAGATAGAAAATGAATTCTCTAAGTCTTATGACTTTAATGGAAAGCAAGAGAAGAAGAGGGCTGATGAAAACTCTGGGAAAGGAAATAAGGAAACTAGGAATAAGGGAAGAGTTGAAATTCCATCATGCAGTAATTGTGGTAAGAAACACCATGGAACTTTCCTGAAGAGAATGAGACTCTATTACAAGTGCGGAGAAAAAGGCCACCTATCTCAGGATTGTAAGGGGAAGAAAGAAGCTACCAATTTTCTATGCTACAATTTCAGGGAGATGAGACATTATGGACATGAATGTCCTAAGTATCACGGAAATGTTCCCTAAAGAAGGCAAAGGGATCAAGGTCAAGCTTATGTAGTCACAACTACAGAGGTTGAAGTTCCTAACAAAGTGGTGGCAGGTACATTGATCGTTTCATCCAAATTATCCAATACTTTTTTTGATTCTGGATCATTGCATTTATTTATATCTTCCCAATTTTACAATAAAATTAGACATGTCCAATTTTTTTTAATAAAGGAGTAATCAGAAAAAACTCCTAGTGGATGTATCATTGCAACAAAGGCATGTCGATTAGTCACCCTCATGAAAAATAAACATGCTTTAGTTGCTAACCTTATCATCATACCAACGGTTGACTATGATATTATTCTCAGTATGGATTGGATATAAAATTATGATGCGGAGATCTATTGTAAAAAGAAGGAAGTTACAATTTTTGAGAATGGTGTAGAATCCCTTATTTTTAGAGTATAAACCTCACCATGTTATCATCATCTAGATCCACCCCCAGTAGATCTACTGAATTCAATTATTGTGGAGGAAGGGAATGAAAGAAATACGGGTTAGGAGAAGAATGTAGAGATAGAGGAAGTACCTATTGTGAAAGAATATATTGACGCCTTTCCAAAGGATTTACCTAGACATCCTTCAGAGCGGGAAATTGAGTTTTCCACTGACTTAATTCCTGGTTCAAGGCCCATATAAAAGAATACTTATAGAATGGACACTTTGGAGTTAGTGGAACTAAAGAAAAAACAAGAGGAATTGAGTGATAAAGGATTTATTCACCCTAGCATTTCTCAATGGGTAGCCCTTGTCCTCTTTGTTAATAAGAAAGATAGATCCATGAGGTTGTGCATTGATTATAGAGAAATCAATGCTATTTCAATAAAGAATAAGTGTCCTCTGCCACAAATTGATGATTTATTTGATCAACTTCATTGAGCCCAATATTTTTATAAGATTGATCTTCGACCAGGATATCATCAGTTGTTTGTGAGGAAGGAAGACATTCTAAAATATCATTTCAAACCAGGTACGAGCATTATGACTTTACAATAATTCCTTTTGGACTAACTAATGCACCATATGTATTCATGGATCTAATGAACAGAGTTTTCAAGGATTATCTTGATGAATTTTTAGTGGTGTTTATTGATGATATCCTGGTATAGTCTAAAATCTAGGAAGACCATGAAAATCACTTTCACACTATTCTGAAGACACTTAGAAGAAATAAATTATATGGGAAGTTTAGCAAGTGTGATTTTTTGGCTCCAATCAGTTGCCTTTCTGGGTCACATTTTCTCTAAGGATGGAATATCTATAGATCCTGTGAAGATAAAGGCTGTGCAAGAATGGCCTACTCCAATGAACGTAACTGAGGTACGCAGTTTTATTGGTTTAGCAGGTTATTATCGGCGTTTCATTCAGAATTTCGCTCGTTTAGCCAACCCAATGAACAAGCTCAGATGGAAAGGGTTTAAGTTCATATGGAAAAAGTAATGTGAATATAGCATCCTGCCTTTTTATTACATAACATTTCATTACATTTTACAAACAGAGGATCTTTAAAGTCTAGTGTCTTGGAAATCAGGAACATAAAACATGAGAACAACATAAAATATTCTTCTAAACCACTTTTAAGGATTATTCATTATTCATACTAAGTTCATTATAGCATCTCATAACCTGGGAGCATACATCAAAGGAAAGGGTAAGCAGATGGCCCAGTAAGGGAAACAAGAGAAACATTTTACATGTGAACATGAGATGCATCAATAAAGTCATGATAAATAACTTTAATGCATGAGAAAGAGATCATGAGGCATATCATAATAAAAATAACATGTTTCATAACTTTAAGATGTGGATAAAATATTTAACAAAGACAATCATTTCTGTTTCACCAAGGTCTATCCCCAAGGTTTCATTAAAAATTACCAAGGTTATTCACCAAGGTATCATTAAAAATGGTCATCTCTAGAGATTAAGTCTTTACCCAATGCATTGGAGCGCTATCAGGGCGCACCCTTAATTTGTCTTTATTATCATGTGGTCCACATATATCATAATCAATAATTTCATAAACAACCCATATAACATAAAATAAATAGGTTTCATTTCATAGTCATAACATTTTAAAAACTGCATTAAAGACGTGATCTTTATGTCACTTTAAACCCACGAAAAAGGAAAGTGGGTTTCGTGTATGTAAATCCAAAAATTAAAATAGAACATTTTGATATATATGTGAATACCCCTTTAGAATAAATATCTTTGAGTATTCACTTAATAAATAAAATAATTTGAGAAAAAGATAGAGACATTTTGAGATGAAAATTCTACAGCATAACAGCTATGTTACAGGGTTTTAGAAAACACTAAAAAGAGATAGGACATGGGTCACCCACTCATAAATTATAATAAAACATTATAGGGACATAATATAAAGGATATAAGAACATGGTAATGAAATTTGAAATACATACCATATGAAATGAAAAATGTGGAGGGGAGACAAAAATAAGATTTCTCTTATGAAAATTCGGCAGCCTAACGACGTCACTTAAAAATTCAAAAAATGAATTGATGAGATCAAATAGGGTCTCTAATCATATGAAAATAAAATATCAGCATTATATATATATATATATCATACCCCAAAATAATAAAAATTAACTTGAAAGACTTGACATGAAAATAGAACTTGAAAATGAGAAGGGTGAAATAATCCCTTACAAATTCGGCAGCCTAACAACGCCACTTAAAAATTCTTAAAATGAATTGATGAGAGCAAGAGGAGGTCTATAATAATATGAACATGAAAAGTAAATTAGGATAAATATAAAATAACATCCCCAACATAAGAACATGGATCATAAAATAAATGACATAAAAGAGAGTACTTGGAAAGAAAGAGAGAGGTAGGATCCCTTACCTTGAAGAGTAACTTTGAAATCTTAATCATTGGGACCTTGGGAGGCTTGAGTTCACCTTGGGAGGACTCCTTGTGAGGTAAGGAGACTATAACTTCATTTATGAGGATTTTGGAATGGAAAGGATGAGATAATGTCTTGGTATTTATAAGGGAAGTGAGGGGACACAACATTAATGGCCAAGGGACACCTCATTGGTGGTATTGGAAAAACCATGGGATTGACCATGGTATTTTCCCATGGTATTGGCCACTTGGGACACCTCATACATTATATTACAATTCATAAGTCGAACATCCCTTAAAATATCTCATGAAATCATCATGATGCAGTTATGATGTCATTAAACATACCGAAATCCTAAAATTGTATTTTTACTATTCACTATAAATTAATTAGATCTTATTAGACCCCAAATTTCTAACTGAAAACATTTGCAGAAGACCATTTTTTGAAAATCATTACACATCATTAATTATTTAAGGTTTACAAAAATATTTTAAAATATCCTTTTTTTCAAATTCATCAATAATATACATCCTACATTTATTCAGACATTTGAAAATTTACAAACTTCACCATAAGAAGAAAACACAATTTTATTTATCCCAAAGGATTACACAAAGAAGTTACGTTCTCCTTACATAGCCCCTTATAACCCCAGCATAGGACCTAAGTGTAAGGTCTGCTAAGGAGAGAGAATCTGAGGGCGGCTCGGCCAACATCGCACGAGTAGTAATTTCTATCTGTTTGTACTTCTCATGAAGGCGATTCCGTTCTAGCTTCACACGATGAAGTTCGGCTTGGGTTTGGTCTAGAGCAAAGCCCAGTGATGCTACCTCCTTCCCAAGTTCTGTTTGATGGGCTTTTATTGGCCTGATACTACTGGATGAGGCCATAAAATCTTCTTTCTATATTAATTAACCAAGATCACTTGTATTTAGAGACAAAAATCACAACATTTAGTTTCCAATGGTCATACTGACCAATGGTCATATAATCATCAAAACCCAACGGTCTCATTTTAATTATACTCATGTTATCAAATGAAACAATTTTGTTGAGTATAAAAATAAAATAACACACAAAATTAGGAAACAAGATTTATTCAAAATTTTGTGTCGTTACAATCTTCCCCCCTTAAGAAATTGCGTCCTCACAATTTTTAATATTGGTCTTGGAAATTTCATTGAAAGTACCACATTGGAAAAAGAGTCAGTAACACTATTACTTTAAAATAAAGAAAGGGAAGTACAAAGGTCACCCGAGTTAACCCATACTAGGATTCCATGTAGGAAAACATGGATATAGAGAAGAAAATAAACGGCCAAGTTCTGATGGAGAGTGATAGAAAACATGTCTAAGAGAAAGTTAACCACCAGAAAATCACAAACTTGTGATGGGTTAAACGGTCTTTGATTACCCATTAGGAAACTTAAACCAACAACATTTTTTGTTTTACATTCCTTTTAATAATTTTGAGGAATTTATTTACTACATAAAATAAGAACACAAGGAAATATACTTACCTTCAAGTAGAGTTTCATCCTTTAATAAGTTTCTACCAAGACTAATCTTTTTTCCAAACGATGAGAATTCAAAAATACTTTGTCTCATCAAAGCACAAGAATCATCTTCTAAAGAATCACGTAATCCACAAAAGAATAACTATCTATCTTTAAACATTTATCCAAAAAATAGAAAGGGTAAGATAAAACAACTCTTCAAAAATAAATAACCCCATAGGAAGGGAAACTACTTTAAATCTTCAAAGTTCCACGGTACTACCCAAAGTTCATCATAGACCATTCCATAAATAACTGTCCTTAAGATTCCTCAAAATAAACCAAACTAAGATTAAAACCCAAATATAAGAAAGATTTGATAACATAGTCTTCCAAGATAAACTTTATCATTCATCTCCAAACAACATCAACCACTCCTAACATCTTATAACAAAAGTAACTAACCTAAACATATTTTCCGCAAGATAGGTTAATTATTTACATAAGTAACCTAAATTACTATAAGTTCACCTTAAATTCATCAGTTCTTCAAAATATAAGTCAACCTTTACTCCTCAAAGAAAATACCATAGTAATATATCTACCTCGATCATATAGGGTTCCCAAAATAGTGAACGTCTTCCAAAATAATAATAATCTTTTAATCCCCTAATAATCCTTTTTTTCCAAGAAGAACAGCTTCACAACATCAACATGTGGTACATAACAATAGATATTTTCATTAATGATATAAAATCATATTAGGTAGTGACTCGATGTTCTTAGAAAACATTAAAGATATGCTCATAGAGCACGAACTAAAATACAACATGACATAGATAATTATTGCAAAGAAGTTACATGTACTTTAGTCATCATGATCCATCTCAGCATAGGAATTGCATTGTTCCCTTATCCTTGAAGATTGTTAATGGTCATCATGCTTCTCATCCCTTCCAAGAGAGTATTTCCTTGGATAATGTACAACTTCTCCACATTTATGACATTGAAAAGTATAAGGTACATTAGATCGAACCTTATCTCTATTCATCACATTATCCATTTTTTAAACCAATTGGCTACTTTATGCCCTATCACCCCACACTTAAAACATCTCCCGGTTACTTTGTGACATTCTCCTTGGTTCCCCTTTCCACACTTTTTGCACAAAGGAAATTTGGTCTTCTTTCCCATATCAACTTTATCAGATGAACATCCTTGAGACTTCGTCTTCTTCTTCCTTGATGAATTTGGGCATTCAACTAGGTACCAATTATTAATTGTGATTTTTGATAGCTAGTTTGGCATAATAACAATATGTTCAACTTGATCTCTATTTATCTCTATCATATTAATAGGGCAATCGTCACATTTCCTATCACATTGGTTGTTGGGACATGTTCTTCCATTTCCCACCATTAACTAAGAAAAGAAAGTATAATTAGGGGGCTTAAATACTTATTCAATAATCATGAAAAGGAAACTTAAATCATAGAAGGATAAACTTGTAGAAGAAAGTATACCCTAACTTGTGATCCCCAAGGTTCCAATCTAGGTTATCCATGATCATATATTCTTACGTGAATCTTTATTTTATTTTATCTTTGTCCCTTTAATAATGGTTCATACAAAGCTTATGAATTTACCAAAGCATATCCCTCGAGAGTTCAAACCAAGAGTGCAGAAAGGCCCGTTGTCGTGCACCAGGTTACCCTATGTCAATCCCAAAACCCTTGTCAGAGTTTTCACTCCTAGGAACATCTGTGCCAGAGCCACCACTACTTGTTCGTATCCAGATAGGGATTTACTTGTTTGGAACCTACTTACTCAATACTCACCAAAATACCAGGAAGATTTTCTATATTTAAAATTTTCTGTAGGGTTATTCCTACAGTTTTCATATCCTAATTTCCACAAATAACTAAAACATCCTTCGATACCAACTATGACATCCTGGCTTTTTATTACATAACATTTCATTACATTTTACAAACAGAGGATCTTTAAAGTCTAGTGTCTTGGAAATCAGGAACATAAAAATGAGAACAACATAAAACATTCTTCTAAACCACTTTTAAGGATTCTTCATTGTTCATACTAAGTTCATTATAGAATCTCATAACCTGGGAGCATACATCAAAGGAAAGGGTGATCAGAAGGCCCAATAAGGTAAACAAGAGAAACATTTTACATGTGAACTTGAGATACATCAATAAAGTCATGATAAATAACTTTGAGGCATGAGAAAGAGATCATGAGGAATATCATAATAAAAAAAAAATGTGTTTCATAACTTGAAGATGTGGCTACAACATTTAACATAAAAAATCATTTCTGTTTCACCAAGTTCCATCCCCAAGGTGTCATTAAAAATTACCAAGGTTATTCACCAAGGTATCGTTAAAAATGGTCATCTCTAGAGATTAAGTCTTTACCCAATGCATTGGAGTGCTATCAGGGTGCACACTTAATTTTTATTTATTATCTTGTGAGCCACATATATTATCATAAATAATTTCATAAACAAACCATATAGCATAAAATAAATGGGTTTCATTTCATAGTCACAACATTTTAAAAACTGCTTTAAAGACGTGATCTTTATGTCACTTTAAACCCACTGAAAAGGAAATTGGGTTTTGTGTATGTAAATCCCAGAATTAAAATAGAACATTTTGATATATATGTGAATACCCATGTAGAAGAAAGATATTTGAGTATTCACTTAATAAAATAAAAGAATTTGAGAAAAATAGAGAGACATTTTGAGATGAAAATTCTGCAGCATAATGGCTATGTTATAGGGTTTTAGAAAACACTGAAAAGAGAGGGGACATGGGTAACCCACTCATAAATAATCCATAAAACAGTAGAGGGACAGAATATAAAGGATATAAGAACATGGTAATGAAATTTTAAATACATACCATATGAAATAAAAAACATGGAGGGAAGACAAAAATAATATTTCTCTTATGAAAATTCGGCAGCCTAACGACGTCACATAAAACTTCAAAAAATGAATCGACGAGATCAAATAGGGTATCTCATAATATGAACATAAAATATCAGTATGATAGATATATATATCATACCCCTAAATAATAAAAAGGAACTTAAAAGACTTGACATGAAAATAGAACTTGAAAATGAGAAGGGTGAAAGAATACCTTACAAATTCGACAGCCTAACGACACCACTTAAACTATCTTAAAATGAATTGATGAGAGAAAGAGGGGGTATCTCATGATATTAACATGAAAAGGAAAATAGGATGAATATAAAAGAACATCCTCAACATAAGAACATGGAGTATAAAATAAATGACATAAAAGAGAGTACTTGGAAAGAAAGAGAGAGGTATGATCCCTTACCTTGAAGAGTTACTTATAAATATTGAAGTTTGGGACCTTGGGAGGCTTGATGGAACCTTGGGAGGACTCCTTGGGAGGTTAGAAGACCATAAATTCGTTTATAAGGATTTTGGAATGCAAAGGATGAGAGAATGGCCTGGTATTTATAGGGGAAGTGAGGGGACAAGGTATTAATGGCCAAGGGACACCTCATTAGTGGTATTCAAAAAACCATGGGCTTGCCCATGGTATTTTCCCATGGTATTGGCCACTTGGGACACCTCATACCTTATCTTACTATTCATAAGTCGAACATCCCTTAAAATATCTCATGACATCATCATGATGCAGTTATGATGTCATTAAACATACCGAAATCCTAAAACTATATTTTTACTATTCACTAAAAATTAAGTTGATCTTATTAGACTCCAAATTTCTTAATGGACACATTTTCAGAAGACAATTTTTTTAAAATCATTACACATCATTAATTATTTAATGTTTACAAAAATATTTTAAAATATCCTTTTTTTCAAATTCATCAATAATATACATCCTACATTTATCCGGACATTTGAAAATTTACAAACTTCACCATAAGAAGAAAACACAATTTTATTTATCGCAAAGGATTACACAAAGAAGTTACGGTCTCCTTACATAGCCCCTTATAACCCCAAAATAGGACCTAAGTGTAAGGTTTGCTAAGGTGAGAGAATCTGAGGGCGTCTCAGCCAACATCACACGAGTAGTAATTTCTATCTATTTGAACTTCTCGTGAAGGCGATTCTGTTATAGCTTCACACAATGAAGTTCGGCTTGGGTTTGGTCCAGAGCAAAGCCCAGTGGTGCTACCTCCTTCCCAAGTTCAATTAGATGAGCTTCGATTGGCCCAAGACTACTGTATGAGGCCATCAAATATTCTTTCTATCTTAATTAACCAAGATCACTTGTATTTAGAGACAAAAATCACAACATTTAGTTTCCAATGATCATATTTACCAATGGTCATATAATAGTCGAAACCCAATGGTCTCATTTTAATTATACTTATGTTATCAAATGAAATATTTTTATTGAGTATAAAAATAAAATAACACACAAAATTATGAAACAATATTTATTCAAAATTTTGGGTCGTTACAGTGAAGAATGTTTTGAAGAATTGAATAGGAGGTTAGTGAATGCTCCGATCCTAACCCAACCATCAATGAATGATGGGTTTGTTATCTATAGCGATACATCAAAGAAAGGGCTTGGTTGTGTCCTTATGCAGAATGATCGAGTGATTTCATATGCATCTAGACAACTAAAAATTCATGAACAAAACTATCCAACTCATGATCTTGAGTTATCAGTGGTAATATTTTCTCTAAAAATTTGGATACATTACCTCTATGGAACAAAATTTGAGATATATACAGATCATATGAGTTTGAAATATATAATCTCACAGAAATAACTCAACATGAGATAAAGGAGATGGATTGAGCTACTCAAAGACTACGATTCCACAATACACTACCACCCAAGGAAGGCAAACAAGGTAGCAGATGCTTTGAGCAGAAAGGATCATGGAGTTCTGAATAGGATGAGAGTTTAAAGGGATCCTTTGTTCATGGATCTAGTAAAGATGTATATGGGAATTATCAAGGAAGGTAACACACCACTCCTTTTTCAGATAGTTTCCAAACCATATTTACTGGAGAGGATAAAAAGTTCTCAGGATGATGATGAGGAATTTCAAAATAAAATTAATGCTGTAAATGATGGGAAGTTGACTGAATTTGTATGTGAAGTTGGCATTTTGAAATTGGGGAAGAGGATTTGTGTTCCCTCTATTCCTGAGATAAAGAGGGAACTATTAGATGATGCACATAGCTCTAATTTCTCTATACACCTTGGTGGCACAAGGACGTATCGAGATCTCCGAGAAAACTTTTGGTGGGACAGTATTAAAACGGAGATTGTTGTATATACATCAAAGTGCCTGGTATGTCAACAAGTGAATACTGAGTGGAAAAAGTCTAAGGGGATGATGTAACCACTACCCATACCAACATGGAAGTGGGAGAACATAAGCATGGACTTTTTCACTAGACTTCCAAGGACATCCAAAGGAAACAATGCTATATGGGTCATTATGGAACGTCTTACAATGAAAACTCACTTCATCGCAATTCGAGAGGACTTCTCATTGGATCAAATTGCACAAATTTACATTAAAGAAGTGGTAAGGATTCATGGAGTACCACTATCTATTATATCCGACCGTGATCTTAGATTCACCTCAAAGTTCTGGAAAAGTCTCCAACATACTCTAAGCACTGAACTAAACTTCAGTATGGTCTATTATCCTCAAACTGATGGCTAATCTTAGGGGACTATTCAGACATTGGAATACATGTTGAGAGCATGTTATATGGAATTCAAAGGGGTATGGGACCAATATCTTCCACTGGTTGAATTATTCTACAACAACAGTTTCCACTCGAGCATCCGAATGGCACCATATGAAGCCCTTTATGGGAAAAGATGCAGAACACCAACGTGTTTGGATGAAGTTCATGAGCGTAAGCTGCTAGGACTTGAAATGTTTGAAGAAATGCTGGAGAAGGTGAAAACCATTCAGTAGCATATCAAGGCATCCCAAAGTTGACAGAAGAGTTATGAGGATAACCGTTGATGAGACCTTGAATTCAAAGTTGGAGACCTGGTATTTCTACACATATCTCTATGGAAGAAGGTTATGAGGTTTGGGAATAAGGGAAATCTATGTCCCACGTATATAAACCCCTTTGAGATCCTTGATCGAGTCATAGCTGTGGCCTATCGACTGACACTTCCACCTACCATGTCGAAAGTAAATTATGTCTTCCATGTATCCCTCTTAAGGAAGTACATACTAGACCCTTCACATGTATGCTCTTCAGAGGTGGTACAATTGGAGGATGATATTTCATATGAGGATAATCAAGTGAGAATCTTGGATCGTAGAGACAAAGTTCTACAGGACAAGACTACTCATCTGGTCAAGGTACTATGGCGAAACCATAAGTACGAAGAGGCAACATGGGAACTGGAGGAAGCAATGAAGTAAAAGTACCCCCAACTATTTTTGGAAAAGATTGTAAAATAAAATTCTGAGGGAAATTTTTTTGTAATGAGGAGAGAATGTAACACCCAACGATTTTGAAAATAAATATTGAATGCATTTTATAATCTAGACATTAAGCACAACTTTTCCTCTACTGTGTTTGGAATTTTGAATAACAGTCATCTAGAGTTGTGACTAGTAAGTCATTTGGAGTCTATTAGAACAAAGTTTATTTTTGGTGAGTAGTAACACACCCTTATAAATAATAATATGAATAGTAATATGACCCTTATGAATAGTAAATAATGATATTATTTTATTTTCTTAAGATAATAAGATAACGAGATCTTAATTGATTTTTTCAATGTGATATAAAACTAATTATAACTTAAAATTGTTATTTTTAGAATTAACTATGATTTTATTTAAAAATTAAATTAATAATATTTATAAAATTGTTTTTGAAAAATGGGTTTCATTTTTCAATTCTACACATCAAAAAATGGTAGGGGTGAATTTTTGGGATTTTTCTAAAATACTTGATTTTTTCGTGAATAGTAAAAAATATAGTTTTGATTTTTCGATAGTTTAATGACATCATAATGACATAATAATTAAAATAAAATATTGGTAGAATTTTGTACAGTAAAATATGACATTATGTGTCCCAAGTGGCTAAAACCATGGGAAAATACCATGGTCAATCCCATGGTTTGGCAAAAACCACTAATGAGGTGTCCCTTTGAAATTATTAAAAAACTCCCTCTATTTTTCTATAAATACCCACTCATCCATTCATTTTATTTCATTCCAAATCCATCATCCTCTAATATTTGGTGGTTTTACATCTCTAGGAGTCATCCCAATGTGTTATTAATCCCCCAAGGTCCCAACCTTCACGTTCTAGGAGTTACTCTACAAGGTAAGGGAATTCTTCACCCTCCTCTTTTAGTCGACACTTATTTTATGTTATCTCTTTGAATCCACATTATAATATGTTGGGGTTTTATTTTATGTATTATTATTACTGTAATTTTTATTTCAATATTATTAGGTACCCTTTTGATCTCATCATTTTATTTTATGAAATTTTAAGTGACGCCGTTAGGCTGCCGAATTTTCATAAGGGATCTCTCACCTTTCCTCTTATTTTCAAGATCATATCTTTTCTTTTTATCTACTCACATCCTCTATCCATATGACCATGATAAACTCTAGTATAATATATATAATTTAATAATATCATGTTAATTAAAGAACCATCATCAATATTCTTACTCCCTCCCTTTTATTTTTATAAATGAAATCAACGTCCATGAGGTTCCAATTTATAACCTTCATGGACGACGAAGTTTCATTATTCTATTTATCCTTCATTACTGGTCATGAAAACATTTTAATGATTTAACAAAACTATAATACATGTATAATAACCTAATTAATATTCCGGAACTAGTATATGTACATATTATTAAATCATATGACGACACTAGTTCATAATAATCCAAATACTGCCAAATAATTTAAGTGGTTGTCATCTAATGATTCATCCTCATTCCATGTAACAAAATGATGAAAATAACCATTAAAAATTATTTATGTTCATAAATAATATGTAATTTCAATTTTTTAGATTTATAACCATTCCACATGAACTTCATTACTTAAAAACAAGTGAACTGATTATGAAAATCAAGAAAATTAACACTCCGTAACGACGAAATTCAATATAATAACTTATAAATAATAACATAAATGAACTAAAAATAATTATTATAAACTAAATAAATGTTTTTTAGGTTCTGAAATAATTTATTTATATTTATAATTTCATATTACAGGACCTTAAGTTCAAGAGGGGAACACATTCGAACTTAAGGTAATGGTTTTTCCACCCGAACTTCCATTTCCATTTGGGTTATTTTCATTGTCTAATTAACTCAATGAAATTATTATGTATTATTGTATACTCATCATAAATTATGAGTGAGTGTTATATATATTCACATAAACCAGAATCCTTCTTTATTTTATGGATAGTTATAGGTTTTAAAAGAATATTTCAAAATTGTTTCCGAAATACAAGCCCGATTCAAGGGAATCTCTCAATTTCTTACCTATTTTAGAGGGAAATATCTATTATATTTTTGTATGAAATTATATTTATAAAATATATAATTTTATTATTAGAATAATATCCTACTTCACTTATGGTTCTATACAAATATTTTTCCAAAAGAACTCTTCTTTTCAAAGTAAAAGAGTATTTATTTCAAGAATTACTCGAAGATTTTATAAGAGTATCTTCCTCTATTTCAACAATCTTGCTGATTCTTATGTATTATTGTGATTAATACTTCATAGAATTATATAACATATTTTAATTTAATGGTTTATTATTATTTTGTCTATGGATGTGCTATCTTTAAACCATTCACTAATTTACTCCGAATGGTTAGTGTTTATGCTTAATGTTTGGGGAAAGTTATTTACATTTCAAATATTATTTTCAATATGAATATATATATTATTTATGTTTATCCCCATTCATATTAGGAATGCATTGGACATAGTAAGTGTTGGGTGGGGCTCTCTATATCCCCTCGGTGCATCGGTAGGTCTCATGAGACAAACTACGGTCTTGGCACAAGGACTTAACAAAATGATTATTTATGGTCATGGAACAAGGCCTTGACGTTTTGGTTATGTTGTACCACATTATGAATATATTATTGATGGTTCATGTGGTTATTTGATAGTATAATAGCCATGATTATGTTATGTTATGGTAATATTTACTCAGATCATATTTCTACCATATTATGTTTAAGTTTATGTCTAAAGGCATGTGTTTTCAATTATTCACCATGTCTAATATTTATGTTATATTCCATTGTATTTCTTACCCTTACTGAGCGTTTGAGCTTGCCCATTTATTATGTTTCATTTCCACAGGGCCAGAAGAATTCTATTATGAATGACATGCGGAAATAACCTAAGAGTTATGGAAGTTGTCTAAGGAGTTTCTATGTTGTTTTTCATTTCAAGTTGTAATGATGAACTTATGTATGTATCTTGTTTCCAATAATACTAAACTACTATGTCCTTTGAGATTCTTATTCCTTCTTTGTTTTCCAATGTAACCAATAAGGCACTGGATCTGGGTAACTGGGGTCAGGTCCTTACAGTTGGTATGAGAGGAAGTTTAGTAGAATACTTGGAAAATAGATTTAGAAAACTTAGAATTATGGAAGAGTCTCTAAGTTATTCGTTGAGGATATAAATACAATAACATCCTAGTATTTTGGAAAGTAATAGATTTTGTGGATCTTTCAAGCAATACATCCCTGTCTGGATACGAGTAGGTAGAGGCGGCTCTGGCACATATGTGTCTAGGGGGAAAACCCAAAAACACCACTTTGAGATAGACTCAAACGAGAACTGGTGCGCGACAACAGGCCTTGCTGCACTCTTGGTTAGGACACTCCTAGGGGATATGTTTAGGATAATTCACATTTTATTTATAATCCATTATGAAGGATTGAAATTTAAAATTTTCCTCAAAGAAACCATTTTTGTGAATATGGGATTAGCCATGCATAGGATCTAAATTTTTGCTAAGTATTTTGTTAAGTTAAGATTATACATTATGATTCATAACATAATCTAGTGTATGTAATTATCTAGAGATGGCACCTAGTGGAAGGAATGTAAACCGCACAAATGCACATGTCCCTTGTAGGGATTTCCCTCTTATGCAAGATAATGATGTTGGCTTTGGTGCTGAGCAACTCATAACTATACTAGGACAACTTACTCGAGTTATGAATAATAACCTTACTTGTATGGAGCATCCAGATCCACCACGTGGAGGAGCTATGTTAGATCACTTTATGTGACAACAACCTCCATTATTCAATGGGAATACAAACCCGTTTGTCGAAGAGCGGTGGATATGTTCCCTTGGTAAGATATTTCTCGCTTTGGGATGTAACGAAAGAGAGAAGGTTGTCATGACAGTTTATCGTCTAACGGGTGATGTGGATCAGTGGTGGTATTTAATCCAAAACACAAAGGAGGAGGAATAAATAGAAGAGATGGAATGGAGGGATTTTAAGGAAATATTGTTAGAAAAATATTTCCCTTGTGAACACCGATAAGATATGGAGAGGAAATTATTAAATCTGAGGAAAAAGGAGGATGAAAATGTTGCCAAGTATAAATCCAAATTTACAAGGCTAGAAAGGCATGCTGCGGACTACATACATAATCCAAGGAACAAAATTGATCGATTCTTTGATGGTTTAAAACCATTTCTCTGAAGGCCTCTAGTCTCCCAAATATTTAAATCTTATGAAGATATAGTCTCAAGTGCTATCAAGACAGAAAATGAATTCTCTAAGTATTATGACTTTAAAAGAAAACAAGAGAAGAAGAGGGCTGCTAAAAAATATAGGAAAGGAAATAAAGAAATTTGAAAGAAGGTACGAGTTGAATTTCCATCATGCAGTAATTGTGGGAAGAAACACCCTGGAATTTTTCTGAAGGGAATGGGAGTCTATTACAAGTGCGGAGAAAAAATCCACCTATCTCAGGATTGTAATGGGAAGAAAGAATCTACCAATTTTCTATGCTACAATTACAGGGAGATGGGACATTATGCACATGAATGTCCTAAGCGTTAGGGAAATGTTCCCTAAAGAATGCCAAGGGAGCAAGTCCAAGCTTATGTGGTCACAACTACGGAGGTTGAAGTTCCTAACAAAGTGGTGGCAGGTACATTGATTGTTTCATCCAACTTAGCCAATACTTTATTTGATTCTAGATCATCGCATTCATTTATATCTTCCCAATTTTCCAAGAAAATTAGATATTTCCAATTTTATTTAATAAAGGAGTTATCAGTCAAAACTCCTAGTGGATGTATCATTGCAACAAAGGCATGTGGATTTGTCCCCCTCGTGACACATAAACGTGCTTTAGTTTCTAACCTTATCATCATACCAATGGTTGACTATGATATAATTCTCGGTATGTATTGGATATCAAATTATGATGTGAAGATCTATTGCAAGAAGAGGGAAGTTACAATTTTCAAGAATGGTGTAGAATCCCTTATTTTTAGAGTAGAAACCTCACAATGTGATCCTTATCTAGATCCTCCCCCAGTAGCTCTACTGAATTCAATTATTGGGGAGGAAGGTAATGAAATAAATATGGGTGAGGATAAGAATGTACAGATAGAGGACGTACCTATTGTGAAATAATATGTTGACGTCTTTCTGGAGGATTTACCTGAACATCCTTCAGAGTGGGAAATTGAGTTTTCTATTGACATAATTCCTGGTTCAAGGCCCATATCAAAGACCCCTTATATAATGGCCACTGTGGAGTTAGTGGAACAAAAGAAAAAACTAGAGGAATTGAGTGATAAAGGATTTATTCTCCCTAGCATTTCTCCACGGGGATCCCCTGTCCTCTTTGTTAAGAAGAAGGATAGATCCATGAGGTTGTGCATTGATTATAGAGAAATCAATGCTATTACAATAAAGAATAAGTGTCCTCTACCAAGAATTGATGATTTATTTGATCAACTTCATAACGCCCAATATTTTTCTTAGATTGATCTTCGATCGGGATATCATCAGTTGCTTGTGAGAAAGGAAGACATTCCAAAAACATCATTTTGAACCAGGTACGATTATTATGAGTTTAGAATAAGGCCTTTTGGACTAACTAATGCACCATCTATCTTCATGAATCTAATGAACAGAGTTTTCAAGGATTATCTTTATGAATTTGTAGTGGTGTTTATTGATGATATCCTGGTATACTCTAAAAGCTAGTAAGATCATGAAAATTACTTGCACACTATTCTGAAGACACGTAGAAGAAATAAATTATATGGGAAGTTTAGAAAGTGTGATTTTTGGCACCAATCAGTTGCCTTTTTGGGTCACATTGTCTCTAAGGATGGAATATATATAGATCCTATGAAGACAAAGGATGTGAAAGAATGGCCTACTCCAATGAATGTAACTGAGGTACGTAGTTTTATTGGTTTCACAAGTTATTATCAGCGTTTCGTTCAGAACATCCCTCATTTAGCCAACCAAATGACCAAGCTCACACGAAAAGGGGTTAATTTCGTATGGACAAAGGAATGTGAATAATGTTTTGAATAATTGAAGAGGAGGTTAGTGAACTCTACAATCCTAACCCTACTATCGAGGAATGATGGGTTTGTTATCTATAGTGATACATCAAAGAAAGGACTTGGTTGTGTCCTTATGCAGAATGATCGAGTGATTGCCTATGCATCTAGACAGCTAAAAATTCATGAACAAAACTATCCAACTCATGATCTTGAGTTAGCAACTATAATATTTGCTCTGAATATTTGGAGACATTACCTCTATGGCGAAAAATGTGATATATATACAGATTATAAGAGTTTGAAACAAATACTCTCACAGAAAGAACTCAACATGAGACAAAAGAGATGGATTGAGCTACTCAAAGACTATGATTTCACAATACACTACCACGTGAGGAAGGAAAATAAGGTAGCAGATTCTTTGAGTAGAAAGGATCATGGAGTTTTAAACAAGATGAAAGTTGAAATGGATCCTTTCTTCATGGATCTAGTAAAGATGGATATGGGAATTATCAAGGAAGGTAACACATCAATAATTTTTTAGATAGTTGCCAAACCTTCTTTACTGGAGATGATAAAAAGTTCTTAGGTTGATGATGAGGAATTTCATATGAAAATTAATGCTTTAAATGATGGGAAGTTGATTGACTTCATATGTGAAGGTGGCATTTTGAAATTCAGGAAGAGGATTTGTGTTACCTCTATTCCTGAGCTAAAGAGGGAACTATTAGATGATGCACATAGCTCTAATTTCTCTATAGACCCTGGTATCACAAAGATATATCGAGATCTCTGAGAAAAATTTTGGTGGGACAATATGAAAAGGGAGAATACTGAATATACATCAAAGTGCTTGGTATGTCAAGAAGTGAAGGCTGAGAGGAAAAAGTCTATGGGGATGATGCAACCACTACCCATACCAACATGGAAGTGGGAGAACATTACCATGGACTTTGTCACTGGACTTATAAGGACATCCATAGGAAACAATGCTATATGGATCGTTGTGGATCGTCTTACAAAGACAACTCACTTCATCCTGATTCGAGAGGAATTTTCATTGGATCGACTTGCATGAATTTACATCAAAGAAGTTGTAAGGCTTCATTGAGCACCACTATCTATTATATCCGACCGTGATCCTAGATTCACCTCAAAGTTTGGGAAAAGTTTCCAACATGCTCTAAGCACTTAATTGAACTTCAGTATAACCTATCAACCTCAAACTGATGGCCAATCTGAGCGGAATATTCAGACACTAAAAGACATGTTGAGATCATGTTTTATGGAATTCAAAGGGGGATGGGACCAACATCTTCCACTGGTTGAATTCTCCTACAATATTAGTTTCCACTCGAGCATTAGAATGACACCATATGAAGCCCTTTATGGGAAAAGGTGCAGAACACTGGCGTGTTGGGATGAAGTCAGTGAGCGCAAGCTATTAGGACCTAAAATGGTGGAGAAGGTGAAAACCATTCAACAGCATATCAAGGCAGCCCAAAGTCGACAGAAGTGTTTTGTGGATAACCATCGACGAGACCTTGAATTAAAAGTTGGAGACCTGGTATTTCTACACATATTTCCATGAAATAATTTAATGAGGTTTGGGAAGAATGAAAAGCTAAGTCCTAGGTATATCATCCCCTTTGAGATCCTTGATCGAGTCGGAGTTGTGGCCTATTGAATGGCACTTCAACCTACCACGTCGAAATTAAATGATGTCTTTCATGTATCTCTCTTAAGGAAGTACATACTAGACCCTTCACATGTACCCTCTTCAGAGGTAGCACAGTTGGAGGATGATCTTTCTTATAAGGAGAAGCCAGTGAGAATCTTGGATCATACAAAAAAAGTTCTACGCAACAAGACTACTCATCTGGTCAAGGTACTATGGAAAAACCAAAAGTATGAAGAGGAAACATCGTAATTGGAGGAATAAATGAAGGAAAAGTACCCCACCTGTTTTTGGCCTATATTGTAAAATGAAATTTTGAGGATGAAATTTTTTTGAGGGGAGAATGTAACACCCCAAGATTTTGAAAATAAATATTGAATGCATTTTATAATCTATCCATTAAACACAACATTGCCTCTACTCTATTTAGAATTTCGAATAACAGTCATCTAGAGTTGTGACCATTAAGTCATTTGGAGTCTGTTAGAACAAACTTGATTTTTGGTGAATAGTAACATACCCTTATGAATAGTAATATGACCCTTATGAATAGTAAATAATAATAATATTTTATTTTCTTATGATAATCAGATAATGAGATCTTAATTGATTTTTTCAATGTGATATAAAACAAATTATACCTTAAAGTTGTTATTTTTTGAATTAACAATGATTTTATTTAAAAATTAAATTAATAATATTTAGAAAAATATTTTTGAAAAATTCTTTTCATTTTTCAATTATACATGTCAAAAAATGGTAGGGGTGAGTTTTTGGTATTTTTCTAAAATACTTGAATTTTTCATGAATAATAAAAAATACAGTTTTGAGTTTTTAGTAGTTTAATGACATCATAATGAAATAATAATTAAAATAAAAGGCTGGTATACTTTTTTATAGTAACATATGAAATTATGTGTCCCAAGTAGATAAAACCATGGGCAAATACCATGGGAAAGCCCATGGTTTGGCAAAAACCCTTAATGAGGTGTCCCTTTGAAATTATTAAAAAACTCCCTCTCTTTTTCTATAAATTCCCACTCATCCATTCATTTTATTTAATTCCAAATCCCTCATCCTAGAATATTTGGTGTTTTTACCTCTCTAGTTGTCCTCCCAATGTGTCCTTAATCTCCCAAAATCCCAACCTTGATGTTCTAGGAGTTACTCGACATGGTAAGGGAATCCTTCACCCTCCTCTTTTAGTCGACACTTATTTTATGTTATCTCTTTGAATTCCCATTATAAAATGCTAGGATTTGATTTTATGCATTCTTCTTACTATACATTTGATTTCAATATGATGAGGTACCCTTTTTCTCTCATCATTTCATTTTATGAATTTTTAAGCGACGCCGTTAGGCTGCAGAATTTTCATAAGGGATCTCTCACATTTTCTCTTATTTTCAAGATCATATATTTTCTTTTTCTCTCCTAAAATCCTCTATACATATGACCATGAGAAATTCCAATATAATCTATATACTGGAATAATATCATGTGAATGGAAGAACCATCATCAATATTTTTACCCCCTCCCTTTTATTTTTATAAATGAAATCAACGTCCATGAGGTTCCAATTTATAACCTTCATGGAAGACAAAGTTTCGTTCTTCAATTTCTCCTTAATTAATGGTCATGAAACCATTTTAATGGTTTAACCAGACTATAATACATGTATCATAACCTAATTAATATTCAGAAACCAGTATATGTACATATTATTAAATCATATGACAAAACTAGTTCATAATAATCCAAATACCGCCAAATAATTGAAGTGGTTGTCATCTAATGATTAATCCTCATTACATGTAACAAAATGATGGAAATAACCATTAAAAATTATTAATGTTCATAAATAATATGTAATTTCAATTCTGGATATTTAAAACCACTCCACATGAACTTCATTTCTTAAAAACAAGTGAACCGATTATGAAAATCAAGAAAATAAACACTCCAGAACGGCAGAATTCAATATAATAACATATAAATAATAACATAAATGAACTAAAAATAATTAGGATAAAATAAATACATGTCTATTTGGTTCTGAAATAAGTTATTGATAAGTATAATTTCATATTCTATAACCTTAAGTTCAAGAGGGGAACACATTCGAACTCAAGGTAATGGTTTTTCCACCCGAACTTGCATTTCCATTCGGGTTATTTTCATTATCTAATTACCTCAATGAAATTCTTATGTATTATTTTATACTCATAATAAATTAGTTGTGAGTTCTATATATATGTACACCAACCATAATCCTTCTTTATTTTATGGATAGTTATATGTTTTAAAAGAATCTTTCAAAATTGTTTCCCAAATACAAGCTCGATTCAATGGAATGTCTCAATTTCTTACCTATTTTTAAGAGAAATATCTTATGTGTTTTTGGAAACAATTATATTTATAAAATCTCAAATTTTATTATGAAAATAATATCGAACTTCACTTCTGGTTCTATACAAAATCTTTTCCAAAAGAACTCTTCTTTTCAAAGTAAAAGAGTATTTATTTCAAAAATTACTCGAAGATTTTATAAGAGTATCCTCCTCTATTTCAACTCTCTTGCTGATTATTATGTATTTTTGGGGTTAATACTTTATAGTATCATCTAAAATATTTTAATTTAATGGTTTATGATTATTTTGTCAATGGATGTGCTATCTTTAAACCATTCACCAATTTACTCTGAATGGTTAGTGTTTATGCATAATGTTCGAGGAAAGTTATTTACATTTAAAATATTATTTTGATATGAATGTATATATTGTTTATGTTTATCCCCATTCATATGAGGAATGAATTTCACATAGTAAGTTTTGGATGGGGCCCGCTATAGCTCTTCAGTGCATCGGTAGGTCTCATGAGACAAACTACGGTCTTGACACAAAGCATTGACAAAATGGTTATTTATGGTCTTGCAACGAGGCCTTGAAGGTATGGTTATGTTGTCCAAGATTATGAATTACCTCATTATGAATATAGTATTTATGGTTCATGTGGTTATTTGACTATTAGAATACCCAAGATTATGTTATGTTATGATAATATTTACTCATCTCATATTTCTACCATATTATGTTCAAGTTTGTTTCTAAAGGCATGTGTTTTCAATTATTCACCATGTCTAATGTTTATGTTATCTTCAACTGTATTTCTTACCATTACTGAGTGTTTGAGATCACCCCTTTATTATGTTTCATTTCCACATGGCAAGAATAATTCTATTATGAATGACATGCTGAAATAACCTAGGAGTTATGGAAGTTGTCTAAGGATTTTCTATGTTGTTTTTCATTTAAAGTTGTAATGATGAACTTATGTATGTATCTTGTTTCGAATAATACTAAACTACTCGGTAATTTGGGATGATTATTCCTTATTTGTATTCCAATGTATCCAATAAGGCACCGACTCCAGGTAACTGGGGTTGGGTCCTTAACATTCCAAAACTATTTTCAAAAATTTTAACCAACACAAACACTACAATGTTACTGATGTGACCTTATTTTTACACAGTTTTCCACATCTATTTAATTAATTTTTAATGATTTAATATATTATTTGTAAGCTTTTTACTAAATAAATGCACTTTTTTATTTTTATATTAAATATATTAAAGTATCATCTTTTATAGAAAATTATGTATTTTTAGTCTTTAAAATAATTAATTTAGTGTAACTAATTTATCTAACATAATTATTTGTTAATTGGTATTGTTAGTTTTTTTAATCTTCTTAAATTTTTAATAATTTTATATTTTTATTAAATAATAATTTAATCATTTTATTTTAAAATTAATTAATTTAGTTTCTAACTATTTCTTTTAATTTAGGTCGATTTAAATAAATTAACATTATTAGTTTTTCTATTAAACAATTCAATTAGTTATAATAGATGTTAAGAAATTTAGTTTTAACTTAATTAAATAATGCATTTTTCATTTTTAGTCTTTTTCTTGTTAAATAATTATTTACCTTAGTATTTTAAATTTTTATTTCTTTAATGATTTATGTTTATGTTGTAGATCAAATTTTAATTCAACAGTGCCACCGTTCCATATCGGTGCCCTCGTTCTACTCCTTTACTTTCTTTTTACACTAAAGGTTACTCATATAGTCACCGATGTAGTACACTTTCACTCATCGCTATCCCTTTAATATTAATTCAGTTTATTAATTTTAGTGTTTTCAATTAATAATTTAACTTTATAATTATAATTCTTCATTTGAATTTAATTAATAACCTAGTGTAGTTTTTAGTTAACTTATTTTAGTGTTAGTTAGAGTTTCTCTTTGCCGCTCCTTATAGTCTCACCCTGGTCCAAGCTGTCCGCTGCTGAAGACGATTCGTGGTGTCGTGCCACCGGTTGGAGGAAGAGTTTTCCGTCGAGGGTCTGCTGTGCAGAGGAAGACCGGAATCCCCCTCCTACTTTGCACCACTTGGAAGAATCTGTTCTGCTGCGGATGAGCAATGGACCGCAACACTACCGCTGAGGCTGAGCCGGAGCACTGCATCACGTTGTTGGAGTTCGCCGCATGAGGAGTCGAGGAGGGAACTCACCGTGATCTGCCGCCACTGAGGGATTGATGAAGAAGAACCACCAATCAGGAGGAAGGAGTCGTGATAAAATATAAAAAAATAATAATAATAATAAATTAAATAAGATAAAAAATAGTGGTGATAAAATATAAAAAAATAATTAATAATAATAATAAAATTTAAGTTAATAAATAATAATTATAAAACTAGTTATAAAACTTTTAAAAAAACTAAATATTTTTAATAAATTTTAAATAAAATTAAAATAAACTAATTAATAAATTTAAATTAAATACTTAAATTACAATTTAACTTTTTAATTATAATACTAAATGTAATAAATAAAATAATTGAATTAATTACTAAAAAAATAATCTAATAAAAAAATTTATATAATAACTATTTTATAATAAAATTAATAATATAAATAAACATCAAATTATAAAATTAATAATAAAATTAATAATTTTTAAATAATAATATTTAATAATGGTAATAATAAAATAAATAAAATGATTTATTAAAAATTTTAATAATAATTTATATAGAAATTAAAACCAATAATACTATTATTTAAATAAATAAATTAGATTTGTTTATTTTATATAATAGTTTAGTGGTTGTTCCATATGTTCAAACCCACAAAGTAATTACTAGTAATTTGAATCCATTAGGGGATGTGAGATCAATATCAAATACACATAATCGAAAGTTTATAGGATGGTTTTGAGACCATATTTTTAAGGAGTTGTTTGAAAATCTAAATTCAATTTCAGAAAAAAATTCTATGGCTATCCAAGGGACCAAGTTTCATATATTATCTTATAATGGTTATGTAATTAATGGTTACATGTTCTATAAAAATGAACATGAATAATATATTGACATGAAAAATAATAGAGTTACTCTTATGGTAGAAGCGATGCATGTATCTAGTACTAAGGAGAAAAATTCAATTTATGTGAATATGTCACACTTTGGTACCACCAAACAATTATAAGAGTTATCTTATACAACATTTCAAGAGACAATTTTTTAATGAAAGTAGGTTGATAATATTAGTTTAGTTAAAATCAATAAATTTGGATTCATGAACATGGATTTTAGTAAGAAAGGGTACAAGGATGAACCACTCATAATGGAATCATAGGTAGTATAAGTATTTTATGTTCTAAATCATGCAAATAGAAAGTAGTCAATTGTTATTTTATTAATAAAAACCATTTTAGGTTCATATGTCAATTCAACCATGGAAGACCCTTTCATTGGGATATTTCAATCATTTAGTGGTTTTCCCAATGTATATGGGGTCTTGTATGTCAGAGGATACCATAATTAGGGTATTTGGATACTCTATAGAGGGGTAAAATACCTTCAAACATTAAAGACAAAAAATATAGTTTAATAATAAAGATATTTTTTAATATACACTATGTTACCTCATAATATTATATGTTCACTACTAAATTTACATAATCTGGATTAAATGTTCAAATAATTTGATATACAATGGCTTCTTCACATGTCGATGCTCTCAATCCCAAGGAACAATAGGTTTATCCACATGATGCTGCTCTCAATCCATATAAACAACATGTTTCTCTACATATTGATGCTAATAATCTCAAGGAACAAAATATTGATAATGTTGAAATCAATGAAGTGGTAGAATGTGAAAAAATCATGTTTGAAAAAAAATATGTTTCATAGAATGAAAGTATTAACAAAAATTATTAATGTGATATGAAAAGGAATAAAATTTTAGGTTTGATAGAATGCACACAACCAACCTCTTAACCCCAAAAATTTCATTTTCATTAGTTACATTAGGGTTGCTACTTGAATGCTTGTGCATATTGATATAGATATATGGAACAATGTTGTGCCCATGACAGAGACACTAAATATGGAATATATTAGGGTAACATTATGATATAGTTTCTCTATTTTTATTAAAAATAAAATAATGAAATATTGATTTAGTCTTTATTATCCCTTGTAGAGTTCACTTATACTAGATTACTATTGAATAGAATTTGTATTAATGGTCATTGGAAAGGATCATAGATACTTTCAGAAAATTATTATAAAGCATCAACTTAGGGATAATAAAGAGAAATTAAACCTTCACTCACCAAAAATATATACACACATGATAAGCCATGAAACATGGAATTCATTTATTGGTCATTGTAAGGAGGCGTCATTTTAGGTATATTACTATTGGTAATATTTACTTGAAAATACATATACTTATCACTTTGATTAAGAATTATTAATTTATGAAATGAAAAATTAGTTTTGAAAATAATCACCATGCATCAAAACCAACATACCCCTAGCGTAAAATAAGGATGGGGTATGTTTCACTTGGAAAAAATAGTATGCGTTTTAAATATATAGAAATAATTTTTTGTGGAATGAAACAAAAAAATAATTAAATTCATTTTTTTATATATAGACTGATTAATAAAAATGCAAATTCACTTCCATCCATTTTCATGTGCTATAGAATGAGGCTCATGCAAATAAAGACAAAATACTAGTGTATGAAAAGATACATGAGTATGAGAATCATGTGTAAGTATGACATAATAAAAATTCATTATACTTTAAATTGGTATTATAGAACAATTATTACTTATTTTCATATATTTTTTTATCTAATTTATACACAAGAATCATTATTGATTATACTTGTTGAATGGATACTTTTAGTAGACTTGAAGTGGTCAGGACAATATGGCCTAGTTATACGTGCTGGTTTTGGAGAGTTGCCTCAAATATATTTTAAGAAAATAAATGCAAATGGTGATAAAGATAATAAAATGGATGAGATATATGGATGAATAAAATTTCAAGAAGAAAAACTTAATTAGCAGTCTGAGTTGTTAAAGAATGTTATGGGAAAGAATCAAAGAAAAGAAATAACAAAACAACAATTACTATATGAATATCTACATCACATATTTAAGTCTATCCATTCCCTTAAAAAAATTTCCTTACTAATGGTAATCTAGTTTGTCATAACTATTTCAGTGAAATATGAATCAGGTAGATAATAATACCTTTCATGAATTAATATTCCATAGGGTGAAATTGATTTTGATTTATATCTATTATCAGCCACCCTTTTCCTTTTAGTGAGGGGTATAATGTAAAATATCCAAAGAGATATTATAAAAAACAAACAAATATTGAAAGATAATGTGATAGCAAGGGTTCACATAACTCATGATCCAATAACTATGCTACTTATTCCCCTTGATGATCTAGATGTTCACATGGTTGAAATTTATATTGGAACTTTCATATAATTAACATTTGATCTTATAAAAATGCATGTCGATAAGAAGATATGTCCTTTCCAGTTTATTTTTTATACAAAACCTCTAACAATTAATGAAAAAGGTCCCAAACCGAGGAATGTTATTAAGTATGGAGAAAAGGAAGAGAAAATAGAGGGTCAAATCCAAACAATAGAAAGGATCAACCAATCAATTGAAACTACCTTCTTCGAGTAACTTTACCCCAGCAATTAAACCTCCACATTTACTAATATTACAAGTTCATGAAGATATAATGTTTAAAGATGGTACTATGGACATCATTGATTTTGAAGACCAAACGTATAAAGAGGCCATTACAAACTATCTTGATCTTGAGAATTTAGATGAAATCCTCAAGCATGGATGATTGAGAGTATTAGTTGTAAATGTATACATGATGTATATTTTCATAATCTATTTATCAAATAGATGATCTAATATGTTAATTATACTAAAATAATATTCATATTTTTTATAAGTGTATATATCAGTACTATATAAAGGGAAAACCCTGTGAATAAAAATTTGGACTCATTATCCTCACATCACTTCTATACAAGAAAACATAAGATGGATATATAAAAATAGTCAACCAACTGGCCGTAATGTTTGAAAAAGAAACTTATAGATGAAAAAATATTCTTAATACCCATGATGCATGGGTAAAACTATGAAATATAATCATATCAAATATATTTTCAATTATTTCATTACTTATTCCTTTTTATTTTTTAGGTATCTTTGGGTTCTCATTGAAATTAATTTGGATACTCCAAAGCTTTATTTTTTTGATTAATTGCATGGATTTCTAAAAAATCAACCATACATGATGATGTTTTTCAATTTGTAATATACCATATTCAACACTTTATAAATAAAATTCAAGTTATATTTTTATATTATGTTTTAAGGTATATATTTTTTATGATAGGAAAATGTTTAAATACAATCAAAATTATGGAATGAGGATGGCCCATGAGAACAAGAAGCCAATTAAATTCTATAACTGGATAAGTATTAGGGTATATATAATAATATTTCACTATCAAACTAAAATAAATACTTATTTTTCTCAATATTTCTACAATGTCTGAAAAAAACAAATGAAAAAGATTATTATTATTACATTTTAAAATTTGTTATAGATATCATATTCCATCAACACAATAGCATTCCCAAATAGGTATTTTTGATGATAATTATAATTTAATTTAAAATATATATTAATTTCTTGTTTATTTATATTTTTATAGTACTACTAGGACTTTCAATAGTTCATGTATTCAAAAGAGGAAATGGTTTGGTTTATAAATGAGTAGGAAAAATACATGGTGTCAAAATGTTTACAAATGCGATGAACTAGTGATTTCCATATATTTATTTAGTTTATTTTCTCATAATTTTATCTACTCCTTTTTAGTTAATTTTATTATAATTTTTTCTGCTACTTATTTAGTTAATTTTCACAGTGATCATGATGAAATGACATCATCGGGAATTGATTTTTATCCCACCATTTTGTGCTCTTCATAGAGCACAAATGTTTTGGAGAAAAAATAATTTTCAAAAAAGGCATAAAAAAATGAAGATTTTATTTATATACTTCTTATTTAATAACATTTATTATCATTTTATTGATTACTTATTTAGTTATTTATCTTATAATTTTTATATATTTATTATTTAGTTAATTTTCCCATAGATCATTAAGAGGTGATTTAGAATTAATTTTTTGTAAGTATTTTGTGCCTATAAAGGGAACAAATGGTCTATATATAAAGTTCATGGTCCTTATTAAAAGCTAAAATGGGATTTTATCTTTCAAGAAGAACTATGAACTATATATGGATTCCTTTTTTACTATTTATAGGAACAAAATTATTATATAAAAAATAAATTCTTGATGAATGATTTGACAAGTAGGATGCACTTAGGTACGTGATTAATGTTCTCTCCATAAACCCGTTAGTTATTTATTTGATCTGTTTAGGTTTAGTAGTGATATAAATCATTTTATTTTTAATATAATCCTTTTTAATAACATGACGGTGAAACAAATTTATGAAAATTATCCATAAGTCTTGAAGAGGTGACTTCCTGAAAAATTGATTTTTCTTTAACTGTTTTATGCTATATAAAGACCAAAAAATTATTAGAGAAAAATAAATTCTCTATAAAGGATTCAATAAATATGATACACCAAGGTACTATTTGTTCTCTTGATAGATTTATTTTTTCTTTATTTGATATTTTTGTGATCATTAGTGTGTGTTTTATTTTTAAAAATAACTTAAAGTGAATGTTTTTAGTTTACAAATGACATTTTAGATAAAAAACACACCCTTTACTAAAAACAAAGAAAACATGATTAAATTCTCTTGATACATTAGGAAAATGATCCATAAATCCTTGGTGATGTGTATGAATCAACCATAGATCAATCTAGAACATGGTGTACTTAGTATGACTCAAAGGACACTTTTTTGGTTTTAAAAATATCATTTTAGTTCAAAACATGAATCACCCATTGAAAACTGAGAAAAATCACTTATATTGTCTTGATACTTTAGGAAAATGATACATATATCATTTTTGATGTGTAGGAATTAGCCTCACATTAATCCAACACATTGTGTGGTCAGTATGATTGAAAGGGTACATTTTAATTTAAATGAAATTTTATTTCAAAACACATGTCACTCACATAAAACTAATCAAGCATGCTTGTATTGAATTTATACATTAGGAAAATGATATATAAATCATTCATGACATGTAAGAATCAACCACATATTAACATGACACATTATGTTCCCAATATGACATGAGGTGCATGTTTTTAGTTTAAAAGTGGCTTTTTAGTTTAAAATGTGCATCACTTACTGAAATCCAAGAAAACACACTCATATGATCTTGATACTTTAGTAAAGTAATCCATTTATCATTTGTGACATATAAAAATCAACTAAATATCGATTTGACACAAAATGTTCCCATATTACTTGATGTGTGTGTTTTCAGTATAAAAATGAAATTTAAGTTAAAAACATGTCACTAATTGAAAATAGAGAAAACACACTCATATTATCTTCATATTTTTTTGGAAAACAATCCATACATCATTTTTAACATGTAATAATTAAACAAATGTCAATGTGACAAACAATGTGTCTGGTATGACTCAAAATACATGTTTTTAATTTAAAAATGACATTTTAGTTAAAAACATGTAGATATCACTAAAAATAGATAAAATACATTTATATTGTATTTATATTTTAGGAAAATGATCTATAATTCATTTGTAACTTTTAGGAATTAAACACACATTAATCTGACACACAGTGTGCCCAATATATCTCAAAGTGCACATTTTTAGTTTTTATTGATCACTTAGTTAATAAAATATTCCACACACTCAAAACTGAGCAAGCATACTTTTATAGTCTTAATAATTTTGGAAAATGATCCACAAATCATTTTTTATGTGTTAGAATCAGCCGCATGTAAATCCAATAAATAGTGTGTCCGGTATTACTCAGATTACATGTTTTTAGTTTAAAAGTAACATTTTAGTCCAACACACACATCACTAACAAAAAACCATGATAATGTACATAAATTTTCTTGATAATTTAGGAAAATGTTATATAATTCATTTTTACCGTATAGGAATTATCCACTCATCACTTTGACACATAGTGTGGATGGTATGACCTAAAGTGTGTGTTTTTATTTTGAATCATCATTTTAGTTAAAAACACACTTCACATACACAAAACAAAGAAAAAAACTCATATTGTCATTATAATTTAGGAAAATTATCCACATGTAATTTTTTACATTTAAGATTCAACTAAAAGTTAATCTAACACACAATGTTCTAAGTATGACTCAAAGTGTGAGTTTTTAGTATAAAAATGACATTTTATTTAAAAACACATGTCACTCACTAAAAAAAGATAAGAAAGAATATTATCTATATATATATATATATATTAATAAAATGATCCATACATAATTTTTATTATATAAGAATTGAACACACATCAATCTGACACACGATGTATCTGGTATGATTCGAAGTGCATGTTTTTAGTTTGAAAATGGAATTTTATTTAAAAACATATTTCACTCATTGAAAACATAGAAAACATAGTTGATTTTTTTATATTTTAGAAAATTATTTTTAAGTCATTTTTGACATATATTAATTGAACACACATTAAATCAATATGTGATGTGCTAGTTATAATTCAAAGTGCATGTTTTCTGTTTAAAATTGACTATTTAGTTCAAAACACACATCACATACTCAAAACTAAGAAAACATGTTCATATTATCTTGATACTTTCAGAAAATGAAATATAAGTCATTTTTTACATGTAGGAATCATCCAAACATCAATCTAATGAACGATGTTCTTGATATGACTCAAACTGAATGTTTTTAGTTTAAATGTAACATTACAGTTCAAAATGAATTTTATTGACTCAAAGCTATTAAAACACACTCATATTATCTTGATAATTTAGGAAAAATATAAAGATGTCATTTGGGACATATAAGAATCATATTCACATCACTCTAATACATGGTGTGTCTAGTATGATTGAAAGTGCATGTTTTTATTTTAAATAAACATTTTAGTACAAAACACACTTCACAAACTCAAAATAGATAATATACACTTAGAATGTATTGATACTTTAGGAAAATGATCCATACCTCATTTGTGACATTTGAGAATAAAAAAATATCAATACGACACATGATGTGCCTAGTTTGACTTTAAGTGCATGTTTTTAGTTTAAAATTGACATTTTAGTTTAAAATGCACCACTCACTGAAAATAGAGAAAAGACACATGGATTTTCTTGATACTTAGGAAAATGATATATAAGTTTTTTTATGTGTAATAATCAACCACATGTCAATCTGACACATGATTTTACCAGTATGACTCAAATTGGATGTTTTTTAGTTTAAAAATAATGTTTTAGTTCAAAACATGCACCATTTATTGAATAAAAAGAAACACTTATTGAATACAGAGAAAACAAACTCATATTATCTTGATAATTTAGGAAAATAACCCATATTTAATTTATGAAATATAGGAATTTTCCACAAATTAATATGATACATGGTGTAGACGGTATAACTAAAACTTCAGGTTTTAATAAAAAATTGTCATTTTAATACAAAACTCACTTCACACAATAAAAAAAAATAAGAAAATTAACTCATATTATCTAGATAGTTTATAAAAATGATCTATAATCCATTTTTTACATGTAATAATTAGTTGAAAGTCAATCTGATACACAATGTGTCTGATATTACTCAAAGTGAGTGTTTTCAGTTTAAAAGTAACATTTTAGTTTAAAACACACATCACTAGATAAAACCCTTTAAAACACCCTCATATTGTATTTATAATTTACTATAAATATATACAAGTTATTTATGGTGTATAGGAGTTAGCTTCATATCACTCTAACCCACAATGTGGTTGGTATGAATGAAAGTGTGTTTATTTGAAATCAACATTTTAGTAAAAAACACCCTTCACATACTAAAAGTAGATAAAATATAATTTGATTGGATTGATAATTTTAAAAAACTATTCATAAGTCATTTGTGACTATTTGGAGTCAACCATATGTCAATATGGTACATGGTGTTCCTGATATGAATTGAAGTTCCTGTTTTCAATTTTAAAGTGACATTTTAGTTCAAAACATACATCACACACTGAAAACAAAGGAAAACCACCAAAATTATCTCAACACTTTAGGAAAATGTTCCAAAGATTATTTTTGATGTGTAGAAATTAAACACATGTCAATCTGATTCATGGTGTTCCCATTAGAAATCAAAATGTATGTTTTCAGTTTAAAAGTAATGTTTTAGTTCAAAACATGAATCAATCATTGAAATCTGAGAAAACACACTCAATTTTTCTTGATAATTTAATACAATAATTCATAAGTCATTTATGATGTATATGAATTTTCCTCACATCAATTTAACACACAGTGTGGTAGGTATGACCAGAAGTGTGTGTTTTTATTTAAAACTGACATTTTAGTAAAAAACACACTTCATGTACTTAAAACTAAGAAAAAGTACTCAAATTGTATTTATACTCTAGTATAATTATTAATAAGTAATTTTTGATGTGTAGGAATCTACTATATGTTAATCAGATACATGGTTTTCCTGGTACGACTCAAAGGGCGTTTTTTTCAATTTAAAAGTAACATTTTAGTTCAAAACACATATCACATATGAAAAACTGAGAAAGCATACTTGTATTGTCTTGATACTCTAGGAAAAAAAATCCATAAATCATTTTTTTGTGTGTGAATCAAACGAACATGAGGCTGACACACGATGTGCTTGATATGACTCGAAATGCATGTTTTCTGTTTAAAAGTCTCATTTTATTAATGAATTATGTAATATTTATGTTTCATTTATTTCTTTATAGTATTAATAAAATAATATTTTTTTTATTATATGAACACTCTTATTTTATTCTTGTGTTGGGGTGGTGTGTTAAAAAACTAGTAGCGTAGTTGGTCTTTTTGAAAAGGGGTTCCAAAGATAGTGAAACCCTGGTTGTTTTTGAATTCACTAGAAAATATAATGTTTTTAATAAATTATACAAACCTATTTGATTATAGTGTATTGAAATGTTTATAATATATATTTTTTATTTATTGTTTACTCAAAATAAAATTTTAATTTTATTTTAAATATATACCGATGAAATGTGCTATAAGTATAGAAACACATTTCTTCAACCTGTGACATTTATCAACATTAAAAATAAAACTCATAAAACCCCATTCATTAGTGCTAAAAAAAGCACTGATAATGGTTGTTCTTTATCATTGTTTTTTTTACACTGACAAAGGGTGCTATTATCAATTCTATTTATAATGCTGATAAAATCACTTGGATTTTAAAGTCACTTTCGACATCAGTGATTTTTTAGCATTGAAAATGACAATTTTTTTGCAATGAGAAAGATCATATCTGTAGTAGTGTTGTTTTGTTTATATATTTATCAACACAAGTTAGAGTTAAACCCTTTTTTATTAAGGAAATAAACCACTTCTGAACTAGGTTGAGAGACAACCCGTACATGACCCGAAGGCCTCCGAGTAGATTTCTTATATGTGTAGAGGCACAAAGGCCTTAAATACATGCCTAATTATTTGTACATTCTATAGTACCCACCATTTCTACAATACTTGTAATAGTACCACTAATGCTAAGGTTTTTCTATAGTGCCGACTACAGTGCCTCAAAAATCCCCCCTAAATATAGAGATGTTGGAGGTTGAATCACTAACCACATGTAGGATATTAATGTTTTTATATTTGGTATTACTTTTATTAAAAAACTCTAAAAATATGAAATGAAATCTTACATAATTATTCTTTATATAAGGATGCGGTCCTTGAAATACTTTCCAGATCTTCGATAAGATGCCACTTTTTCATAATTAAATAAATAATATATTATTAATAATAACACTTTAATGTTAATAAAGGATTACTAATAACCTAATGTTAATTATTAATTTAATAAATAATAAATAATATATATTTAATAATGAAATTAATAATAGTGAATAATCTAATTAATAATGTAATTATTAATAATAATGTTTTAAAATAATGCAATTAATAATACAAATATAATTAAAAATAATTACTAATAATGAATATTAATAATATAACCAATAATATAATTAAAAAGATATTTAAAAATAATTAGTAATAATTTATAATCTAATTCATTTATTTATCACAGGCAGGGAAGATTACAAGCAAGAAAACACAAACACACACGCTAAGCCCCTTATGGGTTAAGCCTCATCCTTCCTCCCAAAGAAGGACAAACACCCATTGGATGTGTTTATTACATTGTCAAGTGGCCCAAATTTCCAATGAATCTATGATAATACATGGTCATTTTTTAAAACTCAAATGGTTATAAGGGCCTATTAGCTGGCCCTAAGGACCATGGCCCTGAAGACATGCCTTAGCCTTTTGGCCCAGAACTAGCTCGAAGTCCACGCCACATGCCTTGGTTGGCCGTACACCACTGAGCCCACTTTCCAAAACACCCCAGCTAGGACCACACTCTCATTCACCCAATCCATTGTCATTAGAGACCACCACCTCCTAATGTGCCTTGTGCTTGTCCACCGTCATCCTACAACTGCTGAATAGAACCCCCTTCTAACTCACTGCCCACACGTCTCTGCCCTCTTCTGCTATCGCCCACCCTAAACTTATCTTGTCTTCACAAGGTCCGTATCCATTCTAATGATTTCAATCCCACACTCATGCAAGATAAAATCCCCTTCCCACGCTCTCCTGCACATGATCCATTGTCATTGGAGGCCACCGCCTCCCTGTGTGGCCAAAACTTGTCCTATGTCATCCCATAACCGCCATACATTGTAGCCTTCTATCCTGCTTCCATCATGAATTATCCCTCAATTTCCAACCACCGATGCCCAAAATGGGGGCCAAAATCACGGCCGGGATTTGATCCCCCGACCGTCCATATGTGATGTTGAGCCTGAGTGAGTACCACTCGAGCACCAAACTTTCCACTTGTAATCCAATTAGTAATACTAATAATAATAATCTATAAATTAATATAAAATTTTAAGAATATTAATGAAATTAATAATAGATAATAATGTAATAATTAATTATTTATCATAGTTAATAATAATATTACAATTGACAATGTGATTAATAATTTACTTAAAAATAATTAATAATTAAATAAATAACATATTTAATAATAGAACAATTTTTTTAATAATGATGCAATGAATAAAAATTAATGAATAAATTAATAAATACTTATTATTATTAATTATAGTAATGTAATTAATATTATTATTAAAAATAATTAATAACAATTAATAATGTAATTAATATTCCCACTACCTAAATGAATAATGCAATTAATATTCACCAATGATAATTAATATTAATAATGTAATTATTATTTTACTTAAAAATTAATTAATAAAAATTAACAATAATATTAATACACAAAGTATTAATTTATGTAATAAAACTTTATAACAGTGTACTTAATAATGTAATACTTAACAATAAATATGCATATTTTTTTAACGTAAAAATGTTATGTTTTTAAACAATGATGTTTTTTCCATGTAAATTATTTTTTTGTTTGTTATTTTTATGAAATTCCATTAATTTACAATTATTTTTTACGTGTCTTGTATATTTTTGAATATTTGTTTATAATTCATTTATAGTTTATATTTTATAAGCTTTCAAAGTCCTTTACAAGAACATGTTTCATTATGCTTCATGTTGATAAATTTGAATGATTATAAAATATAAACTATATATACATTTTGAATGAAATTTAAAACCAATATTGAGAATATAAATAATAATTAAAAATAAAAAAAATAATTTCATGAAAATAATAAACATAGAATAATATAAATAACATATTTTTTTTGTCAAAAAAAACATTTATACTTCAAATATTTTCAAGTAGGTGACTTTAAAAGCTTACAAAATATAAATTATAAATAAATAATAAATTAAATTCAAGACACACACTTATCGCAGATAAAATAAATGATAATAATAATAATTTCATAAAAATAATAACCAATATGAAATACCATGCCAGGATCAGTGCTGTAACCCAAAGAAGGGGTGAGTGTATCGGTGTCGACCAATTTTACTGAATTCTTTCCACTTTAAATTTTTTACATCTATTTTTTATTCGAACCACTGTATTGGTTAAGATATATAGATATTATTATGAGTTACCAAAACACAACATGATATAGAAATCGGTAAATAAGAAAAGATAAAATTACATAACATTTTAATAAGGTTCGACACCAATGTGAGAATCAACTCTTTTTTTTGTTTGGGTATAGTTTGAGACACAAATATCTACTATATTACATAAGTGAATTCAAGCATGCAATCTATTGAAAATATTATACTCTCTCCTGATAGTTTCATAATCTCCCATTTGGTTTACAATATATTGGTTATGTTCTTTATGCCATCCCTTTCCAGTCTGCAGAGTTTTCTACTTACTCATTAATGAATAATACCTTAAAGTTTATATGGATGTAATTGTACCAAAATAGTAAGATATTCTTCCTCAATATAGAGTATTTGATAGTTTTTGGATAATATTTTATAGTATCATGCATCTCAGTCTCTGCATCTCAAGTCAAACTCAATATTATTATTCAAGAATCTTGATACCTAGATCATAAACAAGCAACACTAGGGTCGACCTTTCCCAACTATAATCTTCTTCCTTCCTTTGCTATTATTATTTATTATATTTTACATTTGATGATAATAGGGTATACAATTTAAGTACCTCATCAACTTTCTTCTTTTTCCTCGACTCATTGGATCACTTTTCATTTAATGTATTATTCTTCTCCGTGTCATCCATTTCTTCATCTTTTGTGGTCTTATATTCTCATAAAAATATGGATTGTGCTTGGTAGGAATAAAATATCACTCATCCTAACCATGATCAATTTTTTTGAAATCAAAAAATATATTTTTATGTATTTCAAATATGTTTTAAATGAATAGATTTATTCTTTTCTGCGCACTTTTCTTTTGGTCAGTCTTGATCCCCATTGATATAGGCATTCTATAATCTCTATGAGTTGATATATTATGAAAAAAATCAATTGGATTATTCTAAAACCTTCCACAACATCATCAGTGACTATTTAACTTAGATATTTTTACATAAAACATAGTTTGGAAAACATTTTTAACTTGCTATTTTTGGATAAAAACACCATCCATTTGGGATCTTCTTTTGAAGATTCTATTCTTTCACTTTCTCACATACACCGTTTATATAATGGTTGATTTATTAGAATTTTTATCCAACCATATTTTTCCATAATTTTATTTAAACCTTGAACTAATAATTAAAATAATATTAGTACATGGAATAATTTCTTGAACATGGGTTATGTTTTTTCCATGATCTTTAAATATATGTATTATCAGATAGTTTAAAGATATTATTAGTATCCAGTTTCACTACGGAACATTAGTAAGGGATAAGGGTCATAGAAATAAATTTTCTTTAGAGATATGGAGTTTTAATCCTGGGAGACCACTCTTGGAGTAATTTCTACCTCCCCTATTCCACTCGCATTGCTGGGTCACTCGGTGCAACATCGGGTGGGAAGATTGGTGTAACCCACCAAGATGACATGTTTCTGTGTCGAACCATCACTGATCGGGCTATCACCTTGTGGGATGCTCTTCTATCTCATATGACAATGGCTCTTTCATGGCTGAAGCTCTCTCTGGAGTGATCCTTTTACAGGGAGGGGGGTTCCTGGTGTGAGGGGTTCAAAAAGGCCACTCATGGGGATTCACTTTAAAGAAAAGAAAGATCTTATTACCAATAATATGATTCTTTTTTCAATCAAGAATAGTATTAGATACTTTTATGGAAGAAAATATTCTTTTAGATTCATGTGATGATTTATATCAGGTGATATCCATATTTACCAAATTAACCTCCAGTCACAAACATTTTAGATTAAGAATGTTCTTATGATATTCAAGTGATTTCACCAAATATTCACATTATTTTATTATGATCTTTATCCGATTTCAATGCATCTTATTATTATTTTACAAGTAAGTATCAAGAAATTTTATTATTTTTGTCTTGATCTCTAATTGAGTATCCTTAACATAAATGATAACACTTTGAATTTATTATAATACATGGATATTCTATTAAAATACTCTACCTACCTTAGCTTTATCATCAATTTTAAATTAGAATAATTATTTGGTGATAAATATTTTTTCTTTATTGGTCATTAAGGATTGTTCCATGATTCACACTTCATTGATAAAATTGTTGTAGTTTTGTATCTTTTCAGTTAACTTACTTTACATAAGATATGTTTCCATATCTAGTTATTGATTTTTTATCTTGTAGACCATTGATATATTCAAATATATAAGTGAAAACTTAAACACTTACATTTTTTAAATAATAATTCATTTTAGAGTAAAAATAATTAAGCGACATTAATGAAATGATCATGTCATAGGGATCTCATGAAACAGAATTTAAAATTTGAGAATTCATCATAATGGATGACCAGGGTTGTCTCACATGGATCTGTGATTGAAGATACACTATTCAAGAACTTATGCATCTTTATATATATTTTTATATGTTCTAAAATAAATATATAAATGCGGATGAGTTTTGTTTTTCTAATTTTATAGGAATGAAAATAGAATGTAGAAACACAATAAAAAAGGGTTAGTAAGAAAGGTAAGTAGGACTCAGGTTAATTTATAATAAATATATCATTATTTAATTTTATTATAAATCAATTAGACCACTAAAAAGACTCAATGAAATTTGAATAATTATCCCCCAATATTTTATTATGTATGAGAACAACAATCTACTCAATGGCCTTTAAGTAGATCATTAAATCACTCATTTGAAATTTAAAAAGTTGAAGAAACATGGTAGTGTTGATGAATAATGTTTTTGGACTCACACACCCACTTGTGATTCCCCTTGGAATACCCCCAACCAGTTAGTGTGTGAAAAATGTCTAGCCAGAATCCAAATCTCTTGACCATTTATTAAAGATAAAAGAAAAAGAAAACATAAAAGTAAGAAAGTGGATAGGGTCATACAAAGAGACATGCCATAATCCAAAAAAAAACTACAAATCAATAAAAGTAGGGACATAGATTATTATATCACTAGGTACATCATAGGGGGCAAGAAACATGAATAGAATGAAGAAGATATGAAAAATAGAGTCTAATTAAGAAAATAAAACGGGATTAAAATTTAAATACAAAAAATATTATAATATAACTAAATTCATGCTGAGTCTGGAAGCCAATGTCTCTAAAAATAATTTCCAATGGAAGAGGTTAAATATAATTATAAGTATAAGTGCACCTTAATCCTCCTCTTAATCCTTACATTTAGTATTTAGTGGTGAGTTATTCTTCTTCCTTGGATGACTTCCATGTGTCCATGCCATGGGTGTGGATTTCTTTTTTTGGGGGGGGGGGGTGCTCTAAAATATTCTTAAATAAACTCAAATATATGATTAGTACCTTATTTTTTGGTTGGATGAGTTACATGTGAAATCATAGGAGAATCCATTCCCAATTAGAGATAACTATAGAGGCATTATTTTGATTCGGTCAAAGTCCACTTGAATCAAGAATATCAAATTTTTTGTTCCAATAAACTGAAAATGAAAAGGTCTTGAAGTCACAGAATCTAGATAATATATAATATGGGAATAAAAATATTTCATTGGTTGGAAAATTCATATGAAACTTGAAATCACTTAAGATTTAATAAGAAAATCCATACATGGCTCTGGGAGGATGAGGAAAGTATCATACAGGGAGTCCAAAAAGTCATACATGAGATATGAATATCATAAATGAAATACAAAAATAAATACATGGGCTATAAAAATCCATATGATACCACTATTCTATTTTTCATTTTCCTACTTTAGTCCCGTAACTCATGAGATTCTACCGAATCAGTGTTGGATTTTCTCAAGTTCATTCAAAATTGATTTAAAATAGTTAAAAAAAATTAAAATACTATTATAAATTTAATTCCTTAATTAAAAAAATCAGTATATGGATTTCCAATTAATTCAAACACAAATAAATAAATAAAAATTACAATTTAAGACATTAAATAATCAAATTTTAGATTTCAAAAAGTAAAATTTTTTGAGAAAATTTCCAAAGTTTTGATTAAATTATGTGGTTAATTATCATTGAAAATTATATTAAAATTATTAAAATGTTGTATATCATCAGATAAAATATGCTCATACTCTTCAAATACTGAATAATAATCTTAAGGAGGACATGTTTTAATAGATATGATAGATAAACTACTACTTTGACTCCCTTTAATTAGTGGCGTATCCTCTTTTCCCTTATTTATAAGTAAAGAATTTCTCATCTTCTAAGATTATCCCATCTTCATATTATTTATGGATTTGGTACAAATCTCCTTATCTACTGTGACATGGAAATATTAAAAACTATAATCCATATATGTTTTATAGAAAACATGTAACAAACCGACCAGAACTGGCCCGACATGTCACTCAATTAGTCTTTCAATTGGGCCTAAAGGGTGTTTCAGTGTCTGACCAAAAAATAATCATACTTGTAAATGATTTCTTCCTTTAACTATAGTAAATATAAAATGGATCATTTACTAGGAATTTGAAATAGATCATCCATACATTTTTCATCCAAACAATATCAAATAATTATAACTGGATAATCAAACAAACTAAACAGAACACAATCAATGCCACTGATCCAACTCATTCACATTATCCTATATATATATACATAATCCAAGACTGATACATAATAAGGTACAACAAAATAAACTAAATATATATAAAAGAAATGCCATCTAGGTAGATACATCGATAAAAAAATAAAATAAAACTCGAACTAAACTATTTGGGTACCTTTATGGAACCCACGTTTTCCCTCTACATCCCAACTCACCCATTCACCCAAGAAAGAGGTATCTAAACCAAAAAAAGACCTGGAAACTATAAAAAATAGAAGAACTGCATACACACACAAATTTTTATTCATGATGTAATCTAATAGGCCCAATAGGATCTCACCAAGGATTCTATGCAATCCATTTAATTAAACAAGTAGCAAATTCTATTTTGAAATATAATAGAGAATACGATTTAACTTTTTCATTTTAAATAAGAAATTGGGAAAATTAAATACATATTCTATGTTATAAGGAATAAAACCTTTCTCTTTAAGGAGAAACAAATGAATTTACTTTTGAAACCCCAAACATGAATTTTTGATTTTTTGAAAAATAAAAAACCCCATTTTAAAATATTTCAAAAGCCTTATATAATAACTCAACCCAAAATGAGATGTATTTCCTTAATTTTGAGAAAAAATTTTCAAAACCACTTTGAAAACCATTTTGGGAACACACCCAACCATAAATAAGAGAAGCACAATACAAAAGGGCTCCAAAAAATCAACTAGAAATATAAAAACAATTTATAAGTATAAACAACACCACTAACCAATCAAGCATAATAATATAAAATAAATAATGGGAAAATACCATTAATATAAGCGTCAATTAAGAAACTAGTTTCATGAGATAAACCCTAGTAATTAATGTGATATGATCCTAATAGCACCATAAATATATAAAACATCAAAAAATATTTATTATATCTAATAATAACATAAGATACCAGATTAGTCCACATCAGCCTTATTGAAATGGAACCCCCGACCTAGCCCCATCTCATGCTAGAGGGGACCCTAGCTGTGTGTGTACTAATTAGGGTAGAATGAATCAAAGATGTCCCACCTAGATACCTAGGTTACCATGATCAATCTAACATGCACGTGAGTAAAAAATAATTCCAAATTTTATAAGAAAAGAATAATAAATAATCCCCACCTCCATCACCTTTTCATAGGGAAACCCCTTTTTTACATCTTATATTCATCGCATATATAAATAAACACCCACAATGGGTATAACAAACATAATGGAAAATAATTAGTGTAACAACCTTGAATCTAGTAACCCCGATTTGGTGTTTACATAATTATATTGGAATAATATAAATGGGATAATATCACTAAGGATTATTCAATTTAGTAGTCTTTAATAACCAAATTCATATAAGATTTCCATTTTATAACATAAATTAAATATAAAACATAGTAAAAGTAAATATTATGTATCCTTAAAATTCATTCAAATATTCTTTTTTCATATCTCAAGGAATGGAAACCAAAATAAGGGTGTGCTAAAATGATCAATAAGGGTTATGTATAGTGGAATATATTATGAGTAAATGAGGAATAATCAATATAGAAAGGTAAGTAACTGAAAACATATGTCATGTATTCAATAACTTGAGCAAAAAATGCATCCATGGATAATATCAATATAATAATCTCATAGATAATAATAATTGAATTCTCAATGAAAGAAATGCATAATTCCAAACACCATGATCAAGGCCTTATAATTTTATATTTTCTAATATGGGTAGGTATACACCAAAACCCATTTAATAAGGCTATCCAACTGGTTTGTCTCATGAGACCTATGAATGTATCAAGGGGTTATCTATAATTGATCCCCACACATAGTTGCATTTACAATGCATTCCTTTTATATTGAATGATAAATTTAATTTATAGAAATTATTACTTATCAATAAAAATACATATTGAGTAAATAATATGGAATATCAAGGTTTCAAAAGTCAATAGAATATCTTTCATAGTAAGCTTTATTCAACAAAAATTGTATGGTATATAGTTTAGGCAGTAAGAATATCCATGATACAAAAATATGGATATAGAAGAGAAATTTAATTTATAACTAGTGATGATCATAGGAAAGTGACTTTTCAAGAGAAATTTAAGAACCATAAAATTAATATAAGATATATTATAACCATCAATTAATCAGAAATATAGGTTTTCAATAAAATCTTGTATTTTGGAGAATAAAAGAAAATGGAAGATAAACATTAAAATAATATTTCATTAAATAGTTTTATTTTTAAAACCATTGAAATCTTTTTGTATATGATAAATAGTGTAAAATAGTTATGGAAAAAGGAAAATATCTTAACACCATATATTATAAAAAGAAACATTCCTTTTGACTTTTTATAAAGAATGTTGAAAATGAACCTTTAAGAAAACATTATAAATATTCATTTTAAAACTTGTAAAAAGTAAAGTCTAATGTAACACCCCAAGCTTCCACGGTACGTTTCACTTCGAATAATGCAATAGCTTGCATTGTACGCAACTTCGAGTTCTAAAACACCGCGACTAATCAAAGTAGCCGTTATGAATAGTAATAACCACTTTTTAAAATTATAGAAATTTTATATTTCAAAATGGACTTCATTTTTGGTTTCAGAATATCGAAATTAGCCTATGTTGAATTTTTAGTATTTTTCTAAGAACTTCTAATTTTTTATGAATAGTGAAAAATACTTAAAAACAACTTTTTTAATCAAAATAATCTATAGTGATAAATTATACTATTTAGTGGTTTTAAAGTATAATTAGAATATATTTTTACCATTTTATCCAATGGTGGTCATTAGAATTAATTTAACATTGAAATTGGACATAAACAATTGCCAATCTTTTGATATAAATTGTTTCTTAAAAACACGCTATTTGTTATGACAGCGGGAATTAATTATAAAATTAATTAATGCAACTTATATGTTTGGAATTTTGTAAAATAGACATCATTTTTGAATTCGGAATATCAATTATAGCTTAGGGTGAAATTTTGGCATTGTTCTGAAAAACTTCAATTTTTGATGAATAGTGAAACCACTAAGTGGTAGTTAAATAACTGATTTTTCGTTTAAATGAAATATTACCACTTCTGTGATTTGATTTTCAAAAATCCGACATACATGGTTGTCATTAAGAAGTAAAATGTGGTTCAATGAGATTAAAATAATTTTTTGTTGAATAGTAACTTTTAAGTTCTTAATCGCGATTAGAGGTAATTAGTGTAGTTTAAGGTAAAAATAATGTTATAATAATATGAGATGAGCATGACACTTGTACTACTCCTATTGTATGAGTCATGGCCGACCAAGAAAACCCATGGGTCAACTTGGGGACCCCATGGAGCCACTTTAGTTGGAAAATGACATTAATATATACTTATTTAATGTTAAAATTAAATTGACACAAACATGAGTTGTTTTACTAAAACAGTTTTTAAGTGGGGTTACACAAGTAAAAATTTTGATTATAAATATTCATTAGAAAGCTAAAAAGATTTCCTACATCATAGTATTTTTTTTATAATTTTTAGACATTAAATAAATTAAATTATTTATGACATCATGATGATGCAGCGATGACCTCATTATTTAACGATTTAAATAAAATGGGAAGATAATGAAAAATCCAAGGCTTACACTTGTCCAAAGCCAATTGGATGAGGAGATTTCGAACCCTTATCACCTCAGACTCGAATTATATAAGTGTGGGACCTTTATAATCCGAAAAGCATTGTGTAATAATGTAACATTTCAATCTTTCCAAAAGAGCCCCTCCTCTCCTCTTATAAAAGGCCCCCACCTCTCCCACCTCATTTAGACTTTCAATCCATTTGGCTCGGCCAAACTCTGCCCAAATACTCTCCCAACTTCCCTATCTTACTCATAGAAGCCTCACTTTGGGCAGAACTCTTCCCAAGGAAGCCTTTGGCTCAAATCAAAAAGAGTTACCCGATTTTGAGGTAATGTCTTCTCTAATGTTGTTTTGTTTTATTTTTCTTCTCCAACCCCCTAAACTATTTTTATTCATTTCTTTTGTAACAACAACAGTATCCTCAATATACTAGGATGTTTTTATAAGAAGTATTCAAGCTACACTTACACACACCTACATCTAATGGTTAAAGAACATACGGTTTTTGTGGAAGGTGAATTTCTGCCTCACGAAACGATGATTGTTCAACACTCATATAACACCTTCAAAGGTGGCCATTAAGATGTCACTATTTTTATATATGATATATAATATGTTTATGTTTTAATTATGCTTCTGTATTTCTCATTTATGGCATACTTTATGATTTCCATTATGGGTAAAACGCGATAATTTCATTTTAGGAAGTGCGGACTACCGCCCCCTCAAAGTGATTTGAATCGTTAATGCCATATGTGGGATGTATAAAGGATGGAGTAAATGGTATTATACAATATATTATACTGGAATTATATTATACATTTATATCATTATTATTTAGTTCCATTAAATATGAAATTGAAATGAAAGTAGCGTTCATGCGTACGTACGGCTTACCGTCTCCATGAACGGTGCATTTCATTTCTTACCTCTAAATGTTACGTAATATTATAAATGAATGTATATACTAGGTATATAAGATATATATGACATATAAATCATGAATATAATTTTGGAGATAATGGATATTCTACCACATAAACAACTTGTAATTATAAGAAGTTTATTGTTGACTCAAGTACCAAAGATCGACAAAACGACCGTTATTAACTTAAATAATTACATAATGTTCATATCATTGTAATAAGTGATATAATAAGGATAATGAAATTGAAAATAGTTCTTAATAAGGTATATATTAACTCTAGTTTATTATTCAGGAGGTTAAAGAACGGTTGAGTCAAGTCAGACACGAGGTAAGGGAATTTCTTAACCCAACTTCCATTCTTTGGGTTAATCTCCTACTTTCAAATTATGTCATAATATTATTATGTCTTATTTTGTATTCTTTATGTGTACCTATAGTGAATACACATAATAGATCTATTTTATTTTAAAAATGATCTTTTTAAGGACTTCATCTCAATCTCCTTTCATTGAGGCATATTTGGCTTTATACACAACTTTCTTTTATACGGTGTATAAACCCCTTTGACTTTTAAGTTTATTCAAAAGGAATCTTTTTTATATGAAGCGTTTTACTAAACGACAAAAGGGAATGTTTTTCTTTCCGTACTTATGCGGAGACAACGACTTCTCCGCCGCCGTGACCATTATTTGAGATTCGGCTTCCTCTACAAGCCATCATTTTTTTAATGAAAAATAAATACAAAGTTTTAACTTTCTTTTATTTTGGTATTGAAAATGGTTTTGAAAGAGTTTTTATTATATCAATGTGTTGTATTTATATCTTGTGATTGAAATGTGGAAATGTTATGTTTCCTTTATGCATGTTTTATGTGATACGATTATGTTATGGTTTATGATATGTTTAAACCTATTCATATGAGGAATGCATTGGACTTAATAAGTGACGGGTGGAGCCCGCTATAGCTCCTCGATGCATCGGAAGGTCTCATGAGACAAACTAGTGTCTTGGCACCAGGCCTTGACAAAATCTTATTTGTGGTCTTGGCACGAGGCCTTGGCTACGTGGTTATGATAGTATGGCATTATGCATTCCATCATTATGAAAGTGGTTATTGATATTGCATGTGATTATTCGACCAGTAGAATATCCATGTGAAGAAGTAAATGGCATTATCTCATTTTACATTTTCCATATTATGTTGATGTTAAGTTTAAAAGTCTTTTGTTTTAGTTACACATTTCCTTAAATGTTTATGTTTATTTATGAAAGCTTCCATAATATTGTTAACCTTACTGAGCATCTGAGCTCACCCCTTTCAATGTTTTAATACTTTTTCCAGGATCTGAAGAAGTATTTTATGAATGACCTGCAAGGATAGTCAGAAGAGGATATGAGTGTGGACTATGAAGACTTTGTTATTAGTTTTTCACTTTATGATGTAATGTAAGACTTATGAATGTATCTAGTGTTTCCAAGGCTACTAAACTAATCGGTCTTTCGAGACTTGATCTTTTGTGATCATGCCAATGTTACGAAGTAACGCACCGGCTCCGGGTAGCTGGGGTCGGGGTGTTACAGTTGGTATCAGAGGCATTTTAGTACTAACATTGGAAGCTAGATTTAGACAAACTCTGATTAGAGCACGTAGACCTAAGATGAACTTTGAGGATTATTATAGAAGAACTTACTAAAAATTTTGGTATTGTATAGATTTTGTGAGTGTTCCGAGCAATACATCCCTGTCTGGATACGAGTAGGTAGAGGCGGTTCTGGCACAGATGTACCTAGGGGTAAAACTCGAAAACACCGCTTTGAGCTAGACTCGAACGAGAACTGGTGCACGACAACGGGCCTTGCTGCACTCTTGGTTACGACACTCCCGGGGGATATGCTTAGGATAACTCTCATTTTCTTTACAAACCACTATGAAGGGTTATGAGTATATACTTCCTCAAAGAAAACATTTCTTTTTATGATTATGGATTATATCCATAAATAGTTCAATTTATGCAAAGTGTTTTACAAGTATGGAATTATGTATTTTGATTCATAAACTAATCTAGTTTATGCCATTGTTTAGAAATGGCGCCCAGTAGAAGGAATGTGAACTCCAGCAGTACGTATGATCCAAAGAGTAAGAAGGATCATATCTTTCACGGTATTAAGCCATCATTTCAAAGGGAAATAGTCTCCCATGTGTTCTCAACATATGAAGAAATAATATCATGTGTTAATAATATAAGTAAAGAATTCTCTGAGTCCTATGGCTTTGAAGCGAAGCAAGAGACGAAAGGGATGGAAGAGAGAATGATGGATAAAGGGATGAGGGGAAAGAAGAATTTTCCAATATGTGGTAATTGTGGGAAGAAACATCATGGAACTTGCCTAAAGGGAATGGGAGTTTGTTATAAGTGTAGAGAAAAAGGACACAAAGTGCGTGACTGCAAGGGTAAGAAAATGGTTTCAAATGTACAATGCTTCTTCTGCAAGGATTGGGGACACTACGCAAACCAATGTACAAATCATCAGAGTATTCCCTAAATGATGTTATTGGATAATAATCAAGTTATGATACTACCACAGATGAGGAGTAATGATTAGAGTACTTATGTTGTTATTAAATAATTTTGTAATTTGAGTGTTGTATCAATGATGTACTGGTTATAATAATTATGGAGTATATAAGGATTATACTGCAGTACTATTTCATCAAGGACTTGAGATTGCGTGGAACCAAGAAAAGTGACTCCACAGTAGGTTAAATTTTTGGAAAATATATGGTTGAGAGAAAGATAAACCATAATATGGTTCTGATACCGAGATAGTGATTTTGGAATAAGACATGATTGATTCGGATAAATTATGTTGGATATTCTTAACATCCTTGAAACTGATTAATGATTTGTATACATTTTTGGATAGAAGGATTATATCTAGTTTTCTATAAGGAATAAGGGATCATGAATGTAATCAATAAGGATTTATGGTAATTCAGTATGTTGCAGTGTTTTAAAAGAATACATGATGAAGGTGTTCACATGTTGCTACGCAGGAAAAAAAAGGAGCTTCATTATGTTTACCTTCCTCATAAAATCTGGACTGTGAGTTGGACAGAAGTATTTTGGATAACTATAAAGGTTGGAATGGATTATATTTTACATTGGATACTATTGTTAGATTTATTTTTGGATATTTATAAAAAGGACAACACGCAGACCGAGTGACAACCCATCGCGTCGGACAAAGATGTGGGTATCGAACCCACAACCATAGTTCGATTGGGATTAATCGCCTACCAATGGACTACGTGAAGTCCCTGGTTATTACAAAATAGTTTTTCTAATCTAAATGGTATGTGTTAATATTTGGAACCTTATACAATTAGGATAAATAGAATATTTTTGAGTTCCGTTACCATTTGGAGTAAAAGTTGGGTTTGTGGTAAAAATTTATTAACGAATGAAAGTATACATAAACAGTATGTATATTCCCTTACGTTCTTAGTAAATCTCCTAAATAAAATCCTCAACATTATAAAAGGTAAATTAAAACAAAAATGTTGTCGGTTAACTTTTCCAACTGGGGATTCAATGACCGTTTAACCAATCACAAGTTTGTGATTTTCTTGTGGTTAAACTTTCTCCTAATCCTGTTTTCTATAACTCTCCATCAGACCTTGATGGTTTGTTTCTCCTCCATATCTATATTTTCATAGAATCCTAGAATGGGCTATATCGGGTGACCTTTGTACTTATCTTGCTTTCTTATAATGTTGTATATTTATTAACCTTATTTCCGATGTGGGTTTTCCTCAAAGGTATTTTCTCTTTTCAACCTTTTATTTTCAAAGAAAAATTTCAAATTGTGAGGACGCAATTTATTGAAGGAGGGGAGAATGTAACACCCCAAGCTTCCACGGTACGTTTCACTTCGAATAATGCAATAGCTTGCATTGTACGCAACTTCGAGTTCTAAAACACCGCGACTAATCAAAGTAGCCGTTATGAATAGTAATAACCACTTTTTAAAATTATATAAATTTTATATTTCAAAATGGACTTCATTTTTGGATTCGGAATATCGAAATTAGCCTATGTTGAATTTTTGGTATTTTTCTAAGAACTTCTAATTTTTTATGAATAGTGAAAAATACTTAAAAACAATTTTTTTAATAAAAATAATCTATAGTGATAAATTATACTATTTAGTGGTTTTAAAGTATAATTAGAATATATTTTTACCATTTTATCCAATTGTGGTCATTAGAATTAATTTAACATTGAAATTGGACATAAACAATTGCCAATCTTTTGATATAAATTGTTTCTTAAAAACACGCTATTTGTTGTGACAGCAGGAATTAATTATAAAATTAATTAATGCAACTTATATGTTTGGAATTTTGTAAAATAGAAATCATTTTTGAATTCGGAATATCAATTATAGCTTAGGGTGAAATTTTGGCATTGTTCTGAAAAACTTCAATTTTTGATGAATAGTGAAACCACTAAGTGGTAGTTAAATAACTGATTTTTCGTTTAAATGAAATATTACCATTTCTGTGATTTGATTTTCAAAAATCTGACATAAATGGTTGTCATTAAGAAGTAAAATGTGGTTCAATGAGATTAAAATAATTTTTTGGTGAATAGTAACTTTTAAGTTCTTAATCGCGATTAGAGGTAATTAGTGTAGTTTAAGGTACAAATAATGTTATAATAATATGAGATGAGCATGACACTTGTCCTACTCCTATTGGATGAGTCATGGCCGACCAAGACAACCCATGGGTAAACTTGGGGACCCCATGGAGCCACTTTAGTTGGAAAATGACATTAATATATATTTATTTAATGTTAAAATTAAATTGACACAAACATGAGTTGTTTTACTAAAACAGTTTTTAAGTGGGGTTACACAAGTCCAAATTTTGATTATAAATATTCATTAGAAAGATAAAAAGATTTCATAAATCATAGTATTTTTTTTATAATTTTTAGACATTAAATAAATTAAATTATTTATGACATCATGATGATGAAGCGATGACCTCATTATTTAACAATTTAAATAAAATGGGAAGATAATGCAAAATACAAGGCTTACACTTGTCCAAAGCCAATTGGATGAGGAGATTAAGAACCCTTATCACCTCATCCTCGAATTATAAAAGTTTGGGACCTTTAGAATCCGAAAAGCATTGTGTAATAATGTAACATTTCAATCTTTCCAAAAGAGCCCCTCCTCTCCTCTTATAAAAGGCCCCCACCTCTCCCACCTCATTTACACTTTCAAGCCATTTGGCTCGGCCAAACTCTGCCCAAATACTCTCCCAACTTCCCTCTCTTACTCCTAGAAGCCTCACTTTGGGAAGAACTCTTCCCAATGAAGCCTTTGGCTCAAATCAAAAAGAGTTACCCGATTTTGAGGTAATGTCTTTCTAATGTTGTTTTGTTTTATTTTTCTTCTCCAACCCCCTAAACTCTTTTTATTCATTTCTTTTGTAACAACACCAGTATCCTCAATATACTAGGATGTTTTTATAAGAAGGATTCGAGCTACACTTACACACACCTACATCTAATGGTTAAAGAACATACGGTTTCTGTGGAATGCGAATTTCTGCCTCACGAAACGATGATTGTTCAACACTCATATAACACCTTCAAAGGTGGCCATTAAGATGTCACTATTTTTATATATGATATATAATATGTTTTTGTTTTAATTATGCTTCTGTATTTCTCATTTATGGCATACTTTATGATTTCCATTATGGGTAAAACGCGATAATTTCATTTTAGGAAGTGCGGACTACCGCCCCCTCAAAGTGATTTGAATCGTTAATGCCATATGTGGGATGTATAAAGGATGGCGTAAATGGTATTATACAATATATTATACTGGAATTATATTATACATTTATATCATTATGATTTTGTTCCATTAAATATGAAATTGAAATGAAAGTAGCGTTCATGCGTACGTACGACTTACCGTCTCCATGAACGGTGCATTTCATTTCTTACCTCTAAATGTTACGTAATGTTATAAATGAATGTATATACTAGATATATAAGATATATATGACATATAAATCATGAATATAATTTTGGAGATAATTGATATTCTACCACATAAACAACTTGTAATTATAAGAAGTTTATTGTTGACTCAAGTACCAAAGATCGACAAAACGACCGTTATTAACTTAAATAATTACATAATGTTCATATCATTGTAATAAGTGATATAATAAGGATAATGAAATTGAAAATAGTTCTTAATAAAGTATATATTAACTCTAGTTTATTATTCAGGAGGTTAAAGAACGGTTGAGTCAAGTCAGACACGAGGTAAGGGAATTTCTTAACCCAACTTCCATTCTTTGGGTTAATCTCCTACTTTCAAATTATGTCATAATATTATTATGTCTTATTTTGTATTCTTTATGTGTACCTATAGTGAATACACATAATAGATCTATTTTATTTTAAAAATTATCTTTTTAAGGACTTCGTCTCAATCTCCTTTCATTGAGGCATATTTGGCTTTATACACAACTTTCTTTTATACGGTGTATAAACCCCTTTGACTTTTAAGTTTATTCAAAAGGAATCTTTTTTATATGAAGCGTTTTACTAAACGACAAAAGGGAATGTTTTTCTTTCCGTACTTATGCGGAGACAACGACTTCTCCGCCGCCGTGACCATTATTTGAGATTCGGCTTCCTCTACAAGCCATCATTTTTTTTAATGAAAAATAAATACAAAGTTTTAACTTTCTTTTATTTTGGTATTGAAAATGGTTTTGAAAGCATTTTTATTATATCAATGTGTTGTATTTATATCTTGTGATTGAAATGTGGAAATGTTATGTTTCCTTTATGCATGTTTTATGTGATACGATTATGTTATGGTTTATGATATGTTTAAACCTATTCATATGAGGAATGCATTGGACTTAATAAGTGACGGGTGGAGCCCGCTATAGCTCCTCGATGCATCGGCAGGTCTCATGAGACAAACTAGTGTCTTGGCACCAGGCCTTGACAAAATCTTATTTGTGGTCTTGGCACGAGGCCTTGGCTACGTGGTTATGATAGTCTGACATTATGCATTCCATCATTATGAAAGTGGTTATTGATATTGCATGTGATTATTCGACCAGTAGAATATCCATGTGAAGAAGTAAATGGCATTATCTCATTTTACATTTTCCATATTATGTTGATGTTAAGTTTAAAAGTCTTTTGTTTTAGTTACACATTTCCTTAAATGTTTATGTTTATTTATGAAAGCTTCTGTAATATTGTTAACCTTACTGAGCATCTGAGCTCACCCCTTTCAATGTTTTAATACTTTTTCTAGGATGTGAAGAAGTATTTTATGAATGACCTGCAGGGATAGTCAGAAGAGGATATGAGTGTGGACTATGAAGACTTTGTTATTAGTTTTTCACTTTATGATGTAATGTAAGACTTATGAATGTATCTAGTGTTTCCAAGGCTACTAAACTAATCGGTCTTTCGAGACTTGATCTTTTGTGATCATGCCAATGTTACGAAGTAACGCACCGGCTCCGGGTAGCTGGGGTCGGGGTGTTACATCTAACATAAAATGTCATTAATAAATAATTTGAGTAAGTAAAAAGTACTTTTTATTTTTTTTAAAAATATGTATATGATAGAAAAATATACCTAATCAAAAAGAGAAATAAGATCAACTTTTATTTTAAACATTTATTTTCTTGATTCAAGTTCCAAGGAGAGGAAAAGTTGGATTAAAATATGTAAACTCATTAAATATCCAAAGGATAAGAAAATAAATGTAGTTTATAAGGATATATTATAATATCTCTTCTATTAAAATATAAAAAATCTCAAAAAAATGAGTTTGTAGAATAAATTCTTACTACTTTGGTAACTTTTAAATTGCTGCCTCTTGAAAGAGTAAAATTTAAATGAAAATGTAATTAAAATGAGTAAATATGGATTAATTTTATATAAATCAAAGGGTCAGTACATAAAACATATAAAATAAAATTGGTTCTTAATATTGAATATGTATCAATGGAGTGGAAATTGAGATGAAATACCTTACCTTACAATTCTACTTACTTGAAAGTGATTTAATATCTTGTATAATATATTTATGTTTGTCATAATTATATACCATAACCATATAAATATATTTAATATCATATATTATCCACTTATAACATCTTTTTACCTATTTGTTAACAATCATTCATTATTATCACTGATTTGGGTGATAATTGCTTCATTTTTCATGTATGTTTTGATTTGTAAGTTATGGCCCTTATGTATTGATCATGGTTATATCATATCATGAATTTAAATAATGATATAATCATAATAAATATTCATTATATACATATTTATATCTTTCATGAAAAGTAGGTATGAAAAATGAATCACATCCCTTCGTGGTGGTGGTAGTCCACATATGCACACGAGTAAGGTTATTATTTTTTAATAGGTGGAATAATAAGGAATTAAATGATATATTAAATTTATAGAATAATAATAATATCATAAATATCATATATATTTATTATTTCCTTATATAACAACCCATACTTATCATACATTAATATTATATCTTTTTATATGAATAATCATTACATTACACAAAAACATGCCCGTGGACTATAATAGTTTAGTGAATTTGGAAACATGTATCATAATCATTTAATTTGGTGAAATAACTTCAACATATCCCACAAAAATATTCTCACATATTACTCCTATAATTCATACCCTACCTAAACATTTATTCAAAACTTGGGGAAATGAAACATAAGAAAGGGTGATCTCAGATTCTTAATAATAGAAAATATAAGAGATATAAACCTATGATCATATGAATTAATAAGATAATAATATGGATATGTGATCATTAAAATATCTTCAAGAGTTCATACCCAACCTTTCATGGATCATTAATATGATTCATGGAATAAAAGTTTATCATTTCAGAAAACATGGGCCATAAAAGTGATAAATCATCATAAATCAATCATGAACAATAATATCATTTCATAAAAGTGTCGAACCATCATAAATATAGAAAAAAATTCACGTTTCAAGGTTATCTAACAAGACCATTGAAATAGTTAATAAATACACACCTATTTCACATAGTGGATCAGGATGAACCTGTTTCCCATTGTGGATCAGGACACACCTGTTTCCCACTATAGATTAGAAAACACATGTTTCCCATTATGGATCAAACCCATCAGATTGTCTCTAATTTTAATATAAATATTTACCTGATTAATTGGAGGGAGATATATGTCCCACCTATTAGATATCAGAAACCATATTTATATGTTCTATAAGATCATAAACATCCATCATATCATAACCTATGAAATTAAATGGGTATCATAAACTTTTGATGATATCAAAACTAATAGAAAATATATAGGTTTCATAATAATATTATCATAGAATAACTCGTGAAAATAAGAAGGATTCATAATCATTTTATCATTATATAACCTATGAAATATAAACGGGCTACATAAACAAATTTTTATCATAAACACAAACCGTTTAGAGAAAGAATAATAATGGTATCCTTGGACCATATCAACAGTAAGGCATAGGTAACATTAGAGAATGAAATATTATATGGAAAATAATTTTTAAATATAATATGAAACTTTTTTTTAGGAAAATATACATTCCAATTTGGAAAAATCTTTTTAAAACATAAAACATTTTTAGAACATTTTTCTTTGAAAATAACCATGAAAACTTATAAAGGAATATTTGAAAATAATTTAAAATACTTTTTAGAATAGAATTTTTTTAAAAAACCTATTAATTGAAGATTATTATAAATTATCATTTAAAAAAAATTGAAAACATTTTTAGAGAATATGGTTTTTTAATAGAACAGATTTCTGACCGAAGATAGAAATATGGTCATATTTTCATAAAAAGACTTTTTTAATTATATTAAGTACCAAAGAGTAGAAAAATGGTTCCGTTAATTGAAGATATCATTAATAAATAGATAATAATAAAATTCATAATAATTATTGAGATTTATATCATTATATTTCAATATTTGATACTTAATCATAAACAATCCAGATAAATGATGAGATTGCAACATAAAATATTTACCACTTTTGTAACATTGAATCATAAGCCCCAAGAAGGAATAACATATAATGAAACATAAAATATCATGTGGATGAATAAATTCATGAAATTAAATTTAAATGGGTATGTACATATATCTTTTTAAATAATATAGGTTCATAACATAATGTACGTGTCAAAGAAGGAAAATTGAGACAAAAATCCCTTACCAATTTGGAAAATTTTGAACTCTAAACCTGATGAAAGATATATAATCAAATGGATATATAAATAAAAATAATTTTAAATAAATTAATCATAAAAAAAATTCATGGGAATTATATACACCATATAGAGGAAACATGTGGTTAATATGATATTTGTCTCACAGAAAGTAAAAGTGAGACTGAAATCTCTTACTTTAATTCCTCAATTTCATCATATTCATTCAAAAAACTATATAATAAATAAAATTTTATTATACATCCAATAAACATAAATATATAGATATATATCATACCATATATTATTTTCTTATGACCTTTAATTACCCATTTATTAACAATTCCATGTTAAAGTTATGTTTCGGGTAATAACTAATTTGTTTTTCACATGAGTTTTTTGTTATATTCTTGGTCCTCTTAATTTGATCATGGTTAAATCACCTAAATAATGTTAAAAATGATATAAATATCATATATATTCAGTTTATTTGTGTTTAAATTTATACCTAAAATTTAGTGATAGTAAATGAAATACACTATTCATAGAGACGGTAGTCTATATGTATGCATGAACGTTGCTTTTCATTTTCTTATTGGGTTGGAAGAAAGAAAAGTAAATTATATATAGATATATATTATATTTCCAGAATAATTTTTATGTCATATATATTAAATTTTTTTACTAAACCCATCCTTAATATTCTACCTAAAGTGTGACTGAATCACATCGCTTCGTGAGACGGTAGTCCGCCGTACACACGAACGATGTTATCATATTCCAAAAAAATGGAAATCATGAAGGTGTGTATGATATAACAATTCCACAATCCTAATAACATCATAAATATAATATATAATATATAAAAAATAAATCCATTGTTATTCCCAACCTTGAAAGGTGGTAATGGAAAAATGAATGATATCGGTTTGTGAGGTGGTAGTCCACCGTACACATGAATAATGATTTCATTACCCATTTAATGGAAGTGTGTAAAATTATTGGTCATAAAAATAAAATAAAAACATCCAATTATTTTTAATACACTATTTTTTTATATAATCATGGTATAATAATAATTTAAGCTGTTTGAGGAAGAAATAAAAATAAAACGCTCGTTGATGAACGTTACCTCTTCTTCGGGTATCCTCCTTAGGTCTGCATTGAAGCCCTGCCTGGTTGGATTTATATAAAAAGTAAGGATTCTAGTATGAGAATATGGAAGTTATTTTGGTACATATTTTTCAATCCAAATTTCTTGATAGGTGTGATGAAGTAGGGATATTGAGTTCTCTTTTATAGTTGTAGAGGAGTGACATTCTTGTAAATACACAAAGTTATTCACTATTAGGAGGTCAATATTACCTCAAGTGGATCCAAATTTTATAATTAAATGTGTGTAGGGATTATATGGTAAAAAAATACCTCCAAAAAGAAATTTAAACACATATTTTAAACATTTTATTCCTTAACTTCCAAGTAAACTCAATTTTTACCATTTTGGTTTTTCACTATGATAACTAGTTTTCTAGAATTGGAAATTCATCCTTTATCGCTAAATTAATATGAGAATTATTAGATAATTTGTACCCAATTATTTTAAATATTATATATAATTTATAAATTTTAAATTATATGTGTGTTGGAAATTAATTTTAACACAAGAGTATGTAATGTGCAAAAACATTGATTAACCCTAATTGCTCTAATAGAGTTTTTACTATTTAGGGGTCAATATGTTTATTATAAAAGGTTAATTGGTCCATTAATGGACCATATTTAATATTTATTAGAATTTTAAAATCACTTGGAAGAATATATGTTTTTTTTGGTAATTTTAAATAATATAATAAAATATCATTTATTATAAAATAACATTAACATTAATTTTGACATTATTAATTTAATTTGATTTTAAAATATATAAAGACAATGATGTAATTTGAATAAATTAAGTTATAAACTATGTAAAATGATATATTACTCTACAAAATTAATTTAAGATAATAATTCATTCAATTTACTTCACTTTCAATATTTTTAGTATCATTAATTTTAGTTTAATGTTAACTAAATAATTACTGTGTTGGAATTTATTAAAAAATTTAAGTAACTAATTAATCTATAAAAATTAAATTTAAATTATTATGATAAAAAATAATTTATATTTAAAAATAATATGACAACTGAACCAATGTTTTTTTACCTATCCCAAATTACTTTAGATATTAGAAGTAAGAAAAGTATCTTTTTTATCGTTTTCATTACTTAACTTATTATATGGGTCATATTCAAAGAAAAGTGGCATGGAATTTCAAAATTTCATAACATTTTATGAAAAAATTAGAAATAAACTTATTAAATAAAATTAGGATAATATTTTAGGCCACATTCACTCTTATCGTTATAGTTTAACCCCTAGTAAACACAGATTTTACTTTATCTATGGTAATGGATTTTTACTGCATTCACTATTAATTTTAGTAAAAAAATAAGTTGAAATTATTAAACATTAAAAAATATTTGGATTAAAAATATGGAATCTATTTTTCAAATTAAATTCACCAAAGTTTCAAAAAGTAATTTAAAATTAATCTCGTAGACGTGATGAGAAAGTAGGTTTTTATAACAAAAATGATCAAAAGTTTAAAAATTTTTTATATAGAAATTTAAATATAAAAATGATTCCAATGACCTAAATTGGATTAATAGATGTATAATTAAATTAATTATACTTTAAAACCAATTTAAAATATAATTTAAATTTATAAATTAAATAAAATTAAAAGGCAGTTTTCAATTAATATTCAGTATGATTTCACTATTCAAAAAATGAAACTTTTCACTTAATACCCAAAATTTTACCCTAAACTAATTTTTAAATTATAATTTTAAAAATTAATTTTATTTTATCAAATTCATTTTATAAAATATTAAAATAATTAATTTTTTTTGTTCACAAAAAAAACATTATTTTTTGAAAACATTATTTTTGAAACATATAAATACTTTACAAAAAATTATGTATTTTATTATCAATATGTTTTCTTTAAATAAGAAAAATATACTTAATATTTAAAAATTATTTATTAATATTAATATTACTAATTTTAATATAAAGGATATAACGATTAAGTTTATATAATTATATTAACAATATATCATATTTTTTTAAAACTCAACGTTTTGTGTAATATAAGCTAAGACAATGTTTCTTATAGCGCAAGATTAACTAGGTGTTGCATGTAACACCATCCGTCAAAGAATTTTTTTTTTCAAAATAAATATTTCAAAAAAACTTGGGGTGTTACATTCTACCACCTTAAAATGAATTTCTTTCTAGAATTTCATCTCAGTCATCAAAGGTTTAACATTTGAAAATTCCTTCTTAGAAACCCACATTGTAAAATTAATAATAAAACTTCTCATAAAAAGGGAAATATGGAAATATAATGGTTACCCAAATTAACTCATAACTAGGTTTCACATTGGAGAACATAGTTGGGAAGTGAAAACATGGACATAGAAGAGAAAACTAACACCCAAATACTGATGGAAAGCAATAGCGAACATTGATCATAAGAATGTGAGTGAACATTGATAATGTTAATGACCATAAATCCATAAATCTATGAATATTTAAGGGGCCATTTTATTTATTTAAAATAAAGGTATTAGGATAACCTTTGTGTTTCAAGATCCTCTCCTAAAGTTTTAGTTTTTTATGTGAAGATATACTTACATGATTTCATTTTATTTCATAAGAAAAATATTACCCTTGGGTTGTGACGTGATCAATTTCAAGTTCATATCTTACTCCAAGAAATGAAGGTGATTTTTTTATTCTTGAATCACTAACTGATCATAATATTCATAGATAGAATGATAAGTTATTTCATCTATCTTTATCTGTCATAAAAAACAAAATGGTTAGCACAAGTTATCCAATATACATAAATATTGATATGAAGAAATAATACTTTAATCTCTAAAAACTCATTAAAAGTTAAACATAAAACATTTCATAAATGGTCAAATGTTTGACCCCTTTAAAAGATGAAAAATCAAAAACTTAGAAATAAGGTCACTAAATTTCTCAAAATCATCTTAACATTGATCCCCTATATATCATAAATAAACTCTTGATTGTCACATATCAGACATGAAAATACCTTTATCACCTATTATCTTGAAACATGTGAATAACATGAATTAACATAAAAACTTATTGAAAACATGCATTCTTCCTTACTCCTTAAATAAAACATTGATTATTTGATATATTCTTTAAATCTAAAAAAATTTAAAACTCCATCAATGATAACATCAACTACTGTGTCAAAAAATCCTTTATCAGTTATAAGGTCATCCATACTATCGAATTTACTTTATTCAAATCAATAATCTCTTTATCCTAACTTCAAGAACACATTAAGGGTTATATTTACATTAATAAGTATTACAAGAATATCACCTTTCAATTAAGTAACCATTCTTGGTTATCATCATCTTTCAACATATTATTTCAAGTACTTAATGAAAAACATATAATAAACAATCATTTTATATTTCCTGATTCATAATACTTGAATTCCAATACATAAATACTTCAATCATTCCACTTACTTCTCAAATATTTAACTAGGAATATTTTCCTTATTACTTAACACTTATTTCCTTTCACATGTAATTGGTAGTATCTTTATCATCAATAATATAACTGTTACTCATACCAACTTTCTAATTCTCTTCATAGGATTTCCCCCTGGGACAATTATTTTTATAATTCCCATACTTTACACATTTAAAGAACTTTCCCATTGATAATACCTTAGGAATACCCATATTATTATCCATTGTGTTAACCAAACTTTTCATTATTTCCTTTGGAGTTACTTTCTTTGTTTCCTTATTTTAAATAGTCAAAACATCTTCCCAGTCCTCCGATACATTTACTTGGGTGATTCTTTCCACATTCTCAACATATATGAAACTGAATTTTATTTTCTCCATGGTTACTATAAACTAAAATCTCAATTAACTCTTCCCTTATATTGTTTTGGTGATTCTGATTATTATTTAAGGTACAAAGTGTTAATCATGTTCCTTGAAAAACGATTAGGAATAATCAAAACATCCTTCACTCCAGTCATATTCCCATTTGGTTGCTTACAGTCACTGAATTTTTCATCAAATTCCATGTTATCATGATTAATTTTAGTTCCATCCATTAAATAAAACCAAAAATTATAGTGTAACACTAATCATAGTATAAAACCACATAATCCTAAAAAATAACTTATATAATGTCTAAATCTAGACACCTTATTTTAAATATATGATAACTTAAGTTTATCCAAGGTTATTCATAGTTATCTTCTATTTAAATCCTTCATGATGGTTCCTAAAGAGTTTGTGATTTTCAAAGCAAAACCCTAGGAGTGTAAAACCAGGTGTGCAACAAGGCTCGTTTTCATACACCATTTCCCCATCAATTCTAGATAAATATGGTGTTTTTAGAGTTGTTACACATAGGTAAATCTATGAAAAATCCAAATCCACTTGTAGTATCCAGACAAAGATGCACTTTCTTGGAATCCACTCACTATATCCTTTACTAAAATTCTAATACATTTTCCTATACCTTAACTTGTACTTATACTTATCCTTAGAAAAATACCTAGGCATATCATTATAAATATACCTAGGGATTTCACTAAAGTTTTATCATCTTAGTTTACAATAGTAAACTAATACTTTCCTTTGTTACAAATTATAGTGACCCAGTATTCTCATACATGTATATTATATCTTCTTAGACAAATATTCATTACATTAAACAAAAAACTCCCGTGGAACAAAATAGTTTAGTTACCTTGGAAACTTTAAACATAATCTTCTAATTTGGTGAAATATCTTCAATATCTCTCATAAAAAACCTTCCCACATAGTAATACTCTTGGACATTCACTACCTAAACCTTTATTCATAACCTGGGGAAAGGAAACATAAGAAATGGTGAGATTAGATGACCAATAAGGGTAAAAAAGGGATATAAATATATTATTATATGAATGAATAATATAATAATTAGGGTATGTGATCATGAACATAACTTAAAAATTTTATACCCAACCTATCATGGATCATAAATATGTGTCTCGGAATAAAACTTTATCATTTCATAAAACAATGGCCATAAGAGTAAGAAATAATTAAAAATAAATCATGAACCATAATATCATTTCATAAATGCATGACACCATCATAAATATAGAAAAACATTTCAGGTGTCATGGTTATCTATCAATACCATTAACATAGTGGGTCAGGATGCACCTATTTACCATAGTGGATCAGGATGCACATGTTTCCCATTATAGATTAGGACACACCTATTTACCATTTTGGATCAATCCATTCAAATAATTTCCAATTTTTATGTAAATCTTTACCCAATTCATTTGAGTAAGATTTTTTCTCCACCCATCACATAATTGAAACCATATTTATATGTAACACAAGATCATAAAAATTCAACATATCATAACCCATGAAATGGAATGGGTATTACATAAATTTCATCATATCATAACCTTTATAAAAGTGATAGGTTTTATAAATTTTTCATCATAGCATAACCCATGAAAAAAGTGTGTTTTATAAGAATTTTATCATGGTGTAAACTATTAAAGAGAAATGAGTTTCATAAACAAATTTTTATCATAAACACAAAACATTTAGTGAAATAAGAATGATACCCTTGGATCATAAACCTATTAAGGAATAGGTAAAATCAATATATGAAATATTATATGTAAAATCATTTTGAAAGATCATTCAAAACATTTCTTAAGGAAAATATCATTTCCTCTTTGAAAAACACCTTTTAAAACATAAAAAAAATCTGAGAACCTTTTCATTAAAAATAAACTTGAAAACCTATAAAAGAAGCTTTGAAAATAATTTAATTTTTTTTTAAATATAAAATATTTTGAAAATAATTTTCCTTGAAAATGATATTAAAATATAATTTGAAAAAAAATTGATTTTTTTTTGAATTTTTTTAGAAAACATGGTTTTAAAATAAAATAAAAATCTGACTGAAGAGATAAATAAAATCGTATTTTTCTAATTTTTTTCCTAATTAGAATAAGTAGAAAAGGGTAGAAAAATTATACCATTTATTTAAGATATCATGAACAACTATATTAAAATAAAATCATGATAATTCTTGAGAGTTATATCATGATATTTCAACATTTGATACTTAATCATAAACAATCCCGATAAATGATGGGATTGCAATATAAACTATTTACCACTTTAGTAAAATTGAATCATATGAACCATAAATTAATAAAATAAAATGAAACTTAAAATATCATTAGGATGAATAAATTAATTAAATTATATTCCAAAGGGTTTTTACATACCCCTTTTAAAATAATATAGGTGCATAACATATTGTACGTCTCAAAGAAGGAAAATTGGGAAAAAAATCCCTTACTGATTTCGTAACTTTTGAATATTAAACCCATAATAGAGAGATAATCTAATGAATATGTAAATAAAAATATTTTTAATTAAAATATTCACCAAATACATTCATGGATATTATGTAAACCACATAAAGGAAACATGTGTTGAAAATGGAATTTGTCTCACAGAAAGTAAAAGCAAGATGAAAATCCATTACCTTAAGTATTGTCTTCCGTCATATTTGTTAAAAACTATTTTTTAATAAATATAAGTTTATTATAATTATATTAAATAAAAATATTCATATATATCATATCACATATTATTTTATTATGACCTTTTATTACCTGTTTATTAAAAATTCCATGTTAAAGTTACATTTTGGGTAATAACCACTTTGTTTTTCGTATAAGTTTTGATTTCTTATAATTTTGTGCATATTTATTTGATAATTGTTCCATAAATTCTATAATTATAACCATGATATAAATATCATACATATTCAGTATATATGTGTTTAGAGTAATCCATAAAATTTAGTGATAGGAAATGAAATACGTCATTCATGGAGAGGGTAGGTTGTACGTACGCATGAACACTGCTTTTCATTTTCTTATTGGGATAGAAGAAACAAAAATAAATGATATGTATATAATAATTATAGAATTATGTTTATGTCATATATATCATTTTTTTTATTAAAACCATGCTTAATATATTGCATGTAAAGCATGAATTAATCACATCGCTTCGTGAGAAGGTAGTCTGCGGTACACACGAACGATGATATCGTATTCCCATAAAATGGAAATAATGAAGGTGTGAAAGATATAATAATTATAGAATCATTATAACATCATAAATATCATAAATATAATATATAAACAATAAAACCATCATTATTTCCAACCTTGAAAGGTGGTAATGAAAAAACAAACATCAGTTCGTGAGGTGGTAGTCCGTCGTACGGAGGAACGATGATTTAATAATGCATTTGATGGAAGTGTGTGTAGTTTTAGGTCATAAAACTAAAATAAAATATCTCATTATATTTATGATATTGATGATATTATATAATCATTAAATAATAATAATTAAAGGGTGTGGAGGAAGAAATAAAATGAAAATGATCCTTGATGAACATTACCTATTCTTTGGGTATCCTCCTTAGGTTTTCACTAAAGACTTTATTGGTTTTATTAATATAAAAATTAAGGATTATAGTACTAGGTAATAGAAGTTGGGAAGTTATATGGGTAGAAATTGTCTGATCCAAATAGCTTGAGAGGTTTGATGAAGTGGGTAGAGTGAGCGCCCTTTTATAGTTGAGGAGAAGTTATATTTTTGTAAATACTCAATGGTATTCCATATTGAGAAGTAAATATTACATTAAGTGGAACAAAATATGATAATTAAAGGTGTGGAGGTATGATATGGTCGGTCTATACCTACACTACACATTTAAACATATGTTTTAAATATTTATATCCTTAACATCCAAGTATACCTATTTTTACTATTTTAGTTTTTCACTATTGTAACTATTTTTCTAACCTCAATAATTTATCATTTATGACTAAATTAAAGTTTAAATACTATGTGTTTTGGAAATTAATTTTAAGGCAAGCACATGTAACATTCCAAAACACCGCTTTAACTTTAATAATGCTAATATAAATTTTACTATTTAGGGGTCAATATGTTCATTATAAAAGGTCAATTCTTCCATTAATGGACCATATTTGATATTTATTAGCATTTGAAAACTACTTGGAGGAAGATAATATTTTTATTAATTTTAAATCACTTAATAAAATATCATTCATTATAAAATAACATTACAATCAATGTTGACATTATTAATTTAATATGAATTTAAAAAATGCCAAGACAATGATAGAATTTGAATATATTAAGTTCAAACCTATGTTACATTATATATTCATATAAAAATTTAATGTAATCCAATAATTTAATCAATTTACTTCACTTTAAATATTTTTAGTATAATTTATTTTAGTTCAATATTAACTAAATAATTTCAGTGATGGTGGTTCTTAAGCATTTTATGTAACCAATTAATATCTAAAAATTAAATATAAATTATTATGATAAAAAAAATATATTTTAAAATAATATTTATAACCTCAACAATTTTATTTTTATCCCCATCCTAAATCATTATAGATATTAAAATTAAGAAAAGTATATTTTTTTCCTTTTTCTTTACTTAACATATTATGTGGGTCATATTCGAAGGAATGTGGCAAGGAGTTGCCATATTTAAGATATTTTTATGGAAAAAGTAAAAATAAACTCATTAAATAAAATTAAGATAATATTTTAGTTCATTTTAATGCTTATCATTCTGGTTTAACCCCTAGTAAACTCATTTTTTCTTTAAGTACGGTAATTAATTTTTAATATATTCACTTTTAATTTTGGTAAAAAATTAAGTTGAACTTATTAAAAATTTTAAATTATAATTATTTCAAATATGAAATCAATTTATATAAGTTTAATTAAAATAAGTGGAAAAAATAATTTAAAATTAGTCCCATAGACGTGATGAGAAAACTGGTTTTTTATAGACAAAATAATCAAAAGTTTACAAAGTTTTTATATCTAATTTCAAAATAAAATTGATTTAAATGAACTAAATTGTGTTAATAAATGTATAATTGAAATAATTACACTTTAAAACTAATTTAAAACATAATTTAAATTTATAAAAAAATTGAACAAAAAAGAAGTTTTCAATTAATTTTTTTATTTTTTCACTATTCAAAAAAATGAAAGTTTTTAGAAAATACCAAAGAATTAAACCTAAGTTAATTTATAAATTATTATTTAAAAAATGAATTTTATTTTATAAATTCATTTTCTAAGAGAGTAAAAAAATTAATTTTATTATTCTTCACCAAAAATAAGTTTTTTTTGGAATATAGTTTTTTTTGAAACATATAAAGACTTCACAAAAAATTATGTATTTTATTATCAATATGTTTTATTTATATAAATCCAATATAATTAATATTTAAAAATTATTTATTACTATTTATATCACTAAGTTTAATGTCTAGGTTATAATGGTCAAGTTTATATAGTTATATTAATAATATATCAAGGCTTCATTAAAATTTAGTGTTGCACGTAACATAAGATAATTTATATAGTTATATTAATAATATATCATTGCTTTGTTAAAATTTAGTGTTGCACATAACATAAGCTAATCCAGAGTTGTGTGTAGTAAAATCTTAACTTGTTGTTTCATGTAACACAATACATCAATGAAATTTAATTTATTTGAAAAAAATAATTCATAAAAGATCTAGGTGTTACACTATCATTATGAAAAGCCGCGTGTGACAGTGATGGAAAAAATTACATCGGTTTGCGAGGCTGTAGTCCATCGTACACATGAATGATGGTTTTGTTTTCCATTTTATATAGAATTATATGGACAAATAATATGAAATAAACATAATATCATCTAATTATGTGGGATATAATAATGTTATTTTATTGGAATTGGTATTACATAATTGATGGTGGTAAAAGAGGAAGAAAAATGAAAGTGTTCAGTAAATAGGATTACCTATTCATTAAAATTTTATCCTCAAAATTTTTAGGGATATTAATTTCTAAACAAATGAGGGTGGTTCTTCTTCATAACATACTCAGGTTCCCACACTACATCTTCTATTTTATTATTTCTCTAAAGTAACTTTACCAGTGAAGTTAACAATGAGATATGAAACACATCATATACTTTAGAGAGGCTTGGTTTCATTTCCAAATGGTAATCCACAAAACTAATTGTTTCTATAATTTGAAAAGGTCTAATGTACTTAAGGCTTAGTTTTCATTTCTTACCAAACCTTATAACACCCTTTCCTAGAGATACTTTCATGAAAACATGATCTCCCACTTGAAATTCAAAATATTTCCCTCAGTTATCAGCATAATAATTTTACCTAATTTGATTTTATTTAATATGGGTCTAAATAGTCTTTACCATCCTCACTATATCCTTGACAAGATCTGGGTCTACAAGATTCCTTTCACCGAATTCATTAAAAAAAGTTAGAGTATGACATATATTTCTATATAATGGTTCATAAGACACAATTTAAATACTTTAATAGAATCTATTGTTATAAGAAAACTCCACTAGAGGTTAATAATAATCCCATATACCTTGAAAGTAAAGCGATCACAAACTCAAAATGTCTTCTAATGCTTGAATAGTTCTTTCAGACCATCCATCAGTTTGATGATGATATAAGGTGATCAAATGAAGCTTGATATAAAGATTATGCTAAATACTTCTCTATAATTTTTATGTCATCCATGGACCATGATTAGACGAAATTAAAATATTTTCACCATGAAGTCTTAAAAATTCATTAATATAGATAAATTCAAGATTATTAAGAGGTAAATCTTTACTTATATTGAGGAAATGTGCATATTTGGTAAAGTGATCAATAATAACCTATATTGCATCATTATTTCTAGGATTATTTTGTAATACAGTGAAAATGTATACAAAGATATCGTTCCATTTCCACATAGTAATAGGTATATGTTTCATGATTCCTCTAGGATGCCATCTCCCAACCTTCACTTATTAACAAACCAAGCATCTTGATACATAATCAGTAGTTTCCCACTTTATATAATCTGAATATTTTTCCCTTTAAATACTTATACATATTGGTGCTACTAGATAATATAGAGAAATTAAATCTATGAGAATCATCTAATAATTAAATTTTTAGGTTAGGTATAGATGAATCACATTGCCTCTTTCTAAATTTTAAAACACCATCTTTATAAATGAGTACTGCCAGTTTCCCATCATTCACAAATTTAACTTTATTTTAAAAATTACTATCATTAGGAAGAGAAATTATTATATTTTGTAATAATGATAGTTTGTAAATAATTTGAAAAAAGTGTGATGTTTCCCATTCATTAATAATTCCCTTATCCATATTTAATATATCAATGAACATTAGATACCTATTAATCCTTTTTCTTTATAAGACTCCATGATCTTTCCTACTCAATACATCCACTAACTTATTGGCCTTCATTGGGTGGTAGTGTATTGAGAAATTAAAATACTTTTATAGATCGAGCCATATTCTTTGCCTCATGTTGAGCTCTTTTTGTGAAAAATGTATTTCATACTCTTATGATATGTGTATATCTCATATATTTCACTGTAGAGGTAATGAATCGATATATTCAAAGCTAATTTTACTACTTCCAACTCAATATCATGAGTTGGATATTTATTTTCATGAGTCTTTATCATTCTACAAAAGGACACACCCAAGTCCCTTCTTTAATGCATCACCATATGTTACAAATCTATCCTTTTATGATGGTAGATTAAATATCATAACATTTACCAATCTCCTATTAAATTGTATAAAAAATTATTTACATTCATTTTTCTATATGAACTTAACCTCTTTATATGTATTATTGGTTAATAAGTTATCCAATTAGGATTTTTTTGAACAAATCATTGATAATAACCTACCATCCAAGTAAACTACATACCTCATTTATGTTTTTTGGTGCAATACATTCTTTGACTTCCTTTTCCTTTAAAGGATCAACTTAGATTCCATCCTTGGAGACAATATGGCCATGAAAATAAACTTTATAATGGTAGAATTCACACACTCTAAATTTAACATATAATTCTTTTCCTCTAATAGACTCAAAAATGAACCAAAATTGATTCTCTTGTCCCCATAACTTTTAGAGTACACCAAGATATCATCAATAAATACCATAATAAAACCATCATGATATTACTTTAATAATCTATTAATAAAATCCCCAAAATAGAGGGTTCATTATTTAATCAAAATGGGATTACTATAAACTCATAATGTCTATACCTCACTTGATATTTTGTATTTGGAATATCTTCCTTCTTTATTCATAATTGATGATACCCAAAACTAAGGTCAATATTTGAAAAATATTGATATCCTTGAAGTTGATCAAATAATTATCAATTTAAGATATATGATATGTTTTCTTTATAGAAATAACATTGATTTACTTATAATCAATGCATAGCCTTATAGATCCATAATTATTCTTAATGAAAAGAATAGGGGATGCCTAAGGTGAAACACTAGGGAATATAAATACCTAATCACATAATTAATTTAGTTTTTTCTTTAGTTACACTAATTCCACCTTGTCCATTCTATATTAAGTAATTGATATAGGTCTTGAATCAGTGATTTAAAAAATGTAAAAAAACTTAATGCTCTAGCGGTTGTCTAGGAAATTCCCCAAGAAATACATCAATTTATTCCACAACATCCTAAATTTTAAGATTTCCATTCCCTTATGTATATTATGTATGATCTTCTTACCCAAGAATCTTATTGAAAAGAGATAATAGAACAAGATCTAAACATGAAATAGATGATGAAGTCTCCCCTATAATGATAAAAATTCCACATTTTCATTACAGATCACAATTTCCTTTACTTAGTATTTTTTTTATTATATTTTTAAAGATAGACCATACCAAATATTATATTAAAGTTAACCGTAGATATAATAGTCAAGTCTAAAAATTTAGCATATCTATGTTTCATAATGATAACTGACTGATATATCCTTATTGTGGTGATATTTTCACTAGTAGTCTTGTAAGAGTTTGTGTCCTAGAACCAACTGATTGTACTTTGATTACATGGAAATTTAATGTATTTAAATGTTAAACATATTATTACATATTTTTCATTTTTCTGCATGACTGTGATGTAATAATGTCCTAGAGTATTTGTTGCATTGATAAGGTCATGGCAGTTCCCCAATTTGATGAGAACCTTGAAATGATATAAAAATATTCTTAAATATAGTTATATAGTTGGATGAAATACTATAATGAGACACATAGAATGTAGAATATCAGGTGTGAGTACTCATTAATAGATGATACTTCCTCTCATAAAGTTCACACTTGGTAATCTCCAAGATAGGAGGTTATGAGAACAAAACTGACAGTAGGAATTCCGTATGTTTTGGTGTCATCAGATATTTCTATCTGTGAGCATGTGTAATGATATTTAGATTTTAAGATTATCATTAATATGTGTCACGAATTTCACACTTTGATTTACTAATGAAAACCGTCATAGAGATAGTTGGTGGGAAGTAGGGTATGTTGGGTGCATCACGAGTGACATGTTATTAATGGATAAGTTGAGGAAGTATTTTAACCTACCAGTTATGAAAGTTGATATATCAACCCTTTGATTGAAATAGAACCGTCACCCTAAATTCCATGTCCATGGTTTAACGATGAGTTTATTTCTGATAGTCATAGAACGTCATATCAAGCATAAAATATGATGACACTATCATTAAACCTACTTTATGAGATATTGAGACAAAGGGATTATATTATACAGTGAGAATTCGTATGTAGATGTCATTGTTTGGACTTTAAGTTATTTCTATTAGGTGCCTTGATCATTTTATAGAGACTACTCTTGGACTTTTGGCAAGACCGCCTAATGCCAATGTGAAAGAATCCTAGAGGGTCGCACACTAAGTGTTTCTGGTGGTCTCGGTTAAATTATATTTTAATTTAATTAATAAATATTATTCTCAAGACACTGGAATAATTTTATTCAAGTTAAAATGATTTCATAAATTAAATAAATATTTATTCATCGGATTGTGGTTAAAATATATTTATTTATTTTATTGAACATTTAATAAATATTTATTTACTAGTTTGTAAATAAAATATTTATTTAAGAGAATAAATTATTTATTTATTTATTCGGGTGTTCAATAAATGGAAGTGGATTTGGAGTGGACCAAGGCTGGTATGATAGTAAAATAATTATTTTCATGACGATAAATAATTAGTTAACTAGTTTGCACAAATTAAAATAACATTTCTATTATTTTTTGATGTAAAATTTTATTTATAATTCGGTTTTTTACAAGTTGGCACACCATAAATAAGGATGCATTATTATTATTAATAGAATGGGTTTTCTCTAAGGTTATGAATTTATTTAATTTCTTTTATGAAATTAAATATTGTAACTGAATACCCATGTAAAAAAATAGACACATACCTCTATTGTGCCATATACCGAATCGCACACCCGGTGAATTGAGAATTTTTTAGCTAAAAAACTTATCTCTCGAATCCTCTTCCTACAAATCTCCAGAATGCAATATGTTCTTCAAGGATGAAGAACAAATGATCAATAATGACTGACAAAAGACACTCGCTTAGGTGTGTTATCACCTAGAGAACGAGTGGTGTTGATCAGAGGCCCTCAGAGCACATGTGGATCACCGCTAGAGGGATTCAAGTTTGGATCCTTGTAAGTGCAACAAGATAATTTGGAAGGGTCATTCCGAATGATCAACATCATCAAAGAAGAAAATACCAAAGATTCATGTATTATTATCTTTATTAAATTAATTAAATTAATTATAAACATGATGTGAAAGATCCTATCAAATGTTTTTGAGCCTATTCCTTCTTTATCTAAATCTTTGATTCTATTCCATGGTGACTTTAGTTGATCATCATATTAATCCAGAAATAATCATTGATCTTGGTAAAAATTAATGTTTTGTGCCGAACCAACCGTGCTTCCCCTGCGCCCAAAACCTACAAGTGGTATCAGAGTAGTTACATCATATTTTATAATTATTTAAATATTTCATTGATGATTTACACATTTAATAATTTAGTTGTTTCAATCCAATTTAATCGTTCTTCAAACCTGAATTTTGAGATATGTTCCTCCTCTTTCGTTTCTCTTTCACCTTACCAAAATGACATTTTCTTTTAATTTTGATTAAAATAAATCAGAGGATATCATCTGGAGGTGCCAAAGGTTCTTTTCCATACAACACCAGAACACATGTTGTGAATTCTGCAGGACACACCATGTAGTCAAGGTTCAATACACTAGGTCTGGTCCACCAAACTAAGCCTTGTCATTGGAGTTTGTCTAAGTATTAATGAATCCATGTGTTTAAAAGGAATAGGTGGCACACAGTTTCCGGATTACACATCGTGTGGCCCAATGGACCTGGTGTGTAGTGCCTTCGAGTTAGGGTTGAACCGTGTACCCCGTACACAACTTTCCCGGATGGAGATCGTGTAATGAGGAACTACACGGTGTGTGACCCACTAGACATACTGTGTACTCCCAAGATTTCCGAGGTACAATCACATGCTGTTTCCCTGGGCGTGTACTTCAAATGGACAGTGAACAATAGTACACACTGTGTAGTTGGAACTACATGATGTGTACTCATCCAAATCATGCAGATTTATTAAAATTTATTATTATATTATACAAACCCTTGAGATGTGTACTATCGTGCAAGTGTAAATCCTAGGAACAACACGTGATAGGTCTTTTATATATATGTGTTTAATTTAACATCTGCATAATATTCATTTATAATCATTGGGAAGTTATGAATAAGAATTCACTAGGTTGCCTCCAAGGTAAAAGTTACGTACAAAGATAATTTTAAATGAATTTATTTGTTTAAAATTATGATAGATGATAATTTCAAGGAAATTCACAAAAGGGTTTACGATAAAAAGATTGAATTATTAAATATGATAATTAATTGATTCAAGCATGATTTATCTTAAACAAGAATGATTAAATAATTTAATGCTAGTTTTATTTATGCATAAATATCATTTCATGTATAGATGATCATCGACTATACCAATACCTTTGTATGTGGATTGTTTCTTTTAATTAATTAATTTAAATTAAATTTATTGTCCTGCAAGCCTACTTCTTATTAATATGTAAGGCCTACGTGCCCAAGGTTTATTTTATGAAAAAACCAATTTTTACCCCTCACCTACATGTGAGTTAAAGAAGGCATATTTAATAGATGGAACTCCCAATCTAGTAGAGGTGGTTCAAGCTGGAGCCTAGATGAAATCAATCCCAGGAGATATAGAGGTGGATAGGTGGAAAGCTATAAACACAAACCCAAAAGGTTCAAGGTGTTTCTCCCCTAGGACAGAGTTAGTTTATCAACCACTAGATAAACTAACCATTATAAAATCTCATGATCATGCCCTTAACATTATTTTATTTATGTCAGATTCATGATTTATCATTATGGATGTGTTTTCATGATCAAATAATTAATGAATTAAACAATCATGCAAGATGGAACTAAAATAACCCAAGATTATGCCTAAATATTATCAAGACATGGTTAATCACTTATGTAAGTTCCAGTTAATATTAATAAGCATGAGATAATGATAATAAGAAATTCACACATAAGGGATAAAAATTCCTCAAGTAAAATATTAAGTCAGACCAGGTCTTCTGTTACTTGATTAAAGGAAAAAATCAATAAAACTATGTGTCTGACAAACCCTTGTTGGGACATTTAATTTTATAAAGGAATACCTTATGAAAGGTTTCGGGTTGACTTAACCATATTACATCAATAAAAGTATCCCTTGATAGAATTTATGTTATTTTGGAGGCAAGAGTTGAGGAAATACAAAGTCATGATTTCAGGATTGGGGAGTCCACTCAAAAGATCAAGGAGCTGCAATCCCATAGTTGGAAAAGACCTGCCTACTTAAGTACCTTCAAATAGATTGACCAACCCTTTTTGGGGTTATGCGAAGTGGAATATGGATCCTTTCCACTAGAATGTCATGGAAACTAGACATTCCAAGTTCAATGGTGAGGGCCATTGGGAGTTGAAAAAATAGTGGGAGACATAATAAAATTAATTTATTATTCCTTTTAAAAATGTAATCAAGAAATCAACTATTATATTTTCTCTTAAATGTAGAATAAAAATGATAAACTTTTCAACCACACTATTCATGCAAACAATTCTGGATAAAGACAAAATCCTCACCGGCAGTAACTTCCAGGAATGGTTTAGATGCCTTCAGGTTATCCTACACCATGAATGGAAGTCTTATGTGTTGGAGTCAGCATTACCTGATCTGCCTACCAAAGAGGCCAGTGATGAGGATTTCCTGGTATATGAGAAACATATGAACAACATAGTCGATGTTCAATGTTTGATGATATCATCAATGTATAGTGAGCTCATGAAGTATCACAAAAGCATGGATGTCTATAGCATGATCGAGCACCTCTGTGGTATTTACCAGGAGAGAGAAAGACATGAAAGGTTTGAGATCTACAAGGCACTCTTTCAGAGTAAGCTTGGAGAAGGTTCCCTAGCTTGGCCTCATGTAGTCAAACTCATTGGCTACATTAAGCTCCTTGAGGTTCTAGGGTTTAAACTCCCCGAAGAACTGGTCACTGATCTCATTCTTACATCACTCCCTCAGAGATTCTCTAGCTTTATTGTTAACTTCAACATGAACAACATTAAGAAGTCTCTATCTGATCTTCTTATCCTCATTCTCCAAGTGGACAAAGATATGAATCACTAAAAGAATTATGTACTTATGGTGAATAAGAGGAAAGGGAAGGTGAAGAGATTTAAGCCCAAAGATTATTCACAGCCTTCCAAGGAAAATAATATCAAAGAGGAGGCAAGGGAACAATAGTTAGTTTATTTCTCATGTGGCAAGAAGGGCCACTGGAAGAAGAACTGCCCCCATCCTAAGAAGCAAGGGGAAGATTTAGGTGTGTTTGTTATTGAATGAAATATATCTATTTCTACAAATTGGGTATTAGATACAGTTTGGGGTGATCACATATGTATCCAAATAAAAGAACCAAGTATATTTAGGAAGATTGGATGAGGGGAGGTAGATCTACGAGCATCCAACAAATCCAAACTTGTTGTTGTAGCTGTTGGGGACTGCCACCTCACATTTCCAAACTAGGATGATCTTGGTGTTAAAGGGTTGTTATTGTCTTTCTTCTGTTACTAAAAACATTATTTCTATATCTAGGTTAGATACAGATGGATTTATTTTCAAGTTTGTAAATTAATGTTGCTTCTTTCACACAAATAACATTTATTTTGGTAGGGAACATTTATACAACGGTATTTGCATGTTGGATTACACAAACTTAGTAATGGAAATCGATAACAAAGATATTTCACATGAGTCATACCACACCCAACTTTGGCATCACCTAATAGGTCATGTCAATGAGAAACTTTTGACAAAGTTACATCAAGATGGATATTTAGATTCTTTCGAACTAAAAACACTTGGTGTATGTCATGCATGTTTATAAGGAAAAATGGACAAAGCCCCATTTAGTGGGAATGGTGAAAGGGCTAAAGAACTTCTTGAATTGGTTCATACCAATGTGTGTGGAACATTTCTAGTTAAAGAAAGGGGAGGGTAATCATACTTCATAACTTTTTCTGATGATTTTAGTAGATATGGATATATCTACTTAATGAGGTATAAGTCAGATTCTTTTGATAACTTCAAAGAATACAAGAATAATGTTGAGAACCATCTTGGTAAGAAGATTAAGAAACTCCACTTAGAATAAGGTAGAGAATATTTTAATCAAGACTTCATTTATTACTTACGGGAGTTTGGGATCCTATCCTAACTCACTCCTTCATACATGCCCTAGTGGAATGGTGTGAGTGAAAGGAGGAACCACACCCTGTTGAACATGGTGAGATCAATGACGAGTCATGCGAGTCTTCCATTATCCTTTTAGGGATATGCGTCACAAAAAACGACACACATACTAAACCAAGTACCAACTAAATTGATAAATGGTATTCTATATGAGTTCTAGAGTGGAAAGAAATCCATATTATCGAATTTAAATGTGTGGGGAAGAGACGTGTTTGTTAAGGCCTCTTCAGGTAACAAACTTACACCCCGAGGTACAAAGTTTAACTTTATAGAATACCCCAAGGAAAAAAGGGGATATTACCTGTAAAACCCCTTATAAAAAATGTTATAGTGGCAAGACACGCCATTTTCTTTGAGAGAGAGCACATCTCCAAAAGAGATAGTGGGATCAAGATATACTTTGATGAAGTTGAGGCTCAAGGTATACAAGAGTTGGTACAGGAACAGATTCCACAAGGCCCTATGGAAGAAAGAACTATTCTAGAGACATAATATCTATGTAGGAGTACAAGATATATTAGAGAACCAAAATGGTATAGTTTTCTAGTTACTGAGGATGGTGACTCATTATTAGTTGATAATAATGATCCTCTAACCTACACGAAAGTAGTAAGTGGCACAAATGTTGCAAAGTGGAAAGACACCATGAATTATGAAATGGATTCCATGTACTAAAACAAAGTTTGGATTTTGGTAGATCTTCTAGATGATGTAAATCCTGTTGGTTGAAAATGGGTATTCAGGAAGAAATTGGACAAGGAAGGATAATTAAACACCTATAAGGCATGATTGGTTGCAAAAGGGTTCAAACAACGTCATGTAATTGACTACGATGAAACTTTTTCACTAGTTGCAATGATGAAATCCAACATAATTTTATTGGACATTGCTTCTTACCATGAATATGCAATTTTGAAAATGGATGTCAAAACAGCCTTCCTTAATGGGAATCTTGAGAAAGATGTCTACATGACATAGTCTGAAGGGTTTATGACTCCAAAGGATGCCAATAAGGTATTCAAGTTGTAGAAATCCATTTATTGATTAAAGCAGTCATCCAGGTCATGGAACATTAATTTTGATGAAGCTATAATGAAATTTGGTTTTTTCAAGAATGAATTTGAGCCTTGTGTCTACAAAAGGTTTAATGGGATTGCAATCATTTTCTTAATAGTATATGTTGATGACATTAATTATTGGAAATGAGATACCAGTCTTACAGTCTGTTAAGGCATGGTTGAATCAATACTTCTCCATGAAGGACTTGGGAAAGGAAACATATATAGTTGGGATCAAGATCCATTATGATAGATCCAAGAGATTGTTGGACCTAAGTCAAAGTACATACATTGATAAGATACTCAAGAGATTCATTATGGAACAATCTAATAGGGGACTATTTCTAGCATCACATGTAATTCATCTTTCCAAGAAAATGTGTCCTCAGACACATGAGGAAAGATTGATAATGAAAAGGACTCTATATGCATCAGATATTGGGTCAGTCATGTACGCCATGCTATGTACTAGGATGGATATCGCCTATGCATTGAGTGCGGTAGGAAGATATCAAGCTGACCTAGGTGTCCACCATTGGATGAAAATCAAGACTATCCTAAAGTATTTAAGGCGTACTAAGGTTATGTTCCTGGTTTATGGACGAGATGAGGAACTAGTCCTCATATGATATGAAGATACTAGTTTTCAGACTGATCAAGATGACATGAAATCAGAAACAAGATACATATTCACTTTTAATGGAGGTGCAGTGAGCTGGAAGAGCTCAAAGTAGAGTGGTCTCAAATACTAATGCAGAGTCCGAGTATATCACAACTTCTAAGGTAGCTAAAGAAGCAGTTTGGATGCAAAGTTTCATCCAAGATCTAGATGTGATACCTATCAGTAAAGATCCCATAACATTTTACTATGATAATATTGCATTTATAGCTCTCACAAAAGAGACAAGTTCACATCAGTAGATGAAGAACATACTATGTAATTATCATCTATTGAGAGATTTTTCTCAGATAGGTGAAATTTCAATTAGCAGTATTTCCATAGAAGACAACGTGGTGGACCCCTTGACTAAATCCTTGACTTAGTAGAAACATGATCACTATGTGAGGTCTCGTGGACTGAGAGTCATAGGTAGTTGGATCAAGTCCAAGTGGAAGTTTGTAGGATTTGGTGTCCTAGAACCAACTATATGTACTTTGATTACATAGACATTTAATGTATTTAAATGTTATAAATATTATTATATATTATTCATTGTTCTAAATGAATATGATTTAATAATGTCCTAGAGTATTTTTTACATTGATAAGGTCATGGAAGTTCCCCGCTATGGTGAGAACCTTGAAATGCTATAACAATATTCTTAAATATAGTTCTATGGTTGGATGAAATACTATGAGGGGACACATAGCATGAATACCATCAGGTGTGAGTACTCGTAAGCATATGAGGCTTCCTCTCATGAAGTTCTCACTTGGTAATCTCCAAGATAGGTGATTATAAGAACAGACCCGTCAGTAGGAATTCAGCATGTTTTGGTTTCATAAGATATTTCTATCTACGAGCATGTATAATGATACTTATACATTAAGATTATCATTAATACGTGTCATGACTCACACACTTTTATTTATTGATGAAAACCGTCATGAAAATAGTTGGCGGGAAGTAGGGTACATTGGGTGAATCACGAGTGACATGTTATTAATGGATAAGTCGAGGAAAGATTTGTCCCTTCCAGTTATGGAAGTTGATATCTCAACCCTTTGATTGAAAAATAACTATCACTCAAAATTCCATGGACATGGTGTAATGATTAGTTAATTTCAGGTAGTCTAAGAACGAAAAATCAAGTAAAAAATTTGATGACACTATCATGAAACCTTCTTGATGAGATATTGAAACAAAGGGATTATATTACACAGTGAGTGTTCGTATGTGGATGTTGTTTTTTAGACTTTAAGTTATTTATTTTGGGTGCCTTGATCTGTTGCTAGATAATACTGTTGGACTTTAGGCAAGCCCGCCTAATGCCAACGAGAAATAATCCTAGAGGGTCATACACTAAGTGTTTTTGGTTGTCTCGGTAAAATTATATTTGAATTTAATTAATAAATATTATTATCAAGATAGTGGAATAATTTTATTCAAGTTAAAAGGATTTCATAAATTAAATAAATATTTATTCACCGGATTGTGTGTAAAATATATTTATTTATTTTATTGAACATTTAATAAATATTTATTTACTAGTTTACAAATAAAACATTTATTTAAGAGAATAAATTATTTATTTATTTATTTGAGTGTTCAATAAATGGAAGTGGAGTTGAGCGGACCAAGGCTGGTCCGATAGTAAAATAATTATTTGCAAGATGATAAATAATTATTTAACTAGTTGTCACAAATTAAAATAACGCTGCTATTATTTTGTGATGTGAAATTTTATTTATAATTCCATTTTTCACAAGTTGACACACCATAAATAATGAAATGGTATTATTATTAATAGCAGGGGTTTTATCTAACATTATGAATGTATTTAATTGCTATTACGCAATTAAATATTGTAACTGAAGCCCCATATTAATAAATAGACACATACATCTGTTGTTCCATCTACCGAACCACACAATTGGTGAATTGAGAATTATTGAGATAAACAATTTCTCTCTTGAATCCTCTTCCCGCCCCTGTCAAGAATGAAATACGATCTTTAAGGAAGAAGAAAAAGTGATCAAGAACGACCGACATAAGACACTCTTCATCGCGATAGCACTAAGAGAATGAGTGGTGTCGTTTGAAGGCTATCAGAGAAAGTGTGGATCACCGTTATAGGGATTCTAGTTTGGATCCTTGCAAGCGCAACAAGATAATTCAAAAGGGTCATTCCGGATGATCAACATCATCAAAGAAGAAAATAAAAAATAATTAGGTATTATTTTATTTATTTAATTAATTAAATTAATTATAAACATGATGTGCAAGATCCTCTCTAAAGGTTTCATGACTGTTACTTATTTATCTAAATATTTTATTCTATTACGTGGAGACTAGTATTTATCACCGTATTAATCCTGAAATAATCATTGATCATGGTAAAAATTATAGTTGGGCGCTGACCCAACCACGCTTCCGCTATACCCGTAACCTACAAGTCTTTCATGATAACTCCCTTCTTAATGTTCTTGGGAAATATCTCTTTTTCTTAGAAAAAAGGAATATATAAATGATTAAAAAGATACAGAATTAAATAAAACTTTTACTAAATTTGATTCTATGATTAAAGTACCTTATACTACATATTTTGAAAATTTAACCTATGTTATAGTGATTTCATAAGCTTAGACTACTCTCATTGTCCTCTTCTATGGTAGGTTCCCTTAATTCATGGGACATTGATTTGAATAATGACCCATTTATCTACAATTGAATCATATAATAAAAGTAGTTTTTTTTATTTACCTTACTTTAATTATCTTGGTGAGACTTATCACCACACTTAATAAACTCCCATGTTGTTCAATTATTTTCTTAGATGTTTCCTTCCATAATTTTCATATGATGAAAATTTATTCATTCAATTATTTTTCATTGAAATGTTATCTTTTTATTAGTGTTAATTCAACCTCTTATTCTATTGAGTTTTATTGAAGATGTAGGATTTATAAAATTCTTTCTCTATTTTGATGGAACATAATACCATTTCATCATATAATGAAAATGTTTGAGAAACCAATTCCCTTTAGTGGCTTATCTTAATACCTTCAAAGAAATGGTAAATCTTAATTTCTGGATTATGTATATAATCTATAGTATACCTATATAGTCTTGTAAATGTATCCTTATACTCTACAACAAACTTCTTTTACTTTTTTATTTAATCCAAGTAACTTTATCTCCATTACAATTTATTTGTCATGGGGGAAATACTTATTGAGGAATGTTACTTTAAAATTTCTTCATTCTTTATTTTTTATTTATTCTTCCTCCCAAGAATTTAGGATCAAAGAACATCATTAATCAGAAGAACCTTTATGATAATATAATTCTATTATAAAATTTCCCATTTCATTACATCCAATGGAAAACAATATCTTTTTTAGGGACTTAATCCATTACTCATCTACAACCGGATTAGTACTTCCACAAAAAGATAGAGGATTATGCCACATAAAATGATCCAATATAGGTTTATCATGGTTTGGAACATCATTTTGTTCCATATGTGAAAATATATTAGTTATAACTTGGTTTATATTCCATAACATGTCAATGATCTAATCAGATCCAACACCAGTTGTATAGGCTTTCTTAGTAGGGAAATATCTACATTGGCCACATATATTGATACCATTCTTTCTACTAGGCACCTTTTATAAAATGATCCAATATAGGTTTATCATGGTTTGGAACATCATTTTGTTTCATATGTGAAAATATATTAGTTATAACTTGGGTTATATTCCATAACATGCCCATGATCTAATCAGATCCAACACCAGTTGTATAGGCTTTCTTAGTAGGGAAATCTCTACATTGGCTGCATATATTGATACCATTATTTCTACTAGGCACCTTTTCTAAATATCGACATATATTGAATTAGTTAATAAATTTATAAATTATAAATAATATTATATAATTATAAATTTTGTGTAAAACTTAACATAAATTAAAAATTTATGTATAGCTAATCCCATAATCATAAACGTGGTTTATTTAGAAATATCCTCAAATCATATATATATATTTCAAATATTTCATAATGGTTTGTACAGAAAATGGGAATTAACCCTAGAATATCCCCTAGGATTTTAAAACCAGGTACATAGAAAGGGACCATTAAACATGGTCTGGAATTATGGTTAAGATATACTCGGCCAACTCTCTTCAAGTTTATTACCCCTAGAAGCATCTGTGAAAAAACCAGTCCCACTCATAGTATTCATACAGAGATATATTTAATAAAAAATAAAAAAATATCTAATTTACCAATTTTTTTTGATATTATTGTATACTTAAGATTATCCTAAGACCCTGTCACCAGTTTATGTTCTCTAATATTTGTTTTCATAAATCTAGTTTCTAATATTTCAACTAAACTTTCTATGATACCAACTGTAACAACCCCAAATCTAGTATCCCAAATTTGGTGTCTACTTCATTACATTAAAATAGGATATAAGGGATAATGTCACCAATCATTGATCATATTAAAAGTCTTGAGGGACTATATACATACATTATTCTTATTTTAAATTAGAAATAAAATATAAAACATAGTACAAGTAAATATTTCTCATCCTTAAAACCCATTCAAAGATTTTATATTCATATCCCAAGGAAAAAAATAATGGTGATCTCAAATGATCATAATGGTTTACGTATATTGGAATAAATCATGAGTATATAAGTATAATAGAAAATTTTTCCATGGATAATATCAGTGTAATAATCTCATAGATAATATTAACTAAATTCTCAATGGAGGAAATGTGTAGTGAAAGACATCATGATCAAGGCCATGTGTGAAAATATTTTTAAATATGGGTAGATATACACCAAAAAATATTTAATAAGGTTGGATAACTGGTTTGTCTAATGAGACCTATCACTACATAGAGGGGCTATCTATAACTAGCCCCCACCTATAACTGCATTCCCAATGCATTTCTTATATATTGATCAATCAATTTAATTCATAAAAAATATGCATTATAAAAATATATATGTATTGAGTAAATAATATAGAATATCAATATTTAATAGTTTAATCAAATAAATTTCATATTAATATTTCTTTAACAAACAACGTATGTAAAATTATTATAATTTTTAGGAAATAAGAATATATATGATGCAAAATTATGGGCGTAGGAGAAAAATGTAATGTCCAATGAGAAATGATAATAAGAAAGTGAATATTTAAAAACAAATTTGATGAATAATAGATTTAAAAGTAATAAAATATGACCATTAATTCATAAAAAATATTGGTTTTTTAATAAAATAATATCTTTCTGAGAATAAAAGAAAATGGAAGAAAATCATTAAAATAATTTTTCATTAAATATTTTTCTATGTAAAACCGTTGAAAAATTATAGAATATTCTAAATAATATAAAATAGTTATAGTGGTGGTAAAATTTTTTAATGACATATATATTAAAAAGAAACATTCCTTTTTTTAATTCTTGTAAAGAAATTAAAAAATTACCCTTAAAAAAATTTATAAATATTTCTTTAAAACCCTGTAAAAATTCATAGATTACATAAAATTTACTTAATAAATAATTTTATTAAATAAAAAGGACTTTGTTTAATTTTTTTTTGAAAAATATATACATGGAAGAAAAATATACACAACTAAAAAGAGAAATAAGACATACATTTCCTTTAAACATTTCTTTGTTTGATTCAAGTGAAAAAGATAAGAAAAGTGAGAAAAAACACGAAAAATTATTAAATATCCATAGGATATGAAACTAAATGGACTTTATGATTGACATATTATAATATTCTTTCAATTAAAACATAATTAATTTAAATAAAATGATATTTTAAAATAAATTCTTACCTATTTAGTAACTTTTAAATTGTAACCCCTTGAAATAGTAAATTCAAATTTTATTTTTAATTACCATGAATAAATAGAAATCCATGTTATATAAATTGAATGGGATATATATATATATATAAATACCACAAACCTAGTATCCCCTAACCTATGGTAATTTTATTACAATGGTACTAGATACAAGTGATCAAATCCCAAGGTTCTGAATAGTTTAACAGTCTTGGTAAAATTGATAAATAATTGAATCTCACACTACATTTGAAAGAATAAAATAAAACACAGTATATTATTTGAATTATCTCTATAATTTAATTATATATTATTCATAGTAAACTTATTGGCATCCGGGTTAAATGAAACATAGAAAGGGGTGATCTCAGATGCTAAGTAAGTGGATGCATACATTGAAATCTAAAAAAGGCATGAATAATATGGAAGGAATAAATAATGATCGAATAATTTAATATAAATAGTCACATGTTATTGAAACATATCCATATATAAAATAAGTGTTAGAATAATCACATGGAAATCAATAACTGATTTCATAATGATGGAATGAACAATTCTGGATATGTTAAACTTACCCTCGAGCACTTATTCCATTACATCATACATAAATGGATAAGGCCATGGATAAAACAAAAATTCTCTTTATTAAACATTAATACATGACTTAATTACATAAAATTACACTTGATACAAGCCAAAATAAGTAAAGGTCCAGTTTTTTTTGGGATTTGGGTACACTTCATTACAACTTCAAACATGAATTACAACATCTTTATTGAAAACAACTTTAACATGCTTGAGATTAAAACTGCATTGAATTACCTAGGGAAATACATAAGAAAGGGGTGATCCATAAATCCTAATTAGAGAATAAAAATTTCATAAAATGAAGATAATAATACATGTTATACAAGGCATATCAATGTTGCATAAAGGCACATGAATAATAAGGCATGATATCACATGATAATCATAACATGGGAAATGTGGAAACAACTTAAAACATTATATCATAAATATAGGTTAAGGATAAAATACTAAAACTTCATGGTGAAAAAATTCCCATAAAGTAATCTGGTACACCCCTATCCCAACATGACATATCATGATACTAAACATTACCAGATGCATTGGAACCCTATATAATTCCGAGCGCACCCATCACTTTCATTTCATTCTCATTCTTAAGTGTGCCACATAGATCATAAAAAAGGATTAATTCCTCATAATAATTTATTCCATGATTAATGAATTTATAATAAATACATGTAAGTTCCCAATAAAAAGTTATATGTTCATAAAAGTGAACACCCTTGATAGGAAATGGGTATGACATTCACTCTATAATTGGTTTGGCATGGAAAATCGTGGTGAAAATTTGGCAGCATAACAACATCACTTAAAAAAGTCATAAAATGGGTTTATGAGAGATAATTGGATATATAATCCTTTTTAAATGAAGTGTAAAGTAATAGGGACATGGAAGTATATTTCCAAATATTTATAATTAGAAAAAGAAGGCATACGATAGTAAATAAGCTTGAATAAAAAGATAAAGGAAAGGATGTTTATGAAATTTCGGCATGGTAACAGGTGTACATGGGAGTGATTAATGAGAGATAAAATTGTATATCATCATTTATAAATAATAAGGGATGTATGGGTGTGGTTACAAAACATACCCTATCATTATTAATTAGAAATAAAAAGGGCATAACAAGATAAAGAAACTTGGATTAAGATGAGAAAGGAAAGTACCCTTACTTGAATGTGTGGCTCCAAAAGCTTGAAAAGGGGATTCTTGAGAGCTTGTGGAACCTTGGGTGGATTCTATATATGATAGGGAATATTAATGACGTGATCCAAGAATTTTTAGTGAAGATAATTGGGAGCTTGGGTGGGTTTATATAGTAAATGAGAGGGGAATTCATTAATATTTCAAAAACATAGGTTTTTGGACTCTATATAATAAAATATTCAAAAACAAAAACCATCCCAAGAGTTTTTACCATGGTTTTTAAAAATTAGATAGTTTCATATTATTTTATTAGTAAAATGGAAGAACATATTAAAATATTACCCTTTCTTATATGAAGGTGAGTCACTCTTTTAAAGAAATGAATTTTAAATCATAAAATATGTTATATATTTTTTCGGATTCATAAAGGCATTATAAAACTAATAAAATAAACATAAAACCAATTTATTTAAATTTAAAACATATATTTTGACTATTATACCCATTATAGTATTTATTACATCATTTTTGGGTCATTATGATGTCATAAAACACAACATATATTTACACGGTATTTAATTTTTACCAAAATATTTGAATGTCTCAGAAAATCATGAAAAATTAACAATTGTATAATTTTGAAATTATGATTCAAAAAATAATATTTATTTTATCTAAATAATTTTCTAAATATGTGAATTTTTACTTTTAAAATAATATTTTACATTTATTGAAAAAATGCTAGCTTTTTGACAATAACAGTTTTTGTACCCTTATAAAAAGCACATTTCACTTCATAAAAATTATATGACCATTTATAATTCATAACAATTAATTAATGATTAATTTTTAATAAAATATATTTGAATTTATAAATACATTAATTCAACAAAATAAATCCCTTAATTGAATTTGAGTATTACACAAAAATACAATTTGTGTTTAATTGAATCAAAATCAAAATCATTTATTAAGTAAAAATACAAATGAAAATAATTTAATTATTATATAAAAATATACATATTCTTATTATTAAGGTCTTGATACATATCCCTCTATTACACCAATGTACACCCTAAGAGTTAGGTGGGCTACGGTGATACTTTCATGGGGCCGTTCGATGAACATGATTTGGGCCACAATCTCAATGAGATTAAACTTCTCCCCTAAATGGTTTATATCATGCTTAAGTTGTTGGTTCTAAAATTGGGATTGGTCAAGGGAAAATCCTAGAGACACTGTCTCCCTCTAAAGCTCTGATAAATGGGATTCATTAGGAACAATTCTACTGGTTGAGGCCATCACTTTCTTTGTCTGAGTCAATTAGATTTGTTAAAATACCTATATTTATACTAATCATGTTATCACTGTTCAAAAAATATATTAACAATGGTAATATTCTTAATGGTATTTTAAATCCAAATATATAACCATGGAAGTTCATGTGTTTTCTATAACCATATTACATAATAATAAAATTAATTAAACCATAAAGGGAAATTGCATTTATAATAGTTCGAGCCATTAAAATCTCCCCCCTAAAAAATTTCACCCTCAAAATTTTAATTTCACCCCCTTAAAATAGATGAGGGTAATTCTTCCTCATCACTTCCTCCTGTTACCATGTTTCTTCTTCGAACTTCTCGTTTCTCCACTATAATTTGACAAGGTACACTGTCTTATTTGCAGAACTTTGTATTTACAATCTATGACCTTTATTGGATGCTCATCATAAGAAGTATAATTATCTAATGGTACAACCTCTATATTTAGTACATGTGAGGGGTCAAGTATGTACTTCTTTAAGAGTGACACATGGAATACATCATGAACTCGAGATAGGTTAGGTGGGAGTGCCAGCCGATAAGACATAGATCTGATGTGATCAAGGATCTGAATGTGACCGATGTATCCTAGACTAAGCTTTCCCTTATTCCCAAATCTCATAAATTTCTTCCATAAAGATATGCAGAGGAATACCATGTCTCTAACATTAAAATCTAGGTCTTGTTGATGATTGTCAGTATAGCTATTTTGGTGACTCTGATCAGCCTTGATGTTTGAGTGAATGGTTTTAACCTTTTCCACCATTTCCTAAACCATTTTAGGACCTATTAGTTTTCATTCCACAGTTTCATCTCAACATACAGGTGTCCTATACCTCTTCCCATAAAGGGCTTAATAGGGAGCCATTTGGATGGTTGAGTGGAAACTGCTGTTGTAAGAGAACCCGACTAAAGGAATATATTGATATCATCCTCCTTTAAAGTAAATTGAGAATGTTCTTAATATGTCCTAAAGTGTTTGTATAGTTCACTCTGATTGAATATCATTTTGAATATAATAAGCTGTGATAAAGTTCAACTCTTTATTTAGAGTGTGGTGAAGACTTTTCCAGAACATAGAGGTGAATATAGGATCTTGATTGGATACAATTGATAGTGGTACTCCATGCAGCCAGACCACTTACCTAATGTATATCCGTGAAAGTAGATCTAGTGAGAATTTTTATCGTATCATGTAATATTATCCACCACAACCAATATAAAATTATTCCCTCTTGATGTTTTTGGAAGATCAATGATAATGTCCGTGGTGATGTTTTCCCATTTCTATGTGGGTATGGGTAATGGTTACATCATCCCCGTGGATTTTTTCCTTCCACTTTCACTTACTAGAAAATAAGACATCTTGATGTATATTCTGCTGTCTCATTCTTCATATTGTCCCACCAATAGTGTTCTTGAAGATCTCGATACATCTTTGTGCTTCCCAAGTGGATGGAGAAGGTTAATCTATGTGAATCATCCAACAAATCATTCTTTAACTCAGGATTTGGTGGTAAACATAGTCTTGACCCAAATCTCACAACACCTTCATCATTAACATTGAAATATGAGGATTTACCTTTCATTATAGCTTTTACATTCTTTTGAATTCCCACATAATCTCTTTGAGTATCCTTTAACCTCTCCAGAAGAGATGATTTACAAACCATTTATGAAAGGATTGATGATGTTACTATTTTTATGTTTCCCATGTCCATCCATTCCAAATCTAAGAAGATCAAATCCTTCTCAATTCTCATCAATGAAAGAATTTATATATCTATTATACTTAGAGAATATACCACTTCATCCTCTTTCCTAGGTTTGTAGTGATTTGAGCAATCATAGTCTTTGATCATCACTAACTATCTTCATTGGTGAATGTTCAACTCTTTCTGTGTGAATATATACTTGAGAATTTTGAAATCTATATATATTTCACACTCCTCCCCAAAGAGATAATTTTTCCAAATTATTAATGCAAATATCACTACATCTAACTCTAGATCATGTGTTGGGTAGTTATGTTCAAGAAATTTCAACTACCTTGAAGCATAGGAAAAGACCTTTTCATTTTTCATCAAAAAATATCCCATGAACTTCTTTGAAGCATTGATGAATTCCATGAAAAGCTATCCACTTGTGGGTAGTGTGAGCACAAGAACAATGATAAGCCTCCTTCTAAACTCCTTGAACCTTTCATCGCATTCATCATTCCAAGAAAACTTGACTCCCTTCTATGTTAGTTTGGTGAGAGGGTTTGACAATCGTGAGAAATTTATCATGAATCAGTGATAATACCCAGCTAAACAGAGTAATCTATGGATATCTGTAATTTTTTTGGCCTCATCCATCCTTCAATTGGTTTTTTCCCAAAGGGTATACAGATATACCATTTCTTGTGATGATATACCCCAAGAAAGAGACTTCCTTTAACCAAAAATTACATTTTCTTTACTTTTCATAAAGATTTTCCTTTCACAAAGTCTTTAGTGCAATACTCAAATACTCCTCATGATCCTCATTAATTTTGGAGTATATTATAATATCATCAATAAACACTACCACAATTTTTTCGAGGTAATCTCTAAAGAGTCTATTCACCAAGTCTATGAAGATTTCTGGAGAATTTTTGAGTCTAATTGCATTACTATGAATTCATAGTGACCATAACTTGTATGAAAAGTAGTCTTATGGATATCCTCCTTCACCCTAACTTGGTAATATCCTGACCACAAATCCACCTTGGGGAAGTATTGTTCTCCAAATAGCAGATCGAACAATTCATAAATTGTAACGACCCAATATTTTTTTTAAAGGAAATTACTTTCTTATAAATATGTCATAATAACATGAAATCACAACATAATTAACTACTATGTGCTATGTGACCCTTAAAACATAAGTTTTTCACTTTTGTGATGTGAATTTAAAAAATCTGTTATACTCAGTTATGACCAGTAAGTTATTTAGAGTCTAATAAGAAAAACTTAATTTTTGGTGAATAGTAACATACCCTAATGAATAGTAAGCTTACTTATGATAGTATATAAATAATATTCAAGTGTAAGTACTATATATCTATTCTTTAAAATAAGTAAACAAATGTTTTAAAACTCTTGTTTTTAGAATAAATTATTATTTTAATAAAATATTAAATTAATAATATTTACAAAATTATTTTTGAAAAATGGACTTCATTTTTTTATTCTACACATCAAAAAATGGTTGGGGTAAATTATTGTTTTTTTCTGAAATACTTGAATTTTTGATGAATAGTGAAATACTGTAAAATACCATATATACAAATTATCAGTTAAATACACTATTCAAGACATCACAAGTGATGTAAACCCACTTAGTTATAACTCACATGATAAAATTACTATTCTTGGTAATGGAATACTCACTATTCCTTGTCTTGAGGAGATATAATAAATTAATGAATTTTATATTAAGAAATCTCCTCTCTCTTCCACTATAAAACCCCCCTCTCACCCCCTTCCATTCACTCCTCTCAAGCCTTATGCCTTCTCCAAATTCTGTCCAAATACCTTCCCAACCTCCTCCACCACGTCCATCAAGACTTGGTCTCATAAAAAGACCAAAAAATCTCCCTTAAGGAGGCTCTCAAGGAAGTTTGGTTCAAGAATTAAATTCCTCTTTTCAATTCTTTGTCTTTCCTTTCAAGTTCATTTGTTTTATTTTTCTATTACCTATCCTTATCTAAATTTTGTGATGAATCCAGTACCTTATATGTACTGGAATGTTATCATGATAGTAGAATAAGTTATCATCATCTCTCCCTTTTACCTTTTTTTATACTAGTAGCAAGAACACCATCCTAGATGTGTCAATTTTCCACATTCAAGGACGATGGGATTTCAATTTCTATTATGATTCTCAATTCTGGTCATGAAACCATTCTTTTTATGGCTGAAAAATATTATTATATATAATATAACCTATTTAAGATTCTATAATCCCTTTGTACAAATGGTTATAAGTTATAAAGAAAAATGAGTTCGTTGTAATCAAAACCAAAAAATTAATGGAAACAATTACCATTAAAGTTATGTATAATAATTCATCCTCTTTGCATGAAACCAAGTTATATAAATGACCAATAACACCTGTTTATGTTCATAAATAATATATAATTTCAATTCTTGAGATTTACATCCATTCCACATACTTAAAAACAATTGAACCGAAGATTAAAATAAAGAAAATGAACACTCCGAAGCAACGGAATTCAATACAATAACTTATCAATAAGAACATAAATAAACTAACAAGAATTATGATAAACTAAATAAATGTCTAATTGGTTATTAAATAATTTATTAATAAGTATAATTTCATATTCCAGGAGCTTAAGTTGGAGAGAGGAACACGTTCAGAGTTAAGGTAAGGGGTTTTCAACCCGAACTTCCATTTTCATTCGGGTTACTTTCATTGTCTAATTACCTTAATGAAATTCTTATGTATTCTTATGTAATTCCAATAAATTCTATTTGGGTATTATATATAGGTACACCAACCATAATACTTTCTTATTTTATGGGTAGTTAAACGTTTTAAAAGGAACTTTCAAAATTGATTTCAAAATACAAACCGGATTCAAGGGAATATCTCAACTTCTTACCTATTTTCAAGGGTAATTTATAATCTGTTTTTGGAAACCATTATATTTATAAAATCACTCATTTTATTATGAAAATAATATATTATTTCACTTCTGGTTTTATACAAATATTTTTCCAAAAGAACTATTCTTTTCAAATAAAAGAGTATTTATCTCAAGATTGCTAAATGATTTTATTAGAGCATTTTAATTTGATTAAACACTCTTTTTGTTTATTATGTATTATTGGGTTTAATAATTTATGAATTCATTAACCAAATTTGATTTAATGGTTTATGACTAACACTATTGTGGATGAACTATCCTAAAACCATTCACCATATTACTCGGAATGGTTAGTGTTTTATGTTTAATGATTGGGGAAAGTTGGTTACATTTCATATGATAGTTTCAATATGAATGTATATGTTGTTTATGTTTATCCCTGCTCATATGAAGAATTCATTAGACTTATTATGTGATTTGTGGGGCCTACTAAAGCCCCTCGATGCATCATTAGGTCTCACGAGACAACTAGATGAGGAATTGACCGATGCCTTTCCCAATGTGATATGGATTTTGGATGAGGCCTTAATCATTAGACGTCTTGGCCGAGGCCATAACAAAATATTTCAAAATGTCTGACATATGAACTTCCCTCATTATGAAGCTTGTAATTGAAAGTTCATGTGGTTATTCGACTAGTAGAATACCCATGATTATGTTTTGTTATGGCATTATTTACTCATCTCATTTTCCTTCCATAATGTGTTTAAGTTTATTATTAAAGGCATGTGTTTTCAATTATGCCCCATGCCTTATGTTTATATAATATTCTGCTGTATTTATTACTCTTATTGAGCGTTTGAGCTCACCCCTTTCTTATGTTTCATTTTCTCAGGACATGAAGAAGTTTATTATGAATGACATGCTGAAATAACCTAGGAGTTGTGGGTGTTGTCTAAGGTGTTTCTTGTTGTATTTCTCTTCAAGTTGTAATATTGAACTTATGTATGTATCTTGTTTCCAATAATACTAAACTACTCGGTCCTTTGGGATTTGTATTCCTTGTATGAATGCCAACGTAATAAAATAAGGCACCGGCTCTCGGCAACTGGGGTCAGGTCCTTATAGTTGGTATCAGAGGAAGATTAATAGAAAATTTGAAAACTAGATTTAGAAAACGTAGATTTGGGAAGAGTCCCTAAGATACTCTTTGAGGATAAGCATACAAGAAATTCCTAGTATTTTTAAAAGTAATAGATTATGTGGATATTTCAAGAAATACATCCCTGTCTGGATATGAGAAGGTAGAGGTGGCTCTGACAAAGATATACCAAAGAGTGAAAGCTCTGACAAGGAGTTTAGGGCTTGACCTGAGGTATCCTGATATATGACAACGAGCATTGATACACTCTTGGTTACGACACTCCCAGGGGATATGCTTAAGATAACTCACATTTTCTTTATAAGACATTATGAAGGATTTAAATGTAAAATTTTCCTTATAGAAACCATTTTTTGTGATTATGGGATTAGCCATGCCTAGGATTTCAACTTGTGCTAAGTATTTTGTTAAGTTACAATTATGCATTACGATTCATAACCTAATCTAGTGTATGCCATTATCTCGAAATGGCGCATACTGGAAGGAATGAAAACCACACTAATGCACGTGTCCCCTATAGGGATTCCCTCCGACGCAAGATAATGATGTTGGATCTGGTGCTGTGATTGGTGCTGAGAAAATCATAACTATACTGGGACAACTTACTTAGGTTATGAATAATAACCTTACCTGTATGGAGCATACAGATCCACCACGTAGAAGAGCCATGCTAGATCTATTTATGCGACAAAATCCTCCGTAATTCAATGGGACTACAAACTCATTTTTAGCTGAGTAATGGATAAGTTCCCTCAAGAAGATATTTCTTGCTTCGGGATGTAATGAAAGAGAGAAAGTCATCACGGCAGTTTATCGGCTATCAGGAGATGCAGATCAGTGGTGGTCGTTATTCCAAAACACAAAGGAGGAGGAAGAAATAGAAGAGATGGAATGGAGAGATTTTAAAGAAATATTCCTAGAGAAATACTTTCCTCACGAACAGAGAGCGGATATGGTAAGACAATTCTTGAATCTGAGGCAGAAGGAAGATGAAAATGTTGCAAAGTATGAAGCTAACTTCACAAGGTTAGCAAGACATGCTGTGGACTACATACGAAATCCAAGGATCAAAATTAATCATTTTTTTGATGGCCTAAATCCATTCCTCCAGCGGGCACTGGTACCCCAAATCTTTTCATCATATGAGGATATAGTTTCATGTGATATCAAGATAGAAAAATAATTCTCTAAGTCTTTTGACTTTAAGGGAAAGAAAGAAAAGAAGAGGGATCCTGAGAACTATAGGAAAGGAAATAAGGAAATGGGGAAGAGGGGAAGAGTGTAATTTATACCCTGTGATGATTGTGGAAGGAAACACCCTGGTGTGTGCTTAAAAGGAAAAGAAGTATGCTCCAAATGTGGTCAGAAAGGCCATCTTGCTGGTGATTGTAAGGGAAATAATGAGGATAATGATGTTCAATGATATAACTATCGAGAGATGGGACACTATACTAATGATTGTATAAAGTGTCAAGGAAACATTCCCTAGAAAAGGCTAAGGGAGCAGGGACAAGCTTATGCGATCACAAATACTGATATTGAAGTTTCTAATGATGTAGTGGCATGTACTTTAATCGTTTCCTCAAATTTAGCCAATACTTTATTTGATTCTGGATCATCGCATTCATTTATATCTTCCCAATTTTCCAAGAAAATTAGATATGTCCAATTTAATTTAATAAAGGAGTTATCAGTCAAAAATATTAGTGGATGTATCATTGCAACAAAGGATTGTCGATTAGTCCCCCTCATGACACATAAATGTGATTTAGTTGCTAACCTTATCATCATACCAATGGTTAACTATGATATAATTCTCAGTATGAATTTTCTATCAATTTATGATGAGAAGACCTATTGGAAGAGGAAGGAAGTTACAATCTTTGAGAATGATGTAGAATTCCTTATCTTTAAAGCAGAAAACTCTCTATTTGATTCTCATCTAGATCCACCACCAGTAGCTCAACTAAATTCAATTATTGGGGAGTAATAGAATTAAATAAATATGGGTAAGGAAAATAATGTTCAAATAGAATATGTACCTATTGTGCAAGAATATATTGATGTCTTTCCAGAGGATTTACCTCGACATCCTCCAGAGTGGGAAATTTATTTTTCCATTGACTTAATTCCTGGTTTAAGGCCTATATCAAAGACCCCTTATAGAATGGCCACTATGGAGTTAGTGGAACTAAAGAAGAAACTAGAGGAATTGAGTGATAAAGGATTTATTCGACCCAATGTTTCTCCCTGGGGAGCCCCTTTCCTCTTTGTTAAGAAGAAAGATGGATCCATGAGGTTGTGCATTGATTATAGGGAAATCAATGATATTACAATAAAGAATAAGTATCCTTTTCCACAAATTGATGATTTATTTTATCAACTTCATGAAGCCCAATATTTTTTGAAGATTGATCTATGATCTGGATATCACCAGTTGCTTGTGAGGAAAGAAGACATTCCAAAAACAGCATTTCAAACCAGGTATGAGCATTATGAGTTTATAGTAATGCCTTTTGGACTAACTAATGCACCATCTATCTTCCTGGATCTAATGAATATATATTTCAAGGATTATCATGATGAATTTTTAGTGGTGTTTATTGATGATATCATGGTATACTCTAAAATCCATGAAGATCATGAAAATCACTTGCGCACTATTCTGAAGACCCTTAGAAGAAATAAATTATATGGGAAGTTTAGAAAGTGTGATTTCTAGCTCCAATTAGTTTTATTTATGGGCCAAATTGTCTCTAAGGATGGAATATCTGTAGATCCTGCAAAGATAAAGGCAGTGCAAGAATGGCCTACTCCAATGAATATAACTGAGGTACGTAGTTTTATTGGTTTAACAGGTTATTATCGGTGTTTTGTTTAGAACTTCGCCCACTTAGCCAACCCAATGATCAAGCTCACATGAAAAGGAGTTAAGTTTGTATGGAAAAAGGAATGTGAAGAATGTTTTGAATAATTGAAGAGGAGGTTAGTGAATTCTATGATCATAACTCTACCATCAGGGAATGATGGGTTTGTGATCTATAGCGATGCATCAAAGAAAGGGCTTGGTTGTGTCCTTTTTCAAAATGATCAAGTGATTTCCTATGCATCTAGGCAGCTAAAAATTCATGAACAAAACTATCCAACTCATGATCTTGAGTTGGCAGTGGTAATCTTTTCTCTGAATATTTGGAGACATTACCTCTATGGATAAAAATGTGAGATATATACAGATCATAAGAGTTTGAAGTATATATTCTCACAGAATGAACTCAACATGAGACAAAGGAGGTGGATTGAGCTACTCAAATATTATGATTGGACAATACACTACCACCCGGGGAAATAAAATAAGGTAGAAAATGATTTGAGTAGAAAGGACCATGGAATTCTGAATAAGATGAGAGTTGAAAGGGATGTTATGTTCATGGATCTAGTAAAGATGGATATGGGAATTATCAAGGAAGGCAGAACATCACTACTTTTTCAAATGGTTTCCCAAACTTCTTTACTAGAGAGGATAAAAAGTTCTCAAGCTGATGACGAGGAGTTTCAAAATAAAATTAAATCTATAAATGATGGGAAGTTGACTGAATTCCCATATGAAGGTGGCATTTTGAAATTTGGGAAGAGGCTTTGTGTTCCTGCTATTCCTGAGCTAAAGAGAGAACTGTTGGATGATGCTCATAGATCTAATTTATCTATACATCCTGGTATCACAAAGTTGTATCTAGATCTTTTAGATTTTTTTTTGGGAAAATATGAAAAGGGCGATTGGTGAATATACATCAAAGTGCCTGGTATGTCAACAAGTGAAGGCTGAGAGACAAAATTTTAAGGGGATGATACAACCACTACCCACACCATCATGGAAGTGGGAGAATATTACCGTGTACTTTGTCACTGGACTTCCAAGGACATCTAGAGAAAACAATGATATATGGGTCATTGTGGATCGTCTTACAAAGACAACTCACTTTATCACAATTCAAGAGGACTTCTCATTGGATCAACTTGCATGGATTTACATCAAAGAAGTGGTAAGGTTTCATGGAGTACCACTCTCTGCTGTATCCGAAAGTGATCTTAGATTCACCTTGAAGTTCTGGAAAAGTTTCCAACATGCTTTAAGCACTGAACTGAACTTCAGTATAGCATATCATCCTCAAAATGATGGCCAATCTGAGCGGACTATTCAAACACTGGAAGTCATGTTGAGAGCATGTTCGATATAATTCAAAGGAGGATGGGACCAACATCTTCCACCGGTTGAATTCTCCTATATCAATATTTTCCACTCGAGCATCCGAATGGCACCATATGAAGCCCTTTATGGGAAAAGGTGTAGAGCACCGGTGTGTTGGGATGAAGTTGGTGAGAGAAAGCTACTAGGACTTGAATTGGTTGAAGAAATGGTGGAGAAGGTGAAAACCATTCAGAAGCATATCAAGGTAGCTCAAAGTTAACAGAAGAGTTATGAAGATAACCGTTGACGGGACCTTGAGTTAAAAGTTGGAGACCTGGTATTTCTATGCGTATCTCCATGGAAGTTGGTCATGCAGTTTGGGAAGAAAAGAAAGCTAAGTCCCAGGTATATTGTCCCCTTTGAGATCCTTGATCGAGTCAGAGCTGTGGCCTATCGATTGGCACTTCCACCTACCGTGTTGAAAGTACATGATGTCTTTCATGTATCCCTCTTAAGGAAGTATATACCAGACCCTTCACATGTACTCTCTTCAGAAGTGGTATAGTTGGAGGATGATATTTCTTATGAGGAGTAGCCAGTGGAATTATTGGATCATAGAGACAAATTTCTACGCAACAAGACTACTCTTCTGGTGAAGGTATTATGGAAAAACCATAAGTACGAAGAGGAAACTTGGGAACTGGAGGAATAAATTAAGGAAAAGTACCCCACCTGTTCTTGGACTAGATTGTAAAATGAAATTTTGTGTGTGAAATTTTTGTATGGAGGAGAGAATGTAATGACCCAATATTTTTTTAAAGGAAATTCCTTTCTTATAAATATGTCATAATCACATAAAATCACAACATAATTAACTACTAAGTGCTATGTGACCCTTAAAACATAAGTTTTTCACTTATGTGATGTGAATTTCAAAAATCTGACATACACAGTTGCGATTAGTAAGTTATTTAGAGTCCAATAAGAAAAACATAATTTTTGGTGAATAGTAACCCAACCTTATGAATAGTAACATACCCTTATGAATAGTGATATACCCTAATGAATAGTAACCTTACTTATGATAGTATATAAATAATATTCAAGTTTATGTATGATATATCTATGCTTTAAAATAAGTAAATAAATGTTTTAAAACTCTTGTTTTTAGAATAAATTATGATTTTAATCAAATATTAAATTAATAATATTTAGAAAATTATTTTCAAAAAATGGACTTCTTTTTTGGATTCTTCACGTCAAAAAATGGTTGGGGTAAGTTTTTGGTATTTTTATGAAATACTTGAATTTTTGATGAATAGTGAAATACGGTAAAATACTGTATATGCAAATTATCGGTTAAATACACTATTCAGGACATCACAAGTGATGTAATCCCACTTGGTTTAAACTCACATGATAAAATTACTATTCTTGGTCATGGAATACTCACTATTCCTTTTCTTTAGGAGATATAATAAATTAATGAATTTTATATTAAGAAATCCCCGCTCTCCTCCACTATAAAACCCTCCACTCACTCCCCCTTCCATTCACTTCTCTCAGGCCTTCTGAATTATCCAAATTCTATCCAAATACCTTCCCAACCTCATCCACCACTTCCAGAAGTCCTTGGTCTCATAAAAAGACCAAAACCTCTCCCTTAATGAGGCTCTCAAGGAAGTTTGGTTCAAGAGGTAAATTCCTCTTTTCAATTCTTTGTCTTTCCTTTCAAGTTAATTTGTTTTCTTTTTCTATTTCCTCTCCTTATCCAAATTTTGTGATGACTCCAATAACTTATATTCACTATAATGTTTTCATTATAGTGGAATAAGTTATCATCATCTCTCCCCTTTACCTTTTTTATACTAGTAGCAAGAACACCATCCTAGATGTGTCAATTTTTTCACATTCAAGGACGATGGGCTTTCGATTTCTATTATCATTCTCAATTATGGTCATGAAACCATTATTGTTATGGTTGAACCACATAATTATATATAATATAACCTATTTAATATTCTGTAATCCATTTGTAAAAATGATTTTAATTTATAAAGAAAAATGAGTTCGTTTTAATAAAAACCCACAAATTACCCGAAACAATTATCATTAAAGTTATATATAATAATTCATCCTATTTCCATACAACCAAGTTATATAAATTACCAACAACAACTTTTTATGTTTATAAATAATATATAATTTCAATTCTAAAGATTTACGTCCATTATTCATGCTTAAAAACAAGTGAACCAAAGATGAAAATAAGGAAAATGAACACTCCGAAGCAACAGAATTCAATACAATAACTTATCAATAAGAACATAAATGAACTAACAAGAATTATGATAAAATAAATAAATTTCTAATAGGTTATTAAATAAGTTATTAATAAGTATAATTTCATATTCCAGGAGCTTAAGTTCAAGAGAGGAACACATTTGGAGTTAAGGTAAGGGTTTTTTAACCCGAACTTCCATTTTCATTCGGGTTACTTTCATTATCTAATTATCTCAATGAAATTCTTATGTATTCTTATGTACTTACAATAAATTTTGTTTGGGTATTATATATATTTACACCAACCAAAATACTTCCTTATTTTATGGATATTTACACGTTTTAAAAGGAACTTTCAAAATTGATTTTAAAATAGAGACCCGATTCAAGTGAATATCTCAACTTATTACCTATTTTCAAGGGTAATATCTAATCTGTTTTTAGATGCCATTATATTTATAAAATCAAAAATTTTATTACGAAAATAATATCTTACTTCACTTCTGGTTTTATACAAATATTTTTCCAAAAGAACTCTTCTTTTCAAATAAAATAGTATTTATCTCAAGATTGCAAAATGATTTTATAAGAGTATTTTTATTTGATTCAACACTCATATTGTTTCTCATGTATTATTGGGTTTAATCATTTATGAAGTCATCTACCATATTTTATTTAATGTTTTAGGACTAAATCTATTGTGGATGAACTATCCTAAAACCATTCACCATATTACTCGGAATGTTTAGTGTTTTATGTTTAATGATTGGGGAAATTTAGTTACATTTCATATGATAGTTTCAATATGAATGTATATATTGTTTATGTTTTTCCCCACTCATATGAGGAATGTATTGGACTTATTATGTGATAGTTAGGGCCCGCTATATCCCCTCTATGCATCGGTAGGTCTCATGAGACAACTAGATGAGGAATTGGCCGAGGCCTTTCCCAATGTGATATAGATTTTGGACGAGGATTTAATCATTAGACATCTTGGCCGAGGCCATGAAAAAATGTTTCAGAATGTCTGGAATATAGACTTCCCTCATTATAAATCTTGTAATTAAAAGTTCATGTGGTTATTCGACTAGTAGAAAACCCATCATTATATTTTGTTATGGCATTATTTAATCATCTCATATTCCTACTATAATGTGTTCAAGTTTATTATTAAAGGAATGTGTTTTCAATTATGAACCATGCCTTATGTTTATATAATCTTCCGCTGTATTTCTTACTCTTACTAAGCATTTGAGCTCACCCCTTTCTTAAGTTTCATTTTCTCAAGACATTAAGAAGTTTATTATGAATGACATGGTAAAATAACCTTGGAGTTGTGGGTGTTGTCTAAGGAGTTTCTATGTTGTATTTCTCTTCAAGTTGTAATATTAAACTTATTTATGTATCTTGTTTCCAATAATACTAAACTACTCGGTCCTTCAGGATTCGTATTCCTTGTATGAATGCCAATGTAATCAAATAAGGCACCGACTCTGGGAAACTGGGGACGGGTCCTAACATAAATCCATGGGAGAGGAGATTTGTTCTTTATCGTGATCTTGTTGAGATTACTATAATCAATGCATAGATGCATTGACCCATCCTTCTTCTTAACAAATAGGACTTGTGCACTCCTTGGTGAAGCACTTGGGTGTTTGAAACCTTTTTCCATATTATCCTATAGTTGTTTCTTTATCTTCTCAAGTTCCATTACATCCATTATATATGGAGTCTTAGATAATGGTAACACACTAGGTATAAGCTTGATCAAAAATTCAAAATCTCGACTAGGATGAATGCCATGAAATTTCTCGGGAAACGCATCAGCATATTCCATCACAATGGGAATGTATTCATGGATTTTTATTTACTTAGATTTAATTATTTGAGATAGATATTATTGCTCATAGGGAAATAATATCCATGCTTGAGATGATGGTGCTAAATAAGATTCATCCTCCTCCTTGCACTTGTACAGAATCAGGGGATGATTTACAATACAAAGAGTGATTTCCTTCTTATGGAAATTTATGTTGGATCTATATATAGAAATCCAATACATGCCCATAATTTCACCAAATTCCACCAAATGGAGTATTAAAAGGTTCACTGGGAAGTTAATCCCACAATTTGTGATAGGGGAGGAGTTATATTCTTGGAATGCAATAATTTCCCCATTTTCTATCTTCACTGATAACACTTCCATGATTTGTGATTATGTTTGAATATTTATACAAAAAATTCATGATATAAAGGAATTCATTGAACAAGAATCAAAAAGTATTTTTCCTATTCTTGAATGAATCACTAGCATACCTGTCACTACCTTGTTGTTGAGATCCACTTTGGCTATTATGATGGAAAAAGATCTTGCTTACTTCCTTAGAGGTTATTGGTTGTCTCCAAAAAAAATTAGATTAGTGAATTGGTTTGAAAAATGCCTTGGTTCCTTATAGTTTTAGAAAAGAAGAATACACTCAGGGTTGACCAAATCATTCCTTTCCTCCATCATAGTAGCGGGTTTTTCCTACTGGAAATTGCTGGATATGTTCCTTTCCTTCCCGCACCTAAAGCATTTCCTTGTCCCCATCAGGAAATTTCTAGGGTGCTTCTTTCCAAACTATTGGAAAGTATGATGTTGATATTTATTAGCATGATTAGATATCTCTGTCAGACCACCAGAATTGATATACACTTTCTTCTTATTATACCCATGATACCCCTGAGTTTCACCAATCTCTATTTCAACTTTGAGGGAATATCAGAAAATTTCCACATATCTATCAAAAGTAATAGATTTCCAAGGCTTTCTACAGGTTATTTTTTTGCCCACCAAAGAAGCAGTCAACCTTGTACTCATCGGTAACGACAAAGCCATAGGTGTATAGTGCAAGTAATGTGAATTTTTCCTCTTACTCCCCAATAGATTCATCGTCTTTCTTCTTGCAGGAAAGGAAACCCCTTTCCATTTTATGTCGAAGGGTGTGTGGAAAATATTTATTGAAAAACATTTTCCAAAAATACTTCCATCTTATCTTATCGATCTATTCCTCAAGCTTTGTATTTTTTTTATCAATTTCCACCATTTACAAGCTTCACCCTCCATAAGATAAATAGCCAAAAGAACCATATCTTGTTTGGGGAATTGAAGGATTCATAAGATCTTCTCAATGTATTTGATCCATTGTTCGACGATTAAGGTATCAATTGATTTTAAAGTATGAGTCATTTATTGCATAAAGATATTGATTATGTCTTTTTATCTTTTAGGGGGATTTGGAAACTCCTCTTCATACAGGTTTCTATTAAAAACCTGAGTTAGCTGAGAGAGTATCATCAAGAAGTTAATGAGTCCTACTCCTATTAGGTTGGGCATCTTGTTGGGGGCAGTCGTCACATTTCCCTTCATGATGATTATTTACCAGACTCCTTCTATTTATACAAATTGACCATAATACAAGGTAAATTAGGGATGACTATTTTTAAACTATTAAACACATAAAGGAGAATCCAATTATATTAAAGGGAAATATTATAAATTACATGTAATTACTTATGTAATGGACCGGAAAATGACACCTCAAGGAGTTTCCAAAAAAACTCTGTTTCATCAAACGGTTCCCCCGAAACGGTGGCACCAGTCACGGTATCACACCGAAACGGTGGCACCGTGACGGTGACACTGTAATGGTCTCACCATCATGGTCACACAATGAAGTGGTGACACTACAGATGGTGGCACCATGATGATAGAAACATGAGGGTGGCACCATGACGGTGGAACCATAACGGTCGCATCGTCACATTCTTACACCAAAATTGTGGCACCGCTTAGGGTGGCACTGTGAGGGTGGCACCGTGAGGGTGGCACTGTGAAGGTGGAACCGCTTACGGTGTCTCACCAAATGGTGTCCCACCATTGTTTCTTTTTCTAGTTCCTCTCCCGCAACGTATCTTTTGAAGTAGAAGCATTTTAATACCACTTTCAAAGAAATTTAAAGCCTATAAATCATATCTAAAATTCCCCAAGAGCCGGGTGACCCTTGACTTACCAAAATGTGTGGATTTTCCTCGATGTCACACCTTTTCCCATTGATGTGGTTCTATTTTTACATAGTTTTACAACATCTTTTATTTAATTTTTATTAATTTAATTAATTATTTGGAGACTTTTTAATAAATAATGGCACTTTTGTAATTTTATCACTACTGTTGTTAATTAATCATTTTTTATAATTAAATATACATTTTGAGTCCATTTTTATAGTATTTCTAATTATTCTAAATATATTAAATTACCTTTTTAGTTTAATAATCTTAATCTGGTTAATAATTTTAAATGTCTATTAATTAATTAATTAATCATTTTTATTTTCATTAATTTAATCCAGTTTTTAATTTAAGACTTTAACATTTAAATCTGATTTATTTAACAAATTAACCTTACTTATTAAAAGGTTAAATTATTCTGCTATGTAAATAAGTTAAAGTTAAAGTTTAATAAAGTACTGTGTTTTTAATGTTAAGTTTCATTTTATCATCTAACTAATTAACTTTTTCATTTAATAACTCTAGTTAATTTTAATTATTTTAATTATATGTTTGAAGTTAATTAATTGTAGGTGTTCTGCATTTATTTAGATATATATTAAATTAATCATAACTTTTATTTTCTTAGTTAATAATTAGTTGTTTTTTTTATTTTGCTAAATAATTTGATTAGTTTTTAGTTACAGTCAATTAATTTTATAACTATCGGTGAGTCGTCACTCACCGATCACTTTGTAACACCATCAGTCTCTCTTTCTAAACTACCGGTGAGTTAATGACTAACCATTCCATTATCCTTCCATCGGTTTCACATCATACCGATTATTCTATATTTTATCTATTGGTTTCTCATTTATTTTAACTATCGGTGAGTCATAACTCACTGTTCTATTTAATTTATTTTATTCTGAATCTACCGAATCTCCATTTAACTATCGGTTTCACTTGTTTTTATTTACCCCGTCGGTCTCTCATTTTTTTCCACGCACTCACCGTTAGTTTTTTTTCATTTTATCACTTTTGGTCTTTTGTTTATTTCAACTATCGGTGAGTCAGACTCACTGATCCATCTCCCACTATCGGTCTCACCCTCTCACACCGATCCACTTCCTTGACGACTCACCAATTCTTCCTGTTTCCTTCTTCCACCTGACTGACATCGAAGGTTTCTCCTCATCCACACATCGACTCCATCTCGATGTTCATTCTATGCTTCAGTTCATGACCCACACCTTCAACCATCGTCTTCACTTTTATGCGTAGTATCACGGTCATGCCTGAGGCTCTATTCCACCACTAGGTTTTCCACCTTGACCTCGCACCCCTACCTCTTCTCCGCTCTCAACGAACCTCTGGCTCAGCACCGCTTCGTATCCGTTGTCTGCAGCCCACACCTTGTCATCACCCCTGTCCACTGCTAGCAACCATGTTTTTTTACCACAACAACTTTACAGCGCTTCACTTCTCCCTTCAAGTTTTTTTTTGTTTTTTTATACTTACGACTTCGTCCAGTTCATCAATACACATCAATTTTCAAACAAAATGTAACTCTAATCACTTAACATATATTTTCAGTACTTAGAAATCCCGAATTGGAAAAAAGAAAGAATCAATTTTATAGCTCTAGCACACATAGATTTAATCACGAAAACCCTAATCGAATTCTCTTTTTCCAAAGTTTGATTTGTTGATCAACCTCTTTGATCTGCGGTTTAAGCTTAGCTGCATCGAGGCCGGCTTGAAGGAGGTGGAACCGAGATGATAGAGAAGAGGTCCACTCCGCTATTCGCTATCATTATAAGGAGGAGTTCAGTTCGTTGCGGCGCTGCCATCACCGAATCAGAACCACCTCAAACCAGAGGCCAGCTGCAGTTGAGGAGAGTTCTAGATCTGGAGGGTTCGGTGTAGCGTGAGGAGGAGGAGGTCCGCTGGTGTTGAGTTGCTGGAGTGCCGCACCTTCATGATGGCAGAGGAAGAAGGCACCGCACGTTGCTTTTCTATTTGGGGGAAGAAACCGAAACCCTACCCCCTTTGTTCCTGTAGCGCCGATTGTAGGGGGGGGGGGTTTAAAAATAAATTACTTAAACTAAACTAAAGAATTAAAAACAAATATTAAATAAAACCTTAAATTAAAAAAAAATAAACATTAATAATTATAAATGGATAACTTATATATAATATTTTATTTAACTGAATTATTAATCATTAATTAAACTTTAATTAATTAATGGATAGTTTTTTTCTCTTAAGTTTATTTTAAAATATTATTAATTATAATTTAATAATATGTATTAATAATTATTTAATAATACATTTTTTTTATAAAATAAAATAGTAATAATAAGTTATAAAATAAATTATAATTAAACTAACTAGTTAGTTTTATTGTTAATAATGTACAATTTTATAACAACAATAAACTTAATGTTAATATCTTATTTTAATAATTTTAACTAATTAATTAATGATAACTTATAAGTAAGTTAGCATCAAAATTAATAATTAATAAAACTTCTTATTTTTAAATAATAATAATAAAAATAATAATAATTTTTTTTACAAATTCGTTCAACTTATAATACATAATTTATCATTGTTTCATTATAGTTAATTAAAATATAGTTACTAATTATTAGTAATGTTAATAAAATATTTTATTGAACAACATGACTTAAGAGTTATTAATTATTCTAAATGGATTATTGTTTTATTATACTATAATTTTTTATTTCCTTCGGGTAGTTACTGTGATGTTTATTTTTCTTGCGCAGGTTCATTCAAGAGGTGAGAACACGTCCAAGTGCTTTCAACTAACTCATCTGGAGTTAGTTACGAGGGAAAAAATATTGCGACGTGCCTATCACGGATGAAATGCACATGTACGGTGCACTCGTGGAGGAAACTTAATGTCAGTGGAAGGAAAGAGGTGACATGCAATAGATGGCATCAAGGTATTAAAATAGAGCAAGTAGCAGAATTTGGGGGGGACACTGATTCTGATTCGGAAAACTGGTGACTAATTGAAGATTTGAGAGCTTGTCTCTCATCCGGAGCATTTCAGTCCTGGAGTCGAAGGAGCAGAGGAGCAAAGCATTTTTGGGGAGTCCTTTTCCCCTTTTCTTTTAATTGTTGTACTTTGTTCCTTTGAAATGCGCTTATTTTCTATTGTGATAACGATCAATATATTAGTTAGCTAAATTTTTAGTTCGGGGAGAGTTCTAATTCTACTGGTAATCAATTTCATCCTTTTCATTAACATTTCTTTTGTGATTAGAATTGATCAGTGAGATCAATTATAGTTGTACATTTATGTTTCAAACCACAAGAACTGAAATTTTCTAAACTCTGTAATCATTCGGAGAGTTTGATTATGGAGCCATCTTTTAAATAATCAACTTGTAACGGAAGCTTCAGCACAAACGGTGAGTTTGTGCTATTGATCTTTTAAATCATCTTTCTGGAGTTGTACGTCTTGGAGTGGTGAACTCTGAATTGCACAATTTATGCGAGTTAACTCATGGAGAGGGAAGTAAGTCGCTTTTATCCAGTGGTATGAAATAGTACTTTTACATGAAAAGGTAAATCAATTCAAACCAATAGACTAGAATGAACCCCAAGCATTCTTTACTGTTGTCTTTTATCGGCATTTTATCTCCTTTGTTGCACCTTGCTTCCAGCTGTACTCTGTTTTAGTATTGGTAAAATAAATTTACAATAGATGTGTAGTTTCTCTTTACAATACATAAAATCATAAAAAAATTAAAAGATAAAGAAATATAAAAAGTGAAAATTAGAAAAACCACTCCACTGCTGACAACAGTGGAGTTTTCCAAGTTTTTTTTAGTTTAGTAGTGGCCAAATTTACCTTCCCTGTAGGTTGGACCCTACATTCCATATATACACTAGTTAGTAGGAATATAAATTTTAAACTTCGACTGACTTCAATGACAGTTTAGGTCAAGTTTTTTGGCAGGCGGGAATACTCACCACTATACTACAACGACAGTTTAGGTCAATAGATGTGTAGTTTCACTTTAGAGTACATAAAATCATAAAAAAATTAAAAGATAAAGAAATATAAAAAATAAAAATTAGAAAAACCACTCCACTGCTGACAACAGTGGAGTTTTCCAAGTTTTTTTTAGTTTAGTAGTGGCCAAATTTACCTTCCCTGTGGGTTCGACCCTGCTTGCCATATATACAGTAGTTAGTAGGAATATAAATTTTAAACTTTGACCGACTTCAACGACAGTTTAGGTCAAGTTTTTGGCACCGCTTCCGGGGAAGGGCACGATCCATTGCTAAAAAAACTCTAAAAAAACACATATATAAAAAAAATCAGAAAAAATTTGAAAATTTTGAAAACTGTAAAAAAAACCGTTACTTTACATTATGAGTTGTTAATGCTAAAACTATCTATTGCTGTGTGTATGAGCACAAGAACATCTGCTGTTAGATTAGAGCCCCTAAATCCTGAATTAGATAAACATTTAGCTGCTCTAAGAAAGAAGAACAAAATTGAAATGGAGAATCAAGATAATATAGTTCCTAATAATAACTTCCAAAATCAACCAGAACTCTTAGATGAAAACGAAAGGCCTAGGATGAGGGAGTTCCAACTCCCACAAGTTTCAAGAAACCCATCTTCGATTAGGCTTAGTCCTAGAGCCAAAAATTATGAGCTAAAACAATCTCACATTTCACTGCTGCCTGCATTTAATGGGCTCTCTAATGAGGACTCTCTGGCCTTCATTAGAGACTTTTATAACACTGTACAACAATTACCACTTTTAGGACTCACTGAAAAAGAACTAATGATGAGAGTTTTTCCCTTTTTCCTTAAAGGGAATGCTAGGAATTGGTTTTTAAGTTTAGATGAAAACATTTTTGAGAACTGGGATCAAGTGTATAACTCATTCATTATGAAATTTTATCCCCAAAGACTGAAAGGAGAGATTAGAACTAAAATCACTAGTTTTTATCAAGAGGATGGAGAAGCTTTTTATGAAGCTTGGGATAGGTTCAGGGATCTTCTTAGGCAGTGTCCTCATCATCAACTCCCATATCATATTCTTATGGACACCTTCTATGAAGGGACTTCCTCCTCTGGTCAGAACTTAGTGGATCAAGCTGCTGGGGGTAATTACAATGATAAGACTGATGAGGAGTTGAGGAAAATTTTCTATAATCTGGCCCTTAATTCTTAGCATAAGAATTCAAGAAGGAAGAGAGTCAATAGGAATGTTAATACTGGCTCAGGAGCTGATACTCAAACCCAACTTACCGAAATCACAAACCAACTTCAAACCTTAATGAACCAGAATTCAAAACAAACTATTAACCAAATTGAAAATCAGAATCAGTATTAATCACTAAGGAAAAAATGTACTCAATGTGGTATGTTTGGGCACTCCGAAAATTTTTGTCCTAATGTTGATCTAACTTCCCAACAATCTGAAACTTCAAATTTTGTCAATTATGGTCCTAGGATGCCTCAGAAAGATGATCCATTTTCAACCAATTACAACCAAGGCTATAGGAACCATCCAAATTTGTCATGGAAAGATCAAGGTATCATCAAACAATCCACTGCCGCTAATTATTAGAACCAACCAAGTCTAAACTTTAAAAATAAACAAAGTGGTGAGACTTCAAATGTTCAAGGAAGTAATGATAATCAAATGTCTTCTAAATTGGATCAGATCTTGAATAAAATAAATTCACAAGAGGAAAGGTACATGACTCAACTTAATAATCAGAAAAGTCAATATGAGTCAGACAAGATGAAAAATGATGTGAGAATGCAGAACATGGAAACACAGATAGGCCAATCAGCTAGAGATTTGACTTCTAGCGATAAAGGTAGGTTTTCTAGTACAACTAAACTTAATCCTAGGGAGAATATCATGGATGTTGTTACTAGGAGTGGGCTGAATACTCAAACTGTTGCTGAAAAAACTGTAAAAAATGCCCAAAATGAGAAACTGTTTGAATCTGAAAATGAAAATATGCTTTGTTCACAATCTGGAAATTCACAAAAAAATGTTAAAAATAATGAGAATCTGAATTTTTCACCTAAAACTCAAGCTGAAACTTATTTTAAAAATCAAAAAAATAAAGGAAAAGAAAAAGTTGTGGAAGAGGTGAGGGATATGCCTGCTATTCTGAAAATTTTTTCCCCACCCATCCCTTTCCCTGAGATTCTAAAACCTCAAAGAAATACCAAGGATAAACTTCTTTAGTTCCTTGGTCTCCTATCCAAGCTTCAAGTGAACATCCCATTTATCCAAGCTTTAATTCAAATCCCATCATATCTAAAATCCTTAAAGAAAATTATTTCAAATAAAAAGACCCTCGGAGAATTTTCTACCTACAGCCTCACTGAAGAGTGTAGTGTTGTCCTCCAAAAGAAAATCCCACCAAAACTGAAAGACCCAGGTAGCTTTGTCATCCCTTGTACCCTAGGAAATTCAGGTCAGCTCAACAGTTTGTCTAATCTTGGTGCCAACATCAATTTTCTTCCATACTCACTGTTTTGACAGTTGAGGTTGGGTGATCTTCAACCCACCACAACCATTCTGCAGTTAACTAATAGATCATTCACTCATCCTGTGGGTAGGGTAGATGACTTGATAGTTAGAGTTGGGAAGCTATTCTTGCCTGCTGACTTTCTTGTCTTAGACATGGAGTGTGATCAAGAGGTACCTATCATTTTGGGTAGGCCCTTCTTAGCCACAGGTGGTGCTGTAATTGATGTGTCAAAGGGTCAACTAATTTTCAAAATTGGTGAACAGGAAGAAGAGTTTAATGTTTTTAAAAGTATTAAGGAACCAACATATTTTGAAAACTGTTCAAAAATAGAGTTCCTTAAAGCTGAATGTTCTTATAAAAATCAACTTGAACTTATTGAAGAATCTGAAAAACAATTCTCTATTGAAGAAAATGTTTGTGAAGCTGAAAGTATTCGTGAATATGTTTGTAATGTTGAAAATTCTGCTATAACATCCAAACTGGAAAATTTTCCAGAACTGGATAACTATCCAGTTTCTACTGTAGGAGAGTATTCTGCTTCTGAACTTAGGTGTTTTCTGAGAGAAGTTGAGGGTGTTTATGTTAGTACCAAAACTTTTGAGAACTTTGATATTACTGAGAAAGAACTGTTAAGACAATTAGATGATTCTACTTTGATAAACCTAATGAAATCTGATATGGAAAGTTTGGACAGTATGCTGTCCACTTTGGATAGTAGGACTGTTATCTCTGAATCTGAACTTGAAATTGAAAATATTTCATCTTTTAATACTCTTTATAAGAAATATGTTGAAGATCTTGGACCTCCCAGTACTAAGAGTCTTCCTTTGAGTGTAGTACCACCTGATCTTGAGTTGAAGCCCATCCCTACCCATCTTAAATATTCATTTTAGCTGAGAAATCTACTTTTCCTATAATAATCTCTGCTGAACTTAATGGAAAACAAGAGGAAAGATTGTTGAATGTGTTGAAAAAGTTTAAATCTGCCATAGGCTAGACCATAACTGACATAAAAGGAATTAGTCCTTCATTCTGTATGCACAAAATTCCTATGGAACCTGATCACAAGCCTAGAGTAGAATGTCAAAGAAGATTAAATCCAAACATGAAAGAAGTTGTGAGAGAAGAAGTGATCAAGCTGTTGGACACTAGTATGATATATCTCATTTCTGATAGTTTTTGGTTCAGCCCTATCCAGGTTGTTCTCAAGAAGGGAGGTTTCACTGTAGTTAAGAATGACAAAAATGAAGAAGTCCAAGTTAGGAAAGCCACAAAATGGAGAGTCTATATTGATTATAGGAAGATTAATGTAGCCACTAAGAAGGACCATTTTCCAATGCCCTTCTTGGATCAAATGCTTGAGAGGATTGCTGTAAATGAATTTTTCTGTTTTTGGGATGGGTATTCGGGTTACAACCAGATCCCTGTTGCTCCAGAGGATCGGGAGAAGACCACTTTCACATGCCCCTTTGGAATATTTGCCTACCGGTGGATGCCCTTTGGGTTGTGTGGAGCTCCAGCCACTTTTCAAAGGTGTATGATGGATATCTTTTCTGATATGATTGAGAGAATCATTGAAGTTTTCATGGATGAATTTTCGATAGTGGGGAGTACTTTTGATACTTGTTTAGGAAATCTCGAGTTAGTTCTAGAGAGATGCATTGAAACCAACCTTGTTCTTAATTGGGAGAAATATCAATTCATGGTTACAGATGGTATTTTCATTGTTCATAAAGTTTCAAAGAGAGGTTTGGAAGTTAATACTGCTAAGATTGAAGTTATTCAGAAACTACCACCTCCTAGAAATGTTAAAGGTTTTAGAAGTTTCTTAGGGCATTCCGGTTTTTACCGGAGGTTCATAAAAGACTTTTCTAAAATAACTAAGCCCTTGTGTTCCTTACTGGTAAAAGATGCACCTTTTAACTTTGATGAAAAATGTTTTAAATCTTTTAATTTGCTAAAGGAAAAACTCACTTCATCACCCATCATTATTGGACCTGATTAGAAGTTACCTTTTGAGCTTATGTGTGATGCTAGTGACATCGCTGTAGGTGATATCCTTGGATAGAGGAGAGATAAGAAGTTTCATGCGGTATAATATGCTAGTATATTGATAGATGAAGCTCAAAAGAATTATACCACCACTAAAAAAGAGTTGTTAGATGTTGTTTTTTCTCTTGAGAAGTTTAGACAGTACTTTTTAGGTTCTAAAGTCATTATTTTCACTGATCATTCTACTTTAAAATACTTGTTGTCTAAGAAAGAAACAAAGCCCAGGCTGATTAGATGGATTCTACTGTTACAAGAGTTTGACTTAGAGATTAGGGATAAATATGGAGATGAAAACTTAGTTGCTGATCACCTCTCTAGGCTTCCTGTTACTCAATCTATATCTGAAAATCCCAGGGAGATTAACTCTTCTTTCCCTGATGAGAAGCTGCTCACTGTCTCAGTCAAGAAATCTGCTTGGTTTGCAAATTTTGCTAACTTCCTGGCTATAGGTGTCATTCCCAAAAATCTGTCTAATAATAAAAGGAAGAAATTCATTTTTGAACTTAAATATTATCTTTGGGATGACCCTCTATTGTTTAGGAGGTGTGTTGATGGTATTCTTAGGAGATGTGTACCTGAGGAAGAGGTGATGTCTGTTCTGGAAAGTTGTCATTCTTCACGTTGGGGAGGTCACTATGGGGGTGAGAAGACTGCTCAAAAAGTCCTGCAGTCTGGTTTCTATTGGCCTACCCTCTTTAAAGACACTAGGAGTTTTGTGGTTGGGTGTGACAGGTGTTAGAGGCTGGGAAATGTGGGTAGGAAACAAGAGTTACCCCAAAAGGGTATTTTGGAGGTTGAAATTTTTGATGTTTGGGGGTTAGATTTCATGGGTCCATTTCCATCATCTCATGGGAATGAGTATATTCTTGTTGCTGTGGATTATGTATCTAAGTGGGTTGAGGTAGTAGCTCTGCCCAACAATCAAGCAAATAGTGTGATAAAATTTATGAAAAAGAATATATTTACAAGATTTAAAGTCCCAAAGGCTTTTATTACTGATAATAGAACACATTGTAAGAACTATAAATTTAAATCTTTAATGGAAAAGTATGGCTGTGTTCACAAAACTGGTACTCCTTATCATCCACAGTCTAGTGGACAGGTGGAAATTTCTAATAGAGAAATAAAACAAATTCTTGAAAAAACTGTTTCAAATTCTAGGAAATACTGGTCTCTTAAACTGGATGAAGCTTTATGGGCATATAGAACCGCTTTCAAGACCCCAATAAGTATGTCTCCTTATAGGCTGCTGTTTGGGAAATACTTTCATTTACCTGTGGAGTTACAACATAAGTCATATTGGGCAGTTAAGGCTCTAAAATTTGATTTTAAGAGTTCTGGTGAGAGGAGATTGCTTGAGTTGAGTGAACTTGATGAGATAAGAAGAGAGAGTTATGATAATTCAAGGATTTATAAAGAGAGGACTAAAATATTTCACGATTCTATTATTCAAACCAAAGAGTTCAAACATGGATAGAAGGTCCTACTCTTTAATTCTAGACTTCAACTTTTTCCTGGGAAGCTGAAGTCCAAGTGGTATGGACCATTTACTGTAGTGAGAATGCTTAATAATGGAGTTGTTCAAATTTTTGGTGAAGAGAATAAACCCATGTTGGTCAATGGTAAAATATTGAAACTTTATTTTGAGGGGCAGCCAAAGGGCTTGGCTGCCTTCACTATTCTTGAATTAATTCTGGCTGGGGACTTTAAACCCAGCACTGCATGGGAGGCAACCCATGGTTTTTATTTTGTTTTCAATAATTTTTTTTAATTAAATAAAGTCTAACTGAAGACTTTAAATTCAGTGCTTCTTGCGAGTTAACCCAAGTTCTTTTATTTGTGTTTACTTTTGTTCTGTTCTTATTTTTCTTTGAATAAAGTGATGCTTGTTGTCTTCTATATGCTCTATCCCTACTAGAATTTTCTTCCTGGTTTATATGTTATGTCTTAGGATGATGCTGCTATGTCATTTAAGGAGTGGAATTCCCATACTAGAGGGAAATTGAAAAATATATTCAGGGAAGTACTCAATTCATTATTGCTGCATTTCATTTACTCCTTAATGCTTAAGAAAAAAATTCTACTTCTTGTGTTGCTGTATACTAAAAATTCTGTTTGTATTGAAAAATTCTACTACATGTTTTCTGAAAATATACTGCATATCTTGCATATTAAAAAACTTCTGCTATATGTCATTATGTTATGCATAAATTCTGCATGTACCTCCTTGCTGAAAAATTGAATTTCATTGTTTAAAATTCATTCACTGCATGAAATTAAGTGTGTGTGTGTGTGTGGGGGGGGGGATACATGCTACTGGTATGTTGAATCTGATTAATGATGGGGTGTTTTTATCATTCATTTATCTGCTCTATGGAATATATTATTGAACTCAATCTTTTAAAAGGCTTACACCCAATTAATTGTGCATCCACAAATTACATGATATATCTTGAGCTGAATTGAAAATATTTGTCACTGGACTTCAATGTTAATGTGTGTGTCTTGATATGAACCTGTTGATTATTTATTTATTGTGGCAAACAAATTTTTTGAATTTCATTGAGACCCTTTTAACATGTCATCTATCTACTTAATTGAAAATATATTTTGAACCTTAATTGATTAAGTGTTCTTCTCCATATTTAGAAGTCAACTTTGGGGATAAAGTTGGGTTTTAAGTGTGGGGGAGGGGGTCAATTCTTGACTATGCTAAACTGTGCTTTAATGTAAGCCCATCAATTCCCACTGCAACATCAAACTTTTTGTGAAAAAATGGATAAATTTTTTCAAATTTTTTCATAATTTTAGGATTTACAATTTTATCAATTGGGTCTTTCCTTAGGATAAGTCCCTTTCTAGTAGTTAAGAATTGCTTTGAACCTGAAATTGATGAGTTTGGATGATTGCTGAGTGGTTTTGCTTAGTTATTTGATGGAAATTTGGTCTAGGAACTACTTCTGAAAGTGATATGGGTTGCATGTTTGTGGAGTTATGATAATAACCCTTTGGAACTGGAAGTTTGGTTTTGATTCTAGGGGCCTCATTTTATTTTAATTATTAAAATTAATTGCTTTAATGAGATGATGTAAATGACTTTTATATAGATCTTTTGAAACTTGAGTAATTTGGGCATCTGGGATCTCACTGTGAGTCTCTGAGACCCTATATACTGGGTGCGTTTCTGTTAACTAAAATCCCTCTATTCACCTTGAATAAGTGCATTTCACAATCCTTAGCACAACGATACATGGCTTGGGAAAAATAAATAAAGTGTATAGTGTCAAAAATGAGCTCATTAAGGTGAGGGGAATGATGAATGCCAGATGAAGAAGGGATCAATTGGTTTATATGAGAGTCATTTATGTTGTATCATTGAGTTGATTCAGAAAAAAAATATTTATTTTTGGAACCTAGATGAAAAAGTCAAAGTACAAAGTTCCTTGGTTAAGGTCATAATTCCATTGATATTTTATCTCTTGAAATTTTTGGACTGAGAACCTGAGACTGGATTGAAGTGATCCATTAAGTTGTATCACATATGAGGCATGCCATCTTCTTTGAAAGATGCTCTTTTCTTTCTTAATTATGAGTGAGAATTTGTTCTATGCAAGGTTCATTTGAGTGACTTAGCTTCTAAAAGCCTTCTGACATGTTTTTGAAGTCCTCTGTTTAAAATTCTGGACATGTTACATTTTGATTTGAATTATAAACTTACCTCTGTTTTCAAGTTTAATAAAACATGGGATTGTTTGAGGACAAACAATTATTAAGTGTGGGGGAATTTGATGTGGCTCTATTTTTAAATAGTTTTTCCACATCTTTTATTTAATTTTTATTAATTTAATTAATTATTTTGAGACTTTTTAATAAATAATGGCACTTTTGTAATTTTATCACTACTTTTGTTAATTAATCATTTTTTTATAATTAAATATGTGTTTTTAGTCCTTTTTTATAGTATTTCTAATTATTCTAAATATATTAAATTAACTTTTAGTTTAATAATCTTAATCTGGTTAATAATTTTAAATGTCTATTAATTAATTAATTAATCATTTTTATTTGCATTAATTTAATCCAGTTTTTAATTTAAGACTTTACAATTTAAATCTGATTTATTTAATAAATTAACCTTACTTATTAAACGGTTAAATTATTCTGCTATGTAAATAAGTTTAAGTTAAAGTTTAATAAAGTACTGTGTTTTTAATGTTAAGTTTCATTTTAGCATCTAACTAATTAACTTTTTTGTTTAATAACTCTAGTTATTTCTAATTATTTTAATTATATGTTTGTAGTTAATTAATTGTAGGTGTTCTGCATTTATTTATAAATATATTAAATTAATCTTAAATTTTATTTTCTTAGTTAATAATTAGTTGTTTTTATATTTTTCTAAATAATATGGTTATTTTTTAGTTACAGTCAATTAATTAGTCTTTAGCAATTTGGTTAATTTTATTTTTAATTTAGTTAATTAATGTTTTATTCATTCTAATTTTTTTTAAATAAGTATTTATTGTTAAGGATTTTATTTTTATAACTATCGGTGAGTCGTCACTCACTGATCACTTTGTAACACCATCGATCTCTCTTTTTAAACTATCGGTGAGTTAATGACTCACCGTTCCATTATCCTTCCATCGGTTTCACGTCATACCGATTATTATATATTTTATCTATCAGTTTCTCATTTATTTTAACTATCGGTGAGTCTTCACTCACCATTCTATTTAATTTATTTTGTTCTCATGCTACCGAATCTCCATTTAACTATCGGTTTCACTTTTTTTTATTTATCCTGTCGGTCTCTCATTTTTTTCCATGCACTCACCGTTAGTTTTTTTTCTTCATTTTATCACTTTTGGTCTTTTGTTTATTTCAACTATCGGTGTGTCAGACTCATCGATCCATCTCCCACTATCGGTCTCACCCTCTCACACCGATCCACTTCCTTGCGACTCACCGATTCTTCCTGTTTCCTTCTTCCACCTGACTGACATCTAAGGTTTCTCCTCATCCACACATCGACTCCATCTCGTTGTTCATTCTCTACTTCAATTCACAACCCACACCTTCAACCATCGTCTTCACTATTATGCGTAGTATCACGGTCATTCCTGAGGCTCTATTCCACCACCAGGTTTTCCACCTTGACCTCGCACCCCTACCTCATCTCCGCTCTCAACGCACCTCTGGCTCGACACCGCTTCATATCCGTTGTCTGCATCCCGCACCTTGTCGTCACCCCTGTCCACTACTAGAAACCCTGTTTTTTTACCACCACAACTTTACAGTGCTTCACTTATCCCTTCAAGTTTTTTTGGTTTTTTTCATACTTACGGCTTCGTCCAGTTCATCAACACACAACAATTTTGAATCAAGATGTAACTCTAATCACTTAACGGATATTTTCAGTACTTAGAAATCCCGAATTGGAAAAAAGAAAGAATCAAATTTATAGCTCTAGCACACATAGATTTAATCACGAAAACCCTAATCGAATTCTCTTTTTCCAAAGTTTGATTTGTTGCTCAACCTCTTTGAGATGCGGTTTAAGCTTAGCTGCATCGAGGCCGGCTTGAAGGAGGTGGAACCGAGATGATAGAGAAGAGGTCCAGTCCGCTATTCACTATCATTATAAGGAGGAGTTCAGTTCGTTGCGGCGCTGCCATCACCGAATCAGAACCACCTCAAACCAGAGGCCAGCTGCGGTTGAGGAGAGTTCTAGATCTGGAGGGTTCGGTGTAGCGTGAGGAGGAGGAGGTCCGCTGGTGTTGAGCTGCTGGAGTGCCGCACCTTCATGATGGCAGAGGAAGAAGGCGCCGCACGCTGCTTTTCTGTTTGGGGGAAGAAACCGAAACCCTACCCCCTCTGTTCCTGTAGCACCGATTGTGGGGGGGGAGGGGTTAAAAATAAATTACTTAAACTAAAATAAAGATTTAAAAACAAAGATTAAATAAAACCTTAAATTAAAAAAAAAATAAACATTAATAATTATAAATGAATAACTTATATATAATATTTTATTTAACTGAATTATTAATCATTAATTAAACTTTAATTAATTAATGGATAGTTTTTTTTTCTTAAGTTTATTTTAAAAGCTTATTAATTATAATTTAATATTATGTATTAATAATTATTTAATAATACATTTTGTTTATAAATAAAATAGTAATAATAAGTTATAAAATTAATTATAATTAAACTAACTCGTTAGTTTTATTGTTAATAATGTACACTTTTATAACAATAATAAACTTAATGTTTATATCTTATTTTAATAATTTTCACTAATTAAATAATGATAACTTATAAGCAAGTTAGCATCACAATTAATAATTAATAAAGCTTCTTATTTTTAAATAATAATAATAATAATAATAATAATATTTTTTTTACAATTTCGTTCAACTTATAATACATAATTTATCATTGTTTCATTATAGTTAATTAAAATATAGTTACTAATTGTTAGTAATGTTAATAAAATATTTTATTTAACAACATGACTTAAGAGTTATTAATTATTCTAAAAGTATTATTGTTTTATTATACTATAATTTTTTATTTCTTTCGGGTAGTTACTGTGCTATTTATTTTTCTTGTGCATGTTCATTCAGGAGGCGGGAACACATCCAAGTGCTTCCAACTAACTCATCCGGAGTTAGTTACGAGGGCAAAACTAGCGCGACGTGCCTGTCGTGGATGAAATGCATGTGTATGGTGCACTCGTGGAGGAAACTTAATGTTGGTGGAAGGCAAGCGGTGACATGCAGTAGATGACAGAAAGGTATTAAAACAGAGCAAGTAGCAGAATTGGGGGGGGGGGACGCTAATTCTGATTCGGACAACTGGTGACTAATTGAAGATTTGAGAGCTTCTCTCTCATCCGGAGTGTTGCAGTCCTGGAGTTGAAGGAGCAGAGGAGTAGAGCATTTTTGGGGAGTCCTTTTCCCCTTTTGTTTTAATTCTTTTACTCTGTTCCTTTGAAATGCAATTCTTTTCTATTGTGATAATGATCAATATATTAGTTATCTAAATTTCTAGTTCGGGGAGAGTTCTAATTCTACTGGTAATCAATTTCATCCTTTTCATTAACATTTATTTTGTGATTAGAATTGATCAGTGAGATCAATTCTAGTTTCACATTTATGTTTCAAACCACAAGCACTAAAATTTTCTAAACTCTGTAATCATTCGGCGAGTTTGATTATGGAGTCATCTTTTAGATAATCAACTTGTAACGAAAACTTCAGCACTTACAGTGAGTTTGTGCTGTTGATCTTTTAAATCATCTTTCTAGAGTTGTACGTCTTGGAGTGACAAACTCTGAGTTGCACAATTTCCGTGACTTAACTTCTGGTGAGGGAAGTAAGTCGCTTTTATCCAGTGTTATGAAACAATACTTTTACAAGAAAAGGTAAATCAATTCAAACCAGTAGACTAGAATGAACCCCGAGCGTTCTTTACTGTTGTCTTTTATCGACATTTTATCTCCTTTGTTGCACCTTGCATCCAGCTGTACTCTGTTTTAGTATTGGTAAAACAAATTTACAATATATGTGTAGTTTCACTTTACAGTACATAAAATCATAAAAAAATTAAAAGACAAAGAAATATAAAAAGTAAAAATTAGAAAAACCACTCCACTTCTGACAACAATGGAGTTTTCCAAGTTTTTTTAGATTAGTAGTGGCCAAATTTACCTTCCCTGTGGGTTCAACCCTGCTTTCCATATATACAATAGTTAGTAGGAATATAAATTTTAAACTTTGACCAACTTCAACGAAATTTTAGGTCAAGTTTTTTGGAAGGAGGGAATACTCACCACTATACTACAACGACAGTTTAGATCAATAGATGTGTAGTTTCACTTTACAGTACATAAAATCATAAAAAAATTAAAAGATAAAGAAATATAAAAAGTGAAAATTAGAAAAACCACTCCACTGCTGGCAACAGTGGAGTTTTCCATGTTTTTTTAGTTTAATAGTGGCCAAATTTACCTTCCCTGTGGGTTCGACCCTGCTTGACATATATACAGTAGTTAGTAGGAATATAAATTTTAAACTTTGACTGACTTCAACAATAGTTTAGGTCACCCATACTTTCCAGTTCTGCCCCTGTTATGCATTTTCCTCTAATTAAAGGAATCCATTTAACGCACAACTGCTATGTCCACCTTTCCGATGAGTATTATTAAATGACAATTAATTCCATCATGTGTAACCACCCAACCATGTGGTGAAACCATGATCTTCATTTTAAGTAATTCAAAATTCATATCCAAGAACTCTTGGTTCTCACCTTTTTATCACACGAGAATTTGTTATTATTCCTCTTCTTGGATGGTCTCCTTTCCCTCCTGGGTGCGTTTGGAGTCCCCCTTCTCGTGGTAAGTTGTACAATGTGATTGAGCCTTTCTTCTCACTCTTTGAGTCCTCAGAGTTCCTCCCCTATAAGTCGAGCATCCCTAATTCTTGTCACATGGAGGGAAACATTGATTGTTGATCATCCAAGTAGGGTTCTTCCTTCGTCTCTATTTACTATGTATCATGTGGGACAAGTATGCTAATGTTTCTATAGAAATGGATGAAACCAAATCATAATGAAGATAATAAGTAGAATTTTAAAGAATTAAGGTATGTGTTTGAGGATTCTATTGTACTCTTTTACCCTTTCTTATATGTTTTGAACTGTATGGGCTTGTGTCCACTAAAAATCATGGTCATTGGTGGTCTTTCCTTGCACACTAATGGGCCCCTATCTTCTATGATGATTGAATGGTTGTAACATGGTAATTGGTTAATCACCTAAATCCAGTTGATAAAATTAATTTATAGTGAACAATAATCCTTGTGTGAACACATCGGTTAACCAAACTAAAATAAGAAACTCAATGAATGGTGTGATAGAATCTGGAAACCCACTTGATCTGTCTTGGTAATGTGTGTGGTTGTTCTACTTGATTCTTGTGGGGTGACATGGATGTGGATGGGACCCTCTATTGTGGTGAAGTTGTTGGTTTATGGATCTAAGGCCGTTTGAGGCTGTATGGTGGGGCTTTGTTTGGTTCCAGTACATTGAGGGATCTCACCGGTCTCTTTTTTTTGTGACTTTACAAGAGAACTGAGTGTGAATGCTTAATATGCTGCTTGGTTGTTTTTCCTTCCTTGGCTTGTGGCTATTCCTGTTAGTTTCCCAGTAGTGAAGAATTATTTAAAACAGAACCACTCATATGTGATAACAAGAATGGGTTCAATGGGGAATTCTTTTTTGGGAATGAGTTGTGACTTGGATGCGGGTGGTATGATTTTTATGAATGAATAGTAATTAGGGTGTTTGTTTATAGGCTGGTTTTGGAACTCCTAGGTTGGGACGAGTGATTGTTTACCTATATGTATAATTTAGTTATTATTTTTCTTATTCGATCCCCACCCAAGTTTATCACTTAGTTCCGAACACCACTATTTCAATGGGGGGGGGGGTATTTTTCCCCACACTCCTATGAGTGGCTAGTTATTAGCTCTTTTTCTACTCCCTTTCCCGATTATCCCAAGACTTTTCAGGCAGGCTGTGATGGCCCGAGGTCTATTATAGGCCAAGATTATTTGGGTAGGGTAGTCATGGTGGTTGGCCCAGGTGTGTGTGTGGGCAGGATTGTTTCCCAAGTGTCTTCGGGATGAGGCTCAGGTGTCTTCAAGCATGGTGGTAGTTGTTGTGGACCAGGTTTATGCAGGTGTGGTTACGTGTGGTGGTTCTGGACTAGGTGTTTGCAGGTAGGATGTGTGTTTATGGTATCCCAAGTGTGTATGGGCGGGGTATGGTAGTGGGACTGCGGTGAGAATAGTGGTAGAGGTCTGACGTGTAAGATGACTTCAATAACCAGTGGGAAAGTGGTGTGGGGTATGAAAATATCGACATGCTATTACTACTACGTTACATGAATTGTGTTATTTGGGGAGTGTGCCTAGGTGAGGTTGGGTGGATAATTTACTTTCTAGGTGTTTTGGTTACCTCTTTTTTTCCTCACAGGGCATTAGAATTCCTCCCCACTTATGCATGAGAGATTTTGGTTTTCCCTACTGCGTATAGCTGTGTACTCACCCTACATATATAAAAATTATTTCAGGTTTCCCTGAGGACTTTGACGACCCTGCAGGACCATACTAGTTCGGATTTTGGGATAGTTGTTGTTGCTGTTTTTACTTTATTTGGTATTTACCTTTGGATTTTTCTTGTATTGTATCACATATTATTGAAACATACATATGGGAATTGATTATTTGGGATTTACTTCTACTTCCAGTTTTGATGTTGTTTGGGACTTACTACCTTATCTCTCGATCCTACTAAAAAAAGGGTAATGCCTTAATTTTTGCACGTAATTCCATAACCTTTGTGTTAGTTGCCTCTCCAGGACCTAATGAAGGCGGGTCTCAGGGCTCATTATCACTCCTTAAACTTGAAGAAGGAAGGGTATGGAAATTTGTTGTCCCTTCCATCATCTTGGTAAAGGTGGGTCCTGATAGAATGGTTTCAGAGGCGAGGTTGAAAGATAGGATGGAGGTCAGGTTTAGGTACCGTGAGCATTGCATGGGATGGTAAGGAAACAATGTTAGGTAATCTTGGTGCGTGGAATAGGCTATGGAAGACTGAATAAGACATGGGATTTTAGGGCCCCCCATGATCCGATGCAAGGACCCTGGGGCTACCGAATGACCAAGTGAGGCTACACTGATTGTAGGCTATAGACCCTAGGAAATGTACATGCATCATAATGACTTGTGTTCTTGTGTGTATTGGGAATTTTGGAGATTTAAAATGAATAAACAGTCTAAGAAAAATTAAAAGCAATTTTCTACACTACTCAGGCTTAGGCATTCCTTATTTACCTTGCAGCTATGGAACTTGGACGACGACCATGAGTAGTGAGGGTGATCGAGGCCCATGAGGTTGATTTGGCTGATAGGTAGAGGGTTGACCAAGAGTAGGAGGATGATCAGTGTCATAGGACTCTTTGTGCCTTTCAGCGACAGAACCTCGACAAGTACAAGGGAAGCATCTTAGATATAGAGACAGAGAGATGGGTCGAGGATATGGTGATAGATTTTATCTTGATCTGGGCTCTAATGGAGTACTAGGTTCCTCTGGCTAGAAGCCAGATGTGGGGAGCAGCACATCAGTGGTAGACACTCTATCTTGGTGGGAATAGGGAGGCTGATGTTATGTGGACTAACTTTGAGAGGGAGTTCTGAGTAGAATTCATCTCTTCCACGATGAAGGCTAAGAATAGGCAGGAGATACTCTCCCTTCAGCAGGGGGTATGTCAGTGAGAGAGTTGGGGATACAGATCAAGGATCTCCTTCTCTTTGCTCTAGAACTCTTTCTGGATGAGGAGTCTCGGATGAGATGTTTAGAGGAGGTACTCCAACCTTCTCTCCAATATGCTATTAATCCCTTCACTCTACCGACATACTTGGAGGTCCAGAAGAAGGATGACGTGGTAGAGAGGATGCAAACATTGGGAGGTGTGCCATGAGAGGGGATCCAGTTGGTCTTTTCAAAGGGGAAGGTCTTCAACAACAGGACTCTAGCATTAGGGCCTTCTAGGTTTTAGCCATTGGGAAGCAGGCCCCCACAGTTCTAGTTTCTATCTCTGGGTCCTCGCCATTTCATTTCAGGCCCAGGACCGAGATGATTCATCTGTGACAGTTGTGGGAACCTTTGAAATCAGTTCCCATACTGAGTTCAGTACAATGGGGATGGTCCAGTTCAGCACCCACCTATGTAGCAGCAATTTCCAGTCTGGCCCTTTCAGCAGCAGTAGTAGGGACAACGAGCTCCGGCTCCTTTGAGGGCAGACATTGCAGGAGGAGACCGACCTCAAGGAACTCTTTAGGGACCTCAACCAGGGCATGGTCGGAGAGGCGACCAAGATCCTAGGGGCATGAGAGCTAGGTGTGGAAAGTTGCACGCCGCAAAGGCAATCATTCTAGTAGGGCCAAAAGTTGTCTGATATACGATCATCTTGTGTAGTACTCTTGCATGGTCCTTGTTTGATTCAAAAGCTTCACACTCATTTGTTGCACCCAGTTTAGCCCATGCTTTGGGTCTAGGAAGAAAGACACTTTTTGTACCCCTGGTTTTGAGTACACTAGTTAGAGGTCAGACCAACTTGTCTCATGTTTGTTAAGAATGCAGACTAATGTTGGGACCACATCAGTACAGTGGGGACCTTCTTTTGCTGCAGATGTAGTCGTATAATGTCATTATAGGAATTGAATAGTTGTTCTCCATATGTTCTATTATCGACTGCATCTAAATAAGGATCATGTTTTTAGATGTGGGCGAACAATGTGTGACCTCCATAGGCGAATGAGGTTTCTAGGAGGGTAGCCGGTGAGTGGATCCCCTTATTTCTTTGTTATCCGAGCTATCAATAGAGTTGGTGGATACAGAGATGGTGGTTGTCTTGGGGATTATCAGTGAGTTCATGTATGTCTTCCCAGAAGAGGTGGTGACTCTATGCCCTCGACGCGGCGTTGAGTTGAGTATAAACTTGAAACCTGGTGCCCATCCAATTTTGATGGCTCCTTATAGGATGGCGCCTTCAAAGCTGCGGGAGTTACAGATTTAGATTGATGATTTTATGAAGAAGGGTTTTGTTTGACTAATCACATCACCATGTGGTGCTCTAATCTTGTTCAAGAAGAAGGAAGATGGTGGTATCAGGATGTACATTGACTACTGGAGACTGAATTAGGTAACAGTCAAGAACTGTTACCCCCTCTTGAGGATGAATGACCTCTATGAACAATTGAAGGGGGCATGATGGTTCTCCAAGATAGACATGTAGTCAGGATATCACCAATTGAGGGTGAAGGATGGTGACATCTCAAATACTACCTTCATGTGCATATATGGGAACTTTGAGTCCGTAGTCATGCCGTTCGGCATTACGAATGCACCGGTCGTGTTCATGGGGCTCATGAAATCCGTCTTCCAGGAATATCTAGACTGGTTTGCAGTTGTGTTTATTGATTATATCCTAATATACTCAATATAATAGGGGGACCACACTGAGTATCTAAGGATGGTTTTAGAGGTCCTCCGGCAGCACCAACTCTACAGGAATTTGTCCAAGTGCAAGTTCTAGACGCCACAAGTACACTTCCTTTTACATGTGGTGTCTAAGCAGGGAATAGCGGTGGACCCATCAAAGGTAGAGGTAATTGTTTCTTGGGACGAACCCAAAAATGTGATAGAGGTTCATAGTTTCCTAGGACTAACATGTTACTACCAGAGATTCATGCTCAACTTCTCCCAAGTTGTGGCACCTTTGACAGCCTTGACCAAGAAGGATCAGGCATTCATGTGGAATGGGCAGTGTGAGGCATCCTTCATTTATTTGAAGGGGAAGTTGGTTAGTTCCCCAGGGCTGAGGTTTCTAGAATTAGGAGTGATGTTTGAGGTATTCTGTATTGCATCAGGACAAGGCTTGGGGTGTGTGCTGATGCAACAATAGGGGGTAATCTCTTATGGGTCTAGGCAGTTATGTCCCCATGAGCGTAACTATGCCACCAATGATCTAGAGTTTTCAATGGTAATATTAACACTAAAGTTGTGTAAGCATTAACTCATTGCGGAGTGCTTCTTGGACTTCAAGGATCACAAGAGCTTGAGGTATATCTTCTCCCTGTAGAACCCGAACTTGTGGAAACGAAGGTGGATGGAGTTTCTTTAGGACTACGACTTCAAAATCTCTAACACTGAAGGTAAGGGGAATGTGGTGGCTGATGCCTTGAGTAGGAAGTCATAGAAGGATGTGGTTTGAGAGTCAGCTGATGCTTGTAAGGTGATGGAGGAGTTGGCTGCCCTACACCTGGATGCAAGGGTGGAGGATGGTAGAGGCTATCTGTTCCAGATGACAGTGTAGTCCTCTATGTTGCAGCAGGTGGAGGAGTCTCAGTGGGGGGAATTAGAGGATGAAGTGATGCACTATCATGTTAGATAGGGTGATTCTCTAGGAGGATGGTCATAAGATGGGTCAAATTAGATGATGTTTCATGGGAAGTTGTTCATCCCAATGGAAAAGCACAAGAGAGTTCTTGGTGAGTTCCACAACTCACCCCTAGTGGTGCACCCAAGAGCTTCCAAAATATACCGGGGTTTGAGGGGTTAGTTTTGGTGGTCCAGGGTGAGGTGGGTAGTGGAAGAATTTGTGGATAAGTGCCTCTTATGTCAGCAGGTGAATGATGAACACTGCATACCAGAGGGTTTGTTACAACATTTAGATGTCCCTGAGTGGAAGTGGGATGATATCTCGATGGATTTTGTCACCGGACTACGCAGAGTTCAAGGGGGATGCGATTCCATCTGGGTAGTAGTGGACCGGCTGATGAAATCTGCTCAATTACTAGCAATCAAGGAGTTGAGTGTAGTGGATTCCCTAGCACAGCGGTACATGAATGAATTAGTGCAGTTTAATAGAGTTCCGAGGTCCATAATCTCTGATAGAGATAACCGGTTTACCTCATGGACTTGGAAAGGTTTTCAACATGATTTTGGAACCCAGATATGCGTCAACACTACCTTCCACCCCCAGTCAGATGGGCAGATAGAGCACACCATCCATACATTGTACTATATGCAACATACATGTGTTTTGTACTTTGGGAGATTGTGGGTATGACACTTGCCTTTGGTAGAATTTTCCTACAAAAATAGATATCACTCTACCATTGGAATGGATCCATTCGAAGCTTTGTACAGGAGGCCGCATTGCTCACCCTTATGCTGGACAAAGGTCAGGGAAGCAGGTGTTCTTGGCCCGGAAGTGGTGTGAAGCACGAAGGAGAAGGTTCAGCTTATACGAGAGAGCATGAAGGCAGACCAGGATCGACAGAAGTCATATGATGATAATAGGAGGAGACACTTGTAGTTCGAAGTTGAGTACCACGTGTTCTTGAAGGTTTACCCTTGGCGTGGAAAATAGAGGTTCAGTAGGGGGAGTAAGCTCTCTCCCAGGATTGTTGGACCCTTCAAGGTGTTGCGTCTAGTCGGTGAAGTGGCTTATCAGCTAGCGCTACCGCTGCTACTACCGATAGTGAACAACATCTTCCATGTGTCTCAGATCCATCGGTATCTACATGATGATTCACACATCCTCGACTTGGGAAATCTAGATATCGAGGACAATGTGATGTTTATATAGAGACTAGTGATGATCGAAGGTCGTGAGGAGAAGGTGATATGTGGATGAACCATTCCCTTGGTTTGTGTGTTATGGAGGCATGGTGGCCTCGAGGAGAGTACTTGGGAAAGGAGGCACAAATCCATGCCCAGTACCCAGAGCTATTTTGAGTATTGTAATGTTTTGTTTCATACTTGTTGTGATGTAGTTCTTAACCTTATTAACTATGGAATGTGTCATTTTCCTTATTCTTTGAATGTGTGTGAAGAGTCTTGACTCTGGGGAAGGAAGGAACCGATACCTAATCAAGACACATTAAGGTGGATGTGATTAAACCTGTGCAGGCGAGTCAGTGCCACCCAAAGAGGATAGTATCATGACATGGGGGAAGGGACTCCCTAAATCCATATTTCTAGAAAGTGGTACCTTTATATGTTGTGTGGTTACTTGAGGGAGAGGTGCTCCTAGATATTGAGGAGGTTTTCTCATGAGAGGTATCTTTCGAGGTGTTTGTTCGGACCCCTCTCTTTTCCTTAGATCTAGTTTTGATTCTCAAGGGAGAGAATAGTTTAAGAGGTATCTGATGTAATGAACCAAAAATGACTCATCAAGGAGTTTTCAAAAAAAAAACACAGTTTCATCAAATGGTTCCACCGAAATGGTGGAACCGGTCACAGCCTCGCACCAAAATGGTGGAAATGCTTATGGTGGCAGTGTGAGGGTGTCATCGTGACAGTGACACCGTAACAGTCTCACCGATACAATCACACACTGATGTGGTGGTACGGTGAGGGTGGCACCATGATGGTGGCACCGTAACGGTCGCACACCAAAACGGTGGCACCACTTATGGTGGCACCGCTTATGGTGGCACCGCTTATGGTGGCACCGCTTATGGTGGCACCGCTTATGGTGGCACCACTTACAATGTCTCACCAAACGGTGTCCCACCCTTATTTCTTTTTCTAGTTACATTACTGCAACATATCTTTTGATGTAAGAGAATTTTAATACCCATTTCAAATCCATTTAAAGCCCTTTAATGATATCTAAAATTCCTCAAGAGTCGGGCAACCCTTTACTTACCAAAATGTGTGGCTTTTGAACAGTGTCACAACTTTTCCCATACTTTTCAGTTCCTCCCCTATTACACATTTTCTTCTAATTAAAGGAAATAATTTAATTCATAGCTATTGTGGAAACCTCTCCGATGAGAATTATTAAATGAAAATCAATTCCATCACGTGTAACTGCCCAACTGTGTGGTGAAACCACGATATAGCTTTTAATTCATTCAAAATTCATATCTCGAAACTCCTGGATCTCACATTTTTATCACACATGAATTGCTTCTTATTCTTCTTGGATGGCATCTTTTCCCTCCTAGGTGCGTTTGGAGTCCCCCTTCTCGAGGCAAGTGGTGCACTGTACTGTAGCGTTTTTGCTCACTCTTGGAGTCCTCAGAGTTTCTCCCCTACAAGTCGCACATCCCCAATTCTTGGAACATGGAGAGAAACTTCGATCATTGATCATACAAGTAGGGTTCTTCCTTCATCTCTCTTTACTGTGTATCATGCGTGGTGGGTATATTAATGTTTCTATGAGAATGGATAAAACCAAACCTTAATTAAGATAATAAGAGGAATTTTAAAGAATGAAAGGGTGTGTTTGATGATGATGTTGTACTCTTTTAACCTTTCTTATATGTTGTGAACTGTATGGGCTTGTGTCCACTAAAAATCATGGTTGTTGGTGGTCTTTCCTTATGCACTAATAGTACCCTATCTTCTGTGATGATTGAATGGCTGTAACATGGGAATTGGTTAATCACCTAAACTCAATTGTTAAATGAATGTCTAGTGAACAAGAATCCTTGTGTGAACACCCCGGTTAACCAAACGTAAATAAGAAACTCAATGAATGGTGTGATATAATCCAAAAACCCCCTTACTCTATCTTGTTAAAGTGTGTGGGTTTTTTTCTTGATTCATGTGGGGTGACATGGATGGGGATGGGATCCTCTTTTGTGGTGCAGTTGTTGGTTTATGGATCTAAGTCCATGTGGGGCCGTATGGGGGGGCTTGGTTTGGTTCTAGCACTTTGAGGGATCTCATGGGTCCCTTTTTTTGTTGTGACTTTACAGGAGAACCTGGTGTTAATGCTTAATCTACCGCTTGGTTGTTTTTCCTTCCTTGGAATGTGGCTATACCAATAGGTTGCCCAGTAGTGAAGAATTATTTAAAATAGAACCACTCAAATGTGATAACAAGAACGTGTTCAATGGGGAATTGTTTTCTGGGAATGAGTTGTGACTTGGCTATAGGTGATTTGCTTTTTATGAATGAATAATAATAAGGGTATTTTTGTATAAGATGGTTTTGGAACCCCTAGGTTGGGATGAGTGCTTGTTTACCTATATGTATAATTTAGTTCTTATGTTTCTTATTCATGCCCCACCCAAGTTGAGCACTTCGTGCAGAAAACCCCTATTTCAATGGGGGATGGTGTTTTTCCCAACACTTTTATGAGTGGATGGTTATTAGCTCCTTTTATTCTCACTTTTCCGAGTATACCAAGACTCTTCAGGCAGGCTGTGATGGCATGAGGTCCATTATAGCCCAAGATTCTTCGAGGAGGGTAGTTGTAGTGGTTGGCCCAGGTGTGTGTGCATGCATGATTGTTTCCCAATTGTCTTTGGGATGAGGCCCAGGTGTCCTCGAGCGTGGTGGTAGTTGTTCTGGACTAGGTGTATACGGGTGTGGTTACATGTGGTGGTTGTGGCCCAGGTGTTTGCAGGAGAGATGTGTGGTTATGGTAGCTTAGGTGTGTACAAGTGGGGTATGGTAGTGGGACTACGATGAGAATGGTGGGAGAGGTATGATACGTAGGATTACTTCAATAACCTATGGTAAAGAGGTGTGGGGTACCCAAATATCGATGGGATATTACTATTATTTTACTTGACTTGCATTATTTGGGGAGTGTGACTCGGTGAGGTTGGGTGGATAGTTTCCTTTCTTGGTGTTTTGGTTACCTATTTGTTTTCCCACAGGGCATTATAATGCCTCCATAATTGTTAACGAGAGATTTTGGTTTTCCCTACTGAGTATACCCGTGTCCTCACCCTACGTATATAAAACCGCTTTCAGGTTTCTAGAAGAGATTTGGGGACCATGCAAGACCATACTAGTTTGGACGATGGGACAACTTCTGTTTCTTTTTTTCCTTTCTTTGGAATTTACCTTTAGAGTTTTCTTGTATTGTAGCACTTATTATTGAAACATTCATATGAGAATAGATTTTTTGGGATTTACTTCTACTTCCAATTTTGGTATTTTTTGGGACTTACTATCTTATCTCATGATCCTACTAAATAAAAAAAGGTAATGCCTTACATTTTGCGCATAATTCCATACCCTTGGTGCTATCCACCACTTTGGGACCTATTGAAGGTGGGTCTCGGGGGTCATTATCCCTTCTTCAAGTTAAAGAAGGAAGGTGCTGGAAATTTTCTGTCCCTCCCCTCATCATGGTGAAGGTGGGTCATGACACCTTAACTTATTAATTTCTATGATTCAATCTATGTTATCCATGATCTATTTCATAAAATATATTATTATGGAAATTTTTTTGTTCCTTTAATAATGGTTTGTACTAAGATTATAAATTTACCGAAGAATATCTCCTAGGAGTGTGAAACTTGGTGCACAATAAGTCCCATTGATGTGTACTAGGTTACCCTGAGTTAGGCCTGGGACACCTTATCAAAGTTTTTACCCCTAGGTATATCTCTACCAGAACCACATATTCTTGTAGAATACAGACATGTATGTTTTTTATTGATAATTCACTTACTCTAGACTCACCAAAATTTTAATTATGTATTCCTATACCTAGTATCATCTATAATTATTTTTCTATATTTTTCTAATCATAATCCCAAAAATAACTAAACTTCCCTTTGATCAACTAAAACAACCCTTTTCTTTATTATAAATTAATTAATGATTTAATTACATAAAATTACACTTGATATAACCTGAAAGATTATAAATTCTAGTGTCTTTGTTAATTAGTTACATTGCATGAAAACTTTAATCATGAATTATATCATCTTTATTGAAAACCTATTCAACATGCTCGCGATTAAAACTGCGTTGTATAACCTAGGGAAATACATAAGAAATGTGTGATACAAAAATCCCAGTAGGGGTATAAACATAGAAAATAATTAAGATAATAATACATTTTAGACAAGTCATATCAATGAGGCATTAGGGGATATGAATAATAAGTCATAATATATCATGATAATCATAACATGGAAAATGTGGCAACAACTTAAAACACTGCATCATAAACATAGTTCAAGGCTAAACCACCAATAATTCATAGTGGACAAAGCCCCATAAAGTAATTTGGTACACCCCTATCCCAAAATGACATATAATGATACTAAACATTACTTAATGCATTGGATCTTCATATAATTCTGGGCGCACCCATCACTTTCATTTCACTCTCATGCTTAAGTGTGCCACATAGATCATAAAACATGGATTCATTCATCATAATAATTTATTCTGTGATCAATTAGTATGGAATAGATATATTTAAGTCCCTAATAAAAAGTTATATGTGCATAAAAGTGAACACACTTGATAGTAAATGTGTATGACATTCACCTCACAATTGGTTTAGCATGGAAAATCACAGTGAAAATTCGGTAGCATAACGACGTCACTTAAAAAATTAATAAAATGGGTTGATTATAAATAAATGGATCTATGATAGTTTTGAAATTAATTGTAAAATAATAGAAACATATAAGGACATGTCCACACATTTAGAATTAGAAAAATAAGGCATATGATAATAAATAATCTCGAATAAAAAGGGAAAGGAAAGGATGCTTACTAAATTTCGATATGGTAAGAGGTGTACATGAGAGGGGATAATGAGAGATAAAGGGGTATTTCATAATTTATAAATAATTAGTGAAGTATAGGAATGTTATAAAACATACCCCATCCTTAGCAACTGAAAATAAAATGGCATAACAAGATAAAGAAACCTGGATAAAGATGGGAAAGGAAAAACCCTTACTTGAATGTGTGGATCCAAAAGCTTGAAAAGGGGATTATTTAGAGATTTGGGTGCCCTGGGAGGATTCTAGAGATGGTAGGTAATATTAAAGAAGTTATAAAATTATATTTAGTGAATATAAGTGGTATCTTGGGTGGGTTTACATAGGAAATGAGAGGGGAATTCTTTACTATTTCACAAATGTTGGTTTTGGACTCTATATAATAAAATATTCAAAACACAAAGCCTTACATGGTTTTTACCCATGGTTTTTTCCAAATTGGGGAATTTATTATTATTTTATTAAAAAAGTTTCCTAAAATATTAAAATATTACCCTTTCTTATGTGTAGGTGAGTTACTCTTTTAAAAAAATGAATTTAAAATCATAAAATATATTATATATTTTTAAGGATTCATAATGAAATTATAAAATTAATAAAATAAAATTAAAATAAAATTATTTTAAGATAAGAACTTATATTTTTCTTAGTATACCCATTATAGTATTTATTACATTATTTTTGGGTCATTATGATTCCATAAAACAGACTATTTATACGGTATTTAATTTTTACCCGAAAATTCGACTGTCTGAGGAAATTATGAAAAACTCACCAGTGGATAATTTTTTATGTTCAGATTCAAAAATTAATATTTATTTTATCTAAATAATTTTATAAATATGTGAATTTTCACTTTTAAAAGAATATTCTACATTTATTGAAAAAAATACTGGGTTTTGACAATAATAGTTTTTTTGAACCCTTATAAAAAGTATATTTCACTTCATAAAAATTATATAAAAATTTATAATTAATTAAATTTATTTAATGATAAAATTTTATAAAAATACTATTTATTTCAAAAATCAATTAATTAATCAAAATAAATCCCTTAATTGAATTTGAATATTACCCGAAAATACAATTTTTTTAACTGAATCAAAATAATTTTTTTATAAAGTAACAATAAAAATGAAAATAAATTAATTATTATATAAAATATACATATTAATATTTTTAAGGTCTTTATACATATCCATTTATTTCCCCGACATATTCCCCAAGAGTAAGGTGTGTGATGATGAGACTGTCATGGGGCCGTTCGACGAACATTGTTTGGGTCGTGATGTCGATGAACTTGAACTTCTCCCATAAAAAGTTTTGCTCATAATTATGTTATTGGATATAAGCTTGGGATTGGTCAAGGTAAAATCCCAAAGATTATACCCCCCTTATAAGCTCCTATAAATGGGATTCATAGGGAATAATTTTACAGGTTGAGGCCATAACTTCCTTTGTCTGAGTCAACTGGATTTGTTAAATGCCTAATATTTATACTAATCATGTGATCCCTAATCAATGGATATATTAATAGTAGTAATATAATTAAGGTTATTTTAAATACAAAGATATAAATAATGAAGTGCATGTCTTTTCAATAACCATATTACATAATAAGACATTTAATTAAATCATAAAGAGAAACTTCATTTATAACATTTCAGGTTGTTACAATGGACATATACCCAACCTATTTTTGTCTCATAATACCTACTGATGTATTGAGTGTCTATGTAATTTTAAGGCCTCAACCATAAATTAATAAGTCCAATGTTTTCATTATATGAATAAATAATTCAACTTTATCAATATACCTTAATAATCAATAACTTTCCCTATTGAATGAATAAGAATAAAAAATGTGAACACATTTCAATATCCAAACTGATCATAAACCATCTATAAAAATATGGTGTATGATATAATTAGATTATATCCTTAGTAAAGTATAATATTTATCAAATCATATTAACATAAATGAAAATAAATTAAAAATATTTATGTATAATTTCATGAGGAAAATATCCTTTTAATTTTTAAATTACTTATTAAAAATCTTTAAATTTCTAAAGTATTTTGAAAAAAAATCCCTTTGGAAAGAATTAAAGAGCCATTGGATTTTTTGTTTATATTACAGTTGTTTCCAACCAATAAGTGTAAGGCTACATCCTGAAGACCTCTAGTGGAGATGTTCAATACACTATAATAATGTTAATTTTGAGGATTGTTGAAGCTAATATTAAATAGAAAATACATGTGATATGGAATTTTTTGATGTTCACATTGTTACAACAAGTTAAAGAAAACCTTTCAAATATGGATTTTTTAGAGAATTTATATAATTATATGTAAAATTTATTTATTACATGAGGATACGAGAATAAAAAAAATATATTTGTATTTTTCATAAATAATTATTAAATAATGATTATTGAGTATATGGATTGGAATTTGTTTTTGGATTATGAGAATACTGGATAAATATTTTGTTTGGTCTTATTAAAAAATTTCCATCCAAACAGAGCAATTAGGCAAGCTCTACCAAGGAATTATAGGAGTAGGTCTTAACCACACTCAAGGGAGACATCCGGGCCATCCCACATGGCGGTATAGTGTAATAATGATATAGCACATAACACTCACATAGTGTGTGAAGGTGATCATGCTTAAGGTTGAAAGGTGGGGAAGGATGGGTCGATGCGACCCATGAACCCTAGTGTGTGAATATATGGGTATGAGTGTAGACCCCATATTACTCACTGAGTGGTCAGTGGGATGAGAACTATTATTAATAATCACTCAATTGTGTATGAGTTCGATGTGATATGAATCTCACATGCTTAATATTTATCCTTATTAAAAACATATAGATAGAAACTCGGCCATACGATATATTACATGGGATGCATCCAATCAGTACAGTGGTCATATTCTACCTCCAATGACACCTGAGTGTTTCTATTTTTCAAAAAATATGGATGAAACTCCATCGACTAAGCCTGAGGTTTCCATGATCATTTTGTGGAAGATATTGGGAGATGATGAGATGAATAATCTTCATGTATGCATACTATAATTAGCATGCATTTAGGAGTTTAAAGAGTATTGATTTTATGAATGAAAACAAAGTTGTAGAGGTCATGTTGTATATACATTGCACATGAATAAATTCAATCATTAAATAATTAAAGTCACGCAATCCATATCTCATGTACATGAGGAGAAAACATGAACTCGCATAAGAGAAGATGCCATGTTTTTTGATGTAGATAATTTGAAGATCACCAAAATATTTGAGTGTTTTAATATTTTTGTAATAGTTTAAAACTCAGAGACTCAATAAGGAATCATTCACAAAGGTAGATATAGTGGAGATAATCTATAAATAATGAGAATCCAAGGTAGAGGGTTTCTATTAATATATTTATAAATCTATCATTTTTATAAAGAAATACAAAGTAATAAAAATATATTGCTTGTGTGAAGTGTAATTCCTCTTGAGATATTCTTATGCAAATAAGAATAAGAATCTGTATTTTAATTATTTAATTTTTTAAAATAGAAAACTATGTTTGATAGTGTATGTGATACACAACACTGAACCTAAACAAACAATGACTATTTAAATATGACCGTTTTAACCTTCCCATTAAATTTTAAGATATAAGTATGTTTAAAGAATTTATGAAATATATGTATATATATATCCTATATATATTGATTAATTATTAGTAAACAGTCAAATAATTTTTGGTAATTTCTTTTTGTTCTTCAAAAGATGTTTTCTTCAAAAATGGTTTTTATATCTATTTATGAAAAATATTATAATTATTTTCTAGAATATTTAGAAAATTTATTTGATAAAATGAACTCCATTTTTTATATCATCATATAAAAATTAACTTATGTTGAAAATTTGGGTTTTTTAGAAAAAATATATATTTTAGTAAAGAGTGAAAAATACCGTTTTATGTAAATTTTTTATTTATTTTTTAAAAATGAATTAATTTAAAATTATAATTATTATATTAATTTTATTTAAAAGTAAAATAATTAAAATTGGGTTATATTTAATTCAATTAATTACATTTAAAGCATATTTTTACTAGATTTTAGTATAAGTTTATTTTTAAAATTAAAAACACATTTTTCGCAAAACTATTTTAAAATGCATAATGTTTCTCCATTATAATTAATTAAAATAACCCATAATGAGAAATTATTTAAATAATTTTTATTAAATATAAATATATATATATTTATTAATTTAAATTCACTTAATGAATATTAGTTGTTATATAGTTATACTGAAATAATATTTTCCTTAAAAATTTATTTTTCAGAAAACCATTTTCCATCGTGATTGCAAGTTTTATATTAAATTAATTTATTATGCCTATCTGAATTGATTTTTATAAAATGGATTACATATTATGAATCATCATAACTAATATTAGGTAATCATTCCACCTTAATTTTTGAAAAATATGAATTATAAGTGTAGTAAATAATAATTACCATGATAAAAGGAAAATAGGTTAATAAAGGGTAAAAATAATTTAAGAATGACTAGAAACTAAGTAAAACTAATAGTATAAATATTTATATTTTCTTTTTTTTAAATTAATAATATATTTATTGTTTTTACTTTATCAATGATTATATAATCAGTTTGATAAAAATTATATTATGATATAATAAAGCACAAATTATATTTTTGGGTGATATTTAAATTCAATTAAGGAATTTATTTTGATGAATTATTGGATTTTTGAAATAAATAATTTTTTAATTAAATATTATTATTAAATAATTTTTATCAAATATAAATTATCATGTAGTTTTTATGAATTCAAATGTAATTTTTATCAGGGTTTGAAAACTGTTATTGTCAAAAAAACATTGCATTTCTCATTAAATATTGATTAGTATTTTAAAAGTAAAAATTCACATATTTATGAAATTATTCTGGTAAAATGAATATTAATTTTAGAATCATAACAACTAAATTATCTAACAATTATTTTTTCATAATTTTCCGACATAGTCGAATTTTCTAGTAAAAATTAAATATCGTATAAATATATGGTGTGTATTATGACATAATAATGACCCAAAAGTGATGTAATAAATAATATAAAGGGTATCCTTCTAAAAATATATGTTTTAACTTTAAAATAATGTAATATTAAGTTTATGTGATTATTTTTTTTAATCTATTATGAATCCTCCAAAATCTATAATATATTTTATGTTTTAAAATCATTTCTTTAAGAGTATGACTCACTTACACATCATAAAGGTTAGTATTTTATTAAAATAGGAGAATAGACTTATAAAACAATGAAAAAAATCTCCCCTTTGGTAGAAACCATTGGAGAAAACCAGGGTAATGTGTGTGGTTTTTGTTATTTTATTTTATAGAGTCCAAAACCTAAGTTAGAGAAAAAAATCCCCCACTTATTTCCTATATAAACCTACCCAATATCCCATTTATTTTCACTCAAAAACCTTGGATCACGTACATAATCTACCCTACCCTCTCTATAGTCTTCCCAAGGTCCCTAAGCTCTCAATAATCCCCTCCCAAGCATTTGGAATCACCCTATGAAGGTAAGGCACCTCTCTCTTCTCTTTTCTATTCAAGTATCTTCTTTATTTTATGACTTTATTTTCCAATTCCCAATGTTGGGATATGCTCTTATATATTCCCATTACTGTAAAATTTATTTCTATATGATGATAGATCTATTTAATTATCATTATTATCTCCCTTTAACCTATGTGTACAACCGTTACCATGCCAGAATTTAGTAAGGGATCCCCACCTTTTCTTCTTTATTCATGTTTCATTATTATCTTATGCATTATATTTCTAATTAATAATGTTAGGATATGTATTTACATATACCTATTACTTCCCATTTTATATTTAAATTATTATAGACCCCTTTATCTCTCATAAACTCAATTTAATAATCTTTAAGTGACATTGTTATGCTGCCAAAATTTCACTGCGATTTTCCATGCCAAAACAATTGTGTAGTGAATACCATAACCATTTTATATCAAGGGCGTTCAGATTAATACACTTATACTTCTTTGAATTCAGAATTAAATGTATTTCTTCCAAAATCCTTTATCATGTAATTAAATATTATGATGAATGAATCAATGTTGTATGATCTATGTGGAACACTTAAGCATGAGAATGAATTGAAAGTGATGAGTGTGACCAAAATTATATAGCACTCTAATGCATTGGGTAATGTTTAGTCTCATGTGATGTCATGTTGGGATAGGGATTAAACCTAATTACATTATGGTACTTTTTCCATCCTGATTTATTTTTAGTTATCCTTGACCTATGTTTATGATGTAGTGTTTTAGGTTGTTTCCACATTTACCATGTTACCTTTATGTTGTCATTCTATATCATGCCTCACTGTTCATGTTTATGATTCTAACCCCTTTTATATACCATTGATACGCCTATTTTCTAACATGTATTAATTTTTTTTATGTTATGCAATGTTTATTCCATTAATGGGATTTATATCTCACCCCTTTCTCAAGTATGTCCCTAAGTTACCCCATGTAGTTTTAAGTAAGAGCTTGTTCAAGAAGTTTTAAAAAAATGTAATGTATTTCATATTTTTTTCATTGTTATATATTGTAACTAATTACCAAATAGACCAGAATTATCAGTATTTTGTTTTTTATTAAGTTTGATATTTTTTAATAAATCATTAATTAATTGTAATAAACAGAAGTGTTGTCATATGCAGACTTCAGAAGTTGAGAATCACACACTCATAAGTTTTGAAAAGAACTCTTTATGTCAAACCTATCACTAGTTTTCATGTACTCTTTTGAGATACCTTGATTATACACTAAATTAGGATAATATTCATTATTAATATATATATTATTCATGTGATTTATTATTCATAAACACCATTTTAGTTCATTTTATACTTTGAACATTAATTCACATTATGTTTTTAATTCCCTCTTAAAATGCACTATTACATGGTTCATTTTTGAACACCTCCTAAAATATAAAATAGTCTTGATTTATTTTAATATTTTATTTTCAGGTCTCTCAAGATATAAGGAATAATTCATAATTTTGGGGTATTTGAAGATTCACATTGGAAGACCACCAAAATGGGCTTTCATGGAAACACATTCTGGGCAAAGTAAATTGGACAACAGCCCAATAAAGAGTCCGTTGTGGTCAGGATCCAATCCCAATGATTCTAAAAATTTAACTAAAGATATAGGACATCATAAGGAATATTTCATTCAAAAGTGGACACAGATAATTTGTATTTTTGAATGGAGTTCTAAGATTCTCATGTTGAAGATGCAATATTGGGCCAGATTCTATGGTCCATAAAAACATACCACAAATTTAATAATATGTCACAATCCATAAACAATTTTGGACTGGAAGTTTATAAGAAATCAGGGGACATCAGTATATTCATTTTTTTCTTCTATGTCTCACCAAAATTCGGCCATATAGATTCTCATTTGAATACATCTGTCAACTCATGAAAGTTGGCTTGGATTGTTTGTCAAGGGTGGAAAAATTAACTCTCCCTCAACTTTCCACCCACTTATGGACTACCAAAATTAATTGAGGAGACTTGGAATATTGGTGGATCGACCCAAGATTCTTGAAATGACTATTTAAGGTAGTGTTTGTGGATGAGTTTATCATCTTTGGTGCTTTCTTTCATTGTAATGCTATGATTCGATTTTGTTGTCTCAAGTTTTTCTTTCACGTGTAAGTTGTTCTAACTCATATTTGTTTCTTAATAAAATTTTTCTTCTCTTATTATTCTATTATTATTAATATCAAATTGATACCTTTGAATCAAAGTGTGATTTTTTTCACACCAAACCTTGTGAAATTATCACACAACAGTGGAGTGATTGTTATTTCATTGTCTTTTTTACTTCTTCAATTCTTCCCTCATGAGTCTAATTACCACTTCCATTGAAACCATAACATCAATGGAGGGATAAAACACTTATGGTTTTATCCAAGGGAGTATCAAGGGTTTGTATTGGATGTTATTTATCAGTCTATTAATGTATAATCACTTCTTTTAATTGAGAATTTTGTTTGAAGATCTTTAAACTTCTTTGTCCTTGTTGAATTTAAAAGCCACACACTTCAAATACTAATACAAACCATTACCTTAGAGTTCTGATAAATATGATCCTATAAGTTTATAAGTGGTTAGTATTAAGGTATTTAGGTATTAATCAGTTAAGTGATGATGTTGTTTGATCCTCTTAAATGAACCCATCTCAAATATAAGAAATTGAAATAGCTGAAAAAGGAATGCATCTAATCCTCCCCATGTGATAACCTAGGATCAACTCATTATTTTAAATTAAATTCACTTAAGTATATTATATTTCACTTAAACCCATCTAAAATAAACTCACGTTTTACACTTCATATCAAAAAAAAAATCCATAGAACGTACGTGTTTGTTGGTTACTTCTTAGGTATATAAGGATTCAACAACCCAAGCTAAGCTACAAGCGACTGCTTAACCCTAAAATCTTTGGTAAATTTGGGTGAGAATAAATTTTGGAAGCATTTCTGAGGACCCAAGTAAGTAATATCAACACCCATTATATTCTCCCCCATTTCTCTTTTCTCACCTCAATTTTTTTATCCTTTCCCCTTTCTTTTGTTTTTCAATTTTCTTGGTGCATGTCCACCTATACCCGTGACTAATCAAACCGTTTAGTTAGGGTAGATAGTCCGGGGTTTGTGGAGTCAAGTACAATAAGGTAACTCTTTACATTAGATCATAACCTTCCTAATACTCCATAGTAAAAAATTGATCCCATTTCAATGGAAGGTCTTCAATGAAACAAACTCATAAATCCGGGTGGGAACCAAAATGGAAATCCAAATAAGGTAGCCCCAAACTAGGGGAATGTAGTCAATCAAATAATAAATGACTACCTCACACCTGCCTAGAACAATGAATCCTCTTGCATTAGGCATGTTACCCTAGTATAATCACACTATGTCTTCAAAACTCATGTTCTAAACCACATTCCATCCTTCCACGGGATGGATTCAGAAATTCCATACCTTCATGTCAAAGAGTTCAACGACATTATTGAAACCATGTGACCACCACATCAACATGAATTAGAAAAGATGAGGCTCTTTTCTTTATCACTTAAGTATTGAGAAAATAATTGGTTAAAAAATATGATAACTACATCAATCCACTCCCAAGACCAATTTTAAAGAGAATTATACAAAAAACACTTCCCCCATTACAAAAAAATTTCACTTAAAAAGAGCATCCAAAATGTTTTTGAAAAATAAGGGGAGTCATTTTATGAAACATGATAAAGGTTCAAAGACACACTCAACATGAAACCTCACCATGGATTTTCAATCCCATAACAAGTTAGAATTTTCTATTATGTGTTGTGTCTGGGAAACAAACAATTCATTGGCATGATGTGTAATATAACCTTAAAAAACAAATCCCCAAATGATGCTTATAAGAATTTTGAAGGACTGAATGAACAAAACCAAACATGGGGAAAATCACCTTATTATAAAACTCCACCCAAATCTGGTGGATTTAACACACTTAGGTAGGAGTAAATACTTAGGGAGAAACTTTATAAACTCACTAGTAAGGTCAATGGGATCAATATTAGGAAAGTCCTGAAATTCAAACTGTTGACCCTGTTTGCACAATTTGTGAAAAACATGAACACAAGACTGAAAACTGCCCAAACATCCATTCCATTAAAGATGTTATTCTAGGAGGACCACCATTAGAGGTCAATGCTCTGAACTTTTAGAAGCCACATCACTAAAAAACTTTCAATCCAAGGTACAATGACTATCCAGGATTCCGTTGGAAATATAACCAAAAACCCAACAAACAACCTAGTCAGCCACAAGGACCAAACCCCTACCCTCCACCGAATTCTCAAAACCATAAACAGTTCCAACCACAACTATTCAAATACAAACACCCTCCTATCCAATACCAATAACCCATGTATCAACTAAAGTATCCTCCTAGGATAAACCAACTAGCACAAGCCCCTACTCAATATGTCCCTCTTCCAATCCTTGAGCAGCTGTGTAAAAAAATTGAAAAATAAACTCAGAAGTCTAATCCCTTAATCATGAAATAAAAACCATTAAAATGAAGAAGGAAATCATTCCTACTTAGGTGGTACCATACTCAAATTTAAGTGGAAAATACAGTTACACATAAACCTCTCATGAACAACTCAAAGCCGTGACTATTTTAAGAAGTGGGAAATCCATTGAGAAACTAGATGAAGACATTCCAGAACCATTAAAAGCTTCAAAAATTCATGAAAATGATTAAGAACCAACAATAGATTCTGAAAAACCCAATGAGAATGTGAAGGAACTACAACCACACTAAAAAATTAAACAACCTTCTCCTTTCCTTCAACACGTGAGATGAAAAACTAAACCAAAACTGAGCGAGACTTTGAGGGAAATATTCTCCCAGGTTAAGTTGAAAATCCACCTTATTGATAAAATCCAAAACATTCCTACCTACTCAAATTACCATAAGGACTTGTTCACTTTTAAAAGGAATTTTTCACATATAAAAAAAGTTAATTTTTGCTACTAATGTTATTAAAACCATTCAAGGGACCATTCCTACAAAGTTAGAATATCTAGGATGTCCATAAATCAATGTTGAGATAGGATAGAACAAAGTTTCCAGATCCATTTTTGATCTAGTAGATTTTTTGAAACTCATTCCTTATTCCATGTATTGTCAATTAGGGATCTAATCACTCTAACCCACATCTGTCACTCTTTAAATTGATGATCGTAGTGTTCGAGTTCCAAAGGGGATCTTAAAGGATGTTTTGGTGAAAGTTGAAAATTTTATTTACTTAGATAACTTCATTGTCCTTTAAAACCACCCAAGATTAGGTCCTATGGAGAAAACCCCCATCATCCTTGTTCTTCCATTCTTAGCAATAATCAAATCAGTCATCTAGGTCCGAAATGGGAACATGACCACAACCTTTGGAAACGTGAGTCTAAACTTGAACATATATAATGAAAACTCTCAAATTGGGGATGATGAAGAGATATATGAGGTTAATTGTATTTTTAGTGTTGATAATGAAATCAAGGAACATCAAGGGATTACTGAAGGATGTTTAAGTCAAGAAGAGACTGATTTTCTTTGTTCCTATGAGGGAAATTTATCTCATTGGCTTGAATCTCTTTCAGATAGATCTATAGATGATTTTATTGAATCACCAATAAATGATACAATTGACTAAATCAATAAAATTGGGCCCATACCCATTCATGATATTGATTTGGCCAATTTAGTGGATGAAAATTCTGTTCACAAGGAACCAATTCTGGTATGAAATCTGAATAAAGAAACTGAGTTCAATACAAACTCCCATCCCTTCTTGGAAAGTGATAATCAATCAGATCTCGAATTTAAGGTCATACCTTCATAACTAAATTATGCATTCTTAAGGGAAAATTAAGCCTTTTCTGTTTTCATTTCTTACTATCTTGAATAAAATCAAGAGATGATGCTACTGGATGTCCAAAGAAAGCATAAGAAAGCAATTGGATGGACCCTTTCTGATATTCCTGGGATTATCCCACTCATTGAAACTCATAGGATTGTTCTTGAATCTAAATCCAAACCATGTAATCAACCTTAGTGGAGAATCAATCCAAATCTTATGTATGTGGTAAGGAAATAACTTCTTACGTTTTTGAAAGCTGGTATCATCTAACCCATTGATGAGAGTGAGTGGGTAAGCCCAATTCAAGTTGTCCCAAAGAAAGCTGGAATCATAGTGATCACCAATGAGGATGGTGACCTTTTCCCCATAAGGGTAAGTAGTGGATGGAGAGTATGTATTAACTATAGGAATATTAAATATTGTACCAAGAAAGACCATTTCTCCTTTACCTTTATTGATCAAGTCCTCGAGCGAGTGGTGGGTCCTGAATTCTACTGCTTCCTAGATGGATTCTCAGGGTATAATCAAATAGAGGTCTCCTTAGAGAATCAAGGGAAAAAAACCTTCACTTTTCCATTGGAACTTTTTCCTTCAAGTGAATTCCCTTTGGGTTATGTAATACCCCTGGTACCTTCCAGCGGTGCATGATGGGAATATTCTCGGAAATGGTGTGGGATTGTTTAGAGGTCTTCATGGATGACTTCTCAATATTTGGGGATAATTTTTAGGGATGAATTCTAAAAGTTGAAAGGGTTTTTTCAAGATTTGAGTATAAGAATCTCATCCTAAATTTAGAAAAATTACATTTCATGGTAAAGGAAGGACTTGTTATAGGTCATATGGTCTCCGGTAGAGGGATTGAAGTTGATAATACTAAGCTCGATATCATTCTTCACCTTCCCTCTCCTAAAAGTTTTAAGTGAGGTCCTTTTTTGGACATTCTGGGTTCTATAGAAGGTTTATTAAGAATTTCAACTCTATTTCTCGACCATTTTGTGATCTATTGGTGAAAGATGCTCTATTTTTATGGATAGAAATCTGTGAGGAATCATTATCTACACTCAAGTTAGATCTTATTTCTCCACCTATCATGCAATCTACAAATTGGTAACTTCCTTTTGAGATCATGTGTCATGCGAGTGACTTTTCTGTAGGGGCTGTCTTAGGACAATGGTGTGAGAAAATTCCATATGTAATTGCTTATGAAATAAAATCTTTAAATGATGGAAAAATCAACTACAACACCACTAAGAAATAGTTGCTTTCTGTTGTCTTTTCCTTAGAGAAATTCAGGTCATATCTCTTAGTATCACCCATAATTGTCTTCAAAGACCATTCAGCCCTAAAATAACTTTTCCAAAAAACAAGATACAAAGGATAGATTGATTAGGTGGGTCCTTCTTCTTCAAGAGTTGCATTTAACCATTAAGGATTAAAAGGGTGTTGAAAATTTTGTAGCTGATCACCTCTCTAGGATAGAATTAAATGAAAACTCACATCACTTTTCTATGTCTGATTCATTTCTCGATGAGCACCTCTATTCTATGAGAGATTTCCCATGGTATGCTGACATAGCAAACCATTTGGTGACGAGTGACATTAAAAAATTTATAGGGACCCAAGACAAGAGGAAATTCCTTTATTATTTCAAACACTATGTGTTTGATGATCCTTAACTATTCAAGTTCTGTCCTAATCAAATCATTAAGAGATGTGTTCATGAGTCTGAGCAAGATTCCATTATAAAATTTTGTCATGGAGAGGAATGTGGAGGCCAATTTTCCATAAAAAACAACTAAAAAGGTCATCCAGATTGGTTTCTATTGGCCTAACCTCACTAAGGATTCCTTATAATTCTGAAAAATTTGTAATCAGTGACAACAATTATGATCCATTACCAAAAGGAATCAAATTCCACTCACTCCCATTATGGTCATCAAAATATTTGATTGTTGGGGAATTGATTTCATGGGACCCTTCCCAAACTCTAGAGGATACCTCTACATCCTCTATCTATTGATTATGTCTCGAAATGGGTTGAGGCCATTCCCACCAAGTCCAACAACCATCATGTTGTGATACAATTTCTGAAAGAGCATATATTTTCTTGATTTGGAATTTTTAGGGATATAATAAGTGATTGAGGAACCTATTTTTGAAAACTACCATTATCTTCACTCATGTCTAAATATGGCATTTGTCATAATGTTTTTAGTGTGCACCATCCTCAAACCAATGGTGATGTTGAGTTAACAAATAGAGAGATTAAGAAAATTCTTTGAAAACTTGTCAATCCCTCTAGGAAATATTGGTATGAGAAACTCTTGGATACTATTTGGGAATATCGTAAAATATTCAAAACCATCCTAAGCATGTCAACATATAGGTTATTTTATGGTAAATCATGCCATTTACCTTTTGAAATTGAGCATATGGACTTTTGGGCAATCAAAAAAAATGAACTTTTCCATTTCTTTGGCCGAAACAAAGAGGAAATTAGATCTTAATGAACTCGAGGAACTTAAAATGGGGTATTATAAAAATTCAAGGATAAATAAAGCTATAGTTCAAGACTACCAATCTTGGAATCTCAATGTTAAACACTTTGAATCAGGAAAATTAGTTCTCTTGTATAGTTCAAATATTCTTTTACACCGGGGAATGTTAAGGTCTAGATGGTCAGGTCCATTCATAGTGCATCATGTGTACCCCCATGAAAAAATAGAGATTCAGGATCCCACAAGTGGTCACATTTTCTAGGTCAATGGTAATAGTTTAAAACCATTCATTGAATCATTCAATAAATAGGAAACAAAGGTTGAGTTAACTGAGCCAACCTATGATCTCAGAAAAAAATGATAGATTTAGGATCCATATCGGGGTAACACTATTAAAGAAAAGTGCTTCATGGGAGGAAACCCATGGTTTTCATGTTTATAATCATTATCTTTATTTTTTAAATAGATTAATGAATTATTTTAATATTTTAAAGAAAACTTAATCAATAAACTCTAAATATGATAGTACCCTATACTATTGACCCATTCTTCTATTTTGAGTATGGATGAGTATGAAAGGGGAGTGCCATATTCATCCATGTCACGTGGTGTGATCCTTGAGTAATACCTTACATAATAATTTAAAAAGAATACAATGTATCACCAGTTTATTTTATTTATGTGTTTTTAGGGTAAAATAAAAATATAAAAAAATAAAAATATTTTCTAAAAAATATAAAAGGACACGTAGAAGGTTGTGGGGAAAACCCTGTCACAACCATCAAAGCTGTGAGGACTCTAACTTGGGACCAAAGGGAGACATAAGAGTGTGTCTACTACTAACCTACAACTTATAGGGTTTCCTTCTTCTATTTTATTTTATATATAATTATAATTTAAAATTTATATATCCATATATATATATATATTATTCTAATTTTTTACTTGTTCTTAGTATTGGTATTTGGCATGATTAAATAAACATGTGCATTTTTTCCTTTCCTTTTGTTTTTTGTTTATTTAAAGGTACATTAAGGGGTTTTCATTGTGCTCCAATTGTGTTGGTTTTTGAGATTTAGGGGATGTTGAGTTAATGGATTTTTTAGACAAACCACAAATATAATAACAAACTATCATCATTGATGAGGCTTCCCCGAGTGACATTGAGATCAAGGGATTAACATGTAGAATAAAGAACTTCAACTTAAACCACTAGGTTACTTAATTCCGTGATCCTCATTTTCAATTTACTTTTTGAACTCCCATTCTCTACCTCTACCGCCTTCTAAATTTTATTTTCATCAAACACTGAGGATAAAGTAATTTTAAGTTATGGGGAGATGAAATAAAAAATTTCTTTTGTGTGAAAAAAATGTTTTTGTAGGTAAAAAAATGATATGAAATAAAAATGTGACTTAATGGAAGGAAAATTTCCTTTAACCTTGAACATGATAATACACATTTCATAATTTGAAATTTAATATCAAATAAAATTTCATTCCTTGATTTTTATTTTAATGAAATTATACGTTCCTGTGCATATATTTTGGAATGTGTGGTTGTCCGATGTGATTTTTCAACTTTTATATTTTCATTCATTTAATTAAAAAAACACAATGCATGTCCCATGGATTTTGGGGTATGTGTTTGAGTTCATGGGGTCCCCCAAATAAATAGCATAGGTTTGGTGATAATTTTATTTTTAATATGAGTATTCAATAAATAACAATAAATTTTCATGTAGAGTAATGAAATAACCTAATACGTGCCTTTAGACACTTAGGGAACATGAATCCATAGTTTTCTGGCCTAGAGTTAGTAATTTTATCTCTATTTGTGGTAATTTTAAATTTTTTCAATTGTGTTAACTCGAGATGATGCATGCGTATGTGAGCTTTACTTGGTTCCCTAAGGTCTTTGAGACTGGGATTCATTGGAAAAGTCTTGCTACATGGGTTGACTATGTTGGGTGCAATTTCAATTACCATGGAAAAATTGCAATAAAAAAAATTAATAATCATATTAATATTGAAATGTGATTCCACCTAGCGCTTACGTCATTCCCCCCATGAATAAAGATAAAACCCCATTTCTATTGTGATACACAACACATCATCACACTTAATTGATATTGGATGAAATATGGCGATGAATTTGAACAAAGGAATGAGCTCGGTATTTGGATATGCTTAGGAAACTATCTTATATTACAAGATTTTGATTATTTTCATGATTTTTTTGGTATAAGGGTTTTTTGGTGAGCAATGTGTATTATTGTTTTTTGTAAAAGGGAATTTGAATTTCATGATTTTGAGATACATTTTTCCCAAGACTAGAAAAACTCAAGTTAGGGGTGATATTAGCCACTAAATGAGGATAATAATAATTTTTAATATATATATACATTATTCATGTGCTTTATTATTCATAAACACCATTTTAGTGCATTTTATACTTTGAACATTAATTCACATTATGTTTATAATTCACTCTTAAAATGCACTATTACATGGTACAATTTTGAACACCCCCTAATATAATAAATGGTATTGATTTTATTTTCATATTTTATTTTTAGTTATCTCATGATATAAGGAACAATTAATAATTTTGGAGTATTTGAATATTCACATCGGAAGACCACCAAAATGGGCTTTCATGGAAACACATTTCGGGAAAAGTAACCTGGAAAGAAGGCCAATAAAGAGACCTTAGTGGCCAAGATATAATCCCAATGATTCTAAAAATTTAACTTAAGAAAGATGAAATCATGGGAAATATTTAATTCAATAGTGTCCAAAGCCAATTTAGATTTTTGAATGGAGTTACAACCTGCCCAAGTTGAAGATGCAATATTGGTCCAGATTCTGCGGCCCATAAAAACATCCCAAAAATTTAATCATATCTCACAAAACATAAACAATTTTAGACTGGAATTTTATAGTATATAAAGGGACACCCTTATTTTTTTTTATTCTATGGACCACCAAAATTCGGCCATATAAATACTTGTTTGAACACATCTGTCAAATCATTCAAGTTGGATAATATTGTTTGTCAAGGGTGGAAAAATAAACTCTCCCTCAACTTTCCACCCACTTATGGACTACCACAATTAATTAAGGAGATTGGACTATTTGGGGATCAACCCAAGACTCTTTAAATGACTATTTGAGGTAGTGGTGGTGGAGGATTTTATAATATTTGGTGCTTTCTTTCATTGTAATGTTATGCTGTGATTTTGTTGTCTCAAGTTTTTCTATCACATGTAAGTTGTTATAATTAATCTTAGTTTCTTAATAAAAGTTATTTTCCTCTTATTATATTATTATTCATATCACATTGATACTTTTGGATCAAGTTGTGAATTTATTCACACCAAACCTTGTGAAATTATCACACAACGGTGGAGTGATTGTTATTTCGTTGTCTTTTTTTACATCTTCAATTCTTCCCTCATGAGTATACTTCCCACTTACATTGAAAACATAGAATAAATGGAGGGATAACCCTATTATGGGTTAATACAAGTGAGTATCAAGGGTATTTATTTGATGTAATTTCTGACTCCATTAATTTCTAATCACTTCTTTTAATTTAGAATTTTGTTTGAAGATCTTTAAACTTCTCTGTCCTTGTTGAATTTTAAGGCCACACACTTCAAATTATAATACGATCCTCTACCTTAGAGTTCTCATAAATATGATCCTCTAAGTGTATAGGTGATTAGTATTAAGGTTTGTAGGTATTAAACCAGTAAGTTATGATGTTGTTTGATCTTTATCTCAAATATAATAAATTGAAATAGTTGAAAATAGAAAGCATCTAATCCATCCTAAGTGATAACATAGGATCAAATCATTATTTTAAATTGAATTCACTTAAGTATATTAGAGTTAACTTAAAACCATATAAAATCAACCCAAGTAGGCTACTTTAAAGCCAAAAACAATCCATAGAATATACGTTTCTATAGGTTACTTCTTAGGTCTCTAAGGATTCGACAACCCAAGATAAGCTACAAGCGACCGCTTAACCCTAAAATATCGGCTAAATTTGGGCAAAACCATACCTCTTATATCATTATGTATATAAAAAAGAATCATTAGTAATTCTATAATAGTTCAATATAATTTTGTGAAATAGATAACATTTATAATGAGATCACATGTGTCACAAACTAGCCCAGGCACCCTGGTAACCCAACAACCGAGCCAATCCTGACATAGCCTGAAGGGCATTATCGATCCCCACAGGTTGGAGAATAGAACCTACCACCATACAAAATGAAATTGGGAATTCTTTTTTACAAAAAAATTCAGAAGCAAGATTAAAATAAGTATTCATACAAACTAAACTCCACTAAGAGAAGTGTAATAGAAGTAAAATATGTATGAAAACCCAAAGTACTATTGCAAAGTTCCAAAAAATAAGAATATAAAGCACCCAAGTTCTAATGGATGCAACTATCCAAGAATATGGATCAATAGATAGAACCACCTCCAAGTGGTTCTTTACCCCTGCTTGAAGCTGGAAGGAGATAATATAAAAACACCTGAAGTCATAAGTAGGGTGTGAGATAAATGACCATTAGGGTCTCACCTTGGATTCCATAATAGATTCCAATATCAATTTAACTAAAAAAACGTGATTTAAATTTTAAAATAAATATATTTGGAATTTAAATAACATATTTCAACAAATCACGATTTACATTTAAAATAATGGAAATACATTTCAAGGTATGGAAATTCTTTAAACAATGGCACTTTACAAAAATGGATTAAATAAATACTTTTATATAAAACAATTTATATAAATGAGAAGTCATGTAAAAGAGTTCACAAAATTGGAATACATTTATATCTCATATTTAAACAAGTGAGTAACATGGTTATCTATTAAGTCATATGATAGTTTTATGTTATGGTATCCCCACACACTCATATGATAAATTACAATGTTCAATCATGTTCCTCATTAAGGGAGATAGAGGAATCATCTATGTCCCAATGGGGAATAAAGACGTCTTGACCAATATTTTGTTAGTGTTGTAAAGCATCAATCCATTGCTAAGGAAATTCTAACCTGGTGTATTTGTCTATATAGCTCACTAACTATCTAGTGTTGTTTGTTCTCTAGTACAATTTAATGATGGTAAATTTATTTTAATAAACATTAAAATACAATTATGTCCCATTAACCTATTTCAAAAATTCCAATTTCTATTTAAAAACTAAAATGTTTCTTAATCCAAACATGAGTTTTCAATAATATGGAACCCAAAGGTTTCTATCAAAACATTTTTAATCCATTTTCATAAGTGATATTTTAAATAAATTCATTATTAAATTTAACATTTTATTTTCACAATTAAATTCTATAATTTAATTTCAATAAATTTCCATAAATTTCACAAAAACTCCCCAATTCAATGGAATTGGGTTTTTTTTTAAAATTTCCATCAAATTCATTCCACAATTCAAATAAACTATTTAAATTTCACCAATTTCCATAAATTCCACCAATTTAATGGAATTAGGGTGGTTTTCCAATTTCATGCCAAAACCCATTTTAAAACCCTAATTCAATGGAATTGGGTTTTTCCAAAAAACCAATTAAAATCCATTTTAAAAAAATCAAGTAATTTCCTTTAATTAAAATGATTGAAATTAAATAAAGTAATTTTGGGTTAACATAAATTGGGCTTCATAAAAGAACCACTTACCTCAAGATCAATGGATCTCGTAATGCCAAACCCTAATCAGGATTCAACAATGAATAATGATTATCACATAACCTAAGAAAAAAAGATAAAACCTAGGTTTAATATAAAAAATAGGGTATTTGATCTAAAAAGAAACATGGGGATCCACAGAACCATAGTTAGGAGAAGAGAGATCACATGAGATAGAGATGAGGGTGAGGAAATTAACTAGAAGAAGATTGAATGGAATTACTAAAGCTATGAATTAATTTTGAGAGGGTTATTAGGGCTTGAGAACCACTCTTATATCTTCTTGATGAAGAAGAACTTGTATGATTTTGTGCTAGGAATAATCAAAACCTAAAATAGAGGGGTTCCAAATTTTTATGTTGGATTTTTGGATTAAATAAATCTCATTCATGGTTAGATGGAAAGAGTGGCACGGTTAAAAAAACCACGTAGATTAACCATGTTATTGTTTTAAATGGGCCACACAATTTCTTCAAAGAGGGAACACAGATTAACTAACTATGTAACAACTGTGAAAAATTCCACTACCTTAGTTTGTATAGTTTTCTATGAGGGGAATACTGTTTTGAAAGACCACGTGCCAACCATGCACTAGCCCATAATTTTCAAAAATATTAAATTTTAAACCCAAAAAACCCTAAATGAAACCCAACAAAAGATTAGTAAAAATAGGGTTTTAAGAATATTTGGAAATAGTAACGAGATATTACAACCTCCCCACTATAGAAAATTTATGTCCCTAGAAACCCTACTCAGAATCTTCTATACCAAAAATATGAGGTCACTGATCTCTCATTAGTTACTCCCTCTCCCACGTCTCATAATTATGAGAACCATGATTCCATAACACGTTAAAAAAAGGTATCATCCTCCAACGAAGTACCTTGGTTTTAGAATCAACTATGTTAACTAGTTGTTCAGTCATGGATAAATCTGGTTCAACTTCAAGAACATGTCAGCTCAGAATATGAGATATATCAGATAGATACTTTCATATATAATATTCATGGAACACATTATGTATCGACATCAGTTTTAGTGGAATTTCTAAATGTCAAGTGACTTTTCCTACCTGCTCAACAACCACAGAAGGTCCCTGTAATCACCCAAACTTTTATCAATGTGATTTATCCCTTAATATAGTAATATGATATAGTATAAATCACATAAAATCACTTATATACCATAATAAAATATTTACAAATGGTAAAATAATGAAATAGGAAGTGTTTCTAGATGTTAAGGAACCTATAAAAATGAAATAGTAACTTTACCTCAGGAATAGTAATATCACCCTTATGAATAGTAAACTAAAAAGTGAATAGTAACCACACCCATTAAAGTATAAATAAAATTTAGTCATATTATAAATGAAATTATGATATAATTAGATCATATTTTAAGTAAACAAATGTTTAAAAATTATTAATTAAGTGTTGCTATTTTTTGTAAGTCATAAATATTTAATTAAAATTTTATGATTAATTAAATAATTTAAAAGAAAATTTATTTTCATAAAATGTATTCATAAATTAATATTTTGATTTATTATGATTTTAATATAATTTTACAAGACCTTAAATAATATTTCAAAGTGTTATAAAATTGATTATAATTTTAAAATCAATATTTTTTTTCAAATAAATTAATATTTTAATTAAAAATTAAATTTATCATATTTAGAAAATTATTTTTATAAAATGGTATCCATTTTTGAAATTATAATATTGAAATTCAATAAGTTTTATTTTTTGGTAATTTTCTAAAATACTTCAATTTTCTAGTGAATAGTAAAAATACTATTTTTCATGTAACTAGTATACCTTAAATTACATAATTCATGATTTAATGGTGATATAATACTTTCTATAACTTTAAGTTCGTCCATGGTTTATTTAATTTCTTAAATGGTTTCTTGAAATACAATAAACTAATTTTATAAACCTAAAAAGAAATTTCCAAAACCTAAAGTAAAAAAGAGATTCCTTAAAATATCATTTTCTCTTTCTTTTTAATTTCCTTTTAAAAAATTAATGAATTTGATTTATAAATATGGTTTAAAGTCCAACAATAATTATATTATATTAATATATGACTTAAATTTTCAAAAAACTACTATTACAAGTCTAACCTTTGATATATTATTTTATTTAATATTTTATTCTAAAAATACCCCCTCTGCGAGTTTAAATAACCCTTCTCCCTCCACTTGAAAAACCACTACTAACATACATTCCTAACCCTAATATATTCCCAAATCACCTATCTCAATTCCCTTAGAATACATAGGGACATTTTGTAGTCATCCAACTCTAATCACCAAGGGAGATATAGTTTCGTGCAATAGAAGTTACACTGAGGAGAGAGTAAGTCTCTATTAAATATTCTCTATTTTCTTATTCTCTTTTCTTTTTACCCTATCCCTTTAAAAACCATATGCTAAAAAATTGATTATATAGTAAGTAAAAATTATATCAATGATGTTAACATACTATAATTATCATATTAATGAAAAATATAAATGTCATACTTCCCTTTCCCGCTCTTTTGACAACGTCCTGTTAAAGGTCGGTTAACCACCTACAAAGTCATTGGAAAGAAAATTATTATAACCACATTCATGCATGGATAATATAAATTATATATAATATATTAATATAAAATTACATTTATTCTATGCTTATGGAACTAATTTATAAATTAAATTTAATAAAATAATGAAATCATAGTAATATGGTAAATTTTGAAGTAAAATATGATATCAAAGCGCTTCAATTTCTTCAACAGAAATTTAGAAATATAATAAAATGAATATAATTGATAAATTTAATTAAAAAATTACTATAATTTAATTCTAGATCATTGTTTTAGTAAACATATGTTTTTTATTCAGGAGGCACAAAAAAGATAAAATTAAGTAAGAATTATGGAAAGGGGATTTCTCGAACCCACATCCCTTTAATTGGGGTTTACCTCTTTCACCCCATTTTCAATATGTATATTTCTTAAAAGTAATTTATTCATTATTATCTTATCACTTTTGGGATATACATGTTTTCTACTAGAGTTTATGCCAAACATAATTTTTCCAGAAGAACTATTTTTTCAAAACACACCTTTTACTTTTAACACAAGGTTAATGATTCTTATATAATGTATGTTATTCACTATTTAATTTGAGAACCCAATGTTTATGAATGTATGATTATGAAATGAATACCATGCATTTACATGGGTTATTTATGTTCACGATTGATATATTCTCTATGTGGCATTCATGATAATATAAATTTTATGATGTGATGGGAGCATCCGAAATTATGTAGTGGAATGTTAATGTTATGATGTGACGGGTTAAACCGTAATTATATAGCACTCCAATTCATTGGGAAATGTGAATAACCCCATGAGTAAAGTGAAATATGAATGAAAATGATGCTGGCTTTGTTCACAATTATGTGTGGTTGTTGACCACTAAGATATGATGTTTTATTTTTATACATTGCTACATTCCAAGCCTTGTCTTAATGATTCCTCTCATGATTTTGATCCTATGGCTATGTTATGATAATGATTATGATCACCCCATGTTAGATTGATTCACATTCTTATCTATCCTCTTACTGGGATTTTATCTCACCCCTTTTTTATGTATATCCTCAGGCGACTACTTGTACTAAGGAGAACTCAAGAGCCAATAAGAAGCCATAGAATAAGGAATTAAATGAATGTTTATGTTTTATGTTGTAAATGTTATGTATGATCTTAGTTTTCCCAAGACACAAGAACTTTGGATCCTGGTCATGTATTGTTTTTATGTTTTTTAACATTGAAATGATGTAATAATATTGTAAGAAAAGAAGGGTTTCTATTGTTGGTATCAGATAAAGGTTTTGTTAATTTGGGAATTAGGATTAGAGAACCTAAGTGAAAACCCTTAGTGTGAGACTAAGTATATGTAATCAAATAAGAAGCTTTGATAAAAATAGATATCCCAAAAGATATTATTTTAGTGTTAACTACAGAAAGGAATAAATTATTTATTCATGAATAATTGGTTTATGTTTTGTTCTAACCTTTTCTATTTTAGAAAATGGTGGGAACCTGGAGAAACGAAGCCCGTAATCCGTGTGAGGGACAATACATTGATTTCCCAGATGACATCCCCAATGCTTTGGGAGTTGGTGTTCAAAAATTTATGGTGATTCTTATCAAACTATCTTAGGTTATGAATAATAACCTGAATAATGTGGAACGTACTCCTTCACCTAAGAGGGAGAAACTGGCTATAGATTTTCTTATATGACAACAACCACCAATGTTTAGTGGATCTAACAATACACTATTCATATAACTATGGGTCAACTCAATGAGGTAGATATTTTATATGATTTACTATTTTGAGACGGAGAAGATAAACCTGTCCATTTATTATCTAGACAGAGAGGCCGATCTGTCACACCCACTATTTTTAATTATTTATTTTATTAATTTTTATGGGCATCGGGTAGTCTGGGTTGAAGCCTGACTTAAAAATTTTGAGTTCTTATTTAAAAATTCTTGTTTTTTCCTTGGCTGCATCCAGCACCTCACCGTCGAAGCTGCATGACCTATCCTGGGTCACTACATGACCTCACCCGATTCAATTAATTAAATATTATAGATTAATAATAAAGAAATAAAATGAAAATAATAAGTCTAATAAACTTTAAGAAATTATTTTTATGTTAATAATAAGAATATTGTTTGAGAATAATATTATTATTATTACTAATAGTGTTAAGGATATAAAATGTATTAAATTGTTACTAATATTGTGATAATATATACTATTTTTAATATTATGTATTGTTATTACCATTATTATTATTATTATTATTATTTTACTTATTTTATTTATTTATTTTTTTACTTCCCCCCCCCATTTTTGTTAGGGATAAGACCCCTCCCCTTCTCTCCCCCTCCTACCCATCTCACCCCTAATTCCCCCTTGAGCACCTCGAGTCGTGCCGCCCACTCTACAGCCAGCCCTACTATACCCTATTTCTAGCGCCACTTTACCCTAGCCTCTCCTTCAGGCCGTTATGCCTTCACCCTAGTCAGCGACTTCTTCCAGCGTACAACTATTCCCCAGACACACCCCATCACGCTGCACCCATGGCTAGCCTCCAGACCACCCCCTCTTCTAGACAGTCGCCACTCACCGACCTCCTCACCAGCCACCACTGACCCTCCTCCATCCCCTCGCATGAACCATTCCAGTACTCCCTCCATGTAGGATTTTTCCTCTCCTTAGGGCTTCAATTTTAGGGTCATAATTTGAAGTTTATGGTTCAAATGCTTGATTTAGGGATAATTTGTGACTTCTTATGGCGTGATCGAGGTTCAATAGTGATTTTACATCTTTTTTCAGAAGATTCTTGGTTCAAGTAGGCGATTCAATGCTTTATCACCTATTGAAAATTTAATTTGTTTTTTAAATTAATTTTTTCATGTTTTATACTTTTTTTGCATGATTCTAATTGTGTTTATGAAGTGGTTAGTATGTTTATGTGTTTGAAATGGATTTTAGTAAATAAATGGGTTATATTTTGTGTATATTCTATTGAGTTGATTTTTGGAAGGAGTTTTATGCATTATATGGATGGTGTGAACTATGTTTTCAAGGGTATTTGAGATTTTTATATTTAAATGTGGATTTTCAATGATTAATGAATCATTTTGAGCGTTCTATTGAAGTTGTTTTATAAGTTTTTTAAGGGAGTATTTATTTGTGTAAAAGATGAAAAACATGTTTAGAAATTTTTTTGAGGCACTTTTAATTTTTAAGAGAGAAAATGGATTATTTTTTAGGGTAAATACTTATTTTACATTTTAGAAACGTGTTACTAATTATTTAAATGATTTATTAATTTGTGATTGCAATGAAAATGATACTTTTGAAAGGTTTTATGGGTTGTTTTAAAAGTAAAAACCATATTTTTAAAGGAATATAAAGTGTGTATAGGTTTGGAAGTATGTTCTTAAAGGAAAATGAAATACTTTGGCATGTTAAAAAAGTTTTTCATTTCCAAATGTGAATTTTAAATTGTTTGAAAAGCTGGAAATCTTTCTTTAAAAATATTTTAAAGTTTGAGTGGTTTTATGAATGGGGTTTTCCATTGTTTTGGTCGGTCTTAACTGTGTGTTTTCTTGTGTTATATAAAAATGGAATATGAGAAACTGTACAAGTGGTGGTAAATGTATTTGGGGCGAGGTTTATTTTTTTTTCTTTGTTCAAATTGGTTTTATTTGGGGCCTTTGGAAGTTATTAGACTCCCTTACATTGCTTGGTCATCAACGACAAAGACCTATATGTATATACATGGGTAAGAATGTATATAGGTATATCCTCCTTGTGCATACTACTTTAGGGTGTGGGGAATATGTACTTGGGTCAAAGGATATATATATATATATATATATATATGAAAATGTATAAGCGTATAGGTTAAGTGTTCCCAATTTTCCATCCTTATGAGCTTCATGTCTTGAGGTTGGTCCCCCACTGCACTTGCCTTTAAATTTATAATTTATTAATTTCTTAATATTTCATTGATTTTAGATAAATGAGAAATGATATTAGATAATTATTTTTGGAATAAATATTTTATGTAAACAAATATGTTTATTTTATACCTAAAAATTGAAATATTTTCTTGATGGATTGATGCAAAATAGTGAAAGAATACCCCTTTGTCCTTTGAACATTATCAATGAACTTTCAAGTGTGGTTCTAGTTTAATGTTAAATGTTTTCTTCTGATCCGTGAGCAAATTTTTTGGTTTATTTTTAGAAATGATATTTTTTAAAGTTATATAAGGCCTATTTGACACTTTAATAAAATAAATTATTTTGAAAACTCTCCTTGGGGTGACTCAGGGGTGATATATTTTTGTACATTGGTTGTGTGAGTTGTTGTGTGTGATGTTCATGCATTTTATTAGTTACTTGATTTACATTGTTGACTCACCCCTCTTTCCACTTAGTACTCACCATGTGAACCTAGGATAGTAAGTGAATTTTCTATGAATAATTGTTGCACTAGTTTAGATTATGTACTAGCTAGTGGCCCATAGTAGGGGATACTCTATTATTATTATTTCTATGGGATTTGGCCCCTCGACTAGGCTAGTTAGGGTGACGTTCAGGAATTAGGGCATTATAACTTCATTGAGTAGGGCATGCCTTTGGGATGAGTCACATGTATAATACATTTTGGATTGTTCACGAGCTCCTAGGTTCAACCCATGTTTTATTTTGTGCTTATTTGTATGTGGAAGAGGATTGAAGGGCATAGTTCAGTTGCTGGTCCCCATTTAGTACTTTCCCATTACCCTTATTGTGAGTTGTGTGTTGTGTGTGGTTTTACTCTTATTTAACAACTAAAATTTGGATTTTTAATTGTTCTTGAAAATGTTTTTAAAATGTAATGCACCTTTTCTATAAAACCTTAAACTTGTTTTTCAATTAAAGAGAGAAATGGACTGTTACTTGTTTTATAAATGAAAGTGTGTGTGGAAACCCATATTTTATATAATTTAATTCAAACTTTGAATTAGTAAATTCTTTATTTAAAGGTAGTGCTTTGGGAATAGTTTTTTGGGAATGCCTACTGAGTTTCAATACTCATGCCTATAATGCTTTCTTGTTTTTAGTTTCTCCTGCAGGTTCCTGTTCTGTTTCGGTTATCCTTGGGCGAAGTTTGGTTTGGGTGCTGGAGAGTGAATCACATGGTCATGTGGAGTTTTGGTTGCGGTCAGGTTAGTATGTGTTGCTGGTCGTTATTTCTCTTTTGTGCCATTTATTTATTTTACTTAGTTCTATTTTATTTCTGCTTATTAATTCATTTTTATTGGGAGAAATCATTCCCTTTTTGTTATCTGTTGATGCCCTGTCACTTGTTGCCTTTCCAGGAGGATCATAACGCCTCTTGGGCCTTACCGCGGATCGGCTCGGGTGACCGGTCTAGGGTCGACCCAGGTTGGTTCGTGAGAAAATGATGTCAGATCAGGTTTGATCTCTTGGGTTTTGTTCCTTTGGGATAGAGTTAGGGTAGACCAAAATTAAGGGTGTCAGAACTCGATGTTCTAGCTATGAGCAAAGTGCCTGACCAGCACACCTTGTGGAGGGACTCGAGATACCAAAGTAAGTTGAGGTTTGTCTGAGTCATTGGTCCTTGTGGGTAATCTTTTTTAGGGGGGATGAAAAGGGATTAGGGTTATTAGTTTCATTTATATCATAGGGTCTCTAAAGCCATGTGGAGCTGGGGATGTTGTCCTAGAATACTCTCCGTGGCGGTGATGTGATTGGATTATAGCCTCCAACCATATGTTCCAGTCACCCACTGACACTAATTTCCTCTTGTATCATTCCTTGTCTATTTGTTTGGATTCGTGGAAATCTGGTTTTTAATTTAAAATTTTTTGGTCTTGGAAAATGTTTTGAAATGAAGTGCTTTAAAAATAAAATGATGTGTAAGGTTTGAAAAGTGTGGGTTGAATGTTTTGGTTTTGAAAAATGGAAAGGTCTGGTTTTGATCCTTGGTGTTCTTATGGGAAACCACATGCGTGGGCATATATGGAAGGAGAACTGGTTAACGATATGAGTGGATGAGTTCCTTGATGGACATGAGGTGGGTACCAGTCAGGCATGAGAACATGCACTTGTGAGGCCCACGAAACCCCATTGGTGTTTGTGCAACCCATATTCTTTGTTAATTTTAAAAATGTTTTGTTAAAGGAAAATTTTGTGTTTTAATAATTGATGATTGTGTGGTGCATCCTTGTATTTTGGAAATTTTGGATGTGAGGCATTTCGAGCTGAGAATCCTTTTTGACCGATTTGCGTGTTGAGTATGAATTCTTATTGGTAAGTTGGTGTGAAAGAATGTGGTTAGTGGTTTATTTTGAAAAGTGCATCAGGAAGACCTTGTAGTGGTCCCCCCTACATGTTTAGTGTTTAATTTTGGTATTTATTAGCCATTGGATTAGTTTGATTAGGTCCATGGTTTTCTTTATTTACTAGTGAACTCCCCCAAAAAGCATTAACATGCGATTGAAGTGCGACCATATGTAATTTTCCATTGGATGACCCTCCTGTTGATTAAAGAAAGGACTCTCACTTTTGAGTGATAGTGCTAAGTCTATCACTTATAATTTTTATTTAAGTAGATCCTCTCATAGTGGGATGACAAATTCAAGGGGATTTGAAGGGAGTTTTGGTCTCTTTGAGTTGTGCAAGTCGTCGGGTATGAAGTTTGGCACCGTTGTGTCTGAAGGCCCCATTGAAAACGGTGAAAGGAATTATAACGGGGAAGGGTGAAGGAGGTTCAGAATTATTAGTGCTGGCCGATGTCTTTAAATTCTTGTATTACTTTTATCAGCCACAAGGGTCATGTTTGGTGACGTCTTGCAGCATGATTCCTCTTTGAAGAGAAATGATGGATTTCGTAGAATCCTTCGGGAATCCCTATTTTCATGGGTGTGTGTCCTCCTCTTATGGAGTTATAATTTTTCTGTTCAAAGGGGTGCATTTTTCTTGCATCTTCCCCTTCTTATTTTTCTTGTTTAAGGTGAATAGTTGATGCATGTACATCATCTAAACCCCTATTTTGGTGTATATTCCACGAGGGAGTAGTTGGATGTCACAGTGTGTTGTGTTTGTTGGTGTTGTCTCGATTACGGTGTGGTTGCGTGTGAAACCATAAGGAGAAGCTCTATTTGGGAGTCTTCAGTACCTGATTATGAGGTAGAATATGCTTAAAACATCAGGGCTCCATCCATAGGCCTCAGAGTGAAGTTGGTGCGTGGTCTAGAACCCGAGAGTATACGGGACCCCAAATTTATTTCTATCATTGGTATTGAAGATAAAGGCATTTTAAATTGTTTTCTGTGGTTTTTCCATTCTGAAAGACCCATTTGGGTGCGTGAGGTTTCCCCTTTCCATGAGAAGGCGTGGTTGTCTTGTCACCTTAAAGTCCCAGTGGATGCGTCCCATCATATGTAATTGATTTTAGTGGTACTTATGGTGTCTGTTGGGTAAATCAGTCTCAAATTTTAATTGTTCTCATCCACGGATGTGGAGATGTTGGTTTTTCTTTAGCTATGGTTTTGAATCCCTGGTAGTTGGGCCCTTCCCTCCCTGGCCTTTGTGGTGGGGTGTTTGGTCATTGTCAGGGAAATTTTCTAAGTTCATGTATCTTTCGTTAGTTCTAATGGTTGGGAGACCCACGATGGGCCTCGCACAAATGTATCTAGAATGAATCGGTGCTCACCTTGTTTATAATGGTGGGGATTCTACTCAGGCCTCCCCATGTCAGTTTTCCAATCTCATCTCGCGAGTCAGTAAGATTTTAATGGTGGGGAGACCCTTGGGATTTCCCCATGTTGGCATTTTTGTAATGTTTCTAAATATAGCTTGGTGGTAGGTGATAATATTCTTCCTTAGATGTGGTTGGTCTTCTTTGTTTGTTCCTATCAAACAATATGGTTTCCATTCAATGGTTCTCTAGATTTTTCGGTTTGTGAAGTTGGTTTCCGTGGGTGTGAGGGTTTCCTTCCTTGATCAATTAGCAAGAAGGTGTTCTAGATCTTTGGGGTGGTTTACACATAGCCCGAATGGCTCGAAGACCTTCATTTTTATTTATTTTTGATAACCCTCCTTTCAAGGGATGAAGGGGAACCCTTAAAAGGCCCATAGGCTTAGAGATTACATGGCCCATAGGCTTAGAAGATCATATGACCTAAAGGTCTTAGGGAATTCAAAAATACTATCTACAAGGAACCAACCACCCCAGAATCTTAATCATGATAGTAGCTCTCCACATTTGCATGACCGTTTGGCTAGGCTTCCCGTGCAAGCATAGGCTGGTCTCGATGGCATAGCCATACCCTCTCATTCTGACAAATCCATTTGGCTCTGCTCTGGTGAGTACACCAGCTCTGAATCCTCTTCTGGGGCTGCTCTTTTTTTGAAGTGTGTCTAGGGAAACTACATATGGCCTGAAGGCCTTGAGATGGCCAGAAGGCCTTAAAGGTGGCCCAAAATCCCTACTGACCCGGAGGCCTGGGTGGACCGAAAACCTTAAGGACTCCAAGCCCAAACCGGTGGTCCAAGGTGAATAGTTTCGGTTGATACAATACAGAATAGTACCTGCTACAGTACTTCTATAGTGCCTTCTACAGTACCACACAGTGAACATTTTTGCTACAGTACCTGTACAGTGTACATTTCTGCTACAGTACTGCTACAGTTCCTACTACAGTACCCGAAAATATGCCTCTACTTGGTTTTAAACCTAGGTTTTGTGGATGCACTTAAGGATACCTCACAAACTGGGCAGAGGCTCATGTGCAGGGTGACACATAGTGGAAAGTCTTTTATGAGTTTCTTAAGGTGGTCATTTAAGTCACTTTATCTAAGAACTATGCGTATGACTCTTTTCACTTGTTGTTTGTGGGGATCCTCTTTGAACCTTATGGGGGTGTTATTTTCTACTTTGGGGTTTAATCTTAGTTGTGGCTTTCTGGGGATGGAAAGCGCTATGGTGGGGAGAATTGTCACACCTGCCATTTTAATTATTTATTTTATTAAATTTTGTAGGCATCAGGTAGACTAAGTTGAAGCCCGACTTAAAATTTTTGAGTTCTTATTTACAAATGCATGTTTTTACCTTGGCTGTGTCCAGTGCCCCACGGTCAAAGCCGTGCGACCTTGCCTGGGTCACTACGCGACCTCGCCTGGTTGAATTAATTAAATAAGTTGGATTAATAATAAAGAAATAAAATGAAAATAAGAAGTTTAATAAACATTAAGAAATTGTTTTAGTGGTAATAATAAGAATATTGTGGGATAATAATAATAATATTATTACTAATAATGTTAAGGATATAAAAGGTTTAAAATAGTTCCTAATATTGTGATAATATATATTATTATTAATATTATGTATTATTTTTACCATTTTATTATTATTATTTTACTTATTTTGTTTATTTATTTTATTACTTACTCCCCATTTTTGTTAGGGTTCGAACCCCTCCCCTTCTCTCCCCCTCCTACCCATCATGACCCTTCTTCCCCTTGTTCCCCTTGCGTTGCACCGCTCTGCCCCATAGCCATCCCTACCGCACCCTCGTTCTAGCACCGCTTTCCCCTAGCCTCTCCTCTGGACCGTCGTGCCTTCACCCTAGCCAGTAACTTCTTCCAGCACACATCTCTTTTCTGAACACACCCCGTTGCGCCACACCCATGGATAGCTATAGGACCACCCCCTCTCTTGGCCAATCGCCACTCTCTGACCTCCTCACCAGTTAGCGTCGCCACCGCCGACCCTCCTCCAGCCCCTCATATGACCCATTCCAATACTCCCTCCTTGTAGGATTTTCCCTCTCATTATAGGTACAATTTTAAGGTCATAATTTAAAATTTATGGTTCAAATGCTTTATTTAGGGAAAATTTGTGGTTTCTTGTGGTGCGGTTGAGGTGAAATGGTGATTTTATGTCATTTGTCGGAATATTCTTGGTTCAAGTAGGTGATTCCATGTGTTAGCACATATTGAAAATTTAATTTTTTTGTTAAATTAATTTATACATGTTATATACTTTGTTTTCATGGTGAAAATTGTGTTTCTTAAGTGGTTAGTTTATCTATGTGTTCGAAATGGATTTTAGTAAAGAAATGGGTTATATTTTTTGTGTGTTCTATTGATTTGAATTTTGGAAGGAGTTTTATGCATTGTTTGGATGGTGCAAACTATGATTTCAAGGGTATTTGAGATGTGTACATTTAAATGTTGATTTTGAATGAGTAGTGAATCATTTTGAGGGTTCTATTGAAGTTGTTTTATAAGTTGTTTTAATGGTGTATTTATTTGTGTAAAAGGTTCAAACCATGTTTGAAAAATATTTTGAGGTGCGTTTTATTTTAAAGAGAGAAAATGGAGTATATTTTTTACGGTAAGTCATTTTTGTGAATTTTAGAAATGTTTTACTAATTATTTTAATAATTTATTAACTGATGAGTGCGATGCAAATGATACTTTTGAAAGGTTTTATGGGTTGTTTGAAAAGTTCAAACCATGTTTTCAAAGGCATATAAATTGTGGATAGGTTTGTAAGTATGTTCTTAAAGTAAAATGACATAATTTGGCATGTTAGACATGTTGTTCATCTATAAATGTGAATTTTAAATTGTTTTAAAATATAGAAAGATTGATTTAAAAACTGTTTAAAGTATGAGTGGTTTTATAAAGGGTTCTGGCCATTGTTTTGGTATGTCTTAATTGTGTGTATTCTTGTGTTATAGAAAGAGAATTTGAGAACTATAAAATTGTTGGTAAATGTATTTGGGGTGAGGTTTCTCTTGTTTATTTGTTCAAATTGGTTTTATTTGGATCCTCGAGTAGAAATTAAACTCCCTTGAATCTTTGTAGGGTCTTTTTTTCCTTGAGGTGTGGGTTTTGGTCTTCAGTGATAAAGAACTATATGTATATACATGGGTAAGCATGTATATAGGTATATCCTCCTTGCGTATACTCCCTCATGGCGTGAGGAATATGTAATTGGATCAGATGATATATATATATATATATATATATATATATATATGAAAATGTATATACATATAGGTGAAGCAGTATGAGGTTTCCATCCTCACAAGCTTCATGTCTTGAGGTAGGTCCCCCACTGCACTCACCTTTAAATTTAGAATTTATTAATTTCTTGATATTTCATTGATCATTGATAAATGAGAAATAATATTAGATAATTATTTTTGGAATAATTTTTTGATGTAAACAATGATTTTTATTTTATGCATGACATTTGAATTATTTTCTTTATAAATTGAGGCACAATAGTGAAAGAATACTTGTTTGGACTTTGAACATAATTCATGAACTTTCAAGTTAGGTTATGGTTTGATGTTAAGTGTTTTATCCTTAAATGTGAGAAAATTTATTGGTTTATTTTGAGAAATGATGTTTTTTTAAAGTTACATAAAGCCTGTTTGACACTTTAATGAAATAAATTATTTTTAAAACTCACGTTTGGGTGACTCAGGGGTGATCTTGTTGTGTACATTGGTTGTGTGAGTTGTTTTGTGTGATGTTCGTGCATTGTGATTGGTTACATGATTGACATTGTTGACTCACCCCTCTTTCCACTTATTACTCTCCAGGGGAACCTAACATAGTAAGTGAATTTTATATGAAATATTGCTACACTAGTTTAGATTATGCACTAGCTAGTGGGCCATATCAGGGGATACTCTGTTATTATTATTTTTATGGGATTGGTCCCCTTGACTAGGCTAGGTAGGGAGACGGTCGAACGTTAGGGAATTATGATTTCATTGAGTAGGGAATGCTTTCAGGATGAGTCACACATATAGTACGTTCTGGATTGTTCATGAGCTCCTATGTTTGAACCATGTTTTCTTTAGAACTTATTTGTATGTGTCAGACGATTAAGGGGCCTAGTTTGGTTGTTGGACCCCATTTGTTACTTTCCCATTTCCCTTATTGTGTGTTGTGTGTGGTTTTCTTATTGGTTTTCAACTAAAATTTGGATTTTAATTATTTGTGAAAATGTTTTTAAAATTTAATGCACCTTTTCCTTCAAACCTTAAACTTATTTTTCAATTAAAAAGAGAAATAGACTATTACATGTTTTAGAAATGAAAGTGTGCGTGGAAACCCATATATTATATAATTTAGTTCAAAGATAGAATTAGTAAATTCTTTATTTAAAGGTTGTTTTGGGAATAGTTTTTGGTCCTATATACTGTGTTTCAATACTCATTCCTATAGTGTTTTCTTATTTTTAGTTTCTTCTACAGGTTCTAGATCTGGTTTGGTTCTCATTGGGAAATTTTTGGTTTGGGTGCCGGAGAGTGAATCTCAGGGTCACGTGGAGTTTTGGTCATGGTCAGGTTAGTATGTGTTGCTGGACTTTCATTCTCTTTCATGCCATTTATTTATTTTGCATTGTTTTATTTTATTTCTACTTCTTAGTTCATTCTTATTTGGAGAAATTGCTCCCTTGTATTTCTCTATTGATTCAATGGCGCTTCTCGCCATCCCTGGAGGATCGGGAATGCCTCTAAGGCCATGCTGCGGATCAGCTCAGGTAACCGGTTCAGGGTCGACCCAGGTTGAACAACTGAAAAAAGGGATATTTCCATATTTCAAAACCCTGGTAGTACGCCCCAAAATTGTGGCCATAGGCTACGACCACGATTTTGGCCAACTGTGGCCACTATCGTCATGGCAGTAGGTCCTGACCTATTGCCACAATTTTGGAAACCATGGAAATAGGCCTCCAAATTTGACACTGTGGCGGTTGACCTATATCCACAGTTTAAACTGTGTCTATAGGTGGATATTTACATAGTTTTAACCATGGAAATAGCCTCAGAAAACCCTGGAAATATCCTAAATAAAAAATGTCCCCAGTGAGTTTTGATCTTTGAACCTCCACTTTTCAATCTAGTGCACTTACCACTACACTGCTACACAATTTGGGTATATATATATATATATATATTAATATATATATATTAATAAAAACCATGGGAATAAAATCAAAATCACAGTGGTAGGGCTTCCCACAAATTTTTTGGTGGGAATTTTTGTTCCCGTAGAAGCACGAGAACCCTATAGCCACGGTTTTGGAAAACCATGGCTATAGGGTGTCAAAAAAATTGTCATATAGCCACGGTTCAGAAAACCCTGGCTATAGGCCATAGAACCATGGATATAGCCACCTATAGCCACAGTTTTAAAACCATGGCTATAGGTCTATGGAAGTAGCTCCATTTTCTAGTTTTTTTGGTTTGTGACACAATTAATGGTGGGTGTTGATTAAGAACACCAAGATGAGGGACACAATTTAAGATATGGATTGGAAATAATTTAAGATAATGTTTATTAATAAGTATTTTCCTCTAAATCTTCGAACTAAGATAGATAGATAATTCATAGTACTAAAACAAAATAAAAGAGAATCTTTCAAATCCTATTAATAAAATTTCAAAAGTCTTCCAAGGTATTGTTTAGGTTTTGTTATAAAAAATGATAGGAAAATTGATAGATTCTATAGTGGTTTAAAAACACATTGGAAAGGCTCAGGTAATTTGATACTTTGGGAGTTATGAATAAGTCATTTGATGTGATCTCAAAGTTGAGATGGAGTTTAGAGAATGGTCCCCTGAATATGGTGATAAGAAACGAACGATGGAGTTTCAAGCCAGAGGATCTAACAAGAAAAGTGGAAAGAAAACTCAACCACCCACATGCCAAAAATGTGAGAAGAAGCATCATGGTAACTAACTCAAAGGGATGGGGAAATTATTCAAGTGTGGTAGAGATGGACACCAAGCTCATGAACATTGAAAAGACATGAGGAGGTAGGAGAATGTGGTAGAGTAAATAAGAACACCACCCATGGTCCAATACTACAACTGTAGAGAGAAATGGTACTTTGAAAGTTAGTGCACTAAACCTCGAGTTCTCAAGGGTAATCAACATCATCATCCATGAAATCTAAAGGATAAAGGGAAGGTTTTTTTCCATCACTACTTCGGAATTGGAGTGAGAAAATGAATTCATACAAGGTACACTTCTTATTCACTCAAGAATGGAAAAATTATTATTTTATTATAATTCTATTCATTCCTTTATATCTTGAAAGTTTTCTAGAATTATTGAATAAAATCCTAGAAACCTTGAAGTAGAGATATCTATAAAAATACCAAGTGGTGCAATAATTTCAACCCAAGTGTTGGACTCTTCCCCTGTTGGTGTATATGGGAATATTCATCCAACATATCTTGTGATACTTCCCTAGGTGGAATTCAATGCTATAATGGGAATGGATTGGATCTTGTTATATTGAGCTCATAACAACTGTTGGAAAAAAGAAATATCTTTTCATGTTTTGAACCATCCCATGGTCCTCTAAAAATTCAAGTAAGATCATAAATCTCCTTTATAAAATCATTCATCAGTGTTGGTGTTGATTTTATATGAAAAAGCATACCTCTCTCAAATGGTTGAGTCGATGGGATGTGTCAACCTAGCAGAAATGCTCATTGTGAGGGAATACAATGATGCATTTCCTAAAGAGTTACCCTGACTTTCCTCAGATACTGATGTAGGTTTCTCAATATAAATCATACATGGATATCCTCTTATCTCAAATTGTCCCTCTTGGATGGCTCCTATCAGATTGTAGGTGTTAAAAAAGAATCTTCCAGAGTATTTGGACAAAGGGTTCATATTCCCTAGTGTATCAACTTAGGGTGTTACAGTTCTCTTTTTTAAGAATAAGGATATGTCAATGTGGCTGTTTATCAATTATTTGGAACTCAACCAGATCACCTTCTATAAAAAGTATCCTCTTTTGAGGATTGATGGCTTGTTTCATCAGTTTTGAGGAGCTCAATACTTCTCCAAGGTGGATCTTCATTTTGGATATCATCATATTAAGGTGAATAAAGAAAATATTTAGAAGATTTATTTACGTACAAGGTATGAGCACTATGAGTTTTTGGTGATGCCCTTTGGACTTACTAATACCCCTGAAATCTACATGGATTTGAAGAATATAGTATTTATAAATTACCTTAACAAATATGTGGTAGTGTTTATTGATGACATTCTCATCTACTCCAAGAGAAAAGAGTAATATGAATAACACATTAAGACTTGTGTTGGTGTCATTGAAGAAGGATAAGTTGTATGCCAAGTTTTTGAATTGTGACTTTTGGATGCATCAAGCCACATTCTTGGGACATGTGATCACAAGTGAGGGAATTTTTGTATACCCTTAAAAAAAGTCAATTGAGGAATGAACCAGATCCTCTAGTGTCACAGAAATCCATAGTTTTCTTGGATTAGCTAGTTAATACCAAACTTTTGTGAGAAATTTCTCAAGATTATTAGGACCACTAACTACGTTAACATGGAAAGGGGTTAAGTATGTCTGGATGGATGAATGTGATCAAAGAATCAAAGTGCTAAAGAGAAGGCTAATCACTGCACCTATACTCGCATTACCAAAAAGTTGATAAATTTTTGTGCTATATAGTTATGATTCAAATAAAGTCCTGGGTTGTGTACTCATAAAAAATGATATTGTGATAGCCTATGATTCACATTAGTTGGATATCCATGATAATAACTACCTGACACAAGATCTGGAGCTAGAAACTATGATTTTGGCCTTAAAAATACGGCGGTACTAGCTCTATGGTGAGAAGTGTGATATATATACCGATCAAAAGAGCCTAAAGTATATATTCACACAAAAGGAGAAGAACATGCATCTAAGGAGACGGTTAGAGCTAATCAATGAATATGATTTCTCTATTAACTATCATCCTGGGAAGGCGAACAAAGTAGTTGATGCTCTAAGTAGAAAAGAACCTGTTACTCTATCCATGTTGCAGATTGAGATAGACCCTATCTTCATGGATATGCAAAGGATGGATTTAGAAATCATAACAGTAGGGAATAAATCCTACCTTACACAAATGATTGTCCAACCATCTATCCAAGAGAAGATTAAGGAGGCACAAAGGTATGATTTGGAGTTACCAAATAAGGTGAATAGAGTAAAGGAATGGATGCTACAAGAGTTTCATATGGATGATGATAAAACAATTCAGTTTGGAACAAGGCTTTGTGTGCCTTCATCACCTATCATAAATAAGGAGCTACTAGATAATGCACATAGATATCCTTTCTCTACCCATCTTGTAAGTACCAAGATGTACTGTGATCTTCGAGAATAATTCTAGTGGTACAACAAGAAGAAGGAGATTTTTGAGTACTTCACAAGGTGCTTCATATGTCATCAAGTTAAAGAAGAGAAATAAAAGTCCAAAGGGATGATGAAAACATTGAATATTCCCATATGTAAATAGGATAATGTCACAATAGACTTAGTCATAGGTCTCTTGAAGAAATCCCAAGGAAATATTGCGATATGGTTTGTGGTGGACCAAATCACCAAGAATGATCACTTTATCACTATTGGGAAAGATATCTTACTTGAACAACTTGCTGAGATATATGTGAAGAAAGTGGTGAGACTACATGGAGTTATAATCTTTATTGTCTCTGATCATGATCCAATGTTCACATCTAAATTCTGGAGGAGTCTTCAACATGATTTGAGTACCGAATTAAATTTCATCATGACCTATCACCCCCAAACTGATGGCCAATCTAAAAGAATTATTCAGACGCTCGAAGAAATTATAAGAGCTTAATATTTATAATTCAGAGGTGGATGTGATCAAAATATCCCATTGGTTGAGTTATCATACAATAATATCTTCCAATTGAGTATTTAGATGACTCTATATGAAGCTCTGTATGGAAAGCGATGTAGAACTCCAACCTATTGGGATAAAGTTGGTGAAAGAAAGCTACTTGGAATTGATATTGTACAAGAAATGATAGAGAAGGTTAAAGTCATACAGAAACATATTAAATCTTCTTAGATTCAATAAAAGATCTATGTTGAAAATTGTCAAAGTGATTTGGAGTTCTATGTTGGAGATAAAGTATTCCTTTGAATGTCACCATGGAAGAGAGTCATGCGGTTTGTAAAGAAAGGGAAGCTACGAGCAAGGTTCATTGGCCCCTTTGAGATCCTTGACCATATAGGATCTATGGCCTATCATCTTACACTTCCAATGAATATGGATCAAGTTCATGATGTGTTTCACATATCAATCCTGAAGAAGTAAATACCGAATCCCTCACATGTATAGAACTAATAGGTGGTTCAAATAGAAGATGATCTCTCTTATGAGAAGTAGCCAGTAAAAATTCTAGATTGGAGAGATAAGGTTCTACGCAATAATACATTCCACCTTGTCCAAGTGTTTTAGAGGAACCATAATTATGAAGAAGAAAATGCGGAACTAGAGGAGGCGATGAAGGATAGGTACCCTCACCTGTTTATGTAAAACAAAATTTCCAGGGTGAAATTTCAAAGGGGTGGGGGAGAATGTAACAAAATAAACTTTTATCAATGACATTTATCCCTTATTATAGTAGTTTAATATAGTATAAATCACATAAAATCATTTAGAGACCATAATAAAATCTTTTTAAATGATGCATTAATGAAATAAGAAGTGTTTCTAGATGTTAAGGCACCTATACTGATGAAATAGTAACTTTACCTTATGATTACTATGTGTGGTAGTTAAATACTAAGACATGATGTTTCATTTTTATGCATTTCCACATTCCAAGCCTTCTCTAAATGCCTCTTATCATGATTATGATCCTATGCCAATGTTATGATAATGATTATTCTCATCCCATGTTATATTGTTTCATGTTCTTATCTATCCTCTTGCTGAGATTTTATCTCACCCAATTTTGATGTATATCCTTAGGTGAATACTTATACTAAGGATAATTCAAGATCCAATAAGAATCTATATAATAAAGAATTAAATGAATGTTTATGTTTTATGTTGTAAATTTTATGTATGATCATATTTTTCCCAAGTCACTAAACCTTTGGATCCTGGTAATGTAATTATTTTATATTGTTTATCATTAAAATGATGTAATAGTAATGTAAGAAAATCAGGGTTTCTATAGTCCCACAAAATAAGGAATACGTTTCCCTTGTCTCTGACTCCGTTGATGAACCAACCAGGGTGAAACTTTCCCGAACACCTGGTCACCAATTGAAAAAATCCAATGACCTGCAAAGAAGATTAGAATAAGACTTATATCAAATCTATTTTTTCAATATCCTCTGAAAAATCGACCAAATATTTTCTGTCATCACTTGAATTTGTCCAACCAAGTAACTTTTACTAATCTTCGACCAACACAATAGAGATATGTAAGGATATCTATACATGGCCTCAAAAGGAGCCATTCTAATGGAGGAATGGTAAATGTTGTTATAAAAAAACTCTACCAACCCAAAATGATCATCCCAATCCCCACAAAAGTCAATAATATAGGCACAAATCGTATGATCAAGAATTTTTATAGCTCTTTCTGTCTGGAGATCTGACTACAGATGGTACGCCATACTCAAATAGACGCGAGATCCCAGTTCCTCATGAAGTCATCTATAAAATTGTTAAGTGAATCAATGATCCATATCAGTGAATATAGCATATCTAACTCCATGAAAAGGTAAAATCTATTTTACACATATATTTCCCAACTCCTCTAATCTGGCGGTATCACGAATGGGTATAAATTGATCCGACTTGGTCATCTAGTCAATCACAACCCATATCAAATTTTTCTTTCTCTCGGTATACAACAACCTAGAAAAAAAATTCAATAGAGATATCATCCCAATTCCAAGTAGGGAATGGAAGTGGCTGAAGAAAAATGAAATGTTTATGGTTTTTGGGCATAACCTATTGGAATGTATAACTACAAGAGATAAAATTAGCTGTGTCCCATCTCATACTTGGCCACCAGAATAGATGCCACATATCATATGACATATTTTTGTTTCATTAGTGCACAACCCTCTGGGAGTTATGGAAATCCCCCACAACAACTTTACTTTTTGATAATGGCACAAAAAGTGATTCTCATAACATAGAATTCCCTTTTTAGATGATGACCACTTAGTAACAGTATCCCCAGCACAAAGAGAGTCTCTAATTCTACAAAACGTATCATCAAGCTGTTGTTCTTGAAGAATCATCTCAAGAAGAGAGGATTTAAATTGATAATGGGCCAAATAAACCTCATCCCCTATTCTTGGACTCCAAAATGAAATTGTTAAAAGAGAGCCATCGAGTTCCACTCTTCAGAATATTTTATCACTGTCTAGGTTGGAAGTTTCCTACTCAAATAATCTACATCGACATTCCATTTCCCTAGGGTATAGGTGATGTCAAAGTTAAATAATTATAGGTATTCCACACAATGACTTTGGAAGAGATTCAAATATTTTTGAGAGAAGATAAAAATCAATCTCTTTTGTTCAAAAAACACAGAAAACCTTTATCTATAAAGGTATTCACACCAACTCTTAAGAGAATGCATCAAAAATGCAAGTTCAAGGTCATGGGTTAGATAATTCTTCTCATGCAGCCTGATTTGATGAGATCCATAGGAAAAAAAATGATCAAATTTCATAATAACACAACCAAAACCTGAACCTGATGCATCACAAAAGACCACATAGCCCTACTCAGACTCTATAAAATTCAACACCTATGCAATAGTTAAAAGAAATTTTATCTCAACAAAATAATTATAAAATTTTTCATTCCAAGAAAACTTTACTCCCTTCAGAGTTAGGGATGTAATAAGAGAATCCAACTTTGAGAATTCCTTAATGGACTGATGATAATACCTTTTTAGACCCAATAATATTCGAATCTCAACAACATTTAATTGTTGTTCCCACTTCATAACAGGCTTCACCTTCTATATGTAAACTGATATCCCATGTTTTTACATCATGTGTCCCAATATATTTAATTCCTTTGCCAGAATATATCACAGTTCAATGAATCAAATGATTTTCAAGAGTCATAAGAGTGGTTGATTAGGATGGAGTATTTATTTGGGATCTTGGAGGCACCAGATGAATTAAAGGTGAAGTGTGATAACTTTGTACTGGAAGGACTGAGAAGGAGATGGTGGGATACTATGGTGATAATGAAGAATCATGTGGTCTTAGAGTTGAAAGACTTCAAAGTTCTTTTCACCAAACAATTATATCCATAGTCGATACTATTATCCAAGGATATAATCTTTTTTAGAAATGAGTAGGATGACAGGACCATAACAGAGTATGTAAACCATTTTGTTCTGCTCGTGCATTTCTCACCTAATATTATATCGAATGAGAAGAATAAGGCCTAAGGATTTGATTTGGGAGTTCTTTAGGATACTCATGATTAGGTTTTATTGGTGAAACTGCCTTATTATACTGATGTTCTAGATGGGGAAATAATGGTTGAAATGGACCTAGCTGTAATGTTAGGGTTATCGGGAGTTTATTTCTCTCCCAGTGGCTATGTGAGATCTTTTAAAGGAAACTGGAAGGGTGATGATTCTCATAGTTTTTATCGATAGCAGGGAGATTCTAGACCTCCTAAAGTATCTGGAAGAGGCCCTTCTATTTTCTACCAATGTAAAAATCTAGGGAATTCAAAGAGGTTTTTTAGTAAGGCACCCAAGGTATGTGGATATTATGAATGTTCAAGACACATATAGAAATTATGCTATGTTTATTCCACTTTGTGTGGTGGAACAGGATCATAAAATCCTCCTAGTGCTATGGGGAAATTGGATGCTTAATGTATAAATGGGTTCCAACCACAAGCATCTGAAATGAAGCTTCTTCACATAGTGTAAGAGTCTCTAGAACCCACAGGTCCCAAGATCAAAATGTGGCTCTAATACCACTTTTCATGAACCATCTCAGGTACCTGATAAATTGATAACTGAGCTAGTCCTAACATGGACGAGAGGTCATTCATTATCCCCATTGTATAAATACTATCACCTAGAATCATACAAAATGAAAGTGGGAACAATTTTACAACAAAAAATACATTATAAATATAGCAAATCAGTATGCATACAAAAGAAAATCCACTGGGAGAAGTGTGCCATAAGTAAAATAGGTATGGAAACCCAATGTACTACAACAAAGTACCAAAAAATAGGAAGATGAACAACCCAAATCCAAATGGACTCAACTCTCCAAGTCCACATATCAATTTCTAAAACCACCTACAAGTGGTGCTTTACCCGTGATTGAACTTGGAAGGAGATAATATCCAAACACCTGAAAGTAAATGTAGGGTGTGAGCTGAAATCCCAGTAGGGTCTCTCCAAGGATTCCATAATAGGTTCTAATATCAATTTAACAAAAAAAGTCACTTTTAATTTTCTAATAAATAGGTTTGGAATATAAAGGTCTTATTTTAAAAAATCATGATTTACATTTAAAATAATGGAAATACATTTCAAGGGATGGAAATACTTTAAACAATGTCACTTTAAAAAATGTCATATATAAAAAATTTAATATAAAAGAGTTTATATAAATCAAAAGGAAATTAAAAATGTTCACAAAATTAGCATGCATTTATTTCTCGTATATAAAAAAGTGAGAAAAATGGTCTTTTGACAAGAGGTACAATAGTTCTAGGTTATGGGATCATCACACAATCATGTTATAAACTGCAATTTGTACACACATCCATTTAAAATGGAAATAGAGGACACATATATATCCCAATGGTGAAGAAAGATGTGATGAAAAATATTTTGTTAGTATTTTAAAGCGTTAATCCATTGCTAGGGAAATCCTAACCTAGTGTGTTTGTCCCAATAACCCACTTACTACCTTGGATTACATGTTCTCTATTATAATTGAATGATGGGAAATATATTTTAAGAACAATTAAAATAAAATTAAGTCCCATTCCTCATTTTCAAAAAAAGTAATTTATATTTAAAAACCAAAATGGAATTTTAATCAAAACAAGATTTATCACCAAGATAAATCCTAAGGTTTCTATCAAACCATATATAACCCATTTTCACAAATAGAGATTTGAAATCAATTAAAAATTTAATTTCACAATCTACTTTCATTATTAAATTCAATAATTTATTTTTAATCAATTTCCATTAATATCACAAAACCCCCCCAATTCAATGGAATTGGGGTTTTTAATACATTTACATCAAATCCATTACATAATTTAAATTAAATAATTTAAATTTAAAAAATTTCCATAAATGAACCTCAATTCAAGGGAATTTGGGGTTTTCCAATTTCATGCCAAAAACCCATTTTTAAAAACCCAATTCAATTGAATTGGGTTTTTATAACAAACCAATTAAAATATATTTAATAAAAATAAATAAATTTTGATTTAATTAAACTTATTGAAATTAAATAAATGAATTTAGGGATGATATAAATTGGGAATCATAACAGAACCACCTACCTCTGGATCAAGAGATCTCGTAACACTAAACCCTAACTGGGATTCGACAATGAAGAATGATGATAATGAAATCTGGGAAACAAAGATCAAACCTAGGTTTAAGATCCCAAAAGAGAAGGTATTAGATCCAAAAGGAAACCTAGGATCCATATAACCCTATATAAGAGAATAGAGATTATAGGAGATATAGATCGGGGTGAGAAAACTAACTAGGAGAATATTGAAGGGAATTCATCAAGCTTCAAAATATTTCTAAGTGGGTTTTGAGGGGACAATTTTAAGAACCCGGATCTCTTTTCAGGTATGTTTTTCTTTTTTTTAGAGTTTTTGAGAAAAATGATTTTTTTGGAAATTTCATAAGTACACGCCGTGGACTTTCTGAGTACACGCCGTATACTCCTTCCCAGGCTCGAAGCTGTGTGCTGGCTGTGTCCGGGCCACACACACGATGTGTAAGGATGAGGTGGAGGCCGGTTTTTTCGGAGTACGGAAAATTCGAAGTACACACCGTGTGCTTTTTTTTCATTAAATGGACTGGGGTCGCGTCTCATCCCCAGATTCTTCTTCTTCTCCAGATTTCGACCGCCCGAAAGTGACCATATGGCCGAATCTTCGACGAACTCCCGCCTCGCCTTCTGTTCTCCGATTGGAGCACAGTCGATTACATTGGAATCACAACGATGATTTCCTACTTCTTCTTTAGCATTGTTTATTGATTCCTCCTTGTTTCCAAGTTATCATGGGATGAACATTTTGTGCGTTTTCTTAGATCTACGTTGTTCTAATAAGAATCTGTCGTCGAGCTTCACGTATATCGATCTCCTCAGATCGAGGTAGGTGGTTTGTGCCTTTATATTGAAAGTCGATGAGTATTTTGTGCAATTTCCACCAATACCCTTGAATGGGGTATTGCGTGTTTCCTGTTTTTCCCTTATTAGTTGCCAGCTTTGGTTGATTGCTTTAGTAGAGTTTATTTCTTGTGATTAGAGTAATCTGTTGTGCTCAGATTGCTTTTCCATGCTTGTTCTGCCTGTTTGATGTTTTTCCAGTTGCCATGCCTAGTTATAGGATAGTGGAACTGTTGTTTTATTATTTCTGTTGAACCTTAGTTGTTAGCCAAGTAGTTCTTTAGGTTTACTTGGACGATACACACGCGTTGAGCATGTTTAGTTATACTCAGGACTGTGAGAACCTAGAGTAGTAGACCAAAGGGAGAATTGATGGAAGGGCTTCTCCAGAGTGTCTTTTTAATTACGATGCGAGACTATAGGGGGGAATTGATGTTGAGTGCTTCCTCAGAGAGTCTTTAGATCCACAACGCGAGCCATTGGGGGAATAGACATTGAGTGATTCCCCAGAGAGACTTTAGAACGATACGAGACTACAGGGGGAATTGACGGTGAGTGCTTCCCCAGAGAGTCTGCTTAATTACGTAGCTAAACTAGAGGGATGAGACTGTGTGTGCCTCTCAGAGGGTTTCTAGTACTTAGAGGTTGAACCATAGGGGTTAGACTGTAAGAGCTACCCAGAGGGTTACCTGTTTTCTTCTTGTTGTTGACTACTTACTTGTGTGCTTTACTTGTTAGAACTGTGGATTGTAGCTGCTTGTGTTTTCCTATTTACTGTTGCTTGTTTATTTACTGCCATGTATTCATTGACTATTAGGCACAAATATTTGGGTGATTGCCTACTGGTATTGTATCTCACAACCTGTTTGTGCCATGCTTTTGGGCCCAAGAAGACTATGTTGCTGCAGGTATAGATAAGGGCAAGCGCCCTTCTACTTCGGGATCTTGACTGCATCAGGAGCTGGGGAGCATGGGACCGAGCCGTGGCTCGCGATGCTGAGGAGCTTACTTTTTTTTTTCTTTTGCACTTGGTTTCAGTTGTATTTCATCACGTTGTTGTGTTTGCTATTTTCCATAGATACTTGTACCTGGTGCATCATTTTCATCATAGTTATATATATTTACATTGCTTCCGCTGTTGGTTACTGTTGGTATGCATGTTGTTTACTACTTCCGCTGTTTATTTTTGTTTTCTTACCTTGTATACCTTACCAAATGAGGGCATAGTTTCCCCACCGACTCACTAAGGCCCTCACTGCTAGTCGGCAGCCTCTGGCGTTCGGGGTAACGCTCTTGAGGTCATGTGGCGAACCGGGTACGAGCACCGGTGGAGGGGCTCCAGACTCGGGTCGTTACAATAATAACTGTTGTTGGATTTTCCTGAGGTAGAATAAATCATATAGAATAATTCTATGTTCGAATGGAACATAAAATGGGGGCTTCAGGGTTTTTAAGTTGGATTTTGGATTAAAGAACTCCCGTGCGCGGTTAGCTGGGTTGAGCCACACTGTTTGACAAAGCATATAGACTAACCATGTACTGATTTTAAATGAGCCATAAAATTTATCATAAAAGGGTGAACAGTTGGGGAAAACCATGCATAAACCATTTACTAGCCCTAAATTTTTAAAAATTCATAAAATTTAAACTCAAAACAACGCGAAATGAAACCGAACCAAATCTTGGTAAAAAGAGGGGTTTAGGAATACCTTAAAACTTTAACGAGATGTTACAATGTGCCTATTTTTTTGTGCTAAGATTAATGAATATATTCCCAAGCTTCAATTCTCTAATTCATATGAATACCATCTTATAATATTGGTAAAGAGTGTAATAAGATTAATAATAAACTAATATCATTCAAGCAGTTGAGATATTTTTTTTAAATATCTATCTATTTATTGTTTTTACATCCTGAAAAGGAAAGTATATCTTTTTCATCATCAAGAGAAAAGATATTATAGTAGAAATTATTTATTTAGTATAAATAATTCCATAAAAATTTTATAGGAAGTGGATGATACCAGTATAAAACATTGTACGCAAATTACGATGCACTTTTCATCACTATAATTTTTAGGGATAATAAAATCAACAAAGGAATTACAGGTCGATTATAAAAAGAATTTAATTATCACATCATGACAGAACCATATAAGAAACACCTTATGTTTTTGTTATATTTATTTTCTTGCATACATTATATGGGGAGATATTAAATAGTTAATCAGAACCTTAATTAGTTAGAGGGGTTTTATTCAAAAGAAAGATTTTATAAAAAGAAATGAGATTGGTATTAAATATTTAACCCCACTATCATCAGTAACCTCAATAAACTAGGTTCAACAAGAACCTTGTAAAATTTTAAAATAATCTTCAAATCATTTAAGGACCATGATGATTGGAAATTACATTCATGCTGAGTATATTAAAACAAATATTCTTTTTTTCGTTTTTGTTAAAAAGTAAAATATAACTCATTCTGAAAAAGATAAGAATATTCATTTAAAACATTTTTATATAAAGTAAAAAATTCATAAAAATTACTTTAAATAATCATATAAAAATATTGAAAAAATTATTGAAAACATTTTTAATACTAAATGAATATGGAAGAAAAATAATTCTGACCAAAAAATAAATAAAGTATGTTTTTCTTAAAAACATTTTCCCGATCATTTTAAGTGCCAAAGAGAGGAAAATGGTATTATTACTTGAAAACTACATGAATAAATATAAAAGAATAAAAAAATTGTTTTATTATATAATCATCATATTATTTCTCTCAATGGAAATTCAAGCATAAATAATCCCGATTAAAATGAGATTGAAACATAAATCCTTTACTTAAAGTCTCATCTTACATTGTATACATTAAAACCACCTATATAATAAATTTAATTTTTTTAAAATTATATCCAAAATCATATACATTCATAAAATTCTATGTAATGTTCCTTTATAATTTATAATTATCCTTTTATTAACAATTCTTCCTCAAAATGGATATTTTGTGAGAATTGGCCTATTTTTCATGTATGTTTCACATCTATGGTTCAGGTACTTGCACCTTAGTCATGATTTCATCATCTCTATAATATTAATAATGACATAAATATACTATATACTATATATATATATTTATAATTTCCCATGAAAAAAACATAGAAAATGAATTAGATATCTTCATGGAGGGGGTAGTCCACACGTACGCACAAGCGACATTATCATTTTTTAACAAGTGGAAGGGTTAGATGGTAAATGGTAGATTATTTTACTAGAACCATAATTATGTTTTAAATTTAATATATATTAATTAGTTATATATTTATAACCATCCAAGTAAAGTGGTTATGAAATACTAATTACACCACCATGTGGAGATGGTAAGCCATATGTATGCACACATAATATTATTGTTTTATGTAGGATGAAAAAGAGGTAAAAATGGCCATCCCATAATCATAATAAAATATTAGTTTATTTATTATACTATATTATATATTTTATTATAGTTACAATGCATATATATTTTGTATAAAATGAAATAAATATGAAAGTGTCAGTAATGAATATTACCTCTTTTTTGAGAGACCTCCTTTCAATTATAACTTAAGAATTGAAAGATTTGTATTAGGAGAAGAACAAGGGATATAAGATGAAGTTAATTAATATAGGAAGGTATTATGGTAGGTATTTTCAAAGATATATTTCTCAAAATTAGTTAATAATAGATAAGGGGATGTTCACTATTTATAAGCGAGGGGAGGGGCACCCTTAGAATTACATAAAGTATTAAATTAATATAAATTAATTTTCATTTTTCAGTGGATTAAAATTAATATATTTATAATCTATAACGATGATAAGTTTTAATACTATCATACAATAATACTATACATGTTTATGTGATGTTTTAACCCTAATATCCTAGTTTTAACCTCTCGTTAAACATGTTGATGATTACTGTGATATCAATCTTTTTTACACTTTAGGGAACAATAATTTACTATAAAAGGAAAATTAACACATAAGTGTATTATGGTTGATATTTTAAACTATATAAATTTATCTTTATTGAATATAATATTTTTATGAATTCTAATTCATTTAATAAAATATTATTTAACATAATATACCATTAAAGTAATTTTTGAAACTATTCCCAGAGTTGACTTTTCAAAACAAAAAGATTGAAATAGATTTTAAATATAAAGTTTTATAGAATAACTAATATGTTATATTTATCAATAAAATTTATATAATATAACAATTCATCCACATTTTATTAGTTCCAATATTTTTAAAACCATTTATTTAATTTTCCCATTACTTGAACAAGTACTGCTTCAACGTTGTGCAAGAATTTAAGGAAATTATTCAATCAATAAAAATTAAAAATTAATTTAAAAGATAAAAAATAATAATTTATATTTCAAACAACCACTTATAACTAAATATAAACTATTTTTATCCTTTGAAAAAAAGTTGAGATTTTAAAACAAAGAGAGTGACTTTTTGTATTTATTTTTTACTTAAAATAATATTAAGGTCATTATCAAAGAAAAGGGGAAGAAGATTAGAATATATTAGAATATTGGATGATTATGGTTGAAATAATATCATACAATAGAAATAAGGAAGGTGTTAGATATATTTTTAAAGTTTTGTCACGTTATTTTTACCCTTAATTACCTGATTTACCCTTACTGAGGTGGCAAATATTTGCCACGATTACTATTGATAATGACCAAGAATAAAAGGGGACAATTAAAAAAATTTGAAACTAATTATTATAAAATTTAAATCCATTTTTTGAGTTTAAATATCTTGAATTTTCAAAAATCCATTTTAAAATAAGCGTGCAAAACGAAATGAAAACTGTTTTTTGAAAAATACATTTTTAAGCTTAAAACTAAATTTAGTCTTTTACCATTCCTAGTAGATACCATTGACGAAAGTTAAAACATTTTATTGGACATATAATCTATAAATTTCATTAAAATCATTAATCTATAGATTTTAAAATAATTTATTTAAATAAAAACACATTGGGCATATAAAGACTGTTTTTGGGGAAACCATCTCTATATACCTTCAAATGGGTTTATTTTCATTTATAACCAATTAATAACCAATGAATTAATTTTATAAATATTTAAATAATAACTTTTTATAATTTAGTTATCCATATTCATACCAACCAATCCATTGACTAGGTAATAACTGTCAGATAATAATATTTCAATTATATATCACGATTTGTTTAAACTCAATGTTGCATGTAATGAAAGATATCAAAGAAAAAAATTAATTCAAAGAATAAAATATCATAAAATCTCATGGTGATATATTTAAATCCAATTATAAGAATTTATAACATGAAATTACATCACTATAATATAAATAACTAGGGATTCTTTTATCTAATCACATCCTCAGGTTCCAATGTAACTTCCTTAAATTTATGATTTCAGTAAAAAACTTTAACCAGGTGAGTAATATTATTTCATAGAACATTGTATATATAATCCAAAATCTACATTAGTAGTTCCTCATAAGATATATATTTATTTATTAGTATGAACTTAGAGTTTAGTATATGTGAAATATCTGGTATGTACTTCCCCATGAGGGTTACATGGAATGCAATGTGAACTTGAGATAGATTCAATAGAAGTGCCTAAAGATAGTCTAAAATCTTGATACAATAAAGATTTATTAAGGGACTGATATATATATATTTATTATATTTACATTATTTATAAATTTCATTACCTTATTCCAGGGAGATATTCATAGGAATACCTTACCACCAACTTTGAACTCTAGATATCACTGATGATTTTCAACATAACTTTTTTTTCCAACTTTTAGAAACCCTAATGTACTGCTGAATATATATATCCTTCTATTAAATTTACTCAGCTATACTTGTTCCCAAAATATTCTTTTCTCCAACTTTATCCCAAGAAGTTATATTTATACACTTACTACCATAGTGAGATTTAGAAGGATCCATATGAATACTCAAGTGAAAGTTATTATTGTTAGAAAATTATACAAAAGGAAGGTGTTAATATCAAAGCCTTTGAAATACATAGAGAAAGTTATCAATATGACTTCAATAGTTTTAAAGGTCCTCTGAGACTGACCATATATTTGAGGATGATAATTAGTGTTGAAACTCAACTCTATATCTAGATCCCACCTAAAATGTTTTTCCAAAACTTTGAGGTAAACTTCAGATCTTGATCAGATACAATTAAGAGTGGTACTCCATAAAATCCTATCACTAGATTAATTTATAAAAATTTAAGTTAGTAAAGCAATTAATCTTTTCTAATGGAAATAAAATGTGTTTATTTCATAATTCCATCAACTAAAACACAAATAACATTACATCCTTTTAATGTTTTGAGGAGTCCAATGATGAAATACTTAGTGATGTTTTCACACTTCCATTCAAGTATGGGTAATGGTTGTAAAATCCCATTAAAATTATATTTCTTAGAAATAAATTTTTGAAATATTAGGAATCAAGATACATAACATATAATCTCTCTTTTTATGTTATCCCATTATAAATACTCTTTCAGATCTTTATACATCTTTGTACATCCGGGATGAATAAAGAATGATGAATTATGAGCTTAATAAAACAACTACTTCCTCCAGTATGGAATTGAAATGATATATTATATTTTATTGAACCTTATCATTCTATAATTATCATGTTTGAACTCATGAATACCCCTCAGTTTCCCCTATAATTCCACATCTTCTCTCTATTATTTCTTAATCCTCTCAGGGATGGATGGTTAAACTGTCATCTGAGAAAGCTAAGATCTACACCCTTTCTTCATTATTTAAATATCCATATTCTTACAATAAAAAAATATTATATCTCTTTAAATCCTTATAATGAAAAAAATATCACAGTATTTTTGACTCAGAGCATTATTCGCCTTGTTTTACTTCTTAGTGTGGTAATGTATTGAGCAGTCATAAAATTTGATCATACACAACCATATTCTCTAGTGTATATTAAAATATTTATATATAAATATATACTTCAATATTCTATGATTAGTATATATATAATACCTTTCACCATATAGATAATTTCTCCATATTCTCAATTCAAAAATTACTATTTCCATATCCAAATCACGAGTCAGGTAGTTTTTCACATTAATTTTCAATTGGCCAGAGGCATAAGCTATCAATATATCATTATTCATGAGGATAAATCCCAATACCTTATTTGATATATCAATATATATCATAAACCCTTATCCACTGTAAGGTAGTGTAATCACAAGTTCATTTACCAACCATATCTTCAGTTATTTGAAATTCTCCCCACATTCACTTGTCTATAAGAACTTAACCCCCTTCCAAGTCAACTTGGTGAGTGGATTATATAGTCATGAGAAATATCTCATAAATAATTGGTAATATCTATCCAACCCAATAAAACTATATACCTCATTTACCATGGTTAGTATAGACCATTTCTCAATAACTTCTTTCTATGAAGGTTCCACTGATATACCCTCAGTTGATATTTTATGACCAAGAATGATTATTTTTTAGGAAAAATTCACACCTAGTAAATTTTTCTTATTGATTATCCTTCCTCAGTGTTTTTAGAGTTATCCTCAAATGTTCTTATTTCTCTTTCTACCTCTTCAAACATATAATAATATCATTGTTAAATACTACCAAAAACAGATCTAGGTGATACCTAAAGACCCTATTCATTAAATACATGAAGAAAGAAGGATTATTGGTTAGTCAAAATGACATTAATATAAATTCATAATGACAAAACCTTATATGGGAGACTATCTTGGGTGTATCCTCATTCTTTAACCTTAATTGATAGTATCCAGATCAAAGATAAATCTTGGAAAAATATTGAGACCTTCATAATTTATCAAAGATATCATCTATATGGGGTAGAGGATAATTTATCTTAATAGTGATCTTGTTATGTTCTTTATAATCCATGAAAATATGCATTGAACCATATTTATTCTAAAAAAAATAGGTTCACCCCATAGTGAAGCACTATGATGAATAAACCCCTTAACTAGATTATTTTTTAGTTTTTATTCAATTCATGTAACTCAATATGGTCCATTATATATGGATTCTTTTAAATAGGTTTAACACCAGGTATGAGTTCTATTGAAAACTCAACCTCAAAATTCTGTGGAATACTAGGTAATTCCTTAGAAAATACTTCTTTATATTCTAGGAAAATAGGAAAACTTTCTATTTTGATATTATATCCAACAATTTTAGACAAATATCCTTCATGAATAGGTAGTAAAACCCATATTATAGAAGTAATTTACATTTGTTTTTCAAGTCCATATTCACACTGGTATGTGATTATTGGTTGATTTGGAATATCAAATGTATCTTCAGTTACTTTAGAATTGATATGGTCTCTATAATAAGAGATACAATCCATTCCCAATGTTATATCAAATTAAACTAGTGGAAGAAACAAATATGTTTGGGAAGAACATTCCCACAAACATCTATCAGATAGGATATATATACTTGAGGCATGATCATCATGATCATTATAACTTTTCACCACCAACTAAACATCTAATCATTGAGGTGGTGATTTAATACCCTTAAAAAATTATTCATATATAAAATAGTGGGTAGAAACTAAATCAAATGAAACATTTTCAATTCTAGAGAATATGATAAGTTTACCTTTCACCACATCACTAGGAGCTTTAAATTTAGTAATCGTAATTTCATGAGCTTGGACTTATTGTCTTAGAATATTTTATGGTATGTTTCCTTGATATTTGGGTCATTTGTTGGCATAGTTCCCCATATATTAAAATATAAATCACCGTACTTTGATGAATTCTTCCTTAACATTGAATTCATAACCATGATGGTCTTTTTATCCACACTTGAAGAAAACTCATTTTCCCTTTAAGAATGTACCAAGGTTCCTCCCTATAAAAGTATCACATGTTGAAAAAACCCCATTCTCTTTTTCTCGGTATCCATTTTTTTCTTTATGAGGTGCTCAACTATCATTGTCTTCTCTTAAATTCCATCAAAATTATAATATTTGGAGAATTCTTTATCTGTCTTGATAGCACATTATACTATATCCTCATATGATGAGAATTTTTGGGAGAATACTGACCTTAAAATTAATATCTTTATCCGATTAAAGAAACAATAAATCTCTTTATTTGGATTATATATATATATATATTATACAACATGCCTTGATAACCTTGTAAAGTTTTCTTCATACTTAGAAACATTTTCCTCTTCTATTTTTGTTAGAATCTGGAATTGTATTTCCATATCTTCCCATTATCCATGAGGAAAATATTTTTTACAAGAAAAGAACCTTAAAATCCTTCCACTCTACGCTTGATATTTTATCCACATCCTTAGGGTTTTGAATCAATGACCACCATTGATCCACATCCCCTATGAGATGATAAAATTCCAAGAAAAACTTTTATTTTTCATTAATTCCAAAGCTAATATATATTCTAAGGAACTTGTCCATTACTTAGAAAAAAATGGATTTCTGATTCCATTAAATGATGGAGGATGTTGTCACTTGATATTTTTAACACTTTTCCACTATATTAAAGATTTATATGATTCTCTATTTAGGAAAAATTATTTTTTATAACCTGAGTTAGTTTCACCAATATAGTTATAATTTTTTAAGATCTATTTCTAAATCTATTATATTTACCAAGGGGGAAATACCTACCAATATTACATGAGTTTATATGGTTTCCATTACTTATAATAGTAACCATTTCTAAACAATTTCATACACTAGATTAGATTATAAAATTAGTAATCATAATTTATAATTCCAAAACTAGTGAAACACTTAACATAAATTGATTCTTTTTGCATAACTAGTATCATAGTCATAAGATTAGTATCATTGGTAATATCCTAAAATCATAAAAATATTATCAGATATTTCATAATGGTTTGTAAATATCATGTGAATCAACAAAATAATATCCCAAGGGAGAGTAAAATCCACTTCACATTAAGATCCCATTCACCATACACTAGAATAATGGACAAGATATACTCAACCGACTCTTTTAGGGGTTATTACCCTTTGATGTATCTATTCCAAAACCATATACACTAATAGTATCATGACATGGATGTGTTTCTAGAAAAATCACATATTCTCTACCAAACCAAAAAATTTATGATATTATCCTATTATTATTAATATCCTGGTAGTTTATCATAGGGTCATGTTCCATAATATATGTTTTTTTAATATAGTACCCTAGGTTTTTACTAAAATTTCTCTAGTACCAATTTTAAAGACCTTGAACATAATATCCTATAGTTGGTGGTTACTTTATTACATTGTCACTATATACAAGCAATCACATCCCAAGGTACTAAATTGGTTAATAGTCTTGGTAAACTAGATACATACTTGAATATCACACTACATTTGAAAACATAAAATACAACATAGTATTTTGTTTGAGAACATCATTATTATATCTAGAATATCCTTTCATATCATTCATAGTAAACTTATTAGAATTCAAGGGAAGGGAAATATAATAAAGTGGTGATATCATATGTTCATTAAGGGAATGAATACAACGGAAGCTACATAAGGCATGGATAATATGTAAGGAATAAATAAAGATCAAATAATACTTTATAAATAATAACATGTGCTTGAAACTTTTACAAGGATATCATAACTATCTGAATAATAAAAAATAAATCAACAAATAATTCCATAATAATTAAATGCATAATGAAGGGTATCTTAAACTTACCATTAAAGGCTCATTCTAATACATATTATATAAATGGTTAAGGTCTTGTACAAATATCAAACATATTTTGTCTAATGAGACCCTCTGATGCATCAGGGGTCTATTTAATTTTATCCCCCACCCATCAATTAATAAGTCTAACGAATTCATCCTAAAAGTTAATAATTTAACTTAATCAAAATTCCTTAATAATCAATAACTTCATTTATTAGAATAACTAACATACAAAATGTTAATACTTTATCCCAGTCAAACTAGTCATAAACCAACTAGAGAAATATGGTGGATGGTATCATCAGAGTATATCCTTAGTAAATAATAAGATTCATAAAAGTATGTTGAAATAGATGAAAATAATTTTAAAATATCACGAGAAAATTTCTTGAGGAAGATAAACATTTCATTTTGAAATCACATATTTAAAATTTAAAAATTTTCAAAAATATTAGGAAAAGAATTTACTTTGTAAAGAACCATGGAAACTTATAAAGGAAGCCTTAAAGTACTGAGATATCATGAATATAAAATCCCATATTTTAATAGACATCATTTCATGATTTGTTACCTAAATATACACTTAATACAACCCCATAAGATCCTGAGGCCTAGTGTATTTGGGTAATTAGGCACATACAATAACAAATTTAAAAATATGTACAAAAAAATTATTTTAAAACTCCATAACATGCACTTATATTCTATGGATCTTCTAAAACTATACGGGATAACTTGGGGATGTATATAATAAATGGGTTTGGTATAAACCCAAGTCAGGGAATAATCAAAGCATAAAATTATAAAAGTAATACATGTGTATCAAGAGGTACATCAAGATGACATAAAATGGGTGATAATTATAATCTTGAATAACGAGGGATGATATAATATGATAAAATCAAGGAAATATAGGAATGTAGATACAACATAAAATATGGAATCATAAACACATGTCAAGAAAAACCAAAAAGAAAACATAAAATTGTGTTATTAGGATAACCTATCATGTACCATACATTTAATCTCATGGGATATAAACATTATCCAATTAATTGGAGGGATATATAATTATGAGTCCACCTGTCACTTTCATATCATGTACATGCATAAGTGTGCCACATAGATTATACAATATAAGGATGTATTTCATAAATTTTAACCCCATACTTAAGGAGTGTATGTTAGATATATTTAAATTCCTAACAAATGAAATATAGATATAACTAGGTGAATACCATTGAGTGAAAATGGAGATGGTTATTCACTACACAAATTTTTGGAATGGGAAATCACTGGATAATTTTGAAATCATAGTAGGTGTAAATAATGGTTTATAGAATGGGTGAATGAGAGATAAATGGTTCTATAATTACTTAGTCATCATAAGGACCATAGAAGGGATGTGTAAAAACATATATAGACTTTAACTTTAATGACCATTCCCAATGGGGCCTATTGTGTGACTACCCGAAGTCCGCTTCTGATAGGCTGGGGGCTGGTGAGTAGCACTGATTTGGCATAACCCAAAAGTGGGAGACATTTTCCTAAGTAATTGTAGACACTCACACTTATCTATTCCCAAAATGGTGAAATGTAAAAACACTAAGTAGAAGAAGCATGAAGAAACTAAGATACCAATCATAGAGTAAGATAATAGGAAAATGGAAAGTAAATAGGGACAAAATACAAGCCCACCCAAAGAAATAGTGTGTAAAAGTGAACAGAGAAGTTCTTGAAACTCATCTGTGGAAAACCATACCTGAAGGGTAGGTGTAGGAAAGATATCCAAAGTCGTAGAAGTACACCATGTACGTATGATATCTCTAAGAACCACCCAGTCCCGGTCCACCTAAGACTCTGTCAAAGTGTTGATCATCTACACAATACACAACACATGTGAGAAAATCCCATATGTGGGTGTGTAAAATAATACTCCTTAGGACAACAAAAAACCTCAAATGAATACAAAAAAATATTATAGGAAGTATACCACAATGAAATACATGAAGTATAGTCAACTCTATATAGGTATACATCTCTAAAAATTATACCAAATATTTCCATATATACTCTGAACCCACCACAATGTAAAGAGGTAAGTGACAATGAATCACCACCATAGGGTTCTACAAGAGGTGTGACCATTCGAGGAGAACTCACTTCTCGAGCCATGATATCATCAGAGACTCTTATGAAGAGGTCCCGCTAATTTGATCCCCACCCAAAGAGAAATGTACTGGTCAAAGATCAAAACATACAAAGTGGGGATATTTCCCATAGAATATCAACAACCAAATATGCATTAACCCGCAACATAGGGGATCCTTCCAAGAGAATACCAATAACCCTATCGATGCACCTCATAACATAGGGGATCCTTCTCAAGGAATACCAACAACCCTATCGATACTGCCTAGTAGATCAAGGAATAATGCCCTGCACTCGAAGGTTACATAAATTCCCACAAAAATCCATCATGGGTGATAGAGGAACCCTACATTATTAAAGAGGGATACCATAAATATATATGGGACTTGGCCTCTTGAGGAGACTACTATCCAGTGATTTGGACATAATACCGTATTGAACCATCAAGGAAAGAACCAAGGGAAAACTCTCTAATTGTACTAGTCTAACCTAAAAACCCACCAATCTATATTAAAAGGATTTATCCAATTCAAGGGTCCCAATGACATAGAAAGATCATCAAACGAACCTTCCATTTGAAAGTTACATCCATTTTTGTGAAAACGTTTGACTCAGGTCTTGTCCGGGTCCGACCCAACCCACCAGTCAACCCAACCCGGTCCAGATGACCTGACCCAGACTAGTTCAGGCCAAACTAAACCAGTCTGGCCCACTTGGCCTACTAGACTCAGACCATTGGGTCCAGCCCACTAGGATGATGGAGAGGAGTAAATGCCCCTTTTTTGGCCTATACTATGTGTATGTTCACTATGCCACACTCATTCCACCCCGACCGCGTGTCTCTCATGCTGGCGCGGTGTCATACTGCATTCCACATAGACAACCTACCATATAGCCTGCTCTATGGCCTTGACGCCATGGGTTCCTCCGATGCGACATCAAGATGCATCCCAGCTCACTGCCATGACCTCCAACTACAGCCCCTGGTCAATGTGATTGCATGTGCTCACCAACCCCATTAGGCCTGACGCGGCCTCTTATTGTGCTCTGCCTCCACCGACCACCCTACTAGCAGTATTTCCTTATCGCGCACTATCTTCTTGGACTGGATGAAGCCACCACCATGCATAACCTCCTTGCACCATTTTCCTAGTCAGGTAACGCCATGTCTACCGTTACACCTTTGCAATGCCGTCATGGGGTCATATCCTTTGATCTCATATCATTACACTGTAAATTGAGGGATCAATGATCAATCATTCACTCAGTGTCTCAAATCATGGTGTGAAGTTGAAGAATCATATGAAGAACATGAGATATCGATGGAAGATAATAAAATCACATGAACACCAAAAGAACGGATCTTGTCCTTTATTCATGTCAGCCACAATTAGTTCTTGTTATAAGGAAGAACGAAGAGGTTGTAATTACAAAGATATAATTCTCATTTAAAACCCCGCAATCATAAACCCTTCCCACAAGAAATCCAACCGTGGATCGTACAGTTTGTGGGTTGGTCTGTTTTCTTCATCGAATTTAAGAATGGGAAATGACTCCCAAAGAAACAACACACAACCTAGAGTTTGGATCAGTCATTGATGAGGGGAGAATCCATTTCTTCATCGATCATCAATCCATTGAATATGTGGTTCTCCAATATTGATTCATCAATCCATCTATTTTTATTTTATGTATATCCTTTTAAATTCCTAATAGGATTTATAGGGTTATGTCGTAATCATGGATTCCAGAAAATAGGCAACATTTAAAAGGAAACTAATGCTACTTCAAAATGAAATATTTTTTATTAAATATTTTAATGATGTTTATGTTAAAAAAGATAAAATTCATGGTCGAACTGCTTCGATTGATATTAGGATCTTTATAAGGTAAATTCACTACTCTTAATGTAAAGGTGCCCGTAGATTTATGATCGGGACACCCGTTTAAGAGTTATTTTAGTTTTAAAGAAAAACTACTTGCACGCTTTATTAAAAAACCAAACATCTTTCAACAAATTGTTCTGGGCACAATGGGCCTCAGAATCACACGTCGTCTTAGATCCTGCTCTCAGAATTTTCCCAATTGATTTATAAAAGTAAATCTTGAGAAAATCAGAGTCATTGCATTCTCCCCACCTTAGGGATTTACATCCCCAAAATCCAAATCAAGTGATACTCAACACAAAGATGAGGGTAGTGAGCATGAATATTAGCCTCCCACTCTCCAATGATCTCATGAAGATTCTCATGATGCCACCAAACATGGACCAGTGCAATTTAACTCCCATGAAGGATCATCTCCTATCGATCCCTGATCTCCACCGTTTACTTTGAAAAAGTTTCACCATCGTTAATATCCAACTCTCCCCATTTGATGACGTGCAATTAATCATGCACATACCTCCTCAGCTGTGACACATCGAAGATGTATTGATCTTGGTATAACTGTGGGCGTAGATATAAGTGGTATGTTGCCTCACCAACTATACGCAAAATCTGAAAAGGTTCGATATATCTTAGAGATAACTTTCCACCCCAACCGAATCTCCACAATCCCTATTGAGGTGAGACCCAAAGGAACACATGGTCTCCCTCTACGAAATCTAGTTTCCTCTATATCCTATTGACAAATGACTTCTTCTAGGTCTATGCAGTCCTCATCCACTCCTAAATGATATGAACCTTCTCAATGGTATCCCGCACTAACTCCAGACCCATGAGTGCTGACTCTTTTGGTTTAGCCCCACAAAGTGGAGACATACATGGTCACCTGAATAAGGCCTTGAATGGATCCATACCAATAGTGGAATGATAGCTATTGTTGTATGCAAACTCTACCAGTTTTAGGTGATCCTCCCTACAACAACCTAAGTCCATGATGCATGACCACAACATATCCTCTAAAATATGAATGGTCCTCTATATCAGGACATCGGTCTGGGGACAGAATGCTATGCTCAAGAGTAACTGAGTCCAAAAATTACATCTGCAATTTCTTTGAATACCAGGATGTGAAATGAGTGTTGAGTCAAAAGTCTCTTTTGACTTTTATATATTGTTTTGGAAATCACAAATGTCTTTTACCATGCTGATCATACTGACCATACTGATCGTACTGATCATGCTGATCGTACTGACCATGCTGATCGTACTGACCATACTGATCGTACTGACCATGATGATCGTACTGACCATGCTGATCGTATTGACCATGCTGATCGTACTGATTGTGCTGATTGTACTGACCATGCTGATCGTACCGACCATGCTGATCGTACCGACCAAACTGATCGTACAGACTATAATTTTCATACTGACTCTGTCAATTGTACTCACTTTTGTGTATCTTACTTTGTATCATATCAATACATTACATTTAGTAATACTTATAATACTCATACTTTCATTACTTACTTGTTTTGGTAATTTGTCAAAAACACATGTTTCCTATTAATCGTACTCTTGTTTATCATCTTCTTATATCTTTTGTTTTAACCAATATGATGTCATTGAGTTAGTTTCAAACTAATCAAAATGATGTTGTGCTTTCTATTTCAATATGACCATTATAATGCCAGGTGCCCAAGTACCTCCGAGTTTTTCGAAGAAATATGACTTTTGGAGGAAATGTAACCATTGGAACCTAAGGCCTATAAATACGAGGTCATTTGAAGCTGAGAAAGAATAAGTGAGATACTTTTCTTCTATCAAGTTCTAGAGAGAGATGCTGTGACTTCTCTCATGCTTTGTGCTTTGTGCGACTGATCTTCGTATCGAGGGATTTCAAGTGATTGAAAGACAGAGGTGATGATTACCTACAAAATCGAGGGCTGTCAGGGATAGGCAGACATACAAACTGATCATCGCATCGAGGGCTGCCCGGGATAGGCAGACATACGAACCAATCATCATATCAAGGTCTTACCAAGGTGGTGGTAAGATAGACCTCTTATCCTAGGTGAAAGTATAACCCTTCTCTTTGGGTCAAAATAATTGTGACACTTTTACATTTCCGCTGCTTCTTGTATTAGAAAGGAATTTTTATTGTTTCCTTTCTTCATTACACTTTCAATTGCAATTGTTTCAATTAAAATTATTCTATTACATATTGTATTAATAGATTCTATAAACTTTATGATAGAATCTCTCACACTTATATTACTCTGATTATTGTATTCATCTTGAATACAATTACTTTACTTTTATAATAGTATTACATTACATCCTACCTTTATATTCAATACAATTGTGTTTTCTTGAATTGTATTAGTTTAAGATCTTTTAAACTAATATCTTAATTGTTTAAAAACCAAGTTTTTAAACCTAAAATTCACCCCCTCTTGTATTGTTCCATCTAATATACATGTACATCTACATATTTGATTCAAAAATTGTTATCAGAGGGGGTTTCCACTGATTTGTACTACTACCTATTCTTAGATCTTATTACTGTTTCAATTATTTACTACACTAACGTGTGGAGTGGAAAAGATTTTGTTTCATTAGATGGCAGGAATGAATATTGGGTCAATTGACAACCTAAATCCTTCTAGACCACCTATCTTTGATGGGAATGATTATGAGTATTGGAGAGATCGAATGAAATCGTTTGTTATCAATACCGGTTTAGACAATTTTATTATGCTTACTGGAGGTTACAAAATTCCTGACAAAGAAGTCAGTACTTTCACTAACCAAGAGAAGCAAGAATATCAACTGAATTACAAGGTACACAATACTTTATTATGCTCTATGACCATGAATATATACAGCCAGATATCTTCTTGTGAAGCAGCCAACTGTATTTGGAAGAAATTAGAAGTCACACATTTTGGTACATCCAAGGTTATAGAAACAAGAAGAGCAATTCTTCGAGTAGAGTATCATGGATTTGTTTTTTTCCTTATGGAGAGCCAGTATGTAAAGTGCAACAAATATTTATGACAATTGTCAACAGTTTACAATCTATGGGAGAAAACGGGTCTTGATGATGAAGCTCTTGTAGATAATATTATTGATATAATTCCAAATGAATTGGAGTCAAAAAGGATAACTATTGATGAAAATAGAAAAGTTTCCCAGATTACTCTTGATAAACTATTTGGAAATATTTTACAACATGAGACAAGAATGAAGAGAGATGCTGAATTAAATAATAAGAAAAATGGGAATGGAAGTGTACCCTTTACATCTAAAGCTAAAACACCTGAAAGGATAACAAGATCCAAAGCCAAGAAAGTTGTTATATCATGATCAAGTGATAGTAATCACTCGGATAATGAGTTAGCAAATCTTGCTCGAAGGATGAATAAGATTTTGGGAAAGAAAGACTTCCAATACAGATTCAAAAAGAAAGATAGGAAGGATAAGAAAGATTCAGAGGTAACTTGTTATGAATGTAAGAAAGTGGGACACATAAGGCCTGATTGTCCTTTACTGAAGAGAAAAGACAGAAAGGAGAAACATTCTGAAATAAATAAGAAAAAGTATTATAAGACAAAGAAAGTCTTGAAGGCAAATGATACTTGGAGTGAAAGTGGTAGCAATTCTTCAGATAATTATTCAGAATATGAGTCCTCAGGATAGAGAAATATTGGACTTATAGCCAGATTACCAATTGAAGATCATTGTATTATGGCTAATGTACACAATGCTGAAGCTATTACAAATGTCTCTTTAAATGAAAATTATACTGATAATAAATATTATGAATCTTTAAATGATGATTCTTCGTCATCAGAAGATGATCCTTTACCTTCTTTTGAAGAAGTATGTAGATTTTCTAAATTAATTTAAAATGATAATTATAAACTTAAGAAAAAGCTTGATAAAGAAAATTCTAGGATTTCAGTTTTAACTAAAGAAGTATGAGATCTTTTTAATGATCTTGATACAAAAACTTCTAATTTTTAAAGTATTTTAAAAACCCTTGAGAAAGTCAAATCTGATAAGGATAAACTTTCTAAGGATCTAGAAAATGTAATTTCTAAGAAAAATGTTTTAGAGCCTAACTCTAGTTTAAAATCAAATGTTTTGGAGGATAAAAAACTAGTTTTAAAACTATTGTCAGAAATCTCTTCTTTGAAAAAATGTTTATCAAACATTACTTATGGCAAGGAGAACTTTGACAAAATTTATTCCCAAATCCGGCCTTTGAGAAATCATTCTGGGCTTGGTTATACACATTCCAAACCTATTTTTAGTAATAACTATTTTTTTCCACAAAATAACCCTTTTTGTTCTAAGTGTCAATGTGGTGGACACTGGAAAAGAGAGTGTTCTCTTAATAAAACTCAGTCTTTAGGATTTCGTAAATCTCATTTTGCAAAACAAGTGTGGATTCCTAAAATTTTGTTATCTAACCATTCTAGATCCAAACAAGTTTGGGTTCCGAAAGACTAATTGTTTCTTTTTTAGGAAAATGAGAAATGTACCAACAAGAATATTTGGTACTTGGATAGTGGTTGTTCTCAACACATGACCGGAAACAAAGATTTCTTTGAAAAGATCATCAAAACAAAAGGAGGAAAAGTAACCTTTAGAGATACTGTTCAAGGAAAAATTGTTGGTATAGGTAATATTGTTTTTCTTGGAAAAGTTCTTATCTCAAATGATTTTTTTGTTAAATGTCTTAGGCACAATCTCATCAGCATAAGTCAATTATGTGATGAAGGTTACCGTGTTAATTTTAGAAATGATAAATGTTTAGTTCACAATTCCAAGGATAAATTCATTCTATCTGCCCATAGGCAAGAGAATGTATACAATATCAACTTAGAAGACCTTAGGAGCCAAAATTTACCCTACTTAAGTGCAATAGAAGATCAATCATGGCTATGGCATAGAAGGCTATGGCACTGCAACCTAAGAAACCTTTGTAAACTCTCAAAGAAAAGACTTGTAAATGGACTACTGGTTCTTAGATATGATTCTTCAAAAGTCTGTGATCCTTGTCAATTTGGCAAGAAATATAAAACTAGCTTTAAATCAATTAATGAAGTTTCAACTTCTAATGAATTACAACTAGTTCATATGGATCTTTTTGGTCATTCACAAACTGGAAGTATTGGAGGCAAATACTATGTATTTTTTTTAGTTGATGACTTTACTAGATTCACATGGGTCTATTTTCTAACAAAGAAATCCTAAGCCTTTTCCTATTTCAAAACTTTTAGAGACCAAGTTAAAAATGGGAAAAACCTATCATTGATAACTATTCATAGTGATCATGGTGGTGAATTTCAAAATTCTGAATTTGAAACTTTCTTTAGTAAGAAAGGTATTACTCATAATTTCTCAGCTCCAAGAACTCATCAGCAAAATGGTGTTGTTGAAAGAAGAAATCATATACTTCAGAAAATGACTAGAACCATGTTGAGTAAATACTCAATTGCTAAGCACTTTTGGGCTGAAGCCGTTAGTACTACTTGCTATACTATAAATTGTGTTTTAACTAGACCTTTTCTTAATAAAAAAACCTTATGAGTTATGGACTGGATGAAAACCTAAAGTTTCATACTTCAATGTTTTTGGGTGCAAAGTATTCATTCTAAATAAAAAAGATAATCTACACAAATTCGCACCAAAATCTGATGAAGGAATCTTTCTAGGCTACTCGACAACTTCTAAGGCTTATAGAGTTTTCAATAAAAACACTTGTACTGTTGAGGAAACGGTACATGTAAAATTTGATGAAACTGATCCTTTTGTTTTTAAATTTTCCCAACGTACATGCTCAGATGTGTTTTCAAAAACTGATTGTCAATTTTTGTTAGAAGACCCTTCTGGTAAGGAAAATGTTCGAGAAGATACTTCTGAAACATTTACCATAGAATAATTTCTACCATATGTTGATGAACAGGTTTTACAAAACCCAAATCAACTGTTTCTTAGGAATCATTCCAGTGATAACATCATTGGTGATGTAAATCAACATGTAAGGAGCAGAAATTTCTTAAGAAATGAAATAGAACATCTTGCTTTTCTTTCCCAATTTGAACCTAAAAGTCCAAGTGAGGCCTTAGGCGATGAATATTGGATCAAAGAAATACAAGATAAACTAAATGAATTTGAGAGAAATCAAGTCTGGACTTTAGTTGAAAGACCCAAAGAAACAACTGTAATTGGAGTAAAATGGGTTTTCATAAACAAATGTGATGAAAATGGAATCATTGTACAAAATAAAGCAAGACTTGTCGCTAAGGGATATAATCAAAAAGAAGGAATAGAATATGAAGAAACATATGCTCCGGTATCCAGACTTGAATCTATTCAAATTCTATTAGCCTTTTCAGCATACTTTAACTTCAAACTATTTCAAATGGATGTTAAATGTTCTTTTCTAAATGGTTTTTTTCAAGAAGAAGTGTTTTTCAAACAACCTCCTAGTTTTCTAGACCCAAAACATCATAATCATGTTTTTAAACTTACCAAAGCCCTATATGGTCTTAAACAAGCCCCTAGATCATGGTATGATAGACTTTCAGGATTTCTTTTACAAAACAATTATGAAAAAGGTACAGTGGATCCAACCATTTTTATAAAAATGGTAAATAAAAATGTTCTGATTGTTCAAATTTATGTTGATGACAACATATTTGGTTCAACTCAGCAATCTTTAACTGATACTTTTGCAAATTTAATGAAGTATGAGTTTGAAATGAGTATGATGGGGGGGGGGGGTTAACATTCTTTTTAGGTTTTAAAATTTCTCAAAAACCAGAAGGAACATATATATCCCAACATAATTATATTAAATATTTACTTAAGAAGTATGGATATGACAATACTAAAAGTATTAGCACTCCAATTGGTACCTCAAATTCACTTGATCTAGATGAAATTGGGAAACCAGTAGATCAAAAAAAATTTAGAGGTATGATAGGAAGATTGCTATACTTTACATCTAGTCGACCAGACTTAATGTATTCTGTATGCTTATGTGCAAGATACCAATCTAATCTAAAAGAGTCTCATTTAAAAGCTGTAAAGATAATATTTCAGTATTTAAAAGGCACTAAGGATTTAAGACTTTTTTACTCTTGTGGAAATGATTTTGTTTTAAAAAGTTTTTTAGATGCTGACTTTGGTGGTTGTAGAATGGATAGAAAAAGTAAATATGGAACATGACATTTCTTAGGATATTCTCCGGTTTCTTGGTCCTGCAAGAAACAACACTCAGTAGCACTTTCCACTGTTGAACCTGAATATGTAGCAGCTGGAAGCTGTTGTGCTCAAGTGTTGTGGATGCAACACACACTCACTGACTATGGATTGAGTTTGTCCAAATCCCAAATTCCATGTGACAATACTAGTTCCATATCTCTTAGTAAAAACCCATCACATCACTCTCGTGCAAAACACATAGATTTTAGGCATCGCTTTCGTAGGGATCACACACAAAAAGGAGAAATTATTTTACAATTCATCGGAACACAAGAACAACTTGCTGACATTTTTACAAAACCATTATCTTCCGATAGATTTGAGTTTATAAAACAAAATATAGGAATGATTACATTAAAATAATCATTCATATCTACTTCATGTTTTACATTTCTCCTTACATTAAACAACTCCTCTTAGAAAGGGGGAGAACATTTCTTACTGTTTTTTTTCTTTTTTATCTTTCTTTTTTCTTTCTTTTCTTATGATCTTTAATTATTTATTCTCCTGGTATGAGTTTTTCTCTTTCTGTTTATCATATTGATAGTTTTATTATATTATTTACCTATCTGTTTATCGTATTGACACTTTTATTGAATTATTTACCTATCTTCTTATCATATCGTCCGATCATTGTAATGATTTCCTTTTCCATCGATTCGTCCGATCATGGTAATGATTTTCTTTTCCATCAGTTCGTCTGATAATATTAATTATTTTCTTTTCCATCGGTTCTTCTGATCATGGTAATGAATTTCTTTTCCATTGGTTCGTCCATTCATGGTAATAAATTTCTTTTCCATCGGCTCATCCATTCATGGTAATGAATTTCTTTTCCATAGTCTCATCCATTCATGGTAATGAATTTCTTTACCATCGACTCGTCAGTTTGTGGTAATGATATTGTTTTCCATCAGCACGTCAGTTCATGGTAACAACTTTGTTTTCCATCGGCATGATAGTTGATTTTATTCTTTTACTTCATACGCTTTTGTTTTTCTTTCACTATTAATACTATCTAAACCAACAATTACCTTATGATCTCCGGTAGGCACATACTTTTCATTTTTTTTCTTTTTTTAATCCTAACCGTTCATTTCTTCTCTTCTAATCTCAAACTTAGAAGATCAACAGTCACCCTTTTGCTGCCTATAAATAGACCCCCCTCCCAAATCCCACACCGGTTTTTCAAGATTTGTGGTGAAGATCTACTCCACCGATTTAAGTCATCGTACGATCTTTCAGAAAGTCTCAACTATATGTCTTAGTCCTCTGCCAATACTCCTTCCGAAATGTCTTCAAAGATCTTTTCAGAGAAATATTTTTTCAGAGAAAGGTTAGTTTCTCGGGACTTTTTCGATTCGTACGATTATACAATCAAAAGAATCATTTGGTTTCAAGGTTGGGAGAATTTGTGTGTTGAAAAACCAGTATCCCATGATCCGGTTCTTATTGATGAAGTTAGTCATTTTTACAAAACCGTATCGTTTGATAAGAACATGAATATTAACTTTTCTATGTACGATAGAATGATTTCTATTTCTGTGAATCAAGAAACTCATTTTCTGAATGTTCCGATATAATGTGATTATTTCTGTCCATCTCATAAACTACCATAGGAAGTTGGTACATTTAACAAAGAAAATTATGAAAAGTCTCTGTTTATTTTAAATGAAGAGAAGAGGAAAGTGGCTTATCTTTCACTAGATAACAGATTTGTGTCGTTGTGGATGCAAGGTTTTCTTATCCCAAGGAAAGGGGATAGAGAGACTTTGAAGGTTTCTGATATCTTCATGTTGGACTATCTTGTCAACATGAGAAAGGTAAATCTTATGGGATACATCTTTGAAACGATTAAGAATGTTAAGTCAGGAGAAATAAAATCTCATTTGATTATGTATCCAGCTATCCTTACAAAGTTTATTCTCAAAAGCATGAAGTTTTGTAATATTCCTTTAAAAGAAAATCTGATATATTTGAAGCCATCCTGGATTAGTAAGAGTACATTGAAGAAGTTGAATGTTTGTTTTGACCCGAATTCAAAACTTTTTGTAAAAGATTTGGAAGCTGAATCAGCTCAGAATCAATTGGCACCTATGCCAGTCAAGGAAAATCCTTATATTGGTGCTCCTCAAAAGTCAGATCCGCAAACCAATTCAAAGCCAAAGAGGAAATCAAAGTACAGTAAGGAGGTTGTGGACAAGTGGAGAAAAGATAAGGAACAGAGAATGGAAGGTGATCCAAAGTTTGGACTTGATCCAGCTGAAGCCTTTGCTGAGAGAATATGGGTAGAGGAAACCCTTAAAACTGAAAAGAAAAAGAAGACTATTTTGAAAAGAATGGCTCAAGACTTTGATATCTCTAAAGTACTGAAAATGGTTGAGGATTATAGTGCTCAACTAATGGAAGAAATACATCAAGAACCTATCGTACAAAGTCTTCCAGAGAAAGAAAAAGGGAAACCATTGTTGGAAGAGATAGAAGAAGTTGAATAAGAGGAAAGGGATTTTCTTTTATAATTCCTTCAAAGTTCGAAAAAGAGTAGAGAATAATCTTACCAAAAGCAGAGTGAAGGTATTCAACAAGTTCCTCATGGTGATCAAACACCGGTTGAATCTTTTGAAACTCCAGATGAAACACCTTCTCAAGCAAAGCAAGGAGCTCAATCTTCTCATATGGAAAAATTTGTTGTCATAAGTGCTAAAGTGGGGGAAGAAAGAAAAGTGAAATAAAAATCAAAAGGAAAACAGCTAGTTGTAGACTCAAGCCGGTCGAATGAACTGTATTCGTACGATGAAGATACTAATTCAGAACAAAAAATCTCTCTCAAGAGAAGTGATTACATTGTTCATGTTTTAAGGAGGGTTGAAAATACTATTCCATAATTTCCCAGGCTTGAGGAAAAAATTGATTTCATTACTGACAATCAGAAAAAGAAGTTTGGTTCTGTAAGAGTATTTAGAAAGAATGTTTTGTCAGTTGAAGCTGATTTGAAAGTTCTATCTGAAACTTCTGCTGCTCATAAGAAGGCTTGCAATAGGATGACCAAGTGGTCATATAAAACAGAAAGCTCAGTGAATGACCATGAGATAGCAATTGGAGATATAAAGAGGTTGTCAAATGATCTTGTGATTGCTTTCAATAATCTTGACAAAGAAACTGTTGAAAGAATGAATCAGGTAACTCATGGAGCATATATCTCTACAATGAAAGATTTGCAAGAAAAAATGAATGCCTTTCAGTCTGAATTTTCAAAGGTTTTATCTTTTAAAGATGAAATGGTTCTGTTGAAGAAACAAATTATGTGCTATCCAAAGATAACAAGAATTTGCAAAACAGAATTGATACTCTTGAGGAAGTTATCAGAGTCCAGGAGGAGACTATCAAGAATCAAGATCAGATTTTTTCCGACCAACAAGATCTTCTCAGATCTCAGGGTGATTCAATTTCTGAATACAAGAAAGAAATCAAAAAAAAATGAAATTTGTTCTTCATGAGATGATAAAGAAGGAAAAGGAAAGAGAAACCAAATTACTATTGTATTTGTTTTTCTTTTCTTCTGGAACATGTCTTTGTTTTGTAATGACATTTATGTTACTCTTTCTTTTGTCCTGCAATTCTTTTCTCTAACTCTTTCAGGAAACTCAAGGTTACCCCATTCTTTTTGTAAATCACAAAGGGGGAGAATGTTTTATAAAGGGGGAGAATATTTTACAAAGGGGGAATGTTTTAATCAAATACTTTTGAAACCAAGGAAAATCTGTTAATACAATCCTCAGGAAAGTATATACCTAAGGGGGAGTTAGTTGTATTCAAATTCATATTCAGAAGGGTTTCCAATAAATCAGGGGGAGATAAGTTTTTCTTGTTGTCTTTACTTTGTGTTTTGTGCTTTCCAAAAAGGGGGAGATTATTGAGTAAAAAGTCTTCTTTTGACTTTTATATCCTGTTTCGGAAATCACAAATGTCTTTTACAATGCTGATCGTACTGACCATGCTGATCGTACTGAGCATGCGGATCGTACTTACCATGCTAATCGTACTAACCATGCTGATCGTACTGAGAATGTTGATCGTACTGATCGTGCTGATCGTACTGATCATGCTGATCATAGTGACCATGCTGATCGTACCGACCAAACTGATCGTACGGACTATAATTTTCATACTGACTCTGTCAATTGTACTCACTTTTGTGTATCTTATTTTTATCATATAAATACATTACATTTAGTAATACTTATAATACTCATACTTTCATTACTTACTTGTTTTGGTACTTTGTCAAAAAAACCTGTTTCATATTAATCGTACTCTTGTTTGTCATCTTCTTATATCTTTTTTTAACCAATACAATGTCGTTGAGTTAGTTACAAACTAATCAAAATGATGTCATGATTTCTATTTCAATATGACCATTATAATGCCATGTGCCCAAGTCCCTCTGATTTTTTCGGAGAAATATGACTGTTGGAGGAAATTTGACCGTTGGAACCTGAGGCCTATAAATAGTAGGTCATTTGAAGCCGAGAAAGAATAACTGAGATACTTTGCTTCTATCAAGTTCTAGAGAGATACGCTGTGACTTATCTCATTCTTTGTGCTTTGTGCGATCGATCTTCGTATCGAGGGATTTAAAGTGATTGAAAGACAGAGGTGCCGATTACCTACAAAATCGAGGGCTACTAGGGATAGGTAGACAGATAAACTGATCATCGTATCGGGGGCTGCCAGGGATAGGAAGACATACAAACCGATCATCGTATCGAGGGCTTACCAAGGTGGTGGTAAGACAGACCACTTATCCTAGGTGAAAGGATAACCCCTCTCTTTGTGTCAAAAGAATTGTAACACTTTTACATTTCCGCTGCTGCTTGTATTAGAAAGGAATTTGTATTGTTTCCTTTCTTCATTACACTTTCAATTGTAATTATTTCAATTAAAATTATTCTATTACATATTTTATTAATAGATTCTATATGCTTTATGGTATAATATCTCACACTTATATTACTCTAATTATTGTTTTCATCTTGAATACAATTACTTTAATTTTCTAATAGTATTACATTACATGATACCTTTATATTCAATACAATTGTGGTTGTTTGAATTGTATTAGTTTAAGATCTTTTAAACTAATCTCTTAAGTGTTTAAACACAAAGTTTTTAAACCTAAAATTCACCCCCTCTTGTATTTTTCCAACTAACATACATATACATATACACATTCGATCCAACGAGGAGCATCACCAATAGAAACGATCGTTGATGGAACTCCATGAATCCAATCAATCTCCTGTATGTAGAGGCATATGAAGATCTTTACTGAAATCTACTCTCGAATAGGTAGGAAGTGGGATGACTTGGTGAGTCCATAAATGATCAGCGAGATGGTATCGTGACACCTAGATGTGAATGGTAAAACCGTAACAAATTCTATCGAGAAATGAACTCTGCCACTTCCTTCTTCCTCCCTGGCCACCAGAACTAATGTTGAAGGTCTTGGTACATCTTTGGCCTGCATGGATGAACCACCAAAGGGGATGTGTGGAAATTCCTCAAAACCTCCTCCCTCAAATCCGCTGGTATAACTGTTCGGCCTCTGAAAAGAATAATGTTCTCCCCACTAATCGAATATCCATCAGGGGCATACCCTATGGAAAAAATGAGGACCTCAGGTCACGTAGTTGATATCCCCAATTTGCGCCTCCCTGAATCCCCGCAAGAGTGAAGGGTTGAAAACCATCAACTAAAGGTAAGATTATCCATCTCCATCCACAAATGATATATAAAACATGACCAACTGATCTGATGCCTCGCTCAGTAACTGCAAGTGGGATCTTCTGCTGAGAGAATCTGCCACCATGTTCCCCTTCGCAAGAGTACAAACTGTCTGAAAGTCATAGTCATGGAGGAAATCTATCTATCTCCTGTATCCCATGTTCATATCCTTCTGAGAGAAGATATACTCAAGACTCTTGTGGACAGAGTAGATGATAAATTGTCTTCCCATCAACTAGTGTCTTCATATCTTCAATAAGAAGACTACTACTACTAGATCAAGATCATGGGTCATGTAGTTCTTCTCATTCTATTTCAACTGGAGTGAACCATAAGAAACCACCACTTTCCCCTACATTAGTACACAACCAAGCTCTGTCCCACATTCATCTAAGAACACTATATACTAGACGACCTCCTCTGGTATTCTAAAGGTGGGAGCACTCCTCAGTCTCCACCTCTGCTCTTGAAAGCACTACTGGAACTTCTCAATCCATACAAAAGGATTCCTCTTCCATGTCAAAGCTTTCAAGGGTGCTTATAATTTTTAAAAGTGTAGTACAAACCTCATGTAGTACCCAACCAAGCCCAAGAAAATACAAACCTTAGTAATTATCTTGGGTGGATTATAAGAAAGAACTACCTCAATCTTCACCGGATCCATTGCAACTCCAGCCTCTAAAATAAAGTATCCCATAAAGTGGACATCTTGAATCTAGAAATAACACTTATAGAGATTAATATAAATATTGTTGGACTCCTTATGTAATAATCATATTTTAATGATCACAAATCCTATTCAAATTGGTGAAATCTAGTAAATTATATAAAATCATGTGTATTATTTCTTAAAGTATTCTCATGTTTTAAGAAGAGACATTCAATATCATAATTTCTCTACATTCAGTTTAATTACCTTATACTATCTTTTGAATCGCTTTATAATGATTTCTCTCACAAATTATTAAGTTTAATCCATTTTATGATCATCATTTCTTAATTATGAATAAAATTATCATGAAAAGTCTAAGACACCATGAGTCTGCCACTGGTTATGTCTTTCTGACACCGTGAAGAAGACATCGCGAAGCAGACACCATGAAGCAGACACCATGAAGAAGATACCGTGAAGCAGACACCGTAAACATTGAGACACCGTGACCATGAGACACCGTGACCCAGAGACACCGTGACCCTGAGACACCATGAACGTGAGACACCATGACCCTGAGACACCATGACCGTGAGACACCATGACCATGAGAAACCATGACCATGAGACACCTTGACCATGAGACACCGTGACATTCAGAAACTGTGACAAATATAGACACCATGAGAAGGAGACACCGTTTCCCTGACATACTATGAAACCGTTTCCTAATATGTTTTTTCGGTTTTCAATTTAATCTCTAACGGTCATATTTGAAGATATTAATGCACTGACATAATTAATGTTTCTTTATAGACACATCATCTGAAAGTACGAGGTACGAGGTGTAGAATACATGCAACATGTCAGCCCCAACACATGATTTCCATGATAAATGAAAAGTGATACCAAGAAATAAGATAAAAAAAAGAAAATAAAGCGAGTGTGAGCATCATACTGAAGAATACACTTAGAGGTTTCTTTTTCAATTTCAAGAAACTAGACACTGCTGAAGAACACAAGAAGTATATTTGAAGCCTAGAGAACATCTTCGCACTGTCAAACCTCATGAAGAACACAAGATGAATTGCAACACTCTATTTTACAAATGAGGACTCGAATTCTATATCTGATTCATCTCAGAAGTCCAGAGTTGGAAAGACCAACACTCATAGCACTTATAAACCTATCTAAATCGTTATTATATGTTGTGTAGCTTTTATTAACTTTATAGAAGAGTGTGTATCGTTATAGAAACACACTCTTTCTCCTGCATTAAACTAAAGGATACAAGATATCCTTACTCAAACATTATTTTACTCTTGTGTATACCCACTAATAAGTATGGAAGAGGTCCCTGGGTGGCCTGGTAATTTGTACCCACACCAATTTGTGGAAGAGGTCCCTGTGTGGCATGGATAGTCTTGTGTAGTGTTGTTAACCTCGATCCGGGGTGTGGATCATAGTTTATTTATATAAACTTCTTGGTGGTAGGTGATCACCAAGTGAAGTGGATTAGGTCTCAGATTGAGACTGAACCACTTGTTTCATATCTGCTGTGTTTCTTAATTTATTTTTCTCTATTTTACTGATTTTCTTGATAACTTAGAAATAAATAAACTCACTTTGATAGATATTATTGGAAATAAGTTATAACTATATTTTCTTATTAGAATAACTTCAAAAGTAGTTTTAATAATTAATATTAAGAGTACTGATAACTAATCAATCTTATAAGAAGTTATTTAAAAATTAAAACTCTTATAAAAATATAACCTTGATTAACTGGTATGTATCTAATCGATTGGGGAAAAACCTTTTAGAAATAATTTTTACTGAAATTTTTATAGTTACTCAATTCACCCCTCCCCTCTTGAGTAATCTACTCCAACCAAAATTTGGTATCAAAGGTAGTTTATTAGGACTCTGTTTAAACTTATTAATCTTTGATTGTATTTGAGCCTTAAGGATATGTAAATTTATGTTAATTATAAAGTTATAGATATTTTAAAGTAATAATTTATTATGGATAATAGATTGGAAGGTGTTGAAACTAACAGACCACCATTCTTTAATGGAACCAATTATTCTCAATGGAAAATTAAAATGAAAATGAATTTAAAGAGTATGAGTTTTGAAATTTTGTCATCCATTATAGATGAATATAAGATTCTTTCTACTGATAGAATCACACGGGATGAACCTACCAAAACCTACTACAATAACAACTACAAAGATATGAATGATTTATACTGCTCCTTAGGAGATGAGGAATTCAATAGAATTTCTTTTTGTAAAACTGCCCATGAAATTTCAGATACCCTGTCTGTCTCACATGAAGGAACATCTTGTGTAAAAGAGATGAGACTTAATAATTATACTATTAAATATGATAATTTTGAGATGAAATATGATGAACCTATCTCTGACATGTATCTTAGGTTCAATGATATTTTCAACACAATGATTTTTCTTGGAAGAGAAGTCACTGTCAAGGAACAATTCATGAGAATTATCAGATATTTGCCTAATAGATGGAGGGGAACCTCTGTCTCTATTAGATAATCATGCGACATTAGCAAACTACCTGTAAAAGAACTCATTTGGAAACTAATGATGTATGAGGAAGAGTTGAAAGTCAACAAGGAGGAGGAAGATGAGGCAAAGAGGAAATATGTTGCATTCAAGACCACCACCTCTATGCACAAAGTCAAAGGAAAACTAGAAGCTTCTGTAGAATGTTCTAGTGATGAGAAATCATCATCTGGTAGTGATGAGGAAATCGCTCAATTATCTAGAAGATTCAAAAGATTTTACAAGAAGAAGAATTTTTTCAGAAGGCCTAACTTCAAGGGACAATATGACCAAAAAGGAAATTGGAAGAAGGACTGGAAAAGAAGTGATGGGACTGATGAAATTTTCTGATATGAAGGTAAGCGCAAAAGAAATATCAATGATGACTTTCCAAAGCTCAAATAAAAAAAGAAATATGAGGAAAAGTACTGGAAGTATAAAAAGGAAATGAAAGAAGCCTGGAGTGCTTCTGAGGATAGTTCAAGAGACTCAGATACATCACATGATGAACAGGACAATAAATCCAATATGTGTTTTATGACAAACACATCTGAGGTAACAATGGACACTCATGTACATAATTCATACTATTCTGGAGATGATAGTGACTCTAAAAATATGACTAATGAAGAAATGTTTGAATACTGTAACATGATTGAGGAAACATGCAATGAACTAAAATACAAATATAAATGATTAAAGAAACAACATGCTCTTATTTTGACTGTTAAATCAGAATTAAAACTGAAAAAGAGAAAAATTCTCAACTTATCAAAGAAAACAGAGAATTAAAAATGTCTAATGAGTAATTAAAGAGTGACCTAGAAAAGTTTACCAATGGGAAAAATACCGTTACTCAAATTCTAGGAAAAAAAATTGCTCCTAAATACAACACTAGAATTGTGTATCAACTTGGAAAAAGAAATCTAGGTAGAAAAATTTTTGTTTCAAAATCCAGGACATACAGTTTTACTCCCAGTTCTGGACACAAATCATCTAGTTCAAGTCAGGACACATATTCTACTATTTCAAGTTTTTTTAGACCAAATAGAGTCTTTTTTTCAAATACACTACGTAATAATTATAGGAAACCTATGAGGAAAATATGGGTTCTTAAATCACTTATCACTAATATTACTAGACCCAAATAAGTATGCGTACCAAAATGTATTTTTGTTTAATATTTTTGTAGGAAAGTTGCTTAAAGAGTTCCTATAAAAGTATATGGTACTTGGACATTAGATGTTCAAGGAACATGATAAGATACTACTCATACTTTAAGAACCTATGAAAAATAGATGGAGGACATGTCACATTTGGGGACAATTCCAAAGGAAATATTATTTACCTCAGCCAAATCGGTAACTCTAACTCAGTTTCAATTTCTAAAGTACTGTTTGTTGATGGATTAAAATATAATCTGCTTAGTATCTCACAATTATGTGAAGATGGATTTCATTTTTTATTTGAAAATGATGCTTGTAATGTCTTTAATTATAAAGGTGAATTAGTAGTTTCTTCATTAAGAAGTGAAATTGTTTACTCGGTTAACTTAGATTCCTTAGCTTCTCAAAATGTTTCATGCTTAAGTGTATTTCATAAAGAGTCTTGGCTCTGACATAGGAGATTACGACACTATAATGTTCACTACCTTAGAAATATAACTAGAAAAAGATTAGTTAAAGACATACCCAAACTAGAGTTTCCAAATGACAAAGTGTGTAATCCTTGTCAAAAAGAAAAACAACACAAATTTTCCTTCAAACCAAAGAAAGAAGTGTCAACTTCTCAACCTCTCAAACTAGTTCATATGGATTTGTTTGGACCATCAAGAGTTTCTAAAATAAATGGGAATCACTATGTTTATGTTCTTGTAGATGAATTCTCTAGATATACGTTGACCTTCTTTATGGCTCACAAAAGTGAAGCCTATTCTTATTTTACTAAATATGCCAAGTCTGTAGAAAATATTAGTGGACTTAGAATTAAATCCTTAAGAAGTGAACATGGACATAAGTTTGAAAATAAAGAGTTTGAATCCTTTTTCTCACAAAATGGTTATAGTCACAATTTCTCTGCCCCTAGAACACCTCAACAAAATGGAGTTTTGGAGAGAAGAAATATAACCCTACAATAGATTTATAGAACAATACTGAGTGAGTATGACCTACCTATTTATTTTTGGGCTGAAGCTATCAATACAACATTCTACATAATCAATAGAGTGTTGATACGACCTATTCTTAAAAGGACTCCATATGTGTTATGGAAAAATAGAAAACCAAAGGTTAACTACTTCAAAGTTTTTGGTTTCAAAATCTATATCCTTAATAAGAAAAACAATCTTGACAAATCTTCATCCAAAAGTGATGAAGGTATCTTTTTAGGATATTCTTTGTCTAGAAAATCCTATAGAGTATTTAATAAAAGAAATAAATGTGTGGAAGAATATGTTCATGTCAAATTTGATGAAACAGAACCACATGATCCTGAAACCATTCTAGAAAACCTAGAGGATGATGTATCAAATCTAAACATTAATCCAAAATCTTTAAACCATTATGTGAAAGAATATTTGAAAACTTCCAGTTCTAGAAATTCCGTAGAATCAAGTCACAATGAACCTGAATCTATTGATGAACCTGAAATCACTAGTCCCTCATTTTCTAGAGCTATTAGATTTTTTAAGAACAATCCCTTAGATGCTGTTGTAGGAGACTTAGACAAAAAAACCCAGAGTAGAGATTCTCTTAGAAATCAGGTTGATCATCAAGCCTTGTTGTCACAAATTGAACCTAAAAGCATTAATGATTCTATTAATAATGAATTTTGGGTGATGGATATGCAAGAAGAGCTTAATCAGTTTGAAAGGAACAATGTTTGGAAACTTGTTGAAAGACCAAATGGCACATTTACCATAGGCACTACATGAGTGTTCATAAATAAGGTAGACAAAGATGGTAACATAGTTAGAAACAAGGCCAGATTAGTTGCACAAGGCTATAATCAAGAAGAAGGAATTGATTATGAAGTGAATTTTGCAATAGTATCTAGAATTGAAGTAATCAGAATCTTGCTTTCCTATGCTGCACATCTGAATTTTAAACTATATCAAATGGATGTTAAAAGTGAATTCTTAAATGGGTATATAGCTGAGTATGTTTTTGTGGAACAACCCCGGGTTTTACAAACCCCCATTTTCAAATCATATTTTTAAATTATCAAAAGATTTTTATGGTTTAAAGTATGCTCCAAGAGCTTGGAATGATATGTTAAGTACTTTTTTTATTTCCAAAGGTTTTAAAAAAGGAATAGCTAATCCTACTCTTTTTATAAAATGAATTTCTAATAATGTTTTACTTGTTCAAATCTATATAGGTGATATTATTTTTGGATCTTCAAAAAAATTTGGTGTGTTGATTTTTCAAATATGATGCAAAATGAATTTAAAATGAGTATAATGGGTGAACTAAAATTCTTCCTTGGATTTAAAATATTTTAAAATAATGGGGGAATTATTTTAACACAAAGTAAATATACAAGAGATCTTCTAAAATGTTTTGGTTTTGGATAGCACTAAAATTAGTGACACTCCCATGAGTACCACTTGTAAGTTGGATCTTAATGAACATGGGAAATATGTTGATCAAACCACTTAGAGAGGAATGATTGGAAGCTTACTCTACTTCACTTCTAGTTATCCTGAAATTATGTTTAGCGTGTGTATTTGTGATCGTTTTCAATAAAATCCTAAGGAATCTCATTTAAATGCTATATAGAGAATTTTCAAATATCTTAAGCATACACCTAATCTAGGTATAAGGCCCCAGCCTTAAAACCTTACTTAATCTTGAGTTATTACAAGATTACACATTGAGGATCTTTTCAGGTTTAGAGTTTTAGAGAATTAGATCATAAAACTTTCATTACATTCCACATTTAAACAAATTGGTTACATAAAATATAGTATTCATTTTTCCCATCAACATAAACATATTTAAAATAAAACATAGATTTTTTCTTGAATCTTCCTTGACACTATCATCATATCATGTACCCTTCCCTTGACCTGTGAAAAACATTTCAAAAACTTGGGATGAGCATAAAAATCTCAGTAAGGGATATAAAAATATGGAAAGGAAACATGAGTACATGTATACATAAGAATGAAATGATACTTTACCCATAAAACATAAGCACTTTAACATACCTCATAAAATCTTGAATAAATCATAGAAATCATAATACATAAAGGTTAACTTGAAGAATTCATAATATTCTTACATAGGGAGTAACCCTCTTGGTTAAATTTGGAATACCAACCATAGTATATTCCCTAAATCTCTTCGAAGAAACCTTAACGTTTCACTCCTTCGCGTTACCCAATGCATTGGAGAGCTATATCGGGCTCACCCGCCCTTAGTTTATCACGGAACCACCCGTCTTCATAACAACGCCCACGAACCATAACATAATCATAGCAAATAACTTAAGAATAAAGTAAATATAACATTCCCACATTGAAATAAAAATTTAACATTTTAAGATATTGAAATAATGAATCCATTCTAAAAACCATTTTCAAAACCATTTAAAACATTTAATAAAGAGATTTTATAATAAAAGTGTCCCATACCACTTTTAAGATTTTAACATTTTAAACCATTAATATCCATATAAATAAATCCTTAAAACCATTTTGAAAACATGGATATTAATGAGAAATATTTATAAGAATAAATCATTAAAACATTTAAAACAATATTTTAGTTAAAGGGTTTTTAACAAAATGAGAGACACTTGAATACAATAATTGAGGAATAACATTTAATCATAATTTTATAATATCATGAGAATAAATGGATTCATGATATAATATTCCAAAGGACAGTATATACACCATATAAGAGTGAATTGGTGCATAACAACAATGAAGACTCAATTGAAATGTAAATTGAGATGAAATCCATTATAAAGATGGTATCCTTAAATTAAGGATAAATCAATCTCATAATTATGTGTGACAAATATAAATACACCCAATATAAGTGGATATTAAGTGTAAAATAATCAAAGTTAATTCACACATATTCAAAGGATGACATATTCAATAACTACATGTTGAACCCAAAGAAATCGAAATTGGGTTAAGAAGTTCCCTTGACAGCCTAACGACGTCACATCAAAATTCAGAAAAAGAGCTGATGAGAGATAAAAAGGGAATCTAATCACTTGGAAATAAAATTTACATAAATAAGGATGTATAAGAATATATCCCAACATAATATTATGTGAATTAAAAGACATAACAAAAGAAGTCTTTTAAAAAGAGGAGGGTGAAAGGTTCCCTTACCGACTTGGGTAACTTTCGAAACGTACGCCCCATTGAAGAAGGGTCATACAATTAATATGTAAATACCCATAAATTAAATTATATTACACAAAGAGTATAATAATTGGAAGTACATACACCACTCAAAGTAAATGGTGGCAAATGTAGCATAAATCTCACGAGACTAAAAGTGAGATGAAAAATCCCTTACGAAAACTCAGCAGCCTAACGACGCCACATAAAACTTCCAAAAATGGATTGATGAGATCAAATAGGGTCTCTAATCATTTTACAATAAAATTTACAGCAAGAGGAATATAAAAGAACATCCCCCATCATAACAAATAGGAGCTTAAAAGAAGTGACATAAAAGAGAGTACTTAAAAAGAAAGGGAGAGGTTAGATCTCTTACGAAAATTCGGCAGCCTAACGGCGCCACTCAAAACTTCCAAAATGGGTTGATGAGAGAGAATAGGGTCTCTCATCATATGAACATAAAAATTATAGTAGTAGTAATATAAAATAACATCCCAATCACAAGAAATATGAGCTTAAAAGTAATGACATAAAAGAGTGTACATAAAAAGAAAGAGAGGGGTAGGGTTCCTTACCTCGGGTCCGACTTGACTCGATCATTCTTTAACGTCTTGAATAATAAACTTGAGTTAACTTTTACATGATTAAGAAACTTTTTCAAGTTCATTATTCTTTTTATATCACTTATTTCCATGTTATAAACATTATGTAATCATTTAAGTTAATAATGTTTGTTTTGTCGATATTTGGTTCTTAAGTCGAAAGTGGACTTCTTACAATTACATGTTGTTCGTGTGGTCAAAGGTTCATTATATCCAGAATGATATTCATGATTTGGATATCATATATATCATATATATCCAGAATATACATGTATTTATAATATTACATAATCATTTAGAGGTAAGAAATGAAATGCACCGTTCATGGAGACGGTAAGCCGTACGTACGCATGAACGCTACTTTCATTTCCATGTCATATTAATGGAATTAAAACTAAATGAGAGGTATGTATATTTTAATTCCATATTTATATTCATCATTTATATGTAACATAAATAATATATAATAACATTAAATACATCCTTTATACATCCCACATATGGCATTAACGAATCAAATCACTTTGAGGGGTCGGTAGTCCGCACTTCCTAAAATGAAATTATCGTGTTTACCCACAATGGAAACCATAAAGGTATGCCACAAAAGAAAAATACATAAGCTTAAGTAAAATATAAACATATTATATATCATATATAAATATAATTACATATTAATGTGCACCTTTTAAGGTGTTATATGAGTGTTGAACAATCGTCGTTTCGTGAGACAGAAATTCGCCATCCACAGAAACAGTATGTTCTTTAACCATTTGATGTAGGTGTGTGTAAGTGAATCTAGAATGATTATTATAAAAACATCCTAGTATATTTAATATACTGGATTTGTTACAAAATAAATGAATAAAAAGAGTTTATGGGGTTGGAGAAGCAAAATAAAACAAAAGGACACAAGTGAAGACATTACCTTAAAATCGGGTAACTCCCTTTGGTTTGAGCCAAAGTGAGGATTCAAGGAGTTATAGAGGGATGTGGAGAGATAAAATAGGAAGGGGTTGGCCGAGCCAAAGGCTTTGGAAGTGTGGTTAAGGAGGTAGAGGTGGGGGCCTTTTATAAGAGGAGAGGAGGGACACTCTTGGAAAGTAAAGAAATGTTACTTTATTTGAAAATGAGTTTAGGATTTAAAAGGTCCCACATTGATATAATTCGAGGATAAGGTGATAAGGGTTCAAAATATACCCATACAATAGGTTTTTTACAAGTGTAGGTTTTAGTTTTTACATTATCGTTTCATTTTATTTAAATCGTTAAATAATGAGGTAATCGTTGCATCATCATGATGTCATAAATAATTTAATTTATTTAATGTCTGAAAATTATAAAAAAAATATCATGGTGTAGGAAATATTTTTATATTTCTAATGAATATTTATATTAAAAAATATGACTTGTATAACCCCATGTGAAAATTGTTTTAGTAAAACATCTCATGTTTGTGTCATTTTTACTTTAACATTAAATAAAAAGATATTTATGTCATTTTCCAACCAAAGTGGCTCCATGGGGTCCCCAAGTTGACCCATGTATTGTATTGGTAGGCCATGACACATCCAATGAGGGTAGAACATGTTTCTAGGTCATTTATGTTTATCAAAACATTATTCTCACCTTAAACTACACTAATTACCTCTAATCGCGATTAAAAACTTAATAAGTTACTATTCACCAAAAAAATATTTTAATCCCATTGAACCACATTTTAATTCTTAATGACAACCATGTATGTAGGATTTTTGAAATTCAAAACACAAATATGGAAAAATTTCATTTAAACAGAAAATCAGTTTTTATAAGTACCACTTAGTGGTTTCACTATTCATAAAAATTGAAGTTTTTCAGAAAATTACCAAAAATTCACCCTAAGATATATTTGATATTCCGAATTCAAAAATGATGTCTATTTTACAAAATTAAAAACATATAAGTTGAATTAATTAATTTAATAATTAATTCCCGCTGTCAAAACAAATAGCGTGTTTTTATGAAACAAAATGTATCAAAAGATTGCCACTAGTTTAAGTCTGATTTCAAAGTGAAATTAATTCCAATGACCACTATTGGATTAAATGGTAAAAATATATTCTAATTTCACTTTAAAACCAATTCAAAATATAATCTAATCCTATAAATAAATTATATTAAAAAGAGGGTTTGAATTAAAATACAACATTTTTCACTATTCATTAAAAATTGAACTTTTTCAGAAAAATACCAAAAATTTACACAAAGTAAATTTTGATGTCCCGATTCTAAAGAAGAATTTTATTTTTTCAAATATAACACATAAAATTGTCAAAAAGTGGATTTAAAAGAGGTTTTCCATCAAAAGGCGGTTAATCGACCTTTTAATGAATATTAGAATGTTTACGCTTAAAATTGGATTCATTGGAATTTTTAATCCTCTAACATTTATTGTAAAGAGTAAAAATATTTTACAAACATATATAATCATTTTGTAGTTATTTCTGTTCATTCCCGCCATTACAATGGCTAGGCGTTAACTACCATTTAAAATAATATTATTTTATTACTAGAGTGCAACGTAAGATTCCCAAGAAACTCGTTGTTGCGTATTGGGTACGCCATCGAGCATAGCGTCCCCATTAAAGTAATATTAATATTTAATTCACAAATATGTATAAATATGAAAATGTCATATTCTTTATTTACCTGGGGTGTTACACTAGGAATGTTCTATCCTAGAGGAAAATCATTTGAATTAGTTAGTTATTATGATGCTGACTTCGGTGGCTGTAAGTTAGATAGAAAAATCACCTTTGGAACATGTCATTTTCTAGGAAAGTCACTAGTATAATGGTGTAGTAAGAAACAAAATTCTGTTGTATTATCTACTATAGAAGATGAATACATAGCTGCTGGCAGCTGTTGTGCACAAATGTTTTTGATGAAACACACAATACTAGATTATAGATATCAATTCAGGCATGTACCTATAAACTGTGAAAACACAATTACTATTAACATCTCGGAAAATCCGATTTCACATTCTAGGAAAAAGAATATTGATGTATGACATCACTTTTTGAGTGATCAATATCAAAATGGCGATATCACTTTGGAATTCACTGGTACTGAGTATCATCTTGCTGATATATTCACCTAAACATTAACTTCTGAAAGAATAGACTACATCATCATGAACTAGTCATGATAAACCTCAAATAGATATCTTACTGTTTTATGTATTACTATTTTATATCTTACTGTTTCATGTCTTACTGTTCGATATATTACTATTTTATACTTTACTGTTTCATGATTACAGTTTCTCAGTTAGTGTTTCGTGATTATTGTCTGACAGTTACTGTCTCACCGTAATGTGCGTTTATTGTCTCACCGTAAAGTTCATTCACTGTCTCACCGTAATGTGCATTTACTATCTCACCGTAATGACCAGACACAGTCTCACCATAAAAATTCTTTATGTTTTTTTTGGTTTTGTAAAAACCCGTATCGTGGTAATTATCCTTTTCACCTTTTTGTTTTCCTATAATTTTATTTTTGTGATGTTTTGAATTCATAAATGATAAAATAAAGAATTTGTCACTCAAGTATTCACTCGAGCTTTCTTCTATTCACTCATTTCAAACCCTTCTTTAACCCTACAACCCTCTTCTCTCTCTCTCGAACCTTTCGGGGATGCCTAGGATGAAGCGCCCTTCATCATCAACTCCTAAGAAGCGCAGCTCAAAGAAAAAGAAGATTGCACCTAAGACAACACCCGAAGGACCTCTAAATCTAAATATAACAAACCAATTTCTCATACCTGAGAAATAGGTTTTCCCCAAATGGGTTATGTCTAGTAAGTCTTTGGTTTTGAAAGGTCTAGAACAAAAAGTCTGGTTAAAGTGGTTTTTTAAAGGAAGACAGACCTATCTATCCTAAGTTGGTAGCTCAGTTTTATCAGTATGTACAATTCTCTTTTGATTCTGGTGATAGTTATGTCGTGAGAAGCTTGATCAATGGGTAGAGATGCTCATTATATTCGAGGTTATGGGTTGCATGCCTTAGGATTACTCATGAAGTAATCTTTGAGGATTATCAGAGGGGACCCCCACCTTCAACCAAATTCTTTGATCTGGAGGATGCTTTGAAAGCCTTAAATGGAAATGGAACCCAGAGGAGATCCATTTCTACTGAACTGGTTGGAGAATCAAGGAATCTGCTCAAGTTTATACATAATTTAGTTACTCCCAAAAGGGGATTTTTCTGTTTTAAAATATCAGCATGTATTTCTGATCCGCCTTATTAAAAATGGGCATAATATCATCCTATGCAAGTATATCATACACCATATGTGTGAGCTGATCAAAATCACATCCAAGTCAACTTCCCTATTTTCTGCTCGACCAATCTTAGCCATGCTTCATTCCAAAGGTATGGTTGGACCTAATGAGGTAGTAATTAAGGATTGTGAATTTTGCCTCTCAAAATCCACTATCAAGAGAACGATGATGAATTGGAATCATTGGAAAAAGGAGTGGGTGGAAGACAATGATAGAATTTATGAGAAATTCAATCCAGTGGAACATACCTCAAGACCAAGAAGTATTTCTAATCCTGGTTTGGAACCAGATGAGATTGTTGAGTACTCTTCTGAAGAAGAAGTGGCTGTTGTGCCTCCTAGAGAAACTATTTCTGTTGAGGAAGACAATACTCATATTCCTCATGAAGTTCTTGAAGAAGAATCCCCTACTACTAAAGATGCTATTAATCTGGTAGATCAACCCAAGCTTGAAACAAAATCTGTTACCAAATAAACTGAAAAGAATGCCATGGAAGAACCTATAGTGGAAGAGCTACCTATTATGCAATAATATAACCTTGATGAACTCCATGTGGATCAATATGTTCCTGAAATCATCCCTTCGACGGGAGAGAGGATGGAGCTATCTTTTCAGTTAGCTAGATAGGAAATGGGTGTGGAACTACGAGCTGATTTTGTGGAATTAGATCAAGACCCTAAGCCTCTCAGTCCTGAGAAGGATGCAACTGTTTATGGGGAGAAACCCCCAAACATGGAATCTGATGAAGTACCAAATATGGTTATTTAAAGTCCTATATAAACTCAATATAAGTTCCTGAGCTTCTATGATGTGAATGACTCTCAGAAAGTCTCAACAAAAGGCCTTGACATTTCCTCTTTGTTCCAGTTGAAATCCGTCTCTAATTTTGCCCCTGCAAAGGAACTCAAAACCGTATCAGTACTTGTTCTTGAACCTTCATCAAACCAATATTCCTTGGTGTGTAAGGATGATCTAAAGGACTTTGGTGCTATCCTCTTGTCTAGATTTGAGAAACTCCTGAATACCGAACCACTTCCTCTGACCAATTTAAGTGAGAGAGATGCCTCCCTATTGTTGGAAAAGATAATCTGGTAGATTCAACCTAAAATGATTCATGATATTTAGGAAGTCAGAGTTGAAAACTGACTACTTAGTGATGAAGTGAAGACTCTGAGTGGTATGATTGAGGACCTACAAAAAGAGCTGAAAAAGAGATCATAACTTGTTTCTCCTCCTGTAGAACCTGCTGTTACTCAAACCCCATAGGTTGTTGTGTCTCAGATTAAACCTTATCTAACTTCCTTAGATGAAAAGGTCTCTGAAAGAAACCAACATATCATGAAGGCGATGAGAGATATTGTTGTAAATATTAACAAACTCATGGATGAATACACAAGGTGTCTTAAAAAAGTGATGAACCAACTAAAATCTCTCACCAATGTTGTGAATAATTCTAAAGCCAATGGTCAATCCTCTAAACCTTCTTTAGACAGTGATCTGGTCATTATAGTTGTCAAAAAAAAGCTTCAAAATGTACTTAGTGGTTTCAGCATAACTTCTCTCTCTGAAGTTATAAAGAATAGTGACCGAGTTCTTGATCTAGTCTAAATTCACTCAAAAATTGCTAATGATGCTCAACAAGATATTGATAAGAAAGTGTATTTATACTTCAACCGAATATTCTCAAAGACTGATATGAAAAATCATTTCAAGTATCTTGTGGAAAATCTGAGAATTCCTCCTCTAACTCAAGCTTTCAAGACCCAAGTCCAAAAGCTCACAGAGTTTACTCAATTTTTGGATAAGTTTATGGAAAATAAGGATGATTTTGAGAAAGCCATGCAGTATGGTGCGAAGATCATTACCGATTTCATTAATCTTTTAAGGCCTTACCTTCATGTATAGAATACAACCATTTGTTGCTTCTACAACTGCACATTTGAGACCTGGATTTCCTACCTTCACCTCTGCCCTATCCTCGACCACTATGTCTATCAGCCACACACTAAGTCAGATCAGGCATGTGATCATTGATCAACAACTGCCTCAATCTTCTACTACTCCTACTCTAGATCCATATGTTTTTAAAGGCCTTCCTCTACCTTTTCTATCAAACACCTCACTCCCTTCTTCTACCATGACCTCTGCTTCTATGGCTTCCTCTTCTGCTATGGCTACTAAATGCAAAGAGAAGGCCAACCCATGAAGAAGATAAGTGATTAATCCTTTTTGATAGGGATGCTATTGCTTTTGTTTTTCTCTTTTCCGTTTGTACTGAACCTTATTTGCTTTAATGAAATGTGCACTTTTTCATGCCTCCTCTTATTCCATCCTTTTTGATAATCCCAAAATGGGGAGAAATATGTTAGACAAATATCTATATGTTATACATTTATCTTATCTCTATATCTACAATTGAATCAAATATACACTTTAAATTTCCATGATTTTTGATCATAAAAAGGGGGAGATTGTTGGACTCCTCATGTACTAATCATGTTTTAATGACCACAAATCCTATTCAACCTGGTTAAATCCTGTAAATTATATCAAATCATGTGTATTATTGGTTAAAGTATTCTCATGTTTTAAGAAGAGCCATTCAAGATCTTAATTTCTCTACATTCAGTTTAATTACCTTATACTATCTTTTGAATCACTTTATAATGATTTCTCTGACAAATGATTAAGTGTAATACATTTTATGATCATCATTGCTTAAGTCTGAATACAGTTATCTTGAAAATTGTAAGACATCATGAGTCTGCCACTGGTTATGTCTTTCTAACACCGTGAAGCAGACACCGTGAAGCAGACACCATGAAGCAGACACCGTGAAGCAGACACCGTAAACATTGAGACACCATGACCATGAGACATCGTGATCATGAGACACTGTGACCATGAGACACTGTGAACATGAGACACTGGGACCATAAGGCACCATGACCATGAGAGACCATGACCGTGAGACACCGTGACCATGAGACACCGTGACACTGAGACACTGTGACATTCAGACACTGTGACCAATCCAGACACCGGGTGAAGGAGACACCATTTCCATGACATATTGTGACACCGTTTCCTAATATGTTTTGTTGTTTTTTAATTTAATATCTAACGCTCATATTTGAATATATTAATGAAATGAAATTATTAATGTGTCTTTGTAGACATATCATCTGACAGAACGATGTACGAGGTGAAAAATACATGCAACCTTTCAGCCCCAACACATGCTTTCCAAGACAAATGAAAAGTGCTTCCCATAAATAAGATAAAAAAATAAAATCAAGCGGGCGTGAGCACCATACTAAAGAACACACATAGGGAATTTTTTTCAATTACATGCAACTCAACACTGTTGAATAACACACAAAGCATATTTGAAGCCTAGAGAACATCTTCACACTGTCAAACCTCACGAAGAACACAATCTAAATCGTGGCACTCTGTTTTACAGATGAGGACTCGAATTATGGATTTGCTTTATCTCAAAAGTCCAGAGCTACAAAGAACGACACTCCGAGCACTTCTAAACCTATCTAAATATTTCTGATCTGTTGTGTAGCACTTATTAACTTTTGAGCAGAGTGTGTATCTATATAACAACAAACTATGTATCCCACATTAAACTGAAGGATACAAGATATCCTTACTCAAACATTCTTTTACTCTTGTGTATACCCACTGATAAGTGTGGAAGAGGTCCTTCTATGGCCTGGTAGTTTGTACCCATGAAGAATTATGGAAGAGTTCCCTATGTGGCCTCGACAATCCTGGGTACCGTTGTTAACCCCGATCCAGGGTGTAGATCAAAGTTTATTTATATAAACTGCTTGGTGGTAGGTGATCACCAAGTGGAGTGTATTAGGTCTCGGCATGAGACTAAACCACTTTTTTCATATCCACTGTGCTTCTTAATTTAGTTTTCTCTATTTTACTGCTTTTCTTCATAACTCGGAAATCACTAAATTCACTTTTATAGTTAGTCTTGGAAAGAAGTTATAACTATCTTGTCTTATTAGAATAAATTCAAAAGTAGTTTTAATAATTAATATTAAGAGTACTGAGAACTGATCAATCTTATAAGAAGTTATTTAAATAGTCAAACTCTTATAACAGTATAACCTTGATTAACTCGGATGTATCTAATCTATTGGGGAAAAACCTTTTAGAAATAATTTTTACAGAAATTTTTATAGTTACTCAATTCACCCCTCCCCTATCGAGTAATCTACTCCAACAAAAAAATATGGTGCTCTAAAAGTGTGTCAAAGGCCATCCTCAATTGTATCACGCGATCCTCCTCGGACACCGAGTGCACTAGGATTTCATCAATGAAGACCACCACAAACCAATCTAAGGATAGAAGATATTGTTCATGAGACCCATGAACACTAATGGATGTTCATCATTCCAAAAAAAAATCAATATTTACTCATATTCGGTGTAACAAAATCTAAAGGTATTATTCAATACATCCTCATCTTGTACATGAAGCTGGTGATAGCCAGATCTGAAGTCAATCTTCGAGAAATAATTCTCTCCCTTCAGCTGATCAAAGAGTTCATCGATTCTTGGTAGTGGATAATTGTTCTTCACTATCACCTGATTTAGGTGTCATAATTCCACACATAACCTCAAGATCCCATATTCCTTCTTGGAAAACAAAACTGGGGCCACCTAGGGTGAAACACTGGGTCTCACGAAGCCCTTCCATTGTAGGTCTTTCAACTATACCCTCAGCTCACGATGCTCTGTGGGAACCATCTGATATGCAAGTGTAGATATTGATTCCATCCTAGGGTATAAATCAATTCATTAATCTACCTCCCCATGAGAATATAATATGGGGACATCCTCAGAAAATTCCTCATCATACTCTTCTACAATTGTAGGAAACTAAAGAATCCTATCATCCACTTCCCTGAGGGTGAGTCTAGAAAACTTGTAAGTAATCGAATACACCCTCCTATGAGTAAGTCCATCCTACAAGGCATGCGTTTCATTTTCACCAACAATGGAAAACATGGTCCCATTACCACAGATTCACTACACTCTGAACCTAAAATAGTCAATATGGGCATGGACTGTAGATAACCAATCCATACCAAGAATGACGTCGTAAGGCCTCGATGCTGCTACCAAGAGATCCCAACCAAAACTCTCACCTACAAGAGTAAGATCACACTATCAACATCAATGTGTGATCATCGAATCCCCTCCCTTAGGAGTCTATAAGTGTGAGGGTCAAGTCAACAGTTCAGCCAAATTATTTGAGCCCTGAATAAGGTCAATGGAGAGAAAATAATGACTAGAACCTGTATCTATCAGAAATAAATCTAGGGTGGAAAAGACACATATTTTACTGCTAATCATCCCTGGAGCATTGGGTTTAAAAGCCTGCATCGCTTGTATCTATCCTCATCCCTATCCACCAGCTCCCTAATCTAGGTGTCGAGAACCTGTGGGTGGTGGTGGTAACACTAAATATCCATCCACCTCATACTGCTCTACCTAGTCCTCTATCATGTCTGAAAACCATTAGAACAAATTTATCATGTCTATTCATCTGTCTCTATGGTCCCTCAACTGTCCCCTGATCGTCCATACGTCGAGTCGAGAAATATCAATCCAGGTTCTCCGGACCACATGCATAACACCTCCCGTATCTGGGATGAATCGAGCCACCCTAGGAGACATACACCACAGAACCAGAATCTCGAGGTCATATCCTAAGGAGCCTGGCCAACTTAGGTCCTTATGACTTCCGTAAGATACCTACTACTGAAGACTCAACTACCTGGTGCCTGTGGTAGCTCCTGCTACCAGTGTCTGCTCTGCTAGAAATATCTACACTTGTTGAGATCTCTCTAGTAACCTACATATTTAGTAATTCTAAGGGATATCATGGAGGACCTAATCTCTCGACGTTTTCCCTAGTCAATGGTATAAGCCCTGAAGAACGGGTCTCACACCATATCGATGGAGTGGCGAGAAATATTAGTAAAACTCGCATGTACTCTTCCATAGTATGACTGCCCTATGCAGATGCAGGAGATCCTGGATGTGAACTGATAGGAATGTAGCTTGAAAAAGATCATGCATGAAAATATTCTTTATGTTTTTCCAAGAGGGATTAACCTCATCACATTTTTGGGTCACTAAGATCCACCATCTACCCACTAAGACTGAAATAAGATTCATGGATAGGACCGACTTCTAGTCAGAAGGTGACCTCACAAAGAGAATGACATGTGTAACTACTACCAACCAATCCTAAGCTACCTGGGGGTCTATCTCAACCTAAAACATGGGATGCAACTGCCTCTAGAACACATATAACATACTCGGCCTACATGAATCCTCAACCAGTAGCGCTAATAGTAACTACTACTCAACGAGTGGTACTACAACAGGAAAACCACACAGAGGTGCCACCTCTGGCACATTCCCCTGCACTAATGCCTCGTCTCTAGGTGGATCATCCTTGTGATCACACAATTGAATATTGGATGGATATCTATGTGTAGTAATCCTGAAATAAAACCAGATAGACCATGGTCAATCAAGTATATCTAGAGAGCTAACTCAATACATACTTGGAAAATAAAAACCATTTCTATATGATGCATGTACCATTAATTCCCTACAACAAGTGTTTTCATGTACTGAGTCAAAAATCATGTGTCCAAATTCCTGGTGTATGGATACATCAGCCATCACACCAACACTAGAGTCACTGTCCTAAAATATGAACTCGAAACACTTAACATATTTCCCCAAACTAACCTCACAGACTCCCTATCCTTAAATAGAACCAACCTTCTCTAATACCACTATGTCATGACCCATCCTAGAGGGGCCCATTCCATTACAACCCCAAGCCCACCTATGATAGGCCAGGGGATGGAAACTAGCACTGATTATACATAACCCACAAATGGGAGGAATCTACCTAAGTACCTTTACAAACACACATATATCCAAGTCCAAAATTATGAAGCATGAAAACAATTGGTATAAAAAGCATGCATACTCTAAGATTCCACCCATAGAGTGTAGTAACAAAAAATTGGTAAGTAAAATGGGCCAAAATACATGCCCAAAAAAGGAAAGAGTCTGCATAAGTGAACACATAACTTCATGAAATTCATCCATAGAAAACCCTACCTGAAGGCTAGGTTTCAGATAGGTTTCAGAATCTATAGAAGCACACCACATCTGTTTGATATCTCTAATCACCACTTGGTATCGTTCCACCTTGGAATTCATCAAATAATAGATCATATTCAAAAAACCTGGCACGTGTGGGAAAAGCATGTGCATGGGTGAGTAAAAAAATACTCAGTAGGACACCCCGAAACCTCAAAGTTTTACCCAAAAGAAATATACAGAGTATACCTCAAAGAAATAAATGAAGTAAAATCATCTCTACATAGGTATACGTCTTTAACATATATACTAATGATATCTAGATATACTCATAACCAACCACATGGTAAAGAGGTAAGTCCCAACCAATCGCCACTACCGGGTTCTGCTTGAGGCGTGCTCATTTCATGAGAACTCAATCCTAAAGCAATGATATGATCAATGAATATCATGAAGATGTCCCGCTAATTTGGCCCCTACCCAAAGAGAAATATACTGGTCAAAGATCATAACATATAGAGAGGATATCCTTTCCATAGAATACCAACAACCAAATATGTATTAACCCGCAACATAGGGGATCCTTCCCAGAGAATACCAACAACCCTAATGATGTGGCTCATAAAATTGTGGATCCTTATTAGAGAATATTGACAACCATATCGATACAACCCACTAGATAGAGGACTAATTCCCTGTGATCAATGGTTATGCCGATTCCCAAAAAACTCCATTATTAGTGATAGAGGGATTCTATAGTCCCAATGAGGGATACCATAACTATATCTGGGACTTTTCCTTTAGGGTGGACTACTATCTAGTGATGTGGACATAATACCATACTGAAACCTCAATAAATGAACCAAGGATAAACCCTCTACCAATATTGGTCCAAGATAAAAACCTACCAAGATAACTCAAAAATACCACCCCATCAAAAGGGTCCCAATGCAATAGATGGCTCATAAAATGGGCCTTCCATTTGAAGGTTACAACCATTTTTGTAAAAAAGAATGACTTGGGTCCGGTTTGGTCCGACCCGACTGGCCTGACCCAGCCTAGTCCAATCATGGTGACCTGAACCGACCCGGTTTGGTCTGGGCAACCTGACCCAGCCTAGTCTGGACTGACCCAATGGGCTCGACCTGCTGGGTCCTGTCCACAGGGCCGTTGGAGCAGCCTGGATCCCCCCTGGTCCGGCCAGTACTACAAGCCAGTTCACTACACCTCATGTGGTCTGCGCTAACCACGTGTCTCCCGTGATGATGCGGTTCCATACCGTATTCCATCTGATCGACCCAATGCACCACTTTCCCCACAACCTCGTCAACGCAGATTCCTCTGACATGACATTGAGTTACGTCTTAGCTCACCGTCACGACCTCCTGTCATGACCTAAAACTATGTCCCTTAGTCTACATCATGACCTCCTTCCATATCCCACACTCACAAGACCCATCAGGCTTGATGTGGTCTCGTACTGCACTTCTACTCTACCAGCCACCCCACCAGCGGTCTCGCCTTGCTTCTCACCATCTTCCTGGACTGTCCAAATCCGCCACCTCCATCCACCTCCATGTGCTGCTACCTTGAACCGCCATGCATCTCCATCCCATCCAAATCACTCCATGCTTTCCATCTCACTTCCACTATGCCATCACGGGGTCGAATTTTCCAATTTTAGATTTTTGTGCTGTTAATCGGGGGTGAAACGATTGATCATTTGCTTAAGATTTCAAAGTATGGGGTAAATAAAAATAAGTACATGAAGAACTTGAGAGATCAAGGGGAGAGAAGAAAAGAACATGAAAAACTGAATAATGGATCTTTCCATTTTTTCATGTCGGCCTCAATTCATTCTTATTAGAAGGAATAACGAAAAGGAAGCAATCACACATATCTAATTCCCATTTAAAACCACCAAGCATAAACCCATCCCATAAGCGAGAAGTCATGTTGTTGTTGTGCGTCGATCCGTTGAATACGAGGTTCATCGATCTTGATTTTCCAATCAGTCTATGTATATTGGTGGGAGATCCTTCACCTTTACTCAGAGGATTTATAGGATTATGTCATAGCCCTATATTTCTGACAATATGCAACATTTAAAATAAAACTAACAATGCATTAAAATAAAATATTTTTTATTAAATATTTTAATGACATTTACGTCCAAAAGATAACTTTCACGGTCGACCCACACCGGTTGATGTTTTTCTCCTTATAAGATAAATTCACTATTTTTAACATAATGTTTCCCTCATATTTTTAATTAGGACACATATGTAATAGTTATTCCAATTTTAAAGAAAAACCACCCGTGCACTTTATTAAAAAACTGAACACCATTCAATTCATTGTTTCGGGCTTTCCGGGCCTTAGAATCACATGCCGTCTTAGTTCCTGGTCTCCAAATTTTAAAATTTAATTTATAAATAAAAATCCAATTAAAATCAGAGCAATTAAATGACCAATTTAAAATCAAAAGTCATGACATATTGAAGATGCTCGAATAAATAAAAGAAGGAGAGAATCTATTACCATGAGAGGGTGCTTCTAAAATATTAGGAGGAGCTTCTTTAGAGAATGGAGAAACCTTTTAAAGAATATAGATAGGGAAAGGTATAGTAATTATTTTATAGAAGGATTTTGAGTAAAGATTAATGAGATTTTTGGTGGGTATATATAGAAAAAGAGGGGAGAATTCTTTATTAATGTCCAAACATAGGTTTTGGACTCTATATGATAAAGCAATCAAAACAAAAACTTTCCCATGATTTTTTACCATATTTTCTACCAAAGAGGAGTTTTTATTATATTATTATAATAATAAAATAATAAATTAAAATAATTCCCTTGGTTATGTTGAAGTGAGTCATGTTTATAAAAAACTCATTTTAAAACCTTAAAATATAAATTTTCTTTCAGAGTATTCATTAATGGTTTAAAAAATTAATAAAATAACTTAAAAAATAAATTTTTTAAAGTGTAAATATATACTTAGTCTTTTAAAATTTTTATGGAATATATTAAATCACTTTTGGGTCATTATTATGTCATAATACATACTTTATATGTATAACTTATTTAATTTTTACCCAAAATTTTAATGTCCCAGAAAATTATGAAACATTCACCATCGGATAATTTAGAAATTATGATTTTAAAAATTATATTTATTTAATCAAAAAATAATCTCCTAAATATAATAATATATAATTTTAAATAAAAATCCCCATGTATTTAAAAATACTGGTGTTTTACTATAAAAATTTTCTGATCCTTATAAAAATTAGATTTGACTTTATAAAATTATATTATCATTTATATTTTATAAATATCATTTAATAATAATATTTTATTAAAACATAATTTATTTAAAAAATTCTTAAATTTATCAAAAACGTGTCTTGATTGAAACTATATATTTTTCAAAAATACAATTTGTGTTTCATTGTATCAAAATCTAATTTTTATTACAATCATTATTTAATAATTTATAAAATTAATATAAAAAAGGGATAAATATAATGAATGTTTTATTAAAAATAAAATATAAAAATTAACATTTTAGGGTATAGATACATATCCCTTTATTACACGAGTTAATTCCCTAAGGGTAAGGTGTGCAATGGTGACATTTTCATGGGGTAGTTTAGCAAACATGGTTTGGGTTGTGATCTTGATGAGATTGAACTTATCCCATGAATGGTTTCTATCATGAATTATTTTTTGAATACCATATTGGGATTGGTCAATGGAAAATAACAATAATTATATCTCCATCAAAAGATCTGATAAATGGCCTTCTTAGGGTACAATCCTATTGGTCGAGACCATTACTTCTTCTACCTATGTCAATTAGAATTTATCATAACCCTTAATATACTAATAGTAATGGTAACTATACAATATATATATTATAAAAATTTATTATGCTTAATGTTATTTTAAATCCAATAGAATACAAATATCCAAAATATCCAAAGTTGTGCAAGTGTTTTCTATAATTAGAATACTAGATGAGGCATTTATTCATTCAAAAAAAAATTTCATTTATAAAAGTTAGGGTAGTTAAATTCTCCCCCTTCAGAAATTACAGCCTCAAAATATAATTCATGTATAGAAATAGATGCGGTCCTTCTATTTCATCATCTCTTTTGGTTTCCAGGTCACTTCCTAAAACTTGTGGTTCTGCCATAATATTTTTACTAGGTGAGTTAACTTGTTTCATATAACTTTGTCTAAATGATCAAGGATCTTTACTAACTAATCCTTGTATGAAAGATAATTATCTAATAGTGCCAACACTAGATTCAGTTCTTGTGATGGTTCTGGTATTTACTTCCTCAAGAGGAATACACGGGACACATCATTTACTTGAGACAGGTTAGGTGGGAGTGCTAGTTGATAGGCTACCACTCTGATATGAACAAGGATATCAAAGGGTCCAATGCATCTAAGAATAAGATTTCCCTTATTCAAATACCTATTGAATTTATTCCATGATTATATATGAAGGACTACTTTATCTCTATCCTCAAAATCTAGGTCTCATTAAAAATTGCTTGTATAAATTTTCTATCAACTTTGTGAAGATTTAATATGAAACCAAATGGTTTAAACATTATTTTTCATCTCTTGGATAAGATCAAGTACAATTAGCTTACACTGTCTAACTTCATCCCAACATGTTGGAGTCTAAAATATCTTCCTATATAGAGCCTCATAAGGTTTAATTTAGATGCTATAATGGAGGATATTTTGATATGATAACTCCTCCAAGGGAAGGTGTTGATACCAAAACCCTTGGAAATCTATTAAACATTATCTAAGAATATTCTCTATTGTTTTAAGGGTCCTTATAGACTATATATATTTTTGAGGGAGTTAAGAAGTGCTGAATCTTAGTTCTATATGTAACCCCTACTGAAGGATTCTCTAAAACCTCAAGGCTATCCTTTGATCTCGATAAGATATAATAGAGAGTGGAACTCCATGTAGTATTACCACTTACCTTATGTATATCATGGTGAGTTTATTGAGATATATATATTAATGGATATAAATGAAATGTGTTGACTATTTAAGGTGATCAAATACCACATAGATGGTGTTATTTACTTTTGGTGACCCGGTAAGTCCTATAATGAAATCCATGGTTAGGTTTTTCCATTTCCATATTGTATGGGAAATGGTCACATAATAACTTTATAATTATGTCATTTGACCTTTAATTGTTGGAATAATAAGCATCAGGATATAAATTGTACAATATCTCTCTTCATGTTACCCCACCATTAATTTTTATTCAAATCTCTATACATCTTAGGGATTCCTAGATGAATAGAGAAGTATGAGCTATCCACATCATCCAGAAGTTCCCTCTTCTATTATGGTTTTTATGGAAAACATATCTTGGATCCAAACCTTATAACACCATATTTAGAAAAGTTTAACCCTAGAGTATTCATGACCTTCTTCAGTAGAAACTCACTATCTTTATGGGCATCCTTGATCCTCTCAAGAATTGATGGTTGAGAGGTTATTTGATAAAGGTAGGATGACGATCCTTTTATTATTCCCATATCCATCCTTTTCATGTCTAATAAGATTAGATCCCTTTTAATTCTCATCATGTACAAGGTTGTAGGGTGTCACGACCCGTCCTCGGGGCCCGTGCCGTGACTACCCCAAGCCCGCCTTCCATAGGCCAGGGGCTGGCGACTAGCACCAAAGGCGTAAAATCCCAATAACTGGGAAGGCATTGCCTTTATAAAAGAAAACAAGCACCACAGAGTACAAGCGGAAGTAAACACTAAGTACAAAAAGAAGAGCTGAAAAGTAAAAAGGGGCCGGAAATACAAGCCCAACTGTAAAGTACAACTCGAAAGGGAAAACAGCGACTGAAAAGTAAAGCTGCTACGCTGAGATGTCCACTGGAAATCCCGCCTGAAGGGTGGGTACAGATAGCTCCTCTGCTCCTCGGGTCCCGCCGTCTGCTCCGAGTATGTCCCGCCCAGTGGTCTGCCTCTGGGTACCGCCTCGTCGTATAGTCCACCTCCAGGTACCGTCCAGTCCTCGAACACTCGGCCTCTGCCAGTACTGGCCGTCGTCTGCAACCAACACAACGAGGTGCGGGCATAGCCCGTGCAGGGGTGAGTATAACGATACTCAGTAGGGACCCCGAGACCCTCAAGGTCTCACCAAAACCAACAAGGATAACCACAAGAAGATCACAACAGATAAACTCTACTTAGGTATATTCCCATACATATACCTAAGTTATCAAGTAACCCATCTCAGTCATGAGGAAACACAAGGATCATGAGATCAACGGATAACCACTACCCGGGTATATGCCCATACATATACCAAAGTTAGCAAGTGACCCATCTCAATCATGAAGTAAACACAAGGTCAAAAGTCTCAGCTCAAACCAGGATTTTCATTATCGAAACCGTAACTGCTGAAGAGCTCCGTCTCTGGAGTGTGCAGTGGTCCTGTCACGACTCCGAGGTACTGCTCACTAACCTAAGACTGCTGAAGTACTCCTCCTGTCGAGTACTGCGGGCCAGCCACCCAAACACAGTAGTGCTTCCCGCCGAGGTATGTCACCCAAACTCCGTAGTGCACACCCCCTAGTAGCCTGCTGAGGTACTCTCCGGACGAGCACCGCGGGTCTGCACTGTCACTCAGGTAGTGCTCCGTCCGCCATGGGTCTGCACCTCAGAAAGTAGTGCTCCGTCCACTGGGCTAGTCGACTCACTCCAAGTCGAGTCGGTCAAGCAGTCGTCAGGTCTCAGCCAGCTACACGGTCTCCGTACTCTGCACGCTCGTCTCCGAGAGGGTCCGCTCCACGAGCTACTAGTCGATACTCCAAGTATCTCAAAGTCCCACGAAGAAGTGCCTCAAAGGTCCGTCTCGTCACAGGGGTCTCAACGCAACAGACGGCGCGTCGATCGGACGCCCGGTCTGTGAGTTATTAGCCTTTTCGTCCCAGGGGCCCGGTTGGTTTCGTGAGCGAAACCAATCCCGGCCGTATCTCAACTGCACCCCGAACTCCCATAGGGTATACTTAAAGGGACCGTTACTCAACGTAACCACCAACGCCGCTGACGGCTCGTCAAGCGGACGTCCTGTCTGAAAGATATCAGCTTTCCCGTTCCAGGGGCCCGGTTGGATTTCGGGTACAATCCAACCCGGCCATACTCCGACTGTATCCAAAACTCGGGCGGAGTATATCAAAAGTTCCGTCTCATCAAGAGGAAGTCAACGAAACAGACGGCGCGTCAATCGGACGCCCGGTCTGTGAGTTATTGGCATTTTCGTCTCCGGGGCCCGGTTGGTTTTTAAGGAAAAACCAACCCGACCGTACTCCACCTGCGTCCAAACCTCGGGCAGAGTATGCCAAAAGATCTGATTCACTAAGAGGAACACAACGCGACTGACGGCGCGTCAATCGGACGTTCGTGGCTCAAGATATGAGCGTTTCCGCTCCGAAGGCCCGGTTGGTTTCGTGAACGAACCAACCCGGCCGAACTCAAAGTAACCCGAAACCTTGAGTGCGATATACCGAAACGACCGTCTCGATCCAAGGATCGCGTTGCCGCAGACGGTTCGTCATTCGGAGGTCCGAGGCTCAAGTTATGAGCCAAGAACCGAAACTGGTCCGTAACGGGGGGTCCGGGTCCGGGCCGACCCGGCCCGACCCCCCCCCCCTCTGGACGGCGCGGCGGCCGGCGGCGGCGGACGGCGGCGGCGGACGGCGGCGGCGGGCGGCGGCGCGGCGGCGCGGCGGCGGCAGACGGCGGCGGCGGATGGCGGCGGCGGCTGGCCGCGGGGCGGCGGCGGGGGGCCGCGCTGGCGGTCGGCTTGCGGGGAGCAAAGCTCCCGCTTTGCTGGAAGGCGGCGCGGCAATTAGCCGCGCCGGTTTGCAAGAACCGCCCCCCCCCCCCAACGTGGGGGGCTTGATTGAAGGGCGGCGCGGCAATCTGGCCGCGCCGTTTTTTTTTTTTTTAAAACCGCCCCCAACCACGTGGGGGCCTGCTGGCGGTGAACCAAGGGGGCGGCTGCCCCCTTCCCTCAAGAACCGCCCCCCCTCTTTAAGAGGGGGGTTTTTATTAGGTGGCCGGGGAATTAAATTCCCCGGTTTTAATGATATCCGGCCGGCCAGCTGGCCGGCCGGTTTTCTCTAACGGGACCGGAATTTCCGGTCCCCCTTCGGCTTCCGACGCCGGCGGCCCGGCCGCCGGTCTCTTCTTCCGCCGCGGCCCGGAACCGGCCGCGGTCTCCTCGTCCCGCCGCGGCCCGGAACCGGCCGCGGCGTTCGTCGTCCGGCGCGGTGCGACGACACCGCGCCCCTTTCGCCACACGTTAATTTCTTTCAACGCGGCGCGACGGCGTCGCGTTCTTGATGTTCCTTCCATGGTGTGCGCGCGACGGCGTTGCGTAAAATAAACGCACGTTCAACCACGTGGTGCGACGGCACCACGCCTCTTGCTTCCACCCGCAAGAACAAACAAGATCGCTGGAGGGGGGTTCGGCCGTGTTCGTGCGGTCCGGCCCCCCTCGCGTTAATAATAATAACTCAATTTAAAGAAAAATTATGCCACACGTTAATCTTGCTAAAAGCACGATCAAGAATAAAAAGAGGAATCCAAAAGAAATCCGACAACCCCTACCTCGGGTTTAGGATTCAAAGGTTCGGCTACGCTCCGCGGAAGACGGCGTCGCGGAGGTCAGGTGTCGCGGTCGTCGTTCGTCAAATCCGTTGACGAAGTGCTATGCCCGAAGAGACACGACGTTGGCGGATCTTCGTTTGCCGACGAAGGTTGTCCGAAGAAGAGATGGCGTCCCCTTCGTTGTCACGGTGAACGAAGAAAGGAGTTGCGGCGTTCTTCGTCGGAAAAGAGAGCGTTCCTCGTCAAGTCTTGAGGAAAGTCAAATTATAAAGAGAACAACGAACTTAAGGACCCCTACCTCGATAGTCGCACGTGACGGAGTCGTGGAATATCGGTGTCGATTCCTTTGACGTCGGAGGAAGAGTCGTTGTCGAAGGCGTTCGTCGCGGAAAACCGTCGCGGAAGGGATGACGCGGAAGAAGAACGTCGCGTCGCGGATACGGCGTCGCGGATGGATCGTGTTCTTCGGCGGAGAAGTTCTTCGTTGAAGAACGACGTTCTTCGCGTTCTTCGTTGAGGTTGAAGAAGAAGAAGAGGAGCTCTCCACCTCTCAAGAAGACAAACGATCAACCCAAAATAAAATAAGATAACATCTTATTTTATTATTACAAAACATAAAAGAATTTCAAAAGTTTGAAATTCAAAATGGCTAACCCCAAAATTAACTCACTTATTTAATATACAAGAGTTGTATAATTAAAAATAAGTTAACTTGTCAAGCCATTAAGAGGGAGAGTGGGGAGTTGAAAAGGTGGGGGGTTCGTGTGGGCCCCACCACACTAAATCCTCCCAAGGGAGGTTAAGTGGGTGTGGGTCCCACTCCCAACCTCCTTAGATAGGTTTTAACAAGTTAAAAATAAAATTGTTCTACACAATTTTATTTAACTCAAACTAAAAACCCCAAAACGAAACTCTCAACCCGCAACAAACGCAACTCCCGAAAAGGACTCTTTAAGCGAATATCGGCGCTGCGAGTTCATCGGTGCCCTCGGATTTCAATTCCGAGCACCGTATCAAAAGTTAGGAATTCCCGCTCGTTCGTTCACTGAACGTACCCGAGCCAAACTTCGGAAATTAATTCCGGGCACTCCGGGCCTCGGAATCAGGTGCCGTCTGAAACCGCGCTCTTGTAAAATTCTAAAGAAAATTAAGAAAAAAATTTCCTTGAATTTTACGGGTCTTTACATTACTCCCATCTCAGGGCTTTACGTCCCCGTAAAGCTTCAACTCACACTTAAGGGAAACAAAGTAGTACTGAGCACGCAACTGAGCTTTACGCTCCCATATGCTCACCTGAAGATCTCGTGCTACCCGAGAAGCACCCCAGAGGAAGCAACCGTTCACGTAGAACCTACACCTGTCGATCCTCAATCTCTACTAGAATCTCTGTGCTTATCGCCCTGTCATCGACGTCCAACTCCCCGGGGTCGATGACGTGTGAAGAAACATACACGTATCTCCACAGCTGAGACACGTGGTGGACACTATGCACCCGGTGCGACTGAGGTGGTAGGGTTAAGCGGTAAACCTCCTCGCCTACCCTGCTGAAGATCAAAAGGGGTCCATCGAACTTCGGAGATAACATGCCGCCTCAGCCACATCTCCGAAACCTCATCGGGTTGAGACCGTATAAGAACGTGTTCGTCACCCTCGAACTCAAGAGGTTTCCCTTTTTAGGTTAGAACTGAACTCAAACTCCTGCTGCCACAGGGGTAGGGTTGACCAACTCAAGAGTGATCGGTCACACCCTCTTATGTCTGAGTTTAACATGAGCTGCCCAGGGTTTCCTTTTCGCCGACCAAGGAAAACCCATTCCGACGTTTGCCTAAAACAGTCAACCGGGGTATGATTTGTGAATCAAAACCATACCCAGATCAACGTCGTAAGGCCTCTACGCTGCCACCAAGAGATTCCAACCGAAACTCTCGCCTCGAGGTCAAATCACACCGTCGGCGTAAGCGTGATTATCGAGTCTCCTCCCAAAGGTATCTCCAGACGTGAGGGTCAAGTCTACGGCTTACCCGGAACCTCTAGGTCTGGGACATGATTCGTGGAAGGGTAGAATGATTGGTTCCTATGTCTATAGATATGGCAGCTCGTAGTAGACATAATTCGTACCCCGAATCATTCTTAGAGCTCCTGGGTCACACTCCTTGACCGCAATGCAGCTATTCTCCTCCCCAGCCCTCCTGCTCCCTGAGCCTGGCGGGGACTACTAAGTCGGGTGGTCGTAACATGTCGAAATGTACACCACCACATGTTGCTCTCCAAGCTCTGCTTCCACGTCTGCTACCCTGCAGATTCATCTGTCCTTAGCACTTCCTCCTCCTGAAACATTTTACACGCCCGAGTCTCTGAGACTGGCGCTAGTCTCCTGCCTTTCACTGCTAACGTTCACAACCACAAAGGTTCTCTCTAGCATCCTAGCATAGGTAGGAATGAATAGAGGAAAAGAAATGGTTCGGATGTCCTTTAGACACACTTCGCTCAGAAGTTCGAGTCTAAAGAACTGATCACCACGTAACCAACGAGTACCAAGATTGATTGGTAAGCCACGTTGAGTGCTCTGCTTCCGACATGTCGTACTGTCGAAGCTGAATTAGCTCCAGAAAACTCACAACCACCTCCTCAAGCCAGTCCTCAGCCGCCTACGAGTCAGGCTCACTTCGAAACTTGAGGGATATCTGATGTTAAAACATAAGTAAGGCACTAAGCCTGTGAGTCTCTGCTACCGGTACCGCCGGTAGTGTCTGCTGACCAACAGGTAGTGACATAGCTGGCGCTCTACCCGTAGGTACTAATCCAGGTATCGGTTCGCGTACCGAAGCCTCGTTACTATAAGGACCAACCTCATGGTCACTCTCTGGAAACACCTGGAGCTAAGATCATCATCCGATCTACTAGTATCCAAGCTAGGCGTAGAATTCTAGCATTCGTCTCCATCCAGTCCACTGCTGCCTGGGAAATCTGTCTCGCCTCGTATCCTCAGAGGCCTCTACTGCTGGAACTCGTGCATCGCGCTCTGCTAGCGTGCACCGTCAGCTAGTGGCATCTGTTGCCTAACGGGTGGTGGTGCTGCTGGTACACCACCCGAAGGTGCCAACACTGAAAAAAGGGCCCTGCACTGGAGTCTCGCTGCTCGGTGGGCCATCATGAAAGAAACAACGTAACACGATCAAACGATTATACCTGGTGAGCTGACCTGGTTTGAGCTGTTTTAAGGGAAAAAAAACCTTTGAAAAACACACACGCAATCAGTGTTTTCGTGCACAAAGTCGGAAATCAGTTGTCAGGGTCCTGGTGTATGGATACGTCGGCCGCCCGCACCAACACTGGACTCCCTGAACTGAAAACCACACTCGGTACTCTCAACACTATTGCTTCACAGAAAGAGACATCAGAGTTATAAGTTCTGCGGTAGAACCGAACTCCTCTGATACCAATTTGTCACGACCCGTCCTCGGGGCCCGTGCCGTGACTACCCCAAGCCCGCCTTCCATAGGCCAGGGGCTGGCGACTAGCACCAAAGGCGTAAAATCCCAATAACTGGGAAGGCATTGCCTTTATAAAAGAAAACAAGCACCACAGAGTACAAGCGGAAGTAAACACTAAGTACAAAAAGAAGAGCTGAAAAGTAAAAAGGGGCCGGAAATACAAGCCCAACTGTAAAGTACAACTCGAAAGGGAAAACAACGACTGAAAAGTAAAGCTGCTACGCTGAGATGTCCACTGGAAATCCTGCCTGAAGGGTGGGTACAGATAGCTCCTCTGCTCCTCGGGTCCCGCCGTCTGCTCCGAGTATGTCCCGCCCAGTGGTCTGCCTCTGGGTACCGCCTCGTCGTATAGTCCACCTCCAGGTACCGTCCAGTCCTCGAACACTCGGCCTCTGCCAGTACTGGCCGTCGTCTGCAACCAACACAACGAGGTGCGGGCATAGCCCGTGCAGGGGTGAGTATAACGATACTCAGTAGGGACCCCGAGACCCTCAAGGTCTCACCAAAACCAACAAGGATAACCACAAGAAGATCACAACAGATAAACTCTACTTAGGTATATGCCCATACATATACCTAAGTTATCAAGTAACCCATCTCAGTCATGAGGAAACACAAGGATCATGAGATCAACGGATAACCACTACCCGGGTATATTCCCATACATATACCAAAGTTAGCAAGTGACCCATCTCAATCATGAAGTAAACACAAGGTCAAAAGTCTCAGCTCAAACCAGGATTTTCATTATCGAAACCGTAACTGCTGAAGAGCTCCGTCTCTGGAGTGTGCAGTGGTCCTGTCACGACTCCGAGGTACTGCTCACTAACCTAAGACTGCTGAAGTACTCCTCCTGTCGAGTACTGCGGGCCAGCCACCCAAACACAGTAGTGCTTCCCGCCGAGGTATGTCACCCAAACTCCGTAGTGCACACCCCCTAGTAGCCTGCTGAGGTACTCTCCGGACGAGCACCGCGGGTATGCACTGTCACTCAGGTAGTGCTCCGTCCGCCATGGGTCTGCACCTCAGAAAGTAGTGCTCCGTCCACTGGGCTAGTCGACTCACTCCAAGTCGAGTCGGTCAAGCAGTCGTCAGGTCTCAGCCAGCTACACGGTCTCCGTACTCTGCACGCTCGTCTCCGAGAGGGTCCGCTCCACGAGCTACTAGTCGATACTCCAAGTATCTCAAAGTCCCACGAAGAAGTGCCTCAAAGGTCCGTCTCGTCACAGGGGTCTCAACGCAACAGACGGCGCGTCGATCGGACGCCCGGTCTGTGAGTTATTAGCCTTTTCGTCCCAGGGGCCCGGTTGGTTTCGTGAGCGAAACCAATCCCGGCCGTATCTCAACTGCACCCCGAACTCCCATAGGGTATACTTAAAGGGACCGTTACTCAACGTAACCACCAACGCCGCTGACGGCTCGTCAAGCGGACGTCCTGTCTGAAAGATATCAGCTTTCCCGTTCCAGGGGCCCGGTTGGATTTCGGGTACAATCCAACCCGGCCATACTCCGACTGTATCCAAAACTCGGGCGGAGTATATCAAAAGTTCCGTCTCATCAAGAGGAAGTCAACGAAACAGACGGCGCGTCAATCGGACGCCCGGTCTGTGAGTTATTGGCATTTTCGTCTCCGGGGCCCGGTTGGTTTTTAAGGAAAAACCAACCCGACCGTACTCCACCTGCGTCCAAACCTCGGGCGGAGTATGCCAAAAGATCCGATTCACTAAGAGGAACACAACGCGACTGACGGCGCGTCAATCGGACGTTCGTGGCTCAAGATATGAGCGTTTCCGCTCCGAAGGCCCGGTTGGTTTCGTGAACGAACCAACCCGGCCGAACTCAAAGTAACCCGAAACCTTGAGTGCGATATACCGAAACGACCGTCTCGATCCAAGGATCGCGTTGCCGCAGACGGTTCATCATTCGGAGGTCCGAGGCTCAAGTTATGAACCAAGAACCGAAACTGGTCCGTAACGGGGGGTCCGGGTCCGGGCCGACCCGGCCCGACCCCCCCCTCTGGACGGCGCGGCGGCCGGCGGCGGCGGACGGCGGCGGCGGACGGCGGCGGCGGGCGGCGGCGCGGCGGCGCGGCGGCGGCAGACGGCGGCGGCGGATGGCGGCGGCGGCTGGCCGCGTGGCGGCGGCGGGGGGCCGCTCCGGCGGTCGGCTTGCGGGGAGCAAAGCTCCCGCTTTGCTGGAAGGCGGCGCGGCAATTAGCCGCGCCGGTTTGCAAGAACCGCCCCCCCCAACGTGGGGGGCTTGATTGAAGGGCGGCGCGGCAATCTGGCCGCGCCGTTTATTTTTTTTTTTAAAACCGCCCCCAACCACGTGGGGGCCTGCTGGCGGTGAACCAAGGGGGCGGCTGCCCCCTTCCCTCAAGAACCGCCCCCCCCTCTTTAAGAGGGGGGTTTTTATTAGGTGGCCGGGGAATTAAATTCCCCGGTTTTAATGATATCCGGCCGGCCAGCTGGCCGGCCGGTTTTCTCTAACGGGACCGGAATTTCCGGTCCCCCTTCGGCTTCCGACGCCGGCGGCCCGGCCGCCGGTCTCTTCTTCCGCCGCGGCCCGGAACCGGCCGCGGTCTCCTCGTCCCGCCGCGGCCCGGAACCGGCCGCGGCGTTCGTCGTCCGGCGCGGTGCGACGGCACCGCGCCCCTTTCGCCACACGTTAATTTCTTTCAACGCGGCGCGACGGCGTCGCGTTCTTGATGTTCCTTCCATGGTGTGCGCGCGACGGCGTTGCGTAAAATAAACGCACGTTCAACCACGTGGTGCGACGGCACCACGCCTCTTGCTTCCACCCGCAAGAACAAACAAGATCGCTGGAGGGGGGTTCGGCCGTGTTCGTGCGGTCCGGCCCCCCTCGCGTTAATAATAATAACGCAATTTAAAGAAAAATTATGCCACACGTTAATCTTGCTAAAAGCACGATCAAGAATAAAAAGAGGAATCCAAAAGAAATCCGACAACCCCTACCTCGGGTTTAGGATTCAAAGGTTCGGCTACGCTCCGCGGAAGACGGCGTCGCGGAGGTCAGGTGTCGCGGTCGTCGTTCGTCAAATCCGTTGACGAAGTGCTATGCCCGAAGAGACACGACGTTGGCGGATCTTCGTTTGCCGACGAAGGTTGTCCGAAGAAGAGATGGCGTCCCCTTCGTTGTCACGGTGAACGAAGAAAGGAGTTGCGGCGTTCTTCATCGGAAAAGAGAGCGTTCCTCGTCAAGTCTTGAGGAAAGTCAAATTATAAAGAGAACAACGAACTCAAGGACCCCTACCTCGATAGTCGCACGTGACGGAGTCATGGAATATCGGTGTCGATTCCTTTGACGTCGGAGGAAGAGTCGTTGTCGAAGGCGTTCGTCGCGGAAAACCGTCGCGGAAGGGATGACGCGGAAGAAGAACGTCGCGTCGCGGATACGGCGTCGCGGATGGATCGTGTTCTTCGGCGGAGAAGTTCTTCGTTGAAGAATGACGTTCTTCGCGTTCTTCGTTGAGGTTGAAGAAGAAGAAGAGGAGCTCTCCACCTCTCAAGAAGACAAACGATCAACCCAAAATAAAATAAGATAACATCTTATTTTATTATTACAAAACATAAAAGAATTTCAAAAGTTTGAAATTCAAAATGGCTAACCCCAAAATTAACTCACTTATTTAATATACAAGAGTTGTATAATTAAAAATAAGTTAACTTGTCAAGCCATTAAGAGGGAGAGTGGGGAGTTGAAAAGGTGGGGGGTTCGTGTGGGCCCCACCACACTAAATCCTCCCAAGGGAGGTTAAGTGGGTGTGGGTCCCACTCCCAACCTCCTTAGATAGGTTTTAACAAGTTAAAAATAAAATTGTTCTACACAATTTTATTTAACTCAAACTAAAAACCCCAAAACGAAACTCTCAACCCGCAACAAACGCAACTCCCGAAAAGGACTCTTTAAGCGAATATCGGCGCTGCGAGTTCATCGGTGCCCTCGGATTTCAATTCCGAGCACCGTATCAAAAGTTAGGAATTCCCGCTCGTTCGTTCACTGAACGTACCCGAGCCAAACTTCGGAAATTAATTCCAGGCACTCCGGGCCTCGGAATCAGGTGCCGTCTGAAACCGCGCTCTTGTAAAATTCTAAAGAAAATTAAGAAAAAAATTTCCTTGAATTTTACGGGTCTTTACATAGGGTCCTTTCTACTCAAATAATCAACCACTTTTTTCCTTCCCATGATGGTAATGGATTGAAAAATCATAATTCTTAATCAGATTTAACCACCTTCATTAGATCATATTAAACTCTTTTTTTAAATATATAATTTTTTATTTTATAATCTGTATATATGTAACAATTATCCCCATATAGATAATGTCACTAAATATTAAACTCAAAGATCACTAAAACCAGTTATAATCATGGGTTGGATAGCATTTCTCATGGATATTTAAATGGAGAGAGTCATATCTTATCAATTTTTTATTTTTATTGAGTAAAAACTCATGATATATTTGGAATCATCACTATAGATCACAAATAATTCCCCACTAGTGGGTAATGTGAGGACAAGTGTAGTGATTCGCCTATTCTTTAGCTCTTTAAATCATTTTTCATATTCATCAGTCCAGAAAAAGTTGAATCCCTTTTGAGTAAGCTTGGTTAGTGGGCTTGCAAATCATGATAAGTTCCTCAAAAATTGATGATAGTTCTCATCTAATCCTAGGAAACTATGTATTTTCAACATATATGTTGGCCTTTTCCTTCCTTCAATTACCTTAGTTTTTGAAGGATCCAATGACATTCCTTTGTTGATGATAAAATTACCTAGGAAATTTACTTGATCTAATCAAAACTCACATTTACTGTAATTTTCATATATATTTTCCTTCTACAAGGTATTTATTACCATATTTAAATACGAGCCACATTCCTCCTTTATTTTGTATTAGATATGAATACAATCTACAAAAAATAATTTTTTTTTCACGGTAATCTATAAAGACTCTATTCATTAAGTCTATAAATATTTATAGAGAATTAGTGAGTCCTAATGGAATCACTATGAACTCTTATTTCCTATATATTGTATGGAAATTATTCTTGGGGATATCCTCTTTCTTTACCTTTCATTAATAATATCCCGATCAAAGATCTACCTTAGGGAAGTACTGGGATCGACGTAACTGTTAGAAAAAGTCATCAATATATTAAAGATGATACTTTTTATTTTTTGTGATATTGTTGAGCTTAAAATAATCAATGCATAAGTGCATTGACCCATCCTTATTCTTCAAAAAAGAGAACCGGTGTACCCTATGGTGAAGTACAAGGCCATATAAACCCATTATCCATATTCTCCTATACTTGTTTCTTCATATCCTCAAGTTCAAAAATGAAAATTCTATACATAATCTAAGATATTCGAGAATATCCAAGTATAATCTTGATTGAGAACTCAACCTCACGGTTTTGTGTAAGACAAAGAAATTATTTAGGAATCACTTTGGAAAATTCCCTTATAATAGGAATGTTATCAAGGATGATCTTTTATTCAGTCACCATTATTTGAGTTAGATTCACTTTCTCTTAAAGTAATGATATACATGATTGATATGATTATCCCTAAATAGATTCATCCTCATCCTTTAAATTGTATCGAATCAAAGGGAAATTTATGATACAGAGGGTGATTTCCTTCTCTCATCAATATATGTTAGATCTATATAAGGAAAGACAATCCATGCCTAAAATAACATCAAATTCTACTAAAGGGTGTAAAAAAATGTTTTATGGGAATTTTATCTTGTGAAAATATATAGTGGATGAGTTATATGCTTGGGATTATATAATTGACCCATTCATCATCTTCACTAATAATCCAACTTCCATGTTTTGAGGTGGTGTTTGAATAGTTTCTACTAAAATTTCATGATATAAAAGAATACCAAGAACTATATTCACAAAGGAAATTTAATGTTCATGAATGGATGATACACATATATTTCACTATTTAATTCTAGTTTTAATCATTTACTTTCTAGAATTATGTATGATAATTTTTAAAGTATTTAACATATAAAAGGGAAACTATGAACATTGAAGGGATAACTCACAAATGACATACATTCCTTAACCTATGAATTTATATGATTTAATATAGGTTATAAATGATCTATTTCTTAATATAAAATATTATGGTAATTTTTTCCCTTCATAATGGTTTATAAATTACTTGTGAATTTACTGGAGAATATCCCCCAAGAGTGTCAAACGAGGTGTGAAATAAGGCCCATTTTTGTGCACCAAGTGATGATTGAGTCCAGCTCAATGCACCCTTTTAGGATTTATTACACCTAGGTACATCTGTTCTAGAGACACATCCACTTATAGTATCTTGTAATGGTTTTATTTTCATGGAAAATACTCTATAATTTACCAAAAACAAGAGATATTCTCCTATGTTTAGACTCATCCCTAAGTATTTTAGTATAGTTTTCCGAGACTAGTCCCAAAATAACAAGATTTTCCACTGATACCAACTATGAAAACCCATATTTTAATACACTTTAATCCATTATTTATTACAAAATGATAAACTAAAATAAAACCTAGAATATTTTGAGGCCTATTGTATTTGATTAATTATATACATAATATAAAAACTTGAAAAATAAGTATATAAACATTATTTTAAAACCTCATAACATGTGATTATATTCTATAGATCTTATGAAACTATATGGGATAACCTGTGGACATACATAAGAAATGTGTGAACTATAAATCCTAGTAAGTGAATAATAAAAGGATAACATGTCGAAAGAAATACGCGTGGGTCAAGAGGTATATCAATATGACATAAATGTGGTGATAATCATAATCTTGAATGCATGATTAAACATGATAACATCATGGAAACATAGGAATTTGGAATCAACATGAAGTATTAAATTATAAACATTAGTCAAGGATAATTGCCTAGAAAACACAATGAAGTGTGCTTAGAATAATCTACCATACAGAATACATGGAATCTTATGAGGTACAAAAATCACCTAATTAATTAGAGAGCTATATAATTATGTACCCACCCATTAATTTCATATCATGTACATGTATAAGTGGTATTTCCCAAATTTACCCAGGATTTTAGGGTTAGGTGGTCAAATGTAGAGTAGCTTGGGTTATCGAATCCTCAAAGTCCTAAGCAGAAACCTATAGACCCGCACATTATATGGAATGATTTTGGCTATTAAGTGGCCAACTTTAAGTTTATTTTAGATATGTTTAAGTGAACACCACGTGAATTATGTGAAAAAATATTATGATAAGGGTTGATTATAAGAACGTAGATATTTTTTTTCTGGTATGGGTTCTCTTTTCTGGTGTTTTCGAGAAAAATAGGAGTTTTTCAAAATTTTAGGAGTACATGCTGTGTACTTATAAGTACAATCTATGTACTCGGTTTCCGCAGGTGACCGTGTACTACCTGTGTAATGGCTGAGTACATGGCCATGTGGGGTGACCTGGAGGACACCTAAAGCGGGGCCCAATAAAGTCTAGTACATGCCATGTACTATTAAAATACACACCATGTACTTTTTTTATTTCATTAAACAGACCAGGGTCACGTCTAATGGATAGAACACACTTGTTCTTGACCTATCTCATCCAGGAGTGTCTGTACAACAACGAAGCATCTCTGAGCCCCCGACTAGCCATCTGTTCTCTGAATAGAATTCTGTCGGTTGCATTGAAATTGCATCGATGAGAACTCTGTTCTTCTTGAACCTCATCTCATGATTTATCCTCTCTCATGAGTTATCCTCCCCTAAACGTTTTTATCATTTTTGTAGATCTATGGAATTCTAGGGAAATTCAAGTCTTGATATTCACGTATATCGATCTCAGGATTCCGAGGTAGGTGGTTTGTGCCTTTCTGTAGTTAGTCTTTGAGTTATATGTGCAAAAGTTCCCAATACCCTTGATCGGGGTATTGTGTGTTTATGGTTATTAGCCATGTTGTGGCATACTATGCCTTGTGTACTTTAGTTGAGGATTTGTGATTTTAAATAGGGTTATTTACATTGAAATGGATGTTTTTTTCCCATGTTTTTGTGATTTTGACTGTTTGGTCTAGCTTTTCTGGTTTTGATGTTTACCTTCCATGCCTAGTATTGTTAGGATGGAGTGATTTTTATCTAACATGCTATGATATGCTGTAGATTGTTTATCTTTGTAGTTCTTGAGGTTTCCTTTGGATTACATTTATCATTTTTGAATGATTTAATTACACAGGGTTGTGGGAACCTGGTGTAGTAAACCATATGAAGAATTGACATTGAGGGCTTCTACAGAGTGTCTGTTTACTTTTACGTTGTGAGACCATAGGGGGGATGGTCGTAAGTGCTCCCTCAGAGTGTATATAGTTCCTCGATATGGGCCATAGGGGAAATTGGACGTTGAGTGCTTCCTCAGAGTGACTATTAGTTACCAATATGAGACCACATGGGTAATTGACGATGAGTGCTTCCTTAGAGTGTCTTTGCTAAAGCTGAACCAGAGGGGTTAAAATGTGAGTACTACCCATTAGGTTACTTGTGTTTTTTTGGTTCAACCAGATGGGTTAGGCTATGATTACTTCCCATAGGGTTACTTTCTTTTGATTATCTACTTAATTTATATATGAAAATGTCTGTAATTGAATTGTAGGATTGTTACTATGTGTACTTCCTTGTTTACTGCTTCATTTTGTGTATTTCCTACCATATATATTCACTAACTGTTAGACACAGATCTTTGGGTGGTTGCCTACTAGGATTAGTCTCACACCCTATTTGGGTCATGCTTTTGGTCCCAGACAAATTATATTGCTATAGGTTTAGATAATGGCAAGTACTCTTCTACTTTAGGTACTTGATTTCTATGGAGCTGGGGAGCATACCAAGCTGAGGATTGCGATGCTGTGGAGCTATTTATTTTCTTTTCTTTTTTACTTTGGTTTAGTATTGTATTCCAGCATTGTGACTTGTTTGGATGATTTCATAGACATATGTATCATGCATCATATATATGTATATATATATATATATGTTCTAAGGTGTTATTACTTCTAGACTTCCGCTGTTTACTATTGTATAGTATTATGACTGCTTCTGTTAGAGCTCTTTTTTTCTTCAACTATGTTATTCTGCCAATGAGGTCATAGTTTCCCCACTATCACACTAATGACCCTCGCTTATAGTTGGTAGCCTCAGGAGTTTGGGGAATTGCACTTGAGGCCATGTGACCAAACTGGTACGGGGTGCCTCTGGGCGGCTTCTGGAACCAGGACGTTACAAAGTTGTATCAGAGGGGTGGTTTTCTTCCTCTTGACTTACTATTTGGAGCCTATAGATAGGGATTGGAAGGAAATAGGTACTTTTTAATAAGATATTATTTGGAGTATCTAAACCATGTACATGGAAAATCCAATTTACCTCGTTATTGCAATTTTTCTGGTTTTTCAATTTTCAGTTGGTTGGATTTCACCATTGGGTGATTCGCATGTTTTGTGCTGTTATTGTTGATATAATTAAGGTTCTATTTCTGTTTCAACCTAATGAGATGAGGGTGTTCCATCTCATTCATCAAACAAGAAATTACTAGGAATCACATGTCATGCATTCTTTCCATTACATTTAGGGTGCATTAGCGATTGCATGTTGTTGTGATAGATGTTGTGCTAGATATTCATGCTGTTATGCTATATGACTTGATAAAATACCTATTTTTTAGATAGGATATTGATTTGTGTAAGGTTTAGTTTAAATGAACACCAAACTTTGGTTCTTGAGGTGTTATGGGCCCTCATGGACCAGAATTTGGTGGATCATTTCTCTATTATGTTTATATATAACATTTATAGGATTCCTAGCTATGATTCATGGGGACTATGGGCCCTTACAGATTGGAATTTGGAGCTTTAATGTTCATTTCAGTGTTTTATGGGTTCTGAAGTAGTTTCTTAGGCTTACTATCTGGAAGAACCTAAATAAACAGTGTGTAATGAGGAATACCCACCATGTGTCCTTCGGTTCAGGAAAGAACTGTTTTTTTAAGTACACACTATGTACTATATATACAAATCATGTAGTCTCTAACCATGTCACTGGCTATGTGGGTAGAGACACGGGGTTGGGAAATCTTTGGTGAGACATGCGATGTACCGAATGTTCACACCGTGTTGTATAGACCATGTGTCCACCTGTGTGACTAATGACACTGATGGATAAAACATAGGTTATACATGCCGTTTCAAGCTTGAACACGCCATTTAATGTAACCCTTGAATATAGTCATGTAACGAACAACATGGGTTGGTTAAATCTTTCTAGTACACAACATGTCTGGAACAAACACACCGTGTAGAGTCAGCCGTGTAACCAGCCGTGTAACTAACAACACTGGTCAGTGAAGTTTTTCTAGTACACGCCATGTCTAGAACTAACACACCATGTATTCTTGTTCTAGGTTTACAGGGTGGCTTAGCCATGTAGTAAAACTCGAGAAGGGGAATAGGATTCAAGTACACACCATGTTCTAGGAAAACACGCCATGTGTATGGGGTGTTACAAGACCTGGGTTGGCAGAAGTACATGCACATGTGAAGGATTAAGGGAACAAGCCATGCAGTAATCATACACACCATGTATCCATGTTTTAAAAAACTTGAATTCTTTCTTTCTCCTTTTCCATTCTGGCACTTTTATTTTTTAGTCCTTGATAATCTTGATCTAAGGTGTGTGCTTGACCTTGTAGAGTCATTCCATTGAGACATCCTCCAGTATTCTGCCAGTTACAAGGCAGTGATCTGACACCAGATATGGCTGATTAGGGACTACGAGCAGATCCTCCAGTTGTGCCAGTATTGGAACCATCTGTTATTTTAGACATAGGTGATGACACATAGTTCTGAGAGAGATTTATGAGGTTCATGCTGACCTTCTGAGGAGTACCGCATCCGAACCCTTCTATGGTAGATCTGATGCAGGTTTTCCTGCAGCAACATCCTACCAATTTCACAGGGGAAGAAGGACCTTAGGCTGCAGAGTAATGGTTAGAATCACTGCTATCTATCTTCGAGAATCTAGAGACGCCTCCAGAGAGGAGGGTGAAACTTGCTACTTATACACTTCGAGTCTCCGCCAAGAGATGGTGGGATGTGATATCACAGGGGGTATGCCAGCAAGTTATAGCTTGGGATGAGTTCCAGCATACCTTCAATGACTACTTCTATCCGAAGACATTGAGGGCCGATAGAGCCCGAGAGTTCATGAGTCTGAAGCAGGGTACTCTTTCTGTTATGGAGTATTCTTCTCGCTTCATAGATCTGTAGCACTTCATGCCTATTCCAGGAGGTGATGCATTATTTATGGAAAGGAAAATTAAGGATGGTCTCAGGCATGACATCTGATCTCAGGTGAACATCTTCAGGTTGACTTCCATCACTTCTATAGTTAATCGGGTGCTAATCACGAAGTGCAATATGAGGGATTCTAGAGTTTTGATCTAGGGAGGCTCGACATATAGAGTTGGTATCCCTCCTACTAATAGCATGAAGTGCCACAGGGAGTCTATGCATAGAGATCCAAGGAGACGACGGACTTCTTATGGTAGCTAGGTGGTGTGATACCAATGCTGGATGAGCGGGCATACGAGACCGTATTGCCCGAGAGACCCAGTGGAGTACCGATCTTGCAGCAAGATGGGCCATCTTCAGCATTTCTGTCAGTTCTTCTCACCAGCATCTAGTGACAAGGGTTATTCTCTAACTCCTTGTATAGGAGAAGCACCACTAGTTTCTCACTAGTCTGGGAACTAGAGTTCTTCCGGGTGTTCAGGCCGAGGTGGAGGTCTCGGTCATGGTAGTTAGTCACCACGCACAATCCTGAGTTGGCTGTAGTTGTTAATGATTTATGTTATTGGAGACATTATCTGTTTGGAGATAATTTTGTGGTTTTCACCAACCAAAAAAGTCTCAAGTAAGTCCTCATGCAACGTGATATAAATTTGAGACAGAAAATGTGGGTTGAGTACCTTCCGTATTTTGACATTGAGGTTGCCTACATGCTTGGGAAAGGCAATGCAGTGGCTGATGCGCTGACTAGAAGGACTTAGAAATAGGCAGTTCAGGAGGCTAGCAATGAGTGGTAGCTTATGGATCTATTCTTTGAGTTGCTTTTGGAGGTGCAAAGTAGACAAGGGAAGACATTTCTTTATTCTATAGCTGTTACCTCTACTGTACTTGATCGAGTGCGAATGAGGCAGCTATCAGATTCAGAAGGCCTAGTCCTATGGGAGAGTGTTTCAGGAGAGGAACCTATTCCTGGATGGACAATAGATGAGGATGAGATCTTTCATTTTCATGGGAACATGTGGGTTCCAGAACACATATGTGAGGATCTCATATGGAACTTTAATTCCTCATTTTTGGCAATTCTTCCTGGTGTAACCCAGATGTATCGAGATCTACACCATCAATTTTGGTGGCCAGGTATGAAGGGGGATGTTTCTGGTTTCATCATGAGGTGTTCCACCTATCAACAGGTGAAGGTGAAGCATCAACGACCAAAAAGGTTTTTTGTAGTAGTTACCCATTCCTGAGTGGAAGTGGAATTATATCTCTATGGTCTTTGTGGTAGGTTTAGTGACATCACATTGAGAGAATGATGCAGTTTGGATTGTCATTGACCGACTCATGAAGGTTGATCACTTCTTACCGATCAAGGAGACCTTCAGTGTTGATGTCCTAGGAAGGTTGTATATCCGAGAGATTTTACATATACATGGGGTTCCACACTCCATTTTTTCAGACAGGGACTCACATTTTACTTCTCAGGTATAGCATGAACTTCAGAGAGCTTTGTGTACACAGGTAATTCTAAGTACAACGTACCATCCTCAAATAGATGGTCAGTCTTAGTGTACGATTCAGGTTCATGAGGAGATGCTTCGAGCATGCATCTTGGATTTTGGAGGTTCTTGAGAGAAACACTTACCTCTTGTGGAGTTTTCCTGCAATAATAGTTTTCAAGAAACTATTCAGATGGCACTTTATGAGGCCTTGTACGGTAGGCCATGCTGGTCACCCTTAGGATGGCTAGAGGTAGGAGAGGCAGCTATAATGGGACCTCATCTTGTCCAGGATACCACAAAGTAGATAGAGTTGATTTGTAAGAGGATGGCTACTTCAATGTCAAGATATAAGTCTTATACTGATCAAAAGAGATGACCTCTGGAGTTTGAGGTTGGAGATCAGGTTTTTCTACATGTCACACCGAGGTTGGGACATATGAGGATTAGGATATAGGTTAGGCTTTCACTGAGATACGTCGGGCCATTTTAGTTGTTAGAGAGAGTTGGTCTGGTTGCCTATCGATTGTAGTTACCTCATAGGTACATGGATATGCCTGATTTATTCCATGTTTCTCAGCTCCAACATTACTTCTCAGACCCATCTATTGTTTTTCAACCCAAATAGGTTGAGTTAGAGGTGGATGCCTCATTCGAGGAGCACCTTATCTAGATTTTTGATCTAAGTGTGAAGCTTCTCCATGGTCGGTATGTTCCTCTGGTATGAGCGCTATGGAAACACGGGCGAGTACATGACAAGACTTGGTAGAGGGAGGCTGATGTACAATCGCAGTGGCCAGAGCTGTTCAATGATTATTCTTCTACACCGCCTTTCTAGGGAAATTTGGGGACAAATTTATTTAAGGGGGGAAGTTTTTAAGAACCTAGATTTTATTTTCGGGTAAGAGTTCTCTTTTCTAGTGTTTTGGAGAAAAAGAGGCATTTTTGGAAATTTCCGAAGTAAACACTGTGTACTTATAAGTACACACCATGTACTCGGTTTCCACGGTTGACTGTGTACTGGTCATGTAAGAGTCGAGTACATAGCCATATGGGGTGACTTGGAGGCTGCCTAAAGTAGGGCCTGGTAAAGGCAAGTATGCACCGTGTACTATTAAAATATACACTGTGTAATTTCTTTTTATTTCATTAAATGGACTAGGGTCACATATAATGGACGAAACACACTTATTCTCGACCTATATCATCCCAGAGCATCCGTACGACCATGAATCTTCTCCAATCCCCCAACTCTCCATCCATTATTTGAATAAAACTCTATTGGTTGCGTTGGAATCGCATCAGTGAGAACTCTCTTATTCTTGAACCTCATCTCTTGATTTCTCCTCTCTCACAAGTTATCCTTAGTTGAATTTTTTTAACATTTTTGTAGATATATGACGTTCAAGGTCGATTCAAGGATTTATATTCATGTATATCAATCTCACGATGCCGAGGTAGGTGGTTTGTGCCTTTCCATAGTTAGTCTTTTAGTAATATGTGAAAAAGTTTCTAATACCCTTGGTTGAGGTATTGCATGTTTATGGTTATTATCCCTATTGTTACATGTTATGCTTTTTGTGCTTGATTAGAGGATTTATTATTGTAAATATGATTATTTAAATTAAAATGGATGTGTTTTCCCATGATTGTGTGATTTTGACTGTTTGGTCTAGCTTTTCCTATTTGGATGTTTACCTTCCATGCCTAGTATTGTTAGGATGGAGTGATTATTATCTGACATGTTATGATATGTTGTAGATTGTTTAGAAAAGTAGTTCTTGGGGTTTACTTTGGCTACCATGTATTGTTTTTGCATGATTGAATTACATAGGGCTGTGGTAACTTGGTGTAGTAGACCATAGAGAGAATTGACATTGAGTGCTTCTCTAGAGTATCTGTTTATTTTTACGTTGTGAGACCATAGGGGGTATGGACGTAAGTGCTCCCTCAGAGTACCTGAAGTTCCTAGATATGAGCTATAGGGGGAATTGGATGATGAGTGCTTTCTCAGAGTGCGTATTAGTAACTGATATGAGACCACGTGGGGAATTGACGATGAGTTCTTCTTCAGAGTGTCTTTTCTTAAGCTGAACCAAAGGAGTTAGACCGTGAGTACTAATCAGAGTGTTACTTGTGTTTGTTTTGGTTAAACCAAAGGGGTTAGACTGTGAGTACTTCCTAGAGGGTTACCTGCTTTTGATTAGCTTCTTACTTGATATATGAAAATGAATGTAATTTAATTGTAGGATTGTTACTATGTGTACTTCATTGTTTACTGCTTCATTTTGTGTATTGCCTGCCATATATATTCATTGATTGTTAGGCACAGATATTTGGGTGGTTACCTAATAGGATTAGTCTAACACCCTATTAGGGTCATGCTTTTGGGCCCCAAAAAATTATATTACTACAAGTATAGATAAGGGAAAGTGCCCTTCTGCTTCAGGTACTTGATTATTATAGAGCTAGGGAGCATGGGACCAAGCTGAGGCTTGCGATTATCTGGAGCTATTTACTTTATTTTCTTTGTACTTTGGTTTTTTATTGTATTCCATCATTGTGACTTGTTTGGATGATTTCCTAGAAATTTTCATCAGGCATCATATATATATATATATGTTATTAGGTGTTATTACTTACAGTCTTGCACTGTTTATTGTTGTATGGTATTATTAGTGCTTCCATTTTTTCTATCTGTTTTACTTCGACTATGTTATTATTTCAATGAGGGCATAGTTTCCCCACTACCATAGCTAAGTTCATGAAAACACTGCTCTTTATTACATACCTAAGCATGATTTATTACATAAAACATTCACTTGATATAACATAGAATATCAAGTGGTCTAGTGTCTTTGGGGCTTAGGAATATTACATAACAATGTAAAACATAGAACACAACTTCTTATTGAAAACTTCATTTACAAGACCACTACATTCCCTCGTACTTAGCATTGCATGGGATAACCTGAGGACATGAATAAGAAAAGGGTGAGCTATAAAGCCCAGTAAGGGAGTAAACATGGTATAACATGAAGATTAAAATACATGTTAGGCAATAGGAATCCCAATGGAGAGAAAGAGAAACATGAACATAAAGGCATGATATAGCATGATTGTCATAACATGGAAATGTGGAAACAACACTTAACTTGGAATTAGCATGAGCTAAGACTCATTTCACACAGATCAGGAGAAAACCCTCATTGCACATCAATCATGAGTAAAAACTCATTGCACATGAATTAGCATGAGTCAACACTCATTTCACATGACGTATCATGATACTATACTTTACCCAATGCATTGGAGTGCTACAGGGTGAACCCTTCTTAAAAATTTCATTTCATGAATAAGTGTTCCACATAGATCATAAAACATGGATTCATTAAACATCATCCTTTTTTATATGATAAAGGAATATGGAATTCATATTGAATCTCTATAATCAATATTTAAATGTTCATAAAGGTGAATACCCTTGATAGAGAAATGAGCATTGTATTCACTACACAATGAATTTGGCTTGAAAAAAACGTGGTGTAATTTCGGCATCATAATGACGTGACATAAGAATTCATAAAAATGGTTGATGAGAGAGAAATTAGTGTAATTCCCTGACCCAAATTACCCAAATTTGGTCCATTATTTTAATACATTGGCATGATTACAAGGAATCAAGTACCAAAGGACCGATCAGTTTAGTAGTCTTGGAAAATAGATTACATACATGAACAATACATTACACTTTTTAACATACAACACAACATAAATAATCTTTTGAGAATTACATTCTTCCCTTAGATTAACCCTGTATCTCACTCATAAAACACTTCTTGGGATCTTGGAAAAAATGAAACATGATAAAGGGGTGAGCTCAGATGCTCAGCAAGGGTAAATAATATAACGGAAAATTTCATAAATAAGCATAAACATTTAAGGCAATGTATAACTAAAACAAAATCCTTTTAAACTTGAACTTCAACATAATATGGAAAAAATAAAATCAAATAATTCTATTTACTTATTCACATGGATATTCTACTAGTCGAATAATCACATGAAATATCAATAATGACTTTCATAATGATGGAATGCATAATTCCAGACTATCATAACCACATAGTCAAGGCCTTGTGACAAGAATACAAATAAGATTTTATCAAGGCCTTATGCCAAGACACTAGTTTGTATCATGAGACCTACCGATGCATCGAGGAGCTATAACAGGATCCTCCCATAACATACTAAGTCCAATGCATTTCTCATATGAACAAGTTTAAACATAACATAAATATTCATATTAAAACTAGCATACAAAATGTCAATACATTCTCCATAAACCATGAATGGTATAAAAATAACACATCCATAGTAAAATATTTCACAAAACCTTCAATACAAAATGGATGTTTTGTATCATAATAAATCGACTTCAAGTAATCTTAAAATCCATCAAAGGATGTTGACATAGATGAAATAAAAACTTATTTGAGAGAAATATCTCTTTTTTTTGAAATCATTTAAAAGTCACATAATTATAAAATAAAACATTTAATTTTAAAATATTCTTATAATCTTTTAAGGGGAAGATTCGACAATCTTATAATGGCGGGAAATAGCTACACCCACCGTATAAGTTAAAAAAATACATTCTTACCTTAATTTTGTCAAAAAGGTTAAAAATGACATTGTTTGGAAAACGATGGAAAGATTCCTTTCAAAAAATTTTATTAAAATTAAAACAAGGGTATAAATTAATTTAACCCATAGTCAATTAAATAGTAAAAATGTTTTGGAATACATTTTTAAGAAACATGGATGTGGATGATAAAGAGGTCCCAATAGATAATTACGTGCAAACAATCTCAGATAATGAAGAGATTGTGAAATAAACACTTACCTTGTAATTTTCCTTGGTTGAGGGTAGGTAAAACTCCTAAATAATGTTGAAATAATTGTTATTAAATTATACAAGAATCATATACATTAATATGATATCATATATGATCTGTTAACATTTCTTTGTTAATAATATCTTATTATTATCGTCGTTTCGGGTGTTAACTTACTCATTTTCTTTTATATGTTTTGTTACATAAGCCATATTTTTTATGAATAGGTTGTATATTATTTATATCCAGAATGATATAAAGTTCTTAAAAATTATTTTTAATCATCAAATGAGAATTAGACTTGAATGGATACGATGGAGAATGAATCCCATCGCGTTCGTGGAGTCGGTAGTCTGTACGTACGCACGAGCGACAATATCATTATTTTGATATTAAAATAATATATAATTGGATGGTATATAATATATAAAGAATCATTATAATGTTATATTTATTATTTACTTCAATTTCACATCAATATCATACCCATGCAAATAATAATGTTTTGAATGACAATTACACCACGACGTGGAGACAGTAAGCCGTATGTACGCACGCATGGTGACATGTCATTCAAAGGATGGATAGAATACTGAATTTGGTTGTACCATATTTATAATAACATCATAGTATATAGAAGATACTGGACTTATTATTTTAGAATGAAAATAACAAGGAAAGAAGAAGTGGAAGAAGAAAGGAACTTGAAAGAAGGTGGTAAAATTATTACCTCTTCTTCGGGTTCTTCCTTTTGATTTGATCAAAAGGGCTCCTTTAGTTGGCTTTTTGACTAAAGGAAGTCATATAGGTTGAATTGAGGGAATATGAGAGGATATTGTTTTAGGTGTTTGCCGATCCAAAAGGCTTTGAAGGTATGAATTTGAGAGAAGGGGGAGTGTCCTTTTATAAGAGGGGTGAGGGGCACTTTAGGAAAAACATAAAATATTATTTTTTAATAAATTCATATTCTGTTTATAATGGATCCAAAGTGACTTATTTAGAGGATACGGTGGGTATGGGTTGAAAACCACCCAACCAATAGGTTTTAGACAGGTTTGGATCACTATATTAACCTTATCTTTTAGTTTTAATTCTTAGTTAATTAGTTTCACATTTACCATGTCCCTTTGTATTTTTATATTATATGGTTAATAATCTTACTATAAACTTCCAAGAGAACCCCAAGTGGTTCATTAATGATACACCTATCATTATATAATTCTCTTTTCTGAGCATTAGATTTTTAGGAATTGAATATTAATTAATAATATAATATTCATTTTAAAAACTCTTTTATGACCATTTTGACACTATTTGGTATTTTTTTCTTCTAAATTTATAACAACATTATTACTTCAAACATAATTCATTTAATCAACCATAACATGTCATATTAACCTATAAAATTCGTCTAATTTATTAAAAGTCTCAAATTATATTTATTTGGGTATTTATAATATCAATTATTTTAATATTTCACTAATAAGGTTATTACTGCATCATCATTGTGTCATAAATAAATTAAATTATTTAATATCTAAAAATTATAAATAAAATACCATTATGTAGGAAATATTTTAATATTTCTAATGAATATTTATAATTAAATTTATATTATGTATAAGCCTATATTAAAAACGTTTTAGTTATTTAACTTTGATTTTAACTCTTTTAACTCTTTTTTGAATTAAATAATAAAAAATATCCTAATCTAATCCAAGTGGACCAAAGAGGTTCATATTCTATTACTAAGGTTTTTTAGTTGAATTATACTTAGCCAATAGAATTAGAACATGTGTTAGGGTAATAATAATATCATTTTTACCCTTAATTACCCTATATACTTTTAACCGCGGTAAATAAAAGTAAAGAATTACTATTCAACATAACTTATTTTTATCTTATTGAACGAAATTTTACTCCTTGATATTAATTGTGTCTCTCGGATTTGCAAAATTCCACTCAAGGAAGTGGTAAAATTAAGTTTTATGTGAATTTGCAAATTCTCATAGGAGGTGGGTAAAAGACGGTGAAAAGTTCGATAAAATTTTTATATATCGAAAATTATTATAAACTAACTCCAATAAATTAAATTGAAATTATATAGGTATTATGTATCTATTTTGACCTAAAATAAATTTAAATAAAATAAATAATTATTTAAATAAAAATTCTGTTTTAAACTATAACTTAGTGTTTTTCACTATTCATCAAAATTGAAAGTTTTCAGAAAAATACCAAAATTTCACCCCAGGCTAATTTTGATATTCCAAATCCAAAAATAAAGTCCATTTTTAAAGATAATATTTATAACATTTGAAAGAGTGGGTATTACTATTTATAACGGCTAGTTTGATTGGTTGTGGTGTGTGTTAGAACTCGAAGTTGCGTACAACACACACTACTGTATTATTCAAAGAGAAGCGTACCGTGGAAGCTTGAGGAGTTACATTCTCCCATCCTTCAAATAATTTCTTTCTCAAAATTTCTAGGATATTACTGCATAAAACGACTCATGTGGTTCTTTATCATAAGTTCCTCGGGTTCCCACGTTGCTTCTTCCATCTTATGGTTTATCCATATAACTTTTACCAGATGAGTCATCCGGTTTCTCAACACTTGTTCTCTGGTATCAAAAATCCTGACGGGCTCTTCGCAATAAGACAGATCGAGTTCCAATTCTAATTCCTCATAGGTGAGTACATGCGTTGGGTCAGGCATGTATTTTCTCAACAGTGATACATGGAACACATCGTGAACTTTGGAGAGATTTGGCGGCATTTCCAAACGATAAGCTACATCCCCAATTCAATCTAGAATTTCGAAAGGTCCGATGTACCTGGGACTCAATTTACCTTTCTTACGGAAACGTAAAACTCCCTTCCATGGAGATACCTTCAGGAAAACATGATCTCCTACCTAAAATTCCAAATCCTTCCTTAGGTTGTCAGCAAAGCTCTTCTGCCTACTTTGAGCTTCTTTGATGTGGATTTGGATTACCTTCACCTATTCCATCGTTTCCTTCACCAGTTCTGGGACTACGAGTTTTCTTTCACCATCATCATCCCAAAAGGTTGGTGTGCGACATCTCTTTCTATATAATGCTTCATACGGTGCCATCCGAATACTTGAATGGAAGCTATTGTTATAGGAAAATTCCACGAGAGGTAAATATTGATCCCACATACCCTGAAAGTCAATTGAGCAAGATCTCAACATGTATTCTAAAGTTTGAACAATCCATTCTAATTGTCCATCAATTTGGGGGTGGCAGATAGTGCTTAAATGAAGTTCAGTATCCAGGGATTTCTGAAGACATTTCCAGAATCTCGAAGTAAAACGGGGATCACGATCAGAAACAATCGATAGGGGTACTCCATGAAGTCTCACAACTTCATTAATATACAGTCTTTCAAGAAATTCAAGTGGTAAATCATCCCTTATAGCAAGAAAATGTGCTGACTTGGTAAGATGATCAACAATGACCCATATTGTATCGTTTCTTGTAGGAGTCTTTGGTAGTCCCATGAAAAGTCCATCGTAATATTATCCCATTTCCACTTAGGTATGGGAAGAGGTTGCATGACTCTTCCATGCTATTGCCTTCCATATTTCACTTGTTGACAAACCATACATATTGACACAAAATTAGCAGTCTCCCTCTTCATGTTGTCCCACCAAAAATATTCCTTCAAATCTCTATACATCTTAGTGCTCTAATCAAAGTTTATCTAAATCTAGTTTCCAAGGATTATACTAAACTTCCTCTGATTCCAACTGTAATGCCACGACCCCAGTTACCCTGATTCGGTGCATTATTTTAATACATTGGCATGATTACAAGGAATAAAGTCCCAAAGGACCGATCAGTTTAACAGTCTTGGAAAATAGATTACATACATGAACGATACATTACACTTTCTAACATACAACACAACATAAATAATCTTTTGAAAACACCATTGCTCCCTTAGCTTAACCATTCATCTCAATCATAAAACACTTCTTGGGATCCTGGGAAAAATGAAATATGAGAAATGGGTGAACTCAGATGATCAGTAAGGATAAATAATATAGCGAAAACTTTCATAAATAATCATAAAAATTTAAGGCAATGTATAAATAAAACAAAATCCTTTTAAACTTGAACTTCAGAATAATATGGAAAAAATAAAATGAAATAATTCCATTTACTTATTCACTTGGATATTCTACATGTCGAATAATCACATGCAATATCAATAACCAATTTCATTATGATGGAATGCATAATGCCATACTATCATAACCACATAGTCAAGGCCTTATGCCAAGACTAAAAATAAGATTTTATCAAGGCCTTGTGCCAAGACACTATTTTTTCTCATGAGACCTACCGATGCATCTAGGAGCTATAGCGGGCTCCACCCGTCATTTACTAAGTCCAATTCATTCCTTATATGAACAAGTTTAAAGATAACATAAATATTCGTATTAAAACTAGCATACAAAATGTCAATTCTTTCTCCATAAAACATTAATGGTATAAAAATAACACATCCACAGTCAAACATATCACAAAAACTTCAATACAATATGGATATTTGGTATCATAATAAATCAACTTCAAATAATCTTAAAATCCATCAAAGGATTTTGACATAGATGAAATAAAAACTTATTTGAGAGAAATATATCATTTTTTTGAAATCATTTAAAAGTAAAATAATTATAAAATAAAACATTTACTTTAAAAATATTCTTATAAGATTGTAAGGGAATCTTCGACGATCTTATAACTATGGAAAATAGCTGCACCCGCTGTATAAGTTAAAAAAGATACATTCTTACCTTAATTTTGTCGAAAAGGTTAAAAAGGACATTGTTTGGAAAATGACAAAAAGATTCCTTTCAAACCATTTTATTAAAAGTAAAACAAGGGTATAAATGACTTTAACCCATAGTATAGTAAATAGTAAAAATGTTTTGGAATACATTTTTAAGAAACATGGATGTGGATGATAAACAGGTCCTAGTAGATAATTACGTATAAACTAACTCGGATAATTAAGAGATTGTGAAATAAACCCTTACCTTGTACTTTTCCTTGGTTGTGAGTAGGTTAACCTCCTGTATAATGGTGAAATAATTGTTATTAAATTATACAAGAGTCATATACATTAATATGATATCATATATGATATTTTAACATTGCTTTGTTAATAATATCTTAGTATTATCGTCGTTTCGGGTGTTAACTTACTCGTTTTATTTTATATGTTTTGTTACATAAGTCATGTTTGTTATTGATAGGTTTTATATTATTCATATACAGAATGATATCAATTCCTTAAATTTTTTTAATCATCAAATGAGAATTAGACTTGAATGGATACGATGGGGAATGAATCTCATCGCGTTCGTGGAGACGGTAGTCCGTACGTACGCACGAGCGGCAATATCATTATTTTGATATTAAAATAATATATAATTGGATGTTATATCATATATAAAGAATCATTATAATTTTATATTTATTAATTACTTCAATTACACATCAATATCATTCCCATCCAAATAATAATGTTTTGAATAACAATTACACCACAACGTGGAGACGGTAAGCCGTACGTACGCACCTATGGTGAAATGTCATTCAAAGGATGAATAGAATACTAAATATGGTTGTAAAATATTTATAATAACATCAAAGTATATAGAAGATACTAGAGTTATTATTTTATAATGGAAATAACAAGGAAAGAAGAAGTGGAAGAAGAAAGGAACTTGAAAGAAGGTGGTGAAATTATTACCTCTTCTTCGGGTTCTTCCTTTTGATTTGATCAAAAAGGCTCCTTAAGATGGATTTCTGAATAAAGGAAGGCCTCTATAATTGAAGTTAGGGAAGTTGAGAGGATATTTGGGTAGTTTTTGGCTGAACAAAAAGCCTTTGAAGGTATGAATTTGAGAGAAGGGGGAGTTCCCTTTTATAAGAGGGGTGAGGGGCACCTTAGAAAAAACATAAAATATTATTTTATAATAAATTCATATTCAGTTTATAATGGCTCAAAAGTGACTTATTTCAAGTATAAGATGGGTATGGGTCGAAACCACCCAAAAAATAGGTTTTAAACAGGTTTGGGTCACTATATTAACCTTATCTTTTAGTTTTAATTCTTAGTTAATTAGTTTCACATTTACCGTGTCTCTTTGTATTTTTATATTATATGGTTAATAAACATACTATAAACTTCCAAGAGAACACAAAGTGGTTCATTAATGATACACATATCATTATATAATTCTCTTGGCTGAACCTTATATTTTTAGGAATTGAATATCAATTAATAATATAATATTTGTTTTAAAAACTCTTTTATGTCAATTTTGACACTATTTGGTATTTTGTTTTTCCTAAATTTATAACAAAATTATTACTTCAAAACTAATTCATTTTATCAACCCTAACATGTCATATTAACCTATAAAATTCATGTAATTAATTAAAAGTCTCAAATTATATTTATTTTTGTATTTATAATATCAATTATTTCAATATTTCACTAATAAGGTAATTACTGCATCATCATTCTGTCATGAATAAATTAAATTATTTAATGTCTAAAAATTATAAATAAAATAAAATTATGTAGGAAATCTTTTTATATTTCTAATTAATATTTATAATCTAATTTATTTTATGTATAACCCTATATTAAAATTTTTTTAGTTATTAAACTTTGATTTTAACTCTTTTAACTCTTCTTTGAATTAAATAATAATAAATGTACTAATCTAATCCAAGTGGACCAAATAGGTTCATATTTTATTCCTAAGGTTGTTTTTGGTCGAATTATACTTATCCAATAGAATTATGACATCTGTTAGGGTAATAATAATATCATTTTTAGCCTTAATTACCCTGTTTACTTTTAACCGTGGTAAATAAAAGTAAAAAGTTACTATTCACCAAAAATTATTTTTATCTTATTGAACCACGTTTTACTCCTTGATATTAACCATGTCTCTCAGATTTATGGAATTCTACTCACATAAGTGGTAAAATTAAGTTTTATGTGAATTTGCAAATTCTCCTAGGAGGTGGGTAAAAGACGGTAAAGGTTTAATAAAATATTTATATATCTAAAATTATTATAAACTGAATCCAATTAATTACATTGAAATTATATAGGTATTAGGTATCTATTTTTACCTAAAATAAATTTAAATAAAATAAATAATTATTTAAATAAAAATTTGGTTTCAAACTATAACTGAGTGTTTTTCACTATTCATCAAAAATTGAATGTTTTTTAGAAAAATACCAAAATTTCACCCTAGGATAATTTCGATATTCCGAATCTAAAAATGAAGACCATTTTAAAATATAATATTTATAAAATTTTAAAAAGTGGGTATTAGTATTCATAACAGCTAGTTTGATTGGTTGTGGTGTGTGTTAGAACTCGAAGTTGGGTACAACACACACTACTGTATTATTTAAAGAGAAGCATACCGTGGAAGCTTGGGGTGTTAAAATTAGTGTCTAATCATATGTAATGAAATGGACAGTAAGGGGGTCATATAAATCCATGTCCCAACAATTGTAATGGAATTTAGATTCATGATACAAAATAACTATTTGAATGTAAATGAGGAGTGAGAAATTCCATATCGAATTTCAGAATGGTAACGAGTATAAAGGGAAGGAATAAATGATATATAAATGAGTCTATAATAATTCAAAAATTAATATTACAATATACGGGAGGTAAAAAATCATACCCCAATATTTATAATTGAAAATTAAAGGGTATAACAATATTAAGAAACATAGATAAAAAGAGAAAGGAGGGAATCCATTACTTGGAAGTGTGATCTCAATGGCTTGGGAGGAGCTTGAGAGAGGATTCTTGGAAGCTTGGGGAAACTTGGGAAGATTATAGAGAGAGAAGGTAAGGGTTTGTTAAAACTCCAAAGGATTTTATTGAAGTGGATGTGGGATCTTGGGTGTGTTTATATAGGAAAGGAGAAGGAATTATTTATTGTTTAGGTTTGGGACACCTGGCATTAAACTAATCAAAACCACAAACTGGACCATGGTTTTTGCCAACGATTTTTTCCAAAGTGGAGTGAAAAATAATAGTTTATAAGGCCAATGTCCTAACTTCTTAAAATAATAGGGTTTCTTATGTGGAGGTGAGTCATAATCTCAAGGAAAACAATTTAAAAAATACAAAATGTTTTTTAAATCATGGAGGGTCCACTAAAGCTTTGTAAAATAAATCAAACAAATATAAAATAAAATTATTTTAATGGTAAAACTTAAATTGGCCGAACATAATGTTTATAGTCTTTTATTACATCACTATTGAGTCATTATGATGTCATAAAACAAATTATATATTTAAATGACATTTAATTTTTACCCAAAAATTTGACTGTCTCAAAAAATTATGAAAAATTCACCATTGGATAATTTTTACATCCTGATTCCAAAAATAATATTCATTTTATCTAAATAATTTTATAAATATGTTAATTTTTTACTTTTAAAATAAAAACTGACATTTATCAAAAATTCATGGGTTTTGACAGAAACATCTTTCAAACCTTAATAAAAATCATAATTGAATTCATAAAAGTATACGATCATTTGTATTTAATAAAAAGTAATTTAATAATAATAATATTTTATTAAAATATTATTTAATTTAAAAATCTATTAATTCATCAAAATATATTTCTTAGTTGAATATTAACTAAAAATACTATTTGTGCTTTTAAAAACTATTTACAAAGTAACAATAATAAAAAGAATGTATATTCTCTATACAAGAATAATGCACATAATCGTAGTACTAGGGTCTTGTTAGATAAACCCTTAAAACACCCTAATATGATCTTAGGGTAAGGTGCATGATGGTGACAAACTCTTGGGGTGGCTTAGATGACATTGCTCTAGTGGCAATCTCTATCAAATTCCACTTCTCTCGTAGGTGGTTCCACTTGAGCTTAACGTATTCAATCTCATCTTGGGATTGGTCAAGAGGGAAGCCCAATGATGCCAACTCTTTTCTGAGCTTCGACAACTGGACTTTGTATGGGGAAAGACTACTGAATGACGCCATCACTTCCTTTTTCTGAGTAAATTGAATTTGTTAAATCCCTATATTTATACTAATCATGTGATCACTATTCAACGACTATATTAGCAATGGTCAAAACACTTAATGGTATTTTAAAATCCAAAATATAGAACCAAATAAGTGCATACGTTTTACAAAACCATAAGAAGACATTTGAATAGGACAAGAAGAATTTTCATTAATAAAATGTTGGGTCGTTAAAATCTCCCCCCCTTAAGAAATTTCTCCCTCGAAATTTCCTTTTCCCACACTGAAATAGATATGGGTAACTCTGCTTCATCACTTATTCCAATTCCCATGCCACTTCTTCAAACTTGTGGGTTTTCCACAACTCTTTTACGAGGGGCATTATATTATTTCGTAGAAATGTTTCTCTACGACCTAAGATCTTAACTTGTTGATCCTCATAAGAAAGATCATCCTCTAGCTATACTAACTCTGAAGAGAGTACATGTAAAGGGTCTGATATTTAATTCCTTAAGAGGGATACAAGAAAGACATCATGTACTTTGGCCATAGTAGGTGGAATGGCTAGTCGATAGGCCAAAACCCCGACACGATCAAGAATATCGAAGGGGTCGATCTACCTAGGGCTTAAATTCCATTTCTTTCCAAACCTCATAGCCTTCTTCCACGGAGATATGCATTGAAATACCTTGTCTCAAACATTGAACTCAATGTCTCATCAATGGTTATCTTTATAACTCTTCTGTCAACTATGGGCTTCCTTGATATGTTGCTGAATGGTTTTCACCTTCTCCACCATTTCTTAGACCATTTTTGGTCCTAGCAGAATACACTCACCGACTTCATCCCAACATACCGATGTTCTACACCTATTCCCATACATGGATTCAAAAGGTGCCATTCAGATGCTCGAGTGGAAACTGTTATTATAAGAGAATTCAAATAGAGGAATATGTTGGTCCCATCCTCCTTTAAAGTCCATTGAACATGATATTAACATATCTTCCAGTGTCTGAATAGTTCACTTAGAATGGACATCATTTTGAGGATGATAGGCCGTACTAATGTTTATTTCAGTATCCATAGAATATAGAATAATCTTCCAAAACTTAGTGTTTAATCATGGATCTTGATCAAATATAATAGACAGTGGTAATCCATGCAGCCTTAACACTTCGCTGATGTATATCCGTGCTAGTTGATCCAATGAGAAATCCTACAGAATTTTAATGAAGTGTGCAGACTTTGTAAGACAATCCACAATAAACCATATTGCATTATTGCCTTTGTATGTCTTCGGAAGTCTGGTGACAAAGTCCATTGTGATTTTCTCCCATTTCCATGCTCGTATGGGCAATGGTTGCCTCATCCCCTTAGACTTCTATCTCTATGCCTTCACTTGCTGACACAACAAGCACTTTGATGTATAATCAGATATTTCCTTCTTCATATTATCACACCAATAATTCTATCGGATATCTCAATACATCTTTGTGTTTCCTAGGTGAATAGAAAAATTTGAACTATGTGCATCATCCCAAATTTCATTCATTAGCTCCAAACTTGATGGAACACATAGTCTTTTCCCAAATCTCACAACTCCTTCTTCATTAACATTGAACTCCTAGGATTTCCCTTTTCTAATAGATTCCACTTTCTTCTGAATTCCTACATCATCATTTTGAGCATCCTTTACCCTTTACAAAAGATATTATTGAGAAATCATTTGTGAAAGGACTTATGATGTTCCCTTCTTTATGATTCCCATGTCCATCTTCATAAAATCTAGGAAAATTGGATCCTTCTCAATTCTCATCAGTGATATAATTGCTGGGTCCTTTATACTAAGAGCATCCAAAACCTTGTTCATGTTCCCAGGGTGGTAACAGATTGAGTAGTCAAAATATTTGATCAACTCTAACCATCTTTGTTGGTGCATGTTCAACTCTTTTTTTGTGAATATATACTTGTGGCTTTTGTGGTTCGTATATATTTCACACTTCTCCCCAAAGAGATAATGCCGCAAAATTTTTAAATCAAAGATCACCGCAGCCAACTCTAGATCATGTGTTCGATATTATACTCATGAACTTTCAATTGCCTTGAATCATAGGCAATGAATTTTTTATTTTTCATCAACACACATCCCAGTACCCTCTTCAAATCATCACTTAATACCACAAAAAAATCTCCACTTTTGGCTAAAGTGAGCATGGGCGCAGTGATAAGCCTCTTTTTTAACTCCTTGAAGCTTTCTTCTTATTCATTACTCCAATAAAACTTTACTCCCTTCTTAGTTATCTTGGTAATAGGGTTGGAAAATCATGATAAATTTCTCAAAAATTGACAAAAATATCCAGCTAACCCCAAAAAGCTATGGATATCCATTACTGATGTTGGCCTCAACCATCCCTCTATTGCAACTTTCTTGGAGGGATCCATAGATATCCCATTTCTTGTGATGATATAGACCAAGAATGAGATCTCCTTCAACCAGAACTCACACTTTTTGTACTTTTCATAGAGATTCTCCTTTCTCATGGTCTCTAGTATAGTTCTTAGATGCTGCTCATGATCCTCTTTGGTTTTAGAGTATATTAGAATATCATATATAAAGACTACCACAAATTTGTTGAGGTAATCTATAAAGACTCTATTAATCAAGTCCATAATGATTTTTGTAACATTAGTGAGTATTAAAGGAATTACTATGAATTCATAGTGCCCGTATCTTGTACGAAAAGTAGTCTTGGGGATATCTTCCTTCTTCACCCTTACTTGATAATACCCTGCCTGTAAATATAACTTGGAGAAGTATTATGGTCCCTGAAGCTGATCGAACAAGTCATCAATTCGTGGGATAGGATACTTCTTATTTATGGTGATTTTGTTAAGATCATGATAATCAATGACAAGGTGCATTGACTCATCGTTCTTCTTGAAGAAGATGACTAGTTCACCCCATGGTGAAGCACATGGGCATATAAACCCTTTATCTAGATTCTGCTGAAGTTGTTTCTTTAACTCCTCAAGCACCAAAAAATACATTCTATACGTAGTCTTGGATATTGGAAATGCCCAGGTATAAGATCAATTTATAATTCAACATCTATTCTAGGAGGAAGACCAGACAATTCCTTGGGAAACACTTCAGTGAATTCCTTCACAATAGGCATGTCTTCAAGGACAATTGCCTCACTAGAATCAATCATCATAGTGAGATACGTGTGCTTATAGGAATGTAATATACATCCTTGAGATGATGGAGCTAAAGAATATTCATATTTCTCCATTTACTTGTACAGAATCGGGGGTCGATTCGCCACATGGAGGGTGATTTACCTCTCACGACAATTTATGTTTGCTCTATATAAGGAGAGCCAATCCATGCCAATAATTGCATCAATTTCCACCAGAGGGGGTATGATGATGTTTGGAGGGAAGTTAAATCCACCGATTAAGATAGGGTAGGGTTTATATTAATGGGATGAAATGATTTCCCCATTTACTATACTCACTGACATATTTACTTGCATGATTTGTGATGGTGTTGGGATTGTTCTACTAAACTTTCAGATTATAAAAGAATGTGTAGAACTATGGGAGATAACTCTTCCTTTCACTTTTTTTTTATTCTGGTTCCACTCTATCCAATATAGACTTAGGGATGAGTAATTTTAAACTATAAAACACATAAAGGGGAATCCAAGGACCAAAAAGGATGACTTATAAATATCTTTTATTTCCTTAACTTATGAATCTATAAGATTCAATCTATGTTATCCATGATCTACTTTATAACATATATTATTAGTGGAATTTTTTTATTCCCTTAATAATGGTTCATACTAAGATTTTCAATTTACCAAAGAATATCCCCCAAGAGTTTCGTAACCAAGAGTGCGGCAATGCCCATTGTTATGTACTAGGATACCCTAGGTCAAGCCCAAAACTCCTTGTCGGAGTTTTCACTCCTTGGTACATCTGTGCGAGAGCCGCCTCTACCTGGTCATATCTAGATAGGGATGTATTTTTTTGATAAACCAATTACTCAACACTCACTAGGACTTAGGTATTTTTTTATTGTACTTAGTCTAGTTTTCAAGGGTTTTACTAGGGTTTTCTAATCCTAATCCCAAAAATAACTAAACCTATCCTCTAATACCAACTATGATAACCCTGCTCTTTATTACATACCTAAAAACGATTTATTACATAAGACCTACACTTGATACAACATAGAAGATAAATAGGTATAGTGCCTTTGGGGCTTAAGAAAATTACATAACAACGCAGAACATAGAACACAACATCTTATTGAACACTTCCTTTACATGACCTCTACATTCCTTCGTACTTAACATTTCATGGGATAACCTGAGAACATGCATAAGAAAAGGGTGAGATATAAATTCCTGTAAAGGAGTAAACAAGGTATAACATGAAGATTAAAATACATGTTAGGCAATAGGCATATAAATGGATCTCAAGAGAACATGAATATAAAGGCATGATATAACATGATTATCATAACATGGAAATGTGGCAACAACACTAAACATGAAATTAGCATGAGCCAAGGCTCATTTCACATAGAGCATAAGTAAACCCTCATTTCACATGAAGCATGAGTAAACCCCTGTTTCACTTGAATTTGTTTGAGTCAACACTCATTTCACATGATGTATCATGATACTTTACTTTACCCAATGCAATGAAGCACTATTAGGGCACACCCTTCTTAAACATTTCATTTTATGAATAAGTGTGCCACATGGATCACAAAACATGGATTAATTAAATGTTATAATTTATTCCATGATAAAGGAATGTAAAATTCATACATGAAATTATACAATCAATAATTAAATGTGCATAAATGTGAATACCATTGATAGAGAAATGGGCATGGTATTCACTGCACAATGGCTTTGGCTGAAAAATGTGGTACAATTTTGGCAGCATAATGATGTGACATAAGAATTCATAAAAATAGTTGATGAGAGAGAAATGGATGTTTCATTTTATGTACATGAAATGGACAGTAATGAGGTCATATAGAAACATGTCCCAACAATTTAATGGAATTTAGATTCATGATACAAAAGAATTACTTGAATGTAAATGAGGAGAGATAAATTCCTTACCGAATTTCAGTATGGTAACGGGTATACATGGAAGGAATAAATGAGAGAGAAATGGGTATATAATCATTAAAGCATAAATATGAAAGTATAGGTGAGGTTTTAAATCATACCCTAAGATTTATAATTGAATATTAAAGGGAATAACAATATTAATAAACTTGGATAAAAAGATAAAGGAATGAATCCCTTAGTTGGAAGTGTGATCCCAAAGGCTTGGTAGGAGCTTGAGAGAGGCTTCTTGGGAGATTGGGGAACCTTGGAAAAATTATAGAGAGAGGAGTGCACGATTTTGTAGAACTCCAATGGATTTGAGTGAAGAGGAAGTGAGAGCGTGGGTGGGTTTATGTAGGAAAGGAGAAGGAATTCTTTATTATTTAGGTTTGGGACACCTCACATTGAACCAATCAAAAGCACAAACCAGCCCATGAATTTTGCCCATGTTTTTTTCCAAAGGGGAGTGTAAAAAAATATTTTACAATTCCAATGGACTAACTTCTTAAAATAATAGGGTTTCTTATGTGGAGGTGAGTGAAACTCTCAAGGAAAACAATATAAAAAAGGAAAAATGTTTTATAAGACTTGGAGGGTCCACTAAAGCTCTGTAAAATAAAACAAATAAACCTAAAATCACATTATTTTAATATTAAAACAAATATTATCTGATAATAATATTTATAGTATTTTATTATATCACTATTGATTCATTATGATGTCATAAAACACATTATATATTTAAACGATTTTTAATGTTTACCTAAAATTTCTACTGTCTCAGAAAATTATGAAAAATTCACCGCTGGATAAATTCAATGTCATATTTCCAAAAATAATATTCATTTTATCTAAATAATTTTTTAGATATGGTAATTTTTACTTTTAAAATAAAAACTAACATTTATTGAAAATTCATGGGTTTTGACAAAAACAGCTTTCAAACCTTAATAAAAATTACAATTGCATTCATAAAATTATATGATCATTAGTATTTAATAAAAATAAATTTAATAATAATAATAATGTTTTATTAAAATATTATTTAATTCAATAATCCATTAATTTATTAAAATTTATTTCTTTGTTGAATAATAACTAAAAATACTATTTATTCTTTAAAAAATATTTACAAAGTAACAATAATAAAATAATGTTATTTTATATTTAATAATAATGTACATAATCTTAGTACTAGGGTATTTTGACATAACCGCTTAAAACACCCGCATAAGTCCTTAGGGTAAGGTACGTGATGGTGACATACTCTTGGGGTCGCTCAACTAACATTACTTGGGTGATAATATCTATCTACTTCCACTTATCTTGTAGGTGGTTCCACTCAAGAATAAAATATTCAACCTTAGATTGGTATTGGTAAAGAGATAATCCCAATGACGCCACCTCATTTCTGAGCTCCAAAAAATGGGATTTTTATTGGGCAAGTCTACTGGATGAGGCCATCGATTCCTTTGTCTGAGTAAATTGGATTTGTTAAAGCCTTATATTTATACTAATCATGTGATTACTTTTCAATGGCTATATTAGAAATGGTCAAAATTATTACTAGTATTTTAAAATCCAAAAAATATAACCAAATAAGTGCACAAATTTTACATAACCATAAGAATACATTTAAATAGACCAAGATGAATTTTCATTAATAATTTTTTTGGTCGTTACAAAGGCCCTCACTGCTATTTGGTACCCTCTGGAATTTTGGGGAATGTGATTGAGCAAATGTGACCAACCGGGTATGGGGAACCTCTGGGATGCTTTCGAAACTGGGACATTACATTGATTCTAGGTTATTACAAGGGGTGGAATGGATGAAATTATTTTTTAATGATTTAATTTTCTTATATACAATATGGTTTTATTCAAGAAGACCAAACAACTTCATCACTTACTGGTTTTATACCAACACACAATAATAGTAATCACCTATACACTTGGAGGATCATATTTATGAGCACTCCAATATAAAGGTTCATATTAGCAGCTGAAGTATGTGGCCTTAAAATTCAATAAGGGCGAAGAAGTTTTAAAATCATCAAATAAAAATCTCAATTAAAAGAAGTGATTAGACATTAATGGGGTGATAAATAAAATTAAATACTACCCCTTGATACTCATTTGGATCAAACCATAAGTGGGTTAGCCCTCTATTTAGTTTAATGTTTGAATGGAAGTGGGAAGTAGACTCATGAAGGAGGAATTGGTGAAGTTAAAAAACAATAAAAAGAAAAAATTAACTCCAACATTGTGTGAATAATTTCACTAGGTTTGGTGTGAATAAATTCACACCATAAATCAGAAATATAAATTTGATAATAATAAGAACATAGTAAGAGAATATGAAGAATTTTTATTGAAAACTAAGGTAATTTGAATAACTTACAAATGAAGAAGAACATTATAAAGGAAAAGTGACAACATAACACTAGAATGTAAGAAAACATCCAAGATGGTAAATCCTCCAACACCACTGACTTAAATAGGCATTTCAGGAGCTTTGGGTAGATCCTCCATTTGTGAAAACCATCCCACTTGATTATGGTAGGATTAGGGTGGTGGAAAGATTGTGAATTTTAGACTTTTCCACTCTTGACCCAAGGTGGAATCCATATTGAATCCACCGAAAAGAAGCACCTAAATGAGATTCTAAATGGCCAAATTAGAGTGGTACATAGTAGAATAAAATGGTTCTTCGGATGTATCCTAACATTATATAATGTTTAAGCCCATAATAGTTTATGGTTTACGAGATATGTGTAACCCAGTGGGATTTTTTTCTAGGCCGCAGAATTTGTCCCATAATTTTATCTCCAACTTGTGCCTCCTGTATCTCCATTCAAACATCCAAATTAGCTTTGGAAACTGCTTTATTAAATGTTCCCCATGATTTAATATATCTTAATTTAAATTTTTATATTCATTAATATTGTATCTTGGCCTCTACAGTCTTTTTATTGGGATGATGTCCAGTTTACTTTTCCCAGAATGTGTTGGCATGAAAGCCCATTTTGATGGTTTTCCAATGTGAATCTTCAAGTGCTCCAAAATCATTTATTGTTTCTTATAGAATGGGATACCTGTAAATAAAATATTAAAATAAAATAAATACCATTTTTTATTTTATGAGGTGTTAAAAAATGTATCTTGTAATAGTTCATTTTTAGAGGGAATTACAATCATAATGTGAATTAATGTTCAAAGTGTCAAATGCACTAAAATTGTGTATATTAATAATAAAGAACATGAATATTATATATATTTACAATGAATATTATCCTCATTAAGTTGATAATAACACCCCCAACTTTAGTTTTTCTAGTACCAATCAAAATATATCTCAAAAATGTGAAATTCGAATTTCTTTTTCCAAAAACATTTCAATACACAATAATAACCAAAAAACCCTTATACCCAACAATCATGAAACCCATAAAAATATTTTTATACAAGATCCTTTGTTCAAATTCATCTCCATATTTCATCCAATATCAATTAAGTTTGAGGATGTGTTGTGTATCACAATGGACATGGGGGTTTATCTTTATTAAAGGGGGAAGTAATGGAAGCGCTAGGTGGAATCACATTTCAATATTAAGATGAGTATTCGATTTTTTTTAAAATATTTCCATGGTAATTGAAATTTTACTCAAAAGAGTCAACCCATGTAGAGAGACTTTGCCGATGACTCCCATGCTCTAAGACCTTAGGGTATCAAGTGAATCCCACATACTCAGACATCATCTCGAGTTAACTCAATAAAAAAAAAGTCAAATTTCCACAAGTAGAGATAAAATTACTAACTTTAGGCCAGACAACTAAAGAGTCACGATCCCTATGCTCCAAAATCCACACATTTGGTTATTTCATTGATCTACGTGAAAATTTATTTATTTATTTATTTTTATTTTTTTCTTGAATACTCATATTAAAAATAAAATTAACACCAAACCTATGATATTTATTTGGGGGACTCCATGAAGTCAAACTAATACCCCACTATCCAAAAGAATGTGTGTTATGATATTCATTTATATGGATGAAAATATTAAAGATGAAATTCCATATTAGATAACCACACTTTACAAAATCTATGCTCATGAAATTATACATGGATTAAAATCAGAATTAGGTCATGATAAATTATTTGATATTTAGTTTAAATATGTGCAATGTGTATTATCATGTTCAACATTAAAGAAATTTTTCCTTCCACAAATTTTTATATGCACACACAATTAATTAATATTTTTTAATTCCTTTCACCCCCAACTTAAAATAACACTTTCCCCAGTGTTTAAAGAATATAAAATTTATAGGGGGTAGAGGTAGATGAGAGGAGTTATAAAAGGAATTTTAAATAAGAAAAATAGAACAAAGTCACCTTTTTTTTGAAGTTGAAGTTCATGACACTCCTGATTACTCCTTTGAACTCCATGTCACTTGGGGAAACCCCATTAATGGTGACAGTTTATGATTTTACATCATAAAAATACATCAACTCAACATCCCCTATTTTTTAAGCATACCAAATACATAAACTAGGAACAAATAAAAATTAGAATAATATATATATATATATGGATATATAAATTTTAAAATATAAGTATATATATAAATAAAATAGAAGATGTAAACACTATTATATATAGGTTAGTGGTAGGTGTACTCCCCTGTCTCCCTTTGGTATTGTGTTCAAGTCCCCACAACTTCACCTTTTGTGATAGGGTTTTCCCCATGACCTACGATATATCCTTTTATTATTTTTTTAATTATTTTTTTTATTTTTCTTTTAACCTACAAAAACATAAAAAAATATATAATAAACTGATGATACATTGTCTTCTTTTTAAATTTCTGGGTAAGGTATTACTCAAGGATCACAACTTGTGACATAGATAAATATGGCTCTCCCCTATAATACCCATCTATACTCATAATAGAAGAACATGTCAACAACCTATTTTTTTTTTAATATCAAAATGATTCATTAGTCCTATTTAAAAAAATTATTCACAATGATTGGAAACATGAAATCATGGGTTGCCTCCCATGCAGTGCTTTGGTTTAACATTGTTATCCCAACATGGATCCTAAATCTATCAATTTTTTCTTGGTTAATATGTTGGCTCAATTAACTCAACCTTGGTTTCCAGTTTATTTAATTATTCAGTTAATGGTTTTAACCTATGACCATTGACCTTGAAAATGTGGCCACTTATGTGATCTTGAATCTCTACTACCCCATGAAGGTACACATGATGCACTATGAATGGACCTGAGCATCTAGACATTAACTTTCCAGGGTGTAGATGAAGTTTTGAACTATACAAGACTAGAAAGTTTCCTAGTTCAAAGTTTTTAAATTTGAAATTCCTAGATTGGTAGGCTTGAACTATAGATTTATTTATCATTTATTTTTCATAAGCCTCCATCCTAAGTTCCTCAAGTTCATTAAGATCTAATTTCCTCTTTTGTTCGGCTAAAGAAATGTCAAAATTCAATTTTTTTGATTTCCAAAAATTCATTATGCTCAATTTCAATAGGTAAATGACATGATTTTCCAAAAACCAACCTATATGGTGACATTCTTAGTATGCTTTTGAATCCTATATAATATGCCCAAAAAGAATATGGGAGTTTCTTAGACCAATATTTCCTAGAGGGCTTGACAGTTTTCTCAAGAATTTTATTAATCTACCCATTTTCTAACTCATTTTGACCTTTGGTTTGAGGATGATACGTAGTTGAAGCTTTATGAGAAATCACATACTTATACATGAGTGAAGTGAATGGACAGTTGTAGAAATGGGTTCCTCCATCACTGATTATAGCCCTAGGAATTCTAAATTGAGAAAATATTTGCTCTTTATGAAATTGGATCACAACATGATGGTATTTGGACTTTGTGGGAATGGAATCAACCCATTTTGAGACATAATCAATAGTTAATTGAATGTAGTGGTATCAACTTGAGTTTGAAAAGGGTCTCAGGAAATCAATTCCCCAACAATCAAATATTTCAACAACCAGAATGTGAGTGAGTGGAATTTGATTCATTTTCTTAATGGATCCTAATTGTTGACATTGAGGACAACTTTTTCAGAAATGGAAGGAATCCTTAGTGATGTTGGGATAGTTAAAACCACTTTGGAGGACTTTTTCAGTGGTTTTATTTGTGGAAAAGTGGCATCCACATGCCTCTGCATGACAGAATCATAGAATGGACTATTTCTCAAACTCAAGAACAAATATCCTATTGATTTGATTAGGAAAGAACTTGAATAGTTAAGGATCATCAAAAACATAGTGTTTGACATTATAAAAGAATTTCCTCTTATGTTGGGTCCCAAGAAATTTTGGAATGTCACCCGTAACCAAGTGGTTTTATATGTCATCATACCATGGGTAATCACTAATAGAATAGAGGTGCTCATCAGGAAATGAATCAGACACAAAAAGGTGGTGTGAGTTGTATTTGAATTACATCATAGAGAAGTGATTAGCTACAAAATTTTCAACACCCCTTTTATCCTTAATGGTTAAATCAAACTATTGAATAAGAATTACCCACCTAATAAATCTTGACTACGCATATTGTTTTTGGAAAGGGTATTTTAGGGTTGAATGGTCGGTGAAGACAATGATGGGTGAGCCTAAGAGATAAGACCTGAATTTATCTAAGGCAAAGACAATGACAAGCAAATCCTTCTTAGTGTTGGTGTAGTTTATTTGTGCATCAATTAAATATTTTCTCACATAAGTAATGAAACATGGAGTTTTCTTTGACAGTTGTCCTAAGACTGCTTCTAGAACGAAGTCACTCACATCACACTTGATCTCAAAAGGAATTTTCTAATTTAAAGATTGCATGATAGGTGGAGAAATAAGAGCTGGCTTGAATGTAGATAATGATTCTTCAGAGATTTATATCCACAAAAATGGAGCATCTTTCACCTATAGAGCACAATGCGGTCAAGGGAAGGGAGAAGGTTTTTTGATTTTTTGTTGTGGTTGTTGTTCCTTCACATTCTCATTGGGGTTTTTAGAATATATTGTTGGTTATTCATCATTTTCATGTATTTTTGAAGCTTTTAATGGTTCTAGAATGTCTTGTTCAGATTTCTCAACAGATTTCCCACCTTTAAAAATAGTCATTGCTTTGAGTTGTTCATGAGAGGTTTGTGTGTAACATGATTATCCCCTTAAAGTTGAGGATGGTACCCCCTGAGTAGGCATGGGTACCTTCACGGTTTTAATGGTTTATAGTTTATGTTTAAGATATGAGGATTCTAAGTTCATTTTATCCATTTTTTTATACAACTATTCAAGGATTGGAAGTGGGTAAGATTGAGTAGGGGATTATGTTGGTTGGTTTATCCCAGGTGGATACTTTGGTTATTGTATTGGTTGTTGTGTGGATTTTTGGTATTGGGAAGGAGGGTGCTAGAATTGGGCTGGTTATGGTTGGAACCGATTAAGGTTTTAGAAATTTTTTGTAGGGTAGGGGTTTGTTCCTTGTGGTTTTCTAGGTTATTGGTTATATTTCCAGCAGAATCCTGGGTGGTCATTACACCTTGGGTTAAATGTGTTTTGGTATTGGGATTTTGGATGTTTAGGTAATTGAATTCTATAGGTGGTACTCCTAGAAGAACATCCTTGATGGATGGAATGGTTGGGCAGTTATCTATTTTGTGGTCATGTTTATCACTAATTGTGAAAACATGGTCTATAGTTTGGATTTCATGGATTTTCCTAAGGTCTATCTCTTTAACCTTCCTAGTGAGTGCGGCGAGTTACACCCTAAGTCTTTCCTCCTCTCTAAGTGTGTGAATTACACCAGATTTGGGTGGATTCTCATAATAAGGTGATGTTCCCCATGTTTGATTTTGTTTATCAAGGCTTTTTAGATACCCATAAGCATCATTTAGAGAACTGTTTTTGAAGGATCCATTACAAATCATGTTAATGAATTTTTTGTTCCTCAGACCCAACCCTTCATAGAAAATTCTCACTTGTTTAGGAATATAAAAACCATTTCCTGGAACCATGTTTAGAGTGTCTTTTAACATCTCCCAAGTTTCGTAGAATGACTCTCCCTATTTTTCAAAAAAAAAATTGGATGCGCTTTTTAAGTGCAATTGTTTTGTGGTGGGGAAAGTATTTTTTGTAGAATTATATTTATAATTGGTCCCAAGATTTTATGGATGATGGTCTCAAATTTTTTATCCAATTTTTAGATCAGTAATTTAAAGAAAATGGAAATAGACTCATCTTATCTGATTCTAGTTGATGTGGGGGACACATTGTTTCTACAATGTCATTGTACTCCTTAATGTGAAAGTAGGGCATCTCGGACTCCATTACATGGAATGTGGGAAGGTGGTTTAGGACATGGGGTTTTAATATGTAGTTAAAATCTCCTTGGTAATTGTGTATAATTCATGATGGGGCATTGGTCTAGGCATATGTGAGTTAGTCATTCATGGTTTGATCGACTACGTTCCCCTTGTTTGGGGCTGCCTCATTTGGATTTCCATTTTGGTTCCCACCTATGTTTATAAGTTGGTTTCTTTAAAGACCTTACATGGAAATGTGATCAATTTTTGACACTAGAGTTTTCGGAAGAATAGGATCTAATGTAAAGAGTTTCCTTAGTGTACTTGACTCCCCAATCCCAGGACTATCCACCCTAACTAGACAGTTTGATTGGTCAAGAGTGTAGGCAGACTTGCACCAAATGAAAAAAAACAATAAAGTGAAAAGATAAGAGAATTTGGATGAGAATAGAAGAAATGGGGGAGAATAGAATGAGTGTTGATATGAATTAATTAGGTCCCTGGAAACGGTGCCAAAATTTGGTCTCGCCCAAATTTACCCAAGATTTTAGGGTTAAGCGGTCAGATTTAGAGTAGCTTGGGTTATTGATTCCTCAGAGACCTAAGCAGAAACCTAAATACATGCACATTCTATGGAATTATTTTGGATATTAAGTGGCCAAATTTGGGTTAATTTTAGATAGGCTTAAGAAAAACCTATGTGACTTAAGTGAAAAAAAAATTATGAGAAGGGTTGATCCTAGGTTATTACAAGGGGTCGATTGGATGATATTCTTTTTTAACGATTTCAATTTCTTATATTAGAGATGGGTTTATTCAAGAAGATCAAACTACTTCATCACTTACTGGTTTTAAACCAACACAATATAATAGTAATCACCTTTATACTTGGAGAATCAAATTTATAAGCACACCAAGGTAAAGGTTTGTATTAGCACTTGAAGTATGTGGCCTTAAAATTCAACAAGGAAGAAGAATTTTTAAGAACATCAAATAATAATATCAATTAAAATAAGTGGTTAGACATTAATGGGGTGATAAATAACATCCAATATAACCCCTTTATACTCCCTTGGATCAACCCATAAGTGGGTTATCCCTCCATTGATGCTACAATTTCAATGGAAGTGGGAAGTAGACTCATGAAGGAGGAATTGAAGATGTAAAAAAAACAATAAAAAGAAAACAATCACTCCACCTTTGTGTGAATAATTTCACAAGGTTTGTTATGAATAAATTCTCAAAATAAAACGATGGTATCAATGTGATAATAAGATGAATAGAATAAGAGAAGATGAAGATTTTTTTTGAAAACTAAGGTGACTCGAACAACTTACAAATGAATAATAACATTATAAAGGAAAAGTGGTAGCATAACTCTATAAGGAAAGAAATAATCCAAGATGATAAATCCTCCAACACCACTAACTTGAATGAAGAGGAGATGGAGAGGATCCCTTACCTTGAGAGAGAGCTTCTAAAAGCTATGGATGAGATTCTTATGATATTAAGAGAACCTTGGGAAGAATATAGAGTGTTAAAAGATGATTAATTTTATTTTCCAAGGGTTTTTAGTGAAGTGGAATTAGATTTTGGGTGGGTTTATTTATCAAAATAAAAGAAAATTCTTTAATAATTTTCAAACTTTGGTTTTGGACTCTATATGATAATGCAATGAAATCCACAAAAATTCCCATGGTTTTTAAAAAATAGGATTGGTTTTCATTATTTTATAACTATAATAACTGAACACATTAAAAAAATTCCCTTGGTGATGTGTAAGTGATTCATATTTATTAAAAAATTATTTTAAAACCTTAAAATATAATATAGGTTTTGGAGGACTAATTAAGGGTGTATAAAATTAATAAAATAACTTCAAAAATACATTATTTTAAAATATATATATATATATATATTCATTTATACCTTTTATTTAATATATTACATCACTTTTGGGTCATAATTATGTCATAATACAAACTATATACCTATACCGTATTTAATTTTTATAAAAAAATTAGGTTGTCTTAGAAAATTATGAAAAACAAACCATTGTATAATTTTGATGTGATGATTTAGAAAATAATATTTATTTAATAAAAATAATTTTATAAATATTATAATTTATACTTTTAAATAAAAAATCCACATTTATTAAAGAATATAGGTTTTTTGTCAATAATTGTTTTTTGACCCTTATAAAAATTACATTCGACTTCGTAAAATTATATTACCATTTACATTTAATAATTTTTTAATAATAATGTTTTATTCAAATATAATTTATTTAAAAAATGTCTAAATTCATCAAAAGGAATGTCTTTGTTAAAACTATATTTTTCCTAACAATACAATTGGTGTTTCATCATATCAAAATCTAAATTTTATCAAACTCATTATTTAAAAATTTAAAATGTAATATTAAAAAGGTATAAATATTATCTTTATTTTATTAAAAATAAAAAATAAAAATTCATACTGTTAAGGTCTAGAAACATAGTCTTTCATTACACCAGTAAATTCTTGAAGGGTAAGGTGTGTGATGGTGATATTTTCATGGGGTGGTTTGATGAACATGGTTTGGGCTGTGATCTTGATGATCTTGGAATTCTCCCATAAATTATTTGACTCATCATTTTGTTGTTGAATCTTGACATGTTATTGGTTAAGGGTAAATCTCAATGATGTTATCTCTCTTAGAAGCTCTAATAAATGGTATTCATAGGGTATGATTCTAGTAGTTGAGGCCATCACTTATTTTGTCTGTTTTAGTTGGAATTTATCATAACCCTTAATATAATAATCTTAGTGGTCAATGTAGAGAGACTATATTATCAGTGGTTATGATGATTAATAGTCTTTTAAATCTAATAGACTATAACTATCTGAAATAACCAAAATAGTGCATGTGTTTTTTATAACTAGATTACTTGATAAGGATATTATTTATTCAAAAATGAAATTTCATTTATAAAATTTGGGGTCATTATAATGAAAGAGATAAATTCTATTCATTCCAAATAGATTAAAACAAAGATTCCTTTCACATTTTCAGTAAAAACTAAAAAGTACATAATTAAAATAATCAAAGGAAAATTAATTTTATTTTTTTATATAAATTCAAAAATGGGTAAAGATTAATTAAAAAAATCATAGGATAATTTTAAAATAATTATTAAAAACATTACAAATAAAACATGGACATGAAATAAAAATATTTTCAACCAATGAGGAATTAAAGTTTATTTTTATTTAAAACATTTTCCCAATAATTTTTATTAAAAAAGGGAGTAAAATGGTTCGAGTAATTGAATATTCCATGAATAAATATAGGAGAATAAAATTGAAGGGTTTTATTAGGTAAGGATCACATAATTTCCTTTAATGTAAATTCATGAAAAAACCCTGATTAAAATGAGATTGAAACGTAAATCCCTTACCCCAAGCCTCATATTTGTTTATATAAATTAAAAAATAATTATAACAAATTTAAATTTATTATATTTATATAATATAACCATATACATAAATAAATTTCTATGTATGATTCATATATAATTTCCAATTATTGTTTTATTAATAATTCTCTCTTAAAATGGACATCCGTGTGAAAAAATGTGCATTTTACATGCATGTTTTAGTTCCAGGGTTTCACCTTGTTCATGGTTTCATCATATCCAAAATCTTAATCATGACATAAATATAATATATATTTATTATATAACTATTTATAATCATCAATTGAAGGAGGGATATAAAAGTGAATGAAACAACTTCGTGGAGGTGGAAGTCCACACATACATATGAGTGATCTTATCATTTTAATGGGTGGAAGGGTAAGAAGGTAAATAACATCTTATATTAATATAAATATAATAATTTCATAAATATCATATATATTACTTAGTTCCATTATTATAACCATACAAGTAATATGGTGATGAAAAATGAATTACCCCGTTATGTGGAGGTGGTAATCTATACATACGCATGAGTGATGTTTTTGTTTTCCATATGTTGGAAAAGATGTGGAAAATGGTTATACCATAATAAAATTAACATGTAAGTATATTTATGATACTTTAGTCATTATTTTAGGATGTTTACAACATATTTTGAGTAAGTAGAAGATTAAATAAACATGAAAGAGTCAGTAAAGTTGATTACCTATTATTTGCGAGACTTCCTTTGGATTACACATTAAGACTTGAAATATCAGTCTTAGGATAATACCAGGGGATCTAGTAAAAAGGGAAAGAATATATGAATTTATTATTATATAATTTTTTGAGCTAGATCACTCAATTTTTTTTGAAAATACCATGTTAATGGTTGATTAGTATGGTTGTAAGTGTTTTCAAAAAATAAGAAGGAATAAAAGTTAATATATGATTATGTCCTCAATGTTTAGTGATTATTTATGGAAAAAATTGGAAAATGTTTTATATATACTCAATAATATTGGTGACGTTTCTAAGAGAATTTTAATGGCCTCATTGGTTGTCATTTGGAAAGACAATTTCTCATGATTGGTGATGATACTTGGATAATTGTTATGGATTCATAGAATGGTCTTGAATGTCATGGTAGGAAAATTACCTTACAACTATGATTATTTCTGAACTATTCTTAATTTCAAATACATGTTTGAAAGGTTCTGGGATAGTGTACACTATCTTTAGTATTTGAGAAGGTGAGGACCATGAAAATAATTATTTTCATGAAGAATATGTTTTAGTGAAGGAATGAAATACACTTATTATTTCATGAATACATCAAAAATGTATAGGTGAAGGCTATGAAAAATAAATGAAAAATTTATATGATAACCATGAAAATATTCATTTTCATGATTTATTGATTTTCATGATGATGTAAAGGTTTCCAGGAGAAGAATTTACATATTATATGAAGAAGGAATTAAAGGAGGGCATGAAAAATATTTACATATGATTGCATTATTTGATGAAGAGAGATTGGAATTTTGTGATGAGATTGATATGTACTAAGGTTAGAGTTATACTTTATACTTAGTATTTATGAATTATATTTTTATGGTGGCCTTATAATAAAAAATAAGGGGCAAACCCATTGGTGTACATATTTAGATGAGCTTAACCATAGAATTATGGGACTTGAAGGTCAAACACACTCAATAAAGTATCTTATTCCATTCCCTAAGAGGAAGAGGAGGAATTAATCCTAATATGTGTTAGAGGGACCATGTAAAAGGCCTGAAGAGTTCAGGCACCATATGAATGTATAGTTTTTTTGAGAATTCCACAGGGCTGAAGCTAGGTGGTGTGTGTGTTGTGTGACTAGTGTTGTCCCCCAGTAGCTAGCATCAAGAGGTAGTGGCATGGATTTATTAATAAATCACCATCAAGACGAACACATAATCTCTGTGGGAAACATGATTTTGATTACTATCCATCCTTTCTAGAAAAGGAATACATTTCCCACCCTGATCAATCATTTTATCACAACCATTAAATCAGTATAGGGACATCATCTTCTTCCCCGACCCTCTTATTTGGATCTCTAATACGTCAGAGCATTGACCAGACAACCTTTTATCTAGTTCGATCTCACAATGAGTATTTTTCCAATGATATTATGAGATTATGATCCTTTGAATAACCATGCATACATTCTATGATTTTCATTCATGTAATAACTTGTAGAGTGAGCATCGACCAAAAGAAAGTGTTAGTTGAAAATGTCCATTGAATTTATAGGATTAGTTGGAGATTAATCATTAGGAACATGTCTTCATTGTGTGAAAATGAGGAAATAACTATGAGGTAGAATGTGAAGTTGCCATGGAATTCAGCATATGTTTGAATTAACAAGAATGAATCTACTGTTTGAATAATTCCTTGATACTGCATAATTCTCATAGGTAGACACAACTTGAAAAGAAAATCTATGATGGTGTAAGGTAGTGTTATTTTCCTATAAATATCCAAGACCATAGATTGAGGTGTGTGCTTCCTAATTTAGAAGATATCATTTTTATAGAAACAAATCACTATGAAACATAGTTTTGTGAGGATGAGTTTTTCTATAGACTCTATGTGCACAATTAAGAAGAGGAATCCATTGGATTTTAACTTGTGTTTAACAAACTTAAAGGCTTTATGAGGAAACATGTTCATGCTTTTCATTCATGTAATAACTTGTAGAGTGAGCATCGACCAAAAGAAAGTGTTAGTTGAAAATGTCCATTAAATTTATAGGATTAGTTTGAGATTAATCATGAGGAACATGTCTTCATCGTGTGAACATGAGGAAATGACTATGAGGTAGAATGTGAAGATGCCATGGAATTCATCATATGTTTGAATTAACAAGAATGAATCTACTGTTTGAATAATTCCTTGATACTGCATAATTCTCATAGGTAGACACAACTTGAAAAGAAGATCTATGATGGTGTAAGGTAGTGTTATTTTCCTAGAAATATCCAAGACCATAGATCGAGGGGTGTGCTTCCTAATTGAGAAGATATCATTTTATAGAAACAAATCACTATGAAACATAGTTTTGTGAGGATGAGTTTTTCTATAGCCTCTATGTGCACAATTAAGAATAGGAATCCATTGGATTTTAACTTGTGTTTAACACACTTAAAGGCTTCATGAGGAAACATGTTCCTATGAAGTATCTCAGGATAGAATGATAAAAGTATCCTTGTATTGCATGAAGAATTTTGAGACACCGTGAACAAGTGTACACCTACACTATGTCTCACAAAGAATAATATGAATAGTGAAATACACTGTTGCATGAAATAGAGAAGAAAAAACACCCTTTTGGGTTTGCACAAAGTACTTTCACAACTTGGTGTATGGGATTTTGGTTCCGGGTGATTTGTGGTGAATGAGATAACTTGAAGCCCAACTAATTTTAGTCAAAGCTGTTCGAATTTGAAATGGGACCAGTCAAGTTAAATGTGGTTGATAGTGATATTTTCATTGAATATTAGATTTATTTCATGTTGAACATGATTTGAAGTAGGTTTTTTGTGCACACCAAGTAACATGAGTGATACCCAAACATGCACAATAGAGTTTCTATAGTGTGATGGATTATTTGAGAGATCATGGAATTATTTTTATGTTGGTTGAATCTAAGAATTTGTGGAATGGTTTTGTATTGGTTTGTTTGAGTTTTGGTGCTATAGTTTGTATTTTATGGGACACAGAATTCAGTTCATCTCAAGGGATAATTCCAGAAGTGGTTTAGATCAAGGATCTTTCATAGATCATGGCTATCCAAAATTGGAAGTTTGAGAGGGTATGTCATTTTCCATCGGTACTAGGTCTGTGCATCCTTACACAGAACAACTAGCCGAGCAGCGATGAGAAGGTGGAAGCTCTTCTTAATATTTTTGATACTGGGGAGGGGACCTAATTTGTAGATTATAATTGGATTGTTTTTGACCATGGGAAATTGGATTGTGAGGCTTGATTATGTTTTTATGTATTTGATGTCTGTTGGGTTCTCCCTTATCCATTAAAAGGGGTATATCTTAATGAAAGAATTAATTCTCAGTCATGTTTATAATGTATGCATGATATTGTGGGAAATAATTGGTTTTCATGAAATATATATGCACATGCATGAATTCATACATTACGATAAAAGGACATGCATGCATATGTGAAGGAAAAAGGATGTTCATGTGATAATAAAAACATGTTCATGATCATGCACATGTGGATGTGAAAATCATGATTCCAAAAACAATTGAAGTTATCACATAAAATTACTATAAAGAATATAAGTGAATGTTACAGGGGTTTGGTTTCCATGAAATCAGTGCATGAAGATTACATGATTTTAGAATTAAAAATTGGTGACTTGGGGTATGCAAGTATTTTTATTACATATAATATTAAATAAGGGTGTATTCTCCACTTTCACACATAATTGAGATTGGGAACTTCATCACATTTATAGTATCTACCTAAGAATTTGATAAAGTGAGGAAGAAGTATACTTGAAGTGTCTTGATGAATTCATAAATGGTTCATTCTAAGAAAGTAGTGAGTTGAATTGGAAGTTTCATCCTCCACTTATCAATGACTATAAGGCCAATGTGCTTATAATATTTTTGATACAGTAGTAGTTGAAGAAATTATTTAGAGGAACACGATTATCTAGTTGATGCCAGGCCATCTAGTGCAGTAAAGAGATATTGTTTAGTGTGTTTATTAAAAATCTTTGAAGAATTGGTGGTTGAAATCTAAATAACACCATTGAGGACTGATGGTACCAGTAAAAATAACTCCACTAACTTTGGAAGATTTATTTTTTCCTTTCTGAACAATATTATTCCAATTCTAGGCAGTTTTAATCAGTAGAAAACATATATTGATAAGAGAATATATGAAATAACCATAGGTTGATCATACAAAGGTGTATGTATTTTTATCAAACCCCGTAAAAATATTTTTTTTATTGTTTCCTATATTATCTACATTGTATGTTTATGTGATTGTTAAAATAACACAACATATCCATTCCTCTTAACTGGGGTAGTGGTTCGAGAGTATGAGGGATAATTGAAAAGAAAGTAAAACTTGGTAAAAGGTTGGGTATAATGATTCATCCCCCTTTCAGTGTCCCTGCATGATCCATCTAGGCTCCACATTTATTAATAAGGGAGGAGTAAAGGTTCCCTTTTATAGGTGAGGGAAGATATTCTCTTAGAATAACATAAAGTACTAAATAAATATAAAATATTTTTTAATTTAAAGTGGATATAAATTAATATATTTAGAATATTGAATTATTATAACAGTAAATACTATTGTAACATAATATTAAGACATTTTTAGGTGATTCTTTAACCCTTATCTATTAGTTTTAACCCCTAATTAACCCTTTTGACGATTATTATGAAAGTGTTTTACTCTTTACCAGTGAAGATGGTTACCATAAAAGGAAAAGTGAACCATAAGTTGAAAATGGTTGATATTTTAGACTATATACCATTAAATTGGTTGAATATACTATTTTTATGAATTTTAATTAATTTAATAAACTATTATTTAACATAATATACCATTAAATTCATTTTTGGGACTATTCACATATTCGAATTTTAAAAACAAAAAGATTGAAATGGAATTAAAATATAAAATTTTAAAACGTCACTAATATGTTATATTTATCAATAAAATTATTTTTACATAATAATACATCCACATTTTATTACTATTAATATTTTTAAATTCATTTTTTTGAAAAATTACTCCATTGGCATTGTGTAAGCATTTAAGGTAATTATTCCATCAATAAAAATTTAAAATAAATTAACATGATAAAAAAATCAAATAATATTTCAAAAAACAACTTATAACTTAATATAACCTCGTTTTATCCTTGTGATAAAATATTAGAGATATTAAAACAAAGTGAGTGACATTTTGTATTTATTCTTTACTTAAAATAATATCAAGGTAATTATTAAAGAAAAATGGCACCAAATTCCAATATATTAAAATATTAGATGAGGGCAGTCAATATAAAATCATCCCATATAAATAAGGGGGGTTTTAGATATATTTTTAAAGCTTTATCACATTATTTTTAACTATAATTACCTTATTTACCCTTACCGAGGTGAAAATCATTTAACATGGTTACTATTTATAATGAAAAAAATAAAAGGGTCCTATTTAACAAATTTAAATCCCATAATTCCAAATATAAAATAATTTTTTTCAACACTAAATTTCTATAAAATATAATCAATTCACTTTAAAATAATCAGACAAAACCCAAGGAAAACCTTTTATAGGAAAATACATTTTTAGGATTAAAATTTAATTTATTTTTATCCCATGCCCAGTAAACACCATTAGATGAATGTTACAATTTTTTTGAATTTATAATCTATAGATTTAATTAAAATAATTCACCAAATGAGATTAATCTAGTTTTTAGAAAAAAACTCATTATGCTCCTTAAAATATTTTTTTGAGAAAAATATCTGTAATTACCTTTAAATGATTTTATTTTCATTCCAAACAAATTCATAACTAATGGATTAATTTTATAAATATGTAAACAATAATTTTTTAAATTCTATTTAGACCTCATCAAGCCCACTAATCTAACAGCTAGGTGATAACTGTCACATAATATTATTTCAACAGTATGTCATAGTTCCTTTATACATAGTGTTGTGTGTAACATAATCCATCAAAGAAAAAAGTTATTTAAATAAAAAAATATCATAAAATATAAGGGTGTTATAATATACACCACATAAAATAAAATAGGTTCTTAATACCAAATAATTCATAATAGAGTGGAAATTGAGATGAAATCCCTTATCTTATGCTTCTACTTAATTGAACATGCTTTAAAATACTGTATAATAAATTTAGTTTTTTTATACTTACATACCATAACATATACATATTTTTAATATCATATATGATAAAATTATAGCATATTATGAAATATTTTTTTAAATAATGTTTCATTATTATCATTATTTTTGGTGTTTCCACTTAATTTTTTAAATATTTTTTAATTTGGTAGTTACGGTCCTTGTATCTTGATAATATTTATATCATCCCTAGAACATTATTCACTTAATAAATGGATTTATGAAAAAAATACCCCTTTACCTATAAAATATATTTTCTTCATTTATTTGAAATTGAGAATCAATTCATGGTTAATTATACATATTATAACAAATTATTATAAATAAAAGGATAATTAGTTAAATAATACACTATCAATTATTCATAAATTCTTATTTATAAGGGAAAATTTCAAAAATTCATTCTAGGATTATTTTTACATAACATTTTCAAAATTTATATTCATCCTATCATATTAATTTTTTTTTCTTTAAATATTAATTTTTTAATTTTAATTCATTTTCATGGAAATAAAATGTTCACTTAATATATTTTATACTCAAGTGTTATAATAAGGGTATCATGAGAATCAAAACACTTATTTTCTAAATTTCCAAATAGTAGTTCTCATGAAAAGACAAATAGAGTTCCATATAATATTTTACTTCAATAAAATCAAACCCCTTCAAATAATTTTGGAAATACTTAGAAAACAACCACCTTCTCTTTCCAAAAACATCCTTAAAAAAATTTCATTTTTAAAGTTAAAACAAAGACCATGTATTAAATTCACCATCCAAAAAATACATTAAGAAACCCAAAAACACCTTCAAATATTATTTTCAAATGATTTTTTATAAAAAATATATATATGAAATCTATATGAAAAACCCTTTATGAAAATTCATTATTCCCATAGAAACAATTTATATTTTCCTTAAAATACTCATACATAGTTATAGTTTAAAATAAAATGAATTTATAAAACTCAATCATAATACTAATTAAATAATAAAATAATCTACATAGAAACACCTACATAAAAAGGGGAAGGATAAATTTTAAATATGTCACCTTTTATGGAGAACACTCAAATGAGATAAGAAAATATGTTTACGTGTTATAAAAATCAAAACTAAATTTTATAACCATCCCAAATCCAAATTCTATCTTTTATACCAATTTAGGTTTGTAGGTGAAAGGTATAACCTAGTGAAATAAAAGACAAAGAAAATATGAAGATGAAAGAAGACAAATAGGGGAGCATACCTCTAAGAAACCTAGAAAATTTAAGGAAATTGAGCCAAAATTGAAGGTGATAGAGAAGAAACCCTCCGTTGGGCTCCAAGGGGGTCAGTCAAATGAGAGATAGAATAGGACAAAAGAAACGTGTCTTAAAATTGGGAGGGTAGAAGAGGAATTTCACCTTTAAATGAAAACCAGTTAACTAAAATGATTTAAAAAACCATTATCCAACAATGTAAAAATCACTATAAAAAATCACAACACTATATAGAGTTTCCTCACATAGTTTTTACTAATCATACACCAACACTCTAAACCCAAAAGAATCTACATAGTTTTTATTGGGTTTAAAAAAGTTTGGGCCAAACCTTGTGATACATGTGTAAAAATACCATACATGTAAAAAATGAAATGGGTTGGTCCTATTGTGACCCTTACTTTTCAAACATATATATTACATCTAAATAGATGAATATTTATTAAATAACATTATTATACATGGAATAATCGTATAGTTTTAGTTCCTTTTGAAACTTGGATACATAAAAAATTGGTTTATAAATGATCTATATCATCTCTCATTATGTTCTTCATATATATAACCCTTCATAGAAATATCATCTATAAATCCATTATTCATAACTCGAGAAAAGGAAACATAAGAAATTGTGAGACTAGATTCTCAGTAAGGGTAAACAAGGGGGATTTCAATGTTTATATTAGTATAACATGATAATAAGGGCGTGACACGATAAGCTCAACATTTCAAATATATATGTTTCATATCATAGATCATAATTTTGTGTCATGGAATAAAGGCTATCATTTTATAAGACATGAATCATAAAATTATCAAATAACAAGATCTATTAGATCATATAATTGGTATAAGACATCGAATTGTGGTATACACATAAACATATGACATTTTTAACATGTATAAATAGAAATATTAACTTATTAGGTTAAGGACATGAAATCATGCCCTCACATAAAATTATGGACATGAAATTAGGTCCACACATGATCTTATGGACAAGAAAGATGGGTCCACGTATAAACTTATGGTCATGAAACAAGGTCCACACAAGATTTTAGGGACATGAAATCCAAGTCCACACATAAATTTATGGACATGAAACCAAGTCTATACATAATCTTATGGACATAAAAGAAAGGTCCATAGACAAACTTATAGACATAAAAATCACATCCACATATAAAATGTAGAACATGATATTAGGTTCATAAATAACATATTTACATCATGATTTATCCATATATATCCTATTAATTGGAGGGAAATATATGTCCCATCCATAAAATAAATAAAATCATACATATGTGTGATGTAAAATCATAAATCATTCAGAATCCTAGAACTCATGAAAAGAAATGGATTTCATTAAAATTTCATTAAAGTATAACCCCTAGAAAAATGAAACTGGTTTCACCAACATCTTTTCATAATAAATATAAAATATCCAAATAAAGAATAAGGATGATATCCTTAGATCATAACTCCAATAAATTATTAGTTTAATCAAAGAATATTTCCATTGATGAAGAGATACCATTAAAATACCATTAAAAAATTCTAAAGAAAAATATGTTTTCAATTTTTAAAAACCACTTTTAAAAATATAAAAAAGGAGCATGTAATAAATAAAACAAATTCTTAAAGATAACATTATAAATTTTTTAAGGAATATTCAAAGAAATTTGGAATCATGATGCTGGGAAATTCCATTCATGTTTAATAAGCTAAAAAACATTCCTTATATACTTTTTTCAGAAATGTTATAAAGTAACTCATTTAGAAAATGAAAAGAATATTCCATTCAAACCATTTTTAAAAAGTCAAACATGGGTAAAAATGAAATTAAAAAAATCATAAGAGAATAGTAAAAAAATGAACACATTTTTAGAATACATGGAAATGGAAGAGAATTATTACCCAGAGGATAATTAAACATAATAAATCTCGAATAATAATGATATTATAAAATAAAACCCTTACTAATTTGGTAACTTTTGAGTTGTATGCCCCGTGAAATAAATAAATATAGTTGGATATGTAAATACCCATAATAGTAATAATATGTAACATAAATAGAATTCATGGGAGGTATATATTATAAAAAAGTGAACAAGTGGGTAATATCTCCAATGTCCCATATGAATAATAATTTGAAGAAAATCCATTACCTCAAGTTTCGCCTTTACTCATTCATGTTCAAACCTTCTCTTCTTCAGGATACCTCATTTAGATCATTCATTAAGGAACCTAAGGTGGGTATTTTAAGGATTCCAATTCCTAAAGAACTTAGATAAGGTTGTTTTAATAGGAATGTGTATGGATTGGTTGAGCTATATGTCTGAAATTGGTGTAATTAAGTGTATAAGGAGGTTCCCTTTTATAATTAAGGTGTTGGGTACTTTTGGAATTTCTTAAATAAATTCAAAAATAATATGAAACATCTAAAGAAAATGATTAGAAATGGAAATTAATTCAAATAAAAAGTGGATATATTTGAAATGACGTCATAAAATGTATTTTAGTCAAGTTCTTATATCATTTTAATCTTTATTTTTTTATTAACCTCTTGGATAAATATTTTTGAACTTAACCGTGGTAACCACTATTTTAATCACAAAATGTTAACAATGTTACTATAAATGTAAATGTGACTCAAATATGGACCTTGTATGATGTTTAAAACCATATTAAATTATAATTTTTGAATATAATTTTTTTTATGAATTTTAAATAATTTAATAAAATATTATTTTGGAAAAATACTACTAATGTCAATGGTATCAATATTCATTTAACTTGACTTTAAATACATTAATAAAAAGGCTAAATTCGAATATAATCATATAAAAATTTCCTAAAATTTCATATAGGTCTATTAAATTCTTGGTTCACATTAATTATTTTAGATTATATTAGTTTTAGTATTTTAAAAAACATTTATTTTATTTTTAAGTTAATTTAAAAAATACTATATTTGGGTTGCACAAGAATTTAAGGTAATTATATAATTTATAAAAATTATAAATAAATTTATAAAACAAAATTAATTTCATAAGTCTTAAAATATACATTTAAGTTAATTAATATCATGATTTTTCCTTTTATTTACACATAATTGATATTTAAAACTAAATGAGGGACATTTTTGTAACTTTCATTTTGTTAAATATTATAAGGAAACTTTTCATGTAAAAGTGTCCATTAAACAAGAAAATTTCTAACCTAAGGTTATTAGGTTATAATTAATTTCATAACATAAGAATTATGATGAAATATTATCCCCTTATCACTAATGTTTATCCTATATTAACCTCATTTACCCTTTAATGGGGTGATAAATTTTACCACAATTACTATTAAAAATACCTATGAATAAAAGGGACCTATTTACCAAATTATAATCTAATAATTAAAAATCTTTAATGTATTTTATAAAATTCAATACCAATTAGTGAAAAGAATTAATTTTTAAAATAATTGCACAAAACGTGATGAAAACTGTTTTTTGAAAATACAGTTTTCTTAAACATGACTTTTTTGTGTAAAAAATGTTTTTATACCAAATTAAATTGTAAATTTTTTTCCAATTAAGATAATTGTATTAATAATAATATTATATAACTAAATTTAATTTTAAATCAAATTAAAATAGAATGAATATTTTTAAATGGTTGAATTTAAAATAGATTTTTTAATAAAAATCGGTATTTTTTGCTTTACACTGAAAAAAATATTTTAGGAAAGTTTCAAAAATTCACCCTAATATAATTTTGATATTTTTATTTAAAAAATGATATTATTTTTATTTAATAAAATTTATAAAATTTCCAAAAAATTTACTATTGCTTTTTCTCACAAAAATAAATAAAATCATTTTTGTGGAAGACGTAATTTTAATGTATAAAATAAGATCACTAAAAATTGAGTGATTATTTACTAAGAATTAATCAATAAATTTATATTGATTAGTAAATTTATATATATAATTTATAAATTATTTATTCATTTTCATTCCTGCTAGATCAATGGATATGTTAAAATTGTGAAATAAAATAATAATATTTTACTAGTGTATCGTGGTTTGTTTAAACATGGTGTTATGTTTAATGAAATATATTAAATAAATAAAATTATTTAATAAGAAATGTTTTCTAAAATATATAAGTGTTACATTCTGCCTACCTTTATAAATTGTTTCCTCACATTTTGAACTCTTGCTCAGTAATCAAGGGTTTGGCATTTAAAAAATTATTTGTTGAAAACCCACATTGTAAAAAGAGTTAATAAAATTTACTATTAAAAGAGGGAAAGAAAAGTAAAAAATTCATACAGAGTAACACATAACTAGGTTTTAAAATATGAGAACATATGCAGGAAATTAAAACATGTATATAGAATAAAAACCTGACTACCAAGGACTGATAGAGATTGATAGAGAACATGGTGAGAATAAAGTTGACCATAAAAAACTATAAATATATGATGGGTTAAATGAACATTAATTTCTTATTAAGAAAAGTAAACATATATTTTTTTTATCTCAAGGTCCCTTTCCTAAAGTCAATATTCTTTTATTATCTAGATAAATCCAATGAGAAAATAAACTTACTTTATTTCCTTCTATATCATAAGCATAATTTCATCCTTTGGTTATGATTTTATCTACTTCCACATCATATATTACTCTATAAATGGATTTTAAAGACAAATTTTTAATTCCTAAATCACTTTTAATAAATCATGTGATCCATAACTCTTTCCACCAACCTCTAAATATTTACCAAAAACCAAAATGGTTTGTATTAGTTTTGATAAATCAAACTTTAATCTCAAATAATAATATAAAAATTTCCTCTAAATACATTCCAGAAGTAGTTAACCTTAACACTATACCAAAATATTATGAACCATATTCAAAACCCAAAAATAATTTGATCTCATATCCTTCCATGATCTACATAATTTACTTTAATTACTCATAAAGACTCATACCAAAATTAAAATACCTTGACCGTTAATTCTCCAATGTTCACTAAACATTTCCCAAAATTTCACAATAAAATCATATATTATTCTAAAAGTAAATTCACCCAATATTATTTAAATAATATCTTATCATAGCCAAAAATATTTCCATCAGAGGTTTGGGTTCATCCATGCATAGATAGATGATCATAGGTTTATTCAGAATATGATTTGTTTATTCTAAAAATATATGGAATATATGTAGGGAGAGAAAATAAATTCTTTGAATCACATTAAATTTCAATAGAGGATATGATTTTTTAGGGATTATTCATAAAAACTTCAATATGTAATCCCCTATTATATAGTATAAGATTAGTGCACAATAACTATCATGATCTAGTTGAATTGTTGAAATTTCATAAGATTTCCTTTTATCCATTGACTTCATAGGTTTTTGTGACTTACTATCTTCATTAGCCATTGGATTTGGGAATTATTTCACATAGTTCCAAAATACTTTCAATTTATTGAACTAAAGTGTGAATGGTGAACTATTTTGAGCTCTATCTTCATTAATTTAACTATATCGCCTCTTTATATCACTCTGGAATTTGTCTCTCCATTTCCATGATCCCCAGACATGAAATTTTTTCTTATTCATTTAAAAAATTCACTTGATTAATCATTTAAATATTTTTTTAATGTAAGATTTTGAAACTTTTTATTCCCTCCATGTGACAGACCACTAGAGTTTCCATGAAGTTCCATCTTCTTTTTATTATCACCAAAACCTTGAGAGTTTCTAGCTTCCATTTAAACTTTCATTGTATATCTAATTACTTATTAAAAACATTCCCTTAAAATCATCCCATTACATGGACCAAATTTACCCTTTTCCCTTATATTCTTAATAACATTCCACCATTGATCTTATTAATCTTAAAAAAATACAAATAAATAATAATTTTTTTTAAGGTACCAACACCGAGGAATAGAAAACATATTTTATATCATATTGAACAATTTCTCAGCAACCGATAGATTTGATGTCCCAAATAAGGATAGTGGTCATTTTTGAATAAAGGATTCAATAAAATGTTGCTCCCTTATTGTAGAATTTGGAATTTAAACATGATCCATTTTAGCACCAATATCTTGAGAGAGTTGAGTGAGAATAGTCACATGATATTGAATCCAAGATCTCAATCCATTAGATTGATCGTGAAGAAGGTTGTTACATTGGTTATCATTTTTATTGTTTTCTTTTTTCCTTTAGGTTATAGTCATTGAATAGACCCAAAAATCATAGTGTGAGTAACAATAATCATAGTGGAGAAGTAAATAATCCAGAAAACATCATTCTTGGTTGTTTAAATCAGGACACATTTTTTTCAACCAATTTCACCTTAGGTTTAACCTAGGTAATCCAAGATAAAACTTTAGGATGTTATCCTATAATTATAATTATACCTATGGTTCTTACTAAGGTTTTCTCATCCATGTTTCCAAAGGCTAGCTAAACCTTTCTATGATTCCAACTATAGTGACCCGTACTTTTCAAATATATATATTACATCCAAATAAATTAATATTTATAACACAACATTTTGTTCCATGTTTGAATAATTTATGTCTAGGGACATTATAAACATGTAAACATAAACAAATGGTTCTTATATGATCTATATCTTATAACAATAAGTTCTTTATAACTATTACGGCTTCATTAAAATATCATTTCTAAAACCTTTATTCATAAACTAGGGAAAGGGAACATAATAAAGGATGAGGTCAGATTCTCAGTAAGGGTAAACAAGGAATATGTAAATAATAATATAAGAATAACATGAGAGTAAGGGTGTGGGAACATTATCTTAACATTTGAAATCTACACCATGCATATCATAGATTATACTCTTCGTTCATGGAATAAATATTGGAAGCTCATAAGTCATGAATCATAAAAGTATCAATGAACATGAGCTATAATATAATACCATTGTTATAAGACATATAATTTTGGCATATACATAAACTTATAACTTTTTAAACATGTATAAATAGAAAAAAGTTCACTCATTAAGTTAAGGACATGAAATTAGGCCCTCGCAAAAACTTATGGACATGAAAATAGGACCACAAATGATCTTATGGACATGAAATTTAGATCGATGAATACAATTATTGACATGAAACCAAGTCCATGAATGATTTTATGGACATAAAAGATATTTCAAAACATAAACTTACAGACATAAAACCAGGTCCATGTATGATCTTATAGACAAGAAACCTATACCCATCTATAAACTTATGGACATGAAAACTAGCTCCGTACATAAAATTATGAACATGAAACCAGGTTCACAAATAACATATTTTCCTCATGATTTATCCATCTTTACCCAACTAACTGTAGGGAGATATAGGTCCCACTGTTCAGATAAATAAAATCACAAATATGTGTATTGGAAGATCATAAATCATTCACTATCTTAGAACTAATAAAAAGAAGTTTATTTCATAATCATTTCATCAAATTATAACTCACGGAAAAGGGACTAGGTTTCACTAACATATTTTTATCATAAAAATAAATCATCCACAGAAAGAATAAGTATGGTATCCTTGGATCATAACGCCATTAAATAATAAGTATAATAAATTTCAGTTTTCAATGATTAATAAATTTACCATCAAAAGGTCATTAAAACAGTATTAATAAAAATACCCTTTCAAATTTAAAAATCACTTTTCAAAATATAAAAATGATCACATAATAAATAAAATATTTTCTTCATATATAACATTGTACACTTGTAAAGGAATCTTCAAATCATTGAGGCTTCATGATGGAGAATAATTCTATTAGTTATGCATAAATTTTAAAAAATATTCCTTCCATAATTTTTTTTAGAGAAGTCATAATGTTCATTATTTTGAAAACAAAAAATTTCCTTTCAAACAAATTTGTAAAAAGTCAAACATGGGTAAACATAAATTTAAAAAATAATAGAATAATATAAAAAAATGTGATTTTTTTATAAACCATGTTTATAGAAGATATGTATTTCTCAATGGAGACTTAAACATAAAAAATAAAAAATAATGATGATATTGTGAAATAAAAACCTTATTACTTTGATATCTTTCGAATTGTAAGCCCCACGAAAGAAATAAAAATATATAAATATGTAAATTCCCAAAACATTTGTAAAATGTACCATAAAATGTATTAATGGGTAGTATTTACACTTAAAAAATAAATAATAAGTGAATATTGCATTTGTCCCATAGAAAAAAATTTGATACAAAAATCCCTTACCACAACTTTTTCCTTTCCTCATTCACATTCAGACCCTCTCTTATTCAGGATACCTCCTTTAAATCCTTCCTTAAGGAACCTAATTTTGGTCTTTTGAGGAGACAAGTACCTCTTAAACATGAATAAGGATGTTGAGAAGAGTAATGGGTGTGTTTTTGTCGAGTAATATGGCTCAAAGTTATGTCAAGAAGTGAGGGAGGTGGTGCATTTTTATAATTGAGGTGAGGGATACATTTGGAATTTCTTAAAAAAATTAAAATTTAGTAAGACTATTCTAGATCCAAAAATTTCCAAATGGTGATGAGTTTGGAGAAAAATACTCTTGGTTTTAAATAAAATCATCTAATTAAATTTAGAAATTTTTTTATAGCACTGTTGTCCTTATCTTTTTGATTAACCTCTCAGTTAATTATTTTAAACATTAACTAGAGTAACAACTATTTTAATAAAAAATGTTTAATAATGTTACTATAAATGAACAAATGACCCATAAATGTAATATTGATTATTTTTTCAAACTTATTCTATTAAAATAGAGTAAGATAATATTTTTATTAATTTTAAATATTTTAATAAATATTACGTTGATAAAATACTATCATTTTCAATTTTGACACTATTCATCTAATTTGAATTTAAATACATCAATACAAAAGTAAATTTTGAATATAATACATTAAAACTTATATAAAATGTTATATAGATCTATAAAATTCATGGGAAACATTAATTATTTCAAATTATACAATTTTTAGTACTTTAAAAATCATTTATCTTATTTTTATGTTAATTTATAAAATTACTATTTTAGCGTTACACAAGCATTTAAGGTAATTATATAAATTATAAAAATTATATATAAATTTATATCATGAGAATAATTTAATTCATATGAAAATTGATATTTATTTTCATTCATATCATGAATTTGTTTTTATGTGTAAACATAATAGATATTTAAAACTAAGAGAATGACATTTTGTATGTTTCTTTGCTTTAAATTTTATAAGGGTCATTTTAATGGAAAAGTTTCCATTAAACAAGTAAATTTTAAGACTAAGGTGATTTTAGTAGAATTAAAATTTTAAAATATTAATTATGACGAATAATTATGGCCCCTTGACTTAGTTTTAAACATGATTAATCTCATTTACCCTTTAACGAAGTGATGATTTTTTGAATAGTTACAATTCATAATGCCTATAAGTAAAAGGGACCTATTTATAAAATTTCAACCTCTTGATTAGAAATGTAGAATAAATTTTATTAAATTCTATAACTATAAGTGGAAAAGGTTAATTTTTAAAATTAGTGCGTAGAACGTGATGAAAAAGTCTTATAGAAAAATACAGTTTTTCTTAAACATGACTTTTTTTGTATAAAAATGTTTTTATACCAAATTAAATTATTGAATTTATTAAAATGAGACTAATTTAATTATTAATAATAAATTATAACAAATTTTACTTTTAAAATAAGATAAAATAAAACCGATCTTTTTAAATGGTTGAAACAAAAATATAGTTTTCAATAAAAATCGTTATTTTTCACTATACACTGGAAAATGATTTTGTTTTTCAAAAAAATCACTAAAATACAACCTAATATAATTTTTATATGACGATTTAAAAAATTATATTATTTTTATTAAATAAAACTTATTTAACTTCTAAAAATTAATTATAATATTTTTTTACAAAAATAAATAAAATCATTTTTGAAAAAGACATATTTTTGAATCATAAAATAACTATACTAAAATTGAGTGATTATTTACTAAGAATTTAAATATTTCATAGAGTTATTAATCATATCAATACCCACCAATTTAATGAATGGATTATAATTTTCACATTAAATAATAATATTTTAATAGTGTATCGTGGCTCATTTAAACTCGGTGTTGCATGAAACACAAGCTATTAAAGGAATAATAATATCTAAAGAGAAATATTTTATAAAATTTTAGTGTGTTATAGGTCCCATCATAAGACTTGAAGCCTGGTTAGACCTTAAAATTTCTTTCAAATCATACAAATTGGAAAAATTTCCATAATTTAAAAAATAAAATCTCAAAGTTATCAAAACTAAAATTAACCCAAAATTAAATAATATAAACCTCATAATAGTAACATGACAAGTTAAAATCTCACCACTACACTACTTGGGACCTTGAGAATGTACTTGTTCTAAAGTAAATGTTATTGTAAAACTAGAACCTCTACACCTCAAAACATGAGGCAATTGTGTTGAGAAAAACTTTAGAGGTTGTAAGTAGAAGGAAACCATTCAACTCAATCCACTATTAAACTAACCACCTAAAATACTCATACAATGAAACACAATTTCTTAAATAACACCAACAATTACAAAAAACAATCATAATAAGAACTTTTATACCAAATAACTAGTGGAACTTAGACCTATTATATGTCTCCCCTCCATATTGAATTCTTCTAGAATTGTGGAATGAAATTAAAAAATTCTAAAAGAAACCACCACCAAAGATGAACACCATCCGAAAAACTAAACCGATCATTACTAGAAAAACTAATCAAACTCCCAAGTGGGACAATTCAAATAAAAAACTAACATCCACATATGAATCCAATCAAAAAACTACACAAGAAACCTTCTTTCCAAAATGGAATGAAATATAAAATCCTCAAACCAGCCTCAATAAAATAAAGACTAGTTTTAAACCTTGGTCACCACACTTCATACAATTAAACTAGGATTACAACCATGGAGAACCATCTCATCGAGATCCCATAGATAAAAATGAATCTGATATGTTCTTATCGAGATGAAAAACTAGTGTTTTCTACTCAATCATTAAACCAAGTTCTCCCCATGATCAACCCATTAATAATTTAGTGATTAATTGATAAACGTAACAACCCAAACTGTTATGAATGAAATTATCCTTTTTTTTAATTAAAGCTCTGATTATATAAAATGGTTATAGAAAAAATATTCACTTATTTTTATTTTATTATATAAAATTTGATTTTAAATACTATTAAGTATCATTTCTGTTGATAATATAGCTGTTGAATAGTGATCACATGATTAGAATAAATATTGGGTTTTAACAAATCCAATTGACACAGAAAAATGAACTGATAATGTCAACCATTAGGATTGTACCCTAAGAATCCCATTTATTAGAGAATTTAATGGAGATAGAATTTATGGGATTCACCCTTTACCAAGCCAAAGGTGATATCCACCAACTTAAGCATGAGAAAAAGCATTCACAGGAGAAGTTCAAACTCATTGAGTTCACGACCCAAACCATGTTCACAAAAACCACCCCATGAAAGTCATACCATCACACACATTACTCTTAGATAGTTTTATGGTGAATTAAATGGATATGTATCTAGACCCTATAATTATTATTATATAAATTATTGTGTATAGAATTATGAATATATTTTCATCATGTTAATGTTACTTTGTAAATAATTTTTATTTCAATTAAATAAAACACATATAGTAATTTTTTATATTCAAATTCAATTAAGGAATTTATTTTAATTAATTAATGGATTTTTTAAATAAATAATATTTTGATAAAATATTATTATGTTTTTAAATATAAATAATCATATAATGTTTATGAAGTCCAATGTAATTTTTATAAGGGTTTGAAAACCGTCATTGTCAAAAAACCTATCATTTTCAATATATGTCGGTTATTATTTTGAAATTGAAACTTTAAATATTTATAAAACTATTTATATATAATTAATATTATTTTAGGAATAAAAACATTGAAATTATCCAATAGTAAATTTTTGATAATTTTATGAGATAATTGAATTTTCAGGTAAAAATTACATACTATATGAATATACGTTGTGTATTATGAAATTATAATGACCTGAAAGTAATGTAACAAAAACTATAAATGGTATTGTAAAATCCATGACTTATTTTAATTTTTTTAATTTTATTTCCATTTTTTATTTGTTTTTGTGGTTTCCCATTCATTTTGTTGGAAATGGGGGGTTTTCGAAATTTGGGCCAAACCGTGAGCCCATTTCCAGATTTAAAAATATTTTTTTTCTTTTATAACTATTTCATTTTTCAACATTTTACACCCATTATACTTCCCAATTGACATAACAAGGTATATTAAAACCAACATATAAATTTGGACCCCATTGAAATCCATAATAATGATGGATTTGAGTTTTTTATTAAGGTGTCGGGCCAACCCAAAATCCCATTTCTTGATTTAATATTATTTTCTAATTATTTAATATCTCATTAAATTTTTAATTTTTTTGGTGATTCCAACTCTAACCCGAGACCAATTACCCAAGTCACACTCCAATTCTCTCTTCTACCTCTTTAGAGATAATATTCATCCCAAATTAGGTAAAAACTTCTATGGATGTCTCAAATCTCTCAGATTTGAAGAGGTAAATTGTTTCTTTCATAACTCCTTTAATTTTTACTATTTTCCCTCCATTTAAGTTCTAAAAATACCTAATCATCCTTATTTGAACCTCAATTTAATTTTTGGATATTTTTAAATTCATATACTGGTGTATTTTGGGCGTTTTATTCAAGATCTCTCAATTAAGTGAGTTTTCTCTCATGTTCCTCACATTTGCTTAGGGTTTCTTCCACTTTTATTGTGGTTATAAAATTCTCAGAAGTTAGGGTTCGTACCTAGGGTTTTTATTTGAGTTTCTTGGTCTAATCATGAGGTTTTAGGTGGAGTTTAACTCCATTGTGGTGTGGCGGTGGTGTGATTGATGTTTCACAGAAATAAATGGGGGTTTTGACACAAAAGGTAGCTGATTCCACGTGTAATCAATTATTGATGAGTTAGATTGATCGATTTATTAATTTAACATGTTCCTAAAATGTTTTGTGTGGTGTGAAAACAATTTCTGGTGGCATTTGTTAAGAATTTAGTATTAAAGTAACATTTTTCTTGTAGTTGTGTATTTATCAAATGTAACTCATGTGATATCTTTTGTGGTAGTTTTATAAAATATGAAAGTGATTTATTAGTTGTTTAAAGGGGAATACAATTCTGGTTTGGTAATTATTTAGTGTGATTTTGGCCTTGAAAGAGGGTTTTGTAATAAGTTTTATGTGCAAAAGAATGTTATACCCCTTGGGATTGATTTATGAAAATTTTAAATGATTTATTGAGTTAGACATAGTGGGTAAAGAATGTAAATGTACTATTTCAGTGAGTGTATTCACCTAATATGGTATTTTTAAAGGAAAAGTGGTGCTTTAAGATGTAAAACATTTTTACAATGTTTTATAAATTGTAAAGGGTTTTATTAAATTACAAGAAAGGTGTGAAACATGTTTGTGGGCTATTTTGTGAGAGTATGATGTGAAAAATTATTTTTTTTAAAAGTAGTATTATGTTACATGTGTGTGGTCTGTTTTGTGGTTTGAACTATCTTGTAAAGGTTTTATAAAATTTTTAAAGGATTTTTTGAAGTGTGAAAGATATGCGAAAAGTGTTGTGGGATTTTTTGGTAGGAGTATGATTTCAAAATGAATTTGAATGAAAAAGGTGATTATGTGACTTGTGTGATATAAATGTGCGATTTTTGGTGTGTGTGTTACTTAGAAGTGGTATTTTCATGTGAAAATTATAATTCATGTCTTGTGAAACTTGTTTTAGAAAAAGAGGGAACACCTAGTTATCTAAGTGGGTGGACGTGTACTAGAATGCTAGTGATCCAGTGGGGTTTGGCATCAGTTTCATGTAGAAAGTTTGAAAATGACAACACTAAATAAAATATGATGATGATGATGATGATGTTGGGGGATATCTAGGTTTTGGGTATGATCCCTACTACTGTCTCGTGTGCACGAGAAAAGATATTTTTATTGTTACTTTCACCAAGACATGAGGTACGTGGAACCCACATCGAGCTAGTGCCTAGGGGTTATTTTCCATTGATTATTCTCATTAGATAATTTATTCTTACTATCGACATATGGTACGATTTTATTGGAAATTACATAGCTTTGAAACTCTTTTTAAAAGTGTTAATTCTTTAAAGCATCCCACTTGAAAACAATTTTTATTTACAGTTGTATCTCTTTAAAATTATTATTAGCATATCATGTTTATGAATACTTACAAGATTTTCATATTTCAATGTTTATCCCATGGAATCCTTTTGTGGTGTAATCCTACCAGGATTTGGATTACACCCTACTTACACCTTTGTGTGTAAGTAGACTTGGATATTTTTGTCATTGGTTTGGGTACAACATTTTTTGCCGATTGTTTGGGTTTTTAGTGGTCCTTCATGATGCAGTGTTATGGAGATGGCATGAGGGCAATGACTCTTTCCATGAGGAGGTTCTTGGGATATCCATTTTGGGTTTCTTTATTTGTTATAATCTTTGAGATGTTTTTTAAATTAGGTAATTCAATTCTGAATTTTTGTAAAAGAAGGTTTTTTTTGAAAAATCCAGATTTGTTATATAGGACTTTATTAGTGTTTTTTGTTTATAATATTGGTTAAAGCATTCCTAAATTTCATTTATGATACCTAGGAACTTGTGTCAACCTTTGGGGATTGAGAACACCCTTAAGGCCATGTCGCATACTATTTTGGGTTCCAGTTTTGATGGCGACCAGATTCAGTTCGTGACAAAATGGTATTATGGGAGGTTCGATCTCCTAGGTCTTGTTATTTAGGGAAGATTTAGGATAGTATGAAGTTAGGGTTATAGGGTATTGAAATTACAATTAAGAGTCTGGTTCCTGGGCATCACACCTCATTATGTGATTCAAGTCATCAGGGGATGTTGGGTTTTATCTAATTCCTTTGGTTTTCTTGGTTTGATGACAATTAGGGGAAACAAAATGATAGTTGGGCTAATGGTCTTAGTGAACTTGTAGGGGCTGGAAAGCCATGTGGTGCCAGAGATATTTACCTAGAACACTATTTGTGATGGTGAAGTAATTAGTTAATGGCTTCTAACTATATGTCCATTTCACCCACCAAAACTAGCTTCCCCTCACCTCGTCTTGTGTCCATTAGTTCTGAAATCTTGGAAGTTTGGTTTAAAAAAATGACTTGGTTTTAAGAAGCATAAAGTTTTTTTGAAATCATTTTCTGATAAAGACGGAATGGTTTGATTTGTGAAATGGTAGAACTGAATTTTTAGAGTTTTTTTGAAATGGAAAATGGTGTGTTTACACCTAATTTGAAAGCAGGAACCATATTAAAGTTGGTTTTGAAAAAGTTTTTACAATAGAGGTTTCTAAACTATTGAAATGTGTTTTAATGGGACATATTGATTTGGAGTTAATGCGTGGAATTTGGAAATGGATTTTAATTTGGTAACTAGATATCATTTGAAAAGATTTATTAAATTTTGGAATCTTTTTTTAAAATGAGAAGATTTCAGTTCCCAATTTAAGATGGATTTATGAAATGGAATTTATCATGAAATTAGAAGTATTTTGAAAGAGGTTGAAATGTTTTGAAATTAATTTACATGAATTTAAAGTGAGTTTTTATTGAATGATTGTTTATCTTTTGAAATGTTTCAGAAGACATAAATTGGGTTTTGATTTTGTGGATATTGGTCTTGAGAAAAAGGAAGTATCTGTTTAATGTTTTGTTTGTTGAAAAGTGGATGGAATTTTTATTTTAACCTTTGGTATTTCTATGAGCGACCACATTCATGGGTTTATATGGGGTGATGGATGGTTAATGGAACAAATAGATGAGTTCTGGGATGGATATGAGGAGGGTGCCCAATGTGGCATGGAAACAAGAATGTGTGAGGCCCGGGGGTACCATAGGTGGATGCACTAACCGCCGAGCCATTTGTTTTCAAAGTGATGATTTTAAGGGAAAACATGATTTCTTAATGAATGGTTTATGATGGTGCATCTTATGTGTTTTTATAAATGTTGTTTTTTTGGAATGTTTTGAGTCCAAGAACCCATGTTGTTTGAACGGTGTTTTGGGTTTGGGTTTGGTCGGTAGATGGGTTAAAGGACTGGTTAGTGGTCTCGTTATAAGAAATGTTTTAGGATGCCTTTACAGTGGATTCCTTCATGTGTTTGAATCTGTTTTGTGGTATTTATTGACCAATGGAATAGCTCAGTTGGGACCTTGGATTATCTCATTGGATAAGGAACACCCCCATTAAGGGTTAGCGCACAATTAAAGTGAAACCCAGATTGTTTCTTCGTTGGATGGTCCTTTAGTTGATTAATATAAGGATTATTTTTATTGCGCTTTGGTGATTGAGTCTACCCAATTTTTCTTTCTTGGTTTTGTGGATCCTCTCATATTGGGAGAGTGGTCATGGGAGGTTGAAAGAGACCATAGTTCCTTAAGTTACCTAAGTCGTCAAAGGTGACAGTAGTTCGGGGTTGTCAGTGATGGATGTTCTCTAAGAGGGACTCTGAGTCCTTTGTTAGTCTCTTAAATGTGGGGGATAATGTTAAGGCACCCGTTTGGAAAATCTGGTCAATAGAGGTTATTATTTCCATTTTCCAAAATCGTGTGCTGTTTGGGACTTAACATAAGATCCCATTCCTTTTCTGGTTTCTATGAGTTGCAATGGTCATGTTCAGTGATTCCTTGGGATTTTGTGTGCTCATTCGACTGAAAGGTGAAGGTTGTTCAATCCTCTAAGAGTATCCTCTTTTGGTAAGGATGTCTCCCTTAATACAATCTCAACATTCTCTATTTAGAGGAAGGTGTTTCCATAATCCCTTTCATCTTTTTATTTGTAATCTGAGGAAACACGGGTTGATGTGTGTGCATATTGTAAGACCTTGTTTCAGTAAAATGTTGGGTTATGGTAAAGTGAGGTTGGAGTGTGTTATGTCTCGTTGAACCCATTTGGGATCTCTGTGTAGTTGTTTGTGTCATCGGAAGAAGAAATTCCATTAAGGGTTTTCAAAATCATAATTGAAATGCCAAATATTCTTATATCCTTTGATCTCCATCAATAGGTCCTGGAGTGAAGCTGGTGCATAGTCTGAGAAATCCCTGGGTCATTAAAACCTTTGGTTTAATTCTTATCCTTAGTATCAAAAATGAGAATAGTTTAAACCTCTAGTGTCCCCATCTTGTTCTTGTTTTTCATGTTTGGTGGTAGAGGTGGGAGGACATCATTTCCATGTTGTAGCCTAATTTCATACATTCCACCTTTGGTTTCCTTTGAGTTTTTGGAGAAAAGTTTGAAATTTGGGCTGGGCAGATTAATGTTCACTATTTGCGCACTGTTAGTAGTAACAACACACAAACCTAGGGAACCATGCAATTGGAGATAGTAGCTATCGCACAGTCACTACAAAGATATGCACCATGGACCATGTAATTGTGCAATGTTTCCCCTTTGGACATAATGCTCGACACCGTTAGTGTATGGTTTCCCAACCCGTGCGGTCTAACCGTGCGCCCATGCCAACTCTTTAAATTTTGGGGTCTATTCATGTCAGATCATGCTATTTAGTTTGGATGGTTGGTTCTTATGGTGGGGAGACCCACTAGGGGTATCATTTAAGTTATTTTGGAAAAATATATTGAGATTATACCCCTTATTTTAGGGATTCCTTTTGGGCCTCCCCCTATTAGTGTCCTGATTCCGTCTCGTGAAAATTTAAGTTTTCTCTTATGGTGGGAGCCTATTTGTGTCTCCCCATATCAGTAACTCAGTTTTTTACTTGATCTTGGATTGGTGTTAGGTAGACTCATTTGGATCTATCGAAGTACGGACATCTTCCTTGGGTAAAATTTGGGATTGGAGAGCGCACAACGGTTTAGTTAATGTTTGGTCAGTGTACCCTTATTCGATGTTGTTGTTTGTTTGGGAAAACTACTTGAGTCTTATTTAGATGGTGTTTCAGGTGTTTCATTTGGGATGAATTCAGAATTTGATTAATCATTACAGGAAAGTGGAGTATGTTTTGGATTGTGAGAGTATTCGTTTTTTGACTGATCAACTGCAGATATCTTCTCTTTTTAAGTGGTGGTGAAACTTGGCAAAGGAGTCCATTTTGGCCGTTCGGTTGGGTTTAGTTTTTTCCTTTGGCCTTATTGTGTCTTTCCTAGGGAGGAAAGTTTTATGGTGGGATAATTTTAACATCCCTGACTTCTTTTAAATGTATTTTTAATTTAATTTCCATTCTTTCTTTTTTGGGGGGGTTTCTGATGCATTTTAGTGGAAATGGTGGGTTTTTAAAATTTGGGTCAAACCGTGAGCCCATTTCTAGATTTAAAAATAATTTTTTTTCTTTTATAACTCCTTCATTTTCAAAATTTTACCCCCATTTCACTTCACAATTGGAATCCAAAGGTATATTAAGATCAACATATAAATATGGATCTCATATGAATCTATAATAATGATGTATTTGGGTTTTTTATTAAGGTGTTGGGCCAGCCCGAAATCCCATTTCTTGGTTTAATTTTTTTTTAATTCTTTAATATCTCAATCAATTTTTAATTTGTTAGTGATTAAAACTCTCACCCAGGACCAATTACCCAAGGCACGCCCATAGAATCTCCTACACCTATGTGAAGCTCATATTTATCTCGAATTAGGGAGAAACTTCTCTTGATGTCTCAAATCATCCCGATTTGAAGAGGTAAATCGTTTATTTCATAAATCCTTAATTTTTTATTCTTTTACCTACACTTCAGTTCTCAAAAGACCTCATCAGAATTATTCTAACCTCAGTTTAAATTTTGAATGTTTGGAAATTCAGTTAATGGTGTATTTGGGGCGTTTTCTTCAATATCTCTCAATTAAGTGAGTTTCCTCTCATGTTCCACCCATTTACTTAGGGTTTATTCTACTTTTCTTGAGGTTATAAAATTTTTATAAGTTAGGGTTCTTTCCTAGAGGTTTTATTTTAATTTATTGGTCTAATATTGAGGTTTTGGGTGGATTTTGACTCCCTTGTGGTGTAGCGGTGGTGCAGTTGATGTTTCACACAACAGATTAGGGATTTTGACACAAATGGTTGACGATTCCAGGTGTAAGCAATTATTTATGAGTTATCTCGATTGATTTATTAATTAATCATGTTTATAAAATTGTGTGTGTGGTGTGAAAACTATTTTTGGTATAATTAGTTAATCCTATAGTCTTAAAGTTACATTTTTTTCTTGAAGTTGTGTATTTTTCAAATGTAACTCATGTGATATCATTTGTGGTAGTTTTATAAAATATGAAAGTGATTTATTAGTTATTGAAAGAGGATTAAAAATATGGGTTGGTAATTATTTGGTGTGATGTTGGCCTTTAATGAGTGGTTTGAAATATGTTTTATGTGAAAAACATGGTTATACCCCATGGGATTGATTGATGAAAATTTTAAATGATTTATTGAGTTAAAAAAGTGGGTAAAGAATGTAAATTTATAGTTTTGGTGAGTGTGTTCACCTAATATGTGTTTTTAAAGGTAAAGTGGTGATTTAAGACATCAAACATTTTTAGAATGTTTTATAAATTGCTGAAGGGTTTTAATAAATTGCAACAAAAATTGAGAAACACGATTGTGGGATGTTTTGTGTGAGTATGATGTGTAAAATGAATTTTGTTTGTGAAAGTAGTATTATATGACATGTTTGTGGGATGTTATGTGTTTTTAACTATCATGGAAAGGTTTTATAAAATTTTTAAAGTATTTTTTGAAGAGTGAAAGATATGATAAAAGTGTTGCGGGCTGTTTTGGTGTGAGTATGATTTCAAAATGTATTTGAATGAAAAAGGTGATTATGTGACTTATGTGATATACATGTGGGATGATTGGTGTGTGTGTGAATTGGAAGTGGTATTTTAATTTGAAAATTATATTTCTTGTCTCTTTTAACACGTTTGAGAATAAGGGGGAACACCCGTGTATCTAGGTGGGTTGATGCTTACTAGTATTATAGGGATCCCATGGGTTTTGGCCTCAGTTTCACATAGTAATTTTGACGATTAAAATACTAACTAAACTATTATGATGATTATGATGTCGGGGGACCACTAGTTTATGGGTATTATCCCTAATAGTGTCTTGTGTGCATGAGAAAAACTATTTGTATGGTTACTTTCACCGAGATACGAGGTACCTCACACCCACATCGAGCTAGTGCCAAGGGGTTATTTACCGTTGCTTATTATCATTAGATAATTTATGATTACAGTCTTGATATAGTATGTTTTTATGGTAAATTCAGTATAATTGTCACTCTTTTTAAAAGTTTTTATTTTTTAAAGTATCCCACTTGAAAATATTTTTTATTTAAATTTTCATCTCTTTAAAAATATTATTAGCATCTCATGTTTATGAAAAATTGCATGCTTTTAATATTTGATTGTTTATCACATGGAATCCTTTAATAGTGTAATCATTATAGGATTTGGATCACGACCTACTTATAACTTTGGGTGTAAATAGACTTGGTTATTTTTGTCGCAGGTTTGGGTACAACTTTTTGTGCTGATGGTTCAGGTTTTTGGCGGTCCTTCGTGATGCAGTGTTGTGGAGATGGCTTAAGGGTGGTGCCTATTTCCATGAGGAGGTTCTTGTGCTATACATTTTGTGGTTCTTCATTTTTCATAGTATTTGAGAATTTATTTAAATTATGTAATTCAATTATGATTTTTTATAAAATATGGTTTGTTTTGAAAAATCCAGATTTGTTATATTAGACTTGTTTGTTGTTTTATTGTTTATAATATTGAGTTAATCATTCCTGAATTTAATTTTATGATACCAAGGAACTTGTGACAGCCCATGGGGATCAATAACACCCTTCGGGCCTTATTGCGGACCATGTCAGGTGCCAGTTTTTGGGGTGACCAGATTCGATTCGTGACAGGTATCCATGAAAAAATATATGTTTACCTTTAAAACAAAGCAATTTTAAGTTTATTTTATTTATTTTATAAATCTATTGGGAGTCCTACAACACAATAAATATATTTTAAGTTTTTAAAATAATATCTTTAATAGTGTGACTCACCTCCACATAATAAAAGGAATTATTTAGTTAGCTTAAACCCTTAAAATTGTAAAATAATGTAAAACACATCCATTTGGAATAAGCCATGGGAAAAAAACCATGGGATTGTTTGTAGTTTTGGTTATTTTATCATGTGGTGTTAAAAACCATAATAATAAATAAATCCTCCTATTTTACTGTACAATCTCACCCAATCTCACATTTCTCTTCACAAAAAATCCTTGGTTCACAACTATAATATTCCCTCTACTCTCTAGAGTCCTCCCAAGGCACACCAAAGTTCTAAAGAAGCCCCTACCAATATTTTGAAGTCACACACTACAGTATGGGATCCACACCTTGTAACGACCCGAAGTTTCATTATTGGAAAATCCCTCTTGATCCAGTTAAATGTTTCTTTATGAAAAATGTTTTTATAAGATGTCAACTTCTTTAAGTTTTACGTTAAGATTTGTGACCGTTACTTTTATAGCCGTTGAACAGTGATCATCTGGGTAGTTTAAATATAAGGCTTTAATGAACCAATTTTCTACTCAGACAAAGGAAGCGATGGCCTCATCCAGTAGAATTGCCCCTTACGAAGCCCATTTGTCGGAGCTCGGAAAGGAGGTGGCATCTTTGGGCTTTGCCCTTGACCAAGCCCAAGCTGAGCTTCATCAAGTCAAGCTCGAACGTGATCGTCTACGGGAAAAATGGAAGTTGATAGAGATTACCACTCGAGCAATGTTATCCGAGCAACCCCAAGAGTCTGTCACCATCGCACACCTTACCCTTAGGTCTTATGCGGCTATTTTAAGGGGTTATGTAACAAATAAGTAGCACCATGTTCATGTACATTATTTTTTGTATATAATAATGAATATAATTTCTAGTCATTTTTGATGCATTGTAATTAGTTTTTAAAGTACAAATGATGTTTTTAGTTATTATTTAATTAAGAATTATATTTTATTAAATTAAAGGATTTTTGAATTAAATAATATTTTAATAAAATATTATTATTAATATTAAATTAATTTTTATTAAATATAAATGATCTTATAATTTTATGAATGCAATTAAAATTTTTATTAAGGTTTGAAAGTCATTTCTGTCAAAACCCGTGAATTTTTTTATAAATGTCGGTTTTTATTTTAAAAGTGAAAATTCACATATTTAGAAAATTATTTAGATAAAATAAATATTATTTTTGGAATCAGGACGTCGAAATTATCCAACGGTGAATTTTTCATAATTTTCTGAGACAGTCAAATTTTTGGGTAAAAATTAAATACCATTTAAATATATAATGTGTTTTATGACATCATAATGACCCCATGGTGATGTAATAAAATACCATAATCCCTATGTTCGGCCAATATGTGTTTTATCATTAAAATAATGAGGTTTTGGGTTTGTTTGACTCACTTTTCAAAGCATTAATGGAGCCCTCAAGACTTATTCAACACTTTGCCTTTTTAAATTAATTTCCATGGGAGTGTGACTCACCTCCACATAAGCAACCCTAATTTTTTAATAAGTTCGGACCTTGGACTTGTAAAATATTGTTTTCCTCTTTCCTTTTCCAGAAACCATGGGCTAATACCATGGGATGGTTTGTGGTTTGGATTATTTTAATATAAGGGGTCCCAAACCTAAATAATAAAGAATTCTCTCACCTTTCCTATATAAACCCACCCAAGCTCCCACTTCCTTCTCACTCAAAGCCCTTGAAGTTCGTCCAACCTCTGCCCTACTCTCTCTAAAATCCTCTCAAGGTTCCCCAAGCTCCCAATAAGCCTCTCACAAGCCTCTCTCTAGACTTTGGAAGCACACTTCCAAGTAAGGGGTTTTCTTCCTTTCTCATTTTTTTGTCAATTTTCTTTAAGTTGTATTTCCCTTTTTATTTCAATTATGAATGTTGGGGTATGGTTTCTCACCTCCCCCATACTGCCATATTATTGTTTTAATTATGGGAGAACCCTTTCTCTCTCATTAAATGCCTCCCATGTACACCCGTTACTATGCCGAAATTCCGAAAGGAAATTCCCTCTCTTCTTTTACATTCAAGCAATACTTTTGTATCATGAATCTAAATTCCATTTATATTGTTGGGACATGTATATATATGATCTCCTTACTGTCCATTACATGTAAATATGATGAGGAACCCCTTTCTCTCTCATCAACCTTTTTATGAATTCTTATGTCATGCCGTTATGATGCCGAAATCGCACCGATTTTCTAAGCCAATGTCTTTGTGTAGTGAATACCATGCCCATTTCTCCATCAAGGGTATTCACCTTTATGCACATTTACATATTGATTATAAATTTTCATGTATGAATTCCACATTCCTTTACCGTGGAAGAAATGATTATGTTTTATGAATCCATGTTTTATGATCCATGTGGCACACTTATGCATGAAATGAAATGTTTAAGAAGGGTGCGCCCTGATAGCACTCCAATGAATTGGGTAAAGTATAGTGTCATGATACTTCATGTGCAATGAGTGTTGACTCATGCTAATTCAAGTGCAACGAGGGTTTACTCGTGCTTCAAGTGCAATGAGGGTTTACTCACGCTCCATGTGCAATGAGCCTTGGCTCATGCTAATTCAATGTTAAGTGTTGTTGCCACATTTCCATGTTATGATTATCATGCTTTATCATGCCTTTATGTTCATGTCTCTCTTATGATCTATTGATATGCCTATTGCCTAACATGTATTGTACTCCTCATGTTATTCATTATGTACTCCCTTGCTGGGCTTTATATCTCACCCTTTTCTTATGCATGTCCTCAGGTTATCCCATGCAATGCTAAGTACGAAGGAATGTAGTGGTCATGTAAAGGAAGTTTTCAATAAGGATGTTGTATTTCAAGTTTAAAGTTTTTATGTAATGATCCTAATCCCCAAAGACACTAAACCTCTCGATCTTCTTTGTTGTATCAAGTGAAGTTTTATGTAATAAAGCATGTTTAAGTTGTAATAAAAAGTAGGGTTGTTATACACCTTCCTCTCCTTTCAAATTCAAGAACCTATTTTTAAATTAGTTTTTTTGATTTAAATTGGATTTATTTTAATTCATTTATTACCATTCTATTACTTTCCAATTTATTTTATTTGAATGATGGATCGTTTATCCTCCCTTATTTGAACCCTTATATAAGCCGTTACTATACTGTAATTTCATATGGGATCCTCAGATTATCTTCTTTATTAAAGTTTCTTTATGAACTTATGCATTCTATTTCCATTTCCTAAAGTTGATAATTGTATTTATATTCCTCTATTATTGTCTATTTGCTTTCCAAATTACGGGAGATCCATTTCTCTCTCATCAACCATTCTTATGAATTTTTAAGTAATGTTGTTGTGCTGCCAAAATTTCAAAGTAATTTTATAGTGAATACCATACCCATTTTAATATCATGGGTATTCAACTTTATGAATATATACTAATTGATTTTGAAGTTACATGTATGTATTATACATTCCTTGATTTTGGAATAATTTATGATGATGAATGAGTCTATGTTTTATGATTTATGTGGCACACATAAGTATAAGAATGAAATGAATATTATGGGTGCACCTAGATAGTGCTCCAACGCATTGGGTAATGGTTAGTATCATGATATGTCATGCTGGGATAGGGATTGAAAATTATTTCTTTATTGTAATTTATCCACCATGATGACTTGGCGGGGTTATCCTTGACCTATGTTTGTGATTCGGTGTTTTAAGTTGTTACCACATTTTCCATGTTATGATTATAATGATATATCATTAGTCATTATTCATATTCCTTTTATTTCTCATTTATATGTATATTACCTAACATGTATCACTTGTGCCATGTTTATTCTCTTTCTGGGATTTATATGTCACCCATTTATATTATATGTCTATTGGTTATCACATGTAGTTTTAATTTTGAAGGATTATTTTATGCATGTTAAAATAATTTTCAATAGATATATTATATTCCTTATTTTATTTTTATATGTAATGTACCTAATTTCTAAATACACTAGACTTTTCAATCATCTGGGTTGTATTAAGTGTAGTCTTATGTATTTAATCTTGTAATAATGTCGAATAAAGAGAATGAATATTATAATAAATACCCAAAAACACATAATCCTATAGAAACATGATTCCAGTAACCCAACATAAACATAAAATTAAATGAATAACGTCCCAAAAAATTCTCAAAAAAACCCAAATTCTAAACCAGATATGAATCACCAAGGATAATCTAACTGCCATAAATGATTCCATCTTCCTATAGGAAACCACTAAAATTTGTAAATACTAACTTCATTTCCAAACAATTAGGTAACAAAAGGGACCACTTTATATGAAAATAGATTATAATGATCCAAAATTGACTCACTTAGAGGAAAAAGACAACAAAACCAATAAATGATCAAAAAAATCCCCCAACGATCTTAGATTATATCCACTAAATGAACACCCCCTTGAGGAACTTCCAAGACATGGTCTATAAGTAGAAGAAGGTCCAAATTACACCATTCTATTTAGAGGCTGGGTGGACTCTGTTACTCAAGGGATTTTACCACAGAGTTGATAGGATTCACCATGGAGATCATCCTAAAAAAAATCCATATAAATTCATTCTTGACATTTTTAGAAGTGATACTCTAAACAACACAATCTATTAATCAAACCAATTCATGATTCACAACATAAACCAAAATTGTATAATGAAATTTAATGTATAAATACAAAACAAATGAAGTATTCCCAACAAAAAAAATCAATCACACATTAAAAAACTTTCATTCCTTTAATTCACAAATTTCTTGTAAATAAATTTAAAAACTACTTTTTACTATATACACACTTAAAACCAATTTTTTTTAAAATATATAATAATCTTAGAAAACACAACTTCTATTTGAAATCAATAAAATATTTTTATAACTTATTATAGTGTATTTTCTTTTCAATGTAAAATAATATAATTTGATGAAATTTGTACAAAATGAAAACTTTTATTTAAAAATATTCCCCCCAAAACATAACAAAATATTCAACTTTATTGAACAAATATTTTTAAACATGGAATTATTTTAAAATGACACATTATAAATCTAGTTTTAAAATTAAAAACTTTGTAAAAATTCCCTTTTTCACCCAAAAGATATCACAAAACATTAAACAAACAAAAGCCATAACAAAACGTTATACTAAACCAAAAATAAAATCCATTTTAATAATATCAATATATAATCAAAACTAATAAGTGATAAAAATATTTTGGGAAATATCAATCCAAAATTATTCAAAACAAACAGTTATGAGGGACGAAACCTGTGTATGGTTTGGACACATTTTTTTTGTTTGTGTAATAAATGTATATAAACTTTTGGGAATCTCATAGAACCATTTATATAGGCTCTGTATGGTTTGATAGTCCTTGTGGGATAAATATACAACCACAATTTTACTTCCACTTTCACAATAAAATGCATAAGGACCCCCAAAATAACTTTTAAAATTCATTAGTTATCTATATATCATCATTAAACATAAAAAAATATTAGGAAGTATTGAATTAAAAAAATATTGAAGACATTAATCAGTCTACACATGACAATTTGAGGTTCCAAATAATAAAGAGCATGCGAGACTCTCCCTGAACCTACCTCTGAAATTTAAATATCTCTATCTCCAAACCGCTATAAAATACCCCAAATAATAATAGGAAATCCTTAGAATCTCAGACTATACCATGAACCTAGGCTTTGATACCTTTTATAATTAACCTATCTATACTGAACCAACTCATCACCACACTCAGCTTTCCATTAGTCCCAAAGGGTGTTCTCCATCCCAAAAATTTGGAAAATAATTCATAGGTATCATGGAAGAACACTTGCGAATGAATTTAACATTGAAATGGAGTAAATAGATAGAAGACCATTTACCAAGAATCCTACATAGATCATCTATATATTATATGTCCATGAAATATCAAATAATTTGAATTAGATAAAAAAACAAAATGAGTCATAATCAATGAAATAAATCAAAATAAATCTCAAAATTATATATATATATATATCATCCAAAATTGATACATAACAAGAGAAAATGTGAAAATGAATACGCGTAAAAGTAAGGTTGTCTTGGCCGATACATTAATAACCAAAATAAAACAAAATCTGAACCATACGACTCTAGTCTCTCTATGAAACCCAAAGTTCCCTATATATCTTAACTCACACATCTTCCTAATAAAGAGATAGTAAAATAACATGAAATCAATATAAAATCTAAGAATTTCATAAACACACATTTTTGTGTAGGCATGGTGTGAGATAATATTCCCATTTGTATCTCAGAAAGATTCTATGAAATTATATTAATTTTAAAAAATAAAAAATTATAGTTTGAAATAAAATAAAAATAAAGATTTTACATTTTCATTTTAAATAAGAAAAATTGGAAATAAAACTCATATTTTGTTTTATACATAATAAAAACTTTATCTTTATCGATAACAAAAAGAATTTACTTTTGAAACCCCAATAATGAATCTTAAATTTTATAAAAAACAAAAAAAAACTCATTTCAAAAAATTTCAAAATCCTTATATAAAAACTTTACCTTTAACCAGATATATTTCCTGTATTTTGAGAACATCTTTTTAAAAACACTTTGAAAATTATTTTGGTAACACACCGAACTATATCAAATAGAAATATAATACAAAAGGGAACCACAAAATCTAGGAACAATTTGAAAACATCGATAAGAATAAATGGTGACACTATCCAATCAAGAAAAAGGGGATATAATAAATAAGAGAAAAATACAATTCATAGATCTACCAATAAACAAAAAAGGGTCATGAGATACAAATTGCGTACTATAAAGAGAAAATCCTAACAGTTCTATAACTTTATGGACCAACAATCAATAGACGTTACATCTAACAATAACACAAGACACCCGATTAGCTCACACTAGCCTTATAAAAAAGGAACCCCCACTAAGCCTTATTTCTTATTATAGGGGATACAAATAGTGTGTTTACCAACAAGGGTAACATGAATCAAGACCTCCCACTCAGATACCTAGATTCCCATTACTAATCTGACATGAATGTGAGTGTAAAATGTAACCAGGATCAATAAACCTAGAATAAGAAATAACCCTCCTTCACCTCCATCACCCTTTCATAGGAAACCCCCATTTTAACACCGTACATCCATCAAATATATAAATAAACACCCAAAATAGGTAAAAAAAAAATACAGGGGAAAAAAATAAGGGTCTCATGAGAAGAAAATAATTTATTTTCTAAGGTTATAACTATTACTTCATAAGAAAACCAACTTAATATACCATGTCATATTTCAATTATTTGAAATCACACCACCTAAAACAATTTTGGAAACACTTAGAAAAGAGACCGATTTTATTTAAAAAATCTTTAGAAATAAAGAAAAACTCCTTTAAAAATCTAAATCAAATACCGAGGCTTACATTCACCATCTAAAAACCATTTAATGGCATCTAAACACACCTTTAAATATATTTTCTACACATGAGATATTTTTGACACATTAAATAATTTGTTACAAAAATTATACATGAAATACATAGGAATAATCATTCTTGACAAGAAATAATTCCCATAGAAACCATTTATATTGTTTCAAAACTATCATACATAACTACAATGCAATTTAAAATGAATTTATAATATTTTGGCCTAGTATTAATTGCATAATAAATAAGGTTCATATAAGTACTTACCTCCAAAGTGATATAATCCAATTTTAATATTCCACCTTCCATGGAGAAAACTAAAATGAGCTTTGAAACACCCACTATGGGTCCTATATAACAAAAACACTACTTTAGAACCATCTTGAAACTAAATAATATCTTGCACCACAATTTAGGGTCTTGATAGAAATAGATAACATAGAAAATTAAGAGATAATGGAAAAATAATAGGAAGGAATTGAAAGTGGGGTGTTTAACTTGAAAAACCCTTTAAAATCATAAATAACGGATCCAAAATAAAAGTATAGGGAGAAGAAACTCTCCCTTTAGCTCTAAGGGGGTTGACTGAATAAGAGGGAGAGATGGAGAGGAGAAAGGGGTCTTAAAATCAAGAAGGTTGAATAGGTATTTCTCATTTAAATCAAAATTAAGTGGATCAAAAAGTTTGAAAAACTGTTTTCAAACCATGTAACTAGAAATTTCTAAGACAAACCCACTCATATGGTTTGATGATATAATTTACCAACCACAAAGCAACCATGAAAAACTCACTATTAAAACCTGTAGCACTATAAACGGGTTCCTCATACAGTTTCTACTAACTATGAACAAACACTCCATACCCTAAATGAACAACATTTTTTCTACTTTATTTTTCCTAGTTTGTACTTTACAGTGTGCTATCAATATAGAAAAATATTCCAGTAAAAAAAACTATGTAGGTCCCATCACAAGAGTTCATGTATCATTACCCCTAGCCTATGCATGCAAACAGTGAAAAGGGAAAAAATTTCATGAATTTCAAAAATTAAAGCTCAGGGCTACCAAAACTCAAATTATCATTAAATTTAATATTTTATAACTCATAATAATAACACATGGTGTTAAAAAACAACTAGTAAAGAAAATATATTTAATTTTTGGGGTCTATAATTAGTTCTAACTTCACTTTAAATATTATAAATAGGCATCTTGATACCAATTAACACACTCTTTGTTAGATAACTATCAATGATTTATGTAATTCTAAGCATTGTTGTTAACCCCTATATGCATCAACATAAAATAAATAAATAAAGAAACATCATCAAAAAAATATATGGGAATAAGGTATGTTATTCATAACTTATTAATTAGAGAAACAAAGTTGATATTTTCCCAACACCAAACCCCATTTTATTATAGCTTAAAATTTAAGTGTACTCTTCACACTAGAACCTCCTTCGATTTTTTAAGATAGATATTTTTTGAGCAGTATAGATTTATTGGTTTTCATAGTTTTACTTTCATATGAAATTTTCTTTTCACATTATCTAGAAATTCACACTCAATTTTTTGTTATCACTCCATCTTATTTTCCTTTTAAAACAATTCAATCTATAAAAACACAACATCCTCAGTAACATGTTCATCTTTATTATTGTGTGGAAATACATTTTTACATCATTATTCTTGGAAAATAGAATCATTGGTGATTTTCCTTTGTTTTTCATCAACTATTTCTATCCTGGTAGGCATGTCATGCATTTGTTAAGAGTGTGTCCAATCTTTTTTCAAATTACACACAATATATCAACAAACTTAAAGTTACCCTTATTTATTAAATTCTATAATTCTTATTCTTGTATTTCTTCCACCAAACCAATACTTTTGTTTCTTACTTGTATTTATTCCATTTTTTCCATATTTTTTTCTCCAACATTTGTTAGGACCAAGTTATGTTTTGGTTGTATTTGTTTTCAATTGATTAGTATGTTATAGAAATAAATTATGTGAGAGAGATGGTGGTTGTAAATCATATTGACTCATGTTTTCAAAATAATTGTACTCACCTTGTCTGGAATAGATGAAGACTGTAATTATAAATTGGCTATGATCAGACTCACCTCAAGTCCATAATGAAAGTAAAAACATATTACTGGAAGTAAATGGTCATTAGAATCACTCTGTATTCAGTTTGGAATGAGTGGTTGTTTTTAGGATGAATCAGAGTCTCTAAGACTTTTATAAATAATTGTAATGATGCTTTGTTGGTTCATATTTCATAAATAATAAGTTTTTTGGAGACCTTATGATGAAATATTTGTGAAATAAATGGTGAGTAAAAGAGGTGTTTCTAATTGTATTCATATTGATTAGATATATATGAAAATAAAAAGGTGTTTATAATTTTATATAGGCTGATCATACTCATGGAAATCAGATTTGGGATGAGAAGAGAAGAAAAAGGAAGATGAAGATCATACTTAGGCATTATAGCGTCTGATCATACATCGTATGCATTAGAAAAATTTAATACCTAGGATGATTTTACTCAGGATCATGAAGAAAAATATCATACCTAGTATGATCATACTCAAAATTATTATATCTATAATGATCGTACATAGGATAATTATATTGAGGCCTATCCTATTCATAAAAGATCTTACTTGGGAAAAGAAGAAAATAAAGAAGCTGTAATGAATGTAAAGTTAAGATAATTTCCAATTAATGTATGATGATGTTGAGATGTTCTAAAATAAATTTAAAGTCATGAAGTAAGTCATGATACAAGTAAAAGTTTTTGAATGAAGGTATTTGATGAAAATGAACCCTGATTTGTTTTCAAATGTATTCATCAAGTCATTCAAGAGTGTAATCACTTTGTTTACTTTTCAAGTAAATTGTAAAGTGATTCAAAGAAAGAAATGAATGAAGTGATGTGTATTTCAATTGTAAGTTAATAATTGTAGTAGCTAATCCAATTAGGTATTTGTAGGAATGATAATGAAGTTGATGGGAAAATAGAATGATGTTTTAAGTGGTATCTTATTAATAAAATAATGAAGCTGTTGATCAGACTCGGTATGACATGGTATTCAGGTAAGGAATTTCCAAAGATTGATGAATGAAAATTAAAGGAAAGAATGATATCAACAGTGTTACTAACCATTTAAAAAGGTTGAATTACATTGAAGTTTTTCAAGTGAGTCTAGATCCATTGTATCAGAGTTGAATTGTTTTATATTTACAATAGGGTTTAGAGAAGAAGTGAAGAAGTAGAAGTGGTTTGAGAGTAGAGATGTAGAAGTTTTCTAAATGTGCCGTGAAGGTGGAGATTGATATTCAAAATAATGTTTTAATTTATCATTTAGAAGTGATATCCATTTCTTTATAAATTTTCATTCAATTGATATATAGATTTTATTTAAGAAATCAGTTTTAAGAAAATTGGACTGCTGAATTGAATTGGGAATTGAAATGAAATTATGAAGAATAAGTGAATATTTTATAAGAATCAACAATCTTTGAGAAGAGTTTATGAAGTAAAAATACACTCAAGATTATAGAGTAAATTGAGATTAGGGTGAATTTTATTAAGCAGGATTTTTTTGGGATTTCTAGAAAAGCTACTCCAGGGTACCCTATAAAAGTTGAAAATTATATTGTACTTTCTGACTGAACGATGTGTTATTCATGATAGGGAATCTTCATGTTTTAGAGAGAAGAATAAAATTTTTTATTCAATTTTATTTAATATGTTTTGATGGATTGACGTGAAATAGAAGAGACAACATCACAATGTTATAGTAATCTGATCACCGTACTCAGTGTTTATAATTTTTAGCATATGACCATATTCAGATTGTCTATTTCACAAGTATGATCATCATATTGTTACAGATTAATCAGATTTGTATTTCCATACTGGGTTTTCCATGTAATAACCTGACCCTAGTTACCCGGAGCTGGTGCCTTATTGGTTACATTGGCATACAAACAAGGAATAAGCGTCCTAAAGGACCGAGTAGTTTAGTATTATTGGAAACAAGATATATACATAAGTTCATCATTACAAATTGAAATGAAAAACAACATAGAAACTCCTTATACAACTTCCATAACTCCTAGGTTATTTCAGCATGTAATTCATAATATACTTCTTCTTGACCTGAGAAAATGAAACATAATAAAGGGGTGATCTCAAACGCTCAGTAAGGGTAAGCAATACAGCGGAAGATAACATAAACACTACACATGGTGAATAATTGAAAACAGATGCCTTTAGAAATAAACATGAACATATTATGGTGGAAATAAGAGCTAAGTAAATATTCCCATAACATAGAATAATCATGGATTATACTTGTCAAATAACCACATGAACCATCAATACTATATTCATAGTGATGGAATGCATAATTCAAGACAACATATCTATACTGTCACGACCTCGTACCAAGACCATAAATAATCATTTTGTCAGGGCCTTGTGCTAAGACCATATTTTGTCTCATGAGACCTACCGATGTACCAAGGGGATTTATAGGGGCCCACCTGACACTTAATATGTCCAATGAATTCCTCATATGAATGGGGATATACATAAACCACATACACATTAATATAATAAATGTAAATAGCTTTCCCTGAACATTAAGCGAAAACATTAACCATTTGAAGTAAACTGATGAATGGTTTAAATATAGAACATCAATAAAAAATAATCATAAAAAATTTAATTAAATATGGTATATGATAATATGGAATACTAATCCCAATATTACAGAAAAATTAACAAGTGTGTTGAAATAGAGGAAGATACTCTTATAAAATCATCGAGTAATTCTTGAAATAAATACTCTTTTACTTTGAAAAGAAGAGTTCTTCTGGAAAAATATTTGTAGAAAACCAAAAGATAATTAAGATATTATTTTTATAAAAAATTGAGAGATTTAATATATATGATGGTTTCCAAAAACAGAATAGATATTACCCTTGAAAATATGTAAAAAATTGGGATATTCCCATGAATCGGGCTTGTATTTCAGAAACAATTTGAAAGATAGTTTTAAAGAATGTAACTAACCATAAAATAAAGAATTATTCTAGTTTGTGTACATATATATAACACTCACACATAATTTACATTAATACATAATAATTTCATTGAGGTAATTTAAACTATGAAAATAACCCGAATGGAAATGGAAGTTCGGGTGGAAAAACCCTTACATTAGAATCCGAATGTGTTCCCCTCTTAAACTTGAGGTCCTGGAATATGAAATTATACATATCAATAACTTATTTCAGAACCTAATAGACATGTATTTATTTTATCATAATTCTGGTTAGTTCATTTATGTTATTATTTATAAGTTATTATATTGAATTCTGTCGTTCTGAAGTGTTTGTTTTCTTGATTTTCATAATTGGTTCACTTGTTTTTAAGTAATGAAGTTCATGTGGAATGGTTGTAAATCTCCAGAATTGAAATTAAATTTTCTTTTATGAACATAAATAATTATTAATGGACACTTATATCATTTGGTTACATGGAATTAGGATGAATCGTTAGATGACAATCACTTCAATTATTTGGCGGTATTTGGAATATTATGAACTAGTTTTGTCAAATAAATTAATAATATGTACATATACTGGTTCATGAATATTAATTAGGTTTTAATTAATATATTATAGTCTGTTTCAAACATAAATATGGTTTCTTGACCAGTAATGAAGGGAATATTGAAGAATGAAACTTTTTCGTACATGAAGGTTATAAATTTGAACCTCGTGGATGTTGATATCATTTATAAAAATAAACGGGAGGGAGTAAGAATATTGATGATGGTTCTTCCATTAAAATGATATAAATACAGTATATGGATGATACTGGAGTTATCATGGTAATTTGGTTAGAGGAGTTGAGGAGAGGATAACAAAAGAAGATAAATTCAAATGAAACTCAAAGAAAAAGAAAGGTGCCTTACCTCTTGAAATAACTTCCTCGATAACCTCCTTAAGGGAAGGGATTTAGTTATTTTGGAAAGAAAAAGAGATTCTTGGTTGTGGGGAGTGAATATGGAAGGGTATTTGGGAAAAACTTTTAGGAGATTCAAGGCTTAGAAGATTTAAGAGAAGAGGGAGTAGTGAGGGGTTTTTATAGTGGAGGAGAGGGGTAATTTTCGAATATTTAATTCATTATTTTATTATTTCCCTCAAGACAACCAATATTGTTGTTTCATGTGACCCATAATAGTAATATTTTCATGTGAGTTCGAAACAAGTGGCCTTGCATCACTTTTAATGTCATGAATAGTGTATTTAACTGATAATTTTCATATACGGTATTTTATCATATTTCACTATTCATAAAAAAATCAAGAATTTTAGAAAAATCCCAAAAATTTACCCTTACCATTTTTTCAACATGTAGAATTAAAAAATGAACTACATTTTTCAAAATTAATTTTCTAAATATTATTAATTTAATTTTTGAATAAAGTCTTAGTTAATTCAAAAAATAACAATTTTAAGGTGCAATTAGTTTTATATCACATTGAAAATTTAATTAAGATCTCATTATCTTATTGCCTTAAGAATATAAAATAATAATATTTTTTTACTATTCATAAGGATCCTATTACTATTCATATTACTATTCATAAGGGTATGTTACTATTCACCATAAAAACAAGTTTGTTCTATCAGACTCTAAATGACTTACTGGTCACAACTCTAGATGACCGTTATTCGAACTTCCAAACATAGTAGAGGCAAAGTTTTGTTTAATGTCTAGATTATAAAATGCATTGAATATTTTTTTTTCAAAATCAGGGGGTGTTACATTCTCCCCTCCTTACAAAAATTTTGTCCTCAAAATTTTATTTTACAATGTAGGCCAAAAATAGGTGGGGGTACTTTTACTTCATTGCTTCCTCCAGTTCCCATGTTTCCTCTTCATACTTATAGTTTCACTATTGTACCTTGACTAGATTAGTAGTCTTGTTGCATAGAACGTTGTCTCTATGATCTATGATTCTTATTGGCTTCTCTTCATAAGAAATATCATCTTCCAACTTTACCACCTATGAAGAGAGTACATGTGATGGTTCTAGTATGTACTTCCTTAAGAGGGATACATGAAATACATCATGTACTTTCGACATGGTAGTTAGAAGTTCCATTTGATAGGCTACAACTCTGACTCGATTGAGGATCTCAAAGGGGCAAATATACCAGGGACTTAGCTTTCCTTTTTTCCCCAACCCTCATGACCTTCTTCCATGGTGATATTCATAGAAATACCAGGTCTCCAACTTTGAATTCAAGGTCTTGTCGACGGTTATCTGCATAGATCTTCTGTCGACATTGGGCTGCCTTGATATTCTGTGGAATGGTTTTCAACTTGTCTGCCATTTCTTCAACCAATTCAGGTCCTAGCAGCTTTCGCTCATTGACTTTTTCCCAACACACCAATGTCCTATACCTTTTCCCATAAAGGGCTTCATATGGTGCCATTCAGATGCTTGAGTAGAAACTGTTATTGTAGGAGAACTCAACCAGTGGAAAATGTTGGTCCCATCCTCCTTTGAATTCCATAGAACATGCTCTCAACATGTCTTCTAGTGTCTGAATAGTCCACTCAGAATGGCCATCTATTTGAGGATGATATGCCATACTGAAGTTTAGTTCAGTTCTTAGAGCATGTTGGAGACTTTTCCATAACTTTGAGGTGAATCTAGGATCACGGTCCGATACAATAGATAGTGTTACTCCATGAAACCTTACCACTTCTTTGATGTAAATCCGTGCTAGTTTATCTAATGATAAGTCCTCTCGAATCGTGATGAAGTGAGCTATCTTTGTAATACAATCCACAATGACCCATAAAGCATTGTTTCCTCTAGATTTCCTTAGGAGTCCAGTGACAATGTCCATGGTAATGTTCTCCCACTTCCATGTTGGTATGGGTAGTGGTTGCATCATCCCCTTAGACTTTTGCCTCTCATCCTTCACTTGTTAACATACTAGGAACTTTGATGTATAATCAACAATCTCCCTTTTCATATTGTCCCACCAAAACTTTTCTCGGAGATCTCGATACATCATTGTGCTACCAGGGTGTATAGAGAAATTAGAGCTACGTAAATCATCCAGTAGTTCTCTTTTTAGCTTAGGAATAGTGGGAACACAAATCCTCTTCCTGAATTTCAAAATGCCACCTTTATATGTGAAGTCGGTCAACTTCCCATCATTTATAGCTTTAATTTTCTTTTGAAACTCATCATCATTATCCTGAGAGTATTTTCTCCTCTTTAGTAAATAAGTTTGGGAAGCCATTTGAAAAAGTAGTGATGTGTTACCTTCCCTGATAATTCCCATATCCGCCTTTACTAGATCCATAAACAAAGGATCCCTTTCAAGTCTCATCTTGTTCAGAACTCCATAATCCTTTCTTCTCAAAGCATCTGCTACCTTATTTGCCTTTCCCAGGTGGTAGTGTATTGTGAAATCATAGTATTTGAGTAGCTCAATCTATCTCCTTTGTCTCATGTTGAGTTCTTTCTGTGAGAATATATATATTTCAAACTCTTATGATCTGTATATATCTCACATTTTTCGCCATAGATGCAATGTCTCTAAATATTCAAAGCAAAGATTACTGCTGCTAACTCAAGATCATGAGTTGGATAGTTTTTTTCATGAATTTTTATCTGTCTAGATGCATAGGTAATCAATTGATCATTCTGCATAAGGACACAACCAAGTCATTTCTTTGATGCATCACTATAGATAACAAACCCATCAATCCCCGATGGTAGGGTTAGGATTGGAGCATTCACTAAACTCATCTTCAATTCTTCAAAACATTCTTTTCATTCCTCTGTCCATACGAACATAACCACTTTTCGTGTGAGCTTGGTCATTGGGTTGTCTAAACGAGCAAAGTTCTGAAAGAAATGCAGATAATAACCTGCTAAACTAATAAAAATACGTACCTCCGTTACGTTCGTTGGTGTAGCCCATTCTTGCACAGCCTTTGTCTTCACCAGATCTAAAAATATTCCATCCTTAGAGACAATGTGGCCTTGAAAGTCAACTGATTAGAGCCAAAAATCACACTTTCTAAACATCCCATATAATTTATTTCTTCTCAGAGTCTTCAAAATAGTGTGCAAGTGATTTTCATGTTCTTCATAGATTTTAGATTACACCAAGATATCATCAATAAACACCACCACAAATTCATCAACATATTCCTTGAAAAATATATTCATCAAATCCATGAAAACAGATGGTGCATTAGTTAGTCCAAAAGGCATTACTGTAAACTCGTAATGCCCGTACCTAGTTCAGAATGCTGTTTTTGAAATGTCTTCTTTCCTCACAAGTAACTGATGATATCTAGATCGAAGATAAATCTTCAAAAAATATTGGGCTCCATGAATTTTATCAAATAAATCATCAATTCGTGGCAGAGGATACTTATTATTTATTATAACAACATTGATTTTCCTATAAACAATGCACAACCTCATAGACCCATCTTTCTTCTTAACTAAAAGAAGAGGGGTTCCCCATGGAGAAATGCTTGGGTGAATAAATCCTTTTTCACTCAATTCCTCTAGTTGTTTCTTTAGCTCCACTAACTGCACAATGGCCATTATATAAGGGGTCTTTGATATGGGCCTTGAACTAGGAATTAAGTCAACGGAAAACTCAATTTCCCACTCTGGAGGATGTCTAGGTAAATCCTATGGAAAGACATCTCTATATTCCTGCAAAACAGGTACATATTCTATCTGTACATTCTTCTACTCACCCATATTTATTTCATTCCCCTCCTCCCCAATAATTGAATTCAGTAGATCTATTGGGGGTGGATCTAGATGATAATCACATGGTGAGGTTTCTACTCTAAAAATAAGGGATTCTACCCCATTCTTGAAAATTGTAACTTCCTTCTTCTTTCAATAGATCTTCACATCATAATTTGAGAGCCAATCTATACTGAGAATTATATCATATTCAACCATTTTTATGATGATTTGGTTAGAAAATAAAGTATGTTTATGTGTTATGATGGGGACTAATCGACACACCATTGTTGCAATGATACATCCACTATAATTTTTGACTGATAACTCCTTTATTAAATAAAATTGGGCATATCTAATTTTCTTGGAAAATTGGGATGATATAAATCAATGTGATGATCCAGAATCAAATAAAGTATTGGCTAAGTTGGATAAAACAATCAATGTACCTACCACCACTTCGTTAGGAATTTCAACCTCCACAATTGTAACCACATAAGCTCGGCCTTGCTCCCTTGGCCTTCTTTGGGGAACATTTCCCTGATGCTTAGGAAATTCATGTGAATAATGTACCATCTCCCTAAAATTATAGCACATAACATTGGTATCTTCTTTCTTCCCCTTATAATCCTGAGATATGTGGACTTTTTCTCCACACTTGTAATATACTCTCATTCCCTTTAGGCAAGTTCCAGGGTGTTTCTTCCCACAATTACTGCATAATGGGAATTCAAATCTTCCCTTATTCCCCATTTCCTTATTTCCTTTCTCAGAGTTTTTAGATTCCCTCTTCTTATCTTGCTTTCCTTTAAAGTCATAAGACTTAGAGAATTAATTTTCTATCTTTATATCACTTAAGAATATATCTTTATATGATTCAAATCTTTGGGAGATAAGAGCCCATCAGAGGAATGGTTTTAAACCATCAAATAATCATTCGATTTTTCTCCTTGGATTATGTATGTAGTCCATAACATGCATTTCCAGCCTTGTAAAGTTGGCTTCATACTTGGAGACATTTTCATCCTCCTTCTGCCTCAGATTCAAGAATTTCCTCTCCATATCTGCTTACAGTTCATGAGGGAAATACTTTTCTTAGAAGATTTCCTTAAAATCCCTACATTACATCTCTTATATTTCTTCTTCCTCCTTTGTATTTTGGACTAAGGACTACTACTGATCCGCATCACCCGTTAGACGATAAAAATCCATGAAAACCTTCTCTATTTAGTTATATCCCAAAGCGAGAAATATCTTCTAAAGGGAACATATCCACTGGTGTACTACAAACGGTTTTGTAGTCCCATTGAATGATGGAGGTTGTTGTCGCATAAAACGATCTAAAATAGCTACTCCACATGGTGGATCTGGATGCTCCGTAGGAGTAAGGTTATTATTCATAACCTGAGTAAGTTGTCCCAGTATAGTTATGAGTTGCTAATCACAAGAGCCAACATCATTATCTTGCATCAGAGAGAAATATCTACAGGGAACACGTGCGTTCATGCAGTTTCTATTCCTTCCACTTGGCGTCATCTCTAGATAATGCCATACACTAGATTAGGTTATGAATCATAATGTATAATCTTAACTTAACAAAATACTTATAAAAAATTGAGATCCTACACATGGATAATCCCATATTAAAAAATGGTTTCGTTGAGGAAAATTTTATATTTCGAACCTTCATAATGGCCTGTAAAGAAAATGTGAATTATCCTAAGCATATCCCCTAGGAGGGTCGTAACCAAGAGTGTAGTAAGGCCCGTTGTCATGCACCAGTTCCCGTTCGAGTCTAGATCAAAGTGGTGTTTTCAGGTTTTACCCCTAGACACATCTATACCAGAGCCACCTCTACCTACTCGTATCTAGACAGGGATGTATTTCTTGAAAGATCCACAAAATCTATTCCTTACCAAAATACTAGGACATTATTGTATGTATATCATCAAAGACTAACTTAGGGTCTCTTCCCTAATTCTACGTTTTCTAAATCTAGTTTCCAAGTATTCTACTAAACCTTCTCTAATAAAACTGTAAGGACCCTACCCTAGTTCCCCAGATCCAGTGCCTTATTAGTTACATTGGCATACAAACAAGGAATAAGCATCGCAAAGGACCGAGTGGTTTAGTATTATTGGAAACAAGATACATACATAAGTTCATCATTATAACTTGAAATGAAAAACAACACAGATACTCCTTAGACAACTTCCATAAATCCTAGGTTATTTCAGCATGTCATTCATAATAGAATTATTCTTTCCCTGAGAAAATAAAACATAATAAAGGGGTGATCTCAAATTCTCAATAAGGGTAATCAATAAAACAGAAGATAAAATAAACACTAGACATGGTGAATAATTGAAAACACAAGCCTTTAGAAATAAACATGAACATATTATGGCGAAAATAAGAACTGAGTAAATATTTCCATAACATAGCATAATCATGGGTATTATAATAGTAAGATAACCATATTAACCATCAATACTATATTCATATTGAGGGAATGTATAATGCAGGACAACATATCTATACTGTCAAGGACTTGTACCAAGACCATAAATAATCATTTTTTCAAGGCCTTGTGCCAGGACTGTTGTTTGTCTTATGAGACCTACCGATGCACTGAGGAGGTATATCAGGCCCCACCAAAAACTTAATATGTCCAATTAATTCCTCATATGAATGGGGATAATCATAAACAACATACACATTCATATAATAAATGTAAATATCTTCCCCGAACATTAAGCCAAAACACTAACCATTCGAAGTAAACTGATGAATGGTTTAAATATAGAAAATCAATAGACAAAATAATCATGAAACATTAAATTGAATATATTCGATGATAATATGGAATAATAATCCCAATATTACATAATAATCAACAAGTTTGATGAAATAGAGGAAGATACCCTTATAAAATCTTCGAGTAATTCTTGAAATAAATACTCTTTTACTTTGAAAAGAAGAGTTATTTTTGAAAAAATATCTGTATAAAACCAGAAGTGAAGTAAGATATTATTTTCATGAAAAAATGAGTTATTTTATAGATATTATGGTTTCGTAAAACAGATTAGAGATTCCCCTTGAAAGTAGGTAAGAAATTGAGATATTCCCTTGAATTGGGCTTGTATTTCAGAAACAATTTGAAAGATACTCTTAAAGAATGTAACTAACCATAAAATAAAGAAGAATTCTGGTTTGTGTACATATATATAGAACAATCACATAGAATTGAAATTAATACATAATAATTTCATTGAGGTAATTTAGACAATGAAAATAACCAGAATGGAAATGGAAGTTCGGGTGAAAAAACACTTACCTTAAAATCCGAATGTGTTCCCCTCTTGAACTTAAGGTCATGGAATATAAAATTATACATATCAATAAATTTTTTCAGATCCTAATAGACATGTATTTAGTTTATCATAATTTTTATAGTTTATTTATGTTATTATTTATAACATGGAATGAGGATGAATCGTTAGATGACAATCACTTCGATTATTTTGCGGTATTTGGATTATTATGAACTAGTTTTGTCACATAAATTAATAATATGTACATATACTAGTTCCAAAATATTAATTAGGTTGTAATTAATATATTATATACTAGTTCAACCATCAATATGGTTTCATGACCAGTAATGAAGGAAATATAGAAGAACAAAACATCGTTGTCCACAATGGTTATAAATTGGAATCTCATGGACGTTGGTTTTGTTTATAAAAATAAAAGGGAGGGAGTAAGAATACTGATGATGGTTCTTCAATTAACATGATATAAATCCTGTATATGGATGATACTAAATTTATCATGGTCATTTGGTCAGAGGAGGTGAGGAGAGGATAACAAAAGAAGATAAATTCAAATGAAACTCCTAGAAAAATAAAGGTGCCTTACCTCTTGAAATAACTTCCTCAAGAACCTCCTTAAGGGAAGTGATTTAGGTATTTTGGCATGAAAATGAGATTCCTGCTCATGGGGAGTGACTAGAGAAGGGTATTTGGCAAGAACGTTGAGGAGCTTCAAGGCTTAGAGGAGTGAAGAGAAGATGGAGTGGTGAGGGGTTTTTATAGTGGAGGAGAGGGGTAATTTTTGAATATTTAATTCATTATTTTATTATTTCCTTCAAGAAAACCAATAGTATTGTTTGATGTGACCAATAATAGTAATAAGTTCATGTGAGTTCTAACCAAATGTCCTTTCATCACTTGTGATGTCATGAGTTGTGTATTTAACTGATAATTTGTATATGTGGTATTTTATCGTATTTCACGATTCATAAAATATTATAGAAGTTCAAAAAAATCCCAAAAATTTACCCCTACAATTTTTCAACGTGTAGAACTTAAAAATGAACTCCATTTTCCAAAATTAATTTTCTAAATATTATTAATTTAATTTTTAAATAAAGTCATAGTTGATTCGAAAAATAACAATTTTAATGTGCAAATAGTTTTATTTCACATTGAAAAATTAATTAAGATCTCATTATCTTATTGCCTTATGAAAATAAAATATTATTATTATTTTCTATCTATAAGGGGAGTATTACTATTTGTATTACTATTCATAAGGGTATGTTACTATTCACCAAAAAAACAAGTTTGTTCTATCATACCCTAAATGACTTACTGGTCATAACTCTAGATGACCGTTATTCGAAATTCCAAACACATTAGAGGAAAAGTTTTGTTTAATGGATAGATTATAAAATGCATTCAATATTTATTTTCAAAATCATGGGGTGTACATTCTAGACTTTGGAAAATGGTGTACTGAAGTAGAGATGATTCATTTCTATCATATTATATTAAATTTATATTCTTATTACTGTGGAGAATCATACCAAGAAATATCATACAGAGATGAATCGTAACAGGGAGGATTGAACTTGGAGGAATCATACTGGGAAAAAAAGTTTGGTAAAATAAGACTAAATTTTCATAAAAATGTCCCAGAAGTTCGTATCTTCTTCTCAGTAATAAATTAATGATTTTTTTTCAATTGAATACATTTTCAGAATTGAAAATATGCACACGTAACATGAGTTGATACCAAAACATTGTATTAACTTATTTGTACTAAGAAGGTGTACACATACTTTTGTATAGAATAACGAACCTTGTAAATACTTATGTTCCACTGTATGTGTGTTAAAATTGTTTTCATTGGGAAATATAATCTTTAATTGGAGTTAAAGGTTGTTTTAGTTGGGAAAAAACTTAACATAAAATGTATCACCGATTCACCCCTCCCCCTTCCTCTCTCGTTGATACAATCATCCCGACTAGTCACTTTCAAGTGGTATCAGTGCATAGGTTCCCTTCCCTTATTATTTTTTGATGTTTTAAAGATAAGATGATAGAGAATTTTTATTGTGTAAACCATAATGGTATTTTGATTTTTGATAGAAATAATGATCATATTTGAGTATATAGAATGTTTCCTCATCTAATGTCTATTGGATATGATGTTTTTGAAGCAACAACATATGGGTTTCCATCTATTGATTATAAAAATCCACCTACATATGTTGAAAAGAAGAGTCTCAAGAATGATGGAAGGGCCAATAAAGTGATATTATCATCAATTTCTAAAAGTTATTTCCAAATGGTCAAATGTGTTTCCATAACCAAATATATATGAGATAAATTGAAAACTTATATGAAGGAAATATAAAATTGAAGAAGGAATAACTTAAAATCTGTAGATTGAAGTATGAAAACTTGAATATGGGTGAGTACGAATCTCTTAGGGAATTAATTACAAAGGTAAATAAAATTATTAGTACTCTATTAGATGTATTGGGGAAAAGTTAGGTGATTATATAGTTGATAAAAAGATATTTAGAATCCTTCCTAAAAATTTTGATGCATAAGTTTCTTCATTGGAAGACATAGATCTTGAAACATTGTCTCTAGGTGATTTTCATACTACTATAATTACTTATGAAATGAGAAGGGATAATGATATGATTGAAAAAACTATAGTTAATAGAGAAATGTATTTCAATGATACAAAGAAAGAAAATAATATTCTTGAAGAAGATGAAGCTGGGGATTCTGATTCTGAAAATGTGGTATGTAAAAATCTTAATGATATTTTATCCTTGTTTTCTAATAAAATGAAATGATGTATAAAAAGGTATAAAGGGAAACTTCCCTTAAAACGTTTTATATGTGGATCCATTTGAAATTTTGTTTCTAATTTTCCGCAAAGTGGTAATAAATAATAATGTGGTGAAGGATAAAGTAGTGAAAAATAAAGAAGACAAAGAAGATAATGGAAGAAAAAGGGTGATAAAGAAAAATTATATTGCAAGAGGGAAGACAAGAAGTTCTCCAAATACAAAAGGAGAATATTTTGGGCTAAGGGTGATGATAGTGTTGAGTTTACAAATGATGTTGAATAAAAAATGTTTATTACAATAGTTAAGATGAAAGTTCCTCTAGTAGTGAAATTAGTTGTTCTAAAGAGGAATAAGAAAGTAAAGATAAATTCAAAAAATCTATTGATAATGACGAGGAAAATATTTTTATTTAAAAAATGAATGATTAATAATATGGAAGTAGCAGTTTTTATGGAGAATAACCTCAACTCAAAATGATTTTGAAAGAAGAATTGAAATAATTCTTGAGAAAAATCGGAAGAATAGAAAAGAAATACAAGAAGTTGGAAGATGAAAGTTCTTAAAAAATTCAAGAAATATTTTTAGAAGATATGTGAAAGATAATGGTAGTTATTTTAAATTTAAGGAAATATAATAAGGAAGAGAAGAATCATAATGATCATCTATAAGTTAAGTTGAAAGATTAATAATAAGAATTGGAACTTGTCTAATTAAAACTCTATAAAGCTGAAGAGAAAGGTATAAATATCAAAAAAAATCACTTAAGTTAGTGAAATTTATTTTATTAAGAAACCAAATACGGATCAACATAATTTACATTTAAAGGCTGATAATTAATATAGATTTTTTTCTGAAAGAAGGAAATTTCGGAAGGTCATGTATGTATCGAAAGCCAACAAGGTTTGAAATTAAGAAGTCCAAAAGAACATTGAGTTTAAAAATGTTTTAAAACATTCTGAATCAAGAAATGTTTCCAATACTTTTGGTTTTGATATATCTGAAAAGAAAAGGAAGACTCTGATGGATAACAGAAAGGTTGGTGAATTATAAAATAAAGAGAAAATGGTGGATGAGAAACATTTTCACAATTCCGGCCAGTATGGATGTTTCAAAGGAAAATAATCATTTTATGGGTATTTCTTGTATTGTGGTGGATTAGAACATATGAAAAATATTTGTTGGTTTAAACAATAATATTACTATTATTCCACATTGAATGAGAGAAAATGTTTAAGGGGGAGACAAACCTCTAAATAGAATAATTCAAGGAAGATTATTTTGAATAAACCAGAAAAGGTCAAGGTAAGGATTGTAAATAGGTTCAAACCCCTAGAAACTATTTTTGAAAGATGTGAATTACTTGAAAATCTTGTAAAAAGATATATCATTTTTTTATCGGTATGATATAATTTTTATAATAATTCTTAAAAGGTAGATGTTTTGGAAGTAATGAAAAAAATATCTGTTGAGTCAAAAAAGAAAGAGGGATTATTTATATGTCCCTAACACATTGACTTGGATAAGAAATTCGAGGAAGCACATAACTTAGTGAAAGAAGGACAAAATAAATGGACTTATAAAGATATAATAAATTTTGACAAAAAGTTATCAATATATTGTAGAGATGAGAAAGTGAGGCATGCTATCAGAAGCTATTCAACCATCATTCAAAAAGAAAAGACAAGTAAGGGAAAAATGTTACAAAGTGATTGTAAGAAAGATATTTCTAAATATGATGAAAATTAAACATCCTCATTATAAGATTCTATATATAGTAAGAAACGTTTTACAAAACCTGAGAAGGATGTGAAAAAGGAAGAAAGCACATCCAATGAAAAATCCAAGAAAAATAACAGGAAGTCAATATTAAGAGAGGACTCTCATTCTGATTTTTGTTTCTAAGGAATAACAGAGGTTCCTACTTATTCCCAAAACCTTTTTATACTTGTGGTAACTTGTATGGAATTGAAGGAGTATAAATAAATATGTTTTAATTAATGAGTCTCTTACCATTATTGCAAAAGAAAGTAATGAGGTTTTGAAAATTCAGGTTTTTATACACCTGATCTTTCTGATATGTTTGTTGATATGGGTACAAGTTATTTTTATCTTAGAAAAATAATTTCAGGTATTGAACAAGTCATGATAATCTTTAAATACATAGGAAAAGGTATTACATGAAATTTTTATTATGGACAACATTGATCACCTAGATTATACACTCATGTTTTCTACACCGAGTTTTCCCACATAGACTTAGAATTGATTAGTTAAAGGTTATTTGTTGAGAAACTCATGTGATATCCTTGTTGAATAAAAGTTTCAATATTCAGAGATGAAAATTTATAACCCTTGTAAATGAGAGAATTGGTGAGAAACTTGTCTCGATGGACCCTTTGTATTTGATTATTAATAAGGGGGAGAGATAGGAGAAAGGTGGAGAGTTAGAAGAAATAGAGGGAGTAAGAAATAAATTGATTAATTAAAAGTAAGAAAAGAAAAAAATACCACTCATTATTTTCAATTAGTTGAAGTGGGTATTGACGACAAATACAAAGGTAAGATTATTAGGCCCAAGATGTGTTTTGGTTTTATTTTTTGAAAATCGACCAGTATGTTGAAGAAATAATGTATGGGAGAAAGATGATTATTTTAAATTGTATAGAATCATGTTTTCAAAATAATCGTACTCAACTTGGGTCCATAATGTAAGAATATCGTAATGAGGAAATGGTTGTGATCAGACTCACCTCAGACTACAATGAAAGTGAAATCATCTTGCTAGAAGTAAATGGTCTTATGAATCACATTGGATCTAGTGTGGAAGGAGTGGTTGTTTTATGGATGAATCAAAGTCTCTATCAATATAATAAAAAAATGTGATGATGATTTTCTAATTCATATTTCACAAATCATAAGTTAATTTGAGAAGTTATGATGTAAGATTTGTGAAAGAAAGGGAAAGTGATGGAGTAGTTTCCAATCATATTCAGATTGATTAGATCTAGATGAAAAGAAAAGGGTGATGATAATAATATATAGGATGATCATACCCATGGATATTATATTTGTTCAAAGAAGGGAAGAAAAAGGAAGCTGAAGATCATACTTAAGCAATGTAGCATCCAATAATCCATCATATGTATAAGAAAAATTTCATACCCAAGATGATCATACTCAGTATCAAGAAGAAAAGACTGTACCTTGTATGATCATACTCAGAATGATCATATCCAAAATGATTGTACCTAGGATGATTGTATCTTATCCAATTGTTTTCATAAAATACCATACTCGGACTAGGAAGAAGATAAGGAAGATGGAATGAATGAAATGTTACAATACTTTCCAATTTAAGTCTAATGACGATAAAGTTGTTCTCAAATGAATTTAAAGTCATGAAGGAAGTCATGATACACGAACATGTTTATGAATGAAGGTAGTTACTAAAAATTTTCCTTGATTTTTTTCAAATGTCTTCATCAAGTGGGTCAAGAGTTGGATCAATTTTTTAAGTTTTCAAGTAACATGTTAAGCGAGTCAAAGAAGGAAAAGAAAGAAGTGATGGGTATTTTAATTGTAAGTCATGAAATGTAGCAGCCAATCCACAAATGTATTCAAAGGTATGATAATGATGCTGATGGGAAAATATAAAGATGTTTTAAGTGGTATTGTATTTAGAAAAGAAAGAAGCTACTGATCAGACTAGGTATGCCATCATATTCAGAGAAAGAATTTCCTGAGACCGATGAATTATAAGATATGGAAATAATGGGATCAATAATTTTGTAAAATATTTAAAAAAGGGTTTAATTAATTTGAAGGTTTTCTAGTGAGTCAAGAGCCACTTTATCAGAGTTTAATTGTTTTATATTTTCAACTAGGATAAAAGAAGATTTAAAGAAGTAGAAGTGGTTCGAGAGCAATGATGGAGTTTTCTAGATGTACTATCAGGGGGGAGATTGAAATTAGAAATAATGGTTATATTCACCATTCATTAGTGATATCCATTTTTCATACATTTTCATTCAATTGATAAAAATCTCTGTAATCAAGAAATCAGCTTCAAGAAAATCAAACTCGTGATTTGAATTGAGAATTGAAATGAAATTCTCAAGAAGAATTGAATATTCTAGATAAATCGAGAAGCTTTGAGAAAAGTTAAAAAAGTACAAATATAACTAAGATTTTAGGGGAAATTGAGATTAGGGTGAATTTTATTAAGCATGATTTTTTTTGGGATTCCTGGAAAAACCACTCGAGGGTCACCTATTAAAGGTAAAAAGTACATTGTACTTTTTGACTGACCAAGGTATTGTTCATGAGAGATAAGCTCTAAGTTTTAGGGAGAAGAATATGTTTCTGTATTTACTTTTTTTGAAGATGTTTTTATTGATTTAAGTGGAAGAGAAGATACAAGATAAAAATTTTTGGTTCATCAAATTATCATACTCATTGTTTATCATATTCATCTGATTAATGTATTCGACTTGTCAACTATATTCGGATGATCATCGTATTGATATAAATTAATCAGATCATTATATTTTATTGTGTTTTCTTGACTGAGGAATATGTGGAATTTATGTGTTGTTGATTCATCTCAAAAATATTTTATCAATGTTATATTTTTTGTACTGGGGAGAATCATATCGGTAAGTATCATACCAAGAAGAATTGTATCAGGGATGATCGTACTTGGAGGAATAAAACTGGTAAAAATAGACTGGAAAAAATAGAATGATTTTTCACAACAAAGTCTAGGTAGTTATTACATTATTCTAGGTAATAAATTGAATAATTTTGTTCAATTAAATAAATTTTGTGGAATTGAAAAGAAGCACAAGTAACATGAGTTGTTACAAAAACATTTTATTACCCTATTTGTTCTAAGAGTGTGCACATGTACTTTTGGATTGTCTTAAACTCACTACATGAGTTCAAGGGTATATCCTACTCATTGTAATCCAAGGATTTTTTTTCTAGTGGATTATGTGGTATTTTATGATTTTCATATCATACCAAGGACGTATCTATTGTTATTGAATAGGGAACCTTGTAAATACTTGTGTTCCTATGGATGTGTGTTTGGTTTCTCTTCAGTAAAGAATAGAATATTTAATACGAGGAAAGGGTTGTTTAAATTAGGAAGAAACATAAAGGAAAAAGTATCACCGATTCACCCTCTCTTAGTGATATAATCATCCAAACTAGGCACTTTTGGCTTTGAAGTTCATGGAATATTTATAAAGGTATATGATGTTGCCTTTTCTTCCAAAATAGAAGCATATCTTATTTTGTGTAGCATCCTTCTTAGAATTCTTCTTGGGTTTTATTTGTTCAATAATCTTCTTTTGTTAACATCCAAAGGCTAAATCATATACTTAGAGCATCTCCAATCACTCAATAGCATCTTAAAACAACTAAAATGACATTGAGAATATATCAAAACATCTCAAAAAATTCCCATCAAAATTACTAAATCATCATGTAGCATATGAACTCTTCATTGAGTATTTCCATGAAAGTTCCATTACCTTAATTAACTTCTCCCCTCATATCAATGGTTTTTCTTAATTGATAGTGATTTATTAATTACTAATTTTTTTAACACCTATCTTAGCCTTTATCCACTATTCAAATATCAAACAAATTTATCATCCAAGTGTGTTAACTATATAAAAAAACTTTCATGTTTGATAACACAAGGATAATTATTTACTCTTCCAACCAACTTTTATCTTCTACGCCACAACTATATTCTTCATCAATCACAACCAATAACTCAACTCACTAATATCATGTTGTTGATAGTTCACTCTTAATCCAATCAACACTTATTATTAATTAATTATAAGATCACCACTATAATCATCGATGTATTATTCTAGGTTTGTTGGGTTTGGTCTGAAAAAACACAGAGCCATTTATTAATCGGGCCTGACCAGACCAACCTTCACTTAATGTTTTTATTAATTGGGCCTTTAAAAAACCCTATTAAAGGTATTTTTAAAAATTTTCAACATGTTTATTGATCAAGATTTAAAATATTATTAAAATAATATATATATATATAAACATAATAATCAATAATTTCCAATTATAAACACATAATAATATAGTTTTTTAAAAAAATTCATTATAATACAATATAATTCGGTCAGGTAGGTCATACTGTAAATCCAGAGCCGAACCACACTATTAAATGAGCCTTAAAATAGGTCTATTTAATAATAGGGTGAAAAACATAGGCCCCAAAATCCCTTTTTGTCTATTAGAGTAGGTCCCTTGATGCACATAAATGTCTAATTAATATTATTTAAATTTTCTATTAATTTATTGATTATTATTTTAATATTAACTAGATTACTATTTATTGAAAATAATTTTTAAATATCATTTTAGTTATATTATCACATACATTATCATTATTCATTAAAATTAATTATTATTATTCACATTATTATAATTATTTACATTATTAATTGAATTATTTAAAAAAATTATTATTAAGTGTATTTTTAATAATATTAATTACATTATTAATGGGATTTTTTTTAATTATTATTACTTTATTAATTATTGTACTTAAATTATTAACTATTATTTAATAGGATTATTAATTATTATTTAATTACATTATTAAATATATATTAATTACTATTTTTAGATCAATAATTAATAATGCGTGATCATTAAACATTTATTATCTTGATTGTTCTATTATTAATAAAATAAAATAACATATTATCCATTTAATGCTGGAAAGGATACTACAATGTATTTTTGGAAAAATAGTGCTACTTTTTATATGTCTTAAAAAAATAATAAAAAAGGGCACACTTTTATTAGCACTAAACTAAAGCACCGATAAAATGGAATTCTTTATCGGTGCTTTTTTTGCATTGATGAGGAAAATCATTTATCATTGCTTTTTTTAGTACTAATAAAAGTGTATCCATTATTATAATCATTTTAACACTGATAAAGAGTACCTTGCATAATATATTTTATAAATACATATTTATAGATTCTTAAATATGACTTATATAATAATGAATACATATATATGAATATATATATATATATATATCTAATTATTTATATTTTTGGGGTGGGGCATGGGCTTTAGGGAGCCGAGTGCTTCTGTATTTTTGATTTGTAATCCCATCTACCATATATATATATATATATATATATCATAAAATACAATGATATGAACTATATAAATAAATATATAAATACATGAAATATTGTAATATGAAGTTTTTATATACATTAAATATATTTAATATTTACATTTATATATTTATATATATATTATCTAATTTATAATATTCATATATATATTTACAATATGTATATATATATATTTATAGCAATTTGTGTGTGTTTATATATATTTATATAAATGATTATATATTATAATATAAATAACTATATTCAAATATTTTTTCCTATAAAATGAATATTTAAAACTATAAATCATATTAAAATAAAAATTTATCATCAATCATATTTTCATAGTTTATATAAAATTCCTCTAATTTTTATTAATCCATAATTTATTTTAATACATAGAAAAATGAATATAAAAATATAATATATTAAAATTTTATTTATATATATATAAATGAACATATATATATATATAAATGAACATATATTTATATATATATTAATATAATTATTTATGTTGTGATGAAAATCCTATTTGATTTGACTTAAAATGCTCAAGATGTGACAAATGAAAAAAATATTGAAAAAACGGGGACTGATTAATGGAAGCAGAGGGATTGGGATAGAGATCCGAAATCACAGCCCATCACTGATCCCAACCAAGGATACTGAAGTAGACCCCCCATAGTATAGGCTAGATTAAATTAGGTTCCCTCACACAAACAAATATAAATAGAAATATATATATATATATACACTCATACACACAATATATATTAAAATATATATACATATAAACACAGACACAGACAGATATAAATATTATTATTTAAAATATACATTTATGGTATATTTATATTAGTATATCTAAATTGATATAAATATATGATAAATAAAAAAGAATACCATCAATGATCTCCCTAACATCTAATAAAAAACTTATTAGGATAGTATTTTGGTCCCATAGACCATATATATCTACATGATCATATATTAGTGAAGTTTTTTGATACCTAAGATTAAAAAATAGTAACTTCATACATGTAATAATTTACATGAAGGGTGTGAGTATGATGACTCAGTATATACCAACAAAAGAACCTAAACATATATTGTGATGTCCATATGTATGCATGTTCTCATGTCATGAATCTATGTGAAATAATAAATCTCAAGGTACCCTAGTTGAAGTATAAAAACAAAACATATACAAAAATACTCGACAGTTCTCAATGTCTTTACTAGGTAACCATAGTCCTTTTCCTTTCCTTTTTTCATCCAATACTGAATTATACCATCTTTTTTTAGTGGCGAATGGTCTGACGAATCATAGAATAGTAGTAACATTGCACTAAACATGCGGTATTTGTAAACATTATCATATTGTGTTCACCAAATGGTCCTATGTTAATGGAACACCCGATACCACATATCTAAACATAGAATCATATTCCTCAATGCCTCTTTAGACACCCGATCCATAAATCAACACCTAAGGCTGTATGTCTCGATGCCTCTCCAGAAATTTTGTATATAGATCAATATATATATATATATATATATATATGATTTTATGTATTGATGCCTCTACAAACATATCATTCATAGATCAACAAATAATATTATATATCTTGATGCCTCTCTAAACACCATGTACATAAATCAACACATGAGTTTCTGTGTTTTGATTCCTCTCCATGCATCCCATACATGACAAATATATTTGGGTTTATATGTCTCATTGTATCTTTGGATACCCTATATTAAACCAATATGTAGGGTCACGTACCTTGATACCAATTTGGGAATCCTATAGAATGTATCGATTCCAATGTTAATACCCTATATCTATATTCATTGTCAAATGAAAAATAATCTCATCATACTATATCACTAACCCAACTAATATCTATGTCACATCGATAAGGAATCCTTATCAACCATAAACATGTGACAACCCACAACACAAGTCAAGTAGGAATCCACAATATTCCTTGATAACCTATGTTAAACCTTATCCCATCAAGGATACACTCTTTATCTAACTTATATATTAAAATTATTATGTTGAGAATTGATTTAAGGTCCCTAGCCCAATTCACCTATTCCATGGTTGTATCGTACTGTGAATGTAAAGACCCGTACATTTCAAGGGATTTTTTTCTTAAATTCTTCAGGATTTTATGAGTACGCAATTTCTGACAGCACCTAATTCCGAGGCCCGGTGTGCCCGGAATCAGTTTCTGAAGTTTAGCTTGGGTACGTTCAGTGAACGAACGAGCGAGTTTTTTTTTCTAACTTTTGAACTGGTGCTCGGAATTGAAATCCAAGGGCACTGATGGAACCAAAACATCAGTAAATTCTTAAGAGGACCTTTCCTGAAGGTGCGTTTTCTCGGGAGGAGTTGTTAAAAAAATTGGGGATTAAATGTGAAGTAAATAAAATTGTGGTACAATTTTATTTTCTTTATCTAAGTGGCTATATCCTAAGAATGGGAGTTGCGGTGGGACCCACTTGTTCCTAACTACTCCTGTTAGGATATTTGTGATGTGGAGCCCACACGAGCCCCACCCCTTCATATTCCATTAACTCCTCTAACCCCCCTATTTATGTTGGTATCCTTAAATTGTGTAACTCTCTCCTCTAACCCCCATCTTTATGTGTTTGAATTTTGTAATTTGAACCTTTGGCATGTTTTAATAAAATAAGAGGAGCTTATTTTATTTTGGAGTTAGTTTTGTTGTGTTGGGAATTGGGGAAGGGAGAGCTTTGGTTTCTTTTGAAGAACATCATCTCTTCAACGAAGAACGACACCCTCCGACGAAGAACATCAACACTGAGACCTCGGATTCTTCTTCCATTTCCTCCTCCATGACAAGGATGGAAACAACGACGCGGAAATTCGCCAACAAAGTCACAGTTGTTCTCACCATGATTAAAAGAGGAGATGTCATTTCTTCCTCAGACACTCTCCGTCGATGTCAATGAAACCACACTACGTGACGCCGTAAACCGCGATGCAGACTTTCTTCATCATTTGATTGAGGTAGGGGTTATCTTCATCCATGTTTAATTCATCTTTCTTCGTTGGTTAAATTTGGATGATTGCTACCAACGTAACGGGAGGAGATCAAAACTCACAAACACGACCGATTTCTGCTCCCCGTTTTCTTGTTGAACATTGATGGCGAGTTGTGGTGAAGATGGCGCGATACTGTTGCACCGCGCGGGAACAAGGAGAACCGCGGACGGAGCGGGCTGCGATGGTGGTACACGGAGCCTTCACGTCACGCCGGAGAAACCAAGAGAGACCGCGACCGGAGCGGGCCGCAACGGAGGGGCGCGGAACCGCCGCGCCGCGCCGGCCGAAGAAGAGCCCCGATAGTCCAGTAAGGGCGGACGGACAACCGGCCACCAGTGCTCTGGGAGGCGAGACCCCGAAGGGTCCCGCGGAAGTACAACCGGACGACCTTAATGGAAGGCTGTTTTTCCGGATAAACCGGGGGTTGAAACCCCCGTCAAGTGCAAGGGGCGGACCCCATAGGGTCTGCCGATACGGAAACAGGGGGGCGGCACCCCCCCCCCCCTCGCACCCTGCTCGGTCGCAAGCCGAACCGCGGCCGGCCTCTGAGCCGGTCCGTAGGCCACACCTAGCCACGCCGGGCCGTTCCCTAATGGGCCGGACCCTGACCCGGGTCGGGTCGACCCGGTTCGGGCTGACCCAGGGGGTATCGGGCCGGGTCGGACCGGGCCCGAACCCCCTATTCTCGGACAGATTCATTTAAACGCCCATAACATGGGCTACGGACCTCTGATCGACACACCGTCAGTTGCATTGGGATCCTTGGATAGAGAAGATCATTTCTGTATATTACACTCAAGATTTCGGTAAAGTTTGTGTATGTCTGGGTTGGTTCGAACCCGAAACCAACCGGGCCCTTGGAGCGGAAACACTTATAACTTAACGACCGTACGTCCGAATGATGTGCCGTTGATCACATTGTTTTCCTCTTAGTAATATAGTTCTTTTGGATTACTCTGGTTGAGGTTTGGACACAGCTAGAGTATGGTCGGGTTGGTTTTAACGTAAAAACCAGCCAGGCCCCTTGGACGAAAAAGCCAATAACACTCAGACCGAGCGTCCAATTGACGCGCCGTCTGTCGCGTTGAGTTCCTATTGACAAGAAGAAACATTTTGATACATCAACTCCGGACTTCGTGAAAGTTGATGTATCAACCCCCCTTGGATCATGGAGCGTACCCTCCCGGAAACGAGCGTGCTGTCTGCTGGAACCCTAGAGCTGGCTGCGACTGCGACGACGATGATGACTGTACAAGGATCCTACGTTGGTTCGGCCACGAGGACGGTGGTACTTGGATCCTCTGTGGGTTCGGTAGTGATGATAACTGTACATGGATCCTACGTGGGTTCAGCAACGATGGTTACTATACTTGGATACTACGTGGGTTCAGCAGCGATGAATTCTGTACTTGGATCCTACGTGGGAGATGATTCAGAGGCTACATCTATCATCTCCACCACTTTTCGTGAGTAGTATACCCGTGTGAGCTAAGTCTCGACTTTCAATCATTATCTTCGATGTGATTGACTTGCTATCCTATGTGGATTGGGTTGTGCTTTTATCTGTGGATTGGGTTGTACTTTCCTATGTGGACTGGGTTGAACCTGGGCTCGTGAGTTAGAGCAGAACTGGAATTGATGACTTAGGTATATGTATGGGAATATACCTAAGTAGAGTGCGTTGATACTTTGTGATTGTATCTTTCCATTGTGGTTTATCCTTCGTGGATTCTGGGAGTCCTTCGGGAGTCTCGGGATCCCTACTGAGTATCGTATACTCACCCCTTCATGGGCTATGCCCGCACTACATTGTGTTGGTTGGAGATGACAGACAACACTGATCGTGGTTGAGGCTTGTGGAGAGGGATGGTACCTGGAGGTGGACTATCAGGTGGAATGAACACGGAGCGGACGAACGGACCCGAGGAGCGGACGAGACTATATGTACCCACCCTTCAAGTGAGAATTCCGGAGGACGACTTGTTGGTTGTTGCTTTACTTTTCAACTGTTGTACTTTATTTTCTCCATTGTATTGTACTTTAAGTTGGGTTTGTATTCTTGCCTATTTACTTTCTAGCACTTACTTTTTTACTTAGTTTACTTAGTGTTTACTTCATCTTGCATACTCTGTGGTGTTTGTTTTCCTATATAAAGGAAATGGTTTCCCTTTTATTGGGATTTACACCTTTGGTGCTAGTCGCCAGCCCCTGGCCTATGGAAGACGAGCTTGGGGTTGTCACGACACGGGCCCCGAGGACGGGTCGTGACAAATTGGTATCAGAGGAGTTGGTTCTATCACAGAACTCAGGACTCTGATAATTTCTTCCATGTGAAGTAATAGTGTTTAGGGTATTTATTGTGGTTATCAATCCAGAGAGTCGAGTGTTGGTTCGGCGGCCAACATATCCATACACCAGGACCCTGACATCTGATTTCTGACTCAGTACATGAAAACATTGATTGCATGTGTGTTTCAAAGGTTTTTTGTGATTACTTTGTGTCAGATCACCAGGTATACTGTATTAACCGTGGCACACCTGTTTCTTTTCAGGATGGCCCCACGATGGAAGCTAGGTAGGGTTATGAGTTTTGTGCAAGATGACAGCCCACCAAGTGACGAGGCCTCGGTGCAGGGTCCCATTACAGCAGAGGCACCGGTGGTACCTCTATCCGCCGAGCCACCGATGCCACCAGCCCCAGCAGCTGAGGGTGCACGTCGCCTAAGTGCACTGCATGAGTTTCAGTGTCAGAGACCACCCAGGTTCCGCAGGGAGATGAACCCTCAGGTAGCCAAGGACTGGCTGGAGGCTATCGTTCGAGTCTTCAGGTTGGTAGGGACACCAGCAGACCTCATGGTGATCCTTGCAGCGAGTCTCCTGCATGCGATAATAGGTAGATGGTGGAGCCTGATGCTCCAGGTGCACGACGAGGTATGTCTTCCTTTTTCGGACTTCGAGAGCCTTTTCCGATCAGAGTTCGTTCCAACCACCCTCCGTGTGGTGCGTATCTAGGAGTTGTTACAGCTGCGGCAGGGCAGCATGACAGTAGCCCAGTACTCGACTAGGTTTACCGATCTCTCGTGCTACTCCACGGACATGGTATGTGACCCATTCTTCTTGGCCTGAACCTTCGAGCAGGGACTGAGGCATGAGATCAGGGCATCGATGATCTCCCTCAGCATTCCGATGAAGGCAGGAGTACTGGAGCAATCCCTTCTTGTGGAGAGATTTCTTGGTGAGCTTACACCAGCAACGAGACCTACCGCAGGGTGGCATGTAGTGGAGTCTTCTGTAGCTGGCAGTCAACGGATGTCATAGGGGTCCAAGAAGACTAGACCATCAGGTGGAAAACCTCAGGATACTGGTTTGGAGGTGCGGGGCACATGCAGTAGAGCTAGTCATTAGAGAGGCAGACAGTTCTATGTTTGCGGCAGGCAGGGCCACATGGCTCGTGACTGCCGGACCCGCCATGCAGAGGAGCAGTAGAAGGTTGAGGGACCACCCAGGCAGAGGCAGAGGTTTGACCATGGCGGTCCGCAGGGAGTAGGCGGACGAGGCAGAAAAGTTGTCCGAATAGCAGGTGGTGGGTGACGCTTCGATGCTCTACCACCACCACCACCAGGAGGTCCAACCCGACCACTGGGAGCTGGCGGACAGAGGCAGGCTCAGCTTCAGGCAGTGGAGGCCTACGACCACAGCGCCCCTGAGATGATTCGAGGTACTATCTATGTCTACTCCACCCTTGCTTCAGTTCTTATTGACATAGGAGTGAGTAATTATTTTATTACCACTGCCCTTGTTCAGAGCTCGGAGATTCCGATGGAGCAGTTGGCTCGATCCTTATGGCTAGAGACTCCTACGAGAGAGGACTCGACGATTACACACTAGTTCTGGTAGTGTGAGCTTACTCTAGGAGGTGAGAGATTTAGCTGGGATATTGTTGTAGTGTCATTGAGGCCTTACAACGTCATCTTGGGCATGAATTGGTTATCTACGGTCCATGCTCAGATCGACTGTATTAGGTGCAACGTGCGATGTGTCCGCACCGATGGGAGCAGGTTCAACTTCACCGGTGAGAAGGGGTCCTTTGCAGTGCAGGATGGTCTCACGCAGAGGAGAGGATAGCCAATCACTCATCAGTTGGATAGTCTCATCCTAGGAGCAGTTGATGTGCGGAGTTCGTGTTTTTCTGTTGTGGTGGATGAGTATGCAGACGTTTTTCTTGATGACGTTCCAGATCTACCTCCTCGCAGAGAGGTATACTTCTATATTGACCTATACCTGTGGAAAGCCTTGATATCTACTCCAGAATATCGGATGGCTCCCACTGAGCTTCGAGAGATATGGGTACAACTAGAGGACTTGCAGGGCAAGGGATTCATCTGACCCAGTGTTTCACCCTGGGCTTCCCCGATCTTGTTCTCCAAGAAGGCGGATGGGATCTTGAGACTGTGTGTCGACTACCGTCACCTGAACTAGGTGACCTTGAAGAACATGTATCCTCTTTTGAGGATTGGGGACCTCTTCGATCAGCTCAAGGGATCATGATGGTTCTCGAAGATAGACCTCATATCACGCAATCATCAGCTCAGAGTTCGAGATGAGGATGTACAGAAGACGACCTTCAGGTGTCGGTATGGCCACTATGAGTTCTTGGTTATGCCTTTCAGTGTAACCAACGCTCCAGAAGTGTTCATGAGTCCCATGAATAGGATCTTCTAGCCTTACCTCGATCTATTTGTCATAGTCTTCATCGACGACATATTGATTTACTCGACTGTTGAGGAGGAGCACACCTACCACTTGCGGGTTGTACTTGACACACTCCAAGAGCACCAGCTTTATGGTAAGCTCTCGAAATGTGATTTCTGGATTTGATAGGTCCACTTCTTGGGACACGTCATCTCTGAGGCAAGAGTTGCGGGGGATCCTGCGAAGATCGAGACAATGCTAGATTGGGAGCCACTTAGAAGCGTGACAGAGGTGCGGAGTTTCCTAGGTTTGGCTGGGTAATATCGGTGATTTGTGCCAGAATTCTCCAGAGTTGCAGAACCACTCTCAGCTATGAAGAAGAAGGGGAAACCCTTTGTGTGTTCAGATAGATTTCAGCAGAGCTTCCAGGAGCTGAGACAGAGATTGACCAGTGCACCCATCTTGAGGCAACCAGAGGAGGGCGTAGGGTACTTAGTTTACTGCGATGCATCAGGAACTAGACTCGGGTGTGTCCTGATGCAGAAGCAGGTATTGATCTCCTATGGATCACGACAGTTGAGGTAGCATGAGCAGAACTATAGTACCCATGACCTGGAGTTAGCAGTAGTGGTCTTCACCCTGAAGATGTGGCAGAACTATTTGATAGGTGATCACTTTACAGTCTATTCTGACCACCAGAGTCTTAGGTAAATGTTCTCGCAGAAGGAACTGAACCTGAGATAGCGGCGATGGCTCGAGTTCATCCAGGACTATGAATTTTAGATAGACTATACTCCTGGAGAGGGGAACTTAGTAGCTGATGCTCTCAGCAGAAGGATGGGAATTCAGCTACTTGGAGAGGTGACAGAGTAGTTAGCCGCTTTGCAGATATACTACATGGATAGAAATGGGTCAACCTTTCTACAGTCGCTTACAGTCACTCCTCCACTACATCAGTGGGTCAGAGAGGCACATCGTGGGGACATTGAATGTGAGACGCAACGTGCACAGATATCCTTTGGACAGGAACCTGGTGGATTCTCTGTAAGAGGAGAGCACGTCGTCCTTTTCATAGGACATACCATGGTACTAGTTGCATTACAGGAGGAGGTGCTGAGAGAGTTTCACACTTCCCCATTAGTGGTACATCCAGTAGTGGTCATGATGTATCAGGATCTCAGACGACAGCACTGGTGGCCGGGTATGAAGAAGGCTGTGGCAGAGTTCGTTTCACGATGCCTCACCTGCCAGCAGGTGAAGGCGGAGCACCAGGTACCAGTAGGCTTGGTACAACCCTTGGAGGTTCCGGAGTGGAAGTGGGATGGGATATCTATGGATTTTGTGACATGGATTCCACGTACTTCCATAGTTCACGACTCCATTTGGGTGATTTTCAACTGACTCACCAGGTTGGCCCACTTTCTACCCATCAGGGAGCAAGGCTCAGTAGAGAGCTTGGGACACCTCTACGTTCAGGAGATCGTACAACTTCATGGTGTGACATCAACTATTATCTCCGATCGAGATTCTCACTTAACTTCCAGGATTTGGAAGGGGTTTTAGGAGGCATTTGGGATGCAGCTATGCCTGGGCGCCGCCTTTCACCCAGAGATTGATGGTTAGACGGAGAGGACCATTCAGAATCTTTAGGACATGATCCGTGCATGTGTCCTCGAATTTGGTCGCACCTAGGATGATCAACTACCCTTGGTGTAGTTTTCATACAACAACAGCTACCACTCCACTATCAGGATGGAACCATACAAAGCATTGTATGGCCGACCTTGCAGATCACCTCTGTGCTGTACAGACCCTGGGGAGTCAGCACTTGTTGGACTAGAGATGGTCCATGCCACGATAGAGAAGGTACAGATCATCCAAGAGCAGATGAGGACTGCTCTGAGCCGACATAAGTCCTATGCTGATAAGAGGAGGAGACCACTAGAGTTCGAGGATGGCAACCACGTTTTCTTACGGGTCTCACCTCAATGTGGATTACAGAGATTTGGCCGGGGCAACAAGTTATCTCTGCACTTCATCAGACCATTATAGGATCTTAGTAGGATAGGTGAGGTGGCTTATCGCATTGACCTTCAACCTCAGTTGCACCGGGTGCACAACGTCTTCCACATATCTCATATGAGGAGATACATGCACGACCCGACGCATATCATTGATCACAGGGAGCTGGACATCGATGATGGGGAAACTTTTGCGGATGTCCTGGTGGAGATCAAGGATTGACATGATCGGGTCCTACATGTATGGTCGATTCCTCTAGTGTGCATCAGATGGCAGCATAGGAACCTCCAGAAGAGCACATGGGAGCGGGAGGCTCCGATGCCTGCAGAATCTCCTCATTTGTTTCCCTAGTTTATGATGTAGCTTTATGGGGACGTAAAGACATGAGGTGGGAGTAATGTAAAGACCTGTACATTTCAAGTAATTATTTTTTCGTAAATTCTTTGGGATTTTATGAGTACGCAGTTTCTGATGGCACCTGATTCCGAGGCCCGGTGTGCCCGGAATCAATTTCTGATGTTTAGCTTGGGTACGTTCAGTGAACGAACGAGCGAGTTTTTTCTATCTTTTAAACCGGTGCTCGGAATTGAAATCTGAGGGCACTGATGGAACCGCAGCATTGGTAAATTCTTTAGAGGACCTTTCCCGAGGGTGCATTTTCTCGGGAGGAGTTGTTAAAAAAATTGAGGATTAAATGTGAAGTAAATAAAATTGTGGTACAATTTTATTTTCTTTATCTAAGTTGTTATATCCTATGTATGGAAGTTGGGGTGGGAACCACTAGTTCATAACTACTCTTGTTAGGATATTTTTGAGGTGGGTCCCACACGAGCCCCACCCCTTCACATTACATTAACTCCTCTAACCACCCTCCCTCGTTAAGTTGGTATCCTTAAATTGTGTAACTCTCCCCTCTCTCCTCTTTAATCATGCCTACACACACTTAATCAATTAAGTGAGTTATGTGTTTGAATTTTTTAATTTGAACCCTTGGCATGTTTTAATAAAATAAGAGGAGCTTATTTTATTTTGGAGTTAGTTTTGTTGTGTTGGGAATTGAGGAAGGGAGAGCTTTGGTTTCTTTTGAACAAAATCATCTCTTCAACGAAGAATGACACCCTCCAAAGAAGAACATCGACACGAAAACCTCAGATTCTTCTTCCTTTTCCTCTATGTGGAAAGGAAGGAAACAATGATGCATAAATTCACCAACGACGTCATGCTTTTTCTCACAGTGATTAAAAGAGGAGACGTCGTTTCCTCCTCAGATGCTCTCCATCGATGTCTACGAAATCACACCACGTGACACCGTCAACCGCGATGCTGACTTTCTTCATCGTTTTATTGAGGTAGGGGTTATCATCATCCATGTTTAATTCATCGTTCTTCGTTGGATAAATTTTGCCGATTGTTACCATTGTAAAGGGAGGAGATCGGACCTCACAAACATGATCGATTTCTCCTCCCGATTTTCTAGTTGAACATTGTTGGCAAGTTGTGGCGATGATGGCACAATACCATTGCACCGCACAGGAACGAGGAGAACCGCGGCCGGAGCGGGCCACGGTGGTGGTGCACGGAGCCATTGCGTCGCACCGGAGAAACCAAGAGAGGCCATGACCAGAGCAGACCGTGGTGGAGGGGCGCGACACCGGCCGAAGAAGAGCTGTGACCTTAGGCCGCGACGGTCCAACAGGGGCAGCCGAACAACCAGCTGCTGGTGCTCTGGGATGCGGGACCTCGAAGGGTCCCACGGTAGTCCAACCAGCTGACCTTAATGGCCAGCCGTTTTTCTGGATAAATCGGGGGTTGAAACCCCCGACCAGTGCATGGGGCGTACCTCGTAGGGTCCGTCGATACGGAAAGAGGGGGGCGGTGCCCCCCCCCCCCACTTTGCACCCCGCTCGGCCGCGAGCCGAACCGCGGCCGGCCTCCGAGCCGGGCCGCAGGCCACACCTAGCCGGGACGGGGCGCGCCAGCCGGGCCGGGCCGTGCCCAAATGGGCCGGACCTGAACCCAGGTCGGGTCGACCCCGGGGGTATCGGGCTGGGTCGAACCGAGCCCGTACCCCTATTCTCGGACTGATTCGTTCAAACGTCCATAACTTGGCCTACGGACCTCCGATCGATGCACCGTCAGTTGCGTCGGGATCCTTGGATCGATTCTGTCTTTTCGTAATATTAAAATCAAGATTTCGGTAATTTTTTGGTATGGACGGGTTGGTTCGAACCCGAAACTAACCCAGCCCTTTGAGGGGAAACACTTATAACTTAATGACCGGATGTCCGAATGACGTGCGGTCAATCACATTGTTTTCCTCTTAGTGAGATAGTTATTTTGGATTACTCCACTCGAGGATTTGACACAGATGGAGTACGGTCAGGTTGGTTTTAACTTAAAAACCAACCGGGCCCCTGGGATGAAAAATCCAATAACTCTCAGACCGGGCGTCCGATTGGCGCGCCGTCTGTCGCGTTGAGTTCATGTTGACGAGATGGAACTTTGTGATACATCAAATCTAGACTTCGTGAAAGTTGATGTATCGAACCCCTTGGATCGTGGAGCGGACCCTTCCAGAAACGAGCGTGCTGTGTGTGAGAACCCTAGAGTTTGCTGCGACTGCAACGAAGATGATGACTGTACTAGGATCCTACATGGGTTCGGCAATGAGGAAGACTGTACTTGAATACTCTATGGGTTCGGAAGCGATGACGAATGTACTTGGATCCTACGTGGGTTCGGCAGAAATGGTTACTGTACTTGGATACTACGTGGGTCCGACAACGACGACTTCTATACATGGATCCTACGTGGGTTCGACATGGGAGATGATTCAGAGGCTACATCTATCATCTCCACCCCTCTTTGTGAGTAGTATACCTATGTGAGCTGAGTATTGACTTTCAATCATTATCTTTGATATGATTGACTTGCTATACTGTGTGGATTGGGTTGTGCTTTCCTGTGTGGATTGGGTTGTACTTTCCTGTGTGGACTAGGTTGACCTTGGGCTCGTGAGTTAGAGCAGAACTGGAATTGATGGCTTAGGTATATGTATGGGTATATACCAAAGTAGAGTTGGTTGATACTTCATGATTGTATCTTTCCTTTGTGGTTTATCCTTCATGGATTCTAGGTGACCATCGGGAGTCTCGTGGTCCCTACTGAGTATTGTATACTCACCCCTACACGGGCTACGCCCGCACTACGTTTTGTTGGTTGCAGACAACGGACAACGCTGATCGTGGTTGAGGCTTGTGGAGCGAGACGGTACCCAGAGGTGGACTATCAGACGGGATGAACACGGAGCGGACGGACGGACCCGAGGAGCCGACGAGACTATCTGTACCCACCCTTCAGGCGGGAATTACGGTGGACGACTTGGTGTTTGCTGCTTTACTTTTCAGCTGTTGTACTTTCTTTTCTCAGTTGTACTGTACTTTCAGTTGGGTTTGTATTCTGGCCCATTTACTTTCCAGCACTTACTTTTGTACTCAGTTTACTTAGTGTTTACTTCAGCTTGTATACTCTGTGGTGTTTTTTTCTTATATAAAGGTAATGACTTCCCTTTTATCAGGATTTACGCCTTTGGTGCTGGTCGCCTTCCCCTGGCCTATGGAAGGCGGGCTTGGGGTAGTCACAGCATAGGCCCCAAGGATGGGTCATGACAGTGAATTACCTCAGGAGCACCTCCCCACATGCCAGAGGTTATTGACTAGTAGAGCGGGTTTATATGTTTTTGTGGAGAGACTATATCCCATGGTACAAATGACCTTAAATGACAATAGAAACAATAATAATAATATTCATCACAATATAATTCCATAAATAGAAATTAAAGTAATAATCAAACCATAAGGGAATACTATAACACATTCCATTCGAAATTAGATACTATAATGTCTCATTATTAATTTATAAATTAAACATATCAATATTTATCCAATCATATAAAACTTGGTACAAAAAGAAACAAAGGATTGGATAAAACTATAAAATTGTTCGTGATTCCTCATCTGATCCAAATCCTGACAGTGAACATGGTATTCTAGATCAGCCGTCTACTGCAGGGCCTTTTACTTACCTATTTCATGAACCATAAAATCTAAGGGTACATTGAGATACCAATGTAGGGAGTGGGTACAACTCAATTGGGAACCACTAATAGTTTTCCTTAAAAAATCCAATATATCCAAGTGCATTCTTAATATGATATGTTATTAGGTAAAAAATAAATTATGATATGAAAAATACCCATCCCGTCATTAGGAGTTGAAAACACCACCCAATGGAATGATCATACCAACATTGGCCTATACTAGAGTGTCACTAAACACATCTCATGTAATAAACCCTGGTCTACATAACATTCACTTGGTCACAAAGAAATGTATCAAATGGGAACAGCTTTCCAATTTATAACATTTATCATAGGAATAACATCTTATCCCCACATAATATCCAATAAATGGAAAGTGCATCTTGATATCATTTCAAATCAACAAAGGGCATTTAATCCCATAATCTATAATACACAACAAGTAGAAATAACATCTTAGACCCTGAAAAGTGATCAAGAGGGAATTTCATCCCAAAATATATCATATAAAGAAAATAGGTAGTACAACCCATTCCCCAATCGATATAGATCCAAGTGGAAACACACTCCATAAGGGAAACATCACATTGGTGGGCATACTATCATAGTGGAAATAACACAATGGGAATTAATACTCAATTATAAAAAAATATTAGAGGGTATAGACTTCTGGGTATCCCACCCCATTCTTTGAAAAAACAATACTTAGGAATGGAATCCCCTTTCCATGGAAAAATAAAAATAAGAGGTAATTATGTTGTATGTTGACTTACAATAATATTCATATAATTCATATGAATTAAGGATATGTTGGGGTCAATGAATCCTTAATATCAAGCACACCATTATATTGGTGGCAATATAATCTAGTTACATGTGATGAAAAATGATACTATATTACACCCAATGTAATATAGGTTGAGTGCATGAAACTTACACATCCCTCCCTTGAATTTCCCTATAGATTCAATCCATTATGATTGGATTAAAAAATGGATTTCATATCCACTGAATGTTTTCAATGGATCCTCTAATGGGAATTATCTCACTTGATTCATTTCTAGTGGATAACACATTCTTCATTTAAGGAGGAGTGTTAGACATTGAATATATAAAGGGAATTTGTTCCCTTATTGGTTGGGGGAGGTGATAATTAGTTTCATGCAATGTTTTTGAGAATATATTCTTTCCATATATTTTGTAATCATGTACAATGAGGGAACTAACACCACTATCAACGTGTAATAATTATCATGATACAATCATGGATCCTTTAGCCGGTGTAATACCTTATAGGTAGTTAGCTTTTTTTGACTACTTCGGTGGCTGTTATTAAGTATAATCTATCAAGATAATGGATTTTTCAATTATGATATTATTATTATATGTTCTTTTCTTTACTTACACATTTATTATGTCAAGGATATATTAAGAAGATATGGTATTTCTTCAATTGTTTAAGATCTTGGTATGATCATATAAATCCAAAAAATGTGTTTCTTTTTTTATTCGATATATAACAAGATTTTTAAAATGTAAATTATAATTTTCCCACATATAATTACATTATATAAAAATGTAATGCGTCTGATCCACTCAAAATTATGTTAAATAGTTAATGCAATATGGAGTGCAAGGAGAAATTATATTAAGCTATTAAAGTAATATGAAATGGAAGATGCTACCAATATTATGTAGTTAATGTATCACTCATTACAGTAATGAAAAATATCATGTAATTTTTTATCTACCAAATGTCATGTTGAGTTTCAACATAATGTATAGAGTGCACTTGAAATTATGTTGTGTGAAAATGTAATTTCAAGTGATACATTTAGTGAACACGTTTAATGATGGACAATTCCCACTATCAAGTGAGTCCCATATCCGAATTTTCCTTGATAGGGTGTTTTCTTGTCACCCTCAATGTTTTAAAGGGTTTCATTGAATTCCCATGTAGCTGTACCACTTCTTAGATACTACCTATGGCCCAACCCTTATTTAATCCCTCCTTTCATGCATCACCCAATTATCTTCCTTTAATTTACCCCCTGCATTTTCTCTTTTCATTTTGATAGTACACTGAAGGTCAACATAATGTCGATTGATAGTATAAATTTTTTAAATAAATAAAATTTCGATTTTAGTTTATTTTTTTATAGTTTTTAAAATGATCATAAATGATAAGTGTTAGTCTTTATAAAATTTATATTTACAAGACTATATTAAATATAAAATGTTCAGATTAGTTTTCTATGTTAAAAGAAGTATTTTTTTAAATGTTTATTCATTTATATTATTCATGTTTATAATTTTTTATAGAATTTGAGTATTTTTTAAATTAAAATTATATGATGAATTTATTCTAGAATATATAGACTTGCTTTACATGCTACATGAGATTCCCTAAGATTTAGTTTTGTATCTACCTTTACCTCATTTTGTTTTTAGAGTTATAAGCTTGAGAATAGTTATTAAATATAGTTTGTTCATATTAGGTGTTGAAGATATCAGGAATTGAATCATCTCTTGAGTAAAGTATTCTTGGGGAGAGACACTTGGGGATATAATACCCACTAAAATGATATCGTATTCCTTATACTATAAAGATGAGTGGTTGGGTATCTATCACTCCAAGATTATTCATGTGGAGATTTTATATCTCATATAACTCTATTCCTTAACGTGAAAAGTTCATGTACCTCATGCATAAGATGAATTTAGATATATATGAATATGTTTGGATTCTATTTTTGTGTATATGGAACAAAATTATGGCGTGTTTAAAGAGTACACACAAATATGGTGTGAACACATTAATTTATTGGATGGAATAGGGATTAAAAAACTAAATCATTGGAAGTATGCATACATAATGGAATAATACGTGATAAAATAAAGATTTAATTATGTGAAATAGTAATGAATTGAATATTAATATAATTTATGTTATATTGGTTGGAATTTTAAAAGTAAACCCTTTGAATACTAAGTTTCATATTACTTCTAAGGAGGAACTTTCCAAGAACTAGATCATCAGACTAGGTAGGTTTTTCCAAAATAGGGTGCCTCTGAATTATCGTGTGTAATAAAAACAAGAAAGGGGTAACATTTGATCATATTTGGGTAGTTTGTTACAACATAGGATTCCCCTAAATTATCATTTTTTATTATGTTCTTGATATTTTATTTGGGTGACCCTTAGCTGGAAAACCCTAATAGCTAGGATAAAAGAGGAATCGTGTTGAGTGCTTTCATATGATAGATCTAGTAAAAGAGTTTCCTACTTAACTATACTAAAATAAAAAAATTTATGATTGGAATTTTTCCACCAAAATAATTGAGTGGTGATAGGAACACAAAATAAGAATCATTACTTAGTGAAATATAAATCTTGGATTACTAAACAGATATTATATTTAGTGTCATCATTTTTCATAGGTGTAATTTTATTAAAAATACTTAATTAAAATATATAATATATGATATTAACCCATAGAAATTTCTATTTTGAAGGTTTTCTCTTACTTTATGATAATTATATTGAGATTTATTATAGGTGTGACCTATATAATAGTAATATATTGGTATATAAGGTTGAAAAGTGTTCTCAAAGTAAAGAAATATAAAAATATATATATGTGAATGTTATAAAAATAAATTTTACCAACTCTAACTCATTTATATTTGATACAAAATGTGTTTTAATTTTTTTTTGACAACAGCTGTAGTCCTAAAGTGTAATTCGCTTGTCAGTATGAACATTTTTTGTCTTATGGAGGACCATGAAATATTAATCGGTTAAAGGGTCATATTTTAAACTATTAATTATAAGGAATCTACAAAGCTTGGAACCTCCTAAACGAGGTGTTTTGGACTAGAGAATAATTTTGGGGAGTATCCCAGGGTTTCAAAGTTTTGAAATTATGATTTTGTGGGAGAGTATTCTCAGTTGCATGGGTAGCACATGGTTAGTTCTAACCAGGAATCCCAATAGTTCGACTTGGTTTGTATAAGAGAAAAATTTGTTTATACTATATGAGTGGCTATATGATACCATGAGAACTCTATATAATGTTTGAGAGGCATTTCACATGGTTTGTGCATAGTTTGGTAAGTTGAGTGCACTCATCATGAAGAATAGTGTGTCCCATATATTAAGTTCAGCATGGTTGGCACATGGTTTGTCCAATAATGTTGCCTAATCTTATACCCTTTAAAAATGAGTTTTTTATTTATTATTTTTAGTTTATGATTTTATAATCCTAGACACCCCTTTTTCCACCCATTTTCTGCCATTATCTTCCCCTACACATGACCCTTACTCCTCCTCATTCACTATAATATATCTCATTTGATCTATGGTAGTTTGAACATTCATTTAGCATAATCAAGATATTCAGGAAAGTCTTAGAGTATATTATATCTTCTTACTCCCTTCTATCACTATCAAGTGGTGTTCTAGTTGTGTTGATAACGTATTCCCTATTTTTTGAGTGTTTGTATACTTATTAATTTTCTCCTAATTTATGAGGAAACAAACACTGATTCTTGATTAGTGGGTTGTCTATATGTGAGGCAGGTGGTCCCAAATCCTAACTTATATTCTCACTTAATTAAGTAAGTGAATTTGGATGTGTGTTCACCTAAGAGATCTAATAGTGACCTAGAATTTATTTATATTATTTTTTATTTAGTTTCCCCTAAATTAAATTTCCTAATTAAGTAGATGACCTTATGTTGGATAGCTTAATTAAAGTGGCTAATACAATTTACAGTCATTACTAAATGGGTATTAAGTTTTCATATCAATAATTTTGAAATGAATTTTCACAATCATTGGTAAATAATGAAATGTAGTTTAACTCAAGAATTAGGATTTTGAAAAAGTAATATGGTTTTTGGAATAATAACCTTTGTGATGGATTGGAAAAATTGAAATGGAAACATGATTTTCAAATAATTATTTGGTTTTAAATCTATTTAAATAATGCCCTATGTTATGGAAATTAAATGGTTTCTTCAAGAGATATGTTTTTTCTTGGTAGAGTTTTATGATATTAACAGATGGATTTACGATGGGTTTTGATTTTTTGTTTTGGTAAATCTTAGTTAGGAATATTGGTAGATGTTTTTTGTATTGTCTTTGAAAAAATTATCTTTTACTTGAGTAGGTTTTATGTGTAATGGAAAATAATTATTTAGGATGTTTTGTTTTAAAGGAAAGTAAAGTTCCCGATAGGATCAATTTCCTCCATCGAGAAGGTGGGTTTTTGTCATTAGAGGGTAGTTTTTAAAATTTATTTTCAAAAAAAATTAACCTATATGAATTTTTATAGTTTCATCCACTAAAAACAGAAATATATTAGCCTCACATGACCATTCAATGAATAAATGATCAAGGAAGACATAATTTTTACAAGGTTCATATCCATTGTAAAATCACACTCCTTTTCATGGTTGGTTTTCCTCCCCAACCATGGATTCTATTAACTATAATCATAAATGAATTACAATGACAATAATAAGTTTAACATATCACCTCACATATCTATATTCACACATGATATCATATCTTGACATTGTAGTACAATAATATGAATACAAGATAAATAATATCACCAAATTAATCAGGTTTATTTGGAAATAAAAGCTAAATATCCATTTATAAAACCCTCTAGAATATGAAATAAATAATTTACCACCATATAAAGTTGAATTTAAATGCATAGGTAATATCATAATCAGATAAAATTATCTAAAACCATGAGATTCATCAATATTGATCCCTGAATATCCAAACTTAGCTTCCAACTTTTATTCTAATATTTTTTAAGATGGGGGAAAAACTCAAAATACACTAGAGATACACCATTAGTTCCTCATTTTTTAAAATTTTTAAATCATGATCAAATATTTATTTTAAAAAATATTAAAGAGTCACACTTCATCTTACACATGATATATAAAAATACCCATGTAATCACCAACTCATTTAAATTCTACATGGACTCAGGTTATCTTTTTTGATATGATATTCAAATATCACAAAATCTTGGTAATAAAAAAACTAATTCAATAAAAACCATTCAAAATTACAACATGCATGGAATCAAATGACATTTCTAATAAAATAAAACAAGTACATGACTCACATCAACCATGTTGGGGTAATCAGCTATGTGGTTCATTTGATTATGTAGGATGTTTGGATACACAACTCACAACAGATATGAAATAATTAATTATGTGGATCATTTGGATATATGGTTCACATTGTAAATGAATACTTTCCTACATCACTGGATCAGATATACGAGTTTCATACATCCGTAGAGTTTTTATATTGTTTACCTACATTACTATATTAGATACATTCCCCCCTATCACTAGGTCATCTACGTGTTTTTATTATGTTTCTTAACTGACTTAGTGGATCTTAAATAATTAAGTATTTCACTCAAATAAAATCATATTCTGTTAATATGAGTTCTATCCAACCTCAAAAACACTTTCTATAATCATGAAACTCTCTTTCATGATCTATATTCCATAAAAAATAGATCATGCACCGTAAGATTTAGTGAGCAACTAAAAACATTGTTCTCAATAAATACAATAACCCAAACTCACAAAGACCCAAGATATCTTCAAAAATCCTCAAACAAAGACACAAATTCATGGGGTTCTGCAATCCTTCCTTTGGATTTGTAAAAAAAAATTGAACCCCCTAACTTAACATTCCTTAATAAGTGGATCACCAAATCACAAAAAAAATCACTGAGATATATCCTCACACTATACTAGAGAAAAATGTTTTGTTTTTGAGAGATATATCCACATTAGTGAAAAACATGTTTTGGTTGAGTGATTCAATTGAATCTACTTATAAATATTAAATTAGAGGAAGTGTTTTTGAGATATTTCTATCCCTTAGCGACAATCATGTTTATGGTGAGTTTTTGAGATATATCTATTCCTTGGTGATAAGCATACATAGGTTGACTGATTCAAAATAATATACTTCTCAAGATCTAATAATATGATAATATTCCTATTACCCACACTTTCCCTTCATCAGTGAATTATTTACCCCTTTATTAACACAATATAAATGATTATGTGGCACTTAAAATAAAAAAATATCAAGTGTGTATGGAAGTATGAATATGAAATTTACTCTGTAACTCCAAAAACCTCTCATGTTGCATAACTTCTGTAAATATATCTGCAATATACTCATTTAAGACAATTAATAAAAGTTTGATCTCACATGAAGCTACCTTATCCTTAATAAAGTGATATTGAATGATAATATGTTTAATATGAGTGTGTTGAATGATATTTTGGAAGTGATTAATAAGAACTTGATTATCATAAATAATATTTTAAGATCTTTGAAAATCAACCTACAAATATACTTTGTAGACTTACATCCACTAATTATATGTAACTACCTGATTATCCACCACATACTCTAATTTAGCTATAATCAAGGTCATTAAACTCTACTACTTAATATTTTGGCTTATAAAATCATCACCAAAAAAGAAAAAATCACCTAATATAGACAAATGATCTGTACAATCACCAACCTAATCTACAATAGTGTAACTAAAAATGTATAGATTCATAATAATTCTATAGATCAATCCTTATTTCAAACTTCATTTTAAATGTCTTAGAATTATTTTAATTTTTTAATCCTTTGGTTCACTTTGATACCTATCACAAAGAGTCACTACATATGAAATGTTTAGTCTATATTCTATAATATATAATAGTCTTCAAATAATACATCTAAATTTATTTTGAACAACCATGTAGCCCTATTCATCTTTACTCAACTTTTTTCTAACTGATATAGGTTTATAGACCAATTTTCAACCTCATATTCAAAAATTTATCAATAACTATATGGTTATTTTTTAAAATAAATATATAATCTGAGTTATTTTTAATTATAAATCCCATAAACTATTTTAGTTCTCCTAGAATAGATATCTCAAACTGCTTTTGTATCTTCACAGTGTATTTACCACATAAATAGTTATTTGTACTAGAAGAAATTATGTTAACCACATAAACAATAGCCATCATAGTATGTATGATTTTTTTCAAGTACAAGTTACAATCAATAGTACCTTTAGAAAACTATATTTTTCTCAAATAGTCTTCTAGTTAATATTCTGAGATCATGTAGCCTTTTTAATCCATACAATGGTTTATTTAATCTGAAGTCCATTCTTACATCATTTTCAAGGATTAATCCATCTATTTGTTCAATAAAGACATATTCTTTAAGGCCACCATTGAGAAATGTAGACTTTATATCCATTTGATATATCCTATATTTATTATGAGTCATTACAAACAAGACCATTCTTATTATCTTAAGTCTAGAAGTTAGAGAAAAATTATCTTAAAAGTATATTAATTACACTTGAGAATATTATATCCTAGAAATTCTAGATTTTTTTATTACTTCACATTTCTCATTCATTTTATTCCTAAAAACCCATTTCATACCAATCATGTTTTTAGTTTTCTTATTAACATGTTACCATGTAAATTTGTTATCAATTTTATCAAGTTATTTATTTATAGGTTTCACTATTTAATCATGTTCAATTGATTCAATGACCATTATAGGATTAGCCTGTGATATAATAGCTATCTGATTCTCAAATCATATCATTCTTCTGGTCCGAACTGGTGCATTTTAATTCCAAATGATATCATCACTGTCAAAATATTTCTATAACCTCTAAGACTAATTTTTTTCACCACCCATCCATTATTTATCATCACTGGTATATTTTTAATTAGTATAAACTTTTTTTGTTCACATTTTATCAACCTTTTGAACCATTTTTTATAAATATGCTCATTATTTTCTATAAAAAACTAAAAAATATTCTCAAATTTAATATTTTTTCCTGTTATTTTATTGAATTTCACATATTAACTCTCAAACATTTTATGTAATCTATAATTATAGAATATATATCCATTACCATTAGATAAATATTCCATAATGACTCCATCATCAATATTTTTTCAATATTTCATAGCCTGCTTCCTTTGATTTTAATATTAAAAGTACTTAGAAAAACCTTGAAATGTTTACAAGTAGGATTCTTTTGGTATCATATCTCATAGGGTTTAAGATGTGTATCTGGTTATAAAAGACATTTTATTAGAGTATTCTTCATAATACAAACTACGTCTCTCCAAAAGTGTTTTTTAACATTGTTATCAACCATCATTATTCTTTGAATTTCCACAATGAACATATTATTATTTTACGAAAAACCATTATATTGTGGAATATAAGGTGTTCTATACTGATTCTTAATTCCATATTTTCTAAGAGAAATTTCAAATAATTAACTTTTATATTCCTTTTTATCATCATATCTTAGTTTTTTGATAAAAAAACCTAGCTCTTTTTTAAAAGTTTTATTTACATTTAGAACTTCCTAACAGCCTTAGGATTGTTTTTAATGAAAATAACATTGATCACTCGTGTGAAGTCATATATTAAAACACCCCGACCCCAGAAGCCCGAATCTAGTGCATCAATTTATTACGTGGGAATTATTATAAGGAATCGAATACCGAAGGACCAAAAATTTTAATAGTTTTTGAAAAATAGATCACATACATGATACCCATAATATATTTAGAAAAGAAAATAAATTACAATATAAGTAAAATATCAACATCCTTGAAACTTATTCAAAAGATTCATATTCATAACATGGGGAAAGTGAACATTGCAATCATGAGCTCAAATATTCAGTAAGGGTAGGTGAAGCTGAAGCAATAATGAATCAATAATAATAAATAACACGAGAAGTTAAAAAACTAAGAAGACATGCCATTTATGTAACCGAATAAAGAATAATCAATATGGAAAGGTAAATAACTGAAACAGGTTTATTTAATCAATAAACTGAGAATGAAATGAATCCATATGTTTATTATATGAAAATCTCATGGATAATAACAATAATAATTGAAATATCTTTAAAAGAAATTATTAATTATTGGATGTAATGTCTATGGAACATGAAAACCTATACCATAAAGACATTTTATAATAAGGTTTCAAAATATTGGTAGAATCCGATTTAATTTTCCAAATTATTTCTCTAATGATAACCTATCAATGCATAGAGGGGATATATAAAGTCCAGGCCCCACCCGTCAATTCCACTCCAAAGCATTCCTCATATTAAGTAATTGATTAAAAAATATATTTTTTAATAAAATTTCCCCATATCAATTTGAAATATTTGAATCATAAACCCTATAAAAATAAATAATTATTAAGAGAAACATTGAATACCATGAAGATAAAGAGATTCATGATAGGTTTTGACATATTAATTATTGATTATATTAATTAGATCATGATTTCATAATCTATAGAGTTTAAATCTTGATTTAACTGTAATATTTAATCATTATCTATGCATTTATAATAATCCATAAAATTTAGAGATAGGAAATGAAATTCACCGTTCATGGAGACGATAGGATGTACGTACGCAAGAACGCTACTTTCATTTCTTTTTTGTATTAAAAGAATGAAAATTAAATGATATATATGTATATTATAATTCAAGTATAATATTTATGTCATATATGTCATATTTTTTTAAATAATCCTTAATTCATTCCATGTATAGAGTGAATGAATCAGATTGCTTTGAGGAGTATTGTAAAGACCTGGAAATTTCAAGGAATTTTTTTTTCATAATTTTCTTTGGAATTTTACAAGAACACAGTTTTTGACGGCGCCTGATTCTGAGGCCCGGTGTGCCTGGAATCAATTTACAAAGTTTAGATTGGGTACGTTCACTGAACGAATGAGCGGGTTTTTCTAACTTTTGAACTGGTGCTTGAAATCGAATTCCGAGGGCACCTATGGATTCGCAGCACCGGTAATTGCTTAAGAAGATCTTTTTCGGAGTTGCGTTTTCACAGGAGGAGTTGTTAAAAATTTGTGGAAGATAAAATAAAAATTGAGTTACAATTTTTATTTCTTTAAAGTAGTTATATCATTTGAGTGGACGTTATGGAACTACCCAAGAGAGGTTAAGAGGGTGGTGGGGCCCACACGAGACCCTAACCCCCCTTGATCTTCCCATAACCCCCTTGACCTCCCATAACTCACCTCCCAATTTAATATTGTAACTCCACTTAAACTTAAGTGACTCATCTCCTCCTCACCTCCCACATTAATTCATGCCACCTAAACATTAATTAATTTGACAACTCAAGATCAATTAATTAAGTGTGTTGGTTTTGAAATTTGTAATTTTGAATTTATAGCATGGGTAAATAAAATAAGGTGGAGCCTTACTTTATTTTGGTTAGAAATGTTATGTTAAGAGAAAGGGAAGAGAGCATTTGAGTTTTGAAGAACTTCCTCCTCCGAAGAAGAACGCTTCATCTTCTTTGTTGAAGAAAGTGAAGAACACCAAAGCTTCGACGAAGAACGTCGTCTCATCTTGCACCTTCTCTCCACGTCGAAGGAAGCGAGATGCCACATTATTCATCGGGCGATCACCGACGACGTGCCTTCTCCTCTTCTTCCTCATCGTCAAGGGAGGAGACACCACCGCGGGGAACGTCACCATTGACGACGACTCACCCTCCGTTGTCAACGGAATCAGCACCGATCATCTGCGACGTCTGATCACCACGACGCTTGCCTCTTCCGCGGCTCGACAAGGTGTGACGTCTTTGGAAGGTAGGGGTTTGGTTTTCATGTCGTGAATAATTTTAGACGTTCTTCGATATCAATGGCCAACTGTTATGAAAATAACGGAGGAGGTCGGACCGCACAAACACGACCGAACCTCCTCCCCTTTTAGTTTTTTTGGTTATCTACGTGGCTTGAAATGGAAGCGACGCAGTGCCGTCACACCGTGCGGGAATTTAGAGAATCACGAAAAAGAAGTGTCGCGCTGTCGCGCCGTGCCTTTGAGGTCGAACGAATCCGCGGTCGAAGTTGGGCCATGGCGAAGGGGCGCGGCGCCGTCGCGCGGTGCCGGAAAACCACGATGATGGCGCGTTTTGAACGTTGAGTGCGGATCGACGGGCGACGACGCATCGGGCCAAAATGGCGTTTGAATTCCTTCGCAGTAAAGATTGGGTCCCGGGAGGTCTCTTGGCGAAGGCGAAAGGCAAAACGGACCACTGGAGCACGTCCGATGGTCCGCAGAAGGCGACAGCGGCACGCTGCCGGAGCAAACCGCCACAGGTGAGCCACGACGTTGGGACGTGAACCGGAACGGCCGGGCCGTTCCGGGTTTGAGGCGGCACGACTTTAAGCCACGCCAGGTTGACAACCGGGGGGTTTGTAACCCCCTGCAGCCGTCGCGCCATGCCAGCGCGAGGCCAGCCTACTGCCCAGGCCGGGCTGGGCCGTGTCCAGCTGGGCCGGACCCAGACCCGGTTCAGGCCGACCCGGTTTGGCCGACCCAGGGGGGTTGGGTCGGGCCGGGCCGGGCCCAGACCCCCGTTTTCATACCTCTTCGGTCTTTCACCCATAACATGGGCTACAGAGCTCCGATCGATGAACCGTCACTTGCGATGTGATCCTTGGATCGAGACGGTCGTTTCAGTATGTTACACTCAAGGTTTTGGAGAACTTTGGGTTTGATCGGGTTGGTTCGGATACGAAACCAACCGGGCCCTCGGAGTAGAAACACTTATATCTTGAGTTCCGGATGTCCGATGGACGTGCCGTCGACTTTGTTGGTTTCCTCTTGATGATATGGAACTTTTGGCTTACTCCGCTCGAGGTTTGGATGTCGTCAGAGTGCGGTCGGGTTGGTTCGCTCACGAAACCAACTGGGCTCTTGAAATGAAAAAGCCAATAACTCACAGACCGAGCATCCGATTGGCGCGCCGTCTGTCTCGTTGAATTCATCTTGATGAGACAGAAATTTTGACATACTTTGGCTGAGTTTTGGATGTAGTTGGAGTATGGCCGGGTTGGATTGTACCCGAAATCCAACCGGGCCCCTGGAACGGAAAAGCTGATATCTTTCAGACCGGACGTCCGTTTGACGAACCGTCAGCGGCGTTGGTGATCACGTTGAAAAACGGTCCCTATGGGTTTACCCTATGAGAGTTCAGGATACAGTTGAGATACGGCCAGGTTGGTTCGCACACGAAACCAACCGGGCCCCTTGGACGAAAAGGCTAATAACTCACAGACCGGGCATCCGATTTATGCGCCGTCTTTTGCGTTGAGACCCCTATGACGAGGCGGTCCTTTGATATACTTCTTCGTGGGACTTGGTATACTTGGATTATCGACCTGTAGATCATGGAGCAGACCCTCCCTGAGACGAGCATACAAAGTACGGAGACCGTGTAGCTGGCTGTGACCGATGACTACTTGTCTGATTCGATTCGGAGTGACTAGCATAGCCCAGTGGGGAGCACTACTTTGTGAGGTGGAAGACCCATGGAGGAGGAGCACTACTGTGTGATGTGGCAGACCCACGGTACTCGACAGGAGGTGTACCTTTGAAGGCTATGAGGGGGAGCACTATTGTGTGAGCTGGTAGACCCATGGCGGATGGGAACTACCTCAGAGTCGTGACATGACCACTGTACACTCCAGAGATGGGGCTCTTCAGCAGTTACAGTTTCGATAATGAAAAATCCTGGTTTGAGCTGAGTCTATGACCTTTGTGTTTATCTCATGATTGAGAAGGGTCACTTAATAACTTAGGTATATGTATGGGCATATACCTGGGTAGTGGTTATCTGATGATTTAATAATCTTGAGTTTCCTCATGTTTGAAATGGGTTACTTGATAAACTTAGGTATATGTGTGGGCATATACCTAAGTAGAGGTTATCTGTTGAGATATTCTTGTGGTTATCCTTATTGGTTTTAGTGAGACCTTGAGGGTATCGGGGTCCCTACTGAGTATCGTTATACTCACCCCTGCACGGGCAATGCTCGCACCTCGTTGTGTTGGTTGCAGACGATAGGCAGTGCTAACAGAGGTCGAGTGTTCGAGGACTGGACGGTACCCGGAGGTGGACCACCCGACGAGTCAGTATCCAGAGGTGGACTTCACGGCGAGACGACACTCGGAGGGGGTTTACGGGTGAGAGCATTGAGGAGCTGCGCTATATGTACCTACCCTTTAGGTAGGATCCATGGTGGAAGATCCAGGAGCTGCACTCTCTATACCTACCCTTCAGGTAGGATCCGAGGAGGAAGGCCCAGGAGCTGCTTCCTTTATTCCAGCTGTTTGCCTTTTTCTGTTGTACTTTTGTTCAGTTGTAGCTGTATTTCCAGTTGGGTTTGTATTCTGGCCCATTTACTTTTCAGCACTTTCTTTGTACTTAGTGTTTTACTTCCGCTTGTACTCTGTGGTGTTTTGTTACTTTTATAAAGGCAATTCCTTCCCAGTTATCGGGATTTACGCCTTTGGTGCTAGTCGCTAGCCCCTGGCCTATGGAAGGCGGGCTTGGGGTAGTCACGACACGGGCCCCGAGGACGGGTTGTGACAAATTGGTATCAGAGGAGTCGGTTCTACCGCAGAACATATAACTCTGATATTTTCTTTCTATGAAGCAATAGTGTTAAGGGTACCTAGTGTGGTCTTCAGTTCAGGGAGTCCAGTGTTGGTGTGGGTGGCCAACGTATCCATACACCAGGACCCTGACAACTGATTTCCGACTTTGTGCACGAAAACACTGATTGCGTGTGTGTTTCCAGAAGTTTTTAAATGTCATCTCAAACGAGGTCAAGTCACCAGGTATAATCATTTGATCATGTCACGTTGTTTCTTTCAAGATGCCTCTTTATGGACGACCAACTAGAGCCCAGAGGGATGTGCGTACTGACAGCCTGCCGAGCGGTGAGGCTTCGGTACATGGCCCTCTTGCAGTTGAGGAACTAGTGGAGGCACCAGCGGTACTACCATACATTGGGCCACCGATGCCACTAGCCCCAGCAGTAGGCGATGCACGCCACTTGAGCACACTACATGAGTTCCAGCGCCGGAGGCCACCCAGGTTCCGGGGAGAGATAGACCTGCAAGCGGTAGAGGATTGGCTGGAGGCTGTGGTGAGAGTCTTCAGGCTTGTGGGGACTCCAGCAGACTTCATGGTGATCTTTGCTGCCAGCCTCCTTCAGGCAGCAGCAGGAAGGTGGTGGAGCCACTTGTTCCAGTTTTGCGATGGGATGACCTTCACATGGGAAGACTTAGAGACCTTCTTCAGGGTGGAGTTTTTGGTATTAGCTCTACACCCCGAGCGTGTACAGGAGCTTCTGCCTTTGCTGCAGGTTTTTCGATCAGTAGCCGAGTCATCTGTGGGCAGTAGACAGATGATGCAGAGGTCCAAGAGGACCAGACCAGCAGGTGGACAGGAGCGGAACTAGTGGATATGTCCCTTGTACTTCTAGTTCCATGTTGCTATTGTATTCGTGTCTTTTTACTATGAGCCGGAATAATGAAAAGACACTAATCTTTGTGATGTTTTCTTTCCTGTCCTTTTGTTTGGTTGATACTGAGTGGTCCCGGTTAAGACTGTTGACTTGACCCTCACTTTCGAGATTTCTACTGGAGGAGACCTAGAGACCTTACACTGATGCCGACAGTGTGACTCGACCCTTAGAGGCAAGAGTGACAATTGGATCTCTTGGTAGTTACGTCCAGGCCTTACGACGTCATCCATTGCATGAATGCATCATTCATGTCAGGATTTACTGTATTAGGAAATGGGCGTGGTTCGTCCAGGGGATGAGACCAAGTTTCTCTTTTCAGCAAAGGATAAATTTTAGCAGCTCTTTCAGATCGTAGGCAAAGAAGGTGCAGATCATCCAGGAGCGGATGAAGACTACACAGTGCAGTAAGAAACATGAAACTGGCACCAGTCTTAGTGGCTCAGGCATGTTAAATGTTTCAAGAAGTGGAAGCTTTAAGGATATATGAGTCTGCGAAGCAGTAGACGTGGAGGTAGAGTTAGGAGAGCAGCAAGTGGTGGTGTACGTTTTAACATAATACAACCACCCACCTTAGTTTTCCCCGCCAGGCTCAGGGAGCTGGAGGTAAGGGGAAGAGAGTAGCTTCTTGCGATCAGGGAGAGTGACCCAATGGCTCTAATAATGATTTAATGGATAGTCTATATCCACTACTAGCTTCCATAGTAACAGACGTCGATATGAATCATTCCTTCCTTCCACGAATCTTGTCCTAGACCTAGAGTTTCTGTTAAACCGATGACTTGACCCTCATATCTGGAGATACCTTGGGAGAAGACTCGATAATCACACTTACGCTGACAGTGTGTTCAGACCCTCGAGGCGAGAGTTTCGGATGGAATCTCTTGGTGGCAGCGTCGAGGCCTTACGACGTTGGTTTGAGTATGGACTAGCCAATCACAGTTCATACAAAAATTGACGGTATTAGGCAAAAAGGTTATGGTTTAACTATAGTGTCGGAATGGGTTTTCCTTGGTCAGCGAAAAGGAAACCCCAGGCAGCACATGATAAACTCATGCATAGGAGGGTGCGACCGATCACTCTTGAGTCGGTCAAACTTACCCTCGTGGCAGCAGTCGTTTTGAGTTCCAGATCTAAATAGGAATTGGAGACCTCTAGAGTTCGAGGATGACGATCACGTCCTTATACGGGTCTCACCTCGATGAGGATTACAGAGATGTGGCCAAGGTGGCAAGTTATCTCCGAGGTTCAGTGGACCATTACTAGGTCCTCAGCTAGGTAGGCGGGGTGGTTTACCGCTTGACCCATCCACCTCAGTTGCACCAGGTGCATGACGACTTCCATGTATCTCAACTGAGGAGATACGTGCGTGATACTTCACATACCATCGACCATAGGGAGTTGGATGATGGCGATGGGGTGTATTTCACGGAGGTTCTAGTGGGGATCAAGGATCGACAGGAGTGGATCCTATGAGGACGGTCGATTCCTCGAGAGCACTTTCACTAGCAGTACAGGAACCTCCAGGTAAGCACATGGGAGAGGAAGGCTCATATGCATGCTCAGTACTGCTTCTGTAAGCATTGTTTGTGTTAAAGCTTTACGAGGACATAAATCCCTGAGGTGGGAGTAATGTAAAGACCCAGAAATTTCAAGGAATTTTTTTTTCATAATTTTCTTTGGAATTTTACAAGAGCGCAATTTCTGACGGCGCCTGATTCAGAGGCCCAGTGTGCCCGAAATCAATTTCTGAAGTTTAGCTCGGGTACGTTCAGTGAATGAACGAGCAGGTTTTTCTAACATTTGAACCGGTGCTCGAAATCGAATTCCGAGGGCACCGATGGATTTGTAACACCGATAATTGCTTAAGAAGATCTTTTTCAGAGTTGTGTTTTCACAGGAGGAGTGGTTAAAAATTTGTGGAAGATAAAATAAAAATTGAGTTACAATTTTTATTTCTTTAAAGTAGTTATATCCTTTGAGTGGAAGTTATGGAAGTACCCATGAGAGGTTAAGAGGGTGGTGGGGCCCACATGAGACCCTAACCCCCCTTTATATTCCCATAACCCCCTTGACCACCCATAACTCACCTCCCACTTTAATATTGTAACTCCACTTAAACTTAAGTGAATCCTCTCCTCCTTACCTCCCACATTAATTCATGCCACCTAGAAGTTAATTAATTTGACAACTCAAGATCAATTTATTAAGAGTGTTGGTTTTGAAATTTGTAATTTTGAATTCATAGCATGGGTAAATAAAATAAGGTGGAGCCTTATTTTATTTTGGTTAGAAATGTTGTGTTAAGAGAAATGGAAGAGAGTATTTGAGTTTTGAAGAACTTCCTCCTCCGAAGAAGAACGCTTCATCTCCTTTGTTGAAGAACGTGAAGAACACCGAATCTTCGATGAAGAACGTCGTCTCATCTTGCACCTTCTCTCCACGTTGAAGGAAGTGAGATTCCACATTCTTCATCGGGCGATCACCGACGACGTGCCTTCTCCTCCTATTCCTCCGCGTCAAGGGAGGAAACACCACCGCGGGGAACATCGCCATTGATGACGACTCACCCTCTGATGTCAACAGAATCAGCACCGATCTTCCATGACGTCTGATCACCGCGACGCTTTCCTCTTCCACGGCTCGACGACGTGTGACGTCTTTTCAAGGTAGGGGCTTGGTTTTCATGTCGTGAATAATTTTAGACATTCTTCGATATCAACGGCCAACTGTTATCAAAATAACGGAGGAGGTCGGACCGCACAAACACGGCCAAACCTCCTCCCCTTTTATTTTTTTTGGTTATCTACATGGATTGAAATGGAAGCGATGCAGTGCTGTCGCACCATGCGGGAATTTAGAGAATCACGACGAAGAAGCGATGCGCCGTCGCGCCGCGCCTTTGAGGTCGAATGAATCCGCGGTCGAAGTCGGGCCGCGACGAAGGGACGCGGCGCCGTCGCGCCGCGCCGGAAAACCACTAAGACAGCGCGTTTTAAATGTTGAGTGCCTATCGACGGGCGATGATGAATCGGGCCGAAATGGCGTTTGAATTCCTTTTCAGTAAAGATCGGGTCCCGGGAGGATTGTTGGTGAAGGCGGCAGGCAAAACGGACCACCGGAGCGTGTCCGGTGGTCCGCAGAAGGTGGCGGCAGCGCGCCGTCGGAGCAAACTGCCGCGGGTGAGCCGCGGCGGTGGGACGTGAACCGGAACGGCCGGGCCGTTCTGGGTTTGAGGCGGCGTGGCTTTAAGCCGCCCCAAGTTGACAATCGGGGGGGGGGGGGGGGGGGGGGGGTTGTAACCCCCCGCAACCGTCGCGCCGCGCCAGCGCGAGGCCAGCCAGCTGCCGAGGCCGGGCCGGGCCGCGCCCAGCTAGGCCGGACCCGGACCCAGTTCAGGCTGACCCGGTTCGGCCGACCCAGGGGGGGTTGGCCCGGGCCGGGCCGGGCCCAGACCCCCGTTTTCAGACCTCTTTGGTCTTTCGCCCATAACTTGGGCTACAAAACTCCGATCAATGCACCGTCAGTTGCGATGCGATCCTTAGATCAAGACGGTCGTTTCGGTATGTTACACTCAAGGTCTCGGAGAACTTTGGGTTCAGCCGGGTTGGTTCGTATATGAAACCAACCGGGCCCTCGGAGCGGAAACACTTATATCTTGAGTTCCGGACGTTCGATGGATGTGCCGTTGACTTTGTTGGTTTCCTCTTGATGAGATGGAACTTTTGGCTTACTCCGCTTAAGGTTTGGACGTCGTCGGAGTGTGGTCGGGTTGGTTCGCTCACGAAACCAATCGGGCCCCTGGAACGAAAAGGCCAATAACTCACAGACCGGGCGTCCGATTGACGCGCCGTCTCTCTCGCTGAATTCTTCTTGATGAGATAGAACTTTTGGCATACTTAGCCTGAGTTTTGGATGCAGTTGGAGTATGGCCGGGTTGGATTGTACCCGAAATCCAACCGGGCCCTTGGAACGGAAAAGCTGATATCTTTCAGACCGGACGTCCGTTTGAAGAACCGTCAGCGGCGTTGGTGATCACGTTGATAAAAGGTCCCATGGGTGTACCTTATGAGAGTTCGGAATACAGTTGAGATATGGCTAGGTTGGTTCTCACACGAAACATACCGGGCCCCTTAGACAAAAAGACTAATAACTCACAGAACAGGCGTCCGATTGATGCGCCGTCTGTTGCGTGGAGACCCCTATGACGAGGTGGTCCTTCGAGATACTTCTTCGTGGGACTTGTGATACTTGGAGTATGGACCTGTAGGTCGTGGATCGGACCATCCTGGAGATGAGAATACAGAGTACGGAGACCATGTAGCTGGCTGTGACCGATGACGGCTTGTCCGATTCGATTCGGAGTGACTAACATAGCCCAGTGGGGAGCACTACATTGTGAGGTGGTAGACCCATGGCAGAGGAGAACTACTATGTGAGGTGGCAGACTTGCAGTACTCGACAGGAGTAGTACCTCTATAGGCTCTGAGGGGGAGCACTACTGTGTGAGGTGGCATACCCATGGCGGAGGAGAACTACTATGTGAGGTGGCAGACCTGTGGTACTCGATAGGAGGAGTACCTCAGCAGTATTAGGTTAGTGAGCAGTACCTCGAAGTCATGACATGACCACTGTACACTCCAGAGATGGGGCTCTTCAGCAGTTACGGTTTCGATAATGAAAAATCCTGGTTTGAGCTGAGTATATGACCATTGTGTTTACCTCATGATTGAGAAGGGTCACTTGATAACTTAGGTATATGTATGGGAATATACCTGGGTAGTGGTTATCTGATGATTTCATAATCTTGAGTTTACTCATGTTTGAAATGGGTTACTTGATAAACTTAGGTATATGTATGGGCATATACCTAAGTAGAGGTTATCTGTTGAGATCTTCTTTGTGGTTATCCTTGTTAGTTTTAGTGAGACCATGAGGGTCTCAGGGTCCCTACTGAGTATCGTTATACTCACCCCTGCACGGGCTATGCCCGCACCTCGTTGTGTTGGTTGCAGACGGTGGGCAGTGCTGACGGTGGCCGAGTGTTCGAGGACTGGACGGTATCCGGAGGTGGACCACCGAACGAGTCAGTATCCGGAGGTGGACTTCACGACGAGACGACACTCGGAGGGGTTTGATGGGTGAGAGAATTGAGGAGATGCGCTATCTGTACCTACCCTTCAGGTAGGATCTGTGTTGGACGATCCAGGAGCTGCGCTATCTGTACCTACCCTTCAGGTAGGATCCGAGGAGGACGACCCAGGAGCTGCTTCCTTTCTTCCATCTGTTTGTCTTTTTCTGTTGTACTTTTGTTCAGTTATATCTGTATTTCCAGTTGGGTTTGTATTTAGGCCCATTTACTTTTCAGCACTTTCTTTGTACTTAGTGTTTTACTTCCGCTTGTACTCTGTGGTGTTTTGTTACTTTTATAAAGGAAATTCCTTCCCAGTTATCGGGATTTACGCCTTTGGTGCTAGTCGCCAGCCCCTGGCCTATGGAAGGTGGGCTTGGGGTAGTCACTACACAGGTCCCGAGGACGGGTCGTGACAAATTGGTATCAGAGGAGTTGGTTCTACCGAAGAACATATAACTCTGATATTTTTTTTCTGTGAAGCAATAGTGTTAAGGGTACCAAGTGTGGTCTTCAGTTCAGGGAGTCCAGTGTTGGTGCGGGCGGTCGACGTATCCATACACCAGGACCCTGAAAACTGATTTCCGACTTTGTGTACGAAAACACTGATTCCGTGTGTGTTTCCAGAAGTTTTTAATTGTCAGATCAAACCAGGTCAGGTCACCAGGTATAATCGTTTGATCGTGTCATGTTGTTTCTTTCAGGATGCCTCTTTATGGACGACCAGCTAGATCCCAGAGGGATGTGCGTACTGACAGCCTGCCGAGCGACGAGGCTTCGGTACAGGGCCCTCTTGCAGTTGAGGCACCAGCGGTACTACCATACATTGGGCCACCGATGCCACCAGCCCCAGCAGTAGGTGAGGCACACCACTTGAGCACACTGCAAGAGTTCCAGCACCGGAGGCCACCCAGGTTCCGGGGAGAGACGGACCCGCACGCGGCTGAGGATTGGCTGGAGGCTGGGGTGAGAGTCTTCAAGCTAGTGGGGACGCCAACAGACTTCATGGTGATCTTTACTACCAGCCTCCTTCAGGAAGAAGCAGGAAGTTTGTGGAGCCACTTGTTCCAGTTTTGCGATGGGATGACCTTCACATGGGAAGACTTTGAGACCTTCTTCAGGGTGGAGTTTGTGCCAGTATCTCTACACCCTGAGCATGTATAAGAGCTTCTGCCTTTGCCGCAGGGTTTTCGATCAGTAGACGAGTCATCTGTGGGCAGTAGAAAGATGATGCAGAGGTCCAAGAGGACCAGACCACCAGGTGGACAAGAGCAGAACTAGTGGATACATCCCTTGTACTTCTAGTTCCATGTTGTTGTTGTATTCGTGTCTTTGTACTATGAGGTTCAATAATGAAAAGACACTTATATTTGTGATGTTTTCTTTCCTGTCCTTTTGTTTGGTTGATACTGAGTGGTCCTAGTTAAGACTGTTGACTAGAACCTCACTTTCGAGATTTCTACTGTAGGAGACCCAGAGACCTCACACTGATGCCGAAAGTGTGACTCGACCCTTGGAGGCGAGAGTGACGGTTGGATCTCTTGGTAGTTACGTCCAGGCCTTACGACGTCATCCATGGAATGATTGCATCATTAATTTTAGGATTGACTGTATTAGGCAATGAGCATGGTTCGTCCAGGGGATGAGACCGAGTTTCTCTTTTCAGTAAAGGAGAAATTTTAGCATCTCTTTCAGATCATAGGCAAAGAAGGTACAGATCATCTAGGAGCGGATGAAGACTGCACAGTGCGGTAAGAAACAGAAAACTGGCACCAGTATTAGAGACTCGGGAATGTGAAATGTTTCAAGAAGTGGAAGCTTTAAGGATAGATGAGTCTGCGAAGCAGTAGACGTGGGGGTAGATCTAGGAGAGCAGCAAGTGGTGGTGTACGTTTTAACATACTTCAACCACCCACCTTAGTTGTCCCTGCCAGGCTCAGGGAGCTAGAGGGCAGGGGAAGAGAGTAGCTGCTTGAAATTAGGGAGAGTGACCCAATGGCTCTAAGAATGATTCAATGGATAGTCTGGATCCACTACTAGCTGCCGTAGTAACAGACGTCGATATGAATCATTCCTTCCTTCCACAAATCTTTTCCCAGACCTAGAGTTTCCGGTAAACCGTAGACTTGACCCTCATGTCTGGAGATACCTTGGGAGAAGACTTGATAATCACACTTACACAGATAGTGTGGTCAGACCCTCGAGGCGAGAGTTTTGGTTGGAATCTATTGGTGGCAGCGTCGAGGCCTTACGACGTTGGTTTGAGTATGGACTGGCCAATCACAGTTCATACACAAATTGACGGTATTAGGAAAAAAGGTTGTGGTTTAACTATGATGTCAGAATGGGTTTCCTTTGGTCGGCGGAAAGGAAACCCCAGACATCATAGGATAAACTCATGCACAGGAGGGTGCGACCGATCACTCTTGAGTTGGTCAAACATACCCTCGTGGCAACAGTCGTTCTGAGTTCCAGATCTAAATAGGAATTGGAGACCTCTAGAGTTCGAGGATGACGATCACGTCCTTATATGGGTCTCACCTCGATGAGGATTGCAGAGATGTGGCCAAGGAGGCAAGTTATCTCCGAGGTTTAGTGGACCATTCCTAGGTCCTCAGCTGGGTAGGAGGGGTGGTTTACCGCTTGACCCATCAACCTCAGTTGCACCAGGTGCACGACGACTTCCATGTATATCAACTGAGGAGATACGTGCGTGATCCTTCACATATCATTGACCATGGGGAGCTGGACGATGGCTATGGGGTGTATTTCACGGAGGTTCTAGTGGGGATCAAGGATCGATAGGAGAAGGTCCTACAAGGACGATCGATTCTTCGAGAGCACTTTCACTAGCAGTATGGGAACCTCTAGGTAAGCACATGGGAGCGGAAGGCTCAGATGCGTGCTCAGTACCGCTTTTGTAACCCTTGTTTGTGTTAAATCTTTACGAGGACGTAAAGACCTGAGGTGGGAGTAATGTAAAGACCCAAAAATTTCAAGGAATTTTTTTTCATAATTTTCTTTGTATTTTACAAGAGCACAATTTCTGACGGCGCTTGATTCCGAGGCACGGTGTGCCTGGAATCAATTTCCGAAGTTTAGCTCCGGTACGTTCAGTGAACGAACGAGCGGGTTTTTTAACTTTTGAACCGGTGCTCGAAATCGAATTCCGAGGGCACCGATAGATTCGCAGCGCCGGTAATTGCTTAAGAAAATCTTTTTCGGAGTTGTGTTTTGACGAGAGGAGTTGTTAAAAATTTGTGGAAGATAAAATAAAAATTGAGTTACAATTTTTATTTCTTTAAAGTAGTTATATCCTTTGAGTGGAAGTTATGGAACTACCCATGAGAGGTTAAGAGGGTGGTGGGACCCACACGAGACCCTATCCCCCTTGATCTTCCTATAACCCCCTTGAACTCCCATAACTCACCTCCCACTTTAATATTGTAACTCCACTGAAACTTAAGTGACTCCTCTCCTCCTCACCTCCCACATTAATTCATGCCACCTAAACATTAATTAATTTGACAACTCAAGATCAATTAATTAAGTGTGTTGGTTTTGAAATTTGTAATTTTGAATTCATAGCATGGGTAAATAAAATAAGGTGGAGCCTTATTTTATTTTGGTTAGAAATGTTGTGTTAAGAGAAAGGGAAGAGAGAATTTGAGTTTTGAAGAACTTCCTACTCCGAAGAAGAACGCTTCACCTCCTTTGTTGAAGAAAGTGAAGAACACCGAAGCTTCGATGAAGAACGTCGTCTCATCTTGCACCTTCTCTCCACATCGAAGGAAGCGAGATGCCGCATTCTTCATCGGGCGATCACCGATGATGTGCCTTCTCATCTTCTTCCTCCGCGTCAAGGGAGGAGACACCACCGTGGGGAACGTCGCCATTGATGACGACTCACCCTCTGACGTCAACGGAATCAGCACCGATCTTCCGTGACATCTAATCACCGCGACGCTTGCCTCTTTCGCGGCTCAACGACATGTGACGTCTTTGCATGGCAGGGGTTTGGTTTTCATTTCCTTAATAATTTTAAACGTTCTTCGATATCAACGACCAACTGTTATGAAAATAACGGAGGAGCTCAGACCGCACAAACATGGCCGAACCTCCTCCCCTTTTATCTTTGTTGGTTATCTACATGGCTTGAAATAGAAGCAACGCAGTGCCGTCGCACCGTGCGGGAATTTAGAGAATCACGACGAAAAAGCGCGGTGTCGTCGTGCCGCGCCTTTGAGGTTGAACGAATCCGCGGTCGAAGTCAGGCCGCGGCGAAGGGGTGCGGCGCCGTCGCGCGGCGCCGGAAAACCACTAAGACGGCGCATTTTGAATGTTGAGTGCGGATCGACGGGTGACGACGAATCGGGCCGAAATGGCGTTTGAATTCCTTCGTAGTAAAGATCGGGTCCCGGGAGGACTCTTGGTGTAGGAGGCAGGCGAAACAGACCACCAGAGCGCATCTGGTGGTCCGCAGAAGGCGGCGGCGCCGGCGACCGACGGCGGCGGCGGGCCGCCGGAGCAAACCGCCCCGGGTGAGCCGTGGCGGTGGGACGTGAACCGGAACGGCCGGGCCATTCCGGGTTTGAGGCGGCGCGGCGTTAAGCCGCGCCAGGTTGACAACTGGGGGGGGGGGGGGGTTGTAACCCCCCGCAGCCGTCGCGCTACGCCAACGCGAGGCTAGCCGGCTGCCCGGGCCGGGCCGGGCCGCACCCCGCTGGGCCGGACCTGGACTCGGTTCAGGCCGACCCGGTTCAGCCGACCTAGGGGGGTTGGGCCGGGCCGGGCCGGGCTGAGACCCCCGTTTTCAGACCTCTTCGGTCTTTCGCCGATAACTTGGGATACAGACCGCCGATCGATACACCATCAGTTGCGATGTGATCCTTTGATTGAGACGGTCGTTTAGGTATGTTACACTCAAGGTTTCAGAGAACTCTGGGTTCGGCCGGGTTGGTTCTGATACGAAACCAACCGGGCTCTCAGAGCAGAAACACTTATATTTTGAGTTCCGGACGTCCGATGGACGTGCCATCAACTTTGTTGGTTTCCTCTTGATGAGATGGAACTTTTGGCTTACTCTGCTCAAGGTTTGGACGTCGTTGGAGTGCGGTTGGGTTGGTTCTCTCACGAAACCAACCGGGTCCCTGGAACGAAAAAGCCAATAACTCACAGACCGGGCATCCGATTGACGCGCCGTCTGTCTCGTTGAATTTATCTTGATGAGACGGAACTTTTGGCATACTTTGCCTATGTTTTGGATGCAGTTGGAGTATGGCAGGGTTGGATTGTACCCGAAATCCAACCGGGCCCCTGGAACGAAAAAGCTGATATCTTTCAGACCGGACGTTCGTTTGACGAACCGTCAGCGGCGTTGGTGATCACATTGAGAAACGGTCCCTATGGGTGTACCCTATGAGAGTTCGGGGTAAAATTGAGATATGGCCGGGTTGGTTCGCACACAAAACCAACCGGGCCCCTTTGACGAAAAGGATAATAACTCACAGACCGGGCGTTCGATTGATGCGTCGTCTGTTGCGTTGAGACCCCTATGACGAGGCGGTCCTTAGAGATACTTCTTTGTGGGAATTTTGATACTAGGAGTATCGACCTGTAGCTCGTGGAGCGGACCCTCCCGGAGACGAGCATACAGAGTACAGAGACAGTGTAGCTAGCTGTGACCGATGACTGCTTGTCCGATTTGATTCGGAGTGACTAGCATAGCCCAGTGGGGAGAACTACTTTGTGAGGTGGCGGACCCATAGTAGAGGAGAACTACTGTGTGAGGAGGAAGTCCCGCGGTATTCGATAGGAGGAGTATCTCTGTAGGCTATGAGGGGGATCACTACAGTGTGAGGTGGTAGACCCATGGCGGAGGAGCACTACTGTGTGAGGTGGCAGACCCGTGGTACTCGACAGGAGGAGTACCTCAACAGTCTTAAGTTAGTGAGCAGTACCTCGGAGTCGTGACAGGACCACTGTACACTCCGGAGATGGGGCTCTTCAGCATCTACGGTTTCGATAATGAACAATCCTGGTTTGAGCTGAGTGTATAAACATTGTGTTTACCTCATGATTGAGAAGGGTCACTTGATAACTTAGGTATATTTATTGGCATATACCTAGGTAGTGGTTATCCAATGATTTCATAATCTTGAGTTTCCTCATGTTTGAAATGGGTTACTTGATAAACTTAGGTATATGTATGGGCATATACCTAAGTAGAGGTTATCTATTGAGATCTTATTTGTGGTTATCCTTGTTGGTTTTAGTGAGACCTTGAGGGTCTCAGGGTCCCTACTGAGTATTGTTATACTCACCCCTGCACGGGCTATGCCCGCACCTCTTTGTGTTGGTTGCAAACGACGGGCAGTGCTGACGGAGGCTGAGTGTTCGAGGACTGGACGGTACCCGGAGGTGGACCACCCGACGAGTCAGTATCCGGAGGTGGACATCACGGTGAGACGACACTCGGAGGGGGTTGACGGGTGAGAGAATTGAGGAGCTGCACTATATGTACCTACCCTTCAGGTAGGATCTGTGGTGGACGATCCAGGAGCTGCGCTATCTGTACCTACCCTTCAGGTAGGATCCGAGGAGGACGACCCAGGAGCTACTTCCTTTCTTCCAGCTGTTTGCCTTTTTCTGTTGTACTTTTGTTCAGTTGTAGCTATATTTCCAGTTGGGTTTGTATTCTGGCCCATTTACTTTTCAGCACTTTCTTTGTACTTAGTGTTTTACTTCCGCTTGTACTCTGTGGTGTTTTGTTACTTTTATAAAGGCAATGCCTTCCCAGTTATCGGGATTTACACCTTTGGTGCTAGTCACCAGCCCTGCCCTATGGAAGGCAGGCTTGGGGTAGTCACAGCACGGGCCCCGAGGATGGTTCATGACAAGTATGTAGTTCTCATATCCACAAATGATGTTATCATATTCCAAAAACAGTAAAGTTATGTATTATATTAAAATTAAAGAAGAATAAATACATTATAAATATCATAAATATCATATATAAACTATAAATCTATAATTATTCAAACCTTGAAATGTGGTAATTGAGGAATGAACGAAATTGGTTCGCAAAGCAGTAGTCCACTGTACACACGATTGGTGATTACATATCCCATTTGATGAATGCGTGTGGAAGCGTAGGTTGAAATATTAGCATAAAAAAATTCAAGTATATTTAGGATAATGATTTTATTATATAAGAATGATATAAAAAGAAATTAAGGGGTGGAGAAGTAAATGAAACAAAAGTGATCATAGAAGAATGTTTCCTCTTATTCGAGTAACTCCTTTTGATTTATACCAAAAGACTTCCTTGGTTAGATTTTTTCCAAAATTTAGGCTTATAGAGTGAGGGAAGGGATGTTGGGAGCTTATTTTGGTATAGTTAAATAGTATATATTTCTAAAAGTGTATGAAGTTGGTGATTGAGGAGGTTCCCTTTTATAATTGAGGTGAGGGGTACTTTTGGAAACTCCAAATATATTAAATTAATATAAATTAATTTTCATTTTCAAATCAATCCAAAGTGATTTATTTCTAATATAAGATTATTATGGGTTGAAATAATCCTAACCAATAATTTTTATACAATTTTAGATAATATTCTTACACTTATCATTTGGATTTAGCCCTTATTTAACCTCTTTAAGTCTTACCATGACAAACTATGTTTTTACTCTTCGAAGGTCATTATAGTTACAATAAAATGCTTAAAGAATCATTAATGAGTAATTTACTGAATTTTAAAACTTATCCCAATAATTTGGAATAATTTTATATTTTTATGAATTTTATATCATTTAATAAAATATTATTTATTTTAATATATCATTAGTGTCAATTTTGACACTATTCATTACTTGACTTTTTAAAAATACCATAAATTAAAGATAAATAAGAATGGAAACATTTAACACACCGCTAATATGTATATGTCATCTAGATTTTTTTAATGACATTAATTATATCAAATTTAATTTATTTTAATATTTTAAATAACATTTATTTGATATGTCTATTAATTAGATAATTATTGCATCATTATTGTGAAAGTCTTTAATTTAAATATTTATTCACTAAAAATTAAAACTAAATTATCATAATGAATAAAAAAATTTTATATTTAAAATTTTATATTTATAATAAATTTAATCTTCTTAAAAACAATTTATAAAAATGTAACACTTATTAGAAACATGAATATGCCATATTTCACTTTCCTTATAATAAAATACTACAAAAGGATTATAGTCATCCAAGTGGCTCGAAGAGGCCATAGAATTATCCAAAGGATGATTTCAGTAGAAAATAAGTGATAAAATAAAATTAGGACAAGTTTTAGGGTAATTTTATAATACATATAATATTATTTTTACCCTTAATTACTCTATTTACCCTTAACCATAGTAATTATAAAATCAGAAAAGTTAATATTTATATTATATAAACATAGAAGGGACATAATTAATAAATTTTTGAAATTATGATTCCAAATATGAAATCCATTTTTAAAAATTAAATACACATATTTGGATAAAAGTAATTTTAAATTAATCATATTAATGGGTTGAGAAAACGACTTATTAAATTGAAACAGTTCCAAATATTCAATTGTTTTTATATACAATTTCAATATAAAATTGATTCCAATGACATATATTAGATTAATTTATATATTATTTATCTAATGTGACTTTAAAATCAATTTAAAATACAATTTATTCATATAAATTAAATAGATGGACAAGAAATATTCAATTAAAATTTATTATTTTTCACTATTCATCAAAAATCAAACTTCCCTGAAAAATTCCAAAAAATCACCCAAAACTAATTTTGATGTTTAGATTTTAAAGATTAAGTTTATTTTATTTATATAAAAATTATAATGGTATAAAAATATATATTTAAAATGGGTGAGCCATTAAAAGACAGTAAGACTGCTTTTATAAAAATATATGTTTTTATCTGTAAAGTTTTGTTTGTTTTTATCTTATGAATATAAAATATATTTTATGAATATAATTTTTTATTGAATATATAATATTTATATTTAATTAATATCATTTACTAATATTATTTAATTAAATTTATCAAGATAAAACTCTTTGGTGGGGAAAAATAGTTTTTCATAAAAACATATCCTTTATATTCAATTGGGTTCTATATTCATTTATGAAACCAAAGGATTATATAAGCATATGTAAATAATATTTTCCAAATTTTGTTAGTAATTACCTTAAATTTCATTACAACATCTATTTGGTAACAATCATATTAAATAATAATATTAATAGTATATTATAGTTTGGTAAAAATATTTCTTGCATGCACCTCAAGCTAACCTCGATGGTCCGTGTATAGAAAGATAAGAATAATGTCACTTGTAATTATAGATAAAATCAATTTTTCATGATCTGTAAGTTTAAATTTGTGTTTTTTATAAAGAAATATGGAAAAAAGTTAATTTTAAAATGGAAACATTGTAAAGTCTTGGGGTGTTTCATTAATATAATAAAATAAAGACAACATTTAATTTATTTCATTCTCATGGGCCCAAAAATATCTATGTATACTAATTAAAATTGTCTTGTAGAAGTAATATCAACCATGTTTTGATCATTTGGAGTTATATATCCCTTCTAACATGTTCCACAAAATTCATAATGACCTCTTCTCAGATCGGGTAGGTCTCTTACAACTTTATGCTTCAAAATCCTACTTAATATTTTTGGTCAATATTCCCATGTCTTCTATTCCATATATTGTTTACCTTTAATACTCATATAAAATGTATAATAGGGATAACAAATCAAGAATAAATTTCTATTTTTTGTTCTACCATAATAGATATTTTTTCCATCACTTGTCCTCTTAATGATTAATGTTTTTATCTTTGATGTTACCTTGTTACCATTATCAAACATTTATCTAACACTCAAAAAGTTATGTTTTACCCTTGAACATAAATAACGTAATCTGATTTCAAGTTATCATTCTGAATTTTAATTTTGAAAATTACTTTGATCTTTAAAGAAGAGAAATTAACAAATGTTACTACACCACCTCCATGTTTCTCAATGTTTTTTCAATTTTTATCATCACGAGTCATGTGTGAGGAATACCACTATCATGTATCTATGAATTTATATACTTTCATTCTTAAAAAAAAATTATTCCAAGCCTGGATTTTATTTTTTGTGAACTTGATCTTCTTTATGTTTATACGTGAAAGGGAACTAATTAGGAAATCCTTTCATACATTTCTATACTCTATATCCCTTTTCATCAAACTTTCCATATTTCCCTTCAAGAAAATCAAACCTATTTTGTTTCATCAAATTGTAGCCATTTTCCATCTCTAATTGGTTTCTTCTATAAAATTCTTACTTCTCATTTGAACTAATCCACCTAGATTTTTCCATTCTCTATATAAAAAGTAATATTATACCAATACCTATAATATTTATTACCTAAAACACCACAAAACCAAATAAAATTTTAAAATATTAATTTTCATAAAAAATTAGAGTTGTATTCATAAATTTTATATATATAATTTAACATTTGACAATTTTTTAGTTTTAAATCCAAGTTTGATTTAGAATAGAATTATCATTCAAGAATATTATTTCATTAAGTACTCTTTCAAGAAATCTCTCTATATTTTTCTTAGTCTAGATTTGGCCGGAATTAATGTTTAAATATGCAATGTAAGTTCCACCAAAACCTAAAAAAAGTTTAAAATAAGGATTTTCCACAATTTTTATATTATCTCTAGAGGATTATTTCTTGATTTTAATAAATATTTTGAAGTCCTTATTGATTTTTATCAATTATTTACCAGATTCAATACATTTTTGTTGATAGAATTGATAATTATTTATCATTGAGAGAGAGTTTTATTCATAATATTATATCATCCTATCATATTAAACAAAGTTTGACCTAAGATTTTTATTTTATTCTTTAAAAGATTACCCTTATTTTAACTTGATAATGTTTTTCATCTATTAGATTATTGTTATGCTTTACCAACTTATTCTTCTATTTCATTATCATGGATTTTTTCTCAAGATATGCCTCAAGTTTATATTTGAGGATATATTCATAATCAATTTGTTTTGAATTATCTTCATCATTTCTTGGTGAATTAATTGTTATCAAATATAAGCTATAAGATTTGTAATTTTCTCACGTGTTTATTTATTAGAATTACTATACGAGATAAGATCATTTCCCTCTTATTTTCGCATAATTTTTTTATTCATTTAGATATATTCATGCTTCAATCGGACTTTTAATATATTTTTTAAATTTTTTTATACTTATTTCCTTAAGTATTTTTATTATTTTTTAATTCTTAATCTGCACCTTTCTTCCTTGGAAAACTTACTGCATAGTTTTCAAGTCCATTATATTTATAACATCAATAAGAGAAAGGGAATTTATTCTTACTTTTTTCTCCTATAAAATATTTTTGAAATGAATGAAATTAACCTTTGATATTAATCTTCATTATTAGAATCATTTGAGTCTACAACATCTTCAACATTATATTTTTTATATTTTCCATGGATTGAAAAGATATTTCATATTTCAATTTATTTTTAAAATCTATAAGATTTATCATTTCATAAGTAATAAGAATATTATCTAAATCATCAAGTAAAAGACCTTCTCTATCTACAAGAGATGAAATATTGTCATCAAATATATCTATAACAATTATCATTAGATTCGTTATAATTGTGGAATTATCATGATTGTCTCTAAAGCCTTGAATATTACACAAAAATTTATTTTCCAGTGTAAATAAATCATCAACACATTCATATTTCTCCATTTTTATGTCTTAAAATTTCATTCTCCAAATCTTTGTATTTTTCTCTTTGACATTCACATTACCTTCATAACCTCTCTTCAGCTTGTCCCATATTTATATGGTGGTTTATTTTCCCATAACTATTTTTGTAATATTTCATTGATAATTGGTTGAGAATAGAATTTTTAAAATTTTAATCCACTTAATTATCCCTATTGACAAAAATTATTATCTGAATATTATTTAAAAAGGGTTTAAATCCCACTATAACCTCAACACAAACTTCCAATCCAAAGGATAAAATATATAGTGAAATTAGATTCTACCAACTATGATAATTTGTGCCATAAAATGTTAGCACACCCCTAATTTTTACTAAATTATTGTTATCTATTCTCTAAAGACAACTACATATATCTTACAAAGGTAATATATCTCCAATCCCACTTGATGTGCCTAAAATTTTTGGTTTCCTACACAGAGAAGTGAGGGATAAATTAATGGAGGGTATTTTTTATAACTTCTTTTTGATTTAAATTAACCTCTATGACATATTACACTGTGATCCACTAAAAAAAGAAATATATCTCAATCAAATGATCATGTTGGAAATAAAATAATAATGAACACATAATTTCTACATGTTAAATATCATATGTGGAATACTACCCCTTTCCCCAGATTGTTCACTTCCACAACTATAGATTCTCTTTACTATTAGAACAAATGATTTACAATTTGAATAATTTAGGTAACATCACACCACACATATCAGTAGTCAAATACAACATCCTAGATTTACAATAAAGTATAATAATATTAATACAAGATGGAGAATATCACTAAATTAATCAAGTTTCATCAGCAAAAAAAGAAAAAAAACCACTTCTATGAGCCTCTGAAATTTGTAAGAAAAAATTTACCATAGTATAGACTTGATTTGTTAGCACATGTAATCATTAAATCGGATAAAATCCACTAAAACCATGAGATTAATTACATTTTGATAATTGAATAGTAAACCTTAGATTCATACTATTCGTCTTTTATTTTTCACAAGGTAAAAAAACTCACCAAAAAAACCACAAGAGTTACACCATTAATGCCTCACTTTTTCACTTTTTAAGTCCTGATCAAATATTAATTTTTATAACCATTAAACTATTGTGCTTTAATTTTTCCTATGATATATATAAATATACTTGTATTAAACTCCTCATTTAAATTCTAGATAAATCTTGGTCATTTTTCTTGATGTGATCTTCAAATATCAGAAAATATTAGAAACCATAAAAGCCGCTTTGATAAAAATCCTTCTAAATTTCCACATACAAAGAAGAAACCAACATTACCAAAAATAAAATAAAATGGTTATTCAACTCCCAATGTCTATGTTGCAGCAATCATATACACGTATAATTATTTATTAGGATTTTTGGCTATGCGACATACAACCACTATATAAAAATCAACAACGTGTATCCTTTTCCTATGAGTTTCACATATACTATGTCAGTTTTACAATTTCATAGGATAATATACCTGAGTATATAGTTTCACATGATCAGCTATGTGATTTCATCATGTCATTGGATCAGATATAGGATTTTTCTATGTCACTAGATCGACTAAATTGTTTTCATATATTACTAAACTAGCAATGTGGATTTAGAAAAATTCAAGACTTCTCTCCCAAAAACTCAGATCCTCTTCACTTGAATTCTTTACAACTATGAAAAAACATTTTATCATTAGGGAACTCTCTACCATGATATATATCCCCTAAAAACCAGATCAAGAACCATCAGAATTAGTGGGAACCTCAAAATATGGTTGTCAACAGATACAACCTATACTCACCAAGAGCCATGGTATCTTTATCCATCCTCCAACAAAGATACAAATACATGGGGATCTTAAGATATAAAATGTATTTCTAGTTGTTCTTGTCAAAACTGAGGTGAAAATAGCCCCTAGGTGGACTTGGTTGTTCTTGACGCACCCAAGGTGAACCTTTTCCCTCTGTTGGTTTGGTTGGGTGTAATGGATACAATATAAACCCAACCTAGGAGGATATAGATTGCTCATTGATGGTAAAACCCAAGGTAAAAACATACCCTAGGTGAATGATGGTTTATGTTTAAACATGTCGTGAACATAACCCCCCAATAGACATTGGTTGATAGTTAAATCTGGGGTTAATCCCGCCTCAAGAGGATGGTGGGGCTTAGGGGATGGGTATATTACCCATGGCTGCCTTTTGTTTGACCGAGGATGCGTATGTTACCCAAGGTAAAATATTGGTTAGAATGGTTATCATGAAATTTTTGGAGACCTCCTCACATTAGACTATGAATGTATGTACCATTCTAGGGTTCCATCACAATATCTTGGGTTTATATTTTTTTATTCATTTAAATTTAAATGTTATAAAGGTTTTAATAGTATTTTTTCCATGAGAAATTCTGTATGAACTATTATCAAACTAGTTATAATTATGGACTGCATTAGTGGTATCCAAATGATTTATACTTAACACCTACTCAGGATTCCATGGAAGTTGGGTACCCAGGTAGATGTTATTATTTGGTTATAGGTTATAGGTTTATGGAAATGTCCCATTGCATGAGGTTTTTCATATAATTCTAGGACTAGAGTACAGATATCAGGAGTAGGAAAGGCTCAAGACTAGTTGGGGATGACTTTAATTTTAATTTAATTTTTTTATCCTTGTATGTGATCCATCAAAGGGGTATCGATTATGGATTGTATATTATACCCATTATTATTATAGAATGTGATGGTGTACTTATTTATTAGAACTTTACTACTTTTTCTATGATGTTTATTTTTATTGGATAATATGTTTATCACTATTACTTATGCTATACAAACTATATTTATGAGGGCATAGTATCACCATAGTAACCTCAAAAACCCTCACCACTGGTTTTCATCCTCTTTCATATGGGGAGGTACACTTGAGGTCATGTGTCACAACAATAAAGATCATCGATTTTGTGGATTATAGGTTAGGTGCTTGGAAAGTGGTATCAATGAATGTTTTAATTTGTCTTACAATTTGTATATGGTATACACGAGACTAGGAAAATTTCATCGTTTAGTAATGAGATCATGACTTTGACTGATCAACCCACACATAAGGGAAAACCCATGTTTCTAGATATGGGACATGTTTACATAAATTTATCTTATTATATTTTTATTTTATTTTCAACTTAAGTGAGACATATGGTTTACGATATTACCAGTTTAAATGATTTTTACCCCTGGACCGGTATGGTTAGATGTAGTGGGATCATTCATGCATAATTTAAGGCATGTAGAGATTCCCATGAATTAAATCATGCCAGTGATATGGTATTCAGATGTTAGTTTAATTCCGTTTGTGATTTATATTAGATCATGGTTATATATGTATGATTTATATCAACCTTTTGTTATGAATTCCTATTGATAAAAATTGGGTTGTTTTTTATGTGTTAATATCATCATTTACAGTGTTTTCCCATATAAGGATATGGTGTATCACACTTGTCCGAATCCTAAGACGATACCTTGATATAAAGGCCAATATTAATAGTTTTTTAAATAATGGAATTGGTTAAATAGAGTTACATTAAGATAGATATAATTTTTCTTGATTAATGACCTATGAAAGAAATTCTATTTAACCAGTCTTTATAGAATTTCAAATCTTGGTAACTTATGAAAAGTTTTAGAATATGAATCTTATGAAATGATAAAGGTTTATTTTTGAATACTATGGGCCTTAGGATTTTAAAATATGGGATTATAAAATGTTAATGTTTGAAATGTGAGTTTTATAAAAATGGTGTTTTTAAAAAAATTATAAATCAGAAATTTTAAAGTGTGAGTTTTTGGAAGAAAGAAATATAAAATCTCATTTTAATGTGTCTTTTATTCTTTTATAATAATGAGAAATACCTTGAAAAGAAAAGATTATGTGAAACCTATAATTAAGGTGTTTAAAACCATTGTATACGTGTCTTAACCTTGTATATGGGTCCTTGGGGATTTTGGAGTGCCTAGGTTATGAGCTATTGTGATGTGCATTGAGATAGACTCTTGGGGGTGGTGCACCTTAGGTATGTAAAATATTGAGCTAAGTGAGGGTAGATTGGGAAAGATTGAGAGAGCCTTATATGGAATCCTTTTAATTGTGTAGCATATTGAATATAAAATGTTATTCCTATTTCATTTTTCATCTAAGATGTGTACTTTCAAGATTTTGATAAGTTGTGATGAGTAGTGTTGACCCTTATGATCCTGATGGATTATATATAACCTAGGAGTGATTAGAATAGATTAGGTTTTTTTACTTCTGTGTGAGGATCCTAAGTTGGGTGTTTGGCCTGAATGGTTTCATATAACCTTGATATGTGGACATGTATTCATGTGAGCCATGTCTTTAGTGATACCTTGATCAATGAGCTAGGCGGGAGGACCTAGTGATCTTTCTAACATGACTCAAAGTTTTAGTGATTCATTTTCTAAATATATGTTATGGTAACCATCAAAAGGGTTTACACGTTCCTATTAATGAATTTAGAAATTTAAGGCATGGGTGAATACTTCAGTTTATTTGATTAAGGCATGTTCGATGCTGTTGAATGGTGATATAATTTCAATTAACTCCTCATATCACTAGTGCATGGTTTTTAGGTTATCATCAAAGGGAATAATTTTTTAGATGCTCAAGCTTGATAGTTTTGGATATTCCTTTTGTATGTAGTGAGAACATGTGTAATTTTTTTGGGTCCTTTGAATGACACTCGAGATGATGGGTGGTCATGCGATGAGCCTCAATACATGAAGGGTGTTAGGTTTATCATAAAAATTTCTTTAGGATTCCTCAAATTAGTTAAATTGAAATTCCAAGAGTATGGTCTATTGCCTTGTTCAGTGTGAGAACCCAAAACCGTTGATGACCATTTGATGGAATCATGGTGGTTTGTAAAGGCTTGGTTGAGTTAACATGAGGTGAAACTGGGTTTAGGGCATTGGTGCAGTACTGCCTTTGATAGTTTTAAACATGAAAGTTCTAAGGTTGATGGTTCTTGATATAATTGTTGGGGATAGAGGGTAGGAGTGGTTGAGTTCCTGACCTTGTCTAGTTAGGGATATTACTTCTATATCTTTGTGAGAGTAGGGATAGACACTTTTAATTTTGAAACCAAACTAGATATAAGGTGGTCATGCGTTGGACCTTAGAAAGTATAAAGTGATAAAATTACAAAGGGAGTACCAAAGGTACTCTCAGTTAAGTATAATAACCATTCTGTAACCACATTCAGTGGTTTAGGTGTGTGAGCCTAATTTTGATATGATGTAACTCATGAGAGTGTGAGTTGGGCTTTACAATCAGGTTATACAAGAGAGTGCACCCATTTTATTTTTATAGATCAATGTATTGTGGAAAAGTAAGTGTGGTTCCTATAAAATTGTGGGCTGATGATAACCTCTGTAGAAGCTTTGGTTCTATGAAGCCCATTATGGTATTGTGAAAATAGTGTTATATAGATTTCTTCATAAAAGGAAATGACCCTCGATTAAGAGGGGTGAAATTAATTTAGACTAGATTACTATGGCTATTTAGTGTTAAAAATCGATTAGAGTTTGGTATTGATAGGATAATGAGCATGGATCATGAGGAATGACATGTTTGTGTTGATGGAAATAACATTTGAGGTTAGAACGTAGTAAGTAGTTTAAGGAAATATATATGGTGGTGAGAGCCCCATTGTCCATGGGGGGGCATGAAGCTTTCTATGAATCTATTTAAGATGAATTTAGATGATATAAATCCTTTAATATAGGATAAGGATACATTTTTTTATTCATCTCAATGCTCATTTGTGAGTGGGATGGCCATTTCATAATGTTGTGTTTTGATAACTAGGTAATTTGAACTATTTATATTGGGGTTTTGTCCAAGTGGAATGATGAAAATTACACTCCAATAGTGGGGAGCATCATTTTTGTCGTGAGCATGTGGCCCTTTGGTTAGAAATATTATTGGTGGGTGGAATAGTCTACAGATAGTCAAAATGACACCAGATGATATTGTTCTTATTTTTAATCTATATACAATGTCTTTTAGAGTCGATCAACCATATTAGGACCAGGATGAAATGACATGATGCAAGCATGGTTTAATTTTTTGTCAAACTGTTGATCTGGTGTGGGAACAATTAATAGTGTGTGTGGTTGGTTATTTTTTCATGTAATTACACTATGAGGTTAGGGTTAGAACACATCATGTGTTTTGAGTAGTTTTAGGATGTCATTGGTGTTCAAGGCCTAATGATTTAGTGGTTAAAGACACTTTAGAGGTGGAAGCCTAACATTTTGTGATAGATTGGTTAGATGAGATATGATTTTTTTTTTGTATGTGGTTAGATTAAGTGAGTTGGAAGTGAATTATATATGTTGTTTTGATATGATGGGGGAGTTTCTAGAGTCATCTAGGGATTTTCATAGAAAAGGCAGTGTGTTCAGATTGTGCTTGGATGAAAAAGACTTGTCCATTTGGGTTCAGTTTTATAAGTGAAGACTAGAACCTGTGGTAGAATGGTGTTCTCATGAGGGGTTGTATAAGGTGTTTTGTAAATTGAACCATTTTAATTATTAAAACATGATAATGGTGATTTGGTAAGAAATTATTTCAGTTTAAGTCACCATAAATTGAAATTTATTCTAGGATAAAATTCATTTGTTTGGAAGCATCATTGAACAGGTGATAAATTTCACAATAATGCAACCATTTATACGTGTAGATAGGATTTATTGAGTACTGTATTAGTGTTTTTGAGAAAAATGATATAAGTATGTCATGTTTTGATAAATAGAGTACCTGATTTATGGGGATTGTGTTTTTGAAGTGATATGGGTATTTGAGAATGGAATGAATCCATTTGGCACCAAATTTTCAATTAAGATTGGTTGGGTGATGTAGTTGTATGGCCATTTGGAATTCAAGGGGATGATAAGTTATATAGTAAGAGTTTTTAATTACCATTTCAATTTAGGATTTAAATGTTTTAAAAAGAATATTTAAAATTTTAATTGGCTAAGTGGAAATATTTTGAACTTGTAATTGAAAAGATGTTTTGAATATTGGATCCTCCTAAAATAGGTGTTTTAGACCGTGGAATAAGTTTAGAGTGTATATTTTGGGTTCTGGGTTTGATGGTATAGCTTTTGGAAGAGTATCATAGGGTCAATGGTTAGCGCACATTTGGTGCTAACCATGTACCCCAATCAATTGATTTTATTTGTATATGTTTATGGTTAGTTTAAATCATGCGAGGGGTTCTTGGATACCCTAAAAAATATTGATAAATTTTCATTAGTATTTTACATTGTTTGGAAAACTACATGCACTAACCATTCATTATGGCGTGTCCTGGATTGTGAGGTATGCATGGTCAGTTGGAAGTTTGGCCAACCTTGTATCAAAACTATACCCTCTTTAAAAGTTTTTTATTTTTACGTTTTGATTTTATAACCCAATAGAACCATTTCCTCCCATTTCTATCTATACATCCCCTAATACATGATTCTTCATCCTCATCATCAATGATATTCCTCCTATGATTCATTACTGTTTGATATTTCATAGGGTATGATCATGATCCTAAGAAAATTATAAGAGTTTTTTGTCTCCTCCTTTCCATTCATCTCACAATTAGGTGGTGTTTCACTTATTTTAATCATATATGACATATTTTGAGGGATTTTTTCCTCTTTTTATTTTTCTCAAGATTCAGGTCGAACTAGTGTCCTATACTCAATGAGTGGAATTTTATATGAATGAGGTATATTATCCCTTAGCCTAACCTATAGTATATCTGGATTATGTAAGTACATCTGGTTGTGTGGTCGCACTATCAATAAGTAATTGACCTATAATTTATTTAAATTTTTTTACCTTGCGTTTTTCATTAATTAAAATGTATAATTAAGTAGTTGGCCTTGTCTTGGCTAGATTAATTAAATATATTGATTCATATTAAAATTTATCTCAAATAGGGGATATGTTTTGGAATTGGTAATTATGAAATAAAATTTATTAATAATTAGTTTTTTAATGAAATGAAATTTGAATCTTGAATAAATATTTTGAAATAGTAATATGGTTTTTAGAATAATGAACATTGGGTTAGATTAGAAAAATTTAAATGGAACCATGTTTTTACAAATTATAATTTGTTTTGAAGTTGTTTAAATGGTGACTTATGTTATGGAAATTTAATGGCTATTTTGGGAGAAATAATTTGGATTAAAAAATACTTATAATGTGTAAAATTGTATTTTTGATAGGTTTTAGTTATATTCTTTGATAAATCTCATTTATAAAAATTGGTGGAAGTTTTGTGGATTATTTGGGTAAAAATTATATTCTATTTGAGAAAGATTTATGTGGAAAGGAAACTTCCGGTTGGTGTGGTTTTATTTTAATAGAAAGGAAATGTATTTTTATTGTTCATATTTAACACAGTGTGTACACAACCCTTGTGTAGACTTGGTGTACTTGATGGAACTAAGGATAACCAGACCCCCATGCTGGTTTGGTTATTCATGATGGACCTGGGGTGAAATTGTCCTCTAATTGGATATGGATTGTTAATTTACGGTTAAACCAGGGGTGAAAATGACCCACTGAGTGGATGTTATTTGATGGTTAGATGCAAGGTAAGCATGGAACTTTGGAGGATTCTGGTTGATGGTTAATCCTAGGGTGAATTTGGTCCTTGGGTGGACACTAGGGTCCTAAGGATGGGTATATTACCCCTAGATGTTTTTAGTTTTACCAAGGATGGGTATATTACCCCTGACATGAGATTGGTTGTCATGATTAGCCCGAAATGCTCTGTGACACCCCATCACTTATAAACGTAGGTTTGTACCATTCTTGGGTACCATCATGGCTTCCTGATTTGTAAATTTGTTTTTATAAATTTAAATTTAAATGTTTTAAGAGATATAAATGTAATTATTTACCCTCATAACTTCTACATGCACTATTATCAGACTCGTTATATTTTGGGATACCATTGTTGGTGTCCTACTGAGTTATACTCACACCCTACCTTGGCTGCCTTGACACTTGGGTACCTGATAAGATTTAATTATTTTTTTATAGGTTACAAGTTAAGGGAAATGTACCTTTTCATGATATTTTTCATGGAATTACGAGAGTGTATAGATATCAAGACTAAGTGAGACTCAGGACTTGTTGGGAATGAGTATAGTTTTAATTTTATTTTTTTATTTTTTTCCTTGTATGCGATTCACCTATGAGAGATTAATTATGGATTGTATGGAATACCCACTATTCTTATAGCATGTGATGTTATACTTATTTTCTGGAACATTCATACCTTTTCTATGATGGTTATTTTAATTATATTACATTTTTATCATTATTTATTCAAATATAGATACTCTGATAAGTAGGGAATAGTCTTCCCATGGTAACCTCACTGGCCCACATAGGTGGTCAGAATCCTTTGGAATATGTGTTGGAACATATAATTCCCTGTGTTGCACCTACCCAGAGAACCATTTTAGTGGCTTCCAAGCCAGGATGTCACATATAGTAGAAGGGTATTGATAAAGGGTGAAGGATATCTTTATGTCAGTAATAGAGAAGAAGCTACTACATTAGAATTTGAAACTTATGATTTTATTTTACCAATTGGATTAATAATATAATTATAGAATAGTTATTATGTTCTCTTATAATAAAAAATTTAATTTATGTTTATTGTTTAGTGAATCTGGGATTTTCATTTACTATTTAGAACATGAATTGTTCTATATATAAAAATTAAATGTTTTATTTCATCAAGAATATAGTAAAACATTTATAGATTTTTAATTTGGATAATACTGTGTATAATGTTTATAATAATAATTTCAAGGTAGATTCTAATTTCGCATACCTTTTGGTATTTTCATTTTGGACATATAAATGATAAATGTACACAAATACTCTTTAATGATGGAATATTGGAACCATTCCATTATGAATTGTTTGAATATTTCAAATCTTGTTTATTTATAAAGATGAACAATGCACATTTTAGAGAAATATGCGAAATGGATAATGCCCTTTTGGATCTCATACATAGTGATGCATTTAAAATAACAATCACAGAATAAAGTGGTTGCTTTAGGTACTTAGTTAACTTTTTCAATGATTTTATTCAGTATGGATATGTTTTTCTAATGAGTGAAATTTATTAATATTTTGAAAAATTCAAAGTGTTTTAGAATGAAGTAGAAATTCAATGGAGAAAAAATTATAAAGTTATTTTGATAAGATCCTGATGGTGAATAATTGAGTGAGTAATTCATTGATCATTAAATTGATTATGAAATTTTTTACATCACCTTTCCTAGAACACCATAATGAAAGGAAAATTATAACAGGATACATCATACCTTATTGTAAATGGTTCAATTAACGATGAGTCAATGTGACCATCCTATTTCATTATTGGGTAATGATCTAGAGAGTGTTAAATTTATACTAAACCACATTCTATCTAAAGTATCTACAAATAAACCATATTAAATATTGACTAGGATACATCCCATCATTTATTTTATTAATATTTTGAGATGTAAAGTATTCATATGGTGAATTTATTCTAATAATATTGATACAAAATATGAATAGTAATTATTTTTTTGGATTACCTAAGGAATCCAAGGGTTATTATTTATATAATAAAATTGAGCATATGTGTTTGTGGCCTAGTTTTCTACATTCCATAAGAAGGAATTTATTAATCATGGAGTCAGTGGGAGGAATGTTTAACTTGGACCAGTTCCATATCAATATACAAAAAATGTCCCCAAGATATAAGATGATCTAGTTCTATAAATATATTTTGTAGAAAAATAGACTCAAGTCACATAAGAACCCCAAAGGTTTGGAAATATTCATCTAGAGATCATGAGATATATATTTATTATATCCAATGATGATGGAGTAATGTTCAAAGGAGAGAAACCTACCACCGAATAAGAGTCCATAGAGATTTATGATGATGAGAAATAGTTAAAATCCAAGGAATATATACACAATGTTTTTAACTTTGTCAATAAACATGAAGGGCTGAGACCCATTGGGTTTAAGTTGGTTTTATTTAATAAAACTGACGCAGATGGTAGGGTTTCTACCTATAAATCATGCATGGTTGAAAAAGGTTATAGAAAAATTCTTGGAATTGTATGTAAAGAATCATTTTCACCCATTTCAATGAAAATGTATATTTTTATTTTTCTTTCTATAATAAGATGTTTTAATTATGTGATATATAAATTGAATGTCAAAACTATTTTTCATAATAGTAATTTAATCTATGTTGTTTATATGAAACAACCTGAAGGTTTTGAAGTATTAAGTGCGTCTCTTATGGAATATAAGTTGTGATGATCAATTAATGTATTAAATAAAGATTCTAAAAAACAGACTATCAAGTTTTTTTATACAATCAAAGAGTTTAGTTTCATCAAAACCACAATTTGTTCTTATTTATATAAAAAAATTAATGGGAGTGGTATTGTGTTTCTAATATTGTATGTGGATGACATTATACTTATATGAAATTAAATATTGACACATCACTTTGTAAATATATGGTTGGGTAAAATGGTTCTCATTGAAATATATTAGTGAAGCTACCTATACAATGGGTGCGGATATCTATAGAGATATATCTAAGTGGTTACTTGTAATTAGTCATGAAACCTACATTGGAAAAGTGATGAAAACCATTTAGCATGGAAAACTCTAAGAAGGTGTATTTACCAGTGTTACATGGCATAAAGCTTAGGAAGATTTAGTATCCTTCTAAAGAGATAAAAAGTTTGTATTGACTTATCTACACATCCAATATATGATTTATCATGTAGTCCATATTATGTACTTGAACTAATGTCTTCTATGATCTAATTACTACAAATAGATAAAATAAAATCCAGATGAGAGTCACTAGATTATGGTAAATGTCATTATTAAGTATTTGAGAAGGAAAATGGATATGTTCTTATTTTTGGAGGAGATGATGAGATCTGTGTAAATGGTTACATAGATGTTAGTTTCAAATTGATAAGGATGATATAAAATATAAATTTGGTTTTTTTTCTTTCTAATTGGTGGATCCATCAATTATAAGATATTAAAATAATAATCCATTTTAGACTTGATAGGATAGGATGAGTACATCATTGCATCAAATTCCATTAAATAATTTGTTTTCATTAGAAGGTTTATCTATGAAATAGTGGTGGTTTCTATAATTGAGGGAGTGATTGATATTTATTATAAAAAAATGGAGCTTTTGATAAGGATAAGGAACCCTAGATTCATCAAAGTAAAAAACAAAATTCTTCTCAAATACCATCTTATATGGGAGAACATTGAGAGGGGTGACATAAAGATCAACTGGGAAACTATATATGGAAATACAGTGGATCAATTGATGAAACTATTATGAGACTAGAATCCTGAGGGTCATGTAGAGTCTCATAACATATGGTACATTATAGATTCATGTAATGGTTTCATAATTTGTCATGAAAATAATATAAATTATTTATTCATTTCTCTTATTCTAGTTTTATTTTGATGTCATTCAGAAAGATATGTGTAACCTTTTCAATAATTTTTTTAAAGGTGGATCTTCCACTCACGGTTTTAATGCCCAGTTTACTTCCTTGATCCCAAAAGTTGATAATTCTAGTGAAATAACTCAATTCAGGCATGTTTATCTTGTTAATACCATTCATAAATTTATTATAAATATTTTTTCCAACATAAATTCCTATATCTATGACAGAATCATATCCTTGAACCAATTTTTATTTTTCAAAGGGTGAAATGTATGATTACTTGCTCAGTTCCTCAGAATGTGTCAATATTCTTTGAAATTCCATTTGGGGAGGAAACATTTCTCTAAATATTAACATAAATAAAGCATTTGATACAATCTAATTAGGTTTTATAAGTGACATTCTTCACAGATTTAGCTTCAATATAAAATTTATTCAGTCGATCAAAGACCTTCATAGGCCTATTAATATCTCTATTCTCATAAATGGTTCCTTGGAAGGCAACATCAAGTACTTAAGTGGATTTATGGAATGACATCCTCTTTCCATTATCATGTTTTACATTAAAGAGGACCACCTCACTAGGATTTTCATTCATAGTGAATAAGGGTGAAATTACAACTATCAAGGTGGAAAGAGGTAACTATGCTCCTTCACACCTATTTTTTGATGGTGATAATATTATATTTACTTATAGAAATAGTAATAACATATAAAACATCAAGAGTTTCCTTTTATAATATGAAAATGTGTTAGGCTAGGAAATTAGTTGGAATAATTCCTTCATTTATTTTGGAACGATAATTCCTACTTCAAAGAAATTTTCCATCATTAATGATTTAGGATTAAGTGAAGGTTATCCCCCTTTTACATATCATGAATTCCCCTTATTCTTGGAAAAAACTCATTCCTCTCACATTACTGATGCTTTGAGTAAAATCAAAATAACTCTTTCCCCTTGGAAAGGAAAATCTCTATAAAATTCTGGAAGAGTGGGTATTGTTAAACATGTTGTGGCCTCAAAGTTGGTCTATTCATTCATGGTTTATTCATGGACTTACTCAATTATTATATCCATTAACATGATGATGAGTAACTTTGTTGGGAGTGGTATTATCATGGAATGGAAAGTCATTAAAACCTCTTGGAAAAAATGCTTCTTTTCTCATATTTTTTGTTATCATGGAATCAAAAATTTGGATTTTTTAACCAGTATCTTCTTGCTAAATTTATATAGAGGTTAATAGAAAATAATTCTAAATCCACTGGATTCCTTAAATCCAGATTTTTAGAAAATATAATTGTAAGAAATTGGAGTTACATGTAGTCCTCCCTTTCGCATGGTTGGAAGAATGTTTTTCAAAAGATTCACTGAAATCTCACTGGCTTGTTAACATGAATTCCACTATTAGACTATCGCATGAAAAATATATTTTAACTCCATTTATTGATTGAATTAACTTCTCTAATCAAGACATTGACCCCGAAATCTCAGTAAAGGACCATATGGACAACCCATACCTTCTTCCATATGAAACTGTGGTAACATTCTCCAACAATGAGTTTGTCCATCATGGTGATATTCTCATTTGTGAACCACAACCAAATGGAATACTTGACCTTAATAATTTTTATATTTATATCCTCCAAGTAAGACACAAATGGTTTGGTAATTTCAATAAAAAATGTCTCCTTTCATCAAGATTTATACTTCTATGAAGACTCTCTATCAAAAAGGTACCTGTTGATGCCTACCTACAACGTGTTGGAAATAATGTTTTCTCTAAATGTGTCATTTTCTATCAGTATAGGGAAGATATTGATCAAATTTACTTGTGTTTTAAAACCACTTCCTCTTTTTGGAAAGATGTATTGGAAATATTTGAAGTTCGACCCTTACATGCTGCTACTTTCCAGGATTATATGTGTACTCTTCTCAGCATCCATTTCTTTAAGATACTCACACTTCTTTTCTGGGTAGGATATGTGGAGATGATTAATATTATTTTGATAATTTTAAACATGGATATTCGTGAGAAGAAGATATTCAATTATTGATCCACCATTTCATAAATTATTGAGGCACTATAGAATGCTAGTACGCACCATGTTGAACACTGCAAAAACATAGCGAGGGACCTCATCATTCTTAAGAGATCGAATATTATAGAGATCCTTCCAAAAACCCATGGCACACTCTAGGTATTCTGGACTACTCCCTTCCCTAGATGCCTTAAATTTAACATTGATGGGGCATGAAGGAGAAATCTGGTGTTTGTAAGATATAGTGAAATTTTTGGAGATCGTAATGGTAATGTGGTGGAAGATTTTCATTGTCCCTGTAGCCATTCCAATGCTCTCGAAACAGAAATGAATGGATTTATCAAATATTTCTTCATTTAAAGACAATGATATTGAAAAAACATATCATTTTAGAGTGACTCTTCCACCATTGTTCATAATGTCAAGATGGGAGTGGTTCACCTCTCATGAAGTTGACAATAGGATGAGACAATTTAATGTATGCGCTCTCTTCCATGAATTACATTATCACTCACATATTTTACGAAGAAAATTACCTAGCTGATGGTTTTATAAACAAAGGTGTGAATGAATTGGAATTATGTTACTCAAACTCTATCCCTAGTGAAAGTTTCCCCATATTTCATTGTGAAAAATGTAAAATACCCTCTTTCTAACTTTTGTAAAATTTATTTACTTTTATATAAGATCCTATGAGCTCATTTTTCTCCAAAAAGTATCCATTTATCTTTCATTTTGATGTGCTAAATTTTACTCTACATAAATAGTAGAATGATTATATCCCCTCAAAGTGTGACTTTGTATTGTCCCTAATAAATGATCATCGTGAAGTGTTATAGATTGTGATGATATATTATGATTATAATGAATAGAATATTATAATCATTACAAAGCAAAGTATATGATATATGAAGAATATTTTCATGAGGTAATAAGTAGAGACTTCTTTCTTGTATTGATTAGAAAAGTATATCCCATAAAATATCATACATTCATCTAAATACTTAGGGGTGTATTATTATTATTAATACTTTTTAATTGAGGTTGGTGAGATACCTAGCATTAAAACCATCATACTTTAATGCATTTCCTACACAAGTCAAATGTGAATTACCTAATCAGGGGTGGTTGAGTATGTTTCTAATCATATCATCGATTGGAGTGAAACCATGATGAAATTTTCCCACTTGTATGATGAGAAAATATATTTGGACCCTGATTGAATTATACTATATAAATGAATGGATATAATTATTTGAGTCATATATGATGTGTTTGAATACTTGGATGAGGGACATGTGATGTAATCATATGTTAAATAAATGAAATGTGATGTATTCATCATCCCAGTCGGTCCTTTTCAGAGAATAAATAAATGATTAGATGACCTATAATATATTAAAATTGATTCTTTTATAGTGGTAACTTGATGTTATGGGTAAATGAATTTTATAGGTATATATATTATGTATATGATACATATTATTGTGGATATGTTTGTATATAGATATGATTACGTTTGAGGGATTTCAAACCAAACCCCTTATTAGTTGGTGTGGAACTGATATTTTTTCACTAGATACTCTTTTCTGGAATCTATGAAATAGTTATTTCATATTTTTTTACCATTTTTACTAATTTTCATAGGGTCACATAATTATGACTTTATATAATGATTATGTTTTGGAAAAAGTGTTTGTTCTAAGGTTAAGATATTTTTATGAGACTATATCTAAATGGATATTTTTATGGATTGATAAAGAGTTGTGAAGTTATGAATTAAGTCCCTATGGTATTTAAGTGAAAGTGGAATATGAATGGATTTGAAATTAAAATAATTCACATATAATTTATATAAATTAAGGATATGTTTAGTCAAAAAAATCCTTAAGTTTGAGCCTAAAATTATGTTGGTGAAAATGTAATCGAGTTTCGTGTGATGCAGTTGGGGTCTAATTTTCTCCCAACATAATTTAGATTAATTAGTTAAATATTAGAAATATATTCCACATAGTTTCATATGATTTCATTCAATATTTAATGGATTAAAAACATGACTATCATATATAATGACTGGGTTTAATGGATCCTGTAGGAGAAAGTAATTCTCTTGATGCATTAAATGTGGCTGACATGTACTTTATTTAAAGATGGGCGTTTGGAATCTTCTAAATAAAGGGAATGATTACCCTCATTAGTATTTGAAGCATATAAGATTTTATAATATCGTCCCAAAAATTTCTGATGATCTTATATGACGTCTATAATGCTACTCAGTTCAAATTCATAATGATGGAACTTTATTTTTAGAATCAATTTTTTTCTTTTATATTTTGAATGAGGGTGTTTTTTTTCAGAGATTACTTAAAATATTAAACATTTTATGTTGATTTAACTATTTGAAATGGATTGGGATGACATATATATTATATATGTTATATTATGGTATCATTGAGCCTTGAAATACAATATATTAAATTAATATCTACTTTAAAAATTGATTTTTTTTCTTCAGAATTCCCAAATGGTCAGGCATTAATCCAAGCATAAATCAGGTTAAAGATCTTAATTAATTAATTATTAATAGATATTTCATTAATCCATGAACCCTAGTATATCTATAGTTTGATTATTCCATGTAATCCACATGATAATAAAAAATTTTCAATAAACCATGACATATCTTCTGTCATATAAAAAATTTTAATTTAAAGAACATTAAACAAGGAAAAAACTTAATCACTTATAATTACCAAATAATAACTCACCATAATGGGAAATTTACTCATCCACTGTAGTGTTTTGTATTTGAGTTGGACTTTTTTATGATGGGGTAAAATAAAAAGGAAAAATAATTGTAAAATAATAGAGTTGAGCACCGAACTCACCCACACAAATTGTAAGAAAATAACACATGCATGCATTGAATTTAAATAGATAAAGTGAAAATGGATTATAAATTAATAAATAATACTTTGATAATAAAAATATTACACTACATAATGTGGATGAAAATAAAATAATAATAAAATAATTTCATTAAAATTCAAATGGAATTACAACAAGACTTATAATGATATATGAAATCAAGAATATGAAAAGAGACAAAGAAAACTAGATAAGTGGATTCATTAGTTGAGGCCTAAAGTTTATGTGAAACCCCCTGGAAGATTGAACACTGAGTTTGGGAGGGTTGGGTGGGTGGGTGGGGGGGGGATGAATTAGTGACCATATTTTATAAACTCTTAATTAAACCTCTGGAACTTGTTAAGGTTCTCGATCCAACTAGTGATTTCTCACACCCTCATATACCGTGTTATAAAAATGAGGAATAGAGAGAGAGGGAGAGAAACAAAAAATATTTACATGTTTTTCCCATAATAGCCTTCTCTTTTATATGATTTGTCATTCCTAAACCCTAGATTCCTCCACTATATATAATTTTTTTTAAACCATTGAAAATTAAGTCCCTTGAAAATATAATTCACTATGTTTATACATATAAAATCATCTGGATGAAAACTATAACTTCTAAATAATATATTTAGTAGAGAAATATGTTTTACTTACCCATAGTGATCTCTATTCATATTGAGTATGATCATACTACATGGGAATATGGATTAATAGATCTTAATGTGCACTCATTAAATAACTTCATCAGTACTACTGGTTTCAAATATCACTCTAGATCTTGAATGATTTGAGTTATACTCTTTCTTTTAAAAAGTCATATAGGAGGATTTCTTCTTCTGCAAGTGATCTCCTCGGTTTCAGACTCATATTGTTCTACCCCAAATAATGATGTATCAGGATACTTAGAATTCTCTCACATAGTTTTATTGAGTTATCTCAGTCATCTCTATATATTTTATTAAAAATGCATATTATATATTCACATATAATAATATAATGTGAATATAATTTTCCATATTTGAAATTTGGATACTCCATGTTATTTTAATGTAGAGTTGTTCAATTCATTTAAAATGTTTAGTAGATATATAATTTATTTTCCATTAAAACAAATCTTATTTTTCTATTAAATAAATTGAAGGCTCAAAATTATTTCTTTATTTTTTTCTCTATGGAATCCACTTCTTTATACCATTGAAAATCTCCACTATAATGGGATCATGCATCTTTAAAATGTGAATATCCTGCTCATGGTGTCGTTCTCATATATAAATTTTTATATTTCATACCAGACTTAGAATTTTTTAAGTGTTTAATACATACTCTAATGAATTAAGATAACCATATTTGATGGAATATGATTGGTAGATGTTGTAAAATCAACTACAAAGTCATACAATTGGCTCAAAGGACTTACGATGAAGTCTTATATTCACTTAAAGGCTCACGCTCCCACCTTTTCGAATATCCTATCTCAGTGAAAATTCATAATAACAAATTAAATAATTATGATAAATTCATATGATCTGATTAATTATGATCTAATTAAAATTCATACACTTAAAAACTTTCACTTAAATTCTTATACTCATGAATTTTTTATTCTCAATTAGAAGAATTCTCAACATGACCACCCTAAATGAACTATGATGTGGTGCTTCTCAAACTTACTAGATTCTCAATTGGTTGGATATTACTAAATATTTGTGTAAATAATTATACATGTATAATATTGATGTTTTATCCATGAGGAACAAATTGGAAACATCTTCTAATTTTATATATGTTTTCATAATATTGTTTAAAAATACAAACTTCCTTCATTATGTAATTCACTTAGAATTTGGATGTATTGTTTATGTCTGCACTCACTAAGCACACATATATACTCTTTTTGATGAAACTTATTTTGGTCATAGTGAAACCTATGCAGGATATACTTTTACAAAACTTAGTATCCAATCACACTTATGAAGATCCTCAAGTACACTTATGTTCTATTAAAATTTTCAAATTTTATTGTGCCCTTTACCCAGCATAAGGAATTCTTGACTAACCTTATTCAAGGTGTAATAATTCCCACTCAAAATAACTTGAGGTCTTCCTTAATAACTCTAATCAACTTCCAAATATTTTTGTAATATTCTTTTTATTCACCAATTTTTTTTATTTCCTAGAAGATTAATACATCCATCATCACATATAATGTAAGAAATTTATCTTGAACCTCTCCACTTGAGTTTTTCAACCGGTAGCCTCAAATAGTTTTGGGGTTGAATGAACTATAAAGCATAAAATACAATGAAAGCACATGCGTTCATAATAATCCTCCAATAATAACCCTTATATTCCTTCACAAAAATATATTGAATCATTAACGACAAATTAAATTTTTGTTTGGAAACTTCAGTCTCCCCCTTTGAATATGTTTCCAATAGAAAAAATCACCAATTATAATATGTCTATCTACATCGATTTTTAATTTTACCATTTATTAAAGATAAATGAAAAGAACAATATTGGGGTTTTCTCCTCACATATACTAATTTTGAAATCGTTTGATTTTCCCTGAATTAGAACATATAACTGACATGTCAAACTTGAGAGAAGTTTGATACCACTTTATTTCCTGACAAGAAATACTTTCATAAGAAAACTATAAGTCTAATTGAGGAATCCTTTTGTAGAAAATAATAATGTATAACCTAGGCAGTCAATTCCATCCATAAATGAAACAACATGTGATACCATTCTCAGAAACTAATTCAAGGGTCTTATCATATAAATTTAATAAGAAATACATTGTTACCTAAACACATCTAAAAAAACACATTAGAAAGTTATAGTGTAAAAAACAACTCTACCTTTTATTATCTTATCGTTAACCAAAACTCTCATTTTAAACCATATTTGAAATAATAAAACATATGGGATGTATATGTGATTATAAAAAGAAATTATCTAGATCTGATGGAGCAATAAATTTTTTTTAGATTCACACATATTGTGAATTTAGATATTTCCACCCCATATTTTCTCCACATCAAGTGATATACTTGATACCTCATACCCTTGTTAGTTATAAAATACTATGAAGAACACCTCATTTTCTATCTTGTGTGTGAAAAAATCAATTTAACCCTTAAAATAATTGCATTTTAGAACAAGAAATTTTTTAAAGTAAATAAATAGGGACCTCTTTGTTTCTTAGAAGTAACATTGATGTTGAGAGTTATCTCTCAAACTAGTGGTCTCTCTAATTCCAAAATTAAAACTAATTATTTTTTAATAACTATAACAATTATCTAAATCATCCTCTATTCCTTATTTATTTATATTTGTTCACTAGTATTATTTTCCTCAGAAATAGATAAAAATTTATTCCAATTTTCTTTAATCATTCTTGTCATTCTATCTTCTAGGACTAGTATTATTTTTTTTAAAATATTTTGTGCCCTGATCATATCATCAATTTTTTTTCACTTCTTTTCCTAATTTTTTGGTTAATATTTATGGAGATATTTTCAGGATGTTCAACCACTTATTCTAAAATAATTTTTTTTCTTTATCCCTAACATTTTTTTCCTTTCTCCATTTTCTTGTAAATCTCTAATTGGTCAATCTAAACTAACAATAATTCTCCTTTTTTCTCGTATTTCTTGGATTTATTAACCTTGATATTGCATGAAATTTTAATTATATTTCCTTTCAAACCATATATAACTTCTTTAGAAATAATAGTCATAAACTCCTCATACTTGTGCCCCCTTGTCTAAACTTACCACACATATCATTAAATTATTCATTTTTTTAAATTGTACATATTTTATGACATTTTGGTCATAACGTGTTTCTTCTAAAAATAACCCTTCATATTCTCACGAAAATAACCCTTGGTTCTTAATTTTTTTAGAAATAACATATAGAAACAACAATTAGAGTCTATGTGTCCATAAATTGTATAGAATTAAGAAAAATTTAGATATCAGATATTTTATTTACCCATTTTTTTCATTATACTATTACATCATAAACCTTATTTTTTATACGGGGTATTAATTTTCTTGTATTGTTCTTCCCTTTATTTTATGTTAAATATTTAATCAATTTTATTTGTCCAAATAGGTTCATAATCATTTGTTTTACTTTCACTATTAGAAATTAAAAACTTAAATTGTGATAAATTAAGAGAATATTTTTATTTCCTATAAGGACATAAATTTTCATTGACTTGGGAAGATTCACCTTTAACCTCAACTAATTTGTTCAATTTTTCTATGAATTTTTAAACCAATTTTTAACAAAAAGTCATTTATATTGTGTCTCACCATGTTCTTCTTCCCTTAAATCCATCCCATCCTAAAGATAACTATTAATCTTATCTTATTTGGATTTTATAATATTTTTATTTTCTATATAATCCAAATAGGCTATCAAATTTCGAAAGTGCTCGAATTTCTCAAAATCCACCTTGTTTTTCTCTTTAAATATCATACCATTTTCTTTCTTGAGCATTGTAATCTTCTCAAGACATGATTCTAACTTGCATTTCTGATCCCATTCATGTTCTATTCTCTCTTATCTCTCATAATCACTACTAGATGAAGAACATTTAGAACCCTGAGATTTTAAAAGGACACTATAACATGCATTAAAAAGAACATAATGTTTTAATAAACTCCAAAATATTATTATTTTAATAGGGTCATTATAATCTAGCCATTAAATTAGCTGTTTTGAATAAGATTAACTATATCATGGAATAAATATAAATTTTATATTCACTAAAAATATAAGTATTCTTAGTAAATGAAAACATATTTTTAGTAAACTCATTTTATTGTTCAAATATAAGTTTTCTTCAAAAACTAATTTTATTACATTCTATGAGTGTTTCTCAGAACACATGTTCTATTTAGAAATCACTACTTCCAAATTATTTCCAAAAGATTTATTTATGAAACTAGAAACAACCAATTATTCTATATTTAAAGGGAGATGCTTTCCAAAGGTAGGCATTCGTTTGGTTTGTTAACCTTTGATACTTGAGAACTCACATTGGTCGAGAAGATGAGAGGTTTGGGTAATCTCACCCTTTGGGGGGAATTATTTCTTACTTTGAGACTCTCTTATATACTTAAGATATGTTCATGAATAATTATTATTTTTCCAAGCATAATGTAGTTTTACCTCAAAATTTTAAATCAATTATTATCATGTGTAATTAAGAATCATCTATATGTATTCAATGTTTTTTTCATCAATGGTGATATCTATATGTATTCGATTTTCTCTATCAATGGTATCCTGTCATATACTACTTATAGATTATTTATCCTTTATTACAATGATTCTGGTTTTTAAACCACTTTTCGGGGAAATCTTGAATTTATTTACGTTTAGGTAGGAAAAGGATGTTTTGATGTTGGGATCATACACATGAATGAGCTACCTATGTATCCTTGTGAAAGTAATAAGAACCCTCATAGTTTTTAATTGCTTAATGAGACACATCATACCATTTAAAGTCTTGTGATAAGGACCTAACTATATAGTTTAATTTATTGTGGTAAGGACATCTAGGCGGAAGGTTCATAGTAAAAGCTTGTTGTGGGACTTATGCATAATAACCCCAAGGAAACTAGAAGGATATGAGTTTCCATGTTGGATTAGAGCCTACTGGGGTTGTGGCCTAAAGAGAACATGGTTAATTTTTAGTGTTGGGTTTGAACTTTAGAAAGGCTTCCTACGTATCTAACTTGTACGAGAATCAAATCCCACATAGTTCCATAAGTCTTATAGGGGAATATGGCCCTTTGATAGAAATAGGTTGATGATTACTCCTAAATAGTATTACATTGTAATAGGGTCCGTAAGAGATGTATTAAATCTTAGAGATTTAAGGGGGACTCAATTTAAGTACTATTACTAAGGTGGATTCCAAAATTAAGAGAATAAGAGTTGAAATCCTGAGGAGTATTTCCATTGAGCTCAGACCTTGGGTGAAGGCTTCCTATGTATCCCAATTATGGTGGGAATGAAAGTTCTCATAGTTCAATATGTGAGGTGGATTGTGTGGAATTGTGATCATCACAAATATCTAAGCCCATGTGAGTCATTCTTGGTGTGAGAAACTAGAGGATGTAAAATATACAACAAACCACATGCTTTCTTCTCCACTAATGGAAGAGGTCGGTTTTATATAGAAAGAAGCTAAGGAGATGGAAGATTAGGGCGTGGAGTAATAAACATTTAAATGTGTAATGAAAGTGGAGGTCATTAGGTCTATCCTGAAAGTATATAGGATTAATCCACGACGGATTCCCTAAAATTAGTCACTTAGTATATGGATTATATCATTACCCATGTCAAAAGGAAATGAAAGTGTGAAATGTAACTTCCCTATGAGGGACCTGATGTTCTGAGTCTTATAGACGAGAAGGGGGGGGGGGATGGCTCGAACCCTAATCCTCCAAACCAAGAAATTACCAACACTGTCTATAGGGTTTGGGTACATGTGAATATAGATATATGAACTTATAGACACCCTAAGGATCCTGACTCCCTTATAAGAAAAATGTGGAAAACCTCTAACTATAGAAATACAAACCCAAATGGGAGGCATGATGATGTTTCTTTCCTAACGGTTTGGTAAGTCAAAATGTTTTGGAGGAGGTTTCAAATTAGTATTTTTCTGAAAAGGGATCCGAGGAAGGATAATCCTTTCCTCGAGTGTCGTTGAATAGGGATTAAATAGGAGTCTCACATAGGTGGTCCATGTAAATATGCTACCTAGTTATGTCACATAGATCCTAGGAGGAACTAAAAAATGATTAACATAGGATGGATAAGCTTGTGATATCTTAATATTCGTTTGGAAATGGAATAAGGACAATAACACTTGGGTGGTGTTTTAATATAATCACCCATGTTGTCCCTTTATATCATTGGAAGCATGCTGCATAGGTCATTTCTTAAGGAAAATACCTTATGTAGATGACTTATTTCAATAAAAGGATAGTCCTTAATTAATTTCTTTGTATTTAAAACTCTGAAAGTATATTGATATTGACTATCAGATATAATTTCCTCTTATCTATTGTTTTTAGAGAGATACCAGAGAAAATTTGGGGGACTTGGGTCAAAGAGATACATAGTGGGAACTTTGTGAATTCTTACAACTTTTTCAATTATCAAAAGGGGGAGCCCAAGGGTCCTATTTGTAGGCAAGGAGGGGACTTGGTTTAAAGGAGGTATTTTGCATCGGTCATCGCTGAAGATCCCCAGTGTAGGTCCCCCACATAGGGGTGAAAAAATTATACTATTGTGCAGGTCCCTAGTGTAGGACCTCAGCATAGGGGATGCACATTAGGCTTCATGGGCAGGACTTATGTTGGTATTCTAGTGCATAGGTGTACCACATAGATCCCATGAACTTTTTTTATTTACTTTAAATTTATTTTATACTTTTAGATATCCAAAGTTATTATTCCTAATTGTTTTTCCTTTCATAAAAAGAAATGTCAACAAAGCCCCCCCCCCCCCCCCCCGAAAATTGGATTAGACTGGAAACAGGATCTAGTCCTGAGACAATATTATAGGAAAAATATTATAGAGAATTAATCCTGGATAGTTTAGGTCTAAGAAATAGCTATGTCACGTATGTTAGCAGCATTAGTCGACAGAGTGGGACAGTCTTGCCTATAAATACCCCCATTTCTTTGTCATTTTCTTCACTAATTTCTCTTATTTCTTCTCTCATTGCATAGATCGTTTCATTATCTCTCTTGCATTGTGTTCTTGCATAAGACCCTTGAATATTTTTTAAGGTTTACCCATTTGAGTGATGGAGATATGTAGAGTTACATTATCAAAGGAGCTTCACATGAGGAGTTTTTTGGAGGACCTGTTCTAGGAACCTTCCCGAAGGACCTACATTGGTGACCTCATCAAAGGAGTTGCACAAAACTTTTCCTTTTCAAAATTCTAGAATTCCTTTAAGTTAAAATTTGAACTTTTTTAATTCAATATTCCAATTTAATAAGGAAAATTTGGTAATTCTCTTGTAGAAAATAGATCACTTGATGAATTTAACTACGAATGTTGGAGTTCTCCATATCAAAATGATGAAAATATTTGGATCAGACTATTTCGACGTTGTTGAGAGTACCCTTCCTGAGTTGGTGAAAGGATTGTTTCTATACCAACATGATATCTACGAAGCCAATATCTTCCTTTGTATGGGAAGTGATTTTTCAATATTCCCACATTCCATCTTATAAGAAATAGTTTCCAAAGGGTTATTTTGTTTTACACCTCAAATGTCATTTTATGAATATTACTGCAAAGGGTACGCCTTTTCATGAGGAAACAATACCTATGGGATGAATCCTAAATCATAGTGGTCTTATACCAGATATGAAGGATCATGTTGTAGAGCCAAGGCAATGTTTCTATGATTCAACCTTTTTTTCTTAAAAAGCAGACTAGTCTAACAACCAGAAGGAAGATTTCGACCTTTTTTCTGGATGAGGAGTCAAGCATGAATGGATGTGGGAATTTTAGGTATGCTGAAATTGCGTATAATTCAAGAAAGAGCTGATAGATGTTCACATTTATGAAGCTATCTGGATAGGAAAAACATATGTTTACAAAAATGACCTCATTCATGAATTACTAAACTGATGGAGTCTGCAAAAAAATTATTTATACTTGAAACATGATGAGGTTGGTAACAATTTATGGGATATCAAATAAATATCTTGGGATTCCATTCTTGGGGATATGTATGATGTATTAATTCCCCCAATAATAACACGGGGTGCTAAAAAATAGATACCACCATTGGCTCATGAAATATAAAAAATATAAAAGAAACTTTCTAATGAAAATAAATATCTTCTCACTAGGGATGATATTCATGCAAGAGTGTGGATGAGTGATTTTTTAGAACCAATGAAAGAGAAGGGTCCTACTTGAGAACATCCTGTCATTTTAACAACTATGGATAATCAGGGTGTTTTAGGCACATACTGGCCCATATTGGAGAAAGGTGACTATAAGCCTTTGGGTTTCAAGGTTAATGTATGAGATTGATGCAAAGGTATGCTTAGCCTATTTATTTTCCATGTAGCTAAGCATTTATTTGCTTCCAGTCCAAGAGTCCAGTGGAAGTGTGAGACCAAATACTTTTATTCTTACAACCATGTTGGTAGAGGGGAAATATATTAGGTTGGATACCCCATAATTATCAAGAATCTATCACAACCTGTTGCATTTAAACAATGGAAAGGTTCTGTTTAGACTTATAATATAATTTCAAGTATTTTGGGGATGGATTGCATCACATTTTTGTTCATATTCAGTGTTAAAGTTTGTTAGAGCCCCCAATGGTTGATTTACTGCATTTTTGTAGAATGTTTCAAGGATTTAGCCTTTGAACCTAAAGCCTAATGTAGTTCTGAGGGCACTAATTGCATTCGTAGAATTCAACTTCATTCCATTTGATATCCCACTAAATGAAACATTTGCTGATGATGGTAAAGAAGACAATTACAAGATGAGGGCTTATATGATGGAATTTAGGGATAATAAACTATCAACCAGGTTTGATGGGAAATAATCTATAGTTATTATGTACCTTATAGGTTTTCTAACTAGTTAAAATTTCATCAAAAGTCGATCAATTTTCCTCCAACATAGAATGAGAAGAACCCAATGGTAGCCCAACAAGTATGGATTTTAATGGATTTAGAGACATCCAAATTGTTGATTATGCTACCTACATCAGATGAATCAACTGAATTATAGGTTGGGTTTGATAAAGCTTGGGATTCTTCATACCCTAAGGGGGATTTAAAAAAAGGTATACATTGGGTACAGGCCACGACATCTGTTGTTCATAGTAATCATGGTGAAAGGTCTAAAGATAAAGATGATGCAGAGTCTTAAAAATCTTCAAAACCTTTAAAAAACATATCACAATAAATCCACTAATAATGCAAATTCCAGGGATACAACACCTTAAAAACTGAGGTGATATAGTCACCATCATCAAAAGGGGTTAAAATCCCATCCGCTGATTCTTATAAAAGACAAGAGATACTTGAAGAATCCTTCCAATCAAAGGGTGTTCAGTTTTCTCCAAAACAAACCATATAAAATATGAATCATGTGAAACATTATAAATCTAGTACATGGAAAGCATGACTCAAGAACTCCAGGATTCATGGGTATTTCTCCAATATAGACTTTGAATACCGGATGTGGGTGATATTAGAGCACCTTCTGATTTTTATCAGGACAATAATCTAGATGAAGTACAGGAGAATATTGTGGAGCTGGATAACATCATATAAAAACCCAATGACCAATTCCCAACCTCAGAACGAGTATCCAACCTGATGGATCGAGGGAAATGTGAAGGGGTAATTTTTTATCCTAAATAGGAATGGTACATTTATGTTAATATTGAGAATATAATTCCCTTTTATATTGTTTCAATTTTTCTCCATCATTCACCATCATTAATCTTTATGGGATTACATATTATAGCTTGAAATTAGAAAAATAAAATCAAGAAAGGTTCCCTAGTTACCAAAATACAGACCTACAAGCACCCCCATTGACACATTGGACAAAACCTATTGGCCTCTAGGACTTTCTCTAGGAGGGAAAACCATGACAGGGGTAATGGGGATAGAAAATCCTCAACCATTACCTCAAGTCTCTACTGCCAAGATGAGTAGAATAATCTCTTCATTTTTTTATGAAATGAAATGTAAGAAAGCTTTGCGATTGATCTTAAGTGTACATAAAAAAGTGAGTATTTACACTATCCTCTAGTATTATGACTTGCTTGATAGACCTTTCTGACCATGTTCGTCTTTTCATAGGATATACATCCCTTTATTCTACCAATGGATTAAAAACTGGTCCTTCAAGGACTGGGAAAGAAACTCTAGGAGAAGTAAAAATTCTTACTGATGTATCTTTTACCTTAATAGATGATGTGTCAAGGGATGTGACTGCAATAACTCTTCTTTCTTATGAGAAAGAAAATGGTCATCGTAATATCGAATGAATTTTTTCTAGGTATCACATGTTGTTTCTAATGTTCTCTTGTTTATAATATTTAATATCTTTTGCCTATGCTAAAGGATCCTATAGAAATCAATGATGATATTCTTTTTTCCCTTGAAGCAAGGTGGTGGGATCCTAGGATATCTAAAGCAGGTACTAGTACCGATCCTAATTCAACAAGGCATAATGACATTTCACCATTTGAAAAACTCACAGAAGAAAATTCCAGTGGAGCCAATTTGGGAATCGATCAGCATTTGTTTCATACTTTAAATGTTGATGATTCTATAACATATAACGTTGTGTACACTAAAATGATGGATGATATTAATTAAAAAATTAATATTCTAGGTTCCATTAAGGGGTTTGGGGATTTCAATGAGTTACTAAAAGGGTGTATGTTATCATTATTTCATTTTTCGTACATAATTTTTCTTTTATATGAAATTTCATATCAAACGACAATTTATTCAGATTTTTCTATATAGAATGTTGTGAAGACCCTTCAAGAATGGTGCATCCCACTCTATCCTTCTTCCACCTACATTGAAGAGATACCAACTAAAAATCCAATGTTGGAAGATGCTCTAGAGCCAATGGTATTGATTCTAATTCGGACTTACAGATGCAGTTTTCCCTCAGTATTACATGGAGGAATACGTGGAGAACTATTTGGGATATAATCTATGAGAAGCCTTTGGATGAGCTACCTTCAAATTTTGGATGACGTCAAGAAATGTAAATAATATTGGGATTTTGTGGATTTGATTATCACATAGTTTACAATGTGGTGAAGGAGATCATTTTTTTGGATGGGTAAAGAACAAAAATTATGGAAAGATCTTGTAAAGACATATTTCTCACCAATGTTGAGGTCCTTTAATCTGCAATATCAGAGGCATAATTCAACCGTTGAAAACATTAATGGAATTAGATGAGAAAATTAAGGATATGATGAATGAAATGGTGCATCATATACAAAAAATGGATGTTTCCCAAAATGGGCTTGAGAAATTCAACAAATTATTGAGAGAAGCCCAATTAAAATGGGTAAAATCCATTTCAACTTGAAAAGATTCACTTTTTCAGGCTGAGGAGGCTGAATATACTCAATTGACTGAGCTTCCTCAAGAAGTTGATAGGGACTAGGATTCTATTCAACAAGTAAAGAGTCAAGTTGAAAGATAATTGTGATATATGATAGAGAGACTCCATTCTATAATTGTTTCTACAATTTCTCCATTTAAATAGAAATAATTTTGTCTCTAATCATATATATTTCATTATCTATAATTTTTTTTTAATTTTCAATATCAAATTTTATTATCATAACACATCATCTTTATGTTATATAAATATAATTAAATTGACAAGGATGGGGAACATTAACATTTACCTAATCTAAGGGGCCCAGTGAGCCCAATTTTAGTTTTATTTGGGTCATATGGAAAATCCTACAAACTTTTTATCTTTTGTGTCCTCACCTTGTATGAAGGGGACTAAGGAGGGTAAATTTTGTTTTTAGGCTTTCCTTTTTGGGTTTTGAGTTGAACAAGTTTCTCTTTTTATCTTTAAATTTCCTGATATTTCCCAGACCAAATAGATTATAGATCTAGTGAGCTAAGACTCAACTTTTATCTAGAATTACCTTTGAAGGTTATTAATCCAGTGAGTATCATGTCATCTTTTATGGTTAGTTTAAATTCATGCATAATGAACTAATAATGATAATGCTTAAGGTTGAATAGATTTGACCATGATTTATTAAATTAGAATTCAAAAAATATTTATGGCTTGGTAGGTCCCAATATTCGTTAAATATTTCTAAGGGGAATATTGATTCTTGTTTTTTTTATGGTAACAAAATGTAAAACATGAAGTATGAGGATAGAGGATGTCTCTTCCAAGAATAAAGTTACCACTATTTGATAAACCCGTTATGGGGGTTGTATAATGTAAGGCCAACTAGGGCATATGCTACATAGTCAAATAATGGGATCCTTGGGATTATAGGCCAATTATATGAGTAGCTAATTCAAGGCCAATTGGGCTACGTACTGCAAAGTCAGGTAAAGGAATTACCATAAAATTTGTCATTCTATTGGTGATAGAAAAAAGGGTATAAAATTTGGATGTCTCAAGACCATAGTGGGTGTCTTTGACAGAGAAAGGTATATAAAAAAATGGTCATTTGTGCTGACATAGGGAATAAATGAAAATCCATTACTACATAAATTTGATGTGTGGAGGAAGGTACATTTGTTAGAAATGTGATTTCTGATATTTTTCTATGTAGTGTAAATTCATACATCAAGGACATTTTGTTGTTCAGTTCTAAGTCATTCAACATGCACACTAAGGGATCTTTTTGATAATATGATATGCAGTTTCAAGTCATGAAACAAGGACATTTGGGGGGCTTTAATTTAAGGTCTTTAGGTTATAAAAATAATTTAATGGTTCTCTAATTATAGGTAATTTTTCTGAAAATGTGCTACTATATTCAGGTATGGAATGGGAGAATTTTATGTTCTGACTTGGGAATTTTCAAATCTGTAAAGAGATATGGGAAAAGGTCGAATGGAATTAGAGGAAGTTTTTTCTAAGAACAAAGTTACCATTTCTTGATGAAACCCATTGTGGGGGATGTATTATGTAGGGAAAACTAGCGAATGTGCTTTATTGCTAATTAGTGGCATCCTTATGATGACAGACCCATTATGTAGGAAAAATTTATGCAAGGAGAATTGGGGAACATACTGCATAGTCAGATAAATAGATAGTAGGTACTATACATTCTATTTCTAAATGTCAAAGAATGTTTTTGGAGATTCAGATTTTTCAAATCATAGACTTTGGTTTATGAAAAAAAGTACCTGAACATAGGAAGTGTATTTCTAGTCATGTTTTAAAATGAAATAGAGGAATGGTTTTTCTTTGAATGTCTCTCTAAATTGTAAGAAGTATTATGCCTGTAGTTTTAGGTCATATAACTAGGACCAAAGAATTATGGAAACAATGGATGACATGTGGTCAAATGATCAGTAGTTATTTTAGTATACTTTGAACAAGTGAAGATAAAAAACATAAACCATAGTCTTAGATAATTTCAGGTCGAGAGGAAAGATATGGGTCAAATATGCAATGGATGAACTATTTAAAATAAGTGTTCCTGCACACCATCATCAAAGATTCAATGTGAAAAAATAGGCTTCTCCAAATAATGTTGTTACCATATGTTTGAAAAAACCATTACGAGGGATGTATTTTGTAGGTCTCACTATGGAATTTGATGAATAGATAAATAATGACCTATTTTGGATGGTAAGTCTTCTATATGGGAAACTTAGGTAAGGACACCTAGGGACACATGCTACATATTTAGTAAAAAGAGCTCTCAGGTATAAGATATTTCATCACTAGAAACCAAATAATTATTATTATGATATAAAATAATTCAAGATTATGATTATGAAATGAAAAATGGGTGATTTCCAATGCACAATAGAAGTATTTGGATCAATATTGGCCATGACTTTGGAGTCCCTTATATAGATCTGACTCAGATGTATAATAGGGATATCTTTTGTTTCCTTAGTAGGATCTCTAAGGAGAGGACCTATAATAAAGGTCTATTACATAAATTTTTAATTGTGTGTGAGAGATGGGGGATTTTCTTTTATCTCGTGGTTGGGACTATGATTTAAGTCATATTTTTCACTACGTATCTCAATGGGATGAGAATAAATCCACACATACTTCTTATCAGTACATGATGTTTATCATCATGTGGTGACGACATTAAGTGATTTGGATGTGAATAAGGAATATTATGGATGGACTAGAGAATAGGACCCAAGTTTCAGTATGTGTCTTGTTGGGGAAAGAATCAAGCCACACATAGTTCTTGAAAAATTCCCTATGTATTGTTCATTTATACACACAAGGAGTAAATGGTATTTTTATTATTATTTTTATCATGGATGTGACCAACTTTGGAGATCCAGACATCTCTATGGATCCCATTAAACTGAGAATAAATCCATGCATTGTTTTTGATAAGGTTTCTCACACCAATTAAGTTTTAATGTGAGAAAGGGTATTTTAGTTATGGTTGGACCCTAGATTGGAGATCTGAGTGTCACTATATATCTCATTAGAATGAGAATCAATCCAAATTTAGTTCTTGAAGATGGTATTCCCTATGAAAATTTGACTCATAAACACAAGGAATGGGGAGTTTTTATTTTTTCACGACTGGTCACAAAATTGGAGATCTTCACATCTCTATGTATCCTATTGGAATGAGAATCAATCCTTATGTTGTTCTAGAAAAACCATGCAGTTTAATTTCTTGTGAGAGGGATGTAAGTCACCTGATGTGAAAGAAACATTTTGGCTGGGTTAAGGGATAAGACCAAGATGTCAGTACATATATTTAACAGGGAAAGAATTATGCCACACATAGTTCTTGACCAAGGGTCCCTATGCATATATGATTCAATCATAGAGAAAAATAGGGCTCATATGAAACCGAGGAGTATAAATGATGCGAGTAATGCTTGCGCATGGAAGCTACTCAATTTTTAATAACCACAAGGAATTCCAATCTCTAGTATCTTGGTTGATTTCTTTACATCAAATGGAAGATACATTAACTGTATATTTTAATGTCTTGTAGAGAAGAAACATGGTGTCATGCAGTTTAACATCATGAAACAAGAAAAAAGGTGATATGAATTTTAATTTCATGAAACATGGAGACATATGATTGCTATGTAGTTTAATGTCTTGAAACTAGGACATAAGTTCCTGTGATTACACAAATAACTTATTCAAGAATATTTCATTGGTAATAGTTTTAATAAGTTCCCCCCATCCAATGATATTAGGGAATAATCACCAATAGTAAGGACCTTTTGTATAAAATAAGGTTCTTCCGACTTTGGTTCAAGATTTGGATGATCCTCTCCTAGTATCATCGAGGTCCTGAGGACTAATACCAATTATCCTTAAAGAAATGAGTTAAGGTGAAATTTTTGTTAAAAGATCATGCTGTTATGTTCTAATAGACTTACAAGTGATGGAAGGTATGAAATAACTTCTCATCTAATTCTTCCAGGTCATCAAATCGCTTCTCAGAATATTCATATATAGATAACTAGTCATAGATGGAAACATAGAGTGAAGGAAATTGAACTTCAATAGGTATAACTACTTCTGTCTCATACACCAACAAATACATGGTTCATCATGTTATATTATGAGTAGTAGTCCGATAATCCTACAAAGTGTTCAAAATATTATCAGGCCAAGACTTTTTTAACTTTATCCACCATATTTTGGAGCATTTTTGATTGGGTCTTGTTGAAAGACTGTATCTATCCATTACCGACCACATGGTAGTGAGATGAATGGTTGGATTTGATATTGTGATCCTGATATAGCCTCTTTAACTCAAAATAACAGAAATTAGTGCTGTTGTTTGTCAATATGGTATGAGGGACACCAAATCTGGGAATGATATTGGATTTGAAAGAGATAACAATGAATTTTTCCCTGACCTCTTTGAGAGGTATTGCCTTAGTCCATTTGAAGAAGAAATCGATAGTAGTAAGAATATATTTGAACTTCTTAGCAATAGATAGATGATAGGGTCCTACTAAATCCATTCCCCATATAGAAAATTGTCAGGAGTATTTATATGTATGTAGAGACTTCGGGGGATGAGGAATGAAGTTCGCATGCATCTAGTAGGGATGACACTTCTTAGTAAAATCTGTGCGATATTACATCATCCAAAGACAAAAGTATCCAAGCCATCATATTTGATCAGAAATCCTTTTCCCAGACTTGTGAGAACCACAAGCTCCTGCATGTACTTCTTTCATGATAACAACAGTTTCATTCCCATCAATACAACCAATAAAAAATTTATCGAATCCTTGTCTATAAAGGATATTTTTTTATATGGGCCATCATAAAGAGTGAAATGAACTTCTAATCACCTGATCTGTTCCCTTTTAATTCTATCCAGTGAAAATACCCCATTTTGGACATATTCTACAATGGGTGTCATCCATCCTGTGGTATGACCAAATGACTCAAACATGTGACTGATTTCATTGATTTAATTTGTTCTGATTTGAATAAAAGCTGAAACCACTCGATGATGAGCAATTATGATTAATATTTTGTACCGATTTCTATCTCCCGAGGTTGTGGATTCATTTTCCAATGCATCGTCTTGGGAATTTTGTGACTGTGAGATGTAAGATAATGTTGGATTTGAGGGAAATTCTTCCACAAACCCTAAAAAAAATCATACTGGGGAATTAGTTCTTGTTTTCTAATTAAATAATCCCCATTGATTTGTTTGATTACCAATTTTGAATCACCATTCACCTCTAGGTAATCCACTAGTACTTGGAGTGATAATTCTAGGCCTACAATGAGAGCTTGATATTCTGCCTCATTATTGGAACCACCTTCTAATAAATAAAGAAATACGCCAAATCTTCCTTTTATGGTGAGGTAATCGTAATTCCTAACCAAAATTTGTCAAGTTTAGGTATTCCTATTCTCTTCACCGTTGGACTTCTGGAAGCACTTTCAAAGAAAAATTCCCATTTTCGGGATCTTTCTTGAATGGAGAAGATTTATTTATAATAAAATTTATTATTCAATGACGTGTCTTCCACAGATGGGCTCTCAACAATGAAATCTACTAATTCTTGGCCTTTTACTATTTTTTGAGGAACAAACTATATATAAAACTGTTGCAGAATAACCACCCACCATTCCATACATCCTATAAGAATAGGAAATTGGAGAGTAAATTTGAGTGGGTTATTTCAAGATACCAAGTGGACCTCATGATACAACAATTAGTGCCTCAATTTCTGAACTATAAAGATTAATTCCAGGGAACTTTCTAAATATCTAAATATCTAATATCTATATCAGTCATGGTTTGACTAAGATAGTAAAGATTTTTTCATTACCATAATCATTATTATTAGCAAGGAAGGTTCTCAGTGATTATTACAAGGCTGTCATATAAAGAAATGAGCATATTTCCTTCAACAGGTGGCATCAATACTGGTGGGATCTAGAGATATTTCTTGAATTTATCAAATACTTATTGTCAGTCATTGTTCCATTGATTTGTCACCCCCTTCTACATCAATTTAGTAAAGGAAAAACACTCGTGTTCCAAATTGGCTATGAAGAACTGGATACAGGACAAGTTTCCTTGAATTCCTCTCAACCATTTCATGTTTTGAGGAGGTGACATTCTAAGGATATACTTAGTATTCTCAGGATCAACTATTATGACATGATGGCATACAGAAAAACGAAAAAATTTCCCTAGGGTTACCTTATATGAAAATTTCAAGGGGTTCATCTTCAAATTATGCTACCGAAGCTTACTGAATACGGTTTCCAGACTAGTCACATGATTAGAATTTTGAATGGAATTAACCAGTAGATAATCCACATAGAATTCAATGAATTTCCCTAAGAAATGTTTGAAAATGAGGTGCATCTCACATTGATATGTCACACCAGCATTATTTAATTCAAAGGGCATTTCATGATAGAAAGATATTACTTGAGGGGATCTAAAAGATGTAGATTCCTCATCTTCTGGGTCTATTCAGATTTTGTTATACCTATAGTAGCTTTCCATGAAGGATAGATCTTCGTAGCTAGTTGTTGCATCAATTAAATGTTTTGTGATTGGATCCAGAAAGTCATCTTTGGGAAAATGCTAATTATGATCACTAAAATCAATAAAGAATCTAATTTTTCCATTTTTATTTTTCACTAGGATAATATTTTCCATCCATTTGGGATATTTCACCTCCTTGATAAAATGATATTTGATGAGCTTGTCGACATCAACCCCAATTTTAGATGCATGATTTGGGTGCTTTCTTCTTACTGCCTACATAAATCCCCAATGATCTTATGGAAAACCCAAATAATGGGTGTCCACATAAGGGTCAAGGTCTAGATTTTATATATAGTTCCAAGAAGACACATCTCAATGTTGCTTTAGAAATGAAGTGTACACCTCATTCTCTTCGGAATTCATTGCCAGAATAATGAAATTGTGCCATGGACCTTATTATATACCCATATTTGGTTCTCAAAGTTCATCCATAATGGTGGAGACACCTTCCTCAAATGATGAAGGAGAATCCCTGTGGTCTTTATCTTCTTCCTCTTCTTCATGTGTTTCTTTTTCTATTTCTTCTTGAAGGGTAGGTGTTTAAGAAATAAATTTATAACTACAAGATGAGTAATTATTTTGACATCCTTAAGAAGAAGCAACAATTTATAACCCCACTTAAGATGAAGTGTATTCCTAGAGAATTGAAGTGAAAATTATGGTTTTTGAATCTAAATCCCTATCATTATCTATTAATGTAAAAACCTCTTCTATCCTGGTTGATGAAGAAGAGAGTTGCTGAAGTTCAGTAGATAGAATGAAGACATCTCCATTTAGGCTTCCATCACTGTTTGATAAATCAATTATTTCCCCTATGCTTCTAGGATCAATTTCCACAACTGAAATTATGAAATCCACTAAATGAATTCTTGGATTCGGATATTCCCTTTCAATTTGATTGATAAAAAGCATGAAATCTACACTGAGATGCTTAAATGAGTTACCTGGAATCTTTTCTTGACCATTCAGAGTATTGATTCTAGTTATATCTTTTTCTAAAAACCATGTTCTCTTTGTGTTATAGAACTATAGGTCAATATACTAATATTAAAATGTTTTTAATATAGACTTGTCACTGTGCAATGTGTAAATTTTACCATTTAAGCAATACTTGAGACATTAGTGGTATGATGAAGGAATGACCGCATGTTGATGTAGCCATTAACTTCCTGCAGAATATTGAAAGCTATGTCTTGTAAAAAAACCATTAAATATAAATTAGATACAATATCCCCAACATGATTTGTGAGAGTAATATCACCTAGAGGTTCTTGTTAATTTTTTCATAACCTTGCAATGTCAAAGTGGATGGAGATAAGTCAGATTCAGTGAGACCCAAATGATAAAGTATACAGATGGGGATGAGGTTGTCTCTTAAGCCATTATAAATGAAGGACCATTGAATGTCTATATTTTTAACCTTTCCAGATAATTACAAGGTCATGATGTGTCAATGTACAAAATCATCCCCATCCCAGTCTATGAAAGATATAACTGCATGTCATTCTACAAGATCATTCTCTATATGGTAGATCTCAACAGCAACAACCTCAGTTTAAAACTCTTGAGGACTTGACAAAGCCCCAATAAGTGCTTCCCAAATATCTTTTATCAGATTCATATAATCTAGGATTGATAACATGGATGGTACTCAGGCCTGTTAGTTCAAAACATCATACTTCTGGTCCAAAGGTTTGGATTTTCTAGCATGAAGATGATGTTTTTCAGGTGCCTTGGAAGTTGATGCTCCTAATGTTGATGGACCATGTGTTGGGGTAGAAGCTGGAAATACTTCTAATCTTGGTGGATTAGTCTAACTAGGTCTGATCACCTACTAATAAAGTGGTGGTATAGCCTCTAATTAGTCTTCCAAGATAATCAAATCGGGGACAATCCTATCATGTGTGGGAGAGTTTACTTATTCATTCTATGACCGCTAAAGGGATCTTCTATGAGTTTCTAATTCATAAACGGTTCGACCTAGGGTGTAATTAAAACAGTGGTTTCTAAAACACCCACATCTTCCCCTATATCCTCGACCTTGACTACTCCCCTATTTCCCTAATGAAGTACAAGAATTTAGGTTCATAATTAGAATCATCATTTTCGTAGGGGTCTGTTATGTGGATAATGATAATGGAACCAAAGATCAAATCCTCAATTGATGAAGATTATTCCTAACAGGTCAATTATTTTTGAGATATTTTGTGGGATGATGAAGTTGCTTTTGATATATATGGAATGAAATTTTACAAATTAAAGGACAATTTTGGCCTTAAAACGAGCTCAAATTCTTCTTACTGCTCTTTATCCTTATGGCCATGTCCATTCCTTAAGGATTGAACTTTGGAAGACTGATCTTTCGATGAATATGGAATGGTTGCAACAGAAGTTGTAAGAAGCACAATGAGTTATTTTAGCTGTGTTCAGAGAATCAAATGAGTTTGATTGATAATTTTCCTAACAATCCAATCATGAATCATTTTCACATTCTTTCTTTTGAATTTTTGTCATTTCACTTCTTCCTATGGATCGGTAACAGAAACAAACGCAACCTAGGATGATGAAATTTTTATCTTCACTTGTTCAGTTTCCACCATCTTTTGCGGGAGATCATTGAAAATAAAACACTCCTAGATGGGGTGGTCTAATTTTTGATGGAAGGTAATGTAGTCTGGGAGGTATTCATCTCATTATTTATTTTGTTTCTTGGGCCTTGGTAACTGAACTAAATTGTTTTCCAAAGCAAAAAATAATGTAGCTAAAGACTTAGTAATTTCTAAAAGAATATACCTTGTTTTTTATCTCCCCAAAATATCACTGACTTTGATCTTTTTGATCATCTTGATGTGGCAGTCATTTCTATTGACACTTGGGAGGTAGAGCCCTATAGTATGATAAGTGAATAGAAGTAGAATAAGTTACATGTGCTGGATTGAGTGTAACTGATTCAACCCCTTCCTTTATTATTGTCCTTCCCGATGCTGATGGGATTACTCAAGATTTTTCTCTAGTCTTTATTATAGAGTTTTCCACTTGTTTTTAAATCAAGGAAAAATTGGAAAATCCTATTGTGTATTTCTTAGGGATTAATGTTGTGTACAAATCATCATGTATATTTTCAACAAAAATGGGAAGTAATTTTTTTTGGAGGGAGTATTATATTCAAGGAATATGTTAATCTTTTCCATCAAGTAATGAAATGTAAAACTCTTTCATTCTACCTTTGTTTTCATTTGGAAAGATAAAATACTTTTGTGTTCTGTAGAATTAAACTAAATTGGATAAATAATTTTTGATGGAGTTATTCCCATCCGATAATCAATCAAGACTGCAAACTTGTGTTCTTGGAAAAGATTGGCCCCTATAGTGATTGCCTAAAAAATTTATGTTTTACTGCTACTTATTTTTGACAGATGCCCATCATAGGATCACCATGTGAAATGAAATGCATGAAGTGCTTCTCTGGATCTCCCAAATCATTAATGTTTAGAAATGTGGTATTCCCAAAGTTTGGTGGGGGAGGTATCAGATCTACCCATTCAGGGTAATAATATTTGTATGGTTGTATCAGTGAGAACTATCCTTCCATAGCTTCCAATATAGTCATTAATGACTCAATTGAATTCATATGAATTTGGGGAATACCTGGCAGAGATGGGACATGTACAGGTAGAATAGCTAGAGCCTGAACTGCTGTGGAAACTGGTAGGACCACTGGTGGTGGTGTTGTTGGTATTTTTCTTGGATAACCCATGGGGAAAAGACAGTAAGGATATGCATGAACTTGTTATGTATTTTTACCCAATGGAGGTAATTCATTATTTTCATCAGCAGTTTCAAAAAACCCTCTTTTCATAGGAGGTCCTTCTAGAAGTGGAAGCTACAGATTTTCTGGCAGAGTATGTCTGGTAGGAATATTTCTTCAGAGTAACTCTACATTGAGTCGTCTTAATTACTTCATCTATTATTCTTTATAGTAAAATATTTCTACCTGAGAAAGAGATTTAACTTCTCCATTGTGAAGTTGATAAATAGTTTTACCTTTTACTTTCTCCCTATTCAGTTCCTTGAAAAAATTTGTAAGAGGATTATTTAAGGGGATGACTTGATTCCAAGAAGGTCTTTGATTTTTGGTACGAACACCTCCTTCATTTTCATCAATATAAACCATATCGAGAAAAAAAACATCCTCTTATGATTCCATTAAACTAGACTCTTTTTCTGGGGGATCTTCCATAATTGCATCAATGACAACCATCGACACATAATACATTGATGGAATTCTATCAGTATCTTTGTGAGGTCCAATTATTGTTCATCCTCCACAAGACTTTGTTATTCTATTTTTTTCCCTAGGAACTATTTTACAGATAGTAATCTAAAGGGAATCCTTGGATAGATCAGTTGTGTGTTTACTTTATGGCATTTTCCTTAATTGGGAGAAAACCGACTTCTATTGCAGAGAAGATTGTGGATATGAAAAATCACCCAACCCTACATGCTGGGGATGTTGTTTTTATTATTCCTCAAACCTTTGGGATATGTTTGTTGACTACAAATGATGGGTTATAAAATCCCCCAACCCCATGGTTTGTGTTGATTCCAGAACTACTATGGAAGATATTAGCTCAACTGCTCTTTGGATTTTACAAATTTTTGTCTGAACATTCGATGAGTTCATTATCTAACACTGACTCAAATCACCTATTTCAGAATACCATTGTGATATTTCAAATAATTTTTCAATCTAATGGCTAACATACTCTAATCTATAAGGTTTCTCAATGTTCTTATATGCTTGATGAAAAAATATCTTAACAACTTTCTCTCTTTGGGCTTGAATTTGGTGAAAAATGATCGAGGCATATTCTTACTGAGAATATCTTTGGTCATAAATAGTACATGTTTGTTATATCTACCCTGGGTTAATAAAATTTTATGAGACCACTTTTTGTGGCCTTTTCTAATTTTGGTGTGTTTTGAAATTCAATTCTACTTGTGCACCGCATCCTCTGATATGAAAACTTTATGGGGTTTCCACGATCAATTTTTGCAACCTCTTTAATTCATTGAGGCATGAACATTGAAGGCCCCCCATTATTCCTCGATCATTGGATGTTCCAAAACCTGGAGAGATGTTAAGTAAATTTTGCATTATAACCATTCTATTACCTTAACATGACTTTTATATTCATAATATTGTAATACTTTAGCTTTTAGATGACGAATAGTATTCCATATGTTGAGGATAATACCATGAATACAATATTCTGCAAACATCAATGGAATGTTGTATTGAGAGGTGGATAAAGTCTAGAACATGATTGGTATTTCACCTTTAACCAGTTGTTTTCTCATATTCAACATATCCTATTTATCTTTTGCTGGAGGCTTCTCAACTTGGTCTGACTAGAGTGGATGCTTCATGATTACTTTATCAAAAGAAATGGGATCGGTTGGTGTTTCTTCTAAAATATTTTATGTTAAATTAACCGAAGGAGGTTCAAGTAATGACCATCTACTTAGTAAATATTTTGGATGAGATAATATTTCAACTCTTTTAATAAGGCATCAAACATGACTGACCTTATGTTTGTATGTTCCTCAAGATAAGAGGTATATCTTATCTATTCATTTTCAGTTTGAGAACTCTCCTGACAATGAAAAATACTACCGAGTAGATAACTTTTACTGCGAATTCCATCACAGGGAGGACCACCTTGGGGGGTTTAAAAAAGGAATAAATCCTCTTTCTACATGGTCTTCTAGCCACATGGAGGGTTTTTATGGCTCTCATCATGAGATATGTTCTCGATATTGACTAAATTTTAAAGAAGAAATCCTTCATGATGAAGTGTCTGATGAGAGAATTCAGAATTACTATTACTACTCCCCTAACTTGGTAATGCAAGGGTAGGATATTGAGCTGCAATAGATAGGCATTTGAGGGATTTTAGAAATCCATCATTAAGAGGATCCATATCATAGTTCGACTATTGATTATTAAATTATTCTTGGTAAGAATTATTCTTAGATGCTCTGTTACACATAGTTAGGACCATTTGCTGGGGAAAGTGGTCATCACGGGAAAGTGCATGTTCCTGCTTTGGAGTGGCTGTCAAAATAGACTGATTATATATAATTTTAATAGGTGTGTGTGCCTAATCTGTTTGTTAATATGATATGGGGGAGTATGCCCCATAACCACCCTAGACTAGAACATATGTATGTATCTACTTCAGGATGGAATGATGATCAGTCAACCCAGGTGTGGGGACAAAATTCTATGTCCATCACTCTGATATTTCTAAATTCGTTGTTATTATATTTTGGAAGCCTTACCGGATATAGGCAGGAATTTTTGTCTCCCTTTCACTATTTTCAAAATATGCTTGGTGACTTCAGTGGATGGAACGAGAATATAAGCCCATTACGTATATAAATAGGTGTTTGTATATGATCCTATACTCTATTTCCTATCAATGGATACTGAAAATACTCATGTGTGATAGATTGAGAGTTGAGTCTTACACAATTTGTTCATCAGATCTTTCTGACGGACTTCTCAGAGTGATTTTAAACAAGACTATTGGATGGGTTGATGAATGCTAGCAAGCGTATGTGCCTGTTGTATTTTTTTCATCACATTTTGTTGGTGGGATTCCTTGAATATAACTAGATGAGTCTTCTGACAAGCTAATATATTGTATGAATTTTTATGTGTCTTCTCATATTACTCCACCAGATTTGAATGACAATATTGTTAGGGCTCTGCTAGATGAGTCTACAGGAAGATGAAGTTAAGGCAATGTGAGTATGTTCCCATTCACTATTTTACACCAAGATGGTCTAAAGGACTTCTTTGTAGGGAGAAAATATAGGAATATACTCCCTGTTGGCCAGTTTTTTCCCCAATGGTTCATCATGTGTGCCTCAGTATGTGGGACCTCTACCATATTGAAAAAGTCAACAAAATCATGATGTTGAGGGTTTATGTCGTGCGGTGTTGGGGGCGGTGATTGTTAGAAGGAGTCTTCAAGAAGGACCCCTGTGTCTTTGGGATGAGGCCATGTGTGGAATCTTGGTCGACTTCCCTAGAATATGGGAGGTATTGATGATTTGGTTTTATTGATAAACTCTCAAAATGGTTGAAGACAGTGGTTGGCACTTTTAGTTTCTGGACCACTGGTCCTCGACCGGACGACCGAGGGTTATTCTTGATTTGAAGGGCCTTTTTGGAAGCCTACAATATTGGGATATTAAATTGTTGATGGTACTCTCAGAAAAATGTTTTGGAGACCCAATTTTTACGACTCTGAGTTGGTGATGACATCCTTCATACGGATGAGGATCCATATTGAGCAGCAGCCGAGGCATTCACGATTGAAAACATGAAGGAATCCATTTGGAATGAAGGGAGTTACTAGAAGGAAAGTAGCTATATACTAGACAAATACAAGTAATGAACTCCATAAAAGAATAATATTTTTATATGAACACATGCATGATTGATTCCCTTGCCTGGACCTCTTTTATCAATTGATTGGGGCCTAAAAGATGGGTAACACTATCATCTTCTCTATGGATTCATGTCAGATTCACCATTTTTTGTTTCCCATGGAATGCATGTTCTAGTTAGGAATCACTACTTCTGGATAGTTTCCATCAGATTTATTTAGGTACCAAAAACACCCAACAATTTTTTATCCAAAGGGACCTTCTTTCCAAAGGCAAGAATTTGATTGGTCTACTGACCTATGATACTTAAAAACTCACATTGGCCAAGTGGATGGGAGGTAAGGCTCATCACACCCTTTTGAGAGGAATTATTTCTTACTATAGGAATATCATTTATATTTAATATATTTTCATAAATATTTATCAATTTACCAATAATAATGTAGGTTTTCTTTGAAAATTTCATTCAATTATTAGTATGTGTGGAATTTAGAATCATCCATATATATTTGAGGTTCTTCATCAATGGAGATATCTGTATGTATTAAAGGTTTTATATCAATGTTTTCCTATCATATACTACTTAAATAGTTTTTTTCCCTTATTACGATGATGCTGGTTTTTAAGAAACTCAGTAGGGAAAACTGTAATTTATGGTTATCTAGGCAGACAAAAGTTGTTTTGATATTGGGAGTATATCATAAAATGGGAAACCTATATATCCTTGTCAAAGAAATTAGAACCATCGTAGTTCAGTTCTACTTAATGGGATACATTATAATTTTTAATGTCATGTAATAAGGACCCAACCATATAGTTTAATTTCATATGATAAGGGCATCCAGGGGGAAGGTTCCTAGTCAAATATTGTTGTGGGACATACGCCTAAGAAGGCCAAGGAACCTGAAAAGGATACGAGTTTCCATGTTATATTAGGCCTTGATGGGGATATGAACTATAAAGAACATGGTTGATTTGGAGTGTTAGGTTTGAACCTTAGGGAGGCTTCTTAATTATTCCCCTATAATGGAAATCAATTCCCATGCAGTTCAGTAAGTCTCATAGGGGAGTATGGACCTTTGAGAGAAATAGGTCGGGCTTAATCTTAATGACGATGCCCTTGTAATAGGATCCACGAGATATATCTTAACTCATATAGATTTAATGGGGACCTAATTCGGGGCCTATTACTAAGGAGGATGCCCAAATTAAGTTGATTTGAGTTAGAATCTTGAGGAGGATGTCTATTGAGCTCAGAACCTAGGTGAGGGCTTCCTACGTATCCCAATTATGGTGGGAATAAAAGTTATCGTAGTTCAAGATGTTAGGTGGATTGTCTGGAGAATGATCATAAAAAATATTTAATCTTATATTAGTCATGATTGGTGTGATAAACAATATGGTTTGAAATATTCAACAAACCACACACTTTCTCCTCAACTGATGGAGTAGGTCTGGCCTATGGAAAAAGAAGCCAATGCGATGGTGGACTAGAGCGTGGAGCAATGGACCTTTCAATGTGTATAGAATTTGAAGGCCATTAGGTCCAACCCACTAGTCTCAGGGATTAATCTAGGATGGATTCCCTAAAATTATTCCCATAGTTAAATGAGTATATCATTACCTGTGTTAGAAGGAAATGTAAGTGTGAAACATACCTTCACTACAAGGGACCCGAGGTTCTGAGTCTTATAGACGATAAGGGGGGACACAGCCTGAACCCTAATCCTCCAAACTGAAAAATTCCCAAAAATTTCTCTAGGGTAAGGGTCCTTGTGACTGTATATATATAGACTTAAATACAACCTAAGGATCCTGAATCCCATATTATACAAATGTGGGAAACCTTTGACTATAGAAATACAAACCCAAATGGGTGACATGCTGATCTATCTTTCACAAAGGTTTGGTTAGTTAGGATGTTTTGGTGGAGGTTTCAACTTGATTCTTTTTTGAAAAGGGAGCCAAGGAAAGAGAATCCTTGCCATGAGTAGATTTGAAGAGGTCTTAGAATGATGTCACATGTAGGTGGTTCGTGCATGTATGTCGTGAAGGCATGCCATGCAGATCCTAGGAGAAACTGAGAAAATTTCTTAATACATAACGAATAAGAACATGATAGCTTAATATTCCTTGGGCAATGGACTAGGGATAACAACACTTGGGTGTGATTTTAACTTTAGCACCCGGGTGTCCCTTGATGTCCTTGGAAGCATCCCACACAGGTCCTTACTTATGGAAAGGACCCTGCATATATGACTTCTTCCAAAGGAATGAGTGTACATAATCAGATTCTCTTCATTTAAAACTCTAATATGATATTGATCTTGCTTATTCCATATAATTATATCTTATCTCATGTTTTTATAGATCTACCTGAGAAAATTTGGGGGACCTGGGTGAATGATATACGCAATGAGATCTTCGGGAGTTCTTCTAACCTTTTCAGTTATGAAAATGGGGAGCCAAAGGATACTATTTATAGGGAAGGAGGGGACCTGGTCAAAAGGTGATCATTCACACAAGCCATCAATGTATCTCCACAGTGTAGGTCCCCCACACAGAGGTATAGAAATTATTCTATCACACAGGTCCCCAACATTGGTCCCTATCATTGTTTCTCAGCATAGGGGCTGCACATTGGGATGCACATGCAGAACTTTAACTGGTCTTCTGTTGCATAGTTATGCCGCACAGATTCCTTGAACAATATTTCTTTACTTCTTTTAATCTCTTTGATACTTTAAGATATCCATAGTTCTTCTTCATAATCATTTTGAGTTCTTTAAAAATGAATTTATACAATGATAAAATAAATAAATTTTTTTATAAACATTTAGAAGATTAATTTTAAAAAATAAACTACATATTTGGTCTCAACATGTCAAAATTATCAAAGGGAAATTTTCTAAAAATGTTTATTTCTAGGTTAAAAAGTGAAAATACTGTTTTTATGAAATACCACAAATCTTATAAAATATTTATTATATGATAATGATTTAAAATTTATTAACCCTTATTCTTTATCAAAATGTGTTTATGGAATGATATATTATATGCTTATATATTTAGAAACACATTATTTGTAATTTTGAAAACTAATATTTTAACCTAAAAAACTGTTTTTATGTGTTATATTCCTAACATATTTACAATTTATTTTTATAAATTTTATAAATATAATCTAGTAAAATAGAACACATATTTAAAATTATGTGCTCAAAATTAGTTTATATGATCATTTAAATATTTATGAATAAAAAATTTTATGTAAAAAAAATAAACGATTTACCATAGTTTAGGTAAAATAATGTAGCTGGTTAAAGTTAAAAGGAAAAAGATTAAAATAATTGAAGTATGAAAATTTAAATTGGTGTAAAATGTGTTTATATAAATTAAACGTCCTTTAAAATATTAATTACAAATATAATTAAGTGGAATTAATGCAACCCAATTTTGTTTGACTTTATATATAATATAATCATTATTTAATCACTTAAAACCACCTCTCCTTTGGTATAAATACAACTACTCACCACCCATTTCTCATAAAAATAATTTAATATATTAAAATATTTTCAAAACCATATCCTCCCCACTCTCACCACATCCAATTTCTTATGTTCTCACTCATAAACCAATTCCAAGTTCCATAAGGGGTCCTTAAGGAAGTGATATTCAAGAGGTAACTTTCTCAAACAACCTCTCTTAATTTTTTTTCTTATAAATTCTGTTCACCTAATTTATAAATAAAATAATTATAATAATAATATCATTTGTATAATTTGATTTTTTGTTTATAGTGGAATATATTATATCCCATAATTATTCACCTCCTCTTATTCAAAGAAACAAAACCACTATTCAAATTATGGTGATTAACCGTCTCTGTGCATAATGATTTTTTGTTTTCCATCACCACCCTCAATAAAAGTCATATAATTATTATTATGGTTAAATCAAATATTAATATTTATTTTATAACGTGTTTCATGTTTTTAACCAATAGATATTCATAATATTAAATAAAATAAAATGAAGGTGTGATTGTTGGAAAAACCAATAAAATAAAGAAATCTATTATCATTTACATTTTATCAAATGAATAGTTCTCATGTACAAAAGAAAAATTATATATGGGAACATATAAACTTATGGATATTAATTTATACAATTTCATTTAAATTATAGAGTTTTTTCACCATTTTTAAAGAATATCTAAAATTATACACAAGTAGACCGACCATGAAACCATGAAACAAACAGACCCAAAACAATGAAAATAATGACCTATTACAAATTAATGGTAGTAGTATATTTTTAAAGGTTAATATAAGGTATTTTAAATATGTTTATAGTTATTTAATAATTTAATAACATTATTTACGCCATTATACAGGAGTTTAGAGTACGAAAAACAAAAGGGAAGCATCAAGTAAGGGTTTGTCATATTGTGGTTACTTATGTGAGATATATGCCTTATTCAAAACTTATTTATTTTCCTTACTTGACTATGTAATGAAAAATTACTTCCAAAAAATATATTTAATATTAAATTATGATTTTTTAAAATAATTTTTTCTCATTTTCTAATTTTTATAAAATGGTTCAAAAATTTATTTTTTTTCATTTTCTAAACAATATTGTATGAGCTCTTTATTACAAATAAAGTAAGAATATTTTTTTAATATATATGGTGTGAGTGTATTTCTCAATGTCAGGATTACTTAATGGATTAAATATTACTTTAAAAGTACAAGTGTTTATTTTCAAATAATTTTTTTCTTTTATAATCTCCCAACATTTAAAAAATAAGTGATTTTCAAAATGAAAAAGGGTGTTCTCTTTAAGAAAATTTTATTGATCTCATTTAATGTATTTTAATATACATCAGCATAATTTGTTGAATGTTTTACATAATTGTGGTTGATCTCTTATGATAATATATTCTATATTTTACTAAATGGATTATGATCTGTTTGACTGGGGATGTACTATTTTGATACCATTAACCATATTACTATAGATTGTTTATGATTATATTTTTTGATTAGGAAAATTAATAACTTTTCATATGATAGTATCAATATGAATGTTTATGTTGACTATGTTTCACAACTTAGTATGAGGAATGAATTAGACTTGGTATGTGATGGTAGGTACCCACTATAGCCTCTTGATTCATCGATGGTTGTCATGAGAAAAACAAGTTTGGATATTGGATGATGTCTTACCTGTTTATGTATGGTGTCTTGACTAAATAATTGAAGGTATATTTATGATTTAACACATTATGAAATCCATTATTATGATTTTAGTTATTTATTTTCATGTGATTATTCTATTAGTAGAATATCCATGGTTAATCTTTTTAAATAATAATATTATTAATATGGAATTATTCATCATATTTTATTTTGGTCATATTATACTCAAGTTATTTATTAAATTTCATGTGTTTTAGTTATTTACCATTCCATAATTTTTATTCAATATTTATGATAACTTATTCTTTATACATACCCTTACCGAGCATCTGATTTCAACTATTTATTTTGTTTTATTTTTCCATAGGATGCCAATAAGTTTATTATGATTGATGTATAGGGTTAATATATGAGAATAATGGTGTTATTAAAGGATCCTCAATGATTTCTTTTATATTTTTCAATTATAATGTATGGTTTGATTATAAATCTATTTTTCCAAACTACTAAACTGTTTGGTCCTTCGGGATGTGATTATTTGTATATTATGATACTATAATAATGTAACGACTGACTTTGGGCTACTTGGGTCAAGGTCATTATAGTTTATATCAAAGGAAGTTTAGTAGAAACCTTGGGAACAGTATTTTGAAAAACATAGATTTTGGAACATAACCACATAATAGACATTGATAACAAGTATAGAATAACATCATGATGTTTTTGGATTATAAATTATGGTTCATAATAATATGATTTAATCTAGTGTATACCCATTATTTAGAATTGGATCCTAGTAGAAGGAATGGGTACCCCATCAATTCATGTAATCCGAAGGGTAATAATGATAACTTCTATGATGGTTTAAATACAATATTTCAAAGAGATATATTCTTCCAAACATTCTCATAAAATTGGGACATTGTATCACATTATAAAAATAAATATAATGAATTATCAAATTCTTATTCCTTCAAAGGTAAGAAAGAAAAGTAGAGTAAAATAGAGAAAAATACAAATAAAGGTAATATGGAAAAGAAGATTTTTCCCACATGTGATAATTGTGGAAGGAAACACCATGGTATTTTCTTATGAGGAAAGGGAGTTTTATTCAAGTGTATAAAAAATGCCATAATTCTAATGATTTATGGTGAAATAAATAATTTTTCAGTGTTTAATGCTTCAACTATAAAGATATGGGACACTACACAAAATAATTCCCAAAACGTCAAGGGAATATAACTTATAATATAAGGGATAAAGGTCAAGATTTTCATGTTGATATAGATTAAATGGAATGATTATTGTGCTTGTGTTCATATTAATCTAAGAAATATGTTGTATGACTTTATCACTATATGAATTATGAAACATATAAGGATTTTTCCTCTATACTTTTTTAAAGTATTTGAATGTTTGTGTTGAATGGTACAAAGGAATAATGATTCAATGGAAAGTTGATCCATTTTAAAAAACACGTTTTTATAGAAATATAACTCTTAATATGTTACTAATGTTGAGGTAATATTTTCGAGGGGTGATGTGATGATATACGTTTGGGATGATTAATGATTTGTTGACAATGTTATTTATAATACCATGTATGGAGTTGAAAACATTTTTATATTTATATAAAATATCCAATAATATATGTTTTATTTAATTAATAATGAATCATGCATGTTTTCAATAATTCTATATGTAATTTCATGTTATTACCATGTATCATGATAATACATGATGAAGTTAATTACATATTTTTATGCGGTGATTAAGATATACTCCATGTTGTTTTAGATATTAATGGTATGCACAATTTATAAATTGAAAAATTTTATTTAAAACGTTTCGGATCTCGATCTTTTGGAATTGTCATTTATAAAATAGTTTATAGTGAACTTTGGAAGAGATTTTAATGATTAATGTGTTTATTCATATTGGATAACTTATGCCAACCGTATTCGTTTTGGAAAACAGGTTGAGAAAGATAGAATGAATTGTCATTTTTTGGGGATATTATGACCAAATAAATGTGAATTTTAGTGCTTCAGGAATAAAAAATTAATTTTTAAATATTCATTTCTCAGAGTAAGGAACGACATTACTTTTGAATTTGTCCCCAGATTACCAAATAATCTGGGATGTAATGATGCAATATGGATTATTATATACATGAGAATGTGAAATGAAATGTGTGAGATGAAAAATGATGTTAAAACATTTATGTTATTTTGAATATATTAAGGCTATTTTTGTAATGTTGTAAGGATTATATAATGTTCTATAAAAAAGACAACCCACAGGCCAGGAAACAACCTATCGCATTTGGTAAGGCTGTGATACTTAAACCCAAAACTAAAGGGATACAAGGGTACATCGCCTACCACTAGCCTATGTGTTTTCTGGGATAGTATAATATAGTTTTATTTATTTAAAGGATATGTAAAATAAAAGATAAGTTCATTTTAGAAACCCAATATGATTAATATAGATTGATTTTTTTGGGAAATTTATTTGAGGAATAATGAATGAACTACCTTTTGGAGAAAAAGATGAGTTTTTTGTGGAAAATTTTTAAAGGATGAAACTCTACCTGTAGGATCATATATTTTTCTAGGTACGTCCCTCTTTGAGTTTTTCATTGGATCCTTGGTGTCTGAGTCTTGTTTGGATACATAAAACCTTTGTTTGGGGAATTAACTTAATGTTTGAGGATGTACGTTTTTTTTGAATTAATTAAGCTAGATATAAATGTGTTAAATGTGTTTATGAGGGGTTTAAATGATTGGGAAGGATTTTAGGTTATTCAGGTTCTTTCAGTGGGAAACAGGTTGTATTCTATCTTCAAATAAATAACACACTATTTAATGAAGTTATATAACAGTAACTATTGATAGGAAAAAGTCCTAAGCCTGGTTCATGACATGAAATGAATATATGTCGTGAAGGAATTCAATTTCATGTAATATTTGTGTAGTGTTAAAAATCACGCAAGGCGATGAATATTTCAGCATATCCCACTAAAAGTAAATACATGATGTGTATCAAAATTACACAACATGTAGTTTCCCAAGTAGTTTTCAAAAAGGGTGATGTCCGTGAGATTTTTCTCACTCCCTTGTGTGCAATTTCTTTTTCTCTACCCTAAGGTAGCTGAAAATTGATTTTATGGGGTCTCAATTGATGCTGAAAATTTAGATCATGAATTTGATCCCTGTTAAGTGTATCTTTTTTGGTTTTCCCTTCTATCCCTTTGATCTCCATCCATTCTAGTGTAATCTCTTGAATTTGGTTATTATCAGTCTTGATCTGGATTAGTTATGGTCTAAGATCCTTATTGCGATCATCTATGCCTTCATTATTATTAGAGAATCCTATTGTAATCATTGGTTGACCGTCATTAACATTTAGGGGGTCAAAAGCATAACCTCGTGGTCTGTGTAATCGCAATGTATATGAAATATTGAAATTTAAACAACATTACATGTACCTTAAGTTAATTATTTGGTGTATTGGATTATTATTTAAAATAACTACTAGAAAACAGGCTATAGCCACACATTTATAGCCATGATTTTGAAACCATGGCTATAGGTGGCTATGACCACAGTTATATGGCCTATAGCCATGGTTTTAAAACAGTGGCTATAGGTCTTTTTTTCTTGGGCTATAGCCATGGTTTTCAAAACTGTGGCTATATCCCACACCTACAGCCAAGGTTATGTGGTCTATAGCCACAATTTTCAAAACTATGGCTATAGGTCTTTTTTTCTAAGGGCTACAACCACAGTTTTGAAAACCATGGCTATCGGTCTCCCGCCCTTGCACGGGAGAAAAAATTTCCCACCAAAAAAGGGCGAGAAGAACTATTTCCACAGGTTTTTAGGATATTGACAATGTTTTTAATAATATACATGAAATATTATATAGATATATACAAAAAATAATTGGTGGTTTAGTGGTTAGGGTGCTGGAACATGAAGGGAAGGTGCTGGGATTAAATCCATCTAGGGGCATATTATTTTTAGGCTATTGCCATAGTTTTCTTGGCCTTTAGCCATGGTTAAAACCGTAGAAATAGGGCCATATTTCCACGGTTAAAACCGTGGATATAGTTCAACTTCCACGATTGACAACCAAGACACCTATTTCCACAGTATTCAAAACCGTGCCAATAGGCCACCTATAGCCATAGTTAAAACTGTGGAAATAGGTTAGACCCTACTACCACAGCGATAGCACCCACGGTTGGGAAAAACCGTGGCCATAGCCTATGGCTACAGTTTTGGGCCCTATTTCCATGGTTTTGAACCATGGAAATATCCTTTTTTTCTAGTTGCGAATCCCTTTATATCCAATTATTTATTGACCTAGATTATTGCCATTATTTTGGAGAGAGAGCCCTTGATTATAAATGACTTGTTTAATTGATTAATGTGTTTTTATCATCTTATATATTTTGTATGATTGATTGATATAGATTCACCTTGGATTGTATTTTTATTGAGATGACTAGAATGTTATTAGTTGCTACCAAATAAGAAAAAAAATATGTAATTTAAAGCTACATGAATATTTTCTCAGTTATCCATTGATCCTGTTTATGTGATATTGTGATATAATTACAATTATACCTAGTGAAACATGATGAAATGGTTATATACTAGTATTGGTCTTGATATATGCAAAATTTCTTAAATACCGGGATCAGCCCTAATTGATTTTGGAAATTATTAAATAGCGAGTTGTGACCCAAATTTATGTGATTTTAACCATGGATATATGGTTATAGTTGGCATGTTTGTGAGAGATGCTTTGAGAAATCCCGGTATAGTGTCGAAGAAGGTTTTGGCATCCCATGTATATAATGTTATGGTTGGCATGGTCATAAGACATGCTCGGATATATTCTTGCATGGAGATAATAAAGGGTGATGTGGTATTAAATTTATTAATACATATTTTTATTGAATTATTTCATGTACTTATTACGAGACTCGTTTTTTCTAGACATGATTATGTCATCCTACTGAGTTATACACATATCCTATTTATATAACAATTGTACTCTATATTTCATTTTTAAACATGATTTATTCCATAAAAGTATACTTATTACCACTCAGAATATTGAGAGGTGTAGTGTCCTTAAGAAATTAGGTACATTACATAACGACTAAAAACATGAAAAGTAACATCATTATTGAAAACTTATTTTGCATGACCAAAACAATCCTTCATACATAACACTGCATGGTACAACCTGAGGAAATACATAAAAAAGGGGTGAGCTGTAAACCCCAGTAAGGGAATAAAAATGGTATTACATGAGGATAATAAAATATTTTAGATAAGTAATATCAACTAGTCATAAAGGAACCTTAATAACTAGGCATGATATAGCATGATAATCATAACATGAAAAATGTGGAAACAACTTAAAACACTGCATCATAAATAGTTCAGGGATAAATATTCCAAGGACTAGTGGTGGATAAAGTCACATACTGGAAGCTGGTAAATCCCATATCCCAAAAAGAAGTATCATGATACTAAACATTACCAAATTCATTGGAGTTCTATCATGGTGTACCCTTCATAATAATTTAATTTTCATGCTTAATTGTGCCACATAGATCATATAACATGGATTCATTCAACATCATTATTTATTCCATGATTAAGGAATTTTGAATATGTAAATTTAATTCCGAAGTAAATTAGTATATATTTATAAAGGTGAATACCCTTGGAAGATAAATGGGTATGGTATTCACTACATGATGATTTTTGAGAGGAAAGTTGCAGTGTAATTTCGGCAGCTTAACGAAACCATATTGAAATTAATAAAATGGGTTGATGAGAGAGAATGAGGTATCTCATAATTTTGACATGAAATGGATATTAAGGGGGATATTTATGAACATATCCCAAAATAGGTAAATTTAAATTAGAATATAAAGAATAAAAATAATTCTTGATAAAAATGGAGGGTGAAAGTTTCTTTATAAAATTTTGGCATAGTAACAGGTGTACATAAGGTTTTATAAGGGAAATAAATGAGATTTAAAGTGGATAAAATCATTTAAACATCAAATTTAAAGTATAGGGGATTGGTAATAATGTATCCAAACTTTATAAAATTGAAATTAAAAGGGAATATCATAAATTATGCTCTTGATAAAAATGAGAGAGATAATCCCTTACTTGGATGTGTGACTCCAAAGGAATGGGAGAGGATTATTGGGATCTTGGGGATGACTCAAAAGAACTATAGAGAGTAGAGGGAAGAGTTTGGATGAGTTTAAAGGAGTTTGGGTGAAGAGAAATGGGATATTGGGTGAGTTTATACGGGAAGGTGAGGTATTTCATTATTATTTTGGGTTTGGACATTGTATAATAAAATATTCAAACCAACAAACCCTCCCATGGTTTTTCCCAAGGTTTTTGAAAAATGGGACTGTAATTAATTATTTTATAAGTTAAATGGATTTATATAATAAAATATTTCCCTTTATTATGTGGAGGTGAGTCACACTTTCAAAGAAATGATTTTAAAATATTAAAACATTTTATATGTCTTGGAAGATTCACTAAAGCTTTATAAAAAAATTTAAATAAACTCAAAATCACATAATTTTAATTTAAAAAAATATATTTTTCTGATTATACATTTTATTTTATTTATTATATCACTATTGGGCCATTATTATGTCATAAAACACACAATATATTTATACGATGCTTCATTTTTACCCAAAAATTTGACTGTCATAGAAAATTATGAAATATTCACCATTGGATAATTTTGAAATCCTAATTCCAAAAATTATATTCATTTTATTTGAATAATTATATAAATATATGAATTATCACTTTTAAAATTAAATCTTACATTTATTGAAATGAAGGTTTTTTTGTCAATAACAATTTTCAAACCCTAATAAAAATTATATTTGACTTCATCAAAATTATATGATAATTTGTATTTAAAATTTTAATTTTTTAATAACACTTTATTAAATTTTATTTATTTCAAAAATCCATTATTTCATCAAAATATATTTCTTCTTTGAATTTTAATATTAACAAAAAATTATATTTGTGATTTAAAAATAATTTACAATGTATCAATAATAGGAATAAAATATATTCAACATTATGTAAAAAATAATGAAAATATTCTTAATTATACGGTCTTGATACATATCCCTTTATTACACTAGCATATTCTCTAAGAATAAGGTTTATTATGGTCAGGCTTTCTTAGGGCCATTCTGTGAACATGGTTTGGTCCGTGATCTCAATGAGGTTTAACTTCTACCATAAAAGTTTTCACTTAAGATTAAGTTATTGGATCTAAACATGGGCTTGGTCTAGGGAAAAGACCTGAAATCCTATCTCCCTCAGAATCTCTGGTAGATGGGATTCATTTGGAATGATTCTACTGGTTGAAGACATAAATTCTTTTGTCTTTGACAAAAGGATTTATTAAAAGCATATATTTATACTAGTCATGTGATCACTATTCAATGGAAATATTATTAATGGTAATGATACTTAATAGTCTTTTAAATAAAATTAGATATAATAAAACAAAATAAGTTAATGTGTTTTCTATATCCATAAGACATTTATTTAAATCAAAAAATAGAATTTTATTCAAAAAAGTTTGGGTCATTATAATATTCCCCCTTTATAAATTTCTCCCTCTAAATTTCCTTTTCCCATATTAAAATAGATGTGGGTAACTCTGTTTCATCACCACCTCTAGTTCCCACATTACTTGTTCGAACTTGTGGCTTCTCCACAACACTTTAATGAGGGAATTGTATTATTTCGTATAACTTTTTTCTCTATGATCTAAGATCTTCACCACATGATCTTTATAAGAGGTATCATTATCTAATGGTACCACCTTTGTATTGAGTACATGTGATGGTACGGTATGTACTTTTTTAAGAGGGATACATTGAACATATAATGTACTTGAGATAGGTTGGGTGGGATTTCTATTCTATAGGCCACTGCACCAATGTGATCAAGAATCTCAAAAGAGATAATGTACATTGTATTAAGATTCCCTTCATCCAAAATATCATCACTCTCTTCTATGAAGATATATAGATGAATAACATGTCTCCAAAATCAAACTCTAGGTCTCATTGATGATTGTTCACATATCTCTTTTTTCAACTTTGAGTTGCTTTGATGTTCTACTATATAGTCTTAATCTTCTCCACTATATCTTTGACCATTTCAAGACCTAGAAGTTTTCATTATACAACTTTATCCCATAATGACGGTGTCCCAATCCTATTCCTATAAAGGGATTCATATGTGGCCATTTGGATGGAAAATGTTGTTGTAAGATAACTCCACTAAGAGAATGTGTTGGTCCCATCAGCCTTTGAAGTCCATTGAGAAAGCTCTCAACATGTCATCAAGTGTTTGGACAATTGACTTTTATTTTACATCATTTTTAGGGTGGTAATCTATACTGAAGTTCATTTAAGTGTTCATATAATGTTGGAAACTTTTTCAATACTTAGAGGTGAATCTTGGACCTTGATATGAAACAATTGATAGTGGTACACCTTGAAAACTTACCACCTCTCTAATGTAAATCTATTCCTGTTGATCCATTGATAAATCTTCTCAAATCATGATGTAGTGTATAGTCTTTTTAAGACAATTCATAACAACCCAGATAGAATTTTTTTCCCTTTTATGTCTTTGGATGCACGATTACAAAGGCCATGGTGATGTCTAACAATTTCTATTTTGGTATGTGTAATGGTTTCATCATCCCCTTAAACTTTTTCCTTTTATCCTTCACTAGATGACACATCAGGCACTTTGACATATATTATGAAATTTCTTTCTTCATGATATCCCACCAATAGTGATCTTAGATATATTTATAAATTGTTGTGTTTCTTGGGTGAATGAAGAAAGTTAAACTATGTGAATCATACAAAAGTTACTTTTTAACTCATTATTTGATGGAATACATAGTCTGGACCCAAATCCCAAAATTCATTTTTCATTAACATATATCTCAAAGGATTTACCTTTTCTGATAGTTTTCACTTTTTTAGAATTCCCACTTCATCATTTTGAGAATCCTTTAATCCTACAAAAACAGGCGGTTGAGAAATAATTTGTGAGAGGATTGATGATGTTTATTTGTTTATGATTCCCATGTGAATGTTCTTGAAATATAAGAAGACTAGATTCTTCTCAATTTTCATCAATGATAGAATTGTTGTGTTCTTTCTACTTAGAGAATCCTCTAAATTGTTTGATTTCCCAAGATGATATTGGATTAAGAATTTTTAATCCTTGATGAGCTCTAACTGTCTTCATTGGATAATATTTATCTCTTTCTCTATGAATATATATTTGTAACTTTTTTGATCCATATATATTTAACAATTCTCTATAAAGAGGTAATGCAACCAGATTTTCAACGTAAATATCACATCTTCCAACTTCAGATCATGCATGTGAATGTTTTTCTCATGAATTTTCAAATTTCTTAAGTCATAGGAAATGAATTTGTCATTTTAAATTAACACACATCCCAATCCATTTTTTGAAGAATTGCTAAAAATTATGAAAAGCTCCCCAGTTATGGGTTGTGTAAGAATTGGGGCAGTGATAAAACACATTCTACACTCCCTGAATCTTTCTTCACATTCATCATTCTGAGAAAAGATCAATCCATTCCAAGTTATCTTGGTAAGAGTGTTTGAAAAGCATGATAATTTTCTCACAAATCAGTGATAATATCCATCTAACCAAAGGAAACTATAAATATATATCATAAATAATGGCCTTAACCACCCCTAAATTGATTTTTTCTTCAAAGGATCCACATATATCCAATTTCTTGTGATGATATTCCCCAATAATGATAATTGTTTTATCCAAAACTAACACTTTATGTACTGTGCATAGAGCATCTCCTTTCGCATGGTCTTTAGCACTACGCTTAGATACTCCTCTTGACCCTTCTTAGTTTGGGATTATATTATAATATTACCTAGAAATAATATGAAAAAGTTATTGTGGTGTTCTCTAGAGACTCTATTCATCAAGTCCATAAAGATTTATGGGGCATTAGTGACTATGAATTGCATAACTATAAAATCATAATGCCGATACCTAATATGAAAAGATGTGTTAGGGATATCCTCCTTCTTTACCAAAATTTAGGTATGTTTTCTTACACTTAGTCTTATCCTTAAGTATTTTCACTAAGTTTTTATAATCCTAATCCCAAAGTAACAAAACCTATCCTCTGATACCAACTACAACAACCCAGCTCTTTATTTCAATTTTAAAAATGATTTATTATATAAAACTAAAATTAATACAACTTAGAATATTGATAAGTCTAGTGTCTTCAGAAAATTAGGTACAGTACCTAACAACTTAAAACATGAAAACAAAATCTCTATTGAAAACTTATTTAACCTGACCAAAACATTCAATAGTACTTAATAATGCATGGGATAACCTGAGAACATACATAAGAAAGTGGTGAGATATGAAGCCCAGCAAGTGAATAAACATGGGACTACATTATTAGAATAATACACGTTAGATAAATAATATCAATGAGGTGTAAAGGAATAGGAATAATAAGGCCCGATATAGCATGATATTCATAACATCAAAAATGTGTAAATAACTTTAAACTATGCATCATAAATTGATCAAGGCCAAATACACCAAGAAATCATAGTGGAAAAAGTCCCGAAAAGGAATCAGCTAAAACCCCTATCCTAACATGACATATCGTAATACTAACCATTAACCAATGCATTAGAGCACTATCTGGGTGCACCCATCATAATCATTTCATTATCATTATTAAGTGTTCCACATAGATCATATAATATCGATTCATTCATCATAATAATTTACTTTACAATTATGTAATGTGGAATAAATAAATTTAAATATCCAACAAATAAGTACATTTTAATAAATATTAATACCTTTGATAGAGATATGGTTATGGTATTCACTACATAGTGATTTTGGCATGGAAAGTTGTGATGCGATTTCTCCATCATAACGACATCATATAGAAATTCATAAAATGAGATGATGAGAGAGAAATGGGTCCATCCTAATTTATACATGAAATGGATAGTAAGGGGGATACTTCTAAACATATCCCATCACAGGAAAAATGAATTAAGAAGACATAATATAAAATAAATCATGGATAAAAAGGGAGGGTGGAAGATTCCTTACAAAATTTCAGCATAGTAATGGGTCTATATAAGGGTTCATAAGTGGGATAAATTAGAGTGAAAGGGGTTACCATAATTTAAACATCAGATTGAAATTTTGGGGGATGAGAAAGCATTTATCCCAACTTATCAAATGGAAATAAAAAGGGCATAACATAAATTAAGTTCTTGGTAAAAAAAGGAGAGAGAGAATCCCCTATTACGACGTGTGAATCCAAAGGCTTAGAAGAGGATTATTGGGAGATTTGGGGTGCCTTTAGGGGACTCTAGGGAGTTGGGGGAAGAGTTTGGATGATATTCAATGAGTTTTAGTGAAGACAAATGAGATATTGGGTGGGTTTATATAGGAATTGAGGGGGATTTATTTATTATTTTGGTTTTGGACACTACATAATAAAAAATTCAATCCCATAAACCATCCCATGGTTTCTTCTAAAGGGGAGTAGAATATATTATTTTATAAGTCCAAGGGCTTAATATAATAACATATTTCCCTTTCTTATGTGTAGGTGTTAGGACCAATAGGGGCCTATATACCCTGAGAGGGGGGGGGGGGGGTGAATCAGGGTATGAATATTCTTTTTTCGAAATTCTCCTACCCCACTGGATCTTGACCTATTTATTACAAGGGTCACTTTTTTTTCTCTTTTGTGTTTATTATAACCACTTATTTTCTTCTTTAACTGATGATGATGCTTTAAATGCAATGAAGGGAAGCAAACAGGAAGACACAGAGATTTTCACTTGGTTCACCCTCACTGGGCTACGTCCTAGGAGCATACAACGAAGACGTGCCACTGTACCAAATACACTAAGGATCACTGCCAATAATGTTCGGGCTAGATCACTTCTATGCCTAGGCTCACTACCTTTCTAAAGTTTAGGGTTAGATCACTACTTTCCCAAAAGTCACTCCCTATTTCTCTTTCACTGGCTCACTGCCGGTAGAAAGTATTACCTTCTTCCTCTTCCTTGGCTCACTGCACTTGGAAGGGATCCACTCACAGTTTATATACCTGTAGGTCTCTTCATATTCATGAAAGCATGCATCCTCAACTGTTGATAGATTCTCTGTTGGAGTCCAAATTTCATCCACTTATGAATAACCCTTTGCCCTTAAACACATGTAAATTCGTTTTGGAAATAACTTCTCAAATCACCCTACTTCGCGAGGCTTCCAATTTTCGCGAAGCTCAAACAAGATTTCACGAAGCTCCTGCCTTTTCACGAAGCACTCTCACGAAGATCAAGCCTTCTCAATTCTTAGGCCATCACAGAGCTCCTTCATCTTCACAAAGCACACTTATTAGAGCACACGACCTCACAAAGTGCACTTCCTTTCGCGGAGCTAGGTTAGCCGCTGTGAAGCATATATCTTTCGAAAAGAACACTACCTTCGCAAACCACCTTCGTGAAATGAGAGAAAAGTACTTTCTTTGGAATCTCTCTGCTTCTCTCGAGGGGGTAGACCTCTATTTATAGGAAATTCCACCGACCCTCGAGCCTTCCATGCGAAGTAGGCGCCACCTCATCACCAACCGCGAAGCTCTGAAGTTCCCGACCGAAATTCTCTCAAAATCGCGAAGCACCACGGAAATTTTCCGATCGCGGAGCTCGTCGTAATCACGGAGCATCACCGTCAACATTACTTCGTGCCTTCATCGTGAAGCTCTGTCGCAAAGCCCTTCACCTCCGCGATTCCCTTCAACTCTGCCATTCGCAAAGCTTGACGTAATTGCGAAGAATCACCACCATCATTTTTCTGGTCTTCATGAATTCCAAACCATGAAGCCTATCTTCACAAAATTCATGCCTTTTCCATATTAAAATATGATCTTCATGAATATCAACTTTTCGCGATGCTCTTCAACCTCCAAATTTTAGATACCAAAAATTTTGCAAACACTGGAAAATAGAGCCAACTTGTACTGCTCTTTTGTACTGCCTACAGATCATCCTTTCCTTTGTCATAATCCTTTTTTCAACATGGATTGTCAAAAAATTCTTTGGAACTCGACAATTCTTCATGGAAACCTACTTTGTCAACAAACACAATCAGACACAAAAATACTGCAATGTTACCTTGATGGATTTTTTCCCAACAATATCCCCCTTTGGTTTTGTTGAAAACTCTTCACAACTCTTCTCAGAATGATTTTCTGCACGTTGATACCTCACTGAGTCTTCTTTCAGCCACAACCACCATTCACCTCTTGCGATTCTGATGGCGTTCAAGGATTCACTTAACACGTACTCTAAGCCCACATGAGCAATGCTCGACATGAGAAACAAGAGTAGTTTGAAAATTTTAGCAAGGAATCACTTCATGTCAAACACAAATTATTGATTCCAAAATGATACCAATTGTTAAATTGATACCAATTGTTGAACCACTCCAATATCGATTGGTGATAGGTGGAACCCTTCTCTCACCACACCAACATCACTCTTTTGCTTTTATCACGATCCTCAACTATCGTGATATCTATTCTTTGATCGATAACTTATAGCATCGTCAGATTTAATTCTCTTACTCCCACTATCTCATTACTCACCCTATCTGGCTGCTCCTCCTGTCAGCTTCTCCCCGTATCATTCAAGATTTCTCAAATAGCCACACTGTCTCCCTCTTTGTCAACGAACCCAAAGGTCACTCCGTTGCAGTCAGTCACAGAGTAGAGAACACATATCATCACATTAAGGAAAAACACATCATACCTTGGGAAGTGGGGGGGGGGGGGGGGGGGGGTTCCACATCCACAGTCTTTCAGGTGCGGGGAGTCGGAGGAACTCCCAGAGCCAGTGGATGTCTCTCAAAGGCTTCCTTGGGTAAGGCCTTTGTAAGAATGTCTACAACCTGTAGCTCTGTTGGCACATACTCCAACTTCACGATTCCTTTCTCAATCTTATCTTTGAAAAAATGAGTCTTTATATCAATGTGCTTTGTCCTTGAATGATGGACATGATTTTTTCTAATATTTATAACACTTGAGTTATCACACTGGATTCCAATCGGAGACGTCACTTCAACTCCCAAATCATCAAGCTGCTGCTACATCCATAATACCTGTGTGCATGCTTGAGTGGCCGCAATATACTCAGCTTCCACATTTCTCAATAAAATGAAGTATTGCTTCTTGCTTAGCCAAGAAATACACAATACACCAAGATAGAAAGAACCTCCTGATGTTGACTTCCTGTCATCCACTGAACTGGCCCAATCTGCATCAGTGTATCCCAATAATTCTGACTGAGATTTTCCACTATACATCAAGCTGAAGTCCAATGTTCCCTTGATATACCGAATTATTATTTTCACAGAAATCATGTGGCTTTACTTGGGATTACATTGATATCTCGCTGCTTGGCATGTGGAAAATACAATGTCAGACCTTATTGCAGTCAAGTATAGAAAACATCTAATGATTTGTCTGTATTCTATGGTATTAACTGCCATGCCATCCTTATATTTGGACAATTTCTTTCGGGTAGCTACCGGAGTCTTCATATCCTTGAAAAGTTCCATTACAAATCTTTTCTAAACCTCCTTGGCATATTTGGATTGTGAAATGAATGTTCCGTTACTTCCTTGTGTCACTTGTAGACCAAGGAAAAATGTTAGCTCTCCAATCATTGAAATTTCGAACTCACTTTTCATGAATTTGGAAAACTCTTTGCACTGATCTTCATATGATCCACCAAATATTATATCATCGACATAAACCAAGACCATCATCCTTTGATTACTGTTGTTGTTGAAATAGACATTGTAATCAACTCCCCCACGTTGGAAACCAATCTTCTTCAAGTACTGATCAAGTCTTGAGTACCATGCTCTTGGTTCTTGTTTTAGTCCATACAACACCTTCTTCAGCTTTCAAACTTTGTTATCATCCTCATGAATGATAAATCCTTCTAGCTACTCAATTTACACCTCTTCTTCCATAACCCCATTTATAATGAAGATTTGACGTCCATCTGGAACACATTGAACATTCATTACACTGTTATGGCTAAAATAATCTGATTGTCTCCAGCCTTGCACCTGGTGCAAATGTCCCATCAACATCAATAACCTATATCTAAGAGTACCCTTTTCACACTTGTCGTGATTTGTTTCGGATAACTGTTCCATCTTTATTCATCTTGTTGCAAAAGACCCATTTAGTCATGATGACATTTTTATCTGCTGGCCTCCAAACAATCTACTAGTCTCAAAACAATATCCCTTTCCGTTTTCTTTTCTGAATCAGCATTAGTCACTTATTCTCCCCCTTTGTTGCTTTCCTCATCATCACATTCATTAGGAAATTTCTCACTATCTCATTGTTCAGTGGAATCATTCCTTTCAACGACTTCTCACAGCTTATTGGTATCCTGAAAGAAGTCAGAATAGGTCTTCTCTCGATAGACAACACCTGAGCTGGGTCATCCAAGTATTTAATTGATGGATCTAGCATCTGATTTTTCTATTGAAAGCTCACCATGTATTATGAAACAATTCCTTGGGTTAGGACCACTATTTAGACCCATAAAAATTCTTCTTATCCTACATCATTTATTCTCATCTTCCACTTACCATTGAACCGCTAACAATATCTCTAAGACTACTGAGTTGGAACTCGGTGTAGGAAACAAGAGATAAAGTTAATAACACAATCACTTCCTATTACGCTCTGTTTCTCCCTTTCTTCATCAACTCTGGTACCTGATATGATTTAAATAAAACCCTGAAGCATATCACTTATCCACTTTTCATCTTTAGATTCCACTTCCCCTTGGATCGTATCTCCCTAAAACCTGAAACACTTGAATCATTAGTTAACAACATTTATATACTTAGGGAGAGGGGGTTATTTTTGGAATCCTTAAGATGAGAATGGTGGTTGATCTTGATGAGTCAACCCTTTTATTCTTTAATGTAGAACATCACACTCTTTCTTTGAATTTTCTAACTGCCAAGCCAACTTCAAATGTTCTGGCCATATGACTAGGCATTCTTTACCCACATTCAGAGCCTTTTTTTGATATGTAGATTCAGTAGACTTGGCTTTCCTCACACTTTGTGGTTTAATCACACTGGTAGACATTTCCTTCATTGATGATCTACCAACATGACACTTCCCCTGATCCCTTCGCTGAGTAGGAATCTCTCTGCTTGTCATCTTCCTTTGCTTCTTCCACCATTGCCGGGATTTTCCTTTTTCCTTCAGTTCTCGTTGAGGAACATGACATGCATATTTTTCAATACATTCATTGTTCATCTTTCTTTTATCAGATATTTGAGTCACCACTCTATTTTTCACTAGTGGTGAATTCTCCACTGAACGTGCATTCTTCTTTATCATAGCTGATGTAGATCTCCCCTTAATCTTCCAAGTTTGTTCAAATTCTCTCCATAAGGGTTGTTGTGAGTGTGACCGAGAAGGTGATTGATACACCTTTCATTTATCTCCTTGTGATTCCCCTGAGGTATTAAACCAGTTTTTCAATCTACCACATTCTCTTCCAGTGTATGATTTCTCATTATGCACCACTGGAGTCGTGAATCTCTTCTCGAGTTCCCTTTCCTTTCTTGCTTTCTTCTTGCTTCAATGTATTTACAAATTCACATAATCAGAACATATGAAAAAATTTCAATCAAAGTCATACTTAATTTCAACATTTCTCTGCCGAGATGTTGATTCCTCTTGAGTTCTTCCTCTGACATTGAGCTCCTGAGCCTCCTGACACATAGTCATGGTGTGTCCTTTCATTTCACAGTAATAGAATTTGATGAAAGTTTCCCTCTGGGAGACTCTTCTCTCTGATCTCTCATGACACTTCTTCTTATTCTTAGATTTAGTATAGTTTCTATTTTCAAAACCTGAGATGTATTCCAGGTCCTCTGAACAGAAGCTTGATGTGTGTCCATGAGTCCTTGAGAAATAGCACATGTCGCCACTACTTCTTGTAACTGTCCTCTTAGGCCAAATGGTTGGCCTTTGGGATGATAAAATCCTTTCCTGATTCTCCTCTAAAGTAGCATATTTAGCTTTCATTTCGTCATCACCCGCCGAAGGATAATCAAATACCAAGTGCAAGGCATCCTTCAACTTGGGTTTGTCATTGGATTGAGATTTTTCCATTTCTTTCTTGACTGATTCTATCTCATTCTCCAGTTGCTGAATCTTTTTATCTCTTGATTCAAGTTGAGCATTGATTTATTTTTTGAGATTCTTCTTGCTACTCATCTCAACTTCCAATTCATGTGTGAGCTTATCCACCATTTCACTTTGCTCCTTTATTTTCAATTTTTCTTGAGCAACAGAATCAAAACAACATGCATTCTGTTGTTGTAGCCTTTGATTCTTCTAAAGTAGTTCTAATACCTATGTAGTTATATCAACATTTATGGCTTTTAGATTCTGAACTTCATCTAACTTTGGATTCTCTTCATAATCATTAGCCTTTTGTTTACCTTCATCTTATCCATCTTGTTTAGTTCATCACCTTGAGAATCATTCTTTTCCCTCAGATCAGAAGCTACGTCAACAAGCCTTTGATTCAAGCCTCTTAGCTTGCTGATCTCAGTTTCTAGTGAATGGATCTGAATGTCTTTAGATTTAATCTCTTCATTTAACTTCTGATCCACTTCCATTATTTTATGGACAACTTCCACTTTTCGCCTTCTGGGAGCTTCCTCATCATCAGTAGTTCCAACATCACTTAGAATATCAGGTTCTTCACTCATTCCTTCAGCATCATTGAATGAGTATGAATTTTTACTGTAAAATTTATCCAAATAAACATTTGGTTCACTACTTGATTCCTTTAACTGAATCACATAGTCTCCACAGACACTTCCGCACTGAGGGATACCACCTAACTTCTGCTTCTTCTTTAACTGATGATGATTCTTTAAAATCAATGCAGGGAAGTAAGCATACAGACACATAGATTTTTACTTGGTTCACCCTCACTAGGCTATGTCCAAGGAGAATACAATGACGATGTGCCACTGTAGAAAATCCACTAAGGCTCAGTGCCAATAATGTTCAGTGTAGATCGCTTCTATTTCTAGGCTCACTGCCTTTACAAAGTTTAGGGTCAGCTCACTACTTTCCCAAAAGTCACTCCCTATTTCTCTTTCACTGGCTCACTACTGGTATAAAGGATTACCTTCTTCCGCTTCCTTGGCTCAATACACTTGGAAGGGATCCACTCACAGTTTATAGACCTGTAGGTCTCTCCATTTTCATGAAAGCATGAATTCTCAAATGTTGATAGATACTCTGTTGAAGTCCAAATTTCATCCACTGATGAATAACCCTTTTCCCTTAAACACCTGGAAATTCCTTTTGGAAATACCTTCGCAAAGCACCCTACTTTGCGAGGATCCCAATTTCGCGAAGTTCAAACAAGCCTTCGCGAAGCTCCTACTTTTCTGTGAAGCACTCTTGTAAAGCACTCTCACGAATTTCAAGCCTTCGCAATGCTTAGGCCATCATAGAGCTCCTGAATCTTCGTGAAGCACACTCCTTAGAGAACATGACCTAGTGAAGGGCACTGGTTTTTGCAGAGCTAGATTAGCAGCTGCGAAGCACCTCTCTTTCATGAAGAACACTATCTTTGCAAACCACCTTCTCCAAATGAGAGAAAAGTATTTTCTTTGGAAGCTCTCTGCTTCTCTCGAGGGGGTCGACCTCTATTTATAGGTAATTCCACCAACCCTTGACCCTTCTGCGTGAAGTCATCGCCACATCATCGCCAATCGCGATGCTTTGAAGTTCCCAACTGATATTCTCTCAAAATCACGAAGCACCACAGAAATTTTCCGATCGCGAAGCTTGTCATAATCACAGAGAATCACCATCAACATTCCTTCGTGCCTTCGCCGTGAAGCTCCATCGCAAATCCCTTCACCTCTGCGATGCGCTTCAACTCTGCCATTCACGAAGCTTGACGTAATCACGAAGAATCATCGCCATCATTCTTCCAGTCTTCATGAATTCCAATCCATGAAGCTTATCTTAGAAAAATTCACGCCTTTTCCATATTAAAATATGACCTTCATGAATATCCACTTTTCGCGATTCTCTTCAACCTCAAAATTTTAGACCCCCAAAATTTAGAAAACAGTGGAAAACAGCGCCACCTTGCACTTCTCTTTTGTACCGCCTCCAGATCATCCTTTCCTTTGTCATTGTTCTTTTATCAACATGGATTGTCATCAACTTCTTTGGAACTTGACAATTTTTCAGGGAAACCTGCTTTGTCAACAAACACAATCAACCCTAAAAATACTGCAATGTTACCTTGAGGAATTTTTTTCCCAAAAGTAGGGGAGTCAAACATTCAAAGAGATGATTTTAAAGTCATAAAATATTTTATAAGTCTTGGAGGATCCACTAAGCCTTTATAAAGTAAATAAAATAAAATTAAAATCAAATTATTTTAAAGTAAAAACATATATTTGGATGAATATACATTTTGTTTTATTTATTATATCAATATTGATCTATTATGATGTCATAAACACACTGTATATTTTTATGGTTTTTAATTTTTACTAAAAAATTTGACCGTCACAGGAAATTAGGAATAATTCACCATTGGATAATTTCAAAATACTAATTCCAGAAATAATATTCATTTTATCTGAATAAATGTTTAAATATGTGAATTTTTACTTTTAAAATTAAAACTGAAATTTATTGTAATGATGGGTTTATTTATTTAACATTTTTCAAACCCTAATAAAAATAATATTTGACTTCATAAAAACTATATGATCATTTATATTTTCAGGAATTAATTAAATAAAAATATTTTATTAAAATTTTATTTATTTCAAAAATCCATTAATCTATCAAAATATATTTCTTAATTGAATTTGAATATTAGCCAAAATATCTATTTGTTATTTACAAATAATTTACAATTTAACCATAATAGGATGTAAATATATTCAATATTTTATAAAAAATATAGTACAAATTCTTAATTCTTGGGTATTGATGCAAATAATTTTATTACACCAACATACACCCTAAGAGTAAGGTGCATGATGGTGGGGATTTTCAGGGGTCGTTCAGTGAACATGGTCCATAATTTGATCTTTATGAGCTTGAAATTATCTCGTAAATGGTTTCACTGAAGCTTAATTTATTGGATCTCAGATTGGGCTTGGTATAGTGAAAATCAAAGAAATTCTATCTCCCTAAGAAGCTCTGATTGATGGGATTCATAAGGTATGATCCTATTGGTTGAGGCCATCACATACTTTGTCTTTTCCAAAAGGACTTATTAAAACTTTATATTTATACTAGTCTTGTTATCATTGTTCAATGGATATGTTATCAATGGTAAAGATACATAATAGTCATTTAAATCCAATTGGATATAATAAAACAAAATAAGTTCTTGTGTTTTATATATCTATAATACATTTAAATAAATCAAAAAAGGGTAATTTTATTCCTAAATGTTTGGGTCATTACAGTTTGGGATGATATTTGGTATCCAAGAAGATTACATAGATGCAGATTTGAAAAGGGAAAGAGAAACTTTCCATTGATTATTTATTATTAGAAGGAATGGAGTTTGGAGATGGGACTGACATGGGGTTTAGGGTCAGGGAATTTTGAGTATACTATTCTTTTATATGTATTACTTATATCAGAACGTTGAGATATATTCTAGAATGCCATTAAATTATTACCTTATTATTTATTGGATTTTTCTATTTGGTTCTCTGTTATACTGTATTGTTTCAATTATTTGTTCTACTTTAATATTTATTTATATTTCTTATTTCTGCTATGTTGTAACTCTATAACTAGGGGTATAATCTATCCACAATACTTATCCCACCCTTGCTATAAGTCAGAAGCTTCTGGCATTTGGGGAGGTGTGTTTGAGGCCCTGTAACCTTCACATTTTGGCGATGTGAGAGAGTTCTAGATTGGGGGACATTACAAATTGGTATCAGTGGAGGTTTATTTTCTCATTATTTACTATTTAGGAAAGGTTAAATGAAGACTAGGATGTGCCAGGCTTGCTAATGAGCTTGTGTAGGGGAGTAGCTTACCCATTTATGTGGGGAAATCTGATTACCTAGGTATGTTATTGTTGTTTATATTATTCGACTATTACATTTGATTTTATTTCATCTTGGGTGATTCACATGTTATGTGAGGTTATTATTTCTTGATTTTGTTAGTTCTTGAGAATTATACTCATGGCCCAATACAACATGAGATGAGTATGAATGCATAATGATAGGCACATAGGGCCATATATTAACATGCATTGTTCATGGTAAGGACATATTTATTCTATGTAATATATACTTACCTATTTAAACTATGATATCAGATACTTGTTATATTTGTAAAATTAAATGAAATAAATAAATAGTTATGTCATTGTAAAACAAATGTATACCATGTTTATGAAGACAAAAAAATTAGTTATATATTTTTGTCACATGTTGAGGTTGACCTTGTTGTTATAGTTAATTTTTATGGATTGTGTTTTTATTTTAGAAAAAATGGATCCTCACTATATTTGATTTGAGAACCATGAGATTAGAAATCAACATGGTCTTAATTTAGATGAACCAGATATTATTATAGATCTCAAGGATTAGATAGATGTATACCTCTATGAAATCTTCTTGAGGGTCATAAGATCTATGGGAAGAGAGACTGTTCATGATGTTCCTTCAATGTATATGCTGTCGACATATTTCAAACCATAACATCTGATAACGTTCATTGGGTAGATAGGCCACTAGTCATCCAAGTTTCGGATTGAGTTAGTCAAGATAATCATTAATAATCTAGATACAATCTCATATTGGAGGGAAAAGCATGCTACATGTATGATTCATAGACCAGACAAGCATTGGGGTAAAATTTTAGAGTAGGCAAGAAAATCAGAGGATTTATTAAATAATTGATTCAAGGAGAAGTTCACGAGACATTTCTATACCATGATTTTGGGGGATGGGAAGGATTTTGAGTTCATGTACTCAGAAGAGGTGGGAATGTAAGTGCTCCACTACGCTGAATGCTTCTCTGACCTGCAACACATTTCACCATATTTGGTAGCTAACGAGATCTCTAGGGTGATAAATTTTTAAGATAGCCTTCACTTTAAGATCACATCATAGGTAAATCTCTATCATCAGGGTATTTTTTCAGATGTGATGAACCAAAACTCATCACAAAAGATAATATAATAGAGGCCCTATGTAGTGGCCATGATATTTCAATAGGATGAACTCAGAGCTATAATTCTATTGGAATGAATTGTTTCTATGATATATTTCACTAAGTAAATTGTGGTAAAATAGGTTAAGGACGTGGCAATCATTCTCAGGATTCTATTCCATTATAGTGCAATAAATGATGCTAAATAGTCCACCAACAACCTCACTATTCATACCCCACCTTAATGTGCCATTCTTGCTTCAAATTGGGCCATCTATTGAGGTATTATAGTGTTATGATGAATTTAAGTAGTTTAAGGAGAATAGAAATGGTACTGGATTCTAGGAAGGACATATCTATTCCTCAGAAGATAGGTACTTGGATTTCCACAAGATTTTCTAGTTGAGGCAAGGGACTTGGTACACTAGTGCAAGAAAAATATTTACATGAAGTGGTTATATCTCAATGGATTTTGGGTATATCCCATATTATAGGGTCCAATTAGTTTCTTGTTATGTAGACTACTTTGGCTAGTGTGGATGTAGGGCCATCAAATGTCAGAGGTACGATTCTAATATCATTTACCCTTTATTATGTTTTATTTGTTACAAGAGCATCACATAATTTTTTATCCATAATTTTTGTAAAAAAGCTGGTATTAGATGTGGAAATATTTGATTGGGTTTTGACCATCAATAGACCATAGGTAGTGTGGTCAGATAATATAAAATGTTCCATGGTGCGTCCTCTATAGATTGGTGGTTACCATTTATTTTGGAAAATGTTCTTGCTAAAAATTACTTAATCCAATTTGATTCTTAGTATGGATTGGTTAGTTCAATACCTAAATTATATATACTATTACCAAAGGAGATTCACTGTTTTATTATCTCTGTAATGATTCTACAATTGTCACCAGGTTGAGTGGGATATTCATGTATCTTGTGCAAGGAAAATTCTATGAAATTTGGATTGTCTCATAGTTAATGTAGCTAGACTTTCCCTAGATGATGGTAGAATGAAACAAGATTATTTTCCTCCAGTGGTGGATCATTTTCAGGATGTATTTCTCAATGATTTATAAGACATTATTACCAAGAGATAGATCGAGTTTATGATCAATTTGGTGTGGGGGTAGTTCCAATTTATATCATGCCTTATAGACTAACTCCATAAGAGATTTACGAGTAGAATGTTCAGTTAGAATATATAGAAACTAAAGGTACCATATGGACTAGTACATATATTGGGAGATCTATAGTTCTATTTTCCAAGAAGGTTTATGGGACTTTGCGATGGTATTTGGATTATCAGATATTGAACTAGAAGACAGTCAAAAACTAGTATCCCCTTCCTCACATCAATTATTTTTTTCCAATCAGTTGAGAGGTGATATGATCTTCTAAAATATTTATTTGAGATTATAATATCATCAATTGAGTATGAGACCATCATACATACTTCATACTGCATTTAGGGTAGGCATGGATTTTATGAATTCAAAATATTATCATTTTTTTTGAATAATGCATTGAAGGTTTTTATAGACTTGATGAATCACATATTTTATCCATTTATGGACTTATTTAGAGTGGTTTTTTTCAACAATATTTTAGTGTAGTTCCTATCAGCAGAATACTTTTCCATACATTTAGATATGATCTTGAGTACATTGAGAGGGAATCTAATTTAACCATGCTAACCAAATGTAGTCTCTAGATTGATAATGTTCACTTCTTGGGTTATGCCATCTCAAAGGAAGCAGTGCAAGTGAACCCAAAGGAAGTTTTATCCATGGAATTTTGTGATATTCCTATAAATGACTTTGAGATTAAGTGATTTTTGAGTTTATAATGTTATTATTAGGTATTTACCCTTGACATATCTTATATAGAAGTACCGATGTTTGGGATGAATAAGAAAAGGGTGACGTTTTTCTGGTTAGATTCTTGTGAGGGTTATTTTTAGGAGTTGAAAGGTAGGTTGACCTCATCACCTCTTCTTAATTAACATGTTCTGGGAAAATCATATATCAAGTACAATGATGAATTAAGAGTTGGAATCAGAGCATCCTGATACAGGGTGATCAAGTGGTTTCTTATATATGTAGATAGCTAAGAGTGCATGTGAGTAATTCTCTTAATCGTTATTTTGAGATAACAACAATGGTATATGACTTGAGAGTCTAGATGAATTATCTCATGGCTGATATATTTGTGGTATTCACAGACTACAAGAGCCTCATGTTCATCTTTTCTCAGTAGGACCTGAACCATCGACATAGAAGGTGGGTTAAGTATCTACCGTCTTTCGACTCTGATTTGGCATATACACCAGGTAAGGGAAACATCATTGCTGATGAGTTAAACCAAAAAATGCAGGAAAATGTAGTGTGAGATTATTTCAATGAGTAGTGGGTGATGGACCTATTTGTATACATGCGTCTAGATACTTAAGATTCTTAGGGATGAGTAGATTTAACTTCAAAATCAATTATACCAATGATTTTGTACTAGATCAAGACAAAGCAGTTGTCTGATATGAAGGGCTTAGTTCCGAGAGATAATTTATATGGTTGGGAGACACCATTAGTATAGTCTTTTTGTAGTGAAAATTCTCTTTTTCTTCCATTTCTAATTTTGTTTTATTGCAGGCTTGCGTAATGATCATATGAGAGAGTTTCATGATTCTAGATAAGATGAACATCCTAGTTTATAAAATGTATATTGAGATATATATAAACAATATTGGTGTTCAAGAATGAAGAAAAAGGTAGGGTAATTTGTGGTGAGATGTTTCTTCTATTTGTGGGTGAAATTTGAGAATCAGAGGCCTATTTGGATTTTGTATACTTTTCTCATTCCTAAGTGGAAATTGGATGATGCCACTATTGATTTTATGGTAGGATTACCTACAAAAACCTATAATAATGATGTTTTATGTGTAATTTTGGATTTAAAGATGAAGGTAATCCACTTATTACCTATAAGGTAGGCCTTCACAGTTATTGACTTGTGTGATATTTATGCGAGCTAGGTAGTTTGGTTGCACAATTTTTTGTGGAGTATAGTTTGAGTAAGATGTTCTTATTTCACATCATGGTTATTGTTAGGTCTTCAGAAGGCCCTAAGATTAAATGTTCATTTGAGTATGACCTATTATCCTCAAATAGGTAGTCAATATAAGATGACTTTTCAGGTTCTAGGGGGTATATTGTGAGTCTGTATCTGGGATATTAGTGGTTCATGGGAGAAAAATATGAAACTTGTAGAGTTTTTATATAATAACATCTTCCAATAACCGTTTGATAAAACATTTCTAGGTCTCATATGTAAGACCATTCAATTCACCTATTTTTTGGTTGGAGGTAGGTGAGTTAGCTCTTGTTGGTAATAATGTCATAAATAAGATTTACGAACAGGTTTAGTTGATCTAGCAGCGGTTGGTAACCATATAGAGAACGTTAAAATCCTACACCAACAATTATAGATGACCTCTATAGTTCAAAGTTGGTCATAATGTTTTCCTTCGTGTGTCACTTAGGTTGGGGAAACAACGTATTAGGAAATAGGGAAAGCTAGAACTGAATTCTATTGGGTTGTTTGAGATAGTGGATAGGGTCTCTCTACTGGCATATTGATTATCCCTTTCCCATCACTATAGTGTAATGTATGATGTGTTGCACATGTCATAACTTCAAATATATTACCCAATTCCTTATCATGTGATAGAAGTAGTAGACATCAGGATTAGTGATGATGTCTCATTTGAGGAGAATACGATATGAATTGTGGACCGTAGTGTGAATTATCTACAAGGTAGACAGATTCATTTGGTTTGAGTACAGTGGAAACATGAGTGATTTTCAGGAGGTTACCTAGGAGGGGGAATCCAATATGTAATCACAGTTGCCCAAATGTTTCCCTGAGACCCCACAATGATTCTTAGAGCAGTTCGAGGATGAGCTATTATATGGGGGAGAGGTTGTAAGATCCTGTATTTTTCCAGGTACTTCCCTCTTTGAGTTTTACATTGGCGCCTCAGTGGCCAAGTCTTGTTTAGAGATCGAGAGCCTTTTTTTGGGTAAAATGATTTACGCTTTGGGTTTCATGTTTGTTTTAATTATCGGAGTCTAGATATAAATGTATGAAATGTTTTTCATCAGGGGTTTCCATGTTTGGGAATTCTAGGATGTAGTTCAGTATCATTCCATGGGGAAATAACTATAGGCCATCTATAAAGCAATTATACATCATGTAATGAAGTTACACGATGTGTAAATATTTCTAAGAAGAATCTATGATCTTGGTTCATGGTAGAAAATTAATAAAAGACATTATGGAATTACACATCTTGTAATGTTTGGGTAGTGTTAAAAATCATTAAGGATGAGGTGTTTTTCAGAATATCCCTCTAAAAATAAATACATGTTGTGTAACTGAATTTCATGACATGTAATTTCATAATCAGTTTTAAAAATGGTGGAGTGTGTGAGATTGCTCTCATTCTCTCCCTTGTAGCTTCCTCCTCTCAACCCTGGGGAATATAACAGGTGATTCTGGAGTGCCTCTATTCATTATGGGATTATATATCACACATATAATCCCTATTAAGTGGTTTTTGTTAGGTTTTCCCTTATCCTCCTTTGATCTCCAATTGTTGTGGTGTAATATCTTTACTTTGGTCATTTTCGGTTTTGATATTGATTAGTTGAGGTCTAGGATCCTTCTTGCAATCATCTATGCCTTAGTTCTTATTGGAGAAACCTCATGGAAGCATTAGTTGACCAGTAGTAAAAGGTACTGGGTCTTATATTTGAACCCATGGTCTCTATAATTTCAATGTATGTGAAATTTTTGAATTTCACCAACATAACATGTGCCTTAAATTAATTAATTGGTGAATTATATTATTCATTGGAATCCATTTGGATCCAATTGGTTATGGAATTGGTTTGTGGATAAAATTTTGGTGAGATAAACCTTGATTATAAATGACTTGATTATTGGATTAAAGTTTGTTTAACATGAAATAAAAGTTTGGTGATTTATTGATATATATTCACCTTGGATTAGTATATTTTTTGAAAAGACTGGAATGTTACTTGTTATGAACAAATGATAAAATAAATGTGTAATTGATAGATAAATGGAAATTTTCATAACTATCTATTGATCCTTATCATGTGATATTTTGATATCCTTGCTATTTTTCATAGTGAAAAATTCTAAAATTATTATATACTGGGATTGGAACTGAAACATGCTGAAATTACTTTATACCAGGATCCGCCTTGATTGATTTATGAAATGATTATTATGACTCATATTTTTGTGATGTTTATAATTGATATATGGTTATGGTTATCATGGTTGTGGGACATGCTCAGATACATTTCAGCACAGCTCTAAGGAAGTTTATGATATACCAGGGTCATGGTTTTGGTTCACATGGTCATGAGACATGCTAAAAAATATTAGGTCATAGAGCTGAAGCATGTTGATGTGGTATTAATTTAATTGTTTATTTAATTAAAACACTTGTTTGTTTCATTATATCATGCATTTATTATCAGATGTTTTATGTTTAGACATAATGGGGTCAAAATATTGAGTTATACGCACACCTTTTCAGGTTTCCATTTGACACTAGAGTAGATTAAATGGATGTAGGTTTGGACAAGGGAAAGGGACCTTGTTGTTGATTTTTTCTTACAAGATGGTCTAGAGTTCGTAGGTGGGACTGACATAGGGTTTAGGACATGGGACTTTTAATTTTTTTATTTGAATCTTCTATTATTTTATTTATGTTACTTCAAGAGTGAATATTTCATACATTCCATCACATAATTATAGTATTCCTTTATTATTTATTAGATTATTCATCTATTTTAACTATATTGTTTTAAATTGCATTGTAATTTTTCCATTATTTCTTCTACCATGATATTTATTTACATTTCTTATTTGTGCTATGTTGCAAATATATAACAAAGGTTTATAGTATTATGACTATACTCATCTCACCCCCACTGGTAGTTGGTAGCCTCTAGCATATGTGGAGGCATGCTTGAGGTCCTATAACCAATCTGTTTTTCCCATGTGAGAGATATCCAAATTGGGGGATGATACACTACCTTCCTTGAAAGTATATTTCACTGTGTTATTACTATATAATGTAAAAGGATTCTAGAACACATATTTTATTCATGTAATTTTCTTACCAAAAAATAAATAGACTTTTAACCCATCACAAATTTATGATTTTATAATGGTAAAATTTTTAGTGACCATGTTATCTATCACTCTCCATCATAACTCAATAGCTATATTTATTTTCCATGTACATGTTTTCACTTCCAACTTCTGGTCTCCTTTTCAGAAACCTATTTTTTGGTGACCTTTGTATTTTCCTTTCCCTCTTTTAAGAGGATTTTATTATTAACCATTCTTATGATGTGGGTTTCCCAAAAATGAATTTTAGAATATTAGACTTTATTTTTTAAAGTGTAATTTAAAATTTTGATGATTCAATTTATTTAATGAGGGGAGAATTTGATACCTCTAGAATTTAAAAGGACCCTATAGCTTTTGTTACACATGACACTAAGATTAATCAAACTCAAAAACATTATTTTTTAACACATATGTTATAATATATCAGTTAAATTCACTAGTGTGAATAATATTAAATATATTATGGAATAAATATGAATCTCACATTTAATAAAAATTTAATTATTCTTAGTAAATGAACACATTATTTTTGGTATGGTTATTTTTTTCTTTAAATATATATTTTCTTCAAAGAGATATATTTTTTTCTATGGTAAAATAAATATAATTAATTTTTGAGAGTTTTAGAATATTTATTTGAAAAATAAACATCATTTTTTGGACCCATTATTTAAAAATTATCTGAGGTTAACATTTTTTGAATTTTCTAAAAAAGTTGATTTTCAGGATAAAAAGTGAAAATGCTGTTTTTACTAAATACCCTAAATCTTATTAAATAATTATTATATGACCATGATTTAAATTTTTTTAACCATTTTTACTAATAAAAATTATTTATGGATTTACATAATACAAATGGTGATACTTTTAGAAACACATGATTTCTAATTTCAAAAACCACGATTTTAACCTTTAAAAAATATTTTTATTTTTTATACATGTAACACATTTAGTAAAGATTTTATCAATTTCAAAAATTGTATCAAGTAAAATATATTCTATATTTGGAATCAATAATTAGAAATTAGGTTATAATTATATTTTCATTTTTTTCAATTACAAATTTACCGTGGTAGAAAAAACGTTTTGTCGCATTATATGTAAAATAATAGAGTATGTTAAAGTTAAAAGGTAAAAGAATAAAATACCAAAAAAATAAAAATTTAAATGGGTTCAATATGTGTTTATAGACATTAAATTACATTTAAAACATTAATTTTTAATATAATTCTTTGGAATTAATTCCACTCATACATGGTTGGCTTTGAATATAAAATAATCAATATTTAATCCCTTAAAATCACCCCTAGTCAAGTATAAATATTACAACTCACCACCTATTTTTACTAAAAATTATTGAATATCTTCAAATATCTACTAACACCCCAAATTCCTAGTCTACACATGTCCAAGTTCTTATGGTCTCACCCAAAGGCCGATTCCATGTTCCTTTTGGGGTCCTTTAATTAGGTGATATTCAAAAGGTTACTTTCTCAAACCACCTCTCTTAATTTATTTGGTTATTCTATATTATCTTCACATTGTTCATCCATAAAATCATAATAAATCATTATCATGTATATAATTTAATTTTATATTTCTAATTAAATATCATTTATCCCTTTTTTTCTCATTACTTTTTTTTCAATGAAATGAAACCATTGTACAAATTATGGAGATTAAAAATCTTCAGGGATAATGATTTTTTTCCATTACTGCATTAAATGATGGCCATATTTTTTGTTCTAGATATATAATATTTTAATAATTATATTATAACTTATTTCATGTTCTACAAAAAATATATAGACATTCTATTAAAGAAAATGAAACTGGTATGTGATGGTCAGAAAACCGCTAATATAAAGTGAACATTTTTTAATAGCATTTTTATCAAATGAATCATCCTCATATATGAAAGAAAAAAGATATACGGAACCCTTTAAAATAATTTTGTTTAATTAATAAAATATCATTTCACTTATGGAATTTTATCAAAATTTCACTAGAACATCCATAATTATACACAAGCGAACCGATATAGAACTATGAAACAGAGTTACCCGAAACAATGAAAATAATGATATATTAATAATTAATGGGTATTAATATGTTATAAGAGGAGAATATAAGGTATTATAAATATGAATATAGTTTTTTTAATAAATTTAAATCATTATTTAAACCATTATATAGAAGTTTATAGTATTTAATACTAAAGGGAAGAGTGAGGTATGAGATTCTCATCCTATTTTTAATTTCGTAAAAATTTTCCTTATTAACAAATTATTTTTTTATGGTATGTTTATAATTCTGTTTGATATATAATTTTATGAATCTCATTATATTTATGGTATTAAACATTTCATATGATAATTATTATTTTTATGGGGCATACTATTTGACTGATTATAATTGGTAAGAGATTTCTCAACTCAACTTCCATTCATTAGGTTAAACTTCTTCTTAATTAATCATGTCTTACTAAGATTATGTGTGAAATAATTTTTTATTATCTTATATTGAATTTAAAATTATTTTTTGTTGATTTATTTCTGATATATAGAATCAATTTTTATGATTAATGATTACTTCAATGATATGATATTTTAAGGGATGTTATTTTAAAAATATTATCTTTTTAAAATTTATGTTAGAAATTTATTTTTCTTCAATGACCATGTTTTATAAAATTGATTTAATTTTTTTTACATTTATAATATTTTTTTTTAATTTCATATTTTTACTTATGTTTTAATTTTTATAAAATGGTATGGAAGGTATATTAATTCATTTCTTAAAAAGGTTATTTGACAATTTTCTGACAGAAATATGGAAGTAATGTTTTTTTTAACATATACGTCATTAGATAATTTTACCTCTATCATAATAAATTAATTATTAATAGATTGATTTAAAATATTTTATGGTTATTTTAAATTAAAATATTTTCTTTTATAATTTCCTAATGTTTTAAAAGTAATTGATTTTCAATATGAAAAGGGTATTTCTTCAATAATTTTTCAATGATCTCATTTAAAGTATGTTCTTCTATGTCAACATCATTTGTTGAATATTATTATTCATTGAGGTTGATCTATTATGATACCGTATCCCATGTTTTAATAAATGGATTATTGTAAATTTGACAAGGGATTTTCTATTTTGATACCATTCACCATACTACTCTGGATGGTTTGTGATTATGTTTAATGATTATAAAAATTATTAAACTTTTATATGAAATTTTAAATATGAATATTTATATTGACTTTGTTTAATACATTTAATATGAGGAATTAATTGGACTTATTAAATTATAGGAGGGGCCTAATATAGTCCCTCTATGTATATATTGGTTTTATGATACCAACTATATTTGGTATTGGGGGATTTCATACCAGTATATGTATGGTGTCTTAGACGGATACATTAAATGAAGTTTGTGTTGTTCGGTATTTTTGAATTCCATCATTATGAGTTTATTTTCTATTTTTATGTGATTATTTGTTTAGTATAAAATCCATGGTTATGTTTGTATCATATGTGATTATTTATATAGAATTATTTTATCTTGTTTTATTCTTTCCATATTATACTAATGTTATTGATTAAATGGAATGCGTTTCAGTTATTTACCTTTCCAAAATTCTTGTTTATTATTTTTGATAGATTTTTCTGTATATATACTCTTTCTGAGAATCTAAGACCACCCATTTGTTATGTTTTTTTCCCTAGGTTACAAAGAAGTTTATTATGATTTATGTTCTAGGTTATGCTAAGAGAATAATAGTGTTATCAAAAGATTAATTGTGTTGTATTTTACATTTTAGAATTGTAATGCAAGGCCCAATTATGTATCCAATTTTTTCAAAATTACTACACTGTTAAATAATTCTAGATTTCATTAATTTTATATTTTTCTAATGTATTAATGTTAACACTAAATCTGGGCTACAATAGATAGGGTCTTTACAACAAATCCTTTCAAACACGAGTAAAGAAATTGAATTCATCATTTAAATTGATATATGATTCATCTTTCTCATTCTTTCTCATGAGACTTATTATTTTTCTATTATAATTATTCTTCTTTTATATTTTTGTTTTTGATTTTTGTCTTCTCATATTTCTCATTTGATTCATATTCTTCAATATTCTTATTTAGGAAATATTTTTCAACATGACTAATATCATTAAAATTATAAAATATTATTAATTTATTACCTTTTACTTACCATATTTTATTTGTTGAATCCGCTTTATAAAATCACAAAAAATATGGTCTATTCTCCAAATAACTTATTTTTGAGCCACTTTATCTTGCAACTTCATCTTCTTTAACTTTTCATTTTCTCATGAATTCAAAATCCATCTCATCTTTTGCCTTTTTATTGAAAGATGATGCTTTTCCCATATCATATAAAATGACCATATTATGTATCTCATCAACTATTATATATTTTATATCCACCAATGATGATATTTTTAGATCAAAAACATCTAGAAAATTAGTCATATGTTTTTTAATAATGATGGAATCCTCTATATTTTCAACAAAACCCTAAAAGTTTCAAAAAATATCATTGACTATAGTAAATTATTCTTCATCGGTCCCATTAGAAACCATATTTATGTGTTTAATATACTCCTTTAAACATTTAGAATGGATTTCATGAATTTTATATTTGTTTCATAACTACTACACAATTTTTTCGGAGATACTATTTATAGTTTTAAGGCCCATAACTTTTATGTACAGATTTTATAAAAGACAAATTAAGATATAATTTTTTCCTTTCGCATCAATTACCATATTCCTATTTATGTAAACTATTATAGAAGCTCCTTCAATTATTTGTGGAAAATTAACAATGGTTATATATAATAATTCCAGGTAAAAAATAAGAGGTAGGGAAAAATCCTATTCCTCTAGATGTGATAGTTCTTTCCAATAAATGCATGGAAAAATTATATATTCATATAGTTGTTATTATCAATACTTAGAAACGTCCACTTCTTGGATCCTTAATGGGAAGCCCTCTTTGATACAACTTGTGATACCTTGGAGCCGATTGACTACTAGTGGTTGTTGGGAAGAGATTATGGAAAGAGTGGGTGGTGGGTGAATTGCACTAAACATTTAAAGTAGAAAAAATGATAAATTGAAACTAAAGTGATAAATAGATAGTAAAAAAGAAACCAAATGAGTGATAGTTGACAAATTTTGTTTTAATTGATAAATATATTATCAAAGTAATTTAATCATGGAAATGATCAAACCGAATTTTTGCGAGTAAACAACTCAATGTAAAATAATACAACATAGAAAAATAAATAGAGGACCAACAAAAGTGATTAGGAGTTTTTCTAAAGAATGTTGTGTTCCCCTACATCTACACCCATAAAATAAATTGTTTTATTATATAAATCCCTTGATCTCAAAGATGACCATGAAACATGTACCTTACTAATTTGGTTTTTTAGAACCCTATTAAACTTCACTGGTATCCAAGTAACACATACCACACTTTTTTTGATTATGAACTAGTGGAGAATGGCTGTTGATAAGAGAGAGGTTTGATTTTCGAAAACCAATTAAAATCTACTCAAAAAATATATTTGATAGAATAAGTAAAATAAAAAATGATAGATTTAAGATAAAGTTCAAGATACTTTGAACTATTAGTTTCTTTGGATTTTGATCTTTTAGAATATTTAAGAGATATAGAAATTCATCAGTGGTTCTGATCAAATCATTGTTTAAAAGTAAGTTTAATCTTCCTAGGGGAGAATGAAACCCTTTTATATGCTATAAAAGTCTTGGTACGAATATAAAAATCAGAAAATGGAATTAAGATAAAACATAATTCCTTAATTGAAAAATTTATTGTGTTTAATGAAATTTCACTAAATCCTACTCGATGGCATTGGGTACCTAGTATCTTCTAATAGGTAGTCAGTCGCTTCCTAGAGTGGGTTTCTGTTTGATATCCTCTTTATACTAGTTAACACTGTCTAGTATCTATATGGTGGACTTATGGATGATAAATGAATGTCTTATGAGGACATCAACAAGTTGGTGCAATACAAATGAGTAATCGGTGGTCCTACTGCACTCTTGGGATGCTACCACTATAGTATTAGATAATTGGTGGAGTCTACACACCAACATATTCGATGAAGGCCGCCATTACATAATTATAATCCTTTATTTAGATCTTATATGTTTATTCCAAATATATTTTACATTAAGATTGAAAATTATAATCCTTTTAATATATAAAAGTACTATCCTTGGATTGACATTAAAAACTCTATAAAGTTCAATAAAGTATTCACAGTAAATTAAATTAAAGAGTCTAAGAAATACTCAAATTATAAAATTAGATGAATTATAGGGTGTTTGTGATCCTAAAAAACAAAATGAGAGATAAAGAGAGGTAAAATAGGGGTGAACCAATGGTAACTTTCTAAGGTTCTAGATCCATTAAATGATTTCTCACAGCCTCACCACATGTGGAGAAATATTGAGAGGGAGATATAAGTACACAATATTTACAAGGTTCAGCCAAACTTTATTTCTCATTTACATGATTGGTTATTCCTACCAATCATGGATACTTCCAAAATATTTAAAAATTAAATATAAAAGGCTATTCCAATCATTTAAACATAGAGTTATCAATGATTAATTTTATTGAATCCATTGGAAGAAAATTATAACTTCTTAACAAAGGATATGACATAAAATACCTCTAGATTTCTCATGATGATCTCTGCACCTCTTGATAATTTTCCTCCTCCTTGAGTAGATTGATTAGAAGATCTAGAAATGTAGTCATTCAAGAACTATAGAATTATTTCTAGTCTTGAAACTCAATATATATCTTGAATGATCTAGGTTCTACTCTTACTTTTAAAAAATGCGTATAAAGAAATTATCTTTAGTAATAAATATATATGGATCCATACATATATTTTTCTATATTTGTTATTGATGTATCTTTCTCTTTATTACTCTCTCATATAATGTTCACGAGTTCTCTCAATTATATCTACAATTTCTTCTTTTCCCATGTATTCTATTTATTCATATAGAATAACTTCACATGGTTACTATTTTACATATTATAAATATAGAATCTCCATAATCTTAAAGTGAAGAATTAATTTAAACATTTAAATTTGTTAGCATATATCTTATCTATTTATCATAAAAAATCATTTTTATTTTATAAAATACGTCCTTTTAGACACCATGAAGACTTATATATATTTCATCTTTTTATTCCCTATGAAATTTTCTTTGTTAACCCATTTAAAACATCCACATTTATGGTATTATGCATATTTAAAACATGGACCTCATACTTATTTCATGGTTATCATATAAAAATTTATATATTTCTTTAAAAACTCATAATTTTTCTTAGTGTTAAATACATACAATAATGAAGTCATAAAATCTTATTTGAAGATATAAAATAAGTATAATTCATTCCAAAAACTTTGAAGATGTATAATCATGTCAAAAGGCTTACAATGAAGTCATATGATAACTCAAAGGCTTACACTCATGTATTTACCAATTTATTATATTTGGGAAAATTCATACAAACCACTCAAGGAATTATGAGGAATTACTATTATATGAACACTTATTATCAATATCAAATTCATACACTTAACAACTTGCACTTAATTTTATATACTCATGCCTTTTCTGTTCTCAATAAGAAGAATTAGCAACTTGAACACCATGAATAAACTAAAATGTGGTGTATATCAAACATATCAGGTTCCCCTCATCCAAGTATTCCTTTAATATTTCTTGAATCATGATCCACATATAATGATTATTTTTATCCACTAGGATAATCTGATCATATGGGTGAGATTTGTGAGTGGATATTTCATACTTCACTTATCCAAATTTTTAGTAATTTTTATCCAGGAAAATCATATTGACATTATCATATAATTTTATTCATTAATTCAAAATATTTTTTCAAAAAACCCAGTCTTACCTCACCATAAAATTTACTCAAAATTAGGATATGTTTTGTATGAAATATACACTCATAGATCTCACACATATGATTATCTTGATGACACCTATGCAGTTTATAATGAGACCAACGAAACCAGTCCTTTTATAAAATTTAGGTTTCAATAAATTTATATAGATCCTAAAAAATACATATTCTCTTTGGAATTGTCCAAATTTCATTTTAACATTTATGTATCTCAAGTAATTATAAACCCACCTTTATGAAAGTTATAATAATTCAAATTATAAACAACTTCATGACTTTATCAATAACCTCAAAACTAGTGCCAAATTATCTAGACAATATTTCTATATCCAAAAAAAGATGACTTTATTTCATTTAATGTTTGTACATAAAAAATAAAATAAAATATTTACACTTCTTATCATTCAAATACATTCTATTAATTTAAGATTTACCCTAAAATAATTATATACTGAATGGATTATTAATCATGAAATCCAATTCCAACATATGAATCCATAAAAATCCTATAATAACCACAATCAGATTCCATCGCCAAAAAATATTAAATCATTGATAAATTTTTTTTAATGATAGATATTTTTCACGAATTCTAAAATTATAACCCTTTTAAGGAGAATAAGGTTATGAATTTATATCCCAAGTGGGAGGGATAGTTTCACATTAAATCTATCCAGCTAGTTAGCTTCCCCATTAGACCAATTAGACAGCCTCATCTCAATAAATTATATTGTAAAACCTTTTTGATATGTATGTTTAACATCCTCCAACAAAATATCTTAGCTATAGTTCTTTTGGAGCCAAAAATATGGATTTTTTATCAACCAGGTGCTTTTTTCCTGGTGGATTTATATTTTATTCAATTCCTTATTATGTATGTAATAAATACATAGAAAATGAATCCATAATGAATTAAAATATTTTGTATAGATGTTTTTATGTGTCATTAATTTATAACTACTAATTTTCCTGTCCATTAGGTTAGTGGATTGTGAGAAAAGTTAGTATATATGAGATTTCCTTTAATCCCTGACATAATTTTGGCTCTCACTTTTGGGGTTATTTTTTTTGCATGAAGGATAAGTTGGGAAATGAATATTTTATCCATATTGGGTCAGAATGTTGGTGGAACTCTTATGGAAACCAAATTTTTTTTACAATACTATTACAACATTTTAAGGATAAAGAACATAAAATAATTTCAAAAACCAGATCCAAAAGTGTAGTATATTTAGAAAATTAGGAACCTGCATAAAAATTACATATTAAAACTTAAACATAAATTAATTCCTTCATCTACAACTAATTATTAGACCTTTAATTCTCTTTAGTAAATGTAGTCACCTTTGTATATACTTAAAATAAAGGGGTGAGCTAAAAGACCAATTAGAGGTTATATAAGGCCCTGAGTCAATATAAAATTGGTGATCATAATCATCATCATCATGTCATAATCATGGGATCATCATAATAATAAATAGGGGAAGCATTAGATAAAGTCATGGAATGCAGGAATGCAAAAAAATGAAAGATCGTGGCTTAGTGGTCAACTAAAAATCATATTTTTGAATAAATCTAGCACCATGTTCATGCATATTTCACATTTTTTAATGAGATAAATCGCATTACGAATGAATTGGAGTGCTATATAATTCTGGGACACCCATAAAATCATAAAATTTACATTAAGCTATATAATTCTAGGTGCACCAATCACATCATAACATTTTCATTATTATGTATGCCACATAGAATGTATATCAATCTTGAGCATAAAATAACCCATATAATGAAATGGACCTCATTTAATCAATAATTCATTCATAACCTTGGTGGCCTTCACTCCCACACTTGAATCATTTACCCATCTATTTGAGGATGTTTTTATGATTTTTATTCCCACATTTTTGATATGGGGTTGGTTGAGTTATCTTTACACATTTCCCCCTTAAATCCATAAGCTTCAAGCTCCCTCTTTCTTCTCATATCATTATAGCCATAACACCATTATCCACCCTCAATCTCCACTTTGAGAAGACATTTAACAACTTATTCCTAAATCTTGAAGTATTGAATTTATAGAGACATTCAATGGTGTGGTTTTAAACCACTAAAAAATATGTTAATTTTTATTTATGGTTTGATAAAAAACCCAATGAATACCTTGAAGCCTTGTGAAATTTTCTTTATAGTCCATTATAGATTCAATTTCCTTTTTATTCAACATTATAAATTATATATCCATCATTGTATAATTATTTCAAGGGAAATACTTGTTAAGAAACATTATCTTAAAGTTTTCCCACTCCATATCTTAAATTTATTCCTTCATCTTGGTGTTATTAATCAAATCCTACCAATGATAGACCTCTATATCTAGATGATAAATAAAGAGAGTCGCCTTCCCTATATTATAATACTGAAAGATGGAAAATATCTTCTCCATTATATTCACCCACTATTCTGTAACAAGTGGATCATAAGATCCAATAAAGGTTGGTGGTTGTTGAAGTATAAAATACTCAATATCTAGTTGGTGAAGGAGGACATTACACATTGTTCAGGCTATTATTCAAAGACTGAGATAACTATTTAAGAATCGCCAAGAAATTTTGTACTCCACCTCCCAAGATATTGGGTATGTCATTCATAAAATCACTACATTATCCCTCACATATTTTTTTGGCCTGGTTTCTCTTAGTTCCCACAATTTTCCCAAATAGAAAACGTTTGAACCAAACATAAGTCAACAAGTCATGAATAAATAATTTATTCTTTTATGACATTAACTATAAAGGTATATCCTATTGGATACATATTTATCATTTTATGAAAAAGATATTATTTAGTGTTTACATATACATAGTGTCATAATAAGGGTTTTTACTAGGGTTCTATAATCATAATTCCAAAATTAACTAAATCATGCTCTGATACCTACAATAGTGACCCTGATTTTTCTTAAATGACTTTTAAAACCTTTTAATTATAAACAACAAAAAATAATTACAAAACCAGGATCTGATGTTTTAGTGTCTTGAGAAAATTAGCACCATACATAAACATTACATACTAAAATTTAAAAATTATTTAATTCCTTCTTCTCTAGATTATTATTGGCCACTTAATTCACCTTAGTACAAGTAGTCACCTGTGGATATACATAAAAGAAGGGGGTAAACTAAAATCCCAGAAAAGGGATAGATAATAACATGAATCAATATAAAATGGTTGAGAATAATAATCGTCATAACATAATCATAGGATAATCATCATAATAAAGAGATGAATCATTTGAAGAAGGCCTAGAATGTGGCAATTCATAAAAATGAAACATCATGTCTTATTTTTCAAATACCACACATATTTGTGAACAAAGATAGCATCATGTTCACACATGTTTCATTTTTTATAACCAGATACATAAAATTAAACAATTCAGTGGAGTGATATATAATTTCAGGTACACCCATCACATCCTAACATTTACATTGCAATGTTTATTTCTAGTCCCACAAGTCACATAATAATGTTTACATTATTATGTATGACACCTAGAATGTATGTAAATATTGAACATATATTTTCCCATGTAAAGAAATTTGTTTCATCTCATAATGGATTCATTAATGAATCAACTCTTGGGTTCCCGAAAGAGATAGAGAATAACATACTTTTTATAAGATTCATTAATTTTGATTGAAGAAGGAAAATCTCATGAGAAGTAACATATGTGTTTTTAGAAAGAAGAGTTCTTTTGGGGGAATCCTTGAATTTTTTATAAAAATAGATTGGTAAAATTTATATAACAAAAAATATATGGAAATGGTAGAGAAATTATATTCAAGGATCATTAACTGAATAATCATCATAAAAATAGGGTGAAAGAGGTAAAACCTAAAGGAAGAGAGTTGGGTTCGAGAATTCCTCTTATCATATGTATGAATGCTTAATTCACTTTAATATATTGTATAGTCCCATTATATTCGTTATTTTACAAATAAATAAGCTTTTATACATGAATTTTATTCATTATGGTTTCATTATATTCATTTATGGTATTTTTTATGATTTAATGAGTTTAATTTTATTTTTTGAGAGTGTTCATTTCCTTAGTTTTCATGGTCTATTCACTTGTATACAAGAATGGATGTTCGTATAAAATGTTGATAAATATAGAGAATTTTAATGAAATGTTATTTATGATATTAAATAATTTTAAATGATATTATAAATATTTTTGTTATATTTTATGAGGATGAATAATTAGATAAAAGTTAATGGTGATTGTTTTGGATTATTTTTTGTTGTTTTTCTATCACAACGAACTCATTTTGTTTTATAATTTAGAATTATGTATATATGTTAGTTATAAGAAATAAATAGGGTTGTAAAATAAATTTTCAAATTTTTTTCAACCACTATAATATTTTTATTAACATACTTGAAGGAGTTGAAGTAAAATGAAAGTGCATCACCCACGATGTCGGTAAATTAACACATCACAAGCGATAATTTTATTTTTAGAATAAAATTTTGAGAGGGAAGATTTTAATGATGGATATTATATTTACATGATATAATTATTGTATATTTAAGGTACTATATTTATCAGTCCATTTGGATGAGGTTAGGTGAGAAGAAAATATGAAAATAAAATAATTTGAAAAGAAATTAAAAGAAAAGAAAGAGCAATTTACCTCTTGAATTTATCCTCCTTGAGAACCTCCTTAGAGAAAAGGTTTTGGTATTTATATGGGAAAAATGTCTCTTGGACATGAGATAAGGGATTTTGAAGAGGATTGGGAAGAATTTGAACTAGGATCAAATCATTTAAGGTGTGAAGAGAAGAGGCGGGAAGGGGTGGTATTTATAGTGGAGGAGAGGGGTTTTTCTCATTATTTTAATCATTTGTTTATTATTTTCGTTCAAGACTAAAAACAATCTGAGAATTATAACTAAATATATTATAATACTGATTTATGGTTAAATATGAATATTCTTACATAATCCCTACATCAATAATTACTCAATAATTATTTTATTTAGCATTTATAAAAAATTATAATATTTTACTACTCACCAAAAATTCAAGTTCCATAGAAAATTCTCAAAAATTTACCCATACCATTTTTTATGTGTATAATTAAAAAATGAACTCCATTTTATGAAAATAATTTTCTAAATCATATAAATTTAATTTTTAATTAAAACCACCATTTAAAAAAATACAGAAATTAAAATTATAACTCATTTTATAACACTTTGAAAAATTACTTAATGTCTCATAAGGTTATATTAAAATTATAAGACATCAAAATATTTATGAATTAATTTTATGAAGATAAATTTTCTTTTATATTTTTAAATTAATCATAAAATTGTAATTAAATATTTATAAATTAATAAAATACTAACTCTTAAATATTAATTTTTACAAAATTTATTTAATTAGACTATGGTTTAATTAATAATACCTTAAATTATAAGATGCCTAAATTTTATTTATACTTTTTTGGGTGAGGTAATGATTTAATTGACTCGTTTAGTATTCATTAGGTTCATACTACTGTTCCTAAGGCCAGGTTATTATTTCATCACTATAGGTTTCTTAACTTCTAGAAATACTTTTTATTTCATTAATTCTTCATTTATAAAGTTTTTATAATGGTATCTATGTGAATTAATGTGATTTATACTATATGAAATTACTATAATATGGGTGAAATATTATTTATTAAAGTTAGGGTCATTACTACTTTGGCATGGTTTTGAATTTATTGGGGATTTTTTATTTTTTTGAGAGAAGAATAAAATTTTTGTGATCCAATTTTTCATCAAATTTTCATTGAGCCTTGTTGTGGGATTGATATGGTCTATTAAATGAAAAATATATCCATATCTCTAATTGAATAAATTTCATTAATATATATTAGAAACCCTAGAAAATAGGAATCACATAATTTCAATAAATTCAATTAGTTTTATGATTAATACATTAAACCTCATGGTAGTTGGATGATTTTGAATAAAACTCTTAATTAATGTCTATTATCAAAATACGAATATTGGTTAAAATTTATGTTTTTTTATAAGATAAATCAATGATGAGAGTAATTTAAAATTATAAATAAATATATAATATGAACCCCCCACACACTTATGGTAATTCATGTCCTCAAGTAAAAAAATATAAATAGACATAAAAATCATCCACTAACTAATAAATATTAAATTTTTGTTTTCCTTAATGGGGGGTATAAACTAGTCCACTCATTATTAATGAATTATTATACAAATTTGTAAAGAAATATTATTTAAAAATAGTTCAATTTTCAGGATAAAAACATAATTTAAAAACATGGTAATACAAATCCCACTCCTTTAATAGTGATGTAAATTTAACAACTGAGGTTCACTCATTCACCATCCAAGAGTGATGTTCTTAGAGTTTGTAAAATCCATCATCTCCCATTCCCATACTGAAATAGGGAAAAATAAAAAAGTGTATTTATAATATTTTTTCTATGGGAATGGTATGGAAAGAATACTGTCAAAAGAGGGTAGATGAAAGGGTAATAAGATCGAGACGGACAAATAATTTACAATTTATGAATAGGTGATGGAAGGTTATGGAAAAAATTTTTGATGAGAGAACTGATGCATGATTTATGTAAAAAGATGAAGATAAATTAAGGAAGATTAAAATAAAAAATATGTAAAAACTCTATAACAAAGGAAACCATCAATCAAGTTTTCATTTTTGTCTTTTTTTTTTAATTTTTTATTTAGATTTTATTTGTTTGATATTTTTTTATCTTTTTATTTAATTTTTAACACTTCCAAACAAATGTTTTACAGAATGAAAATGAATGAATTTCCATCACAATCCAAGATGAATTAAAATACCCCACACACCTAAAAAGATTATCATCTTTATGAATATGAGGACATAATGAAATTTAAATAATATAGGATGTAAATGGAATATATTCCCCGCCACCAAAATTGAATTTTAAAAAATCATTAAATGATAATTCATGAAAATGTTTAGTGGGATATGGTTTTTGGATTGTAACATGTCTATCTGAAAATGAGGTTTTGAAGGCTCAACACGGCTTACAAATTAAGGATAAAAGTGTGGGTATGATGAGGCTATTCAAGTATTATTATTGTAATGTGGATCTCTAAATACCTTTATCATATAATGGATATTAAAGTAGAAAAATTAGCTCAAAGGCTGATAAAATCAAGACTTACTATTGAGGGTAAAAAATAAAAAGGATGAAAATATGGTTATAGGTGACCTTGGTATAAAATATTACATTATTCCTTATTGTAGCGAAAATTTCATTTTATAATTAAAATTTTCTTGTCAAAAATTATTTATCTTAAGAAAAGAATTTATCCTAGTTTTTTGGGAAAGAAATAAAAATTTAGATGAAAAATTCAGTTGACACCCATAAAATGGTTGTAAATTTTTTTAAAATTTATTGACTTGTAATTATGATTTTTTATTTTGAAAAAAATTCCGACAAAAGTAGAAAACACTGAAATTATAATTAAATAAATATATAAAAAAATAGAGAGAATGTGAGAAAGATTGAAGAAGAATATATAGTTACAGAGAGAGAAAGGTAGATAAAAGTAGAGACATAAAGTGGGGGGGGGGGATAGAGGGAGAGATATAATGAAAGTCAATGTGTAGCTTCCTAGTTAAGGTCAGTAGGATATACCCCTCCATAAAGTGTTTGGAATATTTCAGTAGTTATAGATTTATTGGAAGTAGATGTGGTTTTCGGGGAACATGTCCTCTCTTGTTATGTTTAGTCGATGCCCATTAAACATGAATTTTATTTTCATACAAGGATCATAAAATAATACTACACCAAAAGTGTAAACATTAGTAATGATAAAAGAAACTTACCATGAAAAATTATTCCACCCTGGATGAATCCAAAGAGAGTATTTAAGTGAATTACAATTTAATCATCATTAAATACCTTTTAAATAATGTGTTTTTTATCGAGTACCATATTCTTTTCCTTTTAGAGATTATAATACTTATAAGGACCAAGTTTCATGATCCTATTAATCATTCATTTTTAGTAATCTCTCCTCCCTAGATTTTTCAAAATCAAAATTTTATACTTTTATAGAATAAAATTATTTATGTTGAAGATTATATTATAAATGAAATTATTGGCCAAAAAATCCTAAATACTGACATCCCAATGGGTGTCTTATATGAAGTTCTATATACCCCAAATTTATTTAAAAATATTTTATAACAAATATTTTATTGTGGGTTTAATAATTCTCTCAAGAACACTTTTTCACTTCCCTACTCAAATGTTCATCTAAGACATTTTTTGGAGAGTGATAAAAAGTGTATGTTTTATGTACAACCCTATGATTTTTCATTAGTGACTACAAGTTTCAATTGTAGAGACATTTTACAACTTCACAAACTAAGTTAGGGGGGTTATAGATCTAGGTAATATGTGTGTTTTATAAGAACTCACTAATTGTATGATCCTTATATTTTATTGTTGGGTTGGCCTTGAAAAACCTAGAATCATGGTCAAAAGTTGGAAGGTTTTATGAAAATCCATTGGGATGAAGGAAGGTATCCATGAAATTTATGCCCCCAAAATCAATTATTTCATATAATATTAATGGTTTTTAAGGAATTAAATTTCTTTTAGAAATTTTGACATTTTTTGGTAAGTGGGACATGATTGAAAAACTCATGTGAGACCATGAAGAGTAAAGGAAAGAATAATCCTATGTCTAGGACCTTTCAAGAGGTATTTTTTTGGTCTAATGATTCCACTTCTAAGAAGTGGGTGACATAATCAAATAAATATAGGAATTTTACTCTTTTTAACACATCATTGAATTACCATGTTATACCCAATATTACAAAGTATATTTTATAAGGCCCCAGCCTTAAACCTTACTTAATCTTGAGTTATTACAAGATTACACATTGAGGTTCTTTTCAGGTTTAGAGTTTTAGAGAATTAGATCATGAAACTTGCATTACATTCCACATTTAAACAAAGTGGTTACAAAAAGACAGTATTCATTTTTCCCATCATCGGAAACATATTTAAAATAAAACACGGATTCTTTCTTGACACATCCTTGACACTATCGTCACATCATGTACCTTTCCCTTGACCTGTGAAAAGCATTTCAAAAAACTTGGGATGAGAATAAAAAGCTCAGTAAGGGTTATAGTAATATGGAAAGGAAACATGAGTTCATATATACATAAGAATGAAATCATACTTTACCCATAAAACATAGGCATATCAAATCATGAATAAATCATAGAAGACATAAGACATAAAGGTAACTTGAGGCATTCATAACATTCTTACGTAGGGAGTAACCCTCTTGGTTACGTTTGGAATACCCATCACAGTATATTCCCTAAAATATCTTCGGAGAAACCTTAACGTTTCACTCCTTCGCGTTACCCAATGCATTGGAGAGCTATAACGGGCTCACCCGCCCTTAGTTTATCACGGAACCACCTGTCTTCATAATAATGCCCATGAACCATAACATAATCATATCACATAAAAAATGCATAATGGAAACATAACATTTCCACATTTCAATCACAATATAACATTTTAGTATATTGAAATAATGAATCCATTCAAAAAGAAACCATTTCCAAAACCATTTAAAACATTTAATAAAGAGATTTTTGAATCAAAGTGTCCCATACCACCTTGAAGCTTAAAACTTTAAACCATTAATATCCATATAAATAAATCCTTAAAACCAATTTGAAAACATGGATATTAATAAGAACAAATAATTAAAACATTTAAGACGATATTTTGGTTAAAGTGGTTTTACCAAAATTAGAGACACTTGAATACAACAATTGAGGAATAACATTTAGTCAGAACTTTATAATATCATGAGAATAAATGGATTCATGATATAATACTCCAAAGGACAGTATATACACCATATAAGAGTGAATTGGTGTATAACAACAATGAACCCTCAATAGAAATGTCAAATGTGATGAAATCCCTTATAAAGAAGGTATCCTTAAATTAAGGACAAATCAATCTCAAAAATATGTGTGAAAAATATAAATACACCCAATATAAGTGGATATTAAGTGTAAAACAATAAAATGTCATTCACACATATTCAATAGATGACATATTCAATGACTACATGTTGAACCCAAAGAAATCGAAATTGGGTTAAAAAGTTCCCTTGACAGCCTAACGACATCTCATCAAAATGAGTTGATGAGAGATAAAAAGTGTATCTCATCACTTGGACATAAAATTTACATCAATAAGGATATATGAGAACATATCCCAACATAACAATATGTAAATTAAAAGACCCAACAAAAGAAGTCTTTTAAAAAAGAGGAGGGTGAAAGGTTCCCTTACCGACTTGGGTATCTTTCAAAACATACACCCCATGAAAGAAGGAAAATAGATCATTGATGTAAATACTCATAAACTAAATTATATTACACAAAGAGTATAATAATGGACAGTACATACACCACTCAATGGAATTTGTGGCAAATGTAGAATAAATCTCATGGGAATAAAAGTGAGATGAAAAATCCCTTATGAAAACTCGGCAGCCTAACGACGCCACATAAACCTTCCAAAATGGTTTGATGAGAGAGAATATGGTCTCTCATCACATGAACATAAAAATTACAGTAATTGTAATATAAAAGATCATCCCAATAACAAGAAAGATGAGATTTAAAAGGAATTACATAAAAGTGTGTACCTAAAAAGAAAGAGAGGAGTAGGATCCCTTACCTCGGGTCCGACTTGACTTGATCGTTCTTTAATCTCCTGAATAATAAACTTGAGTTAATTTCTAATTCCTTAAGAACCCTTTTTCAAGTTCATTATTACTTTTATATCACTTATTACCATGTCACAAACATTATGTAATCATTTAAGTTAATAATATTTGTTTTGCCGATATTTGGTTCTTAAGTTGAAAGTGGTCTTCTTTCAATTACATGTTGTTCATGTGGCCAAATGTTTATTATATCCTGAATTGTATTAATTATGTAGATATCATATATGTCATATATATCCAGTACATGAATGCATTTATAACATTACATAATCATTTAGAGGTAAGAAATGAAATGCACCGTTCATGGAGACGGTAAGCCGTACGTACGCATGAACGCTACTTTCATTTCTATTTTGTATTTTATAGAATGGAATAATAATGATATAAAGGTATATTATAATTCCAGTATAATATCATATATAATATCATATTTCCATCCTTTATACATCCCACATATGGTATTTAACGAATCAAATCACTTTGAGGGGGCGGTAGTCCGCACTTCCTTAAATGAAGATATCGCGTATACCCATAATGGAAGCCACAAAGGTAAGACAAAAATGAAAAATACAGAAGCATAAATAAAACATAAACATATTATATATCATATATAAAAATAGTGACATCATAATGGCCACCTTTGAAGGTTTTAAATGAGTATTGAACAATCATCATTTCGGGAGGCAGAATTTCACAATCCACGGAAACCGTATGTTCTTTAACCATTTGATGTAGTTGTGTGAGAGTGTAGCTTGAATAAATCTTATAACAACATCCTAGTATATTGAAGATACTGTTTTTGTTACAAAAGAAGTAAATAAAAAGAGTTTAGGGGGTTGGAGGAGCAAAATAAAACAAATGAACATGAGAGAATGAATTACCTTTAAAAGTGTAACTCCTTTTGATTTGAGCCTAAAGGCTTCCTTTGAAAGGTTTCTGCCCAAAGGGAATCCTCTAGGATGAGGAGAGGGATGTGGAGAGAGTAAATGGGCAGGGTTTGGCCGAGCCAAACGCTTGAGGTGTGTGGGAAAATAGGTAGAGGTGGGGGCCTTTTATAAGAGGAGAGGAGGGGTACTTTTGGAAAGTAAGAAATATTACATTATTTGAAAATGTGTTTCGGTTTCAAAAGGTACCACATTGATTTAATTCTTGGATAAGGTGATAAGGCATCGAAATACACTCATCCAATTCGTTTTGGCCATGTTTAGGTTGTAGATGTTTCATTATCTTTCCATTTTAATTAAATCGTCAAATAATGATGTCATCGCTGCATCATTATTATGTCATAAATAATTTAATTTCTTTAATGTCTAAAAATTATAAAAAAAAATACTATGATATAGGAAATCTTTTTAGATTTCCAATGAATATTTATAATAAAAATTTGGACTTGTATAACCCCACTTAAAAATTGTTTTCGTAAAACATATTATGTTTGTGTCATTTTCACTTCAACATTAAATAAAAAGTAATTTATGTCATTTCCCAACAAAAGTGGATCCATGGGGTCCCCAAGTTGTCCCATGGCTTGTCTTTGTCGGCCATGACTCACCCAATATGTGTAGGACAAGTGTCATGGTGTTTTCACATTCTTATAATATCATTTTTACCTTAAACTACACTAATTACCACTAATCGCGATTAAAAACTTAATAAGTTACTATTCACCAAAAAATTATTTTAATCTCACTGAACCACATTTTACTTCTTAATGACAACCATGTATGTCGGATTTTTGAAAATCAAAACACAATTATGGCAAAATTTATTTTAAATGAAAAATCAGTTTTTATAAGTACCACTTAGTGGTTTCACTATTCATCAAAAATTGAAGTTTTTCAGAAAATTACCAAAAATTCACCCTAAGCTATATTTGATATTCCGAATTCAAAAATGAAGTCTATTTTACAAAATTCAAAACATATTAGTCACATTAATTAATTTAATAATTAATTCCCGCTGTCAGAGCAAATCACGTGTTTTTATAAAACAATAAGTATCAAAAGATTGACACTAGTTTAAGTCTGATTTCAAAGTGAAATTAATTACAATGACCACTATTGGATTTAATGGTAAAAATACTTTCTAATTTCACTTTAAAACCAATTAAAAATATTATCTAATCATATAAATAAATTAGATTAAAAAGAGGTTTTGAATTAAAATACAACATTCTACACTATTCATTAAAAAATGAACTTTATCGGAAAAATACCAAAAAATTACACAAAGTAAAATTTGATGTCCCGATTCTTAATAAGAGTTTTATTTGGTCCAAAAGAATGTATAAGAGTGATCAAAACTATATTTAATGACAGTTCTCCATTAAAAGGCGATAAATGAACCTTTAGTGAAAACTAGGGCATATATGCCTAAAATTGAATTCTTTCCATATTTTAAGCCTCTATCCTTTATTGGATAAATGTAAAAATATTTAAGTACATATATAATCATATTTTAGTTATTTCTATCCATTCCCACCAATACAACGGCTACATGTTAACTACCATTTAAAATAATATTATTTTATTATTAGATTGCAACGTAAGATTCCCAAGAAACTCGTTGTTGCGTGTTGGGTACGCCATCGAGCACAGCGTCCCCTTTAAAGTCATATTAATATTTTATCCACAAATATGGATAAATATGAAAATTTCTATTCTTTATTTACCTGGGGTGTTACATCCTTCCCCCCTTTTGGGAATTGCGTCCTCGCAATTTTAAAATTGCGCTTGGAAACATCCTTGAACGTCCCACATCAGAACAAGAGTCGGTAAAACAATCACTTTAAAATAAAGAAAGATAAGCACAGAGGTCACCCGAGTTAACCCATACTAGGATTCCAAGTATGAAAACATGGACATGGAGGAGAAAACATAGGGTCATGTTCTGATGGAGAGTGATAGAAAACATGTTTAGGAGAAAGTTAACAATGAGAAAATCACAAACTTGTGATGGGTTAAACGGTGTTGGGTTCCCCAGTAGGAAAAGTTAATAGACAACATTTTTGTTTTAAGTTACTTTTTATTGAGGAATTTATTTATAAGGAAACATAATCACTTATCATATTGACTTTCAACTTTTATTAGATTCCTTACACAAACTCATATTTTCTCCTGAAGGCGAGTATTTAGGAAGACTTGTTCACATTAAGAGTACTATAATAAACATTTAGAAAATCACCTAATCCACAAAATAGAACTATATACCTCCCATGTCTTTAGACTTTAACCAAAACGAAAACAAAAAAGGTTAGTACAAGGTCAGATAATCCAGAAAAGGATAACCCATTAAAAAGAAAATCTATGCTTAATCTCCAAAATTTGTCCAACAAAACCCAAAGTTCAACGAGGACCATCCGATAAACAATTTGTCCCTAAAATTATTCAAAGTAAACCAATATAAGATTGAAACCCAAATATTTGAAGGATTTAGTCACATAGTCTTCCAAGTTAAATCGTAACATTTATCTCCAAACAACATCAGTTGCTCCTAAAGTCTCGTATTGAAAAGTAATTATCCTAATCATATATCCTCCATGATAGGTTAATCATTTTCATAAATAACCCAAAATCACCTTACTCTTAATTCATAAAATCATATAACCAAAAATAATCAGTCAAACTAACCAGGGACTTCACGTAGTCCAGTGGTAGGCGATAAATACCAGTCGCACTTTGGTTGTGGGTTCGATTCTCGCAGCTTTGTCCGACGCGACGGGTTGTCACACGGTCTGCGTGTTGTCCTTTTTTCAAAACTATATAATTCTCAAAACATTCCCCAAAACGAGATAAAATCTTCAAAAATATTCATAACATATTTTAACCTCAATTTTATCTCATGCCTTCCACTTCAATCATAACATTTAGTAACCCATAATTTCTTCAAAAGTAAGGATCATATAAACCCAAATGGTTCTTTATAACTATGTCCACAAAAGAAAAGATAACTATTCCTTGGATAAAATTTGCCTATATTAAACATCAGGGTTACACATAATATAAAAAGTCTTCTAATCTAACCCCATCATCAAAAGAGACTTGATAATCCTAAGAATTTCACCATAACTCTTGAAGCCCTTATATGTTGACATCTTACTCATTCAACATTCTTCATGATCCATTATCCATTCCTTTCCAACCTATTCCGAAATACCTCTTTCCTACAAAAAAAATCATGAATCATATCCTAAGATTCCAAAATAGGAAAACAATAGTCACGAAATAGTACATACCTTTGATTGGTCATTGTCAGTTTCTTCATCATCAATAAGAATGGCATTAGGTATTGGTAAACGAACATTTGTACACTCTTGGTGACCCCATTCACGAAACTTCTTCATAGAACATGTGTTTTCATAATGACCATGCACACCACATTTAAAACATTCAATTGATCCTTCAGAAAGAACTTCTTTCCCTTTCCTCGAGTCAACTGGATGCTTCCTTTTTCCATGGCAGGTTCTTGCTTTATGACCTTCATTTCCACATCTATAGCATATTTCTGTCCCTTTGAAACATTTTCCTAGGTGTTTCTTTCCACATCTTTGAAACATAGGTTTTTGAACACACATACCTTTATGATTATTACCTGTACTTCCGTAGGGATTTGTTTCTTGCATATATGATGCCTTAGAGAAAACTCCAAGGTTTAGGTGGTCAATCATGACTCCAGATAGTTGGTTGAGGATAATCAGAAGAGTTCTCATTGCATCTCCCATATCATTCAGTTGCTTGCTCAAAAAACTGTCACAGTTTCCTTCACATCCACTGTTACTTTGGTGCCTGCTAGATCCAGCCATTTACTAAAACTAAAAAGGTCAGTGTGAGTATATCAACAAAACCATCATGTACTAATGAGGAAGATAAACACTATGATACACTTACTCATTCACTTTATCTAAAACTATGACTCTTTCTGAAATCCTAACCATTATGGTAATTTCACTTATGCTTAAAGAGTACCCTAACCTCTAAAGTTATCTAAACCGACCTCTGATACCAACTATAAGGCCCCAGCCTTAAACCTTACTTAATCTTGAGTTATTACAAGATTACACATTGAGGATCTTTTCAGGTTTAGAGTTTTAGATAATTAGATCATGAAACTTGCATTACATTCCAAATTTAAACAAAGTGGTTACAAAAAGGCAGTATTCATTCTTCCCATCATCGGAAACATATTTAAAATAAAACACGGATTCTTTCTTGACACATCCTTGACACTATCGTCACATCATGTACCTTTCCCTTGACCTATGAAAAGCATTTCAAAAAACTTGGGATGAGCATAAAAAGCTCAGTAAGGGTTATAGTAATATGGAAAGGAAACATGAGTTCATATATACATAAGAATGAAATCATACTTTACCCATAAAACATAGGCATATCAAATCATGAATAAATCATAGAAGACATAAGACATAAATGTAACTTGAGGCATTCATAACATTCTTACGTAGGGAGTAACCCTCTTGGTTACGTTTGGAATACCCATCATAGTATATTCCCTAAAATCTATTCGGAGAAACCTTAACGTTTCACTCCTTCGCGTTACCCAATGCATTGGAGAGCTATAACGGGCTCACCCGCCCTTAGTTTATCACGGAACCACCCGTCTTCATAATAATGCCCAAGAACCATAACATAATAATATCACATAAAACATGCATAAAGGAAACATAACATTTCCACATTTCAATCACAATATAACATTTTAGTATATTGAAATAATGAATCCATTCAAAAAGAAACCATTTCCAAAACCATTTAAAACATTTAATAAAGAGATTTTTGAATCAAAGTGTCCCATACCACCTTGAAGATTAAAACTTTAAACCATTAATATCCATATAAATAAATCCTTAAAACCATTTTGAAAACATGGATATTAATAAGAACAAATAATTAAAACATTTAAAACGATATTTTGGTTAAAGTGGTTTTACCAAAATTAGAGACACTTGAATACAACAATTGAGGAATAACATTTAGTCAGAACTTTATAATATCATGAGAATAAATGGATTCATGATATAATACTACAAATGACAGTATATACACCATATAAGAGTGAATTGGTGTATAACAACAATGAACCCTCAATAGAAATGTCAAATGTGATGAAATCCCTTATAAAGAAGGTATCCTTAAACTAAGGACAAATCAATCTCAAAAATATGTGTGACAAATATAAATACACCCAATATAAGTGGATATTAAGGGTAAAACAATAAAATTTCATTCACACATATTCAATAGATGACATATTCAATGACTACATGTTGAACCCAAAGAAATCAAAATTGGGTTAAAAAGTTCCCTTGACAGCCTAACGGCATCTCATCAAAATGAGTTGATGAGAGATAAAAAGTGTATCTCATCACTTGGACATAAAATTTACATCAATAAGGATATATGAGAACATATCCCAACATAACAATATGTAAATTAAAATACCCAACAAAAGAAGTCTTTTAAAAAAGAGGAGGGTGAAAGGTTCCCTTACCGACTTGGGTATCTTTCAAAACATACACCCCATGAAAGAAGGACAATAGATCATTGATGTAAATACTCATAAACGAAAGTATATTACACAAAGAGTATAATAATGGACAGTACATACAACACTCAATGGAATTTGTGGCAAATGTAGCATAAATCTCATGGGAATAAAAGTGAGATGAAAAATCCCTTATGAAAACTCGGCAGCCTAACGGCGCCACATAAACCTTCCAAAATGGATTGATGAGAGAGAATAGAGTCTCTCATCACATGAACATAAAAATTACAGTAATTTTAATATAAAAGATCATCCCAATAACAAGAAAGATGAGATTTAAAAGGAATGACATAAAAGTGTGTACTTAAAAAGAAAGAGAGGAGTAGGATCCCTTACCTCGGGTCCGACTTGACTCGATCGTTCTTTAATCTCCTGAATAATAAACTTGAGTTAATTTCTAATTCCTTAAGAACCCTTTTTCAAGTTCATTATTACTTTAATATCACTTATTACCATGTCACAAACATTATGTAATCATTTAAGTTAATAATATTTGTTTTGCCGATATTTGGTTCTTAAGTTGAAAGTGGTCTTCTTTCAATTACATGTTGTTCATGTGGCCAAATGTTTATTATATCCTGAATTGTATTCATTATGTAGATATCATATATGTCATATATATCCAGTACATGAATGCATTTATAACATTACATAATCATTTAGAGGTAAGAAATGAAATGCACCGTTCATGGAGACGGTAAGCCGTACGTACGCATGAACGCTACTTTCATTTCTATTTCGTATTTTATAGAATGGAATAATAATGATATAAAGGTATATTATAATTCCAGTATAATATCATATATAATATCATATTTCCATCCTTTATACATCCCACATATGGTATTTAACGAATCAAATCACTTTGAGGGGGCGGTAGTCCGCACTTCCTTAAATGAAGATATCGCGTATACCCATAATGGAAGTCACAAAGGTAAGACAAAAATGAAAAATACCGAAGCATAAATAAAACATAAACATATTATATATCATATATAAAAATAGTGACATCATAATGGCCACCATTGAAGGTGTTAAATGAGTATTGAACAATCATCGTTTCGGGAGGCAGAATTTCACCATCCACGGAAACCGTATGTTCTTTAACCATTTGATGTAGTTGTGTGAGAGTGTAGCTCGAATAAATCTTATAACAACATCCTAGTATATTGAAGATACTGGTGTTGTTACAAAAGAAGTAAATAAAAAGAGTTTAGGGGGTTGGAGAAGCAAAATAAAACAAATGAACATGAGAGAATGAATTACCTTTAAAAGTGTAACTCCTTTTGATTTGAACCTAAAGGCTTCCTTTGAAAGGATTCTGCCCAAAGGGAATCCTCTAGGATGAGGAGAGGGTTGTGGAGAGAGTAAATGGGCAGGGTTTGGCCGAGCCAAAGGCTTGAGGTGTGTGGGAAAAGAGGTAGAGGTGGCGGCCTTTTATAAGAGGAGAGGAGGGGTACTTTTGGAAAGTAAGAAATATTACATTATTTGAAAATGTGTTTCGGTTTCAAAAGGTCCCACATTGATTTTATTCTTGGATAAGGTGACAAGGCATCGAAATACACTCATCCAATTGGTTTTGGCCATGTGTAGGTTGTAGATGTTTCATTATATTTCCATTTTAATTAAATCGTCAAATAATGATGTCATCGCTGCATCATTATTATGTCATAAATAATTTAATTTCTTTAATGTCTAAAAATTATAAAAAAAATACTATGATATAGGAAATCTTTTTAGCTTTCCAATTACTATTTATAATCAAAATTTGGACTTGTATAACCCCACTTAAAAATTGTTTTCGTAAAATAGATTATGTTTGTGTCATTTTCACTTCAACATTAAATAAAAAGTAATTTATGTCATTTCCCAACAAAAGTGGATCCATGGGGTCCCCAAGTTGGCCCATGGCTTGTCTTTGTCGGCCATGACTCACCCAATAGGTGTAGGACAAGTTTCATGGTGTTTTCACATTCTTATAATATCATTTTTACCTTAAACTACACTAATTACCACTAATCGCGATTAAAAACTTAATAAGTTACTATTCACCAAAAAATTATTTTAATCTCATTGAACCACATTTTACTTCTTAATGACAACCATGTATGTCAGATTTTTGAAAATCAAAACACAATTATGGCAAAATTTCATTTAAATGAAAAATCAGTTTTTATAAGTACCACTTAGTAGTTTCACTATTCATCAAAAATTGAAGTTTTTCAGAAAATTACCAAAAATTCACCCTAAGCTATATTTGATATTCTGAATTCAAAAATGAAGTCTATTTTAAAAAATTCAAAACATATTAGTCACATTAATTAATTTAATAATTAATTCCCGCTGTCAGAGCAAATAGCGTGTTTTTATAAAACAATAAGTATCAAAAGATTGACACTAGTTTAAGTCTGATTTCAAAGTGAAATTAATTCCAATGACCACTATTGGATTTAATGGTAAAAATATTTTCTAATTTCACTTTAAAACCAATTAAAAATATTATCTAATCATATAAATAAATTAGATTAAAAAGAGGTTTTGAATTAAAATACAACATTCTACACTATTCATTAAAAAATGAACTTTATCGGAAAAATACCAAAAAATTACACAAAGTAAAATTTGATGTCCCGATTCTTAATGAGAGTTTTATTTGGTCCAAAAGATTGTATAAGAGTGATCAAAAATATATTTAATGGCAGTTCTCCATTAAAAGGCGATAAATGAACCTTTAGTGAAAACTAGGGCATATATGCCTAAAATTGAATTCTTTCCGTATTTTAAGCCTCTATCCTTTATTGGATAAATGTAAAAATATTTAAGTACATATATAATCATATTTTAGTTATTTCTATCCATTCCCGCCAATACAATGGCTACATGTTAACTACCATTTAAAATAATATTATTTTATTATTAGAGTGCAACGTAAGATTCCCAAGAAACTCGTTGTTGCGTGTTGGGTACGCCATCGAGCATAGCGTCCCCTTTAAAGTCATATTAATATTTTATCCACAAATATGGATAAATATGAAAATTTCTATTCTTTATTTACCTGGGGTGTTACATATTTTCTTCCCAAAAATATTATTTTGATTCTAATTTTTTTTCATTTTTTGTTCATTTTATTTTTTTATTAAGAACCCCACATTACAAGAAATTAAAATTATGGAATACAATGGTAAATTTAGTGTTAGATATGAAAGTTATCTAATGGGTAATTTTGGATAAATTTTTCTTGAATAAATTTTGATCAACTGTTCCGTAATAGTATATTATTTTCTAGTTTTTTCTTAATTTCAATGTTAAATTAATAATGAATTAGAATCCATCAAATTAAAATAATTTTGGAATCATTTATTATTTTATGACATTATAGATAAAAAGTCCTTGAAGATGCTGATTTTGGAACCTATGATATATGGATTAAATTTATATAAATAAGAAACCACAACTATGTTTTTTTCTATGATAGTTTAATTGGATTTAGTTACGTCCAATTTGTTAGAGAATAATATGTGACACATGAAATTTTATATTTTATTTGACAAGGATAACCCATATTTAACTATCAAATGAATCATACATCAGTTCATAGGGGAATTAAAATTAATAATATTTAATAATTGGGGAAGATGTGAGTGAATATTTTAGCTCATTGAAGGATCACTTTAAAGCCTTATCATTACTAAATAACACCTATTTTTTGCGTATCCTATAAAGATAGAGTTAAATCCTTCAAAAATTTAAGATGAATCACAGATAAAGGCTGGAATTTCCAAGATAGAAGTAGTTGTCTTAAACCATAGCTGGTTTAGGATGTGATTGAATTATGTAAATTTTGGCATGATCAATTTTAATACCATCAAGAGAGATTATGTTTCCCCAAAAAATCTAACTAATAACTATTAAATGGTCTTTTTTAAATTCCAACACAAGGTTATATGTGACACATCTCTTTAGGACCAAATTGAGTGAATTTAAGAAGGATTAGAATGAATTAATATAAATCGTAAATTCCTCTATAAAAACATTAAAAAAATTATCAATAAATTCAAAAAGGATGATCATCATGAACCTCTTTAATGTAACAATAGTTTTTAAAAGGAAACAAGGAATTATATTCTATGTATATATTTCAAATTTGAAAGTTGAATTTTTTTCTATGTCCCATGGTTTGATTAGTATTAAAAAATATCCACATTAACCTTCAATAAATAAATACTATGACTTTGTGATGAATCTTTATAGAATTTTTTATAGGATGGGATGTGGGTAGGTGTATTTTCTTATATTTATTTTTAATTTTTAATAATTTACATGCACATACCAATTTTTTTCACTTTAGTTGGGACCAATTCTCCATTTTTATAGGTTAAAATAGTTAAGAATTTTTTTTGCACCACTTTAATTAGAGTAACCCACTAACTCTCATAAATTGGGTAGATAATACCAACTTTGAGAATCTTGGTAATCTATTTACTCAAAACCTCAAGTATGAGTTGTTTTAGAATTCATACTGACTATATAATGGGTTTCTATGATTCCCTAAGATATACATGATGTATTTATAGTGAATGATTTATTCTATGTTTGTCTTCCAATTTGTATCTTATAATTTTTTTAACTTCATCTAAGTCGTGGATGAGTTTTTATTGCTCACACATTGTAAATAAAGTTGAAATGATGACACGGTATGATTGAAAATATATTAGGATGGTATAATTCAGTTGTTTAAGAGAAGGTTTGAGGGATGTTTGTTAATTTATTTATGGGAAAAACATGAGAATAGAAGATAGTATTTTAGTTGGTTTCAATTAATTTTTTCCTTATCATCCAAGTAATATTAGTAAATATTAAAGGTAACGTGTGAATTGAGAGTGTCTTTAGGATCAATTAGGTCAATGTATCTGAGATATGATCGGATAATTTCACCCTCACCATTTATTACCTTGTTAATGTGGACACAAATGTTATCATCTCCACTCACATTGGCATAAGATAAGCATAGAGGATCAAGTATCACTTTACTCATAAGAGATTGGTCATAAGTATATATAGAGAAGGAAGTGTGACTCTGTAAAAGATATCAGATAGTATATAAAATGTTTAACTTGAATATTTGGTCACTAAAATACATAGATAATATGCTGGTATGGCCATTGATTTTAGTTTTGGATGTTAGGAGGAAAGGTCTTCCTAGAATGAGAGGAGATCAGAAATAATTTTTATTATCTTCCATGTCAAGGACACTATAACCAACAATTTATTATTAACTCATTATCTCAAACATAATCATTCTCAATTATTCCTTCAAGATAATAAGTTGTTTGATTATCTAATTGGATAACTACAATTATAGGTTGTAAGGTACCAAAAGATAGAATATAGAATATAGACTTTGGAATGAAGTTAATTAGGTATCTTAGGTCAATGAGTGAATCATCAATGTTTGAAATTTAAATTTGGCATGGAACTAAGAAGGTTCAGGGGTATTTTAACTTCATTGAATTGTCTTTTTGAGAGGAAAGAATTTCAATGGTTTTTATTTTACTTTTAAACGTGCAATATTTTCTAAGGAACAATTCATACTTAGAAACGTTTTTGGTAGAATCTGGAATATGGATGTCTTTATGTGCGCCCAATTCCTTATAGGTCATTGCATAATTAGGAACTTCTTTGATGGTATCTATAATATTGACGTTAATTTTGACACATTTGAACATTTATAATATTTTAGTATCTTGTTTAAAATATGTATTATTATTGAATATGGATTTATAAAAATTTATTGGTTTGGTTTTTAATATGAGTGGTGTTGAAGAATTGGTTTGAGATATTTTTATCGGTTATTCATTTTTTAAATTTTAAGTTCAATAGATAGAGTTAGTTTAGAGGTATCAACGTAAGGCATGATGAAGTTATTTCTTGATATGAGTGTAATGGAACTTATAATACCTTTGGAGATGGGTAACGGTTGAGCATGAAGTTTTGAAGAATTTTTCTATTGTTGTTGGATTAGATGGGAAGATAATTGACCAATTTGATTTTTTTGTTCTTTAGGATTGAACTTGTGAATGAGGTAAGTTGTTACATAACAATTTCCCTTAGTTGTTTAAAATATTATTCATATCTAATGTTTGGACTTCCTTGATTATTTTCCTTGGTAAATAAAAAATACTAGTTTTAGAATTGGTAAGACTCACAAGGTAGGTGGAAACTTGGAGGAGGAGGAGGAAGAGGATATATTATTTAATGTTAAGGAAAAAATGAATATAGTTTTTGGAAATTATTATCACCTTTACCATACTTGAATTGGTTTTATTTTTTTAGATATTTAAGTGGGTTGAGATACAAGATGACCATAACTTTAGCCTGTATGGTCCTTCCATCTTGGATTATAGGTAGGAGGGAATGAATCATAGTGGGTTTGGTTTGAATTTTAAATAAACCAACCAACCGATGGAGGGATGGTATTTCACTAAGATAATATAGTATATATCTCAATTGTTTTTAACGAATATGATTTATTATCCAAAAATATTGGACATGTATCTAATGGATGATAAGGTGAGTTATAGATAAGATAATTTTTGAGAGGTTTAGGTAGTTTATATTGTATATAAGAGGTGGTTGGGGATTTGGTATCCACCAACAGTTGTCTTATAAGGCTAGTGGGATCACTTATCTACTCCATCACATTATTTGGAACTATGGTTCAATCCTATGAGATTTTTTCACTCAGGATGGTGATTGAGTATAAAATTTTTATGAGTTTTCATCCCAGTTGCTTATAAGATTATATGAAATTATGTGAGTTTTGTGTACAAGTGATCCAATACTTATAGCATCAAGTTGGGTTCTCTCCATTAATAGTAATCTCTCATATAAGTATTGAAAAATGAGTTACTTATTGATTTGGTGGTGTATGCAATCAGTTCAAATTTTCTTTAACCACTCCTTATATTCTTGAAGTGGTTAATTTGGGAATCGACAGATGCCACAAATTTCATTTCAAATAGATGTAATTTGATAAGTGGGAGACAATTACTCTAAGAAGAGTTACTTTGTTTCATTTATATGATTTTATTGAACTTGAATAGTTGTATTAGAGCCAATAATCATTGAAGTTAGATAGGTTGAATATGAATTATTTTTGTTTTGTTTATTCTTCAAAAAACCATTGAGGATTTATAGTAGAGCATTTTAATTGGAAATATTTTAGGATAAGATGGTTATCCTCACCTACTGGTCTATGGAAATGAGAAAAATTATGAATCAAACCCAATTTGAGTTTGAAATATGGATCAATGTTTGGATATTAAATACCAAGATATTGGTAAAGCATATCAAATAACACAAGTTATTTTATAGTTTTTCCTCTAGTACTGGACATGTCTTGAATAATTAGATGGAAAAATAATGGCTAATGTTTTTTATTATCCCTAATAGTCCTCATATGTTTTTGAAGTGCTTGCTAAATTTTAGGTTCAAAGAAATATGAGGGATTTTTTGGGACATTACAGGGCAGTTATAGACACTCTAAATTTTATTTTTATGTGAGGGGTGTTGATTGTATATGAAAGTGATGTTTTTTATTCAATATAAATTATTTTTTAGTTTCATCCTTTTTATATTGTTTCCCATTTTTTTATTTTTTGGATTTATTTTATTTTATTTTGGAAGTCAATTAGAAACAAACTAATCATTATAGTACCATCCCGTTAAATAATATATTTTAAAGTTTGACAGATTATTTCATATATATTTTCAATGGTTTGATTATATAATTTAATTTTCATAATAGTACTTAGGATAATTCCTCAATGATGATTATATATTTTTTGAATTAGTTATTATCTTTTTCTTTTGAATAGGGGGTGTGAGTTTGCAGAGATTAATTAAAAGAATTGATGATTAGGGGTTGATTTATATTTTTGAAATGGATTAGGGTGAGTTAAGTACTAGGTATATAAGATTATTATATAATTGAGCCTTTAAAAACATTGAATTAAATTAATATCCACTTCATAAGATAATTTTTATCAAAATTCCCAAATTTTTAAGATTTAATACAAGCCTCAAATAGGTTCCAATATTACACAATTTTTTTCAATAGAGGTTTTATTAATACTTGAACCCAATATGTTTTTGGTTTCAATAATACATGTAATCCACATGTTAAATTTTTTTTCATTAAACAATGACATATCTAGTTTAACATAAAAAATGTTAATTTTAAAAAAATTAAATGATAAAAAACTCCCAATTACTTAACATTCCCAAATTTGGACTCATAAAAATGGGAGACTTACTCATACATTATTGTGGTTAGTGATATTGTTATTATTTTTATGTTATTCTGAGGAAAAAAAATATGAAAAAGATAAGAAAATATTTCCTTGTTGAACTCACGCACACAAACGAAAATAAAATAAGACACACATAAGAAGAATTTAATTGGTTAAAAATGTAATGGATTACACTTTAATGTAAACTATTTTGAGAAAAAATATTACACTAAAAATTTTTATGGGTATATTAGAATAATAAAATACTTTTAGTAAAATTATAATAGAATTACAAAAAGACTTATAATGATAGAATAAATCTATTAGAGAAAAAGAGGCAATAGAGAAAGGAGAAGCAGATTATCAAGTTGAGAACTAGAGTTATCAGGTCCTAATCTCTAAACCATGGGTTTTTATTCCAAATATCGTTCAATAATTCTAAAATTCCTTCAGTTTTTAAGGATAAGTGTGAAATGTATTTATAACCCAAGGGGAGGTCTAGTTTCTCATTAAAATTTCCTAACAATTTCCCCCCATTTAACCAATTAAATGGCCCAATATTAAGAAAATTCATTCTAAAAAGTTATTTATATCTATATTGAATATCCTCCCACTATATAAATTGAATATTGAAATTTAATATCCAAATATATGGCTATTTATTTAAACTTTTTGATACACTTATAGAATATTCATTTTCTTTCTAGGTTCCAAGTGTTATTTAAATCAAGACATATAAAATAAATCAATATCAAATCATAATCATCTAAAAATGTGTTCCCTTATGTAATGAATTTTTATAGATTGATTTTTGATCTTTTATAAATGTGTTTTGGGTGATAATTTATTATTATTAACCAATCCTTTAATCCCAAGAATAATTTTTCCTCCATGTTTTGATCTTCTATTGGAATTCATAATGTTTATGTTGGTCCATGTAATTATTTATCCAAGATAAATGGGAATGTTACTAGACCTTTAGAAATTTTTTAATAAATTTTTGAATACGGATTTATCCTTGAAAATAAAACACTTATCCTAATATAATTTCCTTTATAGATTCATTGGGCCTTCTTGTGTGATCCATATAGTCTTTGGAAAAAATAGCCATATCTCCAGTTGAATTAATTGAAGGAATGTTAATTAGTAACACTATAAAATAGGAACCACTTAATTTGGATTAGTATGGTGAAATTTATGATTAATATATAAATTTTTATTGCAAATGGATTAATTTTAATAATGATCCTAATAAATTTCTATGATATAAACATGAACATTGGTAGGAAATTATGTATTTTTTCTAAAAATATCTTATTCTCATAATTTAATTCATGGCATATAGGGAAGGAAATGTAACAAATATTGATGTATGATAATCCTCATGATGTGACTGTGGATCCTTCATTCTGTGTAATCTCATTGAGGCTAAAAGATTTTGTTTGATTCCTTGGTGGTAATAATCAAGCTTACTATATCGATATGGAGGATTCTAAAATCATTATACAAGGAAACCATGTTCCTTATTTTCCGTACATAGAGATTTTTTAATTTATAGAGTGAAAATATATGGAGTTTATTTTTCTATTTAATATCATAGTATGATCCTCTAAATCTCACAAATTTCATCTATATACCTGGGGGATATCTTAAGAATGGACATAATATCCCTCTCCATAGGTGTAATAACATAGGTATGATATATTACCCCATAACATAAATGAAATTTGGTAAATGGGAAATAATTATTATATAGTATTCAACGTTATCTAATGAGAATGTCATCACATTTCATTAGTGTCATCAATGAAAGGGCTTGTCTACCCTTTTCGATGGGAATACCTAAGTAGATAGGTATATCTCTCACAAGAAAGTGGGATCTCATTCTAAATCATATCAAGAAATTAATAAAAGTGAAGGGAATGACATAAAATAAACCATATAAAGGAATAATAAATAAGTATTCCTCACATTATGAATAAAAAATAAGAAGGGTTGGAATAACTACCAACTATATTCCATAACTAGATTAGGTAGGTCTTCACTCACAAATAACCCATTTTTACTTTTAAAATCTATGATACAACCTACCTGAATCCATATCTTTTAAAGGGGGAAGAAAAAATCCCTTATACATTTCTAACAAGCGAATATACCATAGGGTAACTCAGGATCCCAATATAAGTTAACCATTAAGCTAACTCATTTTCATAAAACACATCCCTTATTAAACAGAGGCCATGATATCCTATTCATGGTCTACTATATTATATTTATAAATAAGGGACACCTATCATGGTTCTCCATATCCCTCATCAAATTATTTCATTTGAACCTCATGGTTTTTGGTGAGAATAACATTTAAGGAAAACTCACAGAGTACCAATCACAAACATAATAACATTAAAGGAATAAAATTTAATTTAAAATATATAATTTCTCAGTATAAGGCCCATTAAGTAATGACCACAATGGTTAAAATGAAATGCCTTTCCTAGGGGTCACACTGTGTCATGACACCATGGGTCACAATTCTATGCCTAAGGCCTGGGTCACAGTTTGAATTGATCACTATATTCAATGTGCAAGATTTCTATTTCAATAGAGTAAATAAAATACTGGATCCAAACATTTAAATGTGTAATATTGCTTCATATTACAACCTTTCCCGCTTCAACATGACCACTGCCACTCAATAAGGCCTTCTTGGTGCAATGCATGGGTTATAGTGTGACCTCCATTCAGATGTATAATTTCATCCTAAAACTAGGCCAAATACACAAAAAATGAACCCTAGCATCTATAAAATCCAATAAAATATTAAAACTACCAAAATAAACATGATTTACTTTAAAATTTAAACAAACCTATAACTCAAAATACAAAGTTTTTTACAAAATCCACACTATATGACAACTTGTCATTCAAAGGTGTAACTGAGAACTGTTGATGAAAATATATAACCATCTCAATGACATCTCAACCGTCCAATCCTATTTATCCTCCTAAAAATTCCTGTTTTTTTAATGAACTTATATGAGGGATTCCATATTCATATATTGTATCTTATCACTTTTAATGAAATATAGGATTTGGTTTTTCCTCAAATGATGCATCGAACTCCAGATTGACATCATTAATGATGATCACAAGTGAAGGGTTAGGGTGATATTTTAGGAGATAGATACATGGATTACACATTTCATGGTACACAAACTCTAAGGAAAAACTATTCAGCAAGAAAAGTTATCAACCCTCTCAAAATACATAAAGGGATTAACAAACCTTGTCCCCAACTTCACCTACCTTTGAATATGAATGTTTCATGACCAAGGTGACATCCTTATGAAAACCTACCCACCTTCCTCAAACTATATGGGATGATGTATCCAGAATGATTATGACCATTCCTTACTTAGGACAGTCTACAACTACATCCAGATCTATCCGATATGATACAACATCTACTAAACATGACTCAATCTGATAATAGAAGACTCCCCTTCCCTAACTAGAATATAGGTAATTATAATGGAATACTATAGATGGTCTAAAAATGTTCCTTATAGATTTATTACTAATAACTATTGTTATTAAAAAACAAGGTAAGGATAAGATGAATATTCCCAGATCATATAAAATCAAGGGTTCATTCTTGCAACATGTCATCTAATAGAAAATAACCCACTGAGACTATAACACCCCATTATTATAGTCTGTATTTTCCTTAAAATAAATCTTATGTATTTGTTAGCTTATGGTACACACAAGATAAAACCAAAGGGGAAAATATTTGTTTCATTATGGTATAACATTACAATACAAAATTAAATAATTTTTGAGATAATGAAATGAAATGTAATTAGTTAAACTAATAAAGGAATGAAACCACTAGTCTCCAAAAATACTATAAGGTTGAAATTATAATCATAAAAATATTCCATTAAGATCATATGATCGATGATTTTTATAGAAATTATATAACATTTTAGAAATATGGAAAACATATTTTCAATGAAATTGAAGAATAATATGTATTATTTTATAAATTTATATACTTATTTTTAAATAGAAATATAATATTATCATTTTATATATAGACATCATTTATATAGTAATTAGAAAAATGGTGATATGATATATAAAAATTTGGTATACGATAGTTGATATCCTTGAATCCAACACATACATTGATGTTGTGTATTTTTTAATAATTATTTAAAAATAATATAATTCACATATGTTAAATAATTCGAAAATGAAACAAAATGTTAACACATAATTATAAAAATATATATTTTTCATTACTAATTTTTTTTAAAAGAATGATTTAACAGGGTTATAAAATTAAATGAAATATTATAATACTAATTTATTTATGTAATTTAATATCTGGAATATAAATAATGAATAGTATGTGATTAAAACCATTTAATAGAATGGGTATTCTCAATGAATTGTTTTAAAGTGGAGTATATTTTTTACTTTAATAAATAAAATTGATCACATTTAGTGGATAAGTCTAATAAAATTTTATATGTTAATGTATACACTAATTTATTAACACTCAATTAATTACTAATTTATAAATAATATTTTTATAAAAACGAAACACTTAGAAATCATTTTTCTTTAAAAAGTAGGGGTTTTCTAAATAATTTATTTTTTCTTTTAAATTTTAAAAATTTCATATTTAGAAATTAAATTATAATATATATAGTTAAAATTTTTATTCAACACATTTAAATTATTTAAATAGGTTTATTTAATTTTTTTCTCATATAAATAAACCACCAAGGTAAAATCTAGTCACCATCCCGAAGACAAAAATGAGCTAAAAGGGTTTAATTAAGAAGAAGAGGCCTAAAATATCATAAATAATTATCCTTAATTGAGTGTATGATGGATTTATAGAACTCACGTTATCCCATCTTCATTATTTTACAACATTGGATCCACTTTGCATGTAAATAGTCATTAATTGCACATTAATGAATAAGTATTTATGAAAATACCAATCAAGATCACCTATAAAAGAACCAATTATTTTCCAATATCAAATTACACATTTTATTCATTTTTTTATTAAATATCTACCAGAATAATAATATTAACATGCCTCTAACTTATTTGTTATCTTCTTGTGAGAATAATAAGTACCAAATCCTTTATTTCCTAGAATCTCTATAAGAGGACATTAAAGAATTCAATGTAAGGGTTATGCTCTCCTAAATCATTCCTCATATTACTCTTCATGAACCTATTGTTAAATATTATTTATCAATATAATTTTTTTTTTGAAAATAATTAAACTTCTATAACATTATTTTATTTTATTAAAATAGAGAACGAGGTCACACAGAAACACATAGGAAACAGAAAAAGGAAACAAGGGAATTATGGAAGACTAAAATAATGAAAGAAAAGAAAAACGAATAGGGAATAAATCATTTTCACCCTCAAATGTCAAAATTTGTTGACCATGTGGTATTTTCCTAGCCTTTAATGGAGTTATGAATCATTGTAGAGTATGTTTTGATCATGGAAAAAGGTAAATTAAAGGAAAGACATACCTTAAAACCATTAAATAGAGTTCTCTCCTCTGCCCTGATTAATCCCCCTTGACTATAGAGACAAATGAAAATTATGAGAACTAAGCAATTGTGATCCATGGAAACTCCTCCTCCACACATCATACCAAGGTTACAAGATCCATCCCCCTAGATTTTGAGACAACTATTAGGTGGATTACAATGAAACCATCTTCATTCTATGGGTACCTCGTGTACATCCTGAGTGGAAGGAATCTTTCATATATCCATACAAATCATCATAATGCATTTTATCCTACATCAATATTTGATCAGATAACCCATCTACACTAACAAAAACCTAGACTGAACCTCAATTTCTATAGAAGTACTAAGGCTGCCTTCATTCCACTATAACGACCCAAACATTCATTAATGGGAATCCCTATTGATCTAACTAAATGTGTCATTATGTAAAATGATTATATAAAATGTGAAATTCATTGGTATTATGTTTTTGGATTTTAAAATACCGTTAAGGATTGTAACCGTTGCTAATATAGCCATTTAACACTGATCACATGATTAATATAAATATAGGGCTTTAACAAATACAATTTAATGAGACAATGAAAGTGATGGCCTCCTCTAGTAGACTTTCCCCATACGACGCCCATTTTTTAGAGCTTGGAAAGGAGGTGGCATTATTGAGATTCACTCTTGAACAATCCCAAGCTGATCATGAACACATTAATCTCGAGAGGAACAAACTATAGGAGAAATGGAAGTTAATAGAGATTACCACTTGGGAAATGCTATCCGAGCCACCCCAATAGTCTGTCACCATCGCGCACATTACCCTTCATTCTTATGCGGGTTTTATAAAGGGTTATGTAATAATACCTTAGCACTATGAATATGTACATTATTTTGTATATAATAATTAATATACATTAATTTTATTATTGTTACTTTGTGAATTGTTTTTAATGAACAAATAATATTTTTATCTAATATTCAACTAAGAAATCAATTTTGATTAATTAATATTTTTTTGAATTAAATAATATTATAATAAAATAATAATATTATTAAATAACTTTTTTATTAAATATATATTATTGTATAATTTTATGAATGCAATTGTAATTTTTATTAAGGTTTGAAAGTTATTTTTGTCAAAAACCATGAATTTTTTATAAATGATGGTTTTTATTTTAAAAGTAAAAATTCATAGTTTTAGAAAATTATTTAGATAAAATGAATATTATTTTTAGAATCAGGATGTCGAAATTATCTAACGATGATTTTTTCATAATTTTCTAAGAAGGTCAAATTTTTGGGTAAAAAGTAAATACTGTTTAAATATATAATGTGTTTTATGACATCATAATGACACAATAGTAATTTAATAAAATACTATAAATGATACGTTCGGCCAATATATTCTTTATCATTAAAATAATGTGATTTTAGGTTTGTTTTATTTATTTCACAAAACATTAGTGGACCCTCCAAGAGTTATAAAACATTTTGTCTTTTTAAATTGTTTTCTTTGAGAGTGTGACTCACCTCCACATAATCACCCTCAATATTTTAAGAAGTTAGGACATTGGCCTTATAAAATACTGTTTTACACTCCCCTTTGGAAAAAACTATGGGCAAAAACCATGGGCTGGTTGTGGTATTGATTAGTTTAATGTGTGGTGACCGAAACCTAAATATTAAAGAATTCCCTCTCCTTTCCTATATAAACCTACCCAAGCTCCCACTTCCTTTTCACTCAAAGCCATTGGAGTTCGACCAAAACCTACCCTAATCTCTCTAGAATCCTCCCAAGGTGCCCCAATCTCCCAGGAATCTTCTCTCAAGCCTCTCCCAGGACTTTGTGATCACACTTCCAAGTAAGGGATTTCCTCTTTTCTCATTTATGTCTCAATTTCATTATTTTATGACCTTTTCTTTCAATTATAAATGTTGGGGTATGATTTAAACCATCCCCAATACTGCCCTATTTATGTTTTAATGATGATATACCACTTTATATATCATTAATTACCCCTCATGTACACCCATTACCACACCAAAATTCCGTAAGGAATCTCTCTCTACTCATTTACATTCAAGCTATTCTTTTGTATTGTGAATATAAATTTTATTAATTATGTTGGGAAATGTATATATATGACCCCCTTAATGTCCACTTCTTGGGTATATTATGAGACACCCATTTATTTCTCATCAACCATTTTTATGAATTTCTATTTCACGCTGTTACGCTGCTGAAATTACACCACAATTTTCCAAGCCAATGTCATTGTGTAGTGAATACCATGCCCATTTACCTATCAAGGGTATTCAACTTTATTCACATTTACTTATTGATTATAGTGTTTCATATATTAATTCCAAATTTCCTTTATCGTGGAATAAATGACGACGTTTACTGAATCCATGTTATAGGATCCATGTTGCAAATTTATGCATGAAATGAAATGTTTAAGTAGGGTGTTCCCTGATAGCGCTACAATGCATTGGGTGAAGATTAGTATCATGATATGTAAAGTGAAATGAGGGTTTCCTCTTTCTAATTCAAGTGAAATTAGGGATTAATAATGATCCATGTGTAATGATCCTTGGCTCATGCTAAAATCAGGTTAAATGTTGTTGCCACATTTCCATATGAAGATTATCATGCTTTATCAAGCCATTATGTTAATGTTTCTCTTGTGCTCCATTGATATGACTACTGTCTAACATGTACTGTATTCCTTATGTTATTCCAGGTTTTTTCCCTTTCTTGTCTTTATATCTCACTCTTTTATCATGCATGTACTCAGGTTATTCTATGCAAGGATAATTATGAGGTAAAGTAGTGGTCAGGTAAAGGAAGTTTTCAATAAAGATGTTGTATTTCATGTTTTAAGTTGTTATGAAATGATTATATGCCCGAAATACACTAGAACTCTCGATATTCTATGTTGTATCAAGTGAATTTTATGTAATAAATCATGTTTAAGTGTTAAATAAATGACCAGGGTTGTCATAGCACACTTTATTTCTTACATTACAAACATTCCAACATCCCACAACCATTGGCATAGTCTACACCTCATGTTTCTGATTGTTCAAGAGAACACCATGAATACAATTTTAGAGAAAATTAAATCCTATGACATGATAAATATCGAGCCCAATAATGATACCCAAAAAGGATAACACAATTGAATCCAAATCACTAGAAAACAAAAAGTGTTACATCAATTCAATAGTGTCTTTCCCACAACACCAACATTATAAAATGATATAAACACCCTTCATACATATCAATTCGTTTTTAGAAGTGATATCAATTCTACAAAAGATAGTTAAATTATGAGCTTATTTTAGATATTCCAATAAAACATATTAAACATATAGTTTGATGACATTGGTGTGAAACCTTCTTGATAAGATATCAATAAAAAGTGATTATATTACATATTGAGAATTTATATATGGTTATTGTAATTGTGACATTTATTTTTTCTTCTATGTATTATTGACTCTTTTCTTGACAGTAATATTGTAATTTAGGAATTCCATCCTAATTCCACCAATGAAGAATCCTATAGGGTCACACACAAAGTATTCCCATTAACTACTATAAATATGGAATTTAACAGTCCTAGGAGGAAACCTCATCTATGCTTTCAAGTAACTAACAATCTAGGTAATATTAAAAAAAGGCCTTTACTAATGATTATTAAAAGGAGAACTTTATCAACTCTTTTTTTTTCAGAACTGATAAAGTGTTCCATTTATCATTTATTTTTATAGGTTTTGATAAATTTTGGCTTTTATGAGTGCCTAGATTATCAGCGTTTTGAAACCACAAATAAAATATTGACTTTTGATTAGTTTTTATGCGCTAGCACTTCTACTCCCAAAACCTTCATCAGTTCTAGAAACCCCTTTGTAAGTGCTTATGAGAACCCCCACCCCTTCATCAAGACTACACACCCTATTTATTAGTGATTTTGACATCCCTCCCTAGCATTAGAGGGTGCTTAGAAAAAGGTCAGTAAGACTCTCTTAAACAAATCTAAAAGTCCATATAATAAATCCATTCCCCCACTGAAAGCGTGTAGTAAAACTCTATTAAAATAAGTTGAAAATACATCAAATATTTTAAACATAGTTTATCCCAACTTAAAAAATTAGTTTTGGAGGCCTTTTGATCATTTTGTGCCCTGAAAAAAGTGACTAGGCTAACCCATGTCACCAAGGCATACATCTCTTCACATGCTTCAATTTGGAATGTAGTAGATCCCAAATAAGGACCTGGATCAATGGTTTTGGCTATTTAAAGTTCAGGTAATGTTTTCAACATATCTGAGACCATTCATTAATTTATTTTATTTTTATGTCATCCATTTTTTATTGAATGACTATTACTCGATGACAAATATCAAAGTTCTAATTAATGTAATTTCATAATTAATTTATAATCCATTTTAACTAAATATCTTATATACTAAGAGTAAATTCATATTTATAATTATCTAAATGATTTTTAAAAATATATATTATATATATATCAATATTAATATACAAATATACAAATATATTTCTCTTATTGAAATAAATATTTACCCTTATTTAGCACTATTAATAAATAACCGATAAATCCCCCCTTTTCAATTCTTTTTTTACTAGTGATGATAAAGGACCTGACCTTTATTAGTGATTTTTTAGTAGTGCTGATAATGGTAACCCCTTTATAAGTGATTTTTTATTAGTACTATGAAAATTCCCTCTTTATTAGTATTTTTTTGTAGCACTAATAAAGGTCCACCCCATTACCATTACTTTTTTTTGTTAGTGATGATAAAGGACTCCATTGATTATCAATTTTTAGAACTTATAAAGAATCTCCTTTATCAGTTCATTTTTATTAGCAATGATAAAGGGCCCTCTTTATCAACAATTTTTTTAGTGCTGATAAAGATCCCCCTTTATGAGCACTAAGAAAAATCATAGATAATAACCCCCTTTATAAGATTTTTTCTGAGTGCTGATAAAGCCTAACACTGGATAAACCCAAATTTGTAGTAGTAATTTATCTTAATTAAATATTATTTATATATAAGAGTTAGAATAAATATTATTCTACATGCCCTGAAGAAGTATTTATCTAGTATTAATTGATTTCAAATATTAAATAATTATTTATTCAAAAAGTTATTATTTATTTATATGAATCTATAATATTTATTTGTCTCTTAATATTAACAAGGTAATAAATTAATAATTAATTATTGGATAAATAATTTATGATATTACAATAACAATAAAAATATTTATTCTTTATACGATAAATAGAATATTAATTCATTTATTGAATTGGTAATATTTATTTAATTCTTTATCTCAATGTTATATAAATATTGAGGAGGACAGGCTGACCAAATTTTCTCCAATGAAAAATATTTATTTACCCAAATATAAATAACATTTATATTTTCATGGGTTAGTGAACACTATGAAAAAAATAATATTATTTAATATGGCTTGTAATTCTTTTTTGGGTTAAAAATATTATTAATGAAAATTTCGTAATCGACTAATATGAAAGATTAACACCAGGTCTATAAATAGAAAATTTTGAGAATTTTGAGAGGTTGGTCATTTGCACAACATTATCCTCCTTAGAGAGTTATATCTTAATAAAGACCAAGTCAAGGGTTTTATCCTAAACCAAATAGATTTTATCATCCTCATTATTTACTCTAAAATTTGAGTGATCATGTGGCAATCCTTTCAGATAATAGGGATCATGGTATCGATCAAGGGAGTGACACAAGATGACCAATACCGAAATACTAGTACCCGAAGTACCATAAAAAATGTTATGAGTTCATGGGGTCATGTTTTGTTCATCAATAGTGGGTATATACTTTGGTTCCTCATCAACACAATGAAAATAATATCAAATAATGTTAAGATAACCAATAATTATATCAATTAAATAACACAAGATTGATTCATTTATTATTTTTATTAAATTAATTATAAATTAACATGAAATGATACCCTTGGGGTTCCAGTGAAAATATTTGTGATTATTTTTCAAAAAATATTATTTTATCATGTAGTTCACATCGTATATATTGTGGATGATTCTTTGAAGCTGATTTTGTTTGAGTTAATCAAAGGTTTTATAGGAAGTTCCACTGTATCAGAAACCATCAAGTGATATCAAAGATATCATGTTAAATTTATAAATAATTATTTATTTTTGATCCTTTGTCTGTTTAAAAGTTAATTTTCTTTTCAATAAATTCATTATTTTAATCTTTTTATTGATATAATTTATTATAGTTTTTATTTCACACTCATATAGCCCACATATGTTAATTTAATATGAAGAAAATCAAAAGAAACTTCTACATGTGGCACATGGTTTGCTGGGTTACACAGTATAAAACTCATCAACAGATCAAACAATTCCACAGAGGGTGATGATCGTGTGGTCAACAGAAGAAAATAAATAAATTAGATCATATATGATATAATTAATTTATACATAGTGAATTTAATACCCACACAATTCAATTAATATATACATGATTTAATTAATTTATACACAGTGTAATTTATTTACATGCTATCTAATTAATTAACTTGCGATGTAATTAATTCATATTCACGTAATTAATTCACATGATTTATAATTGATTCACATTCATTATAATTAATTTAAAAATAGAGTAATTAATTCTCCTTCCCTGTAATTAATTAACATATAGGTTAATTAATGCACATGCATTGTAATCAATACAGAAATAGTATAATTTATTTTCATGCGATTTAATTGATATATATGCTTGTAATTAATTCACATGCAATTTAATTAAATCCACATGACATTATGAATTAATATTTTTTTTATTAAAAATACATTCCAAGACAATATGTATACCATATCAATTAATTTATTCCAAAAAAATAAAAATTATTTTATTTTGTCCATTAACCACATAATTATGTCTTCTATGTTTCATTTATTAAATCATACATTCCATATCAAACATTTTATAGAATATTAAATACTTAATTAATTTCCATGAAAACATGGAATTAAAATCTATGTACGGTATTTATATAATACATACTTCACATGCATTAAATAAGTACATCTTGTGTAATTTTCAAATGACCCACGTATAATTTATTGAAAGTATATGTCATTAAATTACATTATATTACATGTATGTGATATGATGTGTGAGCTCACTATATAAAAAAAGGACCACTCTAAATATTTTAGATGGGTAGAAAAAATATTTTATAAAATTAATATCTGTACACTTAATTAAATTTTAAATAAAATTAATTAATTAATTATTTTAATATCTAAACATATGGCTTTCTCTAGGATTTCTTAGATTATTATCAAGATAAAATAAATTAATTTATTAACCCGAAAATTAATCTTATTAATTAACATGCGTTTTAGATTAATAAAAGAACAAATTTAAATGAAAACTAACTAGTTATTTTAAATACAAATTTTCTATACTTTTTGATGATCATGAGCTTTGACTGACCAATGAATGTGCATGATTTCTTTTAATTTAATTATTCCATGGGGTTCTTGAGATTTTTTTATTAAATTATATTAATGGCCTATGATTAACATCCTTTTTATTATGTATTGGCCTACATTCCCCCAACTTCTTTTATGTAAAACCCATTTCCTCGTTCCATTCACCCAAGCATGAATTAAAATAATTATAAGAAAAAAGCTCCTAGGTTAAGGGAGTTAGTTCAAGATAGATCCAAGGTGAAAAGAAACTGAGGAGATATAAAATATTGAGGTGGAATGCAGCAAAATCCAGTAAAGACTGGCTCAAAAAAGTTTCACCTAGGATCAATGGTTTGTTTATTGTCTACTTAATAAACAATCTGTTAGTTAAATATCATGATCATGCCATATTTTATTTATTTTTATCCAGTATATTACATAATTTGTTATTTCAATAAAAGATCTTTATCACACATTTAATATATTAATGTGAAACTATGGAATTAAAATAAATGGAGTATGGATAAATATTTTGGCAACACATTGTTAATCACTTAATTATATTCCACTTAATATTAATAATAAATTTAAATGGATAAATTAATAATGAATATCTATAATAAAAAAACCCTCAATCAAATATTATAGAAGACTACACATTATATTACTATATTTACAATGAAACTATAGAATTATGTGTTTGAATGACCCTTGTCTAGACACATACTTTTATAAAGGACTTATAATAATCGTTTTGGGTTGACTTAACCAAGTTAACATCAATAGGAGTATCCCTTTCTTGAGTTTATATATCTTATAGGTATTTGTGGAAGAAATTTGGTTCAGTATTTCATTAGGGAGTCAACTTTATAGATCCAGGAGCTGAGGACCTATAGTTGGAAAGATCGCCTACCTAAATACCTTTGGGTAATTGACGTGGCCCTTACACGGGTAATGAGAAAAAATATCTTAACCACTTGAATTTATAAACAGTAAGAAATTCCATGTTCAATGGAGAGGGCTATTGAAATGTGATAAAATATTAGAATACTTAGGGAAATAATCAAAATATTTTATATCACTTACTTTATTATTAATTAAATAAATAGTATTATCCATTTTAGTCATTTTAAAAAGGGAAAGTGAAACAATAAAAATATTGTGATCCTTTTTTAACTCAGGTAATTTTCTTAGAGGCATAAATTTCATAGACTAACATAAACGTTTTACATTGTATTTATTTCAGATAATTTTTACTATGTGTTAGAATTATCTAAAGTTAATCAGCTTCCTACCAAGAAGAGGTGGAAACGGATTCCTGCAAAAGATATATAGTCAGTGATTCATCCATGATATCTTATATTTCATATCTTCCGAAAAATAAAGAGAGGCTTGAAGATAAATGTGATTCTCCTTAAACTATTTTAGTGTAATCTAGAAATTAGGTGCTTATCTTTTAATCTTATATCCAAGGATGAAAGTACATTGTTTAAATTTATTATTGAATTTAGATAATATATTCTCAATAAATATCTTGTTATCTTTATTATCACTATTTTTTTATTTATTCATCCATGACTATGTGAATAGTTTAGAAAATCCTCATAAATTCTTTTGCTTATACTTCACTCAAAAATAAGGTTTTGTGGAATCTTATTTCTTCAATAGTTAGGGTCAAAAGAAGGAGAGTGAAGTTTGAAAATTCCATGTAATTTTAAATGTAATAGATTCCTTACAACATATTTCAAATATAAAAATGATTAGAAGTAAGGTAAATGAACATGTGGCTATTTACATTTCATGTGGAAAGAAACAATTATTAGAATAATTGTTATAAATTAATGTAAAAATAGTGATAATATTTTAGAACATTCATCATTAAATATAATATTTCCATTATAATTATAGTAAATTTAAAACCATATGTTTTACATATATTATGAAATATTGGAAATATTATAATAACTGGGTTTAATTATCCCTGAATATGAGAAAGGGATTAGTGAAGATAAAAAAATTCCAAATTTTCATAATAGATTTTTTGAGTTTGCAATGTGTGTTACCATAAATTTTATCTCTATACCTCACTAAACACAACGAGGAATTATTTCACATTGGGAATAATTTTAATTATGATAATTTATACTAAAATAATGGTTCAATAACTCCTAAATCAAAGATATCCGTTTACCTTAATTTTTAAAATAAAATATAAAAATCTCAACTAATTGTGGAATGAAAAACATTTATTAAATAAAACTAAAATTATTTGACTAATTTATTCATATAAAAGTGTTTTAGTCTCCATTGATATAGGATTCTAGAAATGATAACAAAGTAATTATAAGTTTTTAGAGAAATAAATGATTATAAGTTAAGGTATTCTATAATGAATTTATATTTAGTTTAATAAGGCCACATGAACTATTCTAAAGCTCAAACTAAATTCTTATACTTCAATGATATTTCTTTAATTTATTGAAATACTCAAAAAAATAAATGAGTTAACTTAGTAATGATGGAGGAATATGTGAGATGGATTGTTAGAGAAAATCTTATCTAGTAATTATTGAACGTATATGTGGAGTAAATATATACCAAAACCCACATTTCCATTTACACATAAATATAGATATGGAAGTAAAATTAAGATCAATGATAAATTTTTTATGTTTTATACATCATCCATAATTTCTTCTAGGACAAGTTATTCAAATAGAAGTGAAACAACTAACCATTTGTATACTATATTAACTAAAGAATATTATATGAATTGTGATATGGTAGGAATATTTTAGAACATAATATCCAGTGTTTCTTGAAAATCATATAATAAAAGATGGTTTTATCTAAAATTTAATATCAAAAACTCAGTTAATAATCTTATAACCACTAATTGTACTAACATAAAGTCAAGATCAAATATGTTTTTATAAAATAAACCTATATCTTTAAGAATAGTTGGAGTAGAATTAAATTATTAGGGTTAAGTATTTGGATGAACTTGAGTTACAATAGGAATGTTGTAATACACATAGATCAATGGGAAGAGTCATTCTATAGACATATACATCATAGGAAATGAAAAAAAAGGAATTTTATGTTTACAGTGGTGGGTAGTATATATATTATTCTTTTTGAATATTGATCCAAAAAATAAATAATAAATGGAATCATGATAAGATTGATGGGCATGATTTCAGTAATGGATAACATGTGTCAAGATTTGGAGACTCTTCATTTTTTAATATTTGATATTATTGGTGAGTATTCCAGAGAAGCTTTATATGGAAGGTATATATTGGTACCATGAATTAATTATTTATAAATGGATGTTTTAGTCTATGAAAAAAACTATACACCAATCATCATGACTGAAATACAATTGAATCCTATTTTTCAAAGCATCCTTATGTAATCATCATATTGGGATATTGATTATCATGGCCACATTATTTAGAAGAAACCTTATAGAATATATATATATATATGATGTGATAAAATAGATAAACTATGTATATATCTATGTGTAATAATAAAAAAGGGTATATGACATCAATATATTACAATAAGATTTACATGACACATTAATAAATTTATTGTTAAATTACGTATAGTGATTAGTGACTATTTATTTAGAAAAAAGGAGTTTCATGTGTCACTAATTGGTTAGTGGGGTTACCATTAGTATTTAGGTATATAATTTTATAACATACAAAAATGTTATGTCTTAATAGTTATTAATAATAAAGAATGAATTTCTCTAAGAAATATTTAAATTTGAAACTATGTTCAAGGGAAAAGATCTACAAAAATAGATCCATGAGTTTTCTAAATCTATTCATAGTGTATATACAGAAAATATCAAAAAATAAAAGTTGAAATAATTAAAGACAAAATTTTTAGTGGTATATTATACTTATAATAAATCTTTCATGGTTGTAGGAGGAGAAAATTGAGATTAAAATAATTTCGAAAGCCTATGTGCTAGTAATTTATTTATTATTCAATGATATATACTGATCTATTATATTACTAATTCATTATCTATAATAGGTGAATATCGAATAGATATAATATAAATACACCAACTTATAGTTAAAAACATCCAATATTACTTAGAGAAGTAGAGGTTGATAATTTCCTGGTGTTTGGAGAAGTGGGAATACTAGTGATCAAGGGAATTAAACTCTTGCATTCATTTAGGTCAATTTGATCTAGTATCACAGTAATGCTAAGGTAATAGGAAAGAAAATTTTGTTACTGCTATTGGTTTCCATATCTATAATATATTAGTATATTGTAGATTCTGATGTATCTTTAGAATCATTTAAGAATTGTCCTATTTGAAATTTGTGTTATACCAAAATTTGAAATTTTTATCATTATAATGATAAGTTTAAGTCCTCCCTTCCATTCAGGCATTGGAATTCAAGATAATTTTGAATATTTAATTAGTGGAGGGGATAAATTTTTAACAGGGTTCCAGAATTTAGTTTCAAAGGGTTTACATCCTCAAACATGTATTTTCAAACAATAAATGGGTGGATTTGAAAGTAGTCGAGAACATGATAGAGAATTAAGGAAGGGTCGGGTTGGATAATTAAAAATTAGAGCTAACCAACAATCAACCAATGGTGTCTGGAATTAGTAAAAACTACTTCATATAGCCACAAGATATCTAGTGTTCATCACTAGTAGACTGTTGGACTTTTTGAGGTGGCAAATTACAATATATCCTCAGGTTTTTGATGGGGGATCCCCTGATTTTACATTTTTAAGTGAACGTGACTCACATCATCCCTCTCTCTTGCTTTCTTCATCACCTAATGGTATTATGGGTGTTTTAGCTGTATTTTATGTGATTCAAGGTATTTATTCTCCATCCTTGAATTTTTATGACCCCTTATTCCTCCCCGTTAATTTTTATGTTCATTAATTTAGTTTTCATTTAAAATTCCACTGGAGAAGGTAGAATCACCATATTATCCTGGAAATATCATGTGTATTACATATAAGTGATCACATGATGATGTATTCCTACCATCACACATCATTCCAATAGATTTATTCTTCACCACCCATTATATTAGTATTTTTGTTTAAAATAAATTTTTTATAGAAATAATATTAGCACTACAGGTTAGGTATTTTTCTGGGAATGTGGCCTAGCGTATTCCATGAATTATTAAAAAGAATTTGGTAAGGGATTCAATGTAGTGGGAGAAAATGGTAGTTTCTTCCATTCTTAGTCCATTTTTAAGTTTAGTTTTCAATTAATTATAGTTGATATAATTAAAATTTTACGATTTTTTGGTGTGAGTTTGGAGTTGAAAGTGTGAAAGAGAGGAATTTTTAATATATGCGTATTGTAAATAATAAAATAATATATTCTCATGAAAGTAGTAGGAAAAGATAAGTATATTATATGGTCCAAAAATTTTCACATATTCATATACATATTTTGAATTGCACATGAGGGTAGTTTCACTTATTTCCATGTAATGACCATACAAATTAATTTAACATTCTTAAAATTTTATTTATATTTTTTGACACACATTGAAATTCCATGATACATATGGAATTTGGTTCATAGAGGAAAACCTTGGTAATTATTTGACATTGAAAATTAGTTAATTAAATGGAGATCCTTCTCATTTAAATGCGTAATATGGGTTTTAGATTTAAGCGATGGTTGTGAAATATAATTTCACAATCATATATATGTTTAATATAGTTGGAACCTTATATAAATAATTTAGTTGTTTGTTAATTATGGAAATGTGAAAAAATACATTTTGAAATGTTATTTGGTAATAAAAATTTCTAATGATATTTTTGGGAAATGGTAAATTAACTTGGTTTTTAAAATAGGAATGTGAAATCTTAATGATGATTTTTTTTTGTATTTTTAGAATTTTTTATTTGGAAATTTAATCTTGAAATATTAAATAGAAATGGTATTTTTTAAATAAGATTGGAAGTGGTAAATTGACTTTAATATTGAAACTGGTATTTCATAAAAGGGTTTTGGGTAATGGGAAATAGAAATGTTTTGGAAAAGAAAATTTTAAATGATCCCCTATTCTTTATAATTGTTTGTTTCATACTATAGAAATGATGCGCGATTAAGTTTTATTTTTTATATATCATTAGTTAAGTGCGAATGTTCTTCAATTAAATTAAAAAAATTTACTCCTAGTTGTATTTTTTGGACCCAAAGGGAATCTAGACACTAGGTGGGTTTGGTTATTCCCTATTAAACTATTATCTTGAGGTTGTGATATGTCTCCACAAAAATTATTTTCTTGTTTACCTTATGGGTTATAAATATATTAAGATTGGGAAGGGTAGTTGATTTTAAATATAGATTTGTGGAACAAGAGTATGCAGTTGGATTTTATATGTTGGATTCTATGTGTTTTAGAACATGGGTAAGAGTTCCACCCATAAGAAGTGGATTATGTGATGATTTAACTATGGGGATAGGTGTGAGTGACTAGTTATATTTATAATGTGGATGATAATATTTTTTATTTAGTGAGTTTAGTTATCTAAGGGGACTGCGAGATAGGTTACCATGACGTTTTAGATGTGTAAGGTATGAGTAGATACTTCGATGTTTGGGATCTATGCACATATTGTGAAATCAAGGTTTTAAAAAATGAATCGTAATAACTTGGGTATTTTATATGAATAATTACTTTGAGTGCTTTTGTTTTTGTTATGAGTCTAGTTTCCAAGTTGAATGATATTTTAGATACCTCATCCTTCTATAACTAAATCAATCTTATCATGGCAATTGGTTTTGGACTTGAGTGGATATGTCTAGGGAAGATAAATCATAAGTAAGTGATTTCAATCATGAAATGATTTTTGAGATGAGGGTTGGTGGTGTACTAATACTTGACCCAAGAGATGTCAATATGGATGGATTAAAGCATAGAGGATGACTCAGATTTGATAGAATTGACATGCCCAGAGGAAAGGTTTGGAGCTTAAATGGGATTATCAGCCTAGAAACTATAATAAATGACTCATGGATTCATTATTTTATTTAGTAAATCTTCATTGGGGAGAATGGGATCCAATAGGTCTTGATGAGATCAAGGTAGAAAATGTGTGCTATAGATACATGATGCCATTTGGGATATGTTATAGGGTGTCCTAGAAGAAAGAACAAGTTGATTTTTAGTGAGATCAAGGAATTGAATTCTGAATTTTTGTGGGGACTATTTTTTCTTGGACCAGAAAATAGAGAATAAACATTTTATTGAAAAATCTTTTATGTCTTAGAGAATCTCTAGTGGGGTTGTGGTGGTAGTTCCACGATGAGGTTAATACATGAATATGTGGTTGGATTTTGTTGGGGATATAAGGATATTCTAGTGGTGAACAACTCTGAAAGTGAGATGACTATGTTGTTCATGGTACATGGTGGTAGGTAGGATTGGGTTTTAAAGAAAATATATAATTCCCATTCTCTAAAGGTAAATACATAATGAATACATTTGTATTGGAGTGCAGTGGAACAAATGATCCAGTTTGAACATGACTAAGGTTTAAAGGGTTAATTTATACATTGAACATGGATCAGAATATTAAGACATGTTTTTAAATTTTTTATTATTGATGATTTACTAAAGGATCAATATAAGTGAATCCATATGGTTGGGAGTTCACCAATAGTCATTAAAGAGAGAGGTAGTTATTATGGAACATTTGTCTGTGAATGACTTGGCTACAATTATCTAATGTCAAGAATGGGTAGTGGTAGATGCTTTCTTTTTTCACGAAGGTGAGAGAGAGAAAACCATGCGTAATATTTTAGTTTAGTGATGAATGGATCTTGGACCATGATTTTTGGGAATTACTTCAATGAATCAATGATAATGAAACTCATATAGTAGGGAGAAATATATCAGTATCATGTGTACAACCCTTGTGCTGGAAGGGATGTAGGCTTATAGAACTGAAATTGGAGTGGTTATGGAGGCATCAAGATACTGGTGAGGAATAAATTATATTCATTCATGGATTCCTTAGATAATTCCAAGTAGAAAAATAAGATGCAATGGAGGATTAGGAATGATAATTGGCTTCATGCTTGAGATGGTTTCATGTTAATCTGAGGGTTCTAGTATTGAATGTGTTTGGAGTGTGGGAGGACTCAAGAAATGGTTTTGGGTATTTAATGATCTAACCATGGGACATCACATAGAGTATGGAATGGATTCTTATGTGCATGTTCAGGTGCTCATAGGATTCCTCCAGAAGTGAACCCATCATAATTATGTTACTTTTTAATGCATTAGTAGTTGGGTTCAAGTGTTTTCAAATGCGATGACCAAGGATAGTTCAAAATTAATTCATATATGGAATTGGATGTAGTGAGTTTCAAACCAAATATGGTGTGTCATTTTAGAAATGACATATGTGTTTTGGGAATAAAAATGGGATTTTCAATGATATTCCTATATATTACTATCTTTCTTATGGATGGTAGTGATGTGTACATCCCAGTTTGGAATTTTGTGATGAGAATGAGAACAAATGTTTAATTTTTGTTAACATTTATGTTAACTTAAGTTGAATTAAAAACAACCCTAGGAACATAATTAGAACAGATGAGTGTTGTTTTGATAGAAAATTTCAATGCCAGATGAATTAAAGAATCAGTATTGGTGAATTTAATATGAATCTATTGTTGTTGAGAACCATTGAAATGCCATGTGTTGGGGTTAATAAAACATACATGTTTTAGAGAATATGGTCTTGGGTAAGTGAAATATCAGTGTTTCAATTATGAAAATAGGTGTTGGTTTGAGTTTATTTATTAGAGATACTTCAATTGGAGGTTTTACCTTTTATTTGATTCAGGAGTTTGAGAAAGGAATAATCTCATTTTGAATTGAAATGGTGACTGGCATTGGTCCAGAGATGAATATGGGTGATAAGGAGGATGTCTCAGGGATTAGAAATGTTATAGTGGGAGTTTGTAATGCTTTAAATTTATATGTGTTTTGAAATTAAAGATAGTTTGAATTCTGAATTTATGGATGGGAAAGATTTTTAACTAAGAATGGGAATTGAATTATGAGGGGTTGAGAACCTCAAAATGGTGTATTTAAACATTGAAAAGGGTATTGGTAAGTAACTAAGATATTGAGGGAGAATTTATGAAGGGATAGGGTGGATTTTGGAAAACATCAATAGGCAACTAACGAGTTGTCATGCTTTTGAAATGGGGAAATTACATTAATTTCCCCTTTGGGTTTTGAGGGGTAACCCCCTATTTTCTGTTTTTGTGTGCACTAACCCCAGTATCCCTTCTGCCTTCATCCTTCAATTACACTTGGTATTAGGTGTATTTTGTGGTAATTATTTGGTGATTCAAGGTATGAATTTTCCTCCTCAAACTTCCTATTATCCTGTCCTTTATCCTCTCTAATTTTTATTCATTTGTTTTAAGTTTCATTTTAAATTCCCAAAAATCATTGTGGAATCACCCAATTCACTTGTGGGTTTCATACGAATTTCATATAGGAGATCCTATTATGATGTCTACCCATCATCACATGTTGTTTTGTTGGAGGTATGTTGGGATGATAATTTTATAAGGGGTTTTCCGTAAAAATTAATTTGGTTTGATAATTTTATTGACACTAATGGTAAGGGAATTTTCTTAGAATGAGGTTGAGGGTACACCATAGGTAATCAGTATGCATTTGGATATGTCCATGGTCAAGTTAGTACATCAAGTGGGTTCTTTGTCACTTATTCCATTTTTGATTTTATGTGATAATTAATTATAATTTACTATAATTATTTTTTGAGCTATTTTAGTGTGTGTTAATAGAGAGAAGTTTGGGTGAGGGCTTGGGTATAGAACATTCATATAGTTCTTAGGTAAAAACTTATGGTTCATGAAATGGCACAAAAATATCTCTTATGGTAGGTGGCCCCTAAATTTCCCCATAGTATTGAATATTTTTTTAGTGTGTGTGATTTTGAATTCACCAGTTTACTGAGTGATGACCATAAAAATTAATTAAATTTTATTAAAATTGAAATTTTCATTATTTTAAACCCTTTGAAAAACCTTTATCCTTATATAATGTGGTTCATTGTGGAGCTCCTTTGTAATTATTTGACCTTATAAACTGAATAATTAAACGGTAAGAATTCCCTTTTAAGTTATTTAATGGCGTTTTATATTTAACAAATGGTTATGAACTATAATTTCATAATCATCAATGTGTTAAATTTAATATTAACCATATATGAAAAAATGTAATTGTATTTTAATGTTGGAAATTTGGAAAATATAATTTTGAAATGTCACATTGGGAAGTTGTTTTGGAAAATGGAAAATTGTCTTCCTTTTTGAAATAGAAATGTGAAATATTTTTTTGTAACATTGAAAGTGATTTTTTTGATCTGGTTTTGGGTAATGAGAAATGGAGTTATTTTTAAAATTGAAATATAAAATGGCCCCTTATACCTTGTAACTATTTCTTTTATTTTATTGTAATGAAGAGTTATTAAGTTTTCTTTTTAATATAGAAACAATGATGTGCGTAAATTCTAATTTTGATGTAAATTAAATTTCTCCTTGTTATACTCATTGTATATGGGGTGAATTTGGACCCTAGGTGTATTTTTTTGTGCTTTACGGACAAAGGGTTTATCCATATTCTTTGTGGGATTGTTGTGATAAATTCTAACATGGTGAATCTAACCCCTAGTTGGATTTGGTTGGTATCTAGGGTTGTTTATATTAACCCAAATTCTAGTTTTTTTGATGAGGATGTGTATATTTTTTTTCAATGAGAGATGGATTGACATGATAACTATGGCATGGTCAGATACACAAAAATACTACCAAATGTAGGTATGCACTATTCCTAGGTGTCATCATGGATCCTAGGTTCAACAATAGTTTTATAAATTTTAGTTAGTTTATTTAAATGGTTTTATTTGTAATTTTATATCTTGAGAACCACTAGATTCACATTGTAATAGACACATTTTATTTAGGTAATCCATTTATGGGGGCTTATTGCGTTGTACTCACACCATGAATGAAGCACCATGAAACTAGGGTTCCTATGCAGATATCATTCTTGTTCATAGGTATTGGTTTTGGGTATGTATAGATGTTGATGTATGTTTATTGGATTCCTACATTGGAGTTTGGATGATGGGACTAGGATAGACTCAAAACCAGATGATGACAAGTAGTTAGTCGCTATTTTAACATTTTTCATTTTGTAGTGCTTGTTCACAATCCATCCAAGTAATATTTGATATGGTATGTATGAACCATTCATTCCTTATTTTATTAGATGTTGTATTTATTTTTTTTGAAAATTTTCCTGGATTATATATTTATCTAGATGTGCATCTGATTCATCCCACTTATATTATGCTGCTCACTCTCATAAAAACTGGATAGTCACCCCCTGGAAATATCACATGACATTTCTTCTAGTTGAAAGCATCTGCTTTATAAGGAGGCATGCCAAATGTTGTGTGGAACCACTAGTTAAGGAACTAGTTAGTGGTCTAGGGTGGTGGGATGTACTAATAATATTTAACAATAGAATTAATGAATTTCCTAGGATTATAATAGGAGAAAATGAAACAGATACATAATAATGTCACTAGATGATGGATTTTATCAAAGAGGTGATAAAAAAATAATCAGATACTTCACACCGTCTTGTGTAAATGTGAACCATATTAATGGAAACAATATAGAACCGATAACTCTATCCATATTCTATGGAATCATGATTGAGTTGTAAAAAATAACCAGCCATTTGTAACTAGATCGAGTGAAATTGGAATTCTTTTAGAGATGGTTTCATAGAACTAACTAATTTTTACACTATATATCATGTATTTCATTGTATTTGAATACTAATTAATATCTTATCACACATTGATTTGTATTTTTCATAACATTAATGTGATATTTTATGAGAATATTTGTCACATTAAAAGGTCATAATAAAATACTCTTATGATTAGAACCTTTAAATTCATTGATACCATTCTAAAACATTATTCTATTATTGGATAATGTTGTATTATTGGACAAATAGTATGTTGGAATTCTGTTCTGTGTACATATAAGAAGACGAGTCTTCATTTAATTATGTTCTTAGATAGTAATCTCTAAGATGATAGATTATGAGAACTAAACCGTCTGTTGACATTCCATATATTAGATTTTCATTAGATATTCTAATCTATGAGCAGGTATAATGATCCATAGACTTTAAGATTATAATTAATTAATATCAGGACTCATGTACTTTTATGCACTAACCAAAACTGTGACACCATATATTCACGGGATGTAGGGTACATTGGTTGCATCCAGAATGATATATTATAAATGAATAATACATGGAATTATTTTTCCATTCCATATTTATAGATTGTGATATCTTGTACATTTTATTGAAATGTAACCATCACAATAAATTCCATGTCCATGGTGTAATGATGAGTTTATTTATGATAGTCAAAGAAATACATATCATCCATATATGTTCATGAAATGTGAGTGAAACCTACCTGATGAGAAACCATGTCAAAGGGAAGATATTAAAAAATATTTTTTTTGTGATTTTTGTTTTTGTGACATATATTTATCCTTTATGATTTCCTCAACACATTTCTAGACAATAATATTATACTCTAAAAAAGTCTACCAAATTCCACTGAGGAAGAATCTTATAAAGTCAAACACAAAGAAATGTTTTGATCTCAGTTAGATATTAATGGTTGTAATATATTTAATTCCATATAATGACAAGTAATATTTGTTCATAATTAATTGATAAAAAATACAAATAAATAATTATTCACCGAGAAATATTTTAATTACCTGAATATACAATATTTATTAATCTCTTGATATTGTCAAGGTAATAAATAAACAAATTAATATTTAATTAATAATTTATTTGTTCCCTTGAATATTAAATTCTTATTCATAATATTGTGAATAAAATAGTTTTTTATTTATTGAATGAGTAACACTTATTGAAATATTTTTTTAAAATTAGAATAAATTTCGAAGAGGACGAGCAGACTAATTGTTTTGGTGATAAATATATATTTATTAGGCTATAAAGAATATTTATCATTGTGTAGTTTAACACACAAAATGGAATAAAATAATAATAATAATATTTTATAGGATATATTTTGAGTGTAACTTATTATTAAGTAAATTTTTGTAATTAATTAATATGAATGCTTAAGCTTGAGTCTTTAGATTTCCAATTATGATAATTGTGTGATTTTTTCATTGTACACAACATTATCCTCCCATGATATTTCTCTCTCAACAAAGAAGGAATCTATTATTTTCTCTCAAGATCAAGAGATTCTATATTCATATTTCCATCATCTAAAGATGGTGAAATCAATAGGTTATCTTTATAGATCAAATATATCTTGGTACTGATCATGGGAGTGATTAAAAACAATTAGTACCACTACACTGGCACCCAAAGTACCATTGATAAACTTCTTAGATCAAAGGAACACATGTGGATTACAACTATAGGGGATCAAATTTGGGTACTTATCAATGAAAAAAATGATGTTTGGATAATAAACACCTACAAAAAATAAAGAAATAAATAATTATGTATTTGTTCATATAGTTAAGTTAATTGCTAATTAACCTAAAATGATCCTCTCTTGGTTCTGCTGATTGTTTTTCAATATTCTATGGAGAAATTTCATTATTTATGGTGTTCAGGTCATATACATTGTGGATGATTTGTTGAATCTAGAGAGATTAGTGTTGTACATTTTCATAATAGGAGATTCTAATTCCTTCAGAATCATTAATTATTACTATATAATTACATAATGTAATAAATTTAATTGTTTTAACTTGTTCTTCTTTGGGTTGGTTTTAAAAGGTACATTAAAATTGTTATAAATTTTACATCATAAATGAATATGAAAACTTAAATACCTTAAATATAATTCAATAATTATTAATTAAATATGTTCTCATCATTTTATATCGGTAATATGCCAATGTATATTCATAAATTAATATAATTATTTATAAATTCAATAATCATAGAAAAGGATATTTGCAAGTGTTCTATGTGATCTCTCAAAATATATTGCTTAAAATAACCATGTGAATCTTAAAAAATATCAATAATATATAATATATCATTATTACCATTATTTAGGCGATGAATCCATAATCTATGAGCAAGGAACGAAACCAAAAAACTGAAGCATGCTTGGAAAATTGAATAGTTAACACCATAATATTAATTTTAACAACGAATAATTAATATGTGTGTAATATGTAATTATAAATGATTGGTATTAAGTAAAATAAATTTTAATAAGGTTATTATAATCAACCTAAATTTATTATATATGTTTTAGTGTGGGTCTGACATAACAAATTTCTGATGTATGGGTTTGTTATCCAATATCACCTTGTAATCATGATTTTTTATGATTTGATTTTAATTAGGGTAATTATTTTTTATTTCCATATAAAACCAAATATATATTTTCTTTATAATATATGTAAATATTTTTTATATTATTTTATATATGTCCTTTATTATAATTTTATAATTCCTTATGGTCATTTTATATTGACTTTGACTCTCTTTACAAAAAATGTAACGGTAATTTTTTAATGTATTATTCATGGGTGCTTTTTGAAACCATCTTCTTTGTTTTTCTTTATGAATATACTCTTAAAGATTTTAGGGTTTAAAAATGTCATTTTATTCTCATTTTTTATAAATTATTTCCTTCTAAAATAATAGTTATTGAAAATATAAAGGGTTTTATTCTTATTTTTAAAAGTCATTTTTAATGCTCTTATAAAGAATTTTTATTCAATTTCAATATCCTTTAATGTTTACAATTCATTAATAGGTATATGATATAATTATATCAACCATATTATCTCTCTATATATATTATGATCATGTCTTGTGAATGTTTTCATAAATATTATTTTCCCAAGAGTTTAAAATGCCTCAGACCTAGTCACTCTGAATAGTTACCAGACTAGATTGCCACATGTCCTTAAGTGTGCTTCCCCGTATTCCAGAGGAAACCAACTAGATGAGGGGTTATACAAAGGTATCATCGAGATAATATATCCCATATTTCAGATTGATAAATCCTATAATAAATAACTAGATATCATTTAAAAACCATAACCATAATAATACCAAAATAAAAATAAGTTTATAGAAACTTGTGATAAAAAATGAAGCATGATAACCAAGAATACAAGAATGATCACCCAATGGGATGATCATATTAAAAATAAATAAAATAATAAAATTTATGGGAATTTTCACCAACTCTAATCCATAACGCATCCTAAAGCCTAGGTCACATTTGGTCTGCTTCAATTCGATGAGATACCAGTTGGAGTTTGTCCAACCTATAACTACAATGAAAGGATTGTATAATCAGGTTCCCCTAGGTAATGATAGTTTGAAAAGGGAGTGAGTATACAACTCTATTGGAAAAAATGTGGCCCCGTACATAATCTCTAATGCTATGATATATGAATATGACATGATTAGTAAAAATAAATTAATATATGAATTATACTAAATAAATAAATCCTTATCGAACCTTGGGTCCATGACCTTGATTGAAAATATCTAATTTGGATAGTTTCAGAGTGGATCAGAGTTTGAGTTTCACTTTTGGGAAACCTAATAAAATTCCTTTGTTATTTCATGCTCATGCATTGACCACGATGTGCATTCAATCCTTGGGCATCTCAATACATCCCTCATCGTCAATCCCAATGGCTAAACCCTGAGGTGGTACATTGGTGTTCTTTACTTTTGGTAGACATTTGATTACAAGGAATGAGAGGTCATTGGAGATCCTATATGTCTAGGAATTATTGGTGCATATACCCAATCCTAGGGGGCATCATAGTCCCTGATTAGGGGGGGAAAATAGTCACTCTCAAGATATCCAACATCTATACTTAAGGATATGTACCTAACCATGAACTTATACCACCATTCAAATCATGGGGGTAATTTTAATTCATAATGTAATTATAATATTAAGAACCTCATATATTTATAATGTCCCCACTCTATTTAGTAATTAATGTAATCTCAAGCATTCCTATATTAATTCTATCGCTGGACCTAATTCTAGATAACAGGTAAAATTTCTTGGAATTTGGAGTGGTATAAACCATATGCACTGTATTCTTTTTAAACTAGGTATCCACCCCAATTATGTTATGATACTTAATCCCAGATATTATGAGTATCATAGGGTTTAATCCATCTCAATAGGTGATTCCCAACATCCCAAAGATTCATAGAAATTCTATCTACAATGAATGATTCTCATGAGTCCTAGGAAATAAATATCATATCTAGTAATAAAACAAAAAAATATCATGGGTTGGCTGAATACCCATGCCCATCACCATCACCTCATCCACATTAGGTTTACCCATCTATTCATGTTCTGGGGTGTAATATAAAACCATATATTTATATATTCATAGACACCCACTCAAGCTCAATAAAACTTGGGGACACTTCCCATGTCCCCTTAGAGTTATCGTGTACAAACACCACAATATGGGTTATGTTATCCCATTCCCAACATTTGATTTAATCCACATCACACAGAGGATACCACTCTCTTGAGTACTATCGAAGTCATATCTTTTCCACCAAGGGACACAAATATCAAACCACTTGGGAATCATTATTAAGATATAGAACCTCGCCAATATCAATTCATGATCATATGAGGTTGGCCCTCACTACCAAACTATTCCTCTTCACTCCTAGGGCTATCCTACTTAAAAATATGTCACAAAATTGGAAAATCAGTCACCCCTAGTTTATCTCAATTATCCCAAAGTATACAATGAATCTTTGGTATATCTAATGGCCAATCCCATAGGCTACACATCCCATTGGTCCTCCACCACTATTTAAGTTTTCTTAAAGGATACAACACTAGAACTATTTAATTAATTTTAATTTATTTATTCCCAATACTTATATGGGTGTTTTACCTTAGTTAAGATATTAATGTCAAGGCATTATCCATTGGTGGGGGAATCAAACCAATACCTACAGTTTGATGATCTTTTTTAGTTTTCTCACATTAGGGAATTTAATTTTAAGTTAAAAAATTTAATTAATTACAAAAAACCAAATTGAATATATCATCAACCTTAGTGGCGTAAAAACACACCCACATGCATATAAAAAAAAATTCATAAATCCTTAAGGCTATTTTGTGGACCACCTAGATTTTACTTAGGTCACTTCCTTTTAATTTACACCCCAAAACATTTTCTAGGCTCTCTATGCCCTTTTGAAGTGAAATAAAATCCCAATACACCTCTTGATAATCTAGTCCAATAAATAAGATATAAAATTTATTAATCATGACCAAGGAATACATAATTTGACTATTTTGAATTTAATTCTACATTATAAAAAATTCTATAATTGAAGAAACAACTAGTGAGTGGTATTGTTGCTCTGAACCCACACCAACCTTATGTAGCCAATCCATTCTATGATCTTGATACCACCCTAGATAAAATACCTATCTCAAAAATTTATAAAATAGATAATTTTATTTTAATTTATGGAAAAATGTAAATAAAATTTTCTATGGAATACCTACAATTAATCATCAAGAAACAACATGAAGACGTCTCCATAGTATTCCCACATGCTAATCAGTACCAAAGACATATCATATCAAGAATATTCCAACATGATTTGGTGGAATAATTTGTAAAACCAAGATTGAGAGAAACAAAAATTGGAGGAAAATAAGGAAGATATGAAGGGGAAGAACTGAACGAGGAACCTTGCCTTTAATGACTTCATTATTTCTTCGAAAACCCATATTAAGGGGGATGGAGGGGGTATAAATGGTGTAAAACCTATTTACATGTGTGAAATGAGGTGGGGTGGAGGGTATTTCACATTCTAAAACAGAAGGTGGAATAATTTTTATTCTTATCCTTTGAAATCCCACTGGCTGTCTATTGTGAGGAACAATTTTGATGTTGGTTTGCTGCAACCAAGGTTGATGCTACCATCAGAGCGTCTCTTAATTCCTTGGGACACATACCAAATGAAATTCCTTGTCTAAAAATATTTATTTTAGGTTCTAAAACATTCATAATTTCATTATAAATCCCTATAAAAAATTAGTCCCATCTAATTAAGTAAAAAGTTCAATAATTCCCTTAGTTTTGAAGGTTCTCCCACACATATAGAATATTAATGGGTTATTTAAGATAATATGGAATTATGAATGTTTTAATATCTATGTGGAAAATATATGTATTGTTTTTTATTATGTGAAGGGTGGTACCAAAATTATATATCCCTATAATACATTTTGTAAAGATTTATGTATGATGAGATGAAATGTAAAGGTATGGGGAGTAAACCCATTCAACTATGAGACACTATCCACTATGTTTTTGGGAATGGGGAGTGAACCTAGTCCACTATTAGACGTTGTACACTATGTGATGATGGTCTTGAATGTAATCATTAGAATATTAACTGATATTATATACTTATGTATGTGCTATATTCAAACACAAAATATATATATTATACAGTACTTATATTCCATATTTCCTTTTATTTTGTTAATTGTCTCATTATTCCACATTCGTATGCCACATTTTACATTGTTTTCAAAAGTATTATGTCTTGATTCATGATTTATGATCCATTTTTTATTAGATATGATTTCCATATGTTATGTTTCTGTTATTATACTAATAAATTCAATTTATTATTACTTATGATATTTGATTGATATCTCTTAGGTTTACCCCATACAGAGTGTCAGGGTTTACCATTTATTATATTTTTATACTATAAGACATGATAAAGAGAATTATGTATGAAATTTATAATTCTATCCTATGTAGAGATTATTTTTGGGTTATGTGGAATAAAATTGATAAAAAAAGTTAGTTATGTATCTAGTCTTTAAATACACTGAACCAATAGGTTCTTGGGTCTGTTAAATTGTGATATGTAATGGATAATCATGAAAAACAATGCATTATGTATGTATGGAATGGTTGGTTTAAATTAAATTATAGTTCATTTTAGTTAATTTTAGGGATTAGGTTATAGGGAATAAGATGATGTAACCTAAAACAATCTATGCATAACTAACCGTGATATAGGTTGAAATAAAGGTGTAATAATTTATGAAATATTTCGATTAATTTTTCTTTCTATGAATTAAATCGTATCCTCAAAAGTCTATGAGGATATTATTTCAAATACCCAATGAAAATATATTTAATTTTTGGTGACCAATAATTGTTGTATGATGATTAAAACCTATGTCTAAAACTATTATATGTCTAATGTTTGTGGGAATGCGTATAGAGAATCTTATTTTTATAACATTAATCTTACATCATTTTAATGAAAAACAATATAAAACCATTACACAATAATGATACAACGGGATACTATCATGGGAAAATTATAACCATAAAAAAAATTTATAAAATAAAATATGAACATTTATTTAATTACATCTTCTCTAGATTCTTATTTACCCTTGAATTCTTTTTAGCAAATGTAATTACATGAGGATATACATAAAAAAGGATTGATCTAAAATCCTAGTAAGAGGATAGATAAGAACATGGAACAATTAAAATGAGGTGATTATAATAAAAACAGATATATGGTTTCATAATCACGAGAGGAAGAATTATGAGAAGGTAAGGAATGTGGTAATGAATAATGATGAAACATCACCACCTAGTGGTCCACTACCACACATAGTTGTAAAGATATATAACATCATGTTCATGAATATGTTACATTATGTTTAAGATAAATAACATTATCTTATAAATTGGAGGGATATATAATTCTGGGTGCACCCATCACATATTATCCTTTACATATGGTATATAATTCTGGGAACACCCATCATATCATAACATTTACATTATCATGCATGCCACATAGAAAATATGTCAATCTTGGACATAATAACCCATGGAAAGGGATGAGTTTAATTTTATAATCATAAATTATAAACTTTGGGTTCCCAAATGAAATTGGGAATACCATAATTTATATAAGAATCAGCATCCTTGAGTGAAGAAAACAATCTTGAGAATTAAAAGTTGTGTTTAAAGGAATATAGCTTATGGAAAAAATTATATTTTAATAAAAATATTATATATAATTTATATCATAAAAAAGTTAAAATAATTATGAATAAATTATTTTTATGAAATTAGAATACTAAAAATGTGGTTGAATAGGGAAAACCCAAAGAAAGAGAGCTGGGTTCGTGAAATACCCTTACCCTGAGTCAGAATGCTTCCTCCACTTTAATATCATGCATAACCACATTAGATTCTTTATTGAAAAATTATATAAATTTTTAAAATAGGAATATGATTTATTATGGTTTTATTAAGTTTTTATGTTGTTTTGGATGAGTTATAGAGTTTAATTTCATCATTGGGGAGTGTTCGTTTTCATAGTTTTCATGACCATTTCGTTTCCATACATGAATGGAAGTTCATTTAAAATGAGGATGAACATCTAGAATTGTTAATATATGTTATTAATGATCCTCTAGAATCTTAAATGATATTACAATGTATTTGGTTATATACCATGAGGATTATTCATTAGATAAAGGTTAATGATGATCATTTTAGGTTAATTTTAGTTATTTTTCGATCACAATGAACTTGTTTTGTTTTTTCATCTAGTATTATGAGTATAAATTATTTTAAGAACATTAAAGGGGATATAAAATAGAAATTAAAATATGTTTTAATCCATTTAATTTTATTATTAACCTTATTGAATGTCTTTAAGGAAAATGAAACTACACCGCCCACGATGTCGGTAAATTGACACATCATAGGCAGTGATTTCATTTTTAAAATAAATGAGAGGGAGGGGGAGTTTAATATTGGATCTTAAATTAACAATATATTACTATATTAAATTTAAGGTACTTTATTTATCATTCCATTTTAATTAAGGTAGGTGAGGAGAGAATAAGAAAAGAAATTGAAAATGAAAGGAAATTAAATGAAAAAGATAGAGGGTTCACCTCTTGAGATCATCTTCAAGCCACCTAAGCTTGGTCTATTGATGAGACCAAGAGCGCTTGGATGTGTGGTTGGGGATAGGGAATAGTATGGGAATCATTTAAGAAAGGATAAAATCTTGAGAGGTGTGAGGAGAAGAGGGGGTGAGGGTGGTATTTATAATGGATGAGAGGGGTGTTTTCTCATTATTTAATTTATTAGTTTATTATTTTACTGATGATAAGAAATATTATTGATTATAGAGAATAAATATAGTAATTATATCATTTTAGTTTGAACCAATGGTGATTACATTAGTCATGACTCAATTAATAGTTTATTTAACTTATAATTCTTATATACCATAAATTACTGTATTTCACTATTCATCAAAAATTTGTGTATTTCTGAAAAATCCAAAAAATTAACATTAAGAATTTTTTTAAATATAGAATTTAAAAAATGAACTCCATTTTATGAAAATAATTTTATAAATATGTGTAATTTAATTTTTAATTAAAATCATCATTTACTTGGGAAATACAGATTTTACAATTATAAATGATTTTTTAAAACATGAAAAATTTATTAAAGGCCTTATAAAATTATCTTTAAATAATTAGACCTACAAATATTAATTTGTGAATAAATGTTTTGAAAATGAATTTTATTTTAAATAATTAAATTATTCATAAAATTTATATTAAATATTTATGACTTATATAAATATGAACACTTAATTAATATTTTATAAAATATTTACTTACTTATAATGTGATTTAGTTATATTATATTTCACTTAAAAGATTCAATAATTTTATTTACATTTTTTGGGGTGTGGTTACTATTTATTTCTCTATATAACTATTCTTAGGGGTCATATTACTATTTCTAATGTCATGTTACTATTTCATCAATATTGGTTTCTTAACTTCTAGAAATACTTCTTATTTGATTAATTATTCATTTATAATGTTTTTATTATGGTATCTAAGTGATTTTATATGATTTATACTGTGTGAAATTACTATAATAAGGGAGAAATTACTTTGATAAAAATATGGGTCTTCAAATTCTTCCCCCCACAAAATTTCATTTTATTGAAAAAGGTGTGGGTACTTCTCCTTCACCTCCTCAAGATCCCAATTTGCTTCTTCATATTTATTGTTTCTCCAGAACACTTTGACAAGGTGTTTTATATTATTGTGTAGAACCTTATCTCTCCAGTCCAAAATCTTTACTCGCTTCTCCTTATTAGAGAGATCATCTTCCAGCTATACCATCTATGAGTTCAGTAAAAGTGAGGGATCTGCTATTTACTTCCTCAGGAGTGAAATGTAGAAAAAATTATGAACTTGATCCATATTCGGTGGAAGGTCAAGCCGATATGCCAAAGATCTTATGCGTTCAAGGATCTAAAATTGGGCAATATACCTTGGTCTTAGCCTACCGTTTCATTATGAACTACATGAACCTATTCCATGGTGATATTCTAAGGAAGAATTTATCTCCATTATCTAACCCTAAGTCCCTTTAATGGTTGTCAGCATTACACTTTTTCTGACTCTTAGAAGCTTTGATATGTTGCAAGATTGCTTGAACCTTCTCAATCATATCTTGTATAAGATCAGGTCCAAGTATCTTTTTCTCACCAATATCATCCCAACAGGTTGGATTTATATATTTTATTCCATACAGATCTTTATATAGAGCCATCTGAATACTTGAGTGGAATTGGTTATTATATGAGAACTCAACCAATGGGATATACTGGTCCCATCAACCTTAAAATTTTCAAGAGTATGAACTAAGACTATTTTGAGAATATAAATAGTCCTTTTAGATTGTCCTTCCATTTGAGGGTGATTGTCCATGTCGAAATTTAATTCAGTACACAAGGAATGTTGTATACTTCATAATTTCGATGTGAACCTAAGATCAAGATCATATAAAATTGAATGTGGAAACCCACAAAGTATCACCACCCCTTCACATAAATATTGTCAAGTTTTTCAATAATGATATATTCCCAAATAACGATAAAGTGGGAAAGCATGGTGAGTCAGTCCTCCACAACCCATATCGCATTATTTCCATTTTGGAGACCTATGAAAATGTCCATAGTGACATTCTCCCATTTCCATAGGGGTATAGGAAATGGTTGTATCATTAATTTGGACATCTATTGCTTGACATTAACATGCAGACATATCAAGCTCCATGTGATATAGTTTGCAATCTCCTTCTTCATGTTGTACCACTTGTAGTGTTCTCAGAGATCAATATGCATATCGTTACTTCCAAGATAGATAGTGAATGTTAAGGTATGTGCATTTTACAACATCTCATTCTTTTTCCCGAGTGATTAAGGTGAAAATAGACTAATTCCAAACATAATAACTCCATTATAATCGATATATAACTCTTGCATATTCCCTCTATTTACATCATTCTCTTTCTTTTGTAACTCGAGATCTTCCCTTTGTGCCTCCTTAATATTCTCTTGGATAGACGACTACACAATTATTTGGGAAATATAAGATGTATTCCTTGCCATTATTATTTCTAAATCCATCATTTTTATATCCATGATGATAGGGTATTTCTCAATCTACAACATGCATAGCGTAGAAAGTAATTTTCTACTAAGAGCATCAAAAACCTTGTTTTCCTTACTTGGATAATAGTGAATAGAAAAATCATAGTGTTTTATTAGATCTAAAATTATCCTTTGATGCATGTTGAGCTCCTTTTTTGTGATGTTATACTTTAGGCTCTTGTGATCGGTATATATGTCACACTTCTCACCATATAGGTAGTGCCTCTATATTTTGAAGGAAAAAATCATTGTTGATTACTCCAGATCATGTGTCGAGTAGTTCTACTCATCGGTATTCAACTACTGTGAGGGCTAGGATATCACATTTTCATTTTTGAGGATTACAAAATCCAATCCTTTCTTTCAAGAATAACTGTATATGAAAAAACTTTCTCCACTCTTTAGTAATGTGAGTACAATTGTAATGATTATCCTTCTCTTTAGCTCCATGAAGCATTACTCACATTATTCTGTTCAGACATACTTTATCCCTTTCGTTGTTTAATTAGTTTTCCGGCTTGAAAATCATGAGAATTTATAAAAAAATTTGATAGTACCCTACTAATCCATGAAAACTAAGGATTTATTTGAGACTAGAGGTTCTGGGACATTCTTCAATCACCTTTGTTTTTGAAGGGTCCATAGAGATTCAATCACCTGTGATCATATTTCGCATGAATGTGACTTCTTGAATTCAAAATTCACACTTGTTGATGATATCCAGAACAATGATACAACTTTTATAAGAACCAATCTCCTCAAAATATATTTTAAAAGTCATAAATCCTTAAAATAAGATACTTGTTATTTATGGAGATCTTATTGATTTCCTAATAATTGATTTAGATCTTCATCAGTCCATCCTTATTGTTGACAATGAGAACTGGCACACCCCAAGGTGATGCACTAGGGAGTTTGAAACCTTTATCCAAGTGATCTTTAATATTCTTCTTGAACTCATCTAGTTCGATTGGATCCCTTCTATAGGTACACTTTGAGATTGAAGTAGCTCTTGGTATGAAATCTATTGAGAAATCTACCTCACAATCTGGGGGTAGTCTAGGTAACTCTTCAAGAAATACATCATTGTATTCCCTCACAATAGGTACTTCCCATTGGTAAATACCTTCATTTGGATAAAAAATTTATGTGATGTATGATTCTTCATAGGGAATCAACACCCACCCCATTGAAGTATTTTCAAATGTGATTCATGATATTCCATGAATTTAAAATGGAACATTTCATGGTTTTGAATATGAAATACTATTTCCATTTCAAGACAGTTGATATGTGTTCTGTATAAAGATATCCAATATATCCCCATTATAACATAGAATTACATAAAATGATGTATTACAATGTTTGTTGGAAGAATCTAAGCAAATGATCCAAAAGTGGAAGATTCCGACACTTGGGTAGCAATGATTTCCCCACCAGATGTTTTTATAGATATCTCAACATCAAGGTTTCAGTGCTTCAATTCAATAGTTCTAGCATAATTGCAAGCTATAAAGGATTGCATGAACTAGAATCAAATAATACTTTCTCCATTATTTAGTGAATATAATGTTTAAATTATATGACTTAATGTTTTTATCCACTTCTAAAGTAGTGAAAATATAATCCTTGATTTGATCATTTGGATTTGGTTGCTACTGATGGTGATTGTCGTGATGGACTCCAGGTTTAGTTCATTGGATTTCATAGTGCCCTTTCTCTCTATAGTTGTTGCATTAAACCAAGGGTGGTGATCTCCTTTACACTATTACAATGTTCTATTTCATCATGTATTTTCTACATTCATGATATTGGAGTCCTTCTCTCCCACACATAACGAGTTTACCTACCCTTTTGAGGCAGTTAGAATGATTCTTCTTCCCACATTTTTGTCACGTGTGTGGTTGAGTAGTCTTTCCACATTTATCATTAGATCCTTTGACATGAAACTCTATCTGTTGTTTCTTAACACAAGAGCCATAAAAACATTATCAAAACTCCATATCCACTTCTAGATAACATCGAACAACTTGTTTATAACTCCCAAAGTTGAAAATTTCAAGAGAATATCAAACCCATGGTTTTAATCCACTAAAGAATCTTTCAATTTTGCTATAATTGTTCATAAAAAACTTGAAGAATACCTTTCCATCCTTGTGAAATTTTCTTCATAGGCCCTGATATATTTTACTTTTTTTTAATTCACCTATATAAATTTTCTCTCCATATATTTTATGAAGAGTTATAGGTATATACTTATTAAGAAATGTTATCTTAAAGTCTTCCCACTCCATCTCTTAAATTTTTTCCCTTGACTTGGTGTATTTAATCAAATCCCATCACTGATATTCCTCTCTATATAAATGATAATAATCCAAAGTCAACATATCCATATTAGAATAAAAAATCCTAGAAAGTATCCTCTCTATTTAGTTGAACCACTATTTGACAACCAGGGGATCAGAAGATTCACTAAATGTTAGTGGTCTTTGCCACATAGAACACTTGATATCCATTTTCTCTATCTCTAGCGACGGAGGATGTTCCAAATTATTAAAGTTATTATTTATAACCTAATATATATGGGTAATAATCACCATGACATTTTTTACACTATCTCCCAATGTGTTGGGTATATCATTTGTGAAATCACTACATTTTTTCCCACATGGGTTTCTGTCATAGTTTCTCTTTGTTCCCACCATTTTCTAAAATAGAAAAGGTACGAACAAAACATAAGTCAAAAAGTAATAAATAATCTATAACATTGTAAAATCAACTATAAATAAATATCATATGGGATTACTATTTTTAATTAATATTCTTGTCTTCTTACATAAAATTAGGCTCATAATATGGGTTCTACTATGGTTTTGTAATATTAATTCCCAAAATTAACTAAACCTCCCTTTAATATCAACTATAGAATCCAATTATTTTTCTTACATTACTATGAAATCATTTTAAAGACAAACACTATAAAATCATTACATAACAAGGATAAAAGGTTTATATTATTGGGGAAGTTAGGACCATACATAACATTTACAAAATAAAACATTAACATTTATTTAATTCATTCATATCTAGGTTATTATTTCCCGTTTAATTCTTTTTATTGCATGTAATCACCTAAGGATATACATAATAAGGGGTGAACTAAAAGCCTAGTAAAATCATAGATAATAACATGAAATATTATAACATGGGGTGAGAATAATAATAACATAGACATTGTATCATAATCGTGAGAGAAATCATTATGAAAATGCATGGAATATGGGAAAAAATAAAAATGAAACATCATAACCTTGTGGGAAACTACCAAACATAGCTGTGAAAAAATATAGTATCTTTTTCATGCATATTTCACATTCCTCATGATATAAATCACATTATTCCATTCATTAGAGGGATATATAATTCCGGGTGCACCCGTCACACCTAATCATTTATATTGTGCTATATAATTCTAGGATCACCAATCACATCATAACATTTACATTATCATGCATGAAACATTGAAGGTATATCAATTTTGGTTATAATATAACCCATTGAAAGTAATGGGTTTCATTTAATAAGCATAAATTCATAAAATTTTGGTTCCAAAATGAATGTGGGAATACTAAACTTGATATAAGATTCTTCAACCTGGAGTGAAGAAAACAATCTTGAGAAGTAAAAGTGGTGTTTGAAGGAAGAGTTCTTTTGGAAAACATTTTGTTTTTAATAAACTAATTTAGGGATAATTTATATAATAAAAAAGTTAATACAATTATGAATAAATTATTTTTAAGGAATAATAATGCTAAAAATATTTTTGATGATGGAAAACCCAAAGAAAGAGTTGGGTTCGAGAAATCTTCTATCCTTGAGTCTGAATGCTTCCTTCAGTTTAATATCACATATAACCATTTAATATTAATTAATTAAAAATTATTGATCCTTATATATATTAATATGATTCATTATATTTTTATTTAGTTATTTTATGTTATTTTGGATGAGTTATAGAGTTTAATTTCATCATTGGGGAGTGTTAGTTTTCTTAGTTTTCATGATCAATTCGTTTCTTACGTGAATAGAAGGTCATTTAAAATGAGGATGAACTTCTAAAATTGTTATTATATATAATTAATGATCCTATATAATCTTAAATGATCTTAGAAAGGATTTGGTTATATATTATGAGGATGATTCATTAGATAAAGGTTAATAATGATTATTTTCTGTTAATTTTGGTAGTTTTTCAATCACAATGAACTCATTTTGTTTTATCATTTAGTATTATGAGAATAATTTATTTATAGAACATAAAGACGGTTATAAAATATTCTTTACACTATGTTTTAAACTATTTAATGATATTATTGACAACCTTGATGGTGGTTAAGGAAAATGAAAGCGCATTGCCCATGATGTCCGTAAATTGACATATCACATACGATGGTTTCATTTTTTAAATAAAAGAGAGGGAGGGAAGATTTTAATGTTTGATCTTAAATTAACAGGATATAATAATAGTATATATATGATAATTGAGTTATTAATCCATATGGATGAAGGGAGATAAGGATATAATAAGAAAAGAAATTGAAAATGGAAGGAGATTAAAAGAAAAAGAGAGAGGATTCACCTCCTGAATTCTCTTATTGAGATCCTCCTCAAGGGATCTAGGCTTGGTCTATATATGGGACTTGTAACACCCCGATCTTCCATGATACGCCTCTCTTTCAATAATGCAATAGCTTGCATTGTACGCAAGTTCGAGTTCTAACACACTGCAACTAATCAAAGTAGCCGTTATGAATAGTAATAACCACCTTTTAAATTTATAGAAATTTTATATTTCAAAATGGAATTCATTTTTGTATTCCTAATATTGAAATTAGCCTATGTTGAATTTTTTGTAATTTTCCGAGAACTTCCAAATTTTTATGAATAGTGAAAAATACTTAAAACAACTTTTTTAATCAAAATAATTTATAGTGATAAGTTATACTATTTAGTGGTTTTAAGGTATAATTAGAATATATTTTTACCATTTTATCCAATGGTGGTCATTAGAATTAATTTAACATTGAAATTGGACATAAACAATTGCCAATCTTTTGATATAAATTGTTTCTTAAAAACACGCTATTTGTCGTAACAGCGGGAATTAATTATAAAATTAATTAATGCAACTTATATGTTTGGAATTTTTTAAAATAGACATCATTTTTGAATTCAGAATATCAATTATAGCTTAGGGTGAAATTTTGGCCTTGTTCTGAAAAACTTCAATTTTTGATGAATAGTGAAACCACTAAGTGGTAGTTAAATAACTGATTTTTCATTTAAATGAAATATTACCACTTCTGTGATTTTATTTTCAAAAATCCGACATACATGGTTGTCATTAAGAAGTAAAATGTGGTTCAATGAGATCAAAATAATTTTTTGGTGAATAGTAACTTTTAAGTTCTTAATCGCGATTAGAGGTAATTAGTGTAGTTTAAGGTAAAAATAATGTTTTAATAATATGAGATGAGCTTGACACTTGTCCTACTCCTATTGGATGAGTCATGGCCGACCAAGACAACCCATGGGTCAACTTGTGGACCCCATGGAGCCACTTTAGTTGGAAATGACATTAATATATATTTATTTAATGTTAAAATTAAATTGACACAAACATGAGTTGTTTTACTAAAATAGTTTTTAAGTGGGGTTACACAGATCCAAATTTTGACTATAAATATTCATTAGAAATCTAAAACGATTTCCTACATCATAGTATTTTTTTTATAATTTTTAGACATTAAATAAATTAAATTATTTATGACATCATTATGATGCAGCGATGACCTCATTATTTAACAATTTAAATAAAATTAGAAGATAATGAAACATCCAAGGATTACACTTGTCCCAAGACTATTGGATGAGGAGATTTAGAACCCTTATCACCTTATCCACGAATTATATAAGTGTGGGACCTTTAGAATCCGAAAATCATTGTATAATAATGTAACATTTCAATCTTTCCAAAAGAACCCCTCCTCTCCTCTTATAAAAGGCCCCCACCTCTACCACCTTATTCACACTTCCAAGCCTTTTGGTTCAGCCAAACTCTGCCCAAATACTCTCCCAACTTCTCTCCCTTCATCCTAGAATCTTTACATTAGTCAGAAAGCCATCCTAAGGAGTCCTTTTGATCAAATCAAAAGGAAGAACCCGAAGAAGAGGTAACATTTTCATCACCCTCTTTCAAGTTTCTTTCTTCTTCCACTCCCTCTTTGTTTATTATTTCAATTCTAAAATTATAACTCCAGTATATTCTATATACTGTGATGTTATTATAAATATGGAACAACCATATTCAGTATTCTACCCATCATTTGAATGACATGTCACCATACGTGCGTACGTACGGCTTACCGTCTCCACGTCGTGGTGTAATTGTTATTCAATATATTATTATTTAGACGGGTATAATAATGATATGTAATTCATGTAAATAATAAATATAACATGATAATGATTCTGTATATATGATACAATATCCAATTATATATTATTTTAATATCAAAATAATGATATTGTCGCTCGTGCGTACGTACGGACTACCGTCTCCACGAACGCGATGAGATTCTTTCTCCATCGTATCCATTCAAGTATAATTATCATTTGATGATTTAAAAATAATGTTTAAGGACATGATATCATTATGGATATGAATAAGATACAACCTATCCATGAAAAACACGACTTACGTAACAAAACATATAAAAGAAAACGAGTAAGCTAACACCCGAAACAACGATAAATCTAAGATATTGTTAACAAAGCAATGTTAAAAGATCATATATGATATCATATGAATGTATATGATTCTTGTATAATTTAATAACAATTATTTCACCATTATACAGGAGGTTAACCTACCCCAACCAAGGAAAAGTACAAGGTAAGGTTTTACCTCACAACCTCTTCATTATCCAAGGTTGTTTATACATAATTATCTACTGGGACCTCGTTATCATCCACATCCATGTTTCTTAAAAATGTCTTTCAAAACATTTTTACTATTAAATGGAAAATGGGTTAAAGTCATTTATACCCTTATACTTTTTTGAAAGGAATCTTACCATTGTTTTCCAAACAATGTACTTTTTGACCTTTTTGACAAATTTAAGGTAAGAATGTTTTTTTACTTATACGGCAGGTGTGGCTATTTTCCGCCATTATAACTTCGTCGAAGCTTCCCTAACAAGCTTATAAGAATATTTTCAAGGTAAATGTATTATTTTATAATTATGGGACTTTTAAATGATTTCAAAAAGGAGATATATTTCTCTCAAATAGCTTTGATTTCATCCATGTCAACATCCTTTGATGGGTTTTAAGTTTAATTGAAATTGATTTATGATACAAAACTTCCATTGAACATTTTGTGAAATATTTGACTATGGATGTGTTATTTTATACCATCCATAGTTTATGGAGGAATTGTTGACATTTCGTATGCTAGTTTTAATACGAATATTTATGTTATGTTTAAACCTATTCATATGAGGAATGTATTGGACTTAATATGTGACGGGTGGAGCCCTCTATAGCTCCTCGATGCATCGGTAGGTCTCATGAGACAACTAGACGTGGATTTGGCCGAGGCCCTTTCCCAATTTGATTTATGGTTTTGGCCGAGGCCTTAATCATTTTAGACGTCTTGGCCGAGGCCTTGAAAAAATGTTGCAGAATGTATGGCATTATACATTCCCTCATTATGAAAGTGGTTATTGATATTTCATGTGATTATTCGACTAGTAGAATATCCATGTGAAGAAGTGAATGGCATTATCTCATTTTACTTTTGCCATATTATGTTGATGTTCAAGTTTAAAAGGATTTTGTTTTAGTTATACGTTGCCTTAAATTTTTATGTTTATTTATGAAAGCTTCCGCAATATTGTTATCCTTACTGAGCATCTGAGCTCACCCCTTTCAATGTTTTAATATTTTCCAGGATGTGAAGAAGTATTTTATGAATGACCTGCAGGGATTGTGAGAAGAGGATATGAGTGTGGACTATGGAGACTTTGTTATTGTTGTTTTTCACTTTATGATGTAATGTAACGTTTACGAATGTATCTAGTGTTTCCAAGGCTACTAAACTAATCGGTCATTCGAGACTTGATCTTTTGTGATCATGACAATGTTACGAAGTAATGCACCGACTCTGGGTAGCTGGGGTCGGGGCGTTACAGGACTGAGAGCTCTTGGATGTGGGGGAGGGGATATGGAAGATTATTGGAAATAATTTAGGTATTTATAAAAGCTTGAGAGGTGTGACGAGAAGAGGGGGTGTGGGGTGGTATTTATAATGGATGAGAGATGTATTTTCTCATTATTTTATTTATTAGTTTATTATTTTATTCAAGGCAAGAAATATTATTGATTCTCGAGACTAAATATATTAATTTAATCATGTTATTTTGATCCAATGGTGATTTCATCAGTGATGAATTAATAAACATTGTGTTTATCTTATAATGTATAAATATCGTAAACTATTGTATTCTACTATTCACAAAAAATTAAAGTATTTTTGAAAAATCTAAAAAAATAACCCTAAACCTTTTTTTGACATGTAGAATTAAAAAATGAACTCTGTTTTAAGAAAATAAATTTTCAAATATGATTAATTTAATTTTTAATTAAAATCATCATTTACATGGAAAATATAGATTTTAAAATTAGAACAGATTTTATAACACTTTGAAATTTTACTTAAGGAATCATAAAATTATTTTAAAATAAATCGAACTAAAAATATTAATTTATGAATACATTTTTTGAAAATAATTTTTCTTTTAAATTATTAAATTAATCATAAAATTATAATTAACTATATATGACTTATAAAAATAATAACACTTAGTTAATAATTTTATAAATATTTACTTACTTGTACTATGATATGTTATATCATATATTCACTTTAAATATTCCCAAATTTTATTTATATTTTCATGGGTGTGGTTTTTATTCATTTCTCCAGTTTACTATTAATAAGGGCCATATTACTTTTCCTATAGTCACGTTGCTATTTCGTCATTATTGTATGCTTAACATCTATAAATACTTCTTATTTCATTAATTCATCATTTCTAATGTTCTTATTATGGTTTCTAACTGATTTTATGTGATTTATTCTATATCAAATTAGTATAAGAATGGATAAATTCCTTTGATAAAAATTTGGGTCGTTACATTCTCCCCCCCTAGAAATTTCGTTTTTCTGAAAAAGGTGAGGGTACTTCTCCTTCATCACATCCCCTGGTTCTCAAGTTGCATCTTCATAGTTATGGTTTCTCCACAACAATTTAAAAATGTGTGTTGTCTTGTTTTATATACCCTTATATCTATAGTCCAGAATCATTACTGGATACTCCTCATAAGAGAGATCATCTTCCAGCTATACCATCCTTGAGTTTAGTACTTTTGAGGGATATTGTATGTACTTCCTCAGGAGTGATACGCAGAACACATCATGAACTTGAGAAATATTTGGCAGAAGTTCAAGACAATATTCCAAGGATACTATGAGCTCAAGGATCTAAAAGGGGCCAATGTATCTTGGGATTAGATCCCCTTTGTTTCTAAACAACATGAATCTCTTTTATGGTGATATTAAAAGGAAGAATTTATCTCCAACATCGAACTCCAGGTCCCATAGACTATTGTTAGTATTTCTCTTTTTTAACTCTTAGAAGCGTTGAAACATTGCTGGATGGATTTAACCTTCTCTGTAATATATTGCACAAGATTTGGTACAAGTAGCTTTCTTTCACCAAATTCATCCTAGAATGTTGGAGTTCTACATTTCTTTCCATAAAGAGCCCCATATGGATCCATCTAAATACTTGAGTGGAAGCTATTTTTGTATGAGAAATCAACTAATGGGATATACTGGTCCAACAAACCTTCGTATTATAAGGAATAAAAAATTATAGAATCTTTAAACATCTAAATATTTCTTTCCTATTTCCCTTCAATTTGGAGGTGATAGGACATGTTGAAATTCAACTTGGTACTTAAGGAATGTTGAATACTCCTCCATAATTTTGATGTGAACCTAAGAACACGATCAGTGACAATTAAAAGTGGAACCCCATTCCATCTCCCCACATACATCACATATTATTAGAATGTTTTTCAAGTGAGGGATCTTCCCAAATAGCAATAAAGTTGGTAGACTTGGTGAGTTGGTCCACTAAAACCCATGTTTCATTGTTCCTTTTAAGAGACTCGTGAAAAAGTACCTAGTGATATTCTCCCATTTCCACAAGGTTATAGGAAATGGTTTTATAATCTATTTGGATTTATTTTCTCGACTTTAACTTCCTAACATATTAACCAACATGAGATATATTCCACAATATCCTTCTTCATGTTGTCCATTTAGAATTTTTCTCAGAGATCAGGATATAATTGGTTACTCTCGAGATGGATAGAGAAATTTATTCTATGTGAAATTTCTAATATATCCTACTTTTTCCCAAGTGATTAAGGCACACATATCCTCATTCTATATGGAATAACACCATCATCATTGATATATAACTCTTTAATATCCCCTTCCTTTACCGCATTCACCTTCTTTTGTAACTAGAGATTATCCCTTTATGCCTCCTTAATCTTATCTTGGATAGATGGTTAGGAAATTATTTATGAAATCTAGGATGTATTCCCTTCCATTATGATTTCCAAATCCATCCTTTTCATATCCATGAAGATAGTGTCTTTCTCAATCCACAACATGGATAGAGTAGCATGTTCATTTATACTAAGAGCATCGAAATCCTTGTCTTTTTTTATTGGATGATAGTGAATATATCAATCACTATATTTGATTAGATCTAAAAATATCCCTTGATGCATGTTGAACCCCTTTTGTGTAAATATATACTTTAGGCTCTTGTGATCACTATATATGTCACACTTTTCACCATTGAGGTAGTGCTTCCAAGTTTTCAAGGAAAAAATCACAGCTTCTAGCTCTAGATCATGTGTCAGGTAGTTCTAATCATGGATATTCAACTACTGTGAGGTGTATGCTATCACATTATCATTTTTCATGAGTACACAATTCAATCCTTTCGTTGAAGCATCACTATATATGACAAAACATTCTCTACTCTTTAATAATAGGAGTAAAGTTGCAGTGATCAACCTTTTCTTTACCTCCTTGAAGCTTTTCTCACATTCTTCCATCAAGAAATACATTACCACTTTCCTTATTTACATAGTTCAAAGGCTTGAAAATCAAGATAAACATATCACAAAACTATGATTGTACCCTTATAATCCATGAAAAATATGGATTTATTTGACACTAGAGGTTTTGAAAAATTACTCAATCACCATTGTTTTTGAAGGGTCCATAGAAATTCCCTCACTAGTGATCACGTGTCCCATGAGTGTGACTTATTACATTCAAAAGTCACACTTGTGGAACTTGGCATACAACTTCTTCTTTTTTATTGTAACTAAAAAAATCCATTGATGTTATTCATGCTCCTCCTTTATCTTAGTGTAGATAAGAGTATCATCAAAAAATAGTATCACAAATTTCTCATGGTAATGTCTATAGACTATATTCATCAAATCCAAGAAGATTTCAGAGGAATTAGTAAGTATGAAGGGCCTAACAAAAAACTCACTGTTACCATACCCTTTACAAATGCCAGTCTTATGAATATATTCCTTCATATCCTTTATCTAATGATATTCATAACAAAGATCCACCTTTGAGATGTACTGAGATACTCACAACTGATCGAATAATTCATAAACCATTAAAAGATTATACTTGTTCTTTACAGTGATCTTATTAACTTTCAGATAATCGATAAACAACTGCATTAATCCATCATTCTTATTTGAAGAGAGCACTATCTCACCCCACGTTAATGCACTAGGGAATATAAATCCTTTTTCCTAGTGCTCTTGTAGCTTCTTCTTTAACTCCACAAGTTTGATAAGAGCCACCATATAGAAACACTTTGAGATATGAGTCTCTATGGGTACAAATTATATTAATAACTCTACCTCAAAATTTGCGGGAACTCCAAGTAACTCTTCAGAAAATACATCACTATATTCCCTCACAATTGGAATATAACCAAGGTTAATACCGTCATTTGACTCAACCATTTGAGGGATGTATGATAATTTATAGGGAATCAACACATACACCATTGAAGGAATTTTAAAAAGATATTCATGATCTTCCTTGAATTTGTATAGGAGCTTGGGATGGTATCAAATATGAAAGAATATTTCCTTTTCAGGATAATTGATATGTATTCTATATAAAGAGGCCTAATCCATCCCCAATATAGCATTGAATTCCATCAAGGGATGTATTATGAGAATTTATGGAAGAATCTAAGCACATGATTACATAAGAGAACATTCCCACACTTGGGTTGCAATGATTAACCCACTAGGCGTTTTTAAGGATATCTCAACTTCAAGGTTTTGGGGAGTCAATTTAATAGTTCTAGAAAACATGAATGATATAAAGGAATGTATAGAACCGAATTAATATAATACTTTTACCATTATTGAGTAAATAGGAAGTGTACATTGTATGACTTAATTTGTATTTCTCCACTCCCAAATTAGTGATGGCCTAATCCTAGCCTTTATCATTTGTCTTTGGTAGCCATTGATGGTGATTACCCTCATGTACTTGAGGCTTAGTTCATTAGATTGCATAGTTCCCTTGCTCTCTATAGTTGTATGATTGAACCATGGATGGTGCCCTCCTTTCCTCTACTACGTTGTCCTATTTACTGATGTATTTATAGTATTCAGGATCTTGGTGGCCTTCTCTCCCACATTTGAAGAATTTCCCCTCCCTATGAGGCAGTTACCATGATTCTTATTCCTGCATTTTTGACAAGTGGGTGGTTGAGTTTTCTTTCCACATTTCTCATTAGATCTTACCACATGAAACTCTATCTTTCATTTATTATCACCAGATCCATGAGAACATTCTCAAAACTCAATATCCACTTTTAGATAGTATTGACTACATTATTCACAACTCCCAAAGTCTCAAATTTCAAGATCTTGTCAAATGTGTGGTTTTAATCCCCTAAAGAATCTATCAATTTTCCTATCATTATTGAAATCAAAACCTGAAGCATTTGTTGAAAGCCTTGTGAAGTTTTCATCATAGGCCATGATAAATTTTATTTTGTTTTTTTTTCATTTCTATGAATTCTTTCTCTATATTCTTTTGAAGTGATTAAGGTAAATAATTATTAATAAAAATTATCTTAAGGTCTTCCCACTCTATCTCTTCAATATTTACCTCAGCTTGGTGTTCTTAGTCAAATCCCATCACTACTATGCCTCTCCATTTAGAAGATAAAAAACTAATGTCAACGCACCCATCTCAAAATAGTGAAGCATAGAAAATATCTTCTCCATTGAGTTTTACAACTATTTAGAAACAAGGGGGTTAGAAGATCCACTAAATTTTGGTGGTTGTTGCCATATAAAACACTGAAGAGACAGTTTATCCCTCTCTTGTGAAGGAGGATGTTACACATTATTCAGGTTATTATTCATAAACCTAGATAGTTGGTCAATAATCACCATGAAATATTTAAATCCACCCCCCAAATCAACGGGTTTATCATTCGATCAATCACTGCATTTTCCCTTGCACAAGTTTTTGGCCAAGTTTCTCTTGGTTCCCACAATTGTCTAAAAATAGAAAAGGCTAAAACAAAACATAGGTCAATAAGTAATCAGTAATCTATCCTTTTCTAAAATTAAATCTAAAGGCATATATTATGGGATTAATATGTTTAGTGAATCTTTTCATGTTCTTACATATATTTAGGCTCATACTATGGGATTCACTACGGTTTTGTAAACCTAATTCAAAAATTTACTAAACCTTCCTTTGATACCAAATATTACGACCCTACTTCTTCTTACAATTCTTTGAAAACATTTTAAAGAAATAAAACATCAAATAATTAAAAAATAAGGATACAAAGGTTTAAATTCTTGGGAAAATTAGCACCATACATAATATATTAAAAATAATACATGAACATTTATTTAATTCATTCTTCTATAGCTTATTATTGGCCCTTGAATTCTTTTTATTACATCTATTCAACTGAGGATATACATAAAATAGGGGTGGTATAAAATCATAGTAAAAGGATTGATAAGAACATGAAAAAATATAACATGGGGTGAGAATAATAATAACATAGACATTGGATCAAAATCATAAGAGGAAGCATTAATAAATTGAATTGAATGTGGAAATACATAAAATTTAAAAATAATGCCTTAGTAGTAAACTACCACTCATAGTTGTGAAGAAACATAGAATCCTGGTCACACATATTTCACATACCTCATGAGATAAATAATATTACCCAAATTATTTGATCTCTCTATAATTCTAGGTTTACTCATCACATGTTAACATTTTTTTCTATATAATTCTATGCATACTCTTCACATCATAACATTTACATTATCATACATTCCACATAGAACACATATCAATATGGGAAATAAAATAACTCATGGAAATAAGTGAGTTTAATTTCATAATCATACATTTATAAACATTAGGTTCCCAAATTAAAGAGGGAATACAATACTTTATATGTGAATCATCAGTATTGAGTGAAGGAAACAATATTGGGAAGTAAAAGGTATGTTTGAAGGAAGAGTTGTTTTGGAAAACATTTTGTTTTTCATAAACCCAAGTAGAAAATATTTATATCCCAAAAAAGGTAATAGAATTATGAATAAATTACATTTTTAGGAATTAACATTCTGAAAATGTGGTTAAAGAGGTAAAGTCCAAAGAACGGATGTTGGGTTCGAGATATCCCCTTACCTTGAGTCTGAATGATTCCTTCACATTAATATCCTATATAACCACATTAGATTAATTAATTAAAATTTATATAACATTTTATACATTAATATGATTCATTATGGATTTATGAAGTTCTTTTATGGGCTTTTTGACAAGTTATAGAGTTTAATCTTGCCGTTCGGGAGTATTCATTTTTATAGTTTTAATGATCTGTTCGTCCGTATACATGAGTAGATGTTCTTTTAAATTGAGGATGAAAATCCTAAATTGTTATTATTTGTTATTAATAATTTTATATAAGATTAAATAATCTCAAAATGTACCTGCTTATATACCATGAAGATGATTCAAGAGATTAATGTTAAGGATGATCATTTTAGATTAGTTTTGGAGGTTTTTTGATCACAACACACTCGTTTTGTTTTATCATTTAGTATTATGAATATGAGTTATTTATAGAACATAAAAAGGGTTATAAAATACAATTGAAAATATTTTTTAAACCATTAAATAGTCTTATTAATATCCTTTAATATGTTTTTTGAAAATGAATGTCCGTCACCCATGATGTCAGTAAATTGACACATCAAGGGAGACAATTTGATTTTTAAAATAAAATAGTGAGAGAGGAGTTTAATGTTATATCTTACATTAAAATTATATAATTATAGTATATGTAAGGTATTAGAGTTATCATGAAATTTTGATAAAGTTATGTAAGGATACAATAATAAAATTAATTTAAAATGAAAAGAAATTAAAAGGAAAAGAAAGATGATTCACCTTTTCAATTATCCTCTTGAGATCCTCCTCAAGGAACTTAGGATTGGTTTTTTATTGAGACAAAAAGATCCTAAGCATGTGGGAGGTTCTAGGGAAGAGTATTGGGTAGAATTTATGAATGTCTCAAAGATTGTGTGGTGTGATAAAAATAGGGGTTGCGAGGTGGTATTCCTAGTAGGGGGGGTGTTTTCTCATTATTTAATTCCTGGGTTTATTACTTTTCTCAAGACAAGAAATAGTATTGTAGTTCCCCTAATCCATTACCAGGTGAATGATTTGTTCAATATATACATTTTGTGGAATTATAGACATGATGCATCATATATACCAAAATCATAGTTTGTAAAAATGGAAGATAATATCTCTTATAAATAAAAACTAGTATAAATATTAGATTATGGAGATAAATCACTAGAAAACCATTCACCAAGTTAATGAGAATTGTGGGTAACATAATAATAAGGAAGAAAAATGGGATCGTGAAGATATTATAGGAAAAAATTGCCCCCATTTTTTTAGTAATTCAAACATATCATACATAGATATTACATCTTTTTGGATGAATATTAATTATATTTTACAAACACACAACTAATGATTGAAATGGTTTAGTTATTTTAGAGACTAGGTATGAGATATTATTATTTAGTGAATGACCACAAATTTTTCCCAAAAATAATTCTATATTCTCTAATCTTCACCGAGATAGCCTACTTAGAAAAATTCTTCATAACCCGAGGAAAGAAAACATAATAAATGGAAAGATCAGATCCTTAATAAGGGTAAATAAGGGAGAAAAGTAAGAATAACATGAACATAATGGTATGATAGCATGATAATAACATATGAAAACCATACCTGGTATATTAAAGATCAAAACATTGAGTCATGTAATTAATATTGAAAATTTATAAGACACGTATATAAGAATATAAAAGAACACGAGTCACGAGGGCATAAAATTATCATAAGATATATAACTTTGGAATAAACGTAAGCATAGAAAATCGTTTCTATAGTAGTGATGGATCACTTATAAGGTTATTATAGTATAAAGGGTGAAATCCTAAAAACATCATAGCAGTCAAGGTTAACTTCAAATACCATCATAGTGGTCAGAGTCCCTTATTGAACCGACTCCACTCCCATCATCCTTTCGTGCATATATTACGAGATATAAATCTTTACCCAATGAATTGGAGGGAGATATAGACAAAAAATGGAATATAAAGAAAACAATCTTTATGTGTGCTACAAGAAAATAAAACATTCATAACATTATAACCCATGAAATGTAATGGGTTTTGTAAACATCTTTTTACATCATAACATGCGGGAAATTGACAGGTTTCAGATTCATTTCATCACTCCATCACATCATAACCCATGAAAATAATAATTTTTCCTAATAATTTTATCATGGTATAATCCATGGAATAGAAATAGGTTTTGTAAAAATCTTTTAATAAAAAACATAAAACATCAAGAGAAATAGTAAGAATGATATCCTTGGATCAAATCCCTATAAAAGTATAAGTTGTATCAAAGGATTATATCTTAGGTATAAAATTATTTTTAATGATCATATGGAACAATTATTGAGGAAAATAAATTTACTTTGAAAATAAAATTTTAGAAATAACAATTCATAAAATTATTTGGAATTTTTTTCGATTGACAATAATTTTGAAAACTTATAAAGTAAGGTTTAGAATTAATTGAAAATGTTTGTTGAAGAAAATATCCTTTATCTTTGACAAACACTTTTTAAATAAAAAAAATTTCCAAAAAAATTTTATTTTAAAATAACCTTGAATACATTAAAAGGAAAATTCAAAGAAAATATTGTCCTTGATAGGGGTAAATTAAGTTTATTTCATACATGTTAAAACCTAGATTCCTTTTACATTTTTGATAAAACCAAACAATAATTGTTTGGAAAATGACATGTATATCCCTTTTAATTGTTTTTTAAATGTCTACCATGTCTAAAAATTTATTTAAAAATTTATTTTAAGAATTTTAAAAATATTGTTTTATTTTTTTAGAACATATGGTTTTGAATAAAAAGGGGTTTTTGACCGAAGAGAGAAATAGTGATTTTTTTCTTGAAAATATTATTTTGAACTCTTGAGTACATATAGAGATGAAAATTATTAGAAAGCATATATTCTAATGAAATAAATATGGTAGAAGTGAATTTAAGAATTTATTAAGATATATTTCAGATGATTTAATCATCATAAGCATAAACATAACCATTAATGAAAAATAATGAGATTCTATTATAAAACCCTTAAAAATATGGAAACATTGAACTGTAAGTCCAAATAAAAGAATAAAATTAAATGAAACAAAAAATATCATGATAATATGTAAATTAATTATATTTCAGTTTAATGTGATTTTATATACACCTCATAAAATAATATTGGTGCATAACATAACATATTTCTCAAAGAATGAAAATTGAGACAAAAAACCCTAACTGTTTGGGAACCTTTAAAAACATAGACCACATGAAATAGATAAAATAAAATTGATATATAAATACCAATAAATTATATCTTAATATTTTTAAAATAAATTCACAGTCAATATATACACCATATAAAATATATTTGCGGTGAATACTGCATGTGTCTCACAGAAGTAAAAAGTGAGACAGAAATCCCATACATTAAGTCTCAAATTCCATCATACACATTCAAAAATACTGTATAATAAATATTAGTATATTATAAATATGTCACATAAAAATATATAAATATACACACCATATCATAAATGATTTAATTATTACATTTTATTAGCCATTTATTAACAAATAAATGTTAAACTCACTTTTCTGGCAATTACTACTGTATTTTTCTTATATATTATAATTTTTTGTTTTCCCTCTTAACTTGATAATGGTTATATCATATAAATAATTGTAACCATTATATAAGTATCATATATATTCATTATATTTTTATTTACTATAATCCTCTAAACTTAGACATAGAAAATGATATATCACGTTCATATAAATGGTAAGCCGTACGTACGTCCGAATGCCATTCCATATTCTTGATAGAATGAAAGAGATAAGGAACAATAATATATTAACATTATAGAATAATTTTATGTCATATATATAACATATTTTTATTTTAAACTACCCTTATTAACTTTAATGTAAAGTGTATGTGAAAAATGAATCACATCGCTTCATGAGGCTGTAGTTCGTCGTACACACAAACGACATAACCATATCCCCCATTGAACGAAAATTAAGTAGGTTTATGTGATATAATAATTAAAGAATTATTATTATATAAAAAATATGATATTTACTCACTTAATATATCCTTATTAAAAACCATGTTATAAAAATAAAAAAACATATCACATCGGTTCGCGAGGTGGTTGTCTGCCATACACACGAGTGATGTTATTATTTTCCAATGGGTCAAGTGGTAAGAATTTATATGTGGTATTATAATTCTATGGGTATAATAAAATGATGAAATAATATATTAACATTAAATGAATCATTATATCCATCCATGACAGGTTGTGATGAACAACTAATAACATCAGTTTGAGAGGAGGTATTCCTCCATACACAGGAAAGATGATTTTGTATCCTATTTGATGGAAGATGTTATTGTTGTAGGTCACTTAGTTAACATTAAAAATACCATTTTAAGTAATATAAATATGGTAGTATATCATCATTATTGTGAGGACCCAACCCCAAAAAACCTGGAGCCGGTGACATCAAATCATGATGTATAATTCCTCAAGAACATACACAAATAAATTACACAGCATGTCCTATAGAGAAGATCGAGTTCGATACAAGTTCGGGGAATCTAGCACATATGTCAAACATATTTAACTCAAACTATTACCTGAAAAATTTAGATAAAAAATATTGGGTGATAATACAAATTCCCATTTAGGGGTTTTAAAATCAATCCAATATAACTTTTGTAAACATTCTTTAAAACATACCATAAAAAATTTATCTTAAAGAAAAGTTGTATCACATGTAACATATTTTAAGTGTGATCAATTAAAAACATGCTAACAGAATTAAAAGGATACATGATTAAATTATTGTCATGCTCATTTGGAGTAATAAATAAAAGATGTTATAAACATGTTTGACATATTAGTATGTAAGTACAAATTTAACAGCTAATGAATAATTAGAGTTGCACGAAAGGATAGTAAAATCAATTTCATACATTGAATACTAAAATGGTGAGTGCTAACCATATGTCATGCCATTCAGTTTTACTTTTCTGATACTCATAAGTACTGGTTCTTAACTATGGATATTCTACTAGTTGAATATCAATTTGGTTAATTAATGAAACTAAACATAATGAGGAAATGTTTAATGCCGAACTTTAATTTCTGTGTCAAGCCCTCATTCCAAGAACTAGGGGATAACTATAATTGGAACCTGACCCAGAGAGCATCTATAACCGGAATACAACCCAGAGAGAATCTGTAACCAGACACCAAAATAGAGGGATTACTTTTTACCAGTCCCCAACCTGGAATATACTACTCCAATACATTCCTCATATGCCAAATCGGGTCATATTTTCATAATGTCACATACCACTTGAATAATCACTTACACATTTAATTTTATTCAAGGTATCCCATACCTATAATTTATTGTATAATAATATTTGGTCATAGTAGTGTACATTTATCGTTTATAATTTAAATATTTTATAAAGTTACACATGCATAAAGATGTTAAAAACAACACAAATGATTATATTACTATGTCATTAAATGGTAAAAATTTAAGCAGATTATAGAATGTGTATTGACATCCAAAGTACTAAAAGAAATACAGAATTTTTCACATGATATGTTATTATTAAAATTCAAGAACCTTATTAACCAATTAAATATTGGAATCTCATCTGGTTGTATAATTAATTAAAAAGGTAAACTAAACATTTTATATAGGGTTTTAAGCTTACATATGCAACAACATTTAATACTGATAAGCCTTTGTATATCACTATATAATGTCCACAATAGAAAGCATGAATATTCACCCTAACCAACATCATTTAACATATAAGAAAATAAGTGACTCATAAATGTCAATGTAAGTGTTGGAGATCCCAAATATTGTACTTATGAACCCTTACAAATATTAAACACATCATAAGTATAATATCTGGATTATCCACCATTAGGGTTTCCGTTTGGGTAGATTTGTCCATACAATGAGGTGTATATAATGTGTAGTATTTTAAAAAAGACTAAACATAATTTTGGAAAGAGTTTAATCATTAAATTTTTTTAAATAAATGTTCATGTAAACATATATAACTTACATGCATAGCTGAGTCCTATACCAAAGTTAATTGGAACAAAATTAATTACCAAAAACATCAATTAATTATAAAAGTTCCATGCTAAAAGAATTAAAACTGGTCTAAATGGTAAGTCATACAAACTATATATTTATATATACAATCATGTATAAAATTATATTCATATATATAAGTTTTGAACAACAAAACATTTATTATGTTTTATACTTCCACTTAAACTCAAGACTCAATGTTTAATAACCTCAAAACTAGGTATAGTAAAGGTTCATGTAACATATAATATATTTATATATAAATGTTTTCATACCAAAATTAATTGGAACCTCCATGTTTTTTACGATTTAAGATTATTAGTTAACCAATTAGGTATAAAGGGAAGATCACGTCGTTAGTCATAATTTTTTATTATTATGAAAACCCACTCACACATTTCCTATAAAACCGTACATATTTACAATTATCCATATATATATATATATATATGAATCTTTGTATATAAATATATACAAAGTACATAATCAAATTTTGTATAAATAAAATTCACCCTTCTATTTATAAAACCTTTGAACCCAAAAGCAGAAGACCTAGGGTCCACTAATGAGAAGATTTCAGTAAAACTGAATATGTATAAACAAATATATAAAAGTATCATTCAATAACACTACTCTTTAATTTTCAAGTTATTTATCATGAAATATTATCAAAACAAGATGGAATGGGTATTTGAGGGTCTCTACTCAAAACCCAAAAAACCATGTAAATACATATACATATATACACTGAAGTACATACATCCATACATATGTATATATATATATATCACGTATTATGATTTTTAAACATTAAATAACTCTCAAATTATAAATACTCAGAATAAAAAAATTAAAGAGACTTCGGTTTGACCATAAGGAAGGTTTCTAACTAACCCATAGGGTTATTTAAAAAAAATACATTTTTATGAGAATAAATACATATATAGATATATATGTATACTCGAAGAAAAAAAACAGGAAAATATAACCCTTAACATAGATCGAGGAGGAGGAGGAGAACTTGGGGAAGGATGGATAGAACTTGCTGGGTGTTTGAGCAGGGAGAAGAACTGAGTGTTACTTTGGTGCATCCAATTATCTTATAAATTATATAAAACACACAAACATTCAATGCAACCTTTGAGGAAACCGAACCCTTTGCGGAACATTAAATGGTCGGTGATAAACTTGTAGAAAAGGGGAATAAAGTAGGGTCCAACAGTGGTCAAAGGTGATGAAAAATGGATAATTATAGGTGAAGGGTTAATAGTGAAATCTCACATGAATGAGAAAAAGAAGATGTAGAAAAGAGAAGATCAGAGGTCGATTGGATGGTTCAGATTGATCCAAGATGGATCAGATAGCCCTGGTTCGATGCGATGTTTTTAAAAATCATGGACGGTCGATATTAGATCTGAGGTTGATCAAATGGCACACAAAAATGCGGTGGTAATCCGTGGTTTCTATAGGTCGAGCACATGACTGAGATCCATGGCCCAGATCGCGCGCGACGCGATCTAACAGCCCAAATCTCATTTCAACTGAAAAAACACATCCGACATTGAAACGGTGGAAACAACGTGGCCCTTTGTAAGCCTCAGACTCCCACAACACCTTAGAGAATACAACACACACCAGGGAGACTTATACATGGGCTCCCGCCTTCCCCCTCGTAGGCTTCTCCCTACGCCTGCCTCATTGTGGCTTTGCGCCCACTATGGCACGATCATGGACTCCCGTTGTCCTGTGAGCCCTTCAGGGAACCTATGACCACACTCAAGCCATCCTTGGCTTGTTTTGAGGACAAGGCTCAGCCACCTAGCATGAACTACCTCCCTTATCCCAACTATAAAGGGCTGGCCCTAGTGGGTCACATTTTTTTCTATAAAATCCCACATTCAAAATTATACAAAAACATAAGGAAAATAATACATATATTTCAACTATTTATAAAATATTTTAATAAACATGAATTTAATATTTAAAAAGTTTAATGAATACCAATTATACTTTGTCTAATAGTATTACTAAAATTATTTATAAATACTAATGTTTTAACATTCAAGGTTATAAATTGAAATTTGGTATACCCACATGAAATATTTTATACTAATATCATAGAAGTCAAAACATAATTTAATCAACAAATAATTTAATTAAAAGAAATTAAACAAAGGATAAAACACTATTTATGAAATTAAAATCTTTACAATATATTTGATACACTTGCAACGTGTTTTGAGTTCCCTCAACATCACTTAAGCACAATTCATAATTTTTCACCAAAAGGCCAATGACTATTATTATAATCGCTGGATTTCCAAAGGTCTCCCAAGTCAATGGTCGAGTTAATTCCCTATAAAACCATGCCTCATGGTGTCCTAAACTAAAGGAATAAAGAAGACAGTGCTTTCCATACCACTGATGCTTAGCACAATTTACATGATCATGGTGGTGATGTTAATTTTTTTAACTGACCCGAAAGATATCCTTTATTTACTGTGTTTCATTGTCTTTATAGGGATACTTCCCATAGTTTTGATGGGTTTTTTAATTGAAATTTTTGGGTAGGATTGTTCCTTGTGATCTTGAAACATTGTGAACACTTATGTGTCCTGTTTAAATGAAAATCCTTGTGTCCATTTTGTGTGTTTTACTCTATTGCATACTAAAATAATTAAAATAATATTATTACTTTTTCCTAATAAACATGTTTTGTTAGATTATTATGAAATTAAAACAAAATAAACTTATCAATACATGTGGTTCAGGTTTTGGGGTGTTACATTATCCCCCCTATGAAGAATTGCATCCTTGCAATTTATTCTATAAACGCATAAGAGAAATAACCCCTTACCAACTTCACCACATCCTCCATTGTGGAGGGTCCTCAGGTGTGGCTTGGTTAATTCCCAAGTTGATGTTCAACTCTTCAGCTTATCAAGCCCAAATACAATTCAGACAATGTGGGTTGAACTCATGCCACATACACTCAAATATCCAAAGAGAGGCTCACATGGTGGAAAGTTCACAGATGTCCAAATGGACAAACTCTGAAAGAATTTGTCGGGATGCCTCTCGATTGAGAACAAATAAGTCATTGACATTTTCCTATAAGATGAAACTTAGGAGTTGATACATTAAGGCTACATAAAGTTTTCCCTCCAAATAAGCCTCTTGAAATCTTACTCTAGCTGTGATGTTTTGGCCTAGAGTAAAACATAAGAAAAATCCCTTCGTGGTATTTTCCCCTCTGCCTGTACTCGGCCAATTGGACTGTGGCTATTCTGTCGTATATGTAAGAATTCCCCTAATAGGAATATACAATGTCTAGACTATTTGAAACATCATAAATTTTTTTGAACGTTTTTTTCAAGTTTGTGAAAGGTAGATTCTATTACTCACATATTTTTACCATGATAACCTCCATTATTTCGACGGGAAGGGATAAAATGTTGTTTCGTCCTTCCATCTAGAAATTAATTATGAAGGGTTAATCGGTAACACCTATTTAGAACTATAAACATAGACAAGATATCAAAAAGAAGTTTTATTCTCATATAACCACTCGTTCATAATAAGAGAAAGGAAAATGGATTCCCCAATTCCAGAATAAACGAATCCACAAAAGAAGCTCAAAACTCTCTATCTCCCTAAACCAAATGCAACCCAAGCAGTCTGGTTCTATCTTTTGGGTGCACTTATAGTGTCTCTAGAGTCTGGAATGTGGGGTGTATAACTGTGAGACATCCCTATGTACTTGTTGTCTGTAAACAGAATGAAAGGCTTCATATTCAAGGATGTCAAAATCCATTACCTAACCAAAATGGCCATAGGACAAGAGTTGACACATATATGCAGCATGGAGGCCTCCCGCGGCTGCAGCTTCTTGGAAGGCCATGAGGGACTGGATGCCTTCTTATGTGGTGATGTATCTAAAAAGACCCTCATAGTATTTCCCCCATTGTACATAGGATACAAATTGGACTTGCATCATAAAGATGTAAACCAGACCCACTCTTTGGTGGAGTTGATGAATATAGGGGGAGTTGGATACATCATAGAGGTGTTTAAATTTCATACAGATATGGGCATTGTTTATAATGTTTTCATGGATAGATATGGAAATTATGGTTTTTAGGGCCTCATTAGGAAGAGACAAAAGACTAGTACCTTCATTTTCCATATGAAAATTTGGAAAAACCTCATACGTAGTGATGCTTAAGTAAATATTTCTTTGATTATGGTCTGGTTTTCCAGATTTATCCAAACTGAACCCTCTGATACTAATAGGGAGGACCTGACCCCAGAAAACCCGGAGCCAGTTCCCTCAAAGAATGATGTGTAATTATTCAAAACATACACCGATAAATTAAACATCATGTCCTATAGAGAGGACCAAGTTCAGTTCAGGTTCTGGGAATCCAACACATCTGTCAAACATCTTTAACTAAAACTGTTAGCTGAAAAATTTAAATAAAATAATAGCGTGATCATACGAATTCCCAATAAGGGGTTTTAAAAACAAAACAATATATCTTTTAAAAATATTATTTAAAACTTACCATAAAAAAATTCTCTTAAAGAAAAGTTGTAACACATGTAACATATTGTAAGAGTGTCAATTACAAATATGCTTACAGAATTACAAGGATACTTGATACAATTAATGGCATGCTCATTTGGAGTAATAAATAAAAGGTGATCTAAACATGTATCACACATGAGTATGTAAGTATAAATTTAATATCTAATGAATAATATGAGTTGCACGTAAGGGTAGTAACTTCAATTTCATAAATCTAATACAAAAACAATGATTTCTAACGATATTCCATGCCCTAGGATTTTACTTTTCTGATACTCATAAGTACTGGTTCTTAACCATGAATATTTTACTAGACAAATATAAAATTGGTTAATAAATTAAACTAAAAATAATGAGGGAATGCATAATTATGAACTTTAATTTCTTTGTCAAGGCCCCGTTCCAAGACCTAGGGCCTAACTATAACCGGACCCCAACCCGAAGAGGATCTGTAACTGGACTCCAACTCGGAGGGCTTACTTTTACCAGTCCTCAATCTATAATGTACTAGTCCAATACATTCCTCATATTCCAAATGGGTCGTATTTTCAAAATGTCATATACCACTTGAATAATTACATACACATTTCATTTTATTCAAGGTGTCCCATACCATTAATTTATTGTAAAATCATATTTGTTCATAGTAGTGTACATTTATCATTTATGATTTACATATTTTATAAAGTGAGACTTGCATAAAGATGATAAAAACCAAACTAAAAATTATATGACTATGTCATTAAATGGTAAAAAGATAGGAAGATTATAGAACGTGTATTGACATCCAAAGTACTAAAAGAAATATAGAATTTTTCAGATGTAGTGTTATTCTTAAAATTCTAGACCCTTATTAATCAATTTCATATTGGAATCTCATCTGGTTGTATAATTAATTAAAATTGTAAACTAAACATTTTATGTTGGGTTTTAAGCTTGAATATGCTAAAACATTTAATGCCGACAATCCATTGTATATCACAGTATAAGGTCCATAATTGAAAGCATGAATATTCACCCTAACCAACATCATTTAATATATAAGAAAATAAGTGACTCATAAATGTGAATATAAGGGTTGAAGACCCCAAATATTATACTTATGAACCCTTACAAATATTAAACCCATCATATGTATAATATATGGATTATCCACCATTAGGTTTTTGGGTTGGGTAGATTTGTTCATACAATGATGTGTATATAAAGAGTAGTATTTTAAACAAGAATAAACATAATTTTGAAAAGGGTTTATTCATTAAACAATTTTACATAAATGTTCAAGTAGACATATATAACTTACATGTTTAGCTGAGTTATACACTAAAGTTAATTGGCACAAACTTATTTAACAAAAACATTAATTAATTATAGAAGTTCCTTGCTAAAATAATTAAAACTAGTCCTGAGGGTAAGTAATACAAACTATATATTTATATATACAATCGTGTAAAAAAATATATACATATATATAATTTTTGAACAACAAAACCTTTATTATGTTTTAAACTTCCACTTAAACTCGAGACTCAATGCTTAATGACCTCAAAACTGGGTATAATAAGGGTTCATTTAACATATAAAATATCTATATATAACTGTTTTCATACTAAAATTAATTGGAACCTCCATGTTTTTTAACCCCCTAAGACTATTTGTTAACCAATTGTGTATATAGGGTTGATCATGCCATTAGTCATAAAAGTTTTAATATGAAAACCCACTCACACAATTTTTATTAAACCGTACTTATATACCATTATCCATATATATATATATATGAATCTATGTATATATATATAAAAAGTACATAATCAAATTTTTCATTAATAAAATTCACCAGTCTGTTTATAAAAACTTTTGAACCCTAAAGCAGAAGACCTAGGATCAGCTAATGAGAAGATTTCAGAAAAACTGAATATGTATAAACAAATATATAAAAGTTTCATACAAAAACTCTACACTTTCATTTTGAAGTTCTTTATCATGCAATCTTTCGAAAACATGGTGGAATGGGTATTTGAGGGTCTCTACTAAAAACCGGAAGAACATTCCAATACTATACATATATAAACCGAAGTATATACTACCATACATATGTCTATATATAAAGCATGTCTTATGATTTGTAAACATTAAATAACTCTGAAATTATAAATACTTAGAATACACATTTTTAAAGAGACATAGGTTCGGTCCTACGGAATGATTTGACCTAACCTGTTGGGTTATTTAAATATAATGTTTTATGAGCATACATACATATATAGATATATATGTATACTCAAAGCAACAAAACAAGGAAATATACACCATACCTTAGATCAAGAAGGAGGAGGAGAACTCAAAGAAGGATGGATGGAACCTGCTGGGGGATTGATCAGGGGGAAGAACCAAGGGTTCCTTTGGTGCAACCAATTATCTTATAAATTATATAAAACACACAAAAATTCAATGCAACATTGAGGAAACTGAACCCTTTGTTGTGCATTAAATGCACGGTGAAGAAATTGTAGAAAAGGGTAAGAAAGGTGGGTCCACTGATAGTCAAAGGTGAAGAAAAATGATGCATTATAGGTGTAGGGTTACTAGTAAAATCCCATGTGAAAGATAGGAAGACAAAGTGGGAAGGAGAATATCTGAGGTAGATTGGATGGCTCAGATTGCTCCAAGATGGATTATAGGACCCTGGTTCGATGTGACATTTTTATAAATCTCTGACAGTCGAGATTAGATCTGAGGTTGATCAAATGGTGAACAAAGATGTGATGGTAATCCGTGGTTGCTACAAGTCGAGCGCAGGATCAAGATCGACAGCCCAAATCGTGCGTGGTGTGATTCAACAGCCCAGATCTCGTTTCGCCTGAAAAAACTCATCCCACATCGAAATAGTGGAAACAACATGGCCCTTTATAAGCCTCATACTCTCTCAAAACCTTAGAAAATACATCACACACGAGGGAGCCTTATACCCAGGCTCTCGTCTTCCCCCTTAAGCCTTTGGCCTACCCCTGCCTCGCTACGTCTTCACGCCCATGGTGACGTGGTCATGTGCTCATGTGCTCCTGTACACCCTTTGGGGAACCTATGCCCACGCTCGAGCCGGCCATGGCTTGGGCTGAGGGCAAGGCTCATCCACCTAGCATGAGATGCCTCCCTCATCCCAGCTATAAAGGGCTTGCCCTAGTGGGTCTATTTTTTTCTATAAAATCCCACTTTCAAAATTATACAAAAACATAAGCAAAACAATACATATATATCAACTATATAAAAAATATTTTACTAAACATGACATTAATCATTAAAAAGGTTAATGAATACCAATTATACTTCATATAATAGTATTACTAAAATTATTTATAAACACTAAAGTTTTAACATTCAAGGTTATAACTTGAAATTTGGTATACCCACATGAAATCTTTTATACTGTTATCATAGGAGTCAAAACATAGTTTAATCTACACATAATTTAATTAATTTAAATTTGACATGGTTTCAAACAATATTTATGAAATGAAAATATTTACAATATATTTGATACACTTGAAAGATGTTTTGAGTTTCCTCAACATCACTTAAGCACAATTCAGAATATTTCACCAAAAGGCCAATGACTATAATTATAGCCGTTGGATTTCCAACGGTCAACCAAGGTAACTATCAAGTTAATTCATTATAAAACCATGCCTCAGGGAGTCCTAAAATCAAGAAAACAAAGATGGTTCTTTCCATACCATTGATGGTTATCATGATTTACATGATCATGGTGGCGATGTTTTTCATTTTAACTGACCCGAAGGATCTCATTTATTTACCAAGTTTTGTTGTATTTATAGGGGGAATTATTGTAGTTATGATAAGGGTTTTAATTGTAATTTTTGGGTAGGATGGTTCATTGTAATATCGATACATTGTGAAAAATTTAGTGTATGGTTTAAATGAAAAGCCTTGGGTCTATTTTGTGTGTTTTACTCTATTGCATACTAAAATAATTAAAACCAGATTATTACTTTTTCATGAGAAACAAGTTTTGTTTGGTTATTATGAAATTAAAACAAAATTAACTTATCAATACATAATTTGCATGTTTTGGGGTGTTAAAATTATTTAATAATAATTAAGGTATTGGAGGAAGAAATAAAATAAGATATTTAGTTAGGGATGTTACCAGTTATTTGGAAAAATTATTTTGGTTTTCACAAAAAGGCTTATTAGGTTGTATTTATGACCAAAATAAGGATTATAATATGTGATGAGGTAAGTAAGGAAATGATCATGGTAGGTATTAACTATACCAAATGGTTTTGGGAGTGTGAATTCTAGATGAGAGTGGGTTTATATTAATAAGTATGGTGTGTGGCACATTTGTAATTTTTTTCTAGAAAAAGGTTGATTAAAATTTTACACACTATAAAAGGATAATAAATGGGCCATTATATAACATAAAAGAGATAAGGTGTAAATATGACCAAAAAATGGATGTTATAATTTTTTAGTAATTTGTAGCCCTTATGTTTTTATTTTTACCCATGGTAAACCCATTTTTATTTTAATTATTGTAAATAATTTTAATGATTTTAATATTGATTATGGTAAATTTGTAAGTTTAACTTTTAAGAAAATGTAAATTTCCCAATTATAAGCATAGAATTATTTATTAAAATTCCATTTAAATAAGTGATAAACTTAATTTAAATTTATTCCTATAGTGCGAAGAAAAGCGTTTTTCCAAAGAAAAACTATTCAAAAGTTTATTAAAATTTATATCACAATTCAATTTGAAATTGATTCCCCTGACCTAAATTGGATTAATAGATATACAATTGAACTAATTATATATGTAAAACCACATTAAATAATTTTCTTAAATGAATTAAAATAAATGATAACTATTAATAAATACTATTTTTTCACTATTTAATGAAAAATTTATCTTATTAGAAAATTATAAAATATTCACCCTAACATATTCTTGAACTTATGATTTAAAAAATTAATTTTTTTTAATTTTTTTTAAATTGATAAAAAATGATTTTATAATAAGTGTGCAAATGGCGATAAACTGTTTTTAAAAAAATTTAATTTAAGTGTAAAGTTGGTTTTATTATTTTTATTATCTCTTATCTAGAAAACAAATAAGCTAAATGTTGAAAATTAGATTTAATATATAATATAAAAATTTCATTAAAATAATTCACCAAAATTTATTTGTTTAATATATTGTTGTAAAACATGTTTGTGAGTATACGATTAGTTTTCCAAAAAATGATTTCCATTATTTTCAAATAGTTTTTAGTATTTTTTAATTAATTATTCCTCAAATAAATCATTTATATGCTTGTATAAAATATTTATTTTAATAATTTAGTTAGTCCCATTCATACCCACAATTGCAATGGATATGTGATAACTATAAAATTAAATAACAAGATTTTAATTGTATGTCATGTTTTGTTTAGACTCAGCATTATGTGTTAGGAAAGGTACACACAGGGATTCATATAATGAAATAAAAACACAATGTTAAAAAAATTATCAAAAAGATAAAACTTATTTGAAAAAAAGTATTTCACAAAATCTCAATGTGTGCTATTAAACCCCCTTAAATAAATTGAGCCCTCACAATTAGAACTTGTACTTGGTAAATAGGGGTTTAACATTTGAAAGTACCTTTATGGGAAGCCCACATTGTAAAAAGGGTTATTAAAACTTCATTTTTAAAAGATATAATGGTATGTGTGATGTTTATCTAGAATAACACATAAATGGTTTCCAAATAGGATAACATAGGAGGGAATTGAAAATTTGGTCCTGGAAGAGAAGCGTAATGTCCAAATAATAATAGAGAGTGACAAATATCATTTATCAAAAGAAAGTGAATGACCATGTAAAAACCGACAACCAAACAACTATATACTAAAGAGGTTTGAAATATTTTGTTAATATGATTAGAAATAATGGTAATAGGATAAAATTATACTTCAATTTTATCTTCCTAATGTTTTGTAATTATCATGAGAAGGTATACATACTAGATTTCATACCATCTTATAAGAAAATTATCATCCCTTGGTTGTGCTTCAATTAATTTCTAAACCATCTCTAACTTTAATAAATGAAGATGATTTTTTTATTCTCGAATCACTTGTGGATCATAAGATCCATAAATTAGTAAAAATTAATTCCTTATTTCTCTTATTATTATCAAAAACAAAATTATTTTTAGCACAATTTATTCAATAACAACCAAAGTTAAACTTAATACTTTTCATGAATAGTTATCCTTAATTCTCCTTCATGTATGAAAAAAATTGAAATACAAAAATTTAGGATTAATTTCAATAAATTTCCAAAAACTAAAATGAGAATTTACTCCCCAAAAAATACAAATTATCTGTTAATTTCAAATATTTTTTTGAATACATTGATCATATATTTTATTAAAACATGGTAATAACTAGTATTACCATAGGTCCTTAATAAAAATGTACATAATTCCTCATTACATGAATAAAAACCACCTATTATTTAATATATTCCATAAATCAAATTTTTTTAAAACTCCATCAGTGATAAAATAAACCACTTCTTCAAAAAATCATTAATCAGTTCCAAGGTCTTCAATACCATCCTATTTACTTTATATATACAAAATATTTATTCTTCACAACATTATTATCTCAAAATTTGGAACATATTAAGGGTAATATTATGTTAATCATAGGTTTTCCATAAAATATATACTTTATAATAAATCACCTTTCATGGTTATTAGTAGTGATCAACATATTATTTCAAATCTTTAACAAAAACTTCTATCAAACAATCCTTATAAATTTCATAATTCTTGAATTGGATTATATAAAAACAACAATCATTGTACTTAATTCTGTAACAATTAACTAGAATCCATCATATTATTCCTTAATACCTCTTTCCTAAAATATGAAATATGAATCTTGTTTTGAGATTCATCAACCTCAATTCAGTCTTGCTTCTTACATTCAATATAAAAAATACTGTTAGAATAACTCATACCATTTATATGTAATTTTTAGTATCATTATTAATACTATTATGACCATTAATCAGATGAATTTAATGATTCCCTTCAAAAGATTTCCCTTTAGAATATAAATTTTCATAATTCACATATTTTCTCCATTTAAAACATTCTATAGTTCATGATATCTTAGGGACACCACTATTAACACTCATTACATTAACTGATCTTTTAAGTTTTCCTGTAAAATTAATTTCTTTGTGTCATTATTTTCCACAATAAAAAAATATTCCAATTCCTCTAAGATATTATGTCCAGTGTTTCTTTCCAATATATATATATATATTGGAAACAAATTATTCTTTCTTCGATGGTATATACCAACCAAACATTTAATGAACTCTATACTTCTCTTTTTTGGTGTGTTTGAGACACAGTTAAGGTGTTTGTTGTTAATCTTATATTATGATAATTGATTAGGCATGAACAAAATATCCTTCACTCTAGTTATCATCCCATTTATATTCTCATAAACACATTTTATATCATATTCAATATTGATCCATGCTTTTCTGGTTTCCCCTATAGAATAAAACCTAAAATCATTGTGTGAGTAAAAATATTCTTAGTGAGAAACAACATAATCATAAAAAACAACTTATAGGATATCTAAATCATGATAACTTATTTTTAATCAATGAAAACATAATCTTAACCCAAGCCATTATTTGTTATTATTTTAATCATTCATGTTGATTTTTAAATAGTTCATTAATTTTCATAGAATATCCCTATGGAGTGTCAAACCATGTGTGCAAGAGGGTCTTTTGTCGTTCACTAGGTGATGATCAAGTCCATATCAATGATCTAATTTTTTAGTTTCTAACTCTAGGTAATTTTAGATTTTTCTACATAGAACCAACTTCTATTTACTATTTTTTAAATTTTATTCATAGTTTAAATGTTAGTAAACACCTTACCACATCATGATTGTTCTTCTATGTGACATAGTATGTGATAATGTCCCTAGAGAACTTGTCGCAATAAAAGGTCATAACAGTCCCCCCTATGATGAGAACCTGGAAGTTCCATGAAACTATTATTAAATATATGTTCAATAGCTAGATGATTTCATTTGTGGGACACAAATGATACAAGATATCAGGGCTGGATACTCATAGGACTTCGAGGCACCTTTTCATTGTGTATGCCCTTGGTAATATTTAGTCAGATTTGATTAGAATGAGACCCACCAGTAAGAAATCCACATTTATATATGTCATCTAATTCTCCCATCTTCATATGTGTGTATTGGTCCATAAAATTTAATATTATTATCAATGAGTATTATGATTCGTTTACTTTGATGTATTGATGAAAACTGGGATGAAAGATGTTCACGGAGAGGTTGGATACATGTGGTGCATCACGAGTAATATTACATTAATGAATAATGAGAGAAAGTATTTATCGTATATACTCTATAACAAAATTTAATAACTCAGGCCTTTTTCCAAAAATGATATAGTCTAAATAAATCCATTCCCATAGTGTTCTATAGGAATGTTCTATTTTTAAAAAGTCAAATAAAGAGACATTGGGCACATAGGTTGATGGTACTGGCATGCAACTTGCGTGATTTGAGATATCAAGATCAAGGTATTACCTTAAATATTAAGCATCGATATGAGGTATTATGTCATTATGAAATTATCTTATTTTCTTGTGGGTTCCATGGGGAATTTCTAAATGCTAATATGGGAATTTTGGCAGCTTCTTCTAATGCGAAAGAGAAAGAGGCCTATAGGGTCACATAGTAAGTGTATCTAGAATATCAGTTAAATAATATATTTTTATTTATTATTGAACAAGTTGAATAAAATTTATTAGCACATGTGGTTTTATAGATATTCATTTTTTCTTGATCGCATTTATTCCATCACTAGTTTTTTTCGAGAATATAATGTAAGCAGAATATTTAATATTTTTTTTATTTTTAGTGAATATAATATTTATTTAAATATTGTCAAATAAGGTAGTGATTTTTAATAAATAAATAAATAATAATAATTCAAGGCCTGATAAATATTTTGGAAGAATAAATGACCAAAATTTTGGTCCAGTGAGAAAATAATAAATAGTAAATATCATTTTATTAAATAATATATAATTTTAATTTGCAAGTTTAACACATGTCAACTGATAATAATATTAATATTATTATTTTACATGGGGTTTTATTGGGTTAGATAAATAATTAAGGGGACCTATGCAATTATTTTATTTTAACCCTAGTGATATATAAACCCAGTTTTGTTATTTTCTCATAAGAACAATTCATTTGTTTGAATTATGCAGAACAAAATTGAAGAATTCTCTCAAGCCCATGAGATCTCTCTTATCCAATAATACTCCCAAGAATGGAGATAAATATTCCTCTTTTAGATCATAGAGAAGGCTTTGGAATTTAATCTTGTAGTAATAAAAGGCAGACAACACATGCGTAAGGAGATTCCCTCTGTGACATTTGTAGATCCATAGAACAAATGTGGATCACCACTAGAGGGAATATGCACTTGATTCCAATAACAAAATCATGGTTCATCACAGATCTGTTTCTATATCCATCAATGAATATATAATTCCTTCAATGTAATTATTATTTAATTAAATTAATTATAAATATCATGTGATGATCCTCTATTTCTAGTTCTAACATGATTCATGGTCTCTAACCTATTTGATTCAATTATGATGAATATGAAATTTATCATCATGTAGATATTGGATTTATTATTGAACATGAGAAAAAAAAAGTTGGGCACCTCCCATAGAATTCTTCCATTGTGTCCAGAACCTACAAGTGGTATTAGAGTGGTCAAAACATTATTTATAATTAATTAAATACAGTTAGTTATTTGAATATTTGAATAATTTTAATTCAATTTTAATTGTTATTTTAATTAGAATCACGATATATACTTATTTATTCTTCGTTTCTCATATATCTAATCAAAATAATTAATATTATGATTAAAATAAAAATGAGGAACTCATACAGAGGTGATAGGGATACTTTTCAGATAACACAAAGGTAAACATCGGGTAATCAAGATTAGATGTGATTTACTCATATTCAATGTATTGGGAATTAATTTGGTGATGAGATATGTATTTCAATACATGGAGTACCTAAATGGTGGCTATGTAATTTGAAGATCATATGGTGTGTAGATCATTGGACAAACATTATACTACAGGTTATGAGGTACAATTTATACGTTGTGTCCCAAGGCATGTACCTCATATAGATGGTGAGAGATGTAGACACTGTGTAGATAGTTGATAAACGTCATGTACTTATACCTAATTATTCATATTAAAAATTTGTTAATTATATTATGTAATCCTCGAGATATATTCTTGTGTGTAGTCATTATTTTGATAAGACATTCCATGCGATGTATTATAATATTTATATATAAATGTTTAATTAATATACATGTGATGTCCATATCTGTATATCATGTATAAATCATAATATAGTTGCCACTATACACTCATTGAATCATAACACGTGATCGAAAAATCATGTAATTCAATTAATAATTAAGTTGATATTACATGTCCTAAAAGTACATGATAAGTTATGTATTCCATATGTTACATGGGTAAACAATATATGAGAATAATATATGTTGGGTAGAATCAGATGGGTATTCACCATGTTTCCTCCATGGTACATTTATGTGCATAGTTAATTTTAAATAAATTTATTTAATTTTTTTAAAATTACAATGCATGAGAATAATAAGGAATTTCTTGTGAGAATTAAGATAAACAACCGTTTAATTAAAGATAACAATTAATTTAATCATGAACGATTTATCCTAAATAACTATGATTCTGAATTGAATACTAGTTTTATTTTTTGTAATTTGTTGTAAGCATGTGGATGATCATGAGCATAGAAAAAATCTTTATATGTTATTGGTTTCCTTTAATTTGTTAATAAATAATTTTTTTTTTCTAACCTTCCTTATATCCTTTAATTATATTGGTTCTGTGTACCTAAGGATTCTTATTTTAAACCATTTTCTTCTCATCTGTGTTTCAATAAAAGAATATGTAATGGATTGAACTCCCAATCTAGTGTAGGCGGTTCAATTTTAGATTTGAGGTGGAACCAATCCAGGAGATATAAATTGGTGGATAGGTGGAAAGCTATTACGCAAACCATAAAAGGATCAAGGTGTTTTCCCATAGGTTAATATTTAGTTTATCAAATGATAGATAAACTAACCCCTAGTAAAAAATTACGACCATACCACTTTATTATATTATTTATATCAGTTTCATGGTTATTTAATTATGGACATTCTGTCACAATCAAAACAATTTGTGAAATTAATGATCATATAAGATAGAATGAAAATAAATTGACTTATGAGTTAATATTTTCTAATATATAGTGAATCACTTAATTAAATCCTCTTAATATTATAAAGCATGTGATAAAGATAATAATTGTAAATTTATGCATAATGGATAAAATCCATCAATTATATATATTATGTCAGTATAGCCTTCCAAGAATTCTGTTAAAATCCAACCATATGTAAATGTGTTTGACCAAAAAAATATACGGAGATTTTAATTATGGGGGGTATTCTAATATGATGTTTTGGGTTGACTTATTTATGTTCACATCAGGGCTTGACTACCAAAGCACAAAATAGTGTTACTGGGAGGAAAGGGTTGGGGAAATCTAAATTAAAATTCTCATGTTTCAGGACTTCAATAAACAGTTCAAGGTACTATAAGTTAATGCCATTAGAATATATAATTCCTTCGTAAATAATTTTAAATTTCTTGACCAAACAAAGCTAGGGTAAAAAAAGGAAAATATGGATCGTCACAACTAGAATGTACAAGATAAAGGATATTCTAAAGTTAATTGTGAGGGCTATTGGGTTTGTATAAAATAGTGGGAGATTAATAAATATAATATTTATTTGTTTTATTATATTATATCATATAATGTACTAAAACTAAGATCATATAATTTTTATAAACAAGATTAAAATGAGTTCATTCATATCACTACGATCCATACTTGGGAAGTATAGAGTTATCACCAGAACAAATTTCTAAGAGTGGAAAAGGAACTTACACGTTATATTTCTCCATGAAAAGAAATTTCGTATGTGCTGGAAGATCTTTTTCTAATTGTTCATGGTAATAAGGCATGTGATGAAGAGTAATCCCTCTATGAGAAAAATCTGAATAATTCTATAGATATTTAGTGCACCATGAAATCATCCATTTCTAATGATCTTTTGAAGCAATGTAAGGAAATGGATGCATAAAGAATAACGTCTCACCCTCGTGATAAGTATGAAGAGAAGGACAAATAAGAGATGTATGAGATATTAAATGGTTTATTTTCAACAATTTTTGTAGAGTCTTTACTAGAGGGGCCTCATGTAGTCAAGATCATTGACTACATTGAATGCTTAGAAATATTATAGATTAAATTACCAGATGATTTTCATATAGATCTCATAATTTCATCTCTTTCAAAGGATATCTCTAGATTTATTGTCAATTACAAAATTATAAATAATGATAATAGTCCCTTAGAAATTTGTAATTTGATTCTCCAAGTGGATAAGTACATGAGGCATGATAAACCAGTGGTGGGAGGTTGGCTGCCCTAGCCATTGGTGATTACCACCTTTCACTTCCAACAAGATTGATTTTGATTTTAAGAGATTTTTATTATGTACCAACGATTACCAATAACATAATTTGTATATCATTCCTAGATATAGATGGGGTTATATTAAAATTTTTAAATAAGTGTTATTTATTTTATAATGAAATAATATGTTATGGTATGAAACATTTAAATAACAGCCTTTTTGTATAAAATTATGAAAACCAAATGTTGGAAATTGATAATGAATCATGTTCACACGACTCATATAACACCAAAATATGTCATCACTATCTTGGAAATTTATATGAGAAGCTTTTGAAAAATCTATTTAAAGATGTTTATTTAGTATTCTTTGAGTGAAAACCACTTTATGAGTGTCATTCTTGTTTATAAGGAAAAATGGCTAAATGGACATTTGATGGGTAGGGTGAAGGGGCCCCTGAGCTTCTAGGAATGGTACACATTGATATGTGTGGAATTTTTTTTGTAGAATCTAGAGGTTTATATTCTTACTTGATAACTTTAATGATGACATCAGTTGATTTTTATATATCTACTTGATGAGGCAAAAGTACATGTCCTTTGAGAAATTAAAGGAATGAAAGAAGGAATTAGTGTATCAATTTGGAAATAAGATAATAATATTTGATCAGATAAAGGTGATGAATATCTTAACCAAGATTTCATTGAATTTTTTTTCAATGTTTGGGATTCTATCTCAACTCAATCCACCTTACGCACCATAGTGGAATAGTTTTACTAAAAGAAGGAACCATAACTTGTCAGATATGTCAAGGTTGATGACTAGTAATAGAGATCATCCATTATCCTTTTAGGGATATTCCTTAAAAAATCTGACATATACATTTATCTGAGTTCTAATTAAAGTGGAAAAATGGAATTACCTTTTATTTATAGCGTGGAAAGAAACCGGTTTTGTTGTATACAAGTGTATGTGGTTGTGAGGAATTTTTTAAGAAATACTAAGGAAACAAAATAGAGCCTAGGGCATAAAGTGAATCTTTAGAGGTCATACCAAGGAAGCAGAGGTAGATTACCTTTACAACCCCTCAGATGAGAAAGTGATTGTAACAAAAAAGCTATATTTCTTTGGAAGGAGAAAATAATCTAAAGGGATTGTGAGATCAAGATTGACATCGATGAATTTGATACTCAAGATACCCATGATTTGGTATAAGAACAAATTCCATAGGTCCTCATGGAATACTTAGTTTCTGAAACAGGAGTGCTACATTTGAGTCTTAGAGAGGTTAGATAAATAAAGAGATATTGTTTTCTAATCACTGAGGATGGTGAATAATTATTCGTAAAAAATTATGAACTTAACTCCTATAATTATTCCGTTGAAAGCTCAGAAGTTATAATATGGAAAGTATCAATGAATTCTGAAAACAAATTCATGCATTAAAACCATGTTTGGGTTTTTTTCTATCTGCCAGATGATGCAAATCCTGTTGGATGCAAATGGGTATTCAATAGGAAATTGAACATGGAAGGTAATGTAAATAGCTATATATCAAAGATAGTGGCTAAAGGGTTTAAACAACATCAAGGAATTCAATATGATGAAACATTTTTCCTATTTTTATATGGTTAAATCCATAATAATTATACTTGTTATAGTAGATTACCTTGACAATGAGATTTGGAAAATGGATGTCAAAACTGAATTCCTTAATGGGAACATTTAGAAATATGTCTTTATGAAACAACTAGAAGGTTTCGTGACTCTTGGTGATTCTAAAAGGATTTTCAAGTTATAAGGATCTATTTTTGGGTTGAAGGAAACTTTTTTGTCAGGGAAAATTTGATTTGATGAATCTATAAAATAATTTGGTTTCATTAAGAATGAATGTGATATATGTGATTACAAGAGGTTTAGTTGGATTGAGGTCATCATATTAGTATTATATGTTAATGAAATATTACTTATTGGAAATAAAATACTAGTCTTACAGTCTATAATGGACTTATTAATTGAGTGTTTCTCAAAGGTGTCCATTGGGGAAGCATCCTACATTCTAGGGATTAAGATCATTTTTTATATATCCAAGAGGATTCTTTGAATATGTAAAAATACATATATTGACCAGATACTAACGATATTTAGTATCGATCAATCCAATAGGGGATTGGTCCTAGTGTCACATGGTTTGTATCTTTATAATAAAATGTTTCCTCAAACATAACATGATAAATATAGAATGAGTAAGATATCATATACTTTAGTGATAGGTTCAATCATGTATGCCAAGATATGTACTAGAGATGATGTTTTCTATGAATTGATCATGGTAGAAAGATATCAAGAAAATATTCTAGAACGACATTGGAAAAATGTTAAGGCTATCTTTAAGTATCTAATAATAAATAAGGAAATGTTCCAAATATATGGAAGAGATGAAGAACTAGTAATCAGGGGTTATACTAATGCTTGTTTTCAGATAGATCTTAATGATATAAAGTTATAGACATGATATTTTTATGTATGAATAGAGGAATTGTGAGTTGGAAGAGTTCAAAGTTTCCATTTTTTGTTGATTTAATAGTAGAGACTGAATATATCACGGCTTTTGATGTAGCCAAGAATGTTATGTAAATTTTGGAATTTTCCCATGAGCTTGATTTGGTTCCTAGTAGTAAATACCGTATCAAATTGTATTGTGATAATACAGTATTGGTGGGTTTTTCTAAATATAGAAGGTCACACCAATGGAAAAAGAATTTACTCTGGAAGTATCACCTCTTGTGGGATTTTTATCAAAGGGTCAAGTTGCAGTGAGCATAGTAACCATGAAATAAAACATAGTGAACCCATTGAATAAATTCATGTCTTACTAGAAGAATGGGTATCATGTGATAGCTAGCAGACTTAATGTATTAGAAGTTGTCTCAAGTGAAAGTGGGAGTCTGTTGGAGTTGGTGCCCTAGAAAAAACTTCTATGTTCTTTATAATAACATGTATTCACTGTTCTGAATATTAATAAATTTCTTATCACATCATGATTATTCATGTGTGTAACATAGTATTTGATAATTTCTCTAGAGTAGTTGTCACATTAAAAGATCATAGTTATTCCATGCTATGATGAGAACCTGTAAGTACTACAACACTATTAATAAATACATGTTCTATAGAAGGATGATGTCATTTAGTGGACATAAATTATACAAGCTATCATGGGTGGTGAATCATAGGACTTCTAGGAACCTTATCATAATGTACGCCCTTGGTAATATCCAGTAAGATATTATGAGAACGCGACCACCAGTAGGAAATCAAAATTTATATGTTTCATTGGATATCCTTATCTATGTACGTGTTCATTGTTCCTTAGACTTTAAGATTATTATTAATGTGTGTTATGAGTAATGTAATTTGACGTATTGTTGAAAACCGTGATGATGGATGTTCGCGGTGATGTAGGATACATTGGGTGAATCAAGATTAATATTTATTGTATGAATAATGTGGGAGAGGATTTATCCCTGATGTTATTTAATGTAATTTTATATATCATTCCATTTATTGTAAATTGTATAGGACAAATAAATCCATGGACAAGGTATTTTATAGGAATGATCTATTTGTGGAGAGTTAAAGAAAGAGACATTGAGAACATGAGTTGATGGTATCAGCATGCAACCTTCTTTATTTGAGATATCATGATAAAGTGATTACATTACATAGAAAGCATCTGTATGAGTTATTATGTCATTGTGACATTATATTTTTTCTCTATGTGTTCCTTAGAATTTTTCTAGACACTTACCATGGACTTGAGGATGCTTTTCCTAATTCCAGTGAGAAAGAGGCCTTGATGGTCACACAATAAGTGTATCTTGAATATCAATTAAATGAGATATTATTATTTATTATTTAATAAGTTTAATAAATATTATTCCCACAGGTGGTTTAGTAATTATTTATTCTTGGTTAATCTCATTTATTTAATCATAAGTTAGTCAAGGGAATATAATGTGAGCAGAATATTTAATAAATATTTATTTTATATTTAAGGAATATAAGATTTATTTATTTATTAGAGAATAATGTAGTTATATTTATTTAATAAATAAACTGTCAATATTCAAGGCCTGATAAGTATTCTGATGGAAAAAACTGAGATTTTAGGTCTAGTGAGAAAATAATAAATATTGAATGTTATTTTAATTAAATAATATTTAATTCTAATTCTCATGTTGAGAACTTGTCGTGGAATGATAATATTAATATTTTTATTTGACATGGCGTTTTCTATAGGATTAAATAAATAATTAAGGTCTATTGTGAAATTATATTATGTTAACCCTAGTGATATGTAAACCCATTTATGTAATTTTATCTTCAGAACAATTCCTTTGTTTGGGTTGTGAACAATAGAACTGGATAATTCTCGTAATCCCTTGAGATATCAATTATCCAAAATAACACCCATGAATGGAAAGAAATATCCCCCCCCCCAATGAAGGAGAACGATTTGGAATCAATAATCACAAGGAACAAAGTAATACAACACAAGCGCAAATATCATTCATGAAAGTACCTTGAGATTCCTTCAACGATGTTTGGAGATTCATGGATCACGTGTGGATAAATGCTAGATGGACTCTGCACTTAATTCCTAAAACTTTAATTCAGTGAATCACATATCTGATTCCAGATCCATTAACAAAGAAGGAATTCGATCAAAGTGATAATTCTTTAATTAAATTAATTATAAATAATATGTGATGATCCTCTCTTTATGGTTCCAAAATGATTTATGTTTTCTATCTTATTTGATTAAATTATGTTGAACATGATTTTTATCATCATTTAGATCTTGGATTTAACATTGAACATAGAAAAAATAAAAGTTGGGCACCACCCATCACACACTTCTTCTGTCCCTAGAAATTATAGGTACCTCTATACAAGATCCACATATACTTGTAGTATTTAGATAGGGATGTAAATATATGGAATCCACTTCATCTACCCTTTACCAAAACTATATAACATTATATGATAATTTGAATTATCCCTATACTTATCCATAGATAGATCCCTAGACATACTGTTATACATATCCCTAGTGATTTCAAAAAAAAAAATTCATGCTAGTTTCCAAAGCTGAACTAAAATTATCCTCTGATTCCAAATGTAGCATCTATGACTTAACTTATATAGATATTACATCTTTTTAGATTATTATTTATAAAATTATAGAAACACATGTCTAAGGACTATAATGGTTTAGCTTCATTGGATACTAGGTACACAATCTTCTTATTTAGTGAATTATCTTCATTGTTTCCCAAAAATATCCTCCCATTTGGTACATTTCATAGATATACCCTATATAAATCATTTCTTTATTAATTTGTGAAAGGAAAGATAATAATATTTGAGATAAGATTCTCATTACTGGTAAAGAAAGAAGATATGTAAACATAAAATGAATATAAGTGTGTGAGAGCATTATAATAACATATGAAAACCATACCCATCATATAAAAGATAAAAATATTGAGTCATAGAATGAATATTATATATTTATATAACATGAATCACAAAGAAATCCAATAAAATGAGCTATGTGATCATTAAATTAGTATACAACATAGAATTTTGTCACACACATTAGTATATAAAATTATTTCCATAGATATCAAGGAACACTAAAAGAGATATCATTTTGGTATAAGTTCACTCCCCAAAAAATCATAGTAGTCAAGGTTCACTCCAAATACCATAATAGCAGAAAAGGTCCTCTAATAAATGTGGTTCACTCCCCATTCTAGTCCTATATATCTCATGTGATATAAATATTTACCTGATAAATTGGTGGGATATATTATAACACCCCAAACATTTTTTGGTATGTTTTTCTTAAATAAATTTTATTCAAAACCTATATTTCACGAAGCAATATTTCTATTTAAAAAAAATCTTGGTTATTTAAGAGATAGTCAAAACTTAGCCATTAAAAATAAATTTTCCACTTCTATGTTTTGAATTTTGAAAAACGATCATCTAGAGTTGTGACCAGTAAGTCATTTAGAGTCTGATAGAACCAACTTCATTTTTTTATGAATAGTAACATACCCCTAGGAATATTAATATGAATAGTAATATGAACCTTATAAATAGTAAATAAAGATAATTTTTTTTCTTAAGGTAAAAAGATAATGAGATCTTAATTAATTTTTCAATGTTATATAGAACTAATTATATCTTTAAAATGGTTACTTTACAAATTAACTATGATTTTATTTTAAAATTAAATTAAAAATAAATAGAAAATAATTTTCAAAAAATGGAGTTCATTTTTGAATTTTACACATCGAAAAATGGTTAGGATGAATTTTTGGGATTTTTTTAAGAAACATGATTTTTTTCGTGAATAGTAAAAATACAATTTTGAGTTTTCAGTAGTTTAATGAAATCATAATGATTTAATAATTAAATATAAAATCCTGGTAGAATTTTTTATAGTATCTTATGACTTTAGGTGTCCCGAGTGGAAAAACCCATGGGCACATACCATGGGAAATCCCATGGTTTTCCAAAAACCACTAATGAGGTGTCTCTTTTAATTAATAAAAAAACCCTCTTAATAACTATAAATACACACTCACCCCTTCGTTTTCTTTAATTAAAAACCATTTATCCTAGAATATTTGGTGGTATTACCTCATTAATATTACTCCCAAGTTTTCCTCAAACTCCCAATGTCCCAACCTTCATGTTTTGAGAGTTACTTTACAAGGTAAGAGAATCAATGACGCTTCTATTTTCTTAAATATTTCATTTTATGTTTTCTCTTTTATTTTCAATTAGATTATGTGTGGGATATTTAATTCCATATTACACTTACTGCCCATATTATGTAAGAGTGATGAGATAACCCCTTTCTCTCATCAAACTATTATATTAAATTTTAAGTGACATCATTAGGCTGTCGTATTTTCTGAAGAGATCTCTCAATTTTTCTCTTATTTTGAGTTCCTGTATTTTATAATTCTTTTATTATCTCCCTTAATCAAAATGATATGATAATTATAGTACCTTAAATTAACTGGAATTATATTTTTCAAATGGAATATTTCATCATCACCTCTCTTTACCCCTCCTCTTATACTAAAAATAAAAACACCGTCTCAGATGTGTTAATTTATCATATTCAAGGATGACGAGTTCTAAATTTTCATTACCATATTTAATTATAGACATGAAACCATTTTTATGGTTGAACCAGATCATAATATATGTATTTAATCTCATTAATGTTTTGAAATACCTACACACTCATAATATGAAATAATAATACAAAACAAGTTCATTGTACACAAAACTACCAAGCTAAATCCAAGCCTTTATCAATAACATTTAACTAATGATTCATCCACAAGTATATAACCCAGAATCATTATAAGAAAATTTATATATATTTAATTTCAATTATATTATATATTAACAATAATTTATGTTTAACCACATTTAAAATGAACTTCCATTCAAGAATGCAAGTAAAAGAATCATGAAAACTAAGGAAAAATTATTCCAAAACAATAAAATTGAACCCCTTAAAACCATGAAAAGGGCCATGAATGAACCTAATAAGGTTATAATAAACCAATTAAATTTATAAGAGGTTATGGAATTATTAATTAATTAGGATAAATTTTATTATTCATGTCATTAAGACCAACGAAGAACACACTCGAGCATAAGTTAAGGGGTTTCTCATGTCACTTTTAATTATATGAATTTTCTATTGTTCAGCACTTATTTCTTGCATGTGGTATATTTGTAGTACCATTTGATAAATAATAACATTATTATATTTATATTCATGGTATTAATTGATTCATTTTATTGTTATTATGTTCTTGTCAAATGATTCGATCTATTACGTTGTGGTTATGGACTTTGTATCAACTACCATTTTGTGGTGACTAACGTTGTATTGTGCACCTAATAATCCTTATATGGTGTAACTACTACCCATTTGAGATCACCTTTCATTTGAAATTATATTTCTATTAAATATCAATAATCTGATATCATGGATATGTTTATTGTCTAAACCGTATACCATTTTACATATTGTGTATAATTGGGAAGTTATTTTAACTATGAAAATATCAATAGATCCGTATTCTCTAATCTATACAGATATTGAAAAGGAATATTGATATTGTATTAAATCAATGTATAAATAATTATTTTGACTTTCAGTGGAAGGTGGGGCCCAATATATCCCCTCAATGCATTGACTGGTCTCATGAGACAAATCAGTTGGCGTCAAACCCTTCGAGTTTGTTTCCAAAACATCAGACAGGTTTCTACCCACAGAACTAAACCGTTTTAACAGTATTATGGTATCATATTCTAGATACATGACATCCAATTAAAATTATTATTATTTTTCATTATCATTTATTACTATCCATGAGGTTTTCACTATGAAAAAATCTATAAATGCAGTTTCAATCCTAGTTTATTAATGGTGTGAGTATTTTATTCTTTCACAATACCATATTGAATACGTCAAATTGTTTATAATTCTGTTATTATTGATTTGTGCTTCTGATATTTGTAACCCTTACTGAGTGTTTGATCTCACCTCTTTCAATTTTTTACCTTCAGTAGAATATAAATATGATATCATTTATTGAGTTCCTGTGGATGTAGGTTTTAGTTTTTGTTATGTTTTGTATTTTGTATATTTTTCCAATGTAATTTGAGTTACATATATGTATATAGTTTCTTCAAGACTACTAAAATGATCTTTCATTTGGAATTTTTATTCCTTTATCCATGAAAACACAAAAAGTACTGCATTGAATCTGGTCTAGAGGGGTCAGGGTGTTACATATATAGGACCCACCTATCACATAATTAAAATATTACATATGTTTTACCAAAGATCATAAAAAATTCATCATTGTATAAACCATGAAATGAAATAGGATACTTAAAAATTTTATAATATCATTACATGTGGTAAAGTGACTGGTTTCAAAATAATTTTTCCATTCCGTCATAGAATAACAAATGAAAAAAAGCTAGTTTTGTAATATATTTATCATAGTATAAACCGTGGAAGAGAAAGAGGTTTTGTAAACAACTTATTAACATGAAGATAAACCATATATAGAAATAATTAGAATTTTATTATTGGATTATATTCTTGATAAATAAAAATTAGCATCAAGTTATGTCATCTGAGATGTAAAATTATTTTTGAAAGATCACTTGAAAAATTTCTTAATTAAAATAATTTTTTTAAACCTAAAAATTCTTGAAATTTTTAGAAATTAGTTTCTTTTTAAATAAATATGAAAACACAAAAAATATGTTTTAAAAATCATTAAAAACATTTCATGAAGAAAATAAACTTTTCCATCATATTTTTTTAAAACATAATTATTTTTGGAAAATCCTTTAATTTGAAAATAACCTTGAAAAATTCTAAATAAAAAATCAAATAAAATAATGTTTATTATCATCAGAAATTGAATTTATGATGTACATGTTAAATTAACGATACATTTCAAATTTTCAATAAAAGGTAAATGGTAATTTTTTGGAAAATAATATAAATATTTCTTTATTTTTTTAAAATAAAAATATGGGTAAAAATTCATTTAAAATGTCAATTTAATAATGTTAAAAAAATTAAAACATTTTTAGAAAACATGGTTTTGGATGAAAAAGTGGGGTTTGACTGAGGATAGAAATAAATGTTATTTTTCTTATAAAAATATTTTAACCTCCTAAGTAAATAAATAGAATAAAATGAATGTAAAACATTCATTCTTAAGATATAAAAATAACAGAATTATTTTTTCAGAGTTTTTTGAGATATAGTTCATAATATTTCATCATTGGAAGTATGTATAGAAACAATCCTGATAAAAAATGAGATTCTATTATAAAAAACATACTACTTTGGTAACTTTGAATCACAAACCCAAATGAAATAATAACATTAAATGAAACATAAAATATCAACATAATAAATAAATTAATAATATTACATTTCAATGGTTTTGTATATAGCCCTCATTAATAAGATAGGTGCATAATATAATATATGTGTCAAAGAAGGTAAATTTAGAAAAAAAACCGCTTAACGCTTTGGTAGCTTTTGAACCATGAACCCCATGAAAGGGATATCATAAAATAGTTATTTAAATTTATATATTTTTTAGGTTAAGAATAAAAAATACATCAATGGGTAATATATAAATCAAATAAAAGAAGTTGGAGGTGAATATGGAATGTGTCTCATAGAAGTAAAAAAGGAGGAAAAAATCACATACCTTATGTCTCAGATTCCATCATAAAAATTCAATCCTCATGCATAATAAATATTAGCTTACAATAAATATATTATATAAACACACACACACACACACACACAGATATATATATCATACCATATATTATTTAAATTTTTTATTTTATTACCCATTTATTAATATTTCCCTCTTAAAATCCTGTTTCCAGATATAACTGCTCTGATTTTCGTGTAAGTCTTGATTTTTTATATTTTGGGTCCCCTTACTTTTATCATAGTTCTATAATCTAAATAATGGTAACCATGACATAAATATCATATATATTCAGTATACATTTATTTATCAAAATCCATAAAAGTTATAGATAGAAAATGAAATACCCTATTTATAGAGATTATAATCCATACATACACATGAATGTTGTCTCCATTTTATCAATGAAATGAAAAATAAGGGTAAATGATACATAAAAAATATATAATATTTTTTATTATATATATATCATATATTTTTAATTATACCTATCTTTATTAACTTCTTTTTAAATTCTAGATGTAAAATGAATCACATCGCTTCGTGATGCGACAATTCATTGTACACATAAACATTGTTATCACATCCCAAATGGAATAGAAGGTAAGAAAGTATATGTGATATAATAATTAAATAAACATAATTATATTGAAAATATAATATGAATTAATTTAATATATTCTTATTACTAACCAAGTAAAACAAAAAAAAACACATCACATCGGTTCGCAGGGTGGTAGTCCCACGTACACACGAGCGACATTATTAATTTTCAATTGGTTAGTAAGTAAGAAGGTATATGTGGTATTTTAAATATATGGGTATAATAATATCATTAATAACATATATAAAAATCAAATCCATATTTCTATACATTCACAAGAGGTGGTGGTGTAAAATAAATAAAATCGGTTAGTGAGGCAATAGTCTATTGTACACACAAATGATGATTTCATATGCCATTTTAAGGAAGAGTATATGGATTTAGGTCAGTTCCATAACATAACATCATCTCAATATATTGAAAATAATTATTTTTTATATCATCATTGTTTAATAATTATTTAATGACGTTTAAGGAGGAATAATATCAAATGATCAGTTAGGGATACATGCAACACCAAACTAAATGGAAATTTCTTTATTTCATTTTATTAGAATATTTCAATACAGAGTGATTTGAATTAAGAGGTACCTAAATGAAATATAATTATTAAAATTACTAAAGTAATAAAATTAATGTTAATAATAATACTACATGTTTTAAATCCTCTTCATCACAATATTCTATGAATATCATATCACCGATGACAACTATAGTAATTGTATAAAAGATTTAAAATCTATTAAACATTTTCACAATGAAATTCTAGAATAACATGATTGATTTTTTAGATGTATTAAATTTTAAATAAAGTAAATAAATTTTACCATTATATTTATAACCATTGGTTATATGTTTTATTGGATATATGGTTGTTGGATATATGAAAATTTGGTATATGGTTGTTGGATATATTTTTTTCTATTTGGTATATTAATATTGTGTAACTATTATTATAAAATTTAAAATAATATAATTTATATATTATAAAAAATTATTGAATGAAATAAAAATATAACACTTTATTATAAAATATTAGAGTCACATTCCCTAATCTCTTAGACATTCTTCAATCCTATTTGTAACTCAACCTATCTCTTAAATTGGAGGCCATTTTCAACCTATTGAAGTGGAGTTTATACATGTTATATAGCCTTAACGAAACTCCTCCATTAATCATTATCACTAATTATACCAAATTTTTTATCTAATTGATACTATATCTTCTTGTAGGGAGTCCAATATGCAGAATTATAATTACTTCTGTAATTCCATTCATGATTTCACGGTCTTGAAACATCTCAATATTGATGGAAAATTGACAGCTCAGGATAATGATTTTATTATTTATAGAAAGGATCTATTTATAGGTTGGATGAAATTAAATGTGGATGGTGTGTCAGAAGTGAATCCTAGTCCCTCGTGGTGTGGCCCTTTATTCAATTAATATGATAGAAAGACACTTAGATAGTTCTATTGGTCTTGTGGTGTTACCTTCTATCTTGAAGAAAAAATCATTGGAATCATCAATGAAATTTCATTTTAAAAAATAAGAGGTAGTTATAACTTGTGGAAATTGATTAAATCAACTAATATTATTAAATTATCTAGTGTGGCATAGTTCACCTCTCTTGTATCTTTGTTGTGTGATGGATTGGATGCATGGACTTACCCACCTACATATAATTTTTTTATAACCCCTTTTTATCAAGAATAAAATTTGTTGGTAGATGGTATATTCAAAAAAGGGTTAAACTCCCACATTCAAATTTGTGTGGATGAGTTAGATAATGATTTTATTTTTTTTATCTAGCATTAAGATCACTATAAAAGTCAAAACTTTATAATAATGTAACATTTTTTATTTTAATAAATGAGGCTTGAATTTTTGACCAATCTATCACCTCTTCTTATTTAAAATATTGATTTTATGTGTTTTTAGAATTCAAAGAAAGAAATTAATACCAATTTAATGATATAATTTAATTGTTAAACGATAAAAAATTAATAGTATGTGATTAAAATCATTCAATTCTTGAAATATATATTTTTCAAATAATTGTATTTAATATTGTTGTGTATTTTTTATATTAACAAATTAAAATGATTACTTTTAAAGGAATATTCTAAAAATAATAATTTTTTATTATATAAATTAATAAATTAACACTAATTTAATTATCAATTCGCAAGGAATAATATTATTAATAATAAATAATTATTAAAAATTATTTTTTTGATAAATAGTATATATATATAATTTATATTTTAATTTAAATATGAAAATTTTAATATCATTAAATTTAATTAGATTAAATGGAGTAAGAAAATGTAATTAGAAAATAAAAATTATGTAAAGATTTCAATTTCATATTTAGTCATAAAAATTAGATAGCAATTAAATTGTTTGTCACCACGATAAATGCTCGAATGATGCAAAAGGGAAAAATTAAGGTTGTAAATAGCTAAAATATATTAAAGAATTATCTATAAATTAGTGTATGGGGGAATTATTTACCTTCTGTTAACCTATATACATTGAATTTCAACTTTTGATCCACTTTCTAGGTAAAGAGACATTTTAAAAAATTTATGGAATAAGTATTTGTGAAAATTCCACTCAATCCCACCTAGAAAAGGATCCCTCCTCTCCCAACATCAACTAAAATCTTTCATTCTTTTTTCAATTGAATCCATAAAAAAATCATCCCTATAAAATGCATAACCATAGTTTTTGAATATAAAATCATAAAAAGAAGTCCCAAAAAATAATTTATAACTTTAATAGTATGTTTTTAAAGTTATTGATATTCTATAAATGTAATATTATTAAAATACAATACCATTTTCTTACTCATTCAATCATTATAAAATGTTCTAGTTTGGGTTTATTTTACCCCTTTATGAACATTGTAATAACATTTAGAGCATGAATTATTGAGAGAAGTTCAATAATGGAAATATTATTTAATAATGATTAATTTTTATGTTTTTATTAATTATGGAATGGTAATATTCTACCATATATTCAATAATTAATTCAATTCTCTTGTGAATACAATAATCGCTAAAAATGATATTTTTAAGAATTCAAGGGGAATCATTTCAATAAGATCTATATAGTAATCAAAAGACAACAAAATTATTTTGAAAACATAGACTACATATTCTTGAAAATCATAATGGTGATGGGCTAATGATTAAGATGAATTTATTAGAATCACCAAACTAAAGAATGCATGAAAAACAGAATAGTTAACACCCAAATATTAATTTTAGATATAAACAATTAAAATGTGGGTAGAAAGGAATTATAAGCAAGTAGTATTAAGTAAAAAAAATTAGAATGTTTTTTCATAATAAAAACAAATTTATTATATAGTGAATTAGATCGCATATTTCAAAGCATAAGTCCTAACTATGGTTTTCTAATACAATCTCACTTTGAAATCATGATTGTTTATTTCTATATTTCTATTAAAAACCAGAATTTTTTCAATGGAAACTCACTTCTTATAATTATCCCATATATTATAAATCTCATAAAATTACATAGATAACACAATAAAAAAAATTATAAATGAAGAATTAATAAAATAAGATGTTTTTCTATTAGTTATGAAACCTATACAAATGGAATACTTACTTGACATTGGGAATAATAATGTGACCATTAAGAATTGTAATCCAGATAATAGAATAGTAACCTCTCCTATAAAGTATAAATAAAATTTATGTATATTTTCAATGAAAATATGATAGATTTATTTCATTGTATTGGAAAATAAATGATTTAGAAATGATTAATTAAGTGTTGGTATTTTTCTATGTTATAAATATTGAATTACAATTTTATAATTAATATAATGATTTAAGGGAACATTTATTTTCCTAAAATATATTCATAAATTAATATTTTTTCTTTTTCTTATAAGATAATTTTATGAGAACTTAAGAAATTTTGTAAAGTTTCATTAAATCAGTTATATATTTAAAATTAATATTTCCAGAATAAATGAAGATTTTGTTTAAAAAATAAATTTATCATATTTAGAAAATTATTTTCATAAAATGGACTCCATTTTTGAATTATACACATCAAAAAAATTTGGTGAGTTTTTTTTATTTTACTAAAAGATTTGAATTTTGGTGAATAGTAAAATACAATAATTTATGGTATTTGACAAATACATGAATTTTTTAGTCATTATTGATGTATAAATGATATAAGCACTATAATATAAAAATATAATTCATTATATAATATATTTTGGTATAAGTTTCAAATTATTCATAGTCTTGAGCTAAAATAATAATCTAATGAATAAAATAATAAAAAAAACCTCTCTCCTCCACTATAAATAACACCCATCATCACCCCTTCTCCTCACACCAATAATGACATGAATTTTTTTCAATTTATTTTCAAAACTCTCAACCAGTCCCTTACTCATGTCCAAGACCCCTTTTATTCAAAAAATACAAAAAGAGTCTTTCCAAAGGAGTTATTCAAGGAGAATAATTTTTAGAGGTAAAATCCTTTTACGTTTTCTTTTAGTTTCTTTTCATGTTCATTTATTTTTTTATTTCCACCTCACCTCCCCCAGTCCAAGTGGAATGAAAAATATAGTATCTAATATATACTATAATTTTATTAAGTTAGTGTAATAATCTATCAAAAAACCTATTATCCGCTTTCATTTATTCTAAAAATGGGGATATTGTCTATGATGTGTTGTTTTATCACCTTCAAGGACCGAAAGTTTACAATTTCCCTTATAGACTTCAATTATGGTCATAAAACCATTATAATAGTTGAAAAAATTGAAAAATTCATTTTATATCCCTTTTTATTTTCTATAACTAACACATATACATAATATTAAATAACAACACAAAACGAGTTTGTTGTGATAGAAAGACTCTAAAATTAATCTTAACAGTTATCATTAACAATTTATCTAATTATTTATCCACATAAATTATAACTAAATGATATATAGTAAAATTTAATATTATTTATGTTCATTAATAACATATAATCTCAATTCTAAAGGGTTATCATCATTTTACTTGATCTTATATACATGTTTACAAGCGAACTGATCATGAAAACAAAGAAAACAAATACTCTCGGAATAAAGGAATTGAAATATATAATAAATCATAATTGAAATAAATTAAATTAATAAAATTATAATAAAATTAATGTATAATAAGTTTTGGGTTTATTAATTAATGAATATAATTTGTTTATTTGGATATTAAAGTGAAGAAAGAATTCATACATAAGGTAAGGGGATTCTCAAACCCAAGTTCTTTTCTTTGGGCAATTTCTCTTTCACTCCAAATTTTAACAGGGATGTTATTTTAATATTTCAAAAATATAATTTATTTGTTATTACCTTTTATAATATGGTATATATATGTCTTCAAGATGATTTTATGAAAAATGATTTTGTTTTCTAAAATAACTCTTATTTCTAAAAAGCACATCTTATTATTCTTTAGAGATTTTTTATTCTTAACTAAAGATTGATTATTATAATAAAAATTATTTTATTCTCTTTTTATTTTTGGATACCCAATTTTTATTTATGAATGTATTCTCTATGAAATTTTCCTGAAACCCATTTCCTTTATATGAGTATTTTATGGTAAATATTATTATATGTTCTATGTGGAATGCAAGATTATGTAAATGTTATTATTTTTATGGTCACACATGGAATTATATAGTGCCCTAATGAGTTAGTTTATGTTATTTATCTCATGATATAATTTTCAATAAGAGTGAGCATGATGATATATTTTTTCAGAATGAGGATGTCACGATTATGCACATATGTTATGTGGGGACATGATGCTAGCTTTGATCACAACTATGAGTAGTATTTGAACACTAAGACATGATGCCTAATTTTTTCGTATTTACACATTTCATACCTTTACCAAATTATTATTCTCATGATTATGATGATGTTACCGTGCTTAATTTCTAATGATAATTATTATTCTCTAACAAGTTATATTGATTCATGTTCTTAACTATTCTCTTACTGGGCTTACAACTCGACACTTTCTTTAATGTAAATCCACTGAATACTACATATACTAAAGGTAAAATGGTGGTAATTAAAAATCTATATAACAAATAATTTAATAATTTTCATGTTTTATTATGAAAATTTTATTTTTGGTCTTAATTTTACCAAGGCAGTAAACATTTAGATCCTAGTTTTGTAAAACAATGTAATTGTTTATCAATAAATTGATGTAATAGTAATGTAAGAAAATTAATGTTACTATAGTTTTTATAAGATAACAGTTTGGTTAATTTTGTAATTAGGATTATAAAAAATTAGTGAAAACAAATAGTATGACATGTATATGAATTCTCATAAGAAGATTTGTTTTGAAAAAATATAAAACAAAGGGATCCCACAAGATATGCCTTTATTTTTGATTTCACAAGAGAATAATTTATTTATTAATTAGTTTATTAATAATGTATGTTTTCAAAACATTTATATTTTTCAAAATGGTTGGAACTAGGAGAAACCATGCCAACAACCCATGCGAGGATAAAGGTAGCGGTGGATCAAACAACATAACTAATGCCTTGGGGGTGTGGAGTTCAAAATTTCATGGAGATGATTACCCACATGTATCATGATATGAAATTAACCTGAATAATGTGGAACTTCCTCCTTCACATAATAGGGAGAAAATATATATTGAGTCTTTTATATAGAAATGAAAACTGATATTTAGTGGATCTTCTGACCCACTAGTCATAGAACAATGGGTAAAATCAATAGAGAATATCTTTTCTATGATTCACTTTTTTTAGATGGATATGGTGACTCTAGACATTTACCATTTGTATGGAGAGGCCGATCAATGATGGGTGAGAATTAATAACACCAAACCAAAGGATAAAATTGAAGAGATTTAGTTTGAAGACTTTAAGAACATATTTCTTGACATGTATTTCACTCAAACTATTCATATGATGATAAGGAGAGAATTTACAGAGATCAAGAAAAAATAAGGTGAATCTATCATGGACTATGAATAAATTCTCAAAATCCTTTCACAATATGCCTTTGTTTTTTATCAACATTGATATAAAAATAGATATATTCTGTAGTAGTTTAAAACCACACCTTCTAAAGGCTATTGCAATTCAAAATATTGGGAGTTATGAAGAAGTTGTTCAATGTTCTCTCAAAGTGGATGTGGAGTTATAAAGAAGTTGTTCAACTACACACATGTCAAAAAAGTGTTAAGAGGCATCATGTTGATTTCCTTAAGGGGATGGGAAAATTATTCATGTGTGGGAGATAAGGCCACAAATATCTTCAATTTGGATGATACAAGAGGAAGTAGGAAAATTTTATGGAGTAAATAAGAGTATCCCCCATGGTTCAATGCTAAAACTATATGGAGTAAGGGAAATATGGAAGATAGTGTACTAAACCAAGACTCCATGATGGTAATCAATGTCCCCAGCCCCCAAAGCTAAAGAAAAAAAACATAAATATTATTCTGTCACTACTATTGAGGTAGATCCCAAAATTGATGTGGTGATAAGTGTTCTTATTATTCATTAAAGAATACGAAAATTACTACTCCATTAGGGTTCTAATTTTTTTTTCATATCTTGAATGTTTAGTAGAACAAATCAAACCCCACCTCAAAATACGGAGGTTAAGATATCTATGAAAAAAATGGGGGAGATTATTTCATTCAATGTATATAACTCCCCCCCAATTATTTTTTGTGGACTGAACCTCTAATAAAATCATGTCTTACTTACCTTGGTAATGTTTGATGCTATATTGGGCATAGATTAGTTATCTTTATACAAAGACAACATCAAATGCTATGAAAGGGAGATCACTCTTCACAACCAAACAAATCCTCTAATTTTTTCTATGTGTATGTATGAGAGTGGATTTACTTTGGAATCATCATCTCAAGTGTGGATATTTTTGCCTTATTAAGAAGCATATCCAAACTAAATGATTTAGGCCAAGGAGAGAATCACGATCAAATATATGCCTATAGTGAGGTACTACATGGATTTGTTTCCTGAAGAATTTCAAGGACTTAATCTTGACCAAGAGGGCAAGTTTTCAATTGAAATTATTCCTCTGTATTTTTACATCATGAAAATATATTGATTAGCTACCATTGAGTTAGAAGAACCGAAGAAGATGTTACAAGAGAATATGGAAAAGAGTTTTATTTGCCTAAGTAGTACACCATGGGGTTAACCAATCCTATTTATCAAGAAGAATCATGGATTGATGCACCTCTATGTTGATTATCATGAGCTCAAAAAAATAATGATAAATAAAAAGTATCCCTTTCACTGTAGAGACCCTAATCTTGACGTACATGGACATTACATTACTTTTGCGGAATACTTAGTACATAACAAAAACACACACACAAGGATCGTAATAGTTTAGTGTCTTTGGAAACTCGGAACGTAATCTTCTAATCGTGGTGAAAGATCTTCAATATCTCCCATAAAGATCTTCCATTTTTTTTACCTATAAACCTTTCTTTATATCCTGGGGAAAAGAAAACATAAAAGGGTGAGCTCAAATGCTCAGTAAGGGTAAACAAAAGAAATATCAATCACATCATATACATAAGAACATAGCTTTTTGGAAATCTTAACCTGCAAAAGAGAGAATAATTTCATAACATGGGATAAATCATAGAAGTGAAAATGAGATCTCCATAATCATAACATGAAACTTGAAACTTTGTGGCATGCACCCATAATCATGGAAAATCATTTCTTGTTAGTCATGACTCTTTTCCAAGACTATCTTAGTGGACAAAGTCCCTTTCTGAACCGAGTTCACTCCTCGTTTCAGTCCTGTTTCACTGAACCGAAATAACCTTCCGTTCCAGCCATGTCTATCTCATGAGATATAAATCTTTACCCAATGCATTGGAGGGAGATATAGGTCCCACCCATCTTATAATGAATCCTTTCTTATGTGTGCCACATAATCATAAAACATACATCATCGCATAACACATGAAACAAAAATGGGATTCTTGAAACATCATGACATCATAAATCAATTCATATAAGATAAAGGAATTCATAAAAATAATTCCATCACAACATGATCAAATCAATGTAATAATAGGGATAAAAACAGAACCCTTTATTATCTTAGATGGAAAATAATTTTGAAAATCACTTGAACTCCATTCTTGAGGAAAATATCCTTTCTTCTTCAAAAACATTTTTCCTTTCATAACATGTCATACAACTTTAAAATAAAAGAAGTTGATTAAAAATAAACTTGAAAACTTGTAAAGGAAGCTTCTTGGAAACAATGTTTTAAAAATCCATTCATGCCGTATAAGTTAAAAAAACATTCTTCGTACTTTTGTCGGAAAAGTCAAAAAGTACCTCGTACGAAAAACGACAAAAGATTCCTTTCATACGTATTACTAAAAACTCACCGAAGGGTAAAAATGGATTTAAACAATTTTAGGTGGATGGAAATAATATTACATATTGAGTAAACATGTATGTGGATGATAAAATACACCCCAGTAAATACTTACGAATAAACAATCTCGGATAAAAATGAGATTGTGATATTTCCCTTACCTTAGGTCCGACTTGCTTTGTAAGTGTCCGAACCTCCTGTATAATGATTTAAATCATGTTATTGACTTATTAAAGAATCATATTAATTGTTATGATATCATATATGGTTCACTTATGACATTATATTACCCGTTCTTTTGTAAATTCCATGTTAAAGAAGCGTTTTGGGTAAAATCGTTTCATTTATCGTAGGTGTTTTGACTTGTTGTTCTTGACATAATTATTACTTATATCATGATTTACTCACTTCCAGAATATAAAATATTATTTATATATCATATATATTCATTATATATATATATATAATAGATAGATAAATAAAATGAAAAACACCGTTCATGGAGACGGTAGTCCGTACGTACGCATGAACGCTGTTTTTCTTTCCTTATTGTCTTGAAATGGAAGTAAGTAGATGACATACATATGTATATATATACATAAATCCAGTAGCTTTATAATGTCATATATTTCATAATTATTTCTTATATATACATTATAATCATTCTTAAATGGTTAACATGGAGAATGAATCTCATCGCGTCGTGGAGACGGTAGTCCGTACGTACGCACGAGCGATGATATCATTTCTATAAATATTGAATTGAATTGGAGTGGATTATAAAATATATCAGAATAAATATGATGTTGTAATAACTATGTATAGTTATTCTTTACACCATTATACCCATCCATGTAAGGTGGTGGTGGAAAATAGATTACACCACGGCGTGGAGACGGTATTCCGTACGTACGCACGCGCGGTGATTTCTTTTTCCGTAGGATGGATAGATGGTGAAATAGGGTTGTTTCATACTTATAATAACATATCAGTATATGAGTGATACTGATGTTATTACTTCATAGTGAAACAACCTAAGAAGAAGAAGTGGAAGAAGAAATAAAGATGAAAGAATTGGTAACGGTAATTACCTCTTCTTTGAAGCGCCTTTTGGAGACCTCCTCTTAGGGAACTAAAATTGGTCTTTGAGTAAGACCAGAACCTCTAGGATGTTGCTAGGGAAGTGGAGAAGAGATTTTGGCAGGGGTTGGCCGAGCTTGAGTGCTCAAATTGGTGTGAGGAGGAGGGGGAGGAGGTGTCCTTTTATAGGGGAGGAGAGGGGCACCTTAAGAATTCTTAAAAATATTAATTTATAATAAATCTAACCCCACTTAAAAACCTCCAAAAATGACTCATATTAGAAGATTAGATGAGATAGGGTTGTAATCTCATCAACCAATCAAATTTAGACATGTTTGGATATTATTTTAAACCTTATCAATTAGATTTAACTCTAAGTTAAATAATTTAACTTTTACCGTGTCTTTTTGTTTTCTTTCACTATATGGTTAATAAACTTACTATAACATGCCAAAAGAACCCCAAATTGTTTATTATTAATATATATATCCTTATCTAAGTCATTTGGCCGAACCTTATATTTTTTGGAATAAAATAACAATTAGTAATATAATATTTGATTTAAAAACTATTTTGTGTCAATTTTGACACTATTTGATATATGATTTTTGTGAAAGTCATAACAGAATTAAATGTTCGAACCAAGTTGATTAAATCAACATTAATATATCATAGTAACCTATAAAATTAGTGGAATTCATAAAAAATCTCAAATTACATTTATTTTGGTGCTTATAACATCAATTATGTCAATATTTCATTAAAAAGATAATTACTGCATCATCGTTGTGTCATAAATAAATTAACTTATTTGATGTCTAAAAATTACAAATAAAATACCATCATGTAGGAAATCTTTTTATATTTCTAATGAATATTTACAATCGAATTTATCTTATGTATAACTCCATATTAAAAATGATTTACTTATTAAACTTTGATTTTAACTATTTTAACCCTTCTTTAAATAAATTAATAATAAATGTCCTAATCTAATCCAAGTGGGCCTAAATGGTCATATTTTATTCCTAAGTTTGTTTTTGGTCGAATTACACTTTTCCAATAGAATTAGGACATGTGTTAGGGTAATATTAACATCATATTTACCCTTAGTTACCCTATTTACTATTAACCGTGGTAAAAAAGTAAAAAGTTACTATTCACCAAAAAATTATTTTCATCACATTGAACCACATTTTAGTCCTTGATATTAACCGTGTCTCTCGGATTTTCGAAATTCCATTCACAGAAGCGGTAAAATTAAGTTTTATGAAAAATTCAGTTTTTTTAACTACCACTTAGTAGTTTCACTATTCATCAAAAATTGATGTTTTTCAGAACAATGTCAAAATTTCATCCTAAGCTATATTTTATATTCCGAATTCAAAAATAAAGTCTATTTTACCAAATTCATAACATAGAAGTTTCATTAATTATTTTTATAATTAAATCCCGCTGTTAAAACAAATAGCGTGTTTTTAAGAAACAATATCTATCAAAAGATTGACACTTGATTATGTCTGGTTTAAATGTGAAATTACAACCAATGACCAACATTGTATTAAATTGTAAAAATATATTCTAAATATACTTTAAAACCACTCAAATTAATAATTTATCACTATTAATTATTTCGATTAAAAAAAATTGCTTTTAATTAAAATTTAGTAATTTTCACTATTCATCAGAATATGAAAGTTATCCGAAAAGTACCAAAATTTCACCTTAGGCTAAATTCGATACTCTGAATCTAAAAATGAATTCCATTTTGAAAAATAAAATTTACAAAATTTCAAAAAGTGGTTATTACTATTCATAACGGCTAGTTTTAATAATATTTTAATAGCATATCGTTGTTTCGTGAAACTCAGTATTGCGTACTACACACGCTATCGAGGAAGGTTGCGATTGCGTGTAATGCAAGGCAAGTCAAGGATGCGTGTTGTGCAATCTCCTTTTGGTGTAGCGTACAAAACAAAACATTAATAAAATTAAAAAGAATATTTTTCATAAAATCTCGGGCTGTTACATTCTACCCCCCTTAAAATGAATTTCGCCCTCGAAATTCGTCGGGGTTATAAATGGTTTACTATTTGAAAGTTTATTTAATAGAAACCCACATCGTAAAAAGGAATATCAAAACCAATCTTTAAAAACAAAATTATGAAACGTAATGGTTACCCAAATAAACTAATCACTGGGTTTCCACATAGGTGAAAATATGGATATGAAAGAGAAATCTAACCATCATGTTCTGATGGAGAGTGGTAGAGAACATGGCTATGGAAAATCCAGTAATCACAAATCCATAAATTTGTGACGATCTAAGGTACCATCTGATTCATCAGGTATAAGATCACTAGGACAACATTTTTGGTTTTCAAGATCATTTCCCTAAAGTTGAAAATTGAATTAGAATAAATACTTTCTTTATTTTGGTACAATCTCACAGTTGTTCATGCCTTGAACAATTTCCACTTCATCTCTTAAATAAATGAAGTTGAATTTGTTATTCGTGAAGTGTTAGCAGATCATGTGATAGAATGACGGGTCATTCCATCTGTCTCAAACAAAAGGTTAGCAAATATTATATACATAAGTCGATCTATAGTGAGATTAATCATATATGGTTTTTAAAATGGACTTATACTTCATATATCATACTGCTTAATATAATAAAACTAGTTTCTACTAAACAGGGACTTCCTGTAGGCCAGTGGTAGGCGATAAAGGCCAGTCGCACTTCGGTTGTGGATTCGATTCCCACAGCCTTGTCCGACGCGATGGGCTGTCTCCCGTCCTGCAGGTTGTCCTTTTTCTAAAACTATATTACTATAACATCCCATCAATAATATCGAGAAAACATCTATCCTTAAACAAAACTAACTTGTGTCCAACATAATCCATTCCAATCTTTAGGCTTATCCATAATACTGCAGTCCACTCTCATAACATAGTGAAAACGATTTCCAGAGATTTAATACCATCGTTGATCCCCATATATCATAAGATATATCTCGTTGGTCAAATTCTAATCATTCAAAGGACTTAATCATGTATTCCCTTGAATACCCATTGAACCTTATTGAAAACATGAATTCAGTTAAACGTTAACACTTTCCACATACAAAAATCCTCAAAATTCTATATACTCAAACCATGATATCACTTAGTCCTTATATCAATCATGAGCTCATGAATATAATCAAACACCCCATTATCTTATTATTCCTTCATTGTGCGCATATCATCTAAATTCTAAAAATATCTGAATAACCTTTCATGGATAGTGGTACCATTAATCAGACACTTTCATAACTCAAGGAAAGACAACAGTGTAACAATCCTTAGACGTCTCTTTATTCCATAGTACCATGAGATTTCTTATACAACATTACACATGATAAACATGTAATCATTCCACTATATTCTTAAACCATTGACCGAGCTTCAAAAATTCTTTCATCTCACATATCATTTGTAGTCTCTTCAGCATCATCCACATAAATACTACCCATATGACCATACTGATTCTCTTAATGAGTCTTTCCCTTAGGGCATTTTTTTGAATAATGGCCATACATTCCACATTTAAAACACTTAACCTTTTTTGATGTCGTAGCAATACCATTATCCTCATCCATGGTGTTAACCGACCCTTTTCCTTTGCACTTACTTGCTTTGTGTCCTTATTTTCCACACCCAAAGCATCTTCCAGTTCCCTTGAAACATTCTCCTTGATGCATCTTCCCACATGATTTACATAGGGGAAATTGAACTTTATTTCCTATATGATCATCATGAAACTCCATCTTTCTCTTATTAGTCGAGTCAGGAAACTTACCAAATTTTACTTTATTGATCATATTATGAGATTGCTGATTCAGCATAATAATGATCTTTGGACTTCCAAATCCCATTTCATTTGGTTTCTCATGAAGAATATCATTCCATTGTCCATCATATCCTCCATTATCGTGAATCATCTTGTTTCCAGCCATTTTCTAAAACCCAAAAAAAAAGAATAGTGTGAGAGGAAAAAATCATGCTAGGGAAAACAACATAATAAAGGTGGAGTATCCTTGATATCTAACATCTTAGGTTAAATTCTATGATCTTTACCATAGTTCTAGGACTGTATCCTATACGTATACTTATCCTTAGGGACATCCCTAGACATACCTTATAAATATCTCTAGGGATCTCACTAAAGTTCTCGCATCCTAGTTTCCAAAGGTTGACTAAACCTTTCCTCTGATACCAACTGTAGAGACCCTAATCTTGACGTACATGGACATTACATTACTTTTGCGGAATACTTAGTACATAACAAAAACACACACACAAGGATCGTAATAGTTTAGTGTCTTTGGAAACTCAGAACGTAATCTTCTAATCGTGGTGAAAGATCTTCAATATCTCCCATAAAGATCTTCCCTTTTTTTTACCTATAAACATTTCTTTATATCCTGGGGAAAAGAAAACATAAAAGGGTGAGCTCAAATGCTCAGTAAGGGTAAACAAAAGAAATATCAATCACATCATATACATAAGAACATAGCTTTTTGGAAATCTTAACCTGCAAAAGAGAGAATAATTTCATAACATGGGATAAATCATAGAAGTGAAAATGAGATCCCCATAATCATAACATGAAACTTGAAACTTTGTGGCATGCACACATAATCATGGAAAATCATTTCTTGTTAGTCATGACTCTTTGCCAAGACTATCTTAGTGGACAAAGTCCCTTTCTGAACCGAGTTCACTCCTCGTTTCAGTCCTGTTTCACTGAACCGAAATAACCTTCCGTTCCAGCCATGTCTATCTCATGAGATATAAATCTTTACCCAATGCATTGGAGGGAGATATAGGTCCCACCCATCTTATAATGAATCCTTTCTTATGTGTGCCACATAATCATAAAACATACATCATCGCATAACACATGAAACAAAAATGGGATTCTTGAAACATCATGACATCATAAATCAATTCATATAAGATAAAGGAATTCATAAAAATAATTCCATCACAACATGATCAAATCAATGTAATAATAGGGATAAAAACAGAACCCTTTATTATCTTAGATGGAAAATAATTTTGAAAATCACTTGAACTCCATTCTTGAGGAAAATATCCTTTTTTCTTCAAAAACATTTTTCCTTTCATAACATGTCATACAACTTTAAAATAAAAGAAGTTGATTAAAAATAAACTTGAAAACTTGTAAAGGAAGCTTCTTGGAAACAATATTTTAAAAATCCATTCATGCCGTATAAGTTAAAAAAACATTCTTCGTACTTTTGTCGGAAAAGTCAAAAAGTACCTCGTACGAAAAACGACAAAAGATTCCTTTCATACGTATTACTAAAAACTCACCGAAGGGTAAAAATGGATTTAAAAAATTTTAGGTGGATGGAAATAATATTACATATTGAGTAAACATGGATGTGGATGATAAAATACACCCCAGTAAATACTTACGAATAAACAATCTCGGATAAAAATGAGATTGTGATATTTCCCTTACCTTAGGTCCGACTTGCTTTGTAAGTGTCCGAACCTCCTGTATAATGATTTAAATCATGTTATTGACTTATTACAGAATCATATTAATTGTTATGATATCATATATGGTTCACTTATGACATTATATTACCCGTTCTTTTGTAAATTCCATGTTAAAGAAGCGTTTTGGGTAAAATCGTTTCATTTATCGTAGGTGTTTTGACTTGTTGTTCTTGACATAATTATTACTTATATCATGATTTACTCACTTCCAGAATATAAAATATGATTTATATATCATATATATTCATTATATATATATATATAATAGATAGATAAATAAAATGAAAAACACCGTTCATGGAGACGGTAGTCCGTACGTACGCATGAACGCTGTTTTTCTTTCCTTATTGTCTTGAAATGGAAGTAAGTAGATGAAATACATATGTATATATATACATAAATCCAGTAGCTTTATAATGTCATATATTTCATTATTATTTCTTATATATACATTATAATCATTCTTAAATGGTTAACATGGAGAATGAATCTCATCACGTCGTGGAGACGGTAGTCCGTACGTACGCACGAGCGATGATATCATTTCTATAAATATTGAATTGAATTGGAGTGGATTATAAAATATATCAGAATAAATATGATGTTGTAATAACTATGTATAGTTATTCTTTACACCATTATACCCATCCATGTAAGGTGGTGGTGGAAAATAGATTACACCACGGCGTGGAGACGGTATTCCGTACGTACGCACGCGCGGTGATTTCTTTTTCCGTAGGATGGATAGATGGTGAAATAGGGTTGTTTCATACTTATAATAACATATCAGTATATGAGTGATACTGATGTTATTACTTCATAATGAAACAACCTAAGAAGAAGAAGTGGAAGAAGAAATAAAGATGAAAGAATTGGTAACGGTAATTACCTCTTCTTTGAAGCGCCTTTTGGAGACCTCCTCTTAGGGAACTAAAATTGGTCTTTTAGTAAGAACAGAACCTCTAGGATGTTGCTAGGGAAGTGTAGAAGAGATTTTGGCAGGGGTTGTCCGAGCTTGAGTGCTCAAATTGGTGTGAGGAGGAGGGGGAGGAGGTGTCCTTTTATAGGGGAGGAGAGGGGCACCTTAGGAATTCTTAAAAATATTAATTTATAATAAATCTAACCCCACTTAAAAACCTCCAAAAATGACTCATATTCGAAGATTAGATGAGATAGGGTTGTAATCTCATCAACCAATCAAATTTAGACATGTTTGGATATTTTTTTAAACCTTATCAATTAGATTTAACTCTAAGTTAAATAATTTAACTTTTACCGTGTCTTTTTGTTTTCTTTCACTATATGGTTAATACACTTACTATAACATGCCAAACGAACCCCAAATTGTTTATTATTAATATATATATCCTTATCTAAGTCATTTGGCCGAACCTTATATTTTTAGGAATAAAATAACAATTAGTAATATAATATTTGATTTAAAAACTATTTTGTGTCAATTTTGACACTATTTGATATATGATTTTTGTGAAAGTCATAACAGAATTAAATGTTCGAACCAAGTTGATTAAATCAACATTAATATATCATAGTAACCTAGAAAATTAGTGGAATTCATAAAAAAGCTCAAATTACATTTATTTTGGTGCTTATAACATCAATTATGTCAATATTTCATTAAAAAGATAATTACTGCATCATCGTTGTGTCATAAATAAATTAAATTATTTGATGTCTAAAAATTACAAATAAAATACCATCATGTAGGAAATCTTTTTAGATTTCTAATGAATATTTACAATCGAATTTATCTTATGTATAACTCCATATTAAAAATGATTTACTTATTAAACTTTGATTTTAACTATTTTAACCCTTCTTTAAATAAATTAATAATAAATGTCCTAATCTAATCCAAGTGGGCCTAAATGGTCATATTTTATTCCTAAGTTTGTTTTTGGTCTAATTACACTTTTCCAATAGAATTAGGACATGTGTTAGGGTAATATTAACATCATATTTACCCTTAGTTACCCTATTTACTATTAACCGTGGTAAAAAAGTAAAAAGTTACTATTCACCAAAAAATTATTTTCATCTCATTGAACCACATTTTAGTCCCTGATATTAACCGTGTCTCTCGGATTTTCGAAATTCCATTCACAGAAGCGGTAAAATTAAGTTTTATGAAAAATTCAGTTTTTTTAACTACCACTTAGTAGTTTCACTATTCATCAAAAATTGATGTTTTTCAGAACAATGTCAAAATTTCATCCTAAGCTATATTTTATATTCCGAATTCAAAAATAAAGTCTATTTTACCAAATTCATAACATAGAAGTTTCATTAATTATTTTTATAATTAAATCCCGCTGTTAAAACAAATAGCGTGTTTTTAAGAAACAATATCTATCAAAAGATTGACACTTGATTATGTCTGGTTTAAATGTGAAATTACAACCAATGACCAACATTGTATTAAATTGTAAAAATATATTCTAAATATACTTTAAAACCACTCAAATTAATAATTTATCACTATTAATTATTTCGATTAAAAAAAATTGCTTTTAATTAAAATTTAGTAATTTTCACTATTCATCAGAATATGAAAGTTATCCGAAAAGTACCAAAATTTCACCTTAGGCTAAATTCGATACTCTGAATCTAAAAATGAATTCCATTTTGAAAAATAAAATTTACAAAATTTCAAAAAGTGGTTATTACTATTCATAACGGCTAGTTTTAATAATATTTTAATAGCATATCGTTGTTTCGTGAAACTCAGTATTGCGTACTACACACGCTATCGAGGAAGGTTGCGATTGCGTGTAATGCAAGGCAAGTCAAGGATGCGTGTTGTGCAATCTCCTTTTGGTGTAGCGTACAACACAAGACATTAATAAAATTAAAAAGAATATTTTTCATAAAATCTCGGGCTGTTACATTCACCATGTGGATTAATTGTTTGATAAGCTATGTGGGTCCAAATATTTCTCTAAGGTGGACCTTCAATCATGATATCGCTAATTAAATACAAGGAATGAAGATATTTCCAAGACTTCCTTTCAAATGAGGTATAAACACTATGAGTTCATATTAATACATTTTAGACTCACTAATTATTCAAAAATATTAATGGAATCAATTAATTGAATCTCTAGATATTAAAGCAACAAATATTTGGAAGTATTTATTTATGATATTCTAATATACTCCAAGAAGAAAGAGGAACATGAGGAGAATTTGAATATTATGATGAAGAATTTGCGAATGGAGGAAATTTATGAAAAAGTAAATTAAATTCAATTTTTAAATGGATGAATTATCATTATTGGGGAATTTTATCACCATCGAAGGAATATCTATAGACCATTCCAAGATAAGGGAAATTGTTGTGTGGCCCAGGAAAACTTCTATAATAGACATCCATAGTTTCCTTAGTATATCTTGGTATTACTAGATATTTGTAAAGAACTTTTCACAATTGAATAACACTATAAATAAGTTGAATGATAAGGGAGAGTTTTTTTTGAACCAGTGAATGTGAATAATACTTTAAAGAGTAAACAATGAGGCTTATCTCTATGCCATCACCCACATTTCCAACAAGCGGGGAACACTTTATAGTATACAATAATGCTTCAATGAAGAGTTTATTCTATGTACTGATGAAAAATAATAAAGTGATAACCAATTACTTATGGAAGTTTATAATTATTGAGAAAAACTATCCTGTATATGATCTGACATTGAAAAATTTTATCTTCACATTGAAAATATGAAAGCATTATCTCTAAGGAGAGAAGTTTGAAATATATACTGATTATAAGAGCCTAAAATATAAATTCACACAGAATTGACATAATATACACTAGTGAATATGGTTAGATATGATTATGGATTATGAATTCTCAATCCACTACCATCCTGTAAAAGCAAAAAAGTGGTATATGCTCTAGGTAGAAATGATATTGGGACATTATCAATGATAAAAATTGATAAGGATCTAGTCTTCATACAATTTCAAATGATTGACATGGGAATACTCAAGGAAAGAACATCATCAATACTTTATCAATGGATTGTTCAACCATCCTTAAAGGAGAAAATAAAGGATCCTAAAAGAAATGATGTGGACATTTTTAAAAATGTAGAAGCCATGAGAAATGGGAAATATTCTGAGTTCAAAATTGATGTGGAAGGAGTTGTATGATTTTCTTCACGACTATTTGTACCATTCAATCTAGAGATAAAGAAAGAGCTTATGAGTGACGTACATAGATTAACCTTCCCTATTAACTAAGTTAGAACAAATATGTATCAAGATCTATTAGAAAAATACTCACGGGATAATATGAAGATGGATATCACTTAATATACATCAATGTGTATTCTATGTTAGTAAGTGATTGATGAAAGGAAAATATCTAATGGGATGACACAACTATTACCCATACTAACATGGAAATGGGAAAACATCACCAAGGACTTTCTCACCTGACTTTCAAAGACATCCATAGGGAATAATGCTATAAGTGTTGTTGTGGATTGTCTTATAAACACAACTCACTTTATAACAGTTTGAGAGGACTTCTCATTTGATCCAATTTCATGGATATACATCATAGATGTGGTAAGGATACATGGAGTACCACTTTTCATTATATCTAAAATAGATTTGAGATTCATGTATAAGTTCTAGAAATGTCACCAACATGCTCTAAATAGAGGTAAAAATTGTAGTACATCTTTTCACCCTCAAAGTAATGGCCTATAAGAGTGAACAATTTAGACATTGGAAGACATGGTGAGAGAATATTCTATATACATAAAAATAAGATGGGACTGATATCAACATCTAGTTGAGATCTCCTAGAAATACTGTTTCTACTAAAGCATCTAAATGGATCCATACTAATCCATTTATGGGAATAGATATAGAACTACAACATTTAGGGATGTGGTTAGTAAACACAAGCTGATAGTGTAACATCCCAAGTAAATAAAAAATAATACCTTTTCATATTTATTAATATTTGTGAATTAAATATTACTTTGACTTTAAAGGGGACACTATGTTTGATGGCTTACCTGATACGCAATGACAGGTTTCTTCGAAATCTTAAGTTTCACACTAATAATATAATATTATTATTTTAGATAGTAATTAACGCCTAGCCGTTGTATTGGCTAGAATGAATATAACTAACTATAATATGATTATACATATTTTTCAAATGTTTTTACATTTATCCAATAAAATTCAGAGGCTTAAAACGTGAATGAATCCAATTTTAAGCATAAATACTCTAATATTCTTTAAAAGGTCGATTTACTGCCTTTTGATTGTGAACCCTCTTTAAATCATCTTATGGTCATTTTTATATGTTCTATTTGACACAATAAATTTTTTCTTTATATTAGAGAAATCAAAAATTACTTTGGGTAAATTTTTGGTATTTTTCTGATAAAATTCAATTTTTTTATGAATAGTGAAAAATAATGTATTTTAATTCAAAAGTTCATTTTAATATAATTTCTTTATATGGTTATATTATCTTTTTAATTGGTTTTAATGTTTAATTAGAAAATATTTTTACTATTTAATCCAATTTTCTTCACTGTTATTGATTTAACTTCGAAATTTGACATAAAAAAGTATCAATCTTTTCATAGTTATTGTTTCTCAAAAACACGTTGTTTGTTTTGACAACGGGAATTAATTTTAGATTACGTAATACAGCTTATATATTTTAAATGTGGTAAAATATAAATAATTTTTTAATTATTAATATCAAATATAGTTTAGGCTGAATTTTTGGTATTTTTCTGAAAAACATCAATTTTTGATTAATAGTGAAACCACTTAGTAGTAGTTAAAAACTGACCTTTTCATTTAAATGAAATTTTGCCGCCTCTGTGAATTGAATTTAAAAAATGTGACATACATGGGTTTTATTAGTAAGTAAATTGTGGTTCAATAAGATGAAAATATTTTTTTGTGAATGGTAACTTTTAACATTTATTTACTACGGTTAAAGGTAAATAGGGTAATTCAAGGTAAAAAAATTTTATAATATACAAAATTACCTTAACAGTTGTCCTAACTCTATTGGTTGAGTCCTTTTAAACCATGATTATATTTTAGTCAATTTTGGGAACCCATGGAGCCACTTATGAGTGATAATGACACTTTATTTTAATTAACTTAATGTAAAGGAAAAAATGACATAAAAAAATATCTTTTAGTAAATTAATTTTTACATGAGGTTATATAAGTTATATTTTCAACTATAAATATTATTTGGAAGGATAAAAATATTTCCAACATATTTATAGTTTTTAATAATTTTATCCATCAAATAAATTTAATTATTTTTGACACAATAATGATGTAGTATTTACCTCATTAATAAATTATTTAAATAAATAATATTATAAATTTTAAACCAACATCCAAAACCTGTAGAATTATTATTGGATGAATTTATTTATTCCATGAGTCATCTTATCTTATACTTTAATTAGTTTTGGAACTTTATAAACCAAATATAATTATATAATAAAATAATATTTTCACACTTTCTTAATGGGCCCCTCCTCCCCCTTATAAAAATCCCTCACTAATTACTCATTTATCACACCTCTAAAGCCCCTTGGTTTATCCAAACCTAGCCCAAATAATCTCTAACGATCCATATCCTCTTACTAGAATCCTTACCTTTGGAAGAAGTCACTTCAAGAAGTCCTTTTGTTTCAAAGAAAAGGGAGTTACCCAAATTAAAGGTAAAAGTTTCTCTTAACTTTTTTCTTTTATTTTACATATCCAACCCCTAAACTCTTTTTATTCCTTTATTTTATAAAAAAACAAGTATCGTTAAAATACTAGGATGTTTTTATGATAATGATTCTAACTACACATACACACACCTCCATCTAATGGGTGAAAAACATACTGTTTCTGTTAATGGAAAACTAACGCCTCCCGAAACGATGATTGTTCGATTATTTTCTACCACCTATCATAGTGGCCATTATGATGGCACTGTATTTTTACATGATATATATTATGTGTTTTTTTCTTTATGATTCCGTATTTTCCATTTATATCATACCTTTGTGGTTTCCATTATTAGTAAACGTGAAAATTTCATTTGTGGAAGTGGGGAATACCGCTCCCTCAAAGTGATATGACTCGTTAATGCCATATTTGGGAAGTATAAAGGATGGAGTTAATGATATTATATATGATATTATACTGGAACTATAATATACTTTTTTATCATTATGTTTTAATTCCATTAAAAAAATAAATAGAAATGGAAGTAGCGTTTATGGGTACGTACGACTTACCGTCTCCATGAATGGTGCATTTCATTTCTTATCTACAAATGTTATGTAATATTATAAATACATGTATATACTAGATATATATGATATATAAATCATGAATATAATTCTGAATATAATGAAATTTTGGCCATGTGAACAACTTGTAATAATAAGAAGTCTATTTTTGACTCAAGTACCAAATATCGACAAAACAGACATTATTAACTTAAATGATTAAATAATGTTCATAACATGGTAATAAGTGATATAATAGGAATAATAAAATTGAAAATGGTTCTTAATAAATTATAAATTATCATTAATTTATCATTCACGAGATTAAAGAACAAATGGATCAAGTCGGACACGAGGTAAGGGAATTCGTCTCAATATCCTTTCATTGAGACATACATTGTTTTAATACACGACTTTTTTTATATGCTATATAAACACATTTGACATTCATTTCATTTAAATGGAATATTTTTCTATATGGAGTTTTACTAAACCACAAAAATAATGTTTATTTTTATTGTAAGCGGTCACAATGACCTTTCATCCACCATGAGTATTATTTGATCTTTGGCTTCCTTAACAAGCCGTAGGGTTTTTTAAAGGAAAATAAATACTATATACCCTTTTTACATATTTTGGTATTAAAAATGGATTTGATAAAGAGTTGATTATTTCAATATCTTGAAATGATATATTGTGATTGAGATGCGGAAATGTTATCAATCTGTTTTTCTTGTTTTATGTGTTATGGTTCTTGGGAATTGTTTACATATATGGTTGGTTCCATGATAAACCTTGGGCGGGTGATACCAAGATAGATCTCTAATGAATTGGGAAACATGACAGAGGTAAACATGAAGGTTTCTCCTATGAGATTTAAGGAATATACTATGATGGGTATTCCAAATGTAACTCCCTTCATAGTTGTGATATCTACAATGTAAGTATGATATGGATGCCACAAGTTACCTTTATGATTTATGTTTTCTATGTGTGATTCATAAATTTTATGATTTCATGAGGTATGTTAAAGATCTTATGTTATGTATGTATTGATGAACTAATGTTTTCATTCTTTGTTGTATAACCCTTACTACGCTTTTTATGCTCATCCAATGTTTTGAAATGTTTTTCATAGGACTTAAAGATGAATAGGGCCAAGGATGGGATCAAGGAAAATTCATACTGTCTAAAACATGGAACTAGACATGACTCTTTTTTTCAAGAGTTTTTATTTTATGAAAAAATGGATACTAATTAAAATTGTCTACAAGTATTATTCATGTTGATATGTAATAGTTATGACCTAACTCTCTAAAACTATAAACCGGAAAAGATCCTCAATGTGAACTATCCATTTAATTCAAGAATATGTAATGTTTAAGGCCAAGTCCTTATAGATAGGATCAATAATGGTCAATGAAATAGAGTAAAAGTTGAAAAACATTTCTCATCACATTAAGGATACCCAAATATTATATAATAAATATGAAAAAAATTTATACGGGCCCTATATTTTGAGGTTCAAGACATGGTATTCTTCCAAATTTGTCCAAGGAAGAGGATCATGAGATTTGGGAAGAAAGGAAAGCTGATTCCTAAGTACATTAACCCCTTCGAGATTCATGATTGCGTCAAAGTTGTGTACTATCAACTGAAACATCTACCTACTATGTATCAAGTACACAATGTATTCCACATATCCTTCTTGAGAATGTACATACCAGATCCCTCATGTGTACTAAATGATGAGGTGGTACAATTGCAAAATTATCTCTCTTATGAGGAGAAACTGGTGATGATCTTGGACCAAAGATATAAAGATCTACGTCGATGATTACTCAATCAATCAAATTACTATGGAAGAAACATAAACATGAAAAGGCTAAATGGGAACTTGAGGAAGTGATGAAATATAATTACCTTAACATATTTTCACCATAGTATTTAAAAAGAAATTTTGATGGTGATATTTCATAAGGGGGAAGAATGTTACAACCTATAATTTTATCAATGGAAACTACCTTATTACAATTATGTAATATATAATTAATCACATATAATCACATAGGGAACACAATAAAAACCTTATAAATGAATAATGAATGAAATAGGTGGTATTTATAGAAGTTAAAGAACCTATACTAATGGAATTGTAAATTAACATTTGGAATATTAATGTGACCATTTGGAATAGTAATATATCCAATGAAATAGTCACCTCTCCTATGAGATTATAGATAAAATTTCTATATCTTATGAATGAAAATACGATATATTTATTTTCATGGGGTAAGTAAATAAACATTGTAGAAATGATAAATTAAGTGTTTTTATTTTTGTATGTTATAAATATACAATTAAAATATTATAATTAATATAATGATTTAAAAGAAAAATGATTTTCATAAAATTCGTTCATAAATTATTATTTTGTTGTCTTATTATTATAAGACAATTTTATGAGATCTTAATTAATTTTTCAATGAGTGATTAAATTAGTTTTAACTATAAAATAGTATTTTTTTGAATAAATGATGATTGTATTCAAAAAATAAATTTCGCATAATTATATAATTATTTTCTTTAAATTCATTACATTTTTTAATTCTACACATCATGAAATTGATAGGGAGAATTTTTTATATTTTTCTAAAATAGTTGATCTTTTGGTTAATAGTAAAATACCGTAAATTATAATATTAAACAAAAACAAGACTTTTTGAGTAATTATTGATGGATAACAGATGTATGAACCATAATATATAAATATAATTCATTATTTAATATATTTATTTAGATGTTTAAAACTATTCTTAGTCTTGAGCCAAAATAATAAACTAATGAATAAAATAATCCAAAAACACCCCTCTCCTCCACTATAAATATCACCCCTCACCACCTCTTATACTTACACCTCCAATGCATTTAATACTATCTAATTTCTACCCAATAAAATTTCCAATACCCTCCACTATGTACTATATTCTTTGGTGTCAAAAAAATACTAAAACCAATTTCTCTAAGGATGTTCTCAAGGAGAAGAAGTTCAAGAGGTAAAATCTTCTTCTGTTTTTGTTTAATTTATTTTCAAATTATTTTTTTCTTGTTCTATCATAAGATCCACTCATCCAAATGGAATAAAAATTCTGGTATCTTATATAAACTGTAATATTATTATATTAATGAAAAAACCCATCATCAAATCTCTTCTCATATATTTTATATTTAATAATGGAAACATTGTATGTGAGGTGTTGTTTTATCTACTTCAAGGATGACAAGATTTAATTTTACATTTCCACCTTCAAGGGTGGTCAAAAAACCAATATAAATGTATAACAATAATTTAAAATTTATGTTGTAACCCTATTTATATTCTAGAACTGACTCATATACATAATTTTAAATAATAAATCCAAATAGTTTGTTGTGACTGGAAGGCAATAAAATTAATCTAAACAATTATCAATTTGTATTTATCTAATGATACATCATCATACCATATAACCAACTGATATAAAAGATAATTTAACTTTATTTTATTTCATTAATAACATATAATCTCAATTCTTTATAATTATCATCACTATAAAAGAACTTTCATACATGTATACAAGCGAACTGATCATGAAAACTTAGAAAATGAACACTCTTAGAATGATGGAATTGAACTCTATAAAACATCATAATGGCTATAAATAAACCTAATAAAACTATTATAAAATATATTTTAAATATGTTTAGTATTAATTAATTAATTAATCTAATTTTACTATCTATCATATTAAAGATAAGAATTAATTTAGACATATGGTAAGGGGATTCTCAAACCCAATTTCGTTTCTTTGGGTTGTTACTCTTTCACTCCAAATTTCAGTGTGGATGTTATTTTAATATTCATAAAATATAAATTATTTTTTCTTACCTTATGTTTTTCTTGGATATACATGGTTCCAATATAATTTTTGGGCAAAAGAAAATATTTTTCAAAAAGAACTATTCTTTCTAAAATACACTTCTTTTACTTCTCTTGAGACTGTTTCTATGCAAAAAATATTGACGATTATTATAAAAAATTTGTTATTCGTATTTTCTTTTTAGGACCCCAAGGTTGGTTAAATAAATTATACAATATTAAATTCTCATGAAACCCATTTTCATTCCATGGGTTATTTTATAGCAAATACTGTAATATGTTATCTGTGGCATGCTTGAGTATGTAAATGTTATGATGAGACAAGTGCACCCAGAATTATATAGCACTTTAATTAATTAGGTAATGTGATGTACCTAATGAGATAATGTGTAATATGAATGAACATGAGGCTATATTTTTCTTCACAGTTTTTATTTTATGATTATACACATATGTTATGCGTGAACAAGATTGTATCATTGTTTATTACTATGTGTGGTGTTTGATAACTAAGAAACGACATTTTATTTTAATGCATTTAAAAATTATACTAGTTTATGTAATTATTAATATCATTTTTATAATGATGATCACAAAAATATTTTATGATGATAATGATTATTCTCACACATGTTATATTGATTCAAGTTCGTATCTATCGTCTTTCTAGGCCAGTATCTCACCCCTTTCTTTGATGTATATCCTTTGGAGACTACTTATACTATAGAGAAAATTAGGACCACTAGAAAGATATATAATAATGAATTAAATATGTTTAATTTTTTATTATATAAATTTTATGTTTGATCCTAATTTTAATAAGAATCTAAATCATTAGATCCAGGTTTTTAACACTCATATTTTCACCTTTAAAATTATGTAATAGTAATCTAAGAAAGGGAGGGTCCCTGTAATTTAAATATTCAAAATATTGTTTTAAATATTTAATTTTAAATATTTATATTATTACATAATTTAATTTTTAATTGACTTTGAATCTATATATAAATGTGTTTGAAGAATAGTTTTAACATTTTCTCCATAATCACTTTTTTTCATCATTCTCTTAGATTTTGTTTTTGAAGACTCATTTAAATGTTTTCTAGTTTTTAAAATTAATTATTACTATGAATTTTTTTAAAGTAAATTTTGTTTTTAATAAAATTTATTAAAAAGATGAATGGGTTTTTTATTAAGTCATTTTATAATGATCAAAAAAAGTTTTTTTCATCAATATCATTATCCTAAAATGTTTCTTATGATTCACTTCAGATATGATATAATGAAATCATTAAATTTCTATATCTAGATGTGTTATGATCATGTATTTTATATTTTGGTTAGTTTAAGATGGTGTTTGGAGGACAAATAGACCTTTTTAAAAATTAAATCAAATGAAAAAGGTAAATTCAAAATTAAACGATTTTGAAATGATATGGAAATAAAGATATGATTTCAATAAAGAAATAATTTTTTTAATTTGGTTCTAATTATAAAGGTAATTTAAAAAATGATTAAGTGAGTAATCACATTAGAAAATGAAATAATCAAATTTTTGGAATTAAGGACATCAATGTTTAATGATGTAATGAATAAAATTGAAGAGGGAGAAAACACATTTTGACTAAGTATTTAAATGATAGATTGGTCTGAGCCCATACATATCCTCCCATTAGGGCAAGGATTTATGTTATTACCCCACTGATATTAGTGGTGATCAATAAAACTATCCCATACAATTAGGTTTTGTGAGCACACTCTTGATATTCATCAGTATCCAAGGAATTATTCACTCACTTTTGTAGTAGTGAGATGTCACTAAAGAAATAAATGAGAAGAGAGAGGATTTATTGGCACAAAAATTCTACAATGTTTCTACATAAATGTATCAAATTTTTGAATACAAATTGAGAAGATTTATTTCACATAATCATTATAAAGTGTTTCTTTTAGAATAATGGATAATTTTAGCTTTCACATGAGTGGACGATGAGAGAAATTTATAGATATTTGTATTTGTAGTTCCAAAATTGAATCAAGGATTATAGAAGAGGATTTCGTAATTACTATATATTCAATGAATCTTTAAGTCTATATTTATAGAATCTAAAAGGTCTATAAATCTAATGAAATATTTATCACTCCTTGATGCTAAAGAAGAGAACAATTATGATTTTTAAAACTATATGTAAAATTACTCCTAGAACTATTTTCCTGATACTAATGGATACTCAATACACCTTAGTAGCTGGAAAGTGGGTCTCCTAGAGATAATAGAATTTAGAAAGCTTCCACAATCCATATGCTATTATCCATTGGTAGGCTGATAACCATATGAAAAAATAGGACTTCTATATTTACCACCAACTCGGTAGTTCTCCCACATCGAATGGGCGGTGTCATTTTTATACAATAATAGATACTGCACACATAGAACTGGTGATCTAGATTTTCCTTCAATACTCCATCATTTAGTGGAACCTCCTTGAATACCTTATAATAACTTAGATTGATCTTTCAATATCATTCTATGATCTCAAATAATGATTAGTGAATGTTCCATTCCTATGATATGATCAAAACGATTCCATTGAAAATAAACATATAACATTATTTTAGTCCATCAATGACAAGACCTCAAGTTTAAATTATATAACTAAAAATAACTCATTGAAAATGTTAGATAAAAAATAACTATATGTGATCTGGAAATAAAAATAATTCAAGAGGTAGAAAAATCTCTTAGGTTTTGATGATTGGAAACACTTAATGTTAAAATATTTATTAAATGTAAATTAAGATTGGATGAAATAAACCTCAATTCAAGATATCAATGTAGTATATTTAATATCATCTTGGAGAAAATGATCGTTAATATTATTAAGAAGTTAAATAAAAGAAACATTCTATAAAAAATAGAAAATCATTTTTCTCAAATTTCAATAAATCATGTTTATGAAATAAATAAGCACAAATGAATAGTAAATAATTTTTGTAAATTATCCCCATTTTATGTCAAAATAAAATTATCCCCGTATTTCAAAAATTATACCCCTTTATGGGTGAAATAATTATCCCAAATTGAAAATAAAATCCCCAATTATTGAAATTACCCACTTTTAAATACAACTAATTTATATAAAAACACCCATATTTTTTATTATCAAAAATAAAATTAAGGATGAAATATAGAAACTAAAGTTGAAAATTTTGAAAATAAATTTCAATAGAGAAAGGTATTTAAAAAAAGATAAATAAAAAGGTTTTTTAAAAAACGTAATAACATAAAAACTTTCCATAAATTGGAAAATATCATAGAGACAAATAGAAGAATGTTTAATGAAGATTTTTTTTTGTGAAAAATAAAATGATGTTTAGAAAAGGAAAAAGAAAAATGAAAAAAGATAAAAGGATAAAATGAAAATTTCTATATACCTTTACCAAGATACATATTAATTCATCATCTATTCAAATAATGAGTTTACCACTATTAATTGATCCCCTTGTTGAAAAAGTTTTAAGGTGGTCAATGTAATATGAAAACATAGCTAAAAATCATCCTTCAATTTTAATTTCTTTAAGGATATATTCAAAAACCTTGTTAGAGTGACAAGTATATAAATAAATCTTACTCACTATTAATCATCATTTTAGATAGATAAATAAAAAAATTTAAAAAATTATCTCATAAAATTGTTCATATAATTTTTGGAAGCAAATTTAGAAACAAATTTAAAATTAAAACACAAAAAAAGTACAATTATGATAAAAAAATAGTTGTCTTAGAAAATATTATTTTAAAGTATTGATAAATTAGATTAGTTTGATTTAAAACTTAATTTATAAATAAAATTACAACTTAAGAAATGTATCGAAATTTAAAATATAAGGTTCTACATCAAATTAATGAACAAGTGAGATAAATAGATCATAGCCAACATAAAATAATAAAATAAGATAAAGATTATAAAGGTAAATTGAGTCTTAAAAAAATTTTAGAAGAAAAATAAATATCAAGTTAAATATATTTTTAAAATATAACTCAACTTATCCAAGGTCAAAATAATATTATCACAAACATACCATTCCTAACTCACCATTAATGAAAAAAAAATGATCAAGAGAAAGTTTTTTTTCGAAAATATCAGTGAGTTGATAACATATCCTACCAAATTCAAATAAGACCTCACTATTTTAGAAGTTATATCTTAAGAAATGGTCCTTCAATTCATTGTTTTTAGTGAGATATTTTTGGATTTATTTTTTGATGATATTAATGGATGTAGTGTTATCACACTTATATATGATATTGTTATATGTGAGACTTAAGGCTAAGAGAGTATGTTTAGTTTAAATTATTAAGGAGAAATAAACTATAGGGGATATTTATTTCTCTTTATCTATATAACGAGTAAGATATTTTTTCTTGTTACTACTCTATGAGGAGAGGTATCTTCTTAGTAGGTGTAAATTTTTATGTACCGTTTTTATCTACTTTATATCCTCAAAAATCATTATATGAAAAACTTTTTAATTAATTTTTTTTATTAGGATAAAACAAACCAACTTTTCTATGTTTTTATAAATAAAAAAAATCCTGCATAGATTTTAAATGATATTCCTTTAGATTTTATTATAAATGAGTAAAAAGTCAAACATTGCAAATCATGACAGGCTGGGTCATAGTAAGATAAATTAGACCACCAATCATATTTCTATAAATACTGTTTTCAGAAGAATTACCAACTTCATCCAATATCACATTAAATTTTCTACTCATGGGAGTACTAATTTCTTTAGTGTGATCCATGATAAATTGTTTTAAGAGTTTATTTGAGTATTTTCCGTGTTTTAGAAAAAAGTAGACAATATATTTGGATATTTAATGACCAAGAAAAAATTTGAGTTTCCTGATAAGGCTCATCTCAAATTCTGTTTCATTAAATAAAAATTTTAAAAAGTGATTCATTGGTTGATCTAAAAAACAAATCATAAATATAAATTTGATAAAGTCAAAAATAACTTCAGAGAAGATTTATAAAAACAGTTGAATCCAATTTTACCGTTTTAAAACCATTTTATAAATTAAAAGTATATAAAAATTCATACAAATAATGAGGGGATTATTTTATACAATAAATATATTTAGTTAATTTGAATGCGTGATTTGGTAAATCATAATTTTTCAAAAATAGGTTGTTATTCCAAAAAATACCATTTTATTAATAAAAACAATTTAAAAATATATTTTAACATTCATTGTAAGGAGAAAGAAATTAAGATGATAGAGACATGCTAATAGTATTCTAATTGATTCAAACCAAGCAATTAGTGTATATGTTTCCCCATATTCAATTACTTCTCCTTGGTAATAAGCTTTAGCGGATATAATTGATTTTTTATAGTTATATCACTAAACTCATCTAATTTATTCATAAAAATACATTTAGGTCATTATGAGAGTCTATATATTTTTTATAGTGACTTGAATTAGTTCTTATTTCATGTAAAGAACCAAATTTTCATTGTTAAGTGGATCATTGAGATTTTGGGGTTCTAAATACTCGATGAAGGAAAGGGGATCAGCCACATTTTAGACATATCTATTACTAAGAATTCCTATATTAAAATAATAATGACATTTTGAATGGAATTTTTTATATTTTTTTCAATATTTAGGTAATGAATTTGAAGGATATTCTTATTATTTTCTAGTTTCTTCAGATTTAATTTTTTTTAAAACTTCATTTAAGAAAATAGTAAGAGATGAGATATAAAAACACATTATACCTTCATTGATTATCTTAACCTTTGATTTATTGATTAAGGTGACCTGAACACATTCTAGTTTATTAATTTTATATAATTTTGATAGGTCCAATCTTGGAAAACCACTATATACATGCCATATTATTTGTTGGGTTTTTTCTTGGAAGACACTTTTCATAAAAAATAAAATGACTAATGGGTTTGGGACCCAAATAAACATGGTTTCATTTATGTTACCTAATAATGATTTTTGAATCCTAATTTTTAGAATGAAATTTTCTTTGACAAATATTGGATGAAATATGAATTTATTTGGTATCTAATATAATGAATTATTTCAACAAAATTCATAAATTAAATGATAAATTATTTTATATCTATTACAAAACCAATATAGTGGGAAACCATGAGTAAATGAGGGTTTTGATGGAATTTTTAATGTTCTTATATAATTTGATAAACCAATACCAACTCATTATTGTCTATGTCTTTGACAGACCAAAATTTTATTTAGACTATCATCACATTGGGTGAATTTGGAGAGAGAAATTTTGAGGGATTTAATAGTAGGATATGTTTATAATTATGCAGTTGATTCTTCAAATTCAATGAAAATTATTATTTTTCCGTAAATATTTGTTCCTTTTATTTTTAAAATTATTCTTTTTAATTAAGATCTTGCTTGTAATTCCTATATCGTTCATTATATAATAAATAAAATTTATAAATACAATTTTCAATTTTATAACAACTATATCTTAGTTCTTTATAATTAAGGTTAATTGAGGTGAAAAGATAAAGAAGGTTAAGGGTGGGAATATGTCTATAACCTGACCCCAATAGAATAGTGTTGGTGGTTATGTTATTTAATTGAGACTAGAAAAAAGTGATCACATCTCAGGGGAGTGAATTGTTCTATAGTCTTGGTAAATTAAATAAATACAGAATTCCCATATTACATTTAAAAATAAAAATTTTAACATAATGTTTTTAGAATATCATGATTTCCATTAGCACATAGTTGAATATCATTCTTAGCACACTTACTAGTTTCCTATTAATGGGAAAAAATAAGGGTGAACTTAAATTCTTATTAAGGGTTATGTGCAGTGGAAGCTATCTTGAATCAATAAGCATAATAAACATAGAAAGGTAAATAACTCAACGCACATTCAATTTAAATAACTGGACTATCATGATTACATAATAATTAATCAATATCAATATGTGAAGGACTAAATAAATATTCTATTTAAATGACTTGAATATCATGAATATATATGGTTTAATCAATATGGTAATGTAAATAACTGAATACACATTCCATTTAATAAATAAAATGATAATAAAATTCATCTATATACAATATCACATCAAAAATATCTTGGATAACAATTATAACTAAAATTTAACTCAAGGAAATTCTCAATTATTTGATGTGATATTCTCTAGAATTACGTAACCTCAACTTCCAAGACCATTCACAAGATGGTTTAATACTATATGAATGTATACAAAAAAAATAATAAAAAAATTCAATCCTACTGATTCATCTCCTAACAATACTATTGCATCATGGGGATATCTATAAATATCCCTAACCATTAATTTCATATAAAACACATTCCCCATATATAAAATGATAGATTTATTTCAAAATCAATATTCCTTATCAAAAAATAAATGTATTGTGTAAAGAATAAAAATTTATCAATTTTTCCCCAATAAATAAAATTTCATTCAATAAAAAAACCTTTTTTATAAATTATATACATTTTAAGAAATAAGTATATCCATGATAAAAAATATTGATATTGGGTGTAAATTTAATGCCCAACTATCATAGGAATGGGGATATTTCAAGGTAATGTTAATCAATATAGAAATGAATGGGGAAACTTAATGTCAATACATTTCTCGGACAAAATTATCATAACCCTTCATTTTAAATAATAAGTATGGAAGCAATAAAAAATATCCCCAACAAATTATAATTAAACTAAAGGCTTTTTTCTCATTTACGAATTTAAATACCATAAAATGTTCTTTAAAAACATCCCTTAGGAAAATATCAAATTTTTACATTGAAATTATGTTTTAAAGCTAAAGGTTCACAAAAAACTTTTAAAATTACTTTCTTAGAAAATAATCAATGAAACATATAAACTAATAATTAAATTATTGAGAGATCATGGCAGTGGAAAATTTTGTACATGTCATAAATGATGAAAAAGAACCCTTTTATATTTTCGATAAAATCCAAATGGGGCTTATTTGGAAAAATATATAACAATTCATTTAAATTTTTTATAAACTAAAACATGGAAAAAAGTTCATTAATAAATCATTTAGATATTGTTAAAAATAATTTTGATTTTTTTTTGAAAATATTTTTTTTGAAGAAGAAGGATTTTTACCCGAAGAGAGAAATAAAGAAAGATTTGATAAAAACCATTGTATAATTCATTTTAAGTAACAATGTTTTTAGAAAACTTAAATATTATGTGAAAAAATCTTTAATAACCATATTATAATAAAATTAAATGTGGTTTTTATCCAATGGTTAAATAATTTTCTTTACTGGAAATTTAAGACTAAACAATCCCTATTAAAATGAGACTATGAAATAAACCCATTAAAAGATCATAATGCTAAAGTGATAATTAACCAATGAATAAATTATTATAATCACATAAAAATCCATATTTGAAAATTGTAAATAAAGCACAATATATTCTATATTCATTACACACATAATCTTATAATATCAAATACAATAAAGAATTAATATAACCTAATGAAAACAAATCTAGTAATGAAATTTTTTAACACATGGTTAATTTTAATGAAAATACAGTTGGATGGAATAAATAAACTTAAATATTAAAATACCATGAATTATAATGGAATAATTATTTTCCAAATAAAATTGGTAGTATATTAACCATATTAAAGAATTTAGGTCCATAACATTAAAATATTCCCCAATGAAGGGAAATTGAGACGAAGTGAATTATGAATCTCTTCGGTTGAATGTTCCTTAAAATTATGTATAATGGTTTTAATAATGTAATTAATTTATTAAATAACCATATTCATATTTTAAACATCATATTTTAGTCTCCCAGAAAATTTTACCTTTTGTTTATCAATAATATTTCAATGTATTCATTATTTTGGGTGTTAATTGGATTATTTTTTCTTGCAAGTTTTATTTTAAAAGTTCTAATTATTATGAATAGATACATAATATAATGAAGTATAATCAATTTACTAATATTATATTCATTAATTACATATAGTTTCAGAATAATCTTGTAATATTGGACCTGGAAAATAAATTGAAACGCCTCGTCGAGACAGTAGGCCATATGTACACAAAAGCGACGATACCATTCCCTTAATGAGTGATAGGGTAAGTAAATGGATGACATATTATATTTAAATAATCAATATAATTCCATATATATCAGTTATATTCATTTAATTTATCATTATTACATTCCATGTAAAGTGTAAGTGAAAATTAATCACATCGCTTTGGGAGGAGTTAGTCTGCTATATACACGAGCGACATTATCATATTTTAAACAACCTGGAATGGAAGGTTGTATATATATGATATTATAATTATATAATTATAATAATATATTTAATATTATATGTATACATTAAATCCATCATTATACACCATCGTGATATGTGTTGATGGAAAATGGGTTACATTAGATCGAGAGATGGTAGTACATCGTACACATGATCAACAATTTCATTTCCTATTTTGTGGAGGAGTATATTGATAAATATTATTCCATAAACATAATAAAATATGAATATATGGTATATACTTTTATTATTATATTTTATGTTTTAATACAAAATTGAAGGTGGAAAAAAAGCAATAAAACAGAAGAGCTTATTTAAAAATATTACCTTCTCATCAAGAATACTCACTTAGATATCCTCTTAAGGACCCTAATGTTCAAATTTTTGGAAGTAAAGATAATCTAAAATGTGTTTTTGTATTTTTGGCAGCTATTCTATTAGGTTTTTTGGAATAAAAATGTCTTGAGAGGTGTGAATAAGTGATGGTAGGGAGTGATCTTTAATATGTGGGGTAGAGGACACACATGGAATTATTGAAAATAATAAAGTGTATCAATATTTTTAGAATAAAAAAAGGGAAAAACAGGGAAAATTATAGAACCATAAAGGTAAAAATGTTGGAAAATATTCATCCAATGGGTGTTTTAAAATTTTTAGGTCATTTTAACCCTTTTTTTAGTTTAACATCTGATTAATTACTTTTACCTTAATAATGATAATTAATTTTAGCCACTTTCCACTATTCATTATGGATAAAAATTAAGTTAACCATAGTAAATAATATAACTTATTATGATTATAAAGATAAACTATGATTTTCCAATCATAAAACAGAGAAGTGGAATAATTCAATTTAAAATTAAACCAATTGATGTGACGAAAATGGGGATTTCCAATGTAAATGTTTTCAAAACATATAAATGTTTTTATATAAAAGTTCAATATAAAATTTATTAAAATTTATTTTCATTTTTTCAAGAAATTTTTATAATATTGGTACTAAATAATTTTAAAATATGTATGTAAAGTGCGTAGCAACCATTTTCTTTGAAAAATACATTTTTTATAAAACATTTATTTATTCTTTCGACTGATTTCTATTTTGTTGATGGTAAATAAATATATATAGAATTTTTATATACATGTGTAAACTAAGAAAAAATTTCAATTTATATAGTCCTCTTCATACCCACAAGCTTAACTACTAGACTATAATAGTCATGTTAAAATAATACTATTTTAATAGAGTGTTGTGTTTCAATTAAAATTGATGTTTCATGCATAAAAAACTAAAAAAGAGATAGAATTTATTAAAAAATTTATATATCATAATGCCTTAGGGTGTAACATTAATGTCTAACATTGGTGTCTCTTGTGATATACAGTATCATACCCAATTTTTTTCACTTAAAATCATAGGGTGTTATATTATACCCCTTAAATAAATTTTGTCGTTGTAATTTAATGTTGTTTTAGTAAATACATGGTTTTAAATTCAAAAATACCTTTTTATTTACCCCATAATAAAAGGTCTTAGTAAAACATATTTTTATAATAGAAAAAGTGAAGTAAAAAGGTCATCTATAATAACACATAAATGGTTTCCAAATAGGTGAAAATTTGTGTATTGTGAAGATATGGACATAGAAGAATAACATAAATAACTATAGAGAGTGGTAGAGATTATTTATTAGAAGAAGTTTAATGATCAATGGAAATTTAAGGTCCTCAAAATCATTATTCTTTGATGATTTCAAATAATTGTTTTTTTCATTATATATAATGTTCAAAGGATAAATTTCATGTTTTTAGATTATTTTTACTAATGTTGAGGAATTGTTTTACCATTTTATCTATGAGCATAAAAAATATAATTAATTCATATATTTCAATATCATAATCACAATTTTATCATTTTTTTATGATTCAATCAATTTCCAATTCATTTGTTACCCTAATAAATGAATATACAAAAATAAATTTATTATGCCATAAACACTAAAATTTTCTTTCAATGAATCAAAAATGTATTAATTAATGACAATTCAATACACATATAAATTTTTTCTAAAATTGATATAGTAAACACAAATAATCCAATTTAATACATTAATATCTAAAACTAAACAGTAACACAACTGCTTCAATATTAATATTTATTTATCAAATAATTTGAGTAATAAAACTGTTATATTAACCAAACCATTACATATACGAGTGGTAGGTGAAAATCCCAAATCACTCTTGGGTTATGAATTCAATTCCCATAGCATTTTTGAATTCAATGGGTTATCCTTTTTCTAAAAAAATATTATTATAATACATATAATTTTCATAGAGTTAAATAACCTATAATTAAATCATTATTATAGATAAGGTAAACCATATAGGATACCAATACTATCAAACTTATACACATAAAAATTAAGGGACATCTTCCTTAAATAATTTTGTTGCTAAAACATTTACTAAACCAATGGGTTGTATTTTCGTGAATGTCTACCAAACTATCTTTAATATTGGTACGTACCCATCACATAAAACATAAAATGGAGAAATTAAGACTTTGAACTTATGATAAATATTATACTCATAAACCCAAGATTCTATCCAAAAATCTTATGTTAATGAAATCATATATTCTTATAATATTTAACACAACCCTTAGATGTTTCATGATTCATATAACTAAAACACCATTTGAAAAATATATCTCCATAATATAAATATATAATCCCAATACATAAATACTTCATCCATTTTATTTCATCATAGGTCATTCCTTAGTGTAGGGGTTAACCTTTAGAAGATGGAATTGACTCAGATAATTTCTTAGTTTCAATTATTTAAAAAATGAACTATAAATGGATGGATAAGATGAAATAAATTTCCTTTAATCATACTCTTCATTTTTCCACAATAATTCATTACATTATGCCCGAATATTAAAAATATAAAATATTTTACCATTACTTTGAGACACTTTCTTATGTGTCTCTTTCCACATTTCTAACATGAAGTAAATTGAACCTTCTTTCCTCCATGGTATCCATCAATTGATATGTTATCAGAATCCATCTTTCTCTTCATTGGTGAGTCCAAGATTTGGTTAAGGTATATGTTTTAATCCTATTTCGGGATAACTTATTAAGAATAATAAAGATATATTTTCCCCTTTTAATATTTTCATTTGGTTTCTTATATTAATTTAATGTTACTTAATATTTAATTTTAACATTATTTTTTCATGTTCTATCCATTTAATGAAACCAAAAAGCATAGTGTGAACAAAAATAATAGGAGTGAAAAACCAAAAAATCATGAAAAACTACTTAAATTATTTCCAATTCGTGACACCTTATTTTCAATCTAAGATACATTAGTTTTATCCTAGGAAATTTATTGTCATCATCCATTTAAATAATTCATAATTGATTAATTAAAAATGTGAATTATACAAAGAATATCCCCAGATATTATCAAACTAGGTGGCTACTAAAGCTCATTTTCATGTACCCAGTAATGCTCAAACCATGATTGTTGAACCTTTTTTGGAGTTATTACCCCAAGGAACTTCTTTTTTAGAACCATGTATACTTCTAGTATCTATACATGGATTTAATTCTTGTAAAACCACATAATCTCTTCCTTACCAAAGTATTAAAACATTCTTCTGTACATACAGTCATAATATATCCTAGGATAATTTTCTCTAATATATGTTTTCCTAAATATAGTTTCCAATGTTTCTTCTAAAATCTTCTAAAATCCATTTATAAAGAACCTAACCCCAGGAGCTTCGATTCAGTGGTTACATTATTATATTGTCACTAGATGCATTTTATCACATCCCAAAAGACTTAACAGTTTAGTAGTCTTGGTAAAATAGATATAAACATTATTACAATATTACATTTAAAAAGAAAAATTATGGTGTATTTTTTAAGAGAATATCATTATTTCCCTTATAAAATCCTTGAATATCATTCTTATTAGACAAGCTAGATTCTTGAAAAAGGAAAAAAATAAGGGTGATCCCAAAAGCTCAGTAAGGTTAGGTACAACAAAAGTTATATTTAATGAAGAAGAAGAGTGAAAATTACAAGGTAATTATGTGAACACACATTCCATTAAAATATATTAAATGTTATGATAATATATGTCTTAATCAATATGAAAAAGTAAATAATTGAATATACATTCCTTTTAAATATTAAGACTATCGTGAATAGATAATGATTAATAAAAATGGAAATGTAAATAAATGAATATATATTTCATTTAATCAAAAAATTTGGAATGAAATAAAACTATAGATTATGTAAATATTAAAATATCAAGGGTAGTAATAATAATTATATAATCAATGAATGAAATTCTTAATTACCAGACATCAGGATCTCATGCATTATGATACCTCTACTCTCAATTCCTTTCATAAAATAATTTAATACCATGGGTAGGTATTATCCAAAAAAACCATATTAAATAAGTCTAACCAATTGATTCATAACATGAGACTATCAATGCTTGGATGGTATATCCATTACCAATCCACACCCATAACTTTCACATCCAATCCATTACTCATATATGAAATGATCAATTTAATTCATAATCAATAAGCCCTATCAATAAATATCCATACTGAGTAAATAATAGAGATTTATCAATGTTTCCATAGTTAATAAAATGATGTTCAATGTAAAATACCATAAGTATAAATGCTATATGGTTTAAAAAAGAAGTATATACATTATAAAAAATTATGATATTTAGGGGAAATTTAATTACCAATGGTCACAAGAAGGAGGATATTTGAAGAGAAAATTAAGGACTATAAATATGAATCAAGATATTGAATGTATGTTATTTTTCTAGTCAAAATGATCATAAAACATCCATATAAATAATAATTATGGTATAAATATAAAATATATTTAGATAAGTATATGTAAAATATACATATTTCATCATTGATGAATACAAACACTATAAAAACATCATTAAAAACATTTAGGAGAAAAATATAATTTTAACTTTGAAAATATTTATTAAAATAATTATATTTGAATATAACATTTGAAAATTATACAGGAAGATATAAAACATTGAGTGGTCATGAATGTGGTAAATGTTTTCGAAGCCATACATGTTAAAACAATTATTACATTCTCATTTCTGGTAAATTCAAAATGATCATTCTTTTAAAAAAGACATGAAAATTTCATTAAAAGTATTTTTAAACAATTAAAACATATGTAAAAATGGTTTTAATTAATAATTTGAAAAAATTTTGAGAACATGTTTTATTGTTTTTAGAGAACATTGTTTTGAAGAAGAAAGATTTTCAACTGAGGAGAGAAATGAAGTAATATTCTATTAAAAAAACTTTTCCATTCATTTTTAGTACAAAAGAGTGTAAAAATGGTACTATTAAATGAGAAATTTATGAATAACCATCGTAGAAGAAAATAAAAGGAATTATTATCCAATGAAAAAAAATTTTCCTTCAATGGAAATTCACACATAAACAATCTCGATTAAAATGAGATTGTAAAATAAACTCTTACAAAGATCATAACTTTGTAGTGAGAATTAAAAAAAGGATTGATTTTGGGTATGAAATGAAAATAAAAATAAAATATGTGTTAATTGAACATAATAAAATAAAAATACATTACCCAATTAATCATATAATATTAAAGATAAAGAAGAAGTAATATAACCAAATGAAAATAAATTGAGTTATGAAATTCTTTAGCTCTTGGTAATTTTCTTTTCAAATTTACATGGATGAAATAATTCAAATTAAAGCTTAAAATACCAGGAATTATAAATGAATCATGATATTATAAATCAAAGTTGTAGTATATACACCATATAAAATAACTTTTGTGTGTAATATTACAAAATTACTCAATGAAGAGAAATTTAGATAAAGTCCCTTAAACCATGCTTACTTTTGGTTGAACATGATTTAACCTCTTATATAATGACTTTAGGAATTTTATTAATTTAATAAATAATCATATTAATATTAATACTATCATATATGATTCTCTTATAACATTTTATTACTTTTTTGTTTATTATTATTCATTACATTCACTTTTGGGTGGATAATTTTCTTTTTTCTTCTTATAAATACTTTTTCTCGAATGTTATGGTCATTGTAAATAAGATATTGATTCATAATATAAATAATTTTAATATTGTTATTGTTATCATATTTAATCATAATATAGATTTTTATAATTATTATTGAATATTGGATAAGGAAAACGAATCACATTGCTTTGTGGAGACCGTAGGCCGTATATACATATGAGAAACAATTAAATTCCTCTAATGAGTGAAAGGGTAATGATGTGGATGGTATATTAATTTTAAATAATAAATAAAATTTTATATATATCACATATATTCATTAAAGTTAACCTCATTAACTTCTACGTAAAGTGTATATGAAAAATTAATCACTTAACTTTGCGAGGCGGTAGTCCTATGTATAAATGAGAGATGTGATCATATTTTAAAAGGCATGTAAAGTGAGAAGGTATATATGATATTATAACTCCATATGTATAAAAATATCATAAATATTATATATATATATTAAATCCATTATTATATACAATCACGATATTCATTTATGGAAAACAAGTAAGATCAGTTTGTGGGGCGGTAGTCCACCGTACACACGATCAATGATTTTGTTTACCTTTTGATGGATGAAGAGATGGATAAATATTATACCACCAAAATAAAAAAAATCTCAATATATGGAATAATGGTTTTTATATATGAATCATTAATACATAACAGAATGTGGGAAAATAAGAGAGAAAATGAAAGCTCTTTGTAAAGACAATAACATTCTATCAGAGAAAACTCATTTGGATCTCTACTTAAGGACCCTAGAGTTGGTATTTTTTGATGAAAATTAGCTATAATATTTTTTTAAGGATGTTATAGTGATATTGTTTTTGTTTTTATCCATTGGAAATGGCTTTAGAGGTGTAAATAATTGAAGAGGTGCATTGGGTTTTTTTAAGCGGGGGAGAGGACACACAATGAATTTTTAAATAGAAGAAAGTATATCCACATTTTCAGTAAGAAAATGGATCCAAAATAGACAATTATTAAACATTATAGGTTTTAAGGTCTAAATAAGTATATATAATGGGTTTTAGACATGTGTTTTATAATGACCCAAATTTTTTAATAAATTTTATTTCCTCAAAATGTATGTTATATTATATATTTCATAGCAAAACAATGGGTTTTTAATGAAGTGAATATAAAGGAAAATTTGAACATCTGGTTACCACCATACTATGACCACTTTTCAATATGACCATTGGTAAATATTTTTATTGGAAACTATACTTTTGATAATAATTTTAATGTAACCATTAGAGTTTATAAGTTATGTTTTGACAAATGAAAATTGATATAGAAAGAAGAGTCAGTGACATAAACTAGTAGATTCATTCCATTTGAATCCCATATATAAAAAATTATAATGGAGGTTTGATAAATAGGTTTCACTCTTAACCAAGTACAAGATGAGCTTAAACTAGTTATGCTTTTAAAAAGTCACATTCAGGTTAAATTCATGTTAGTGGAGATTGCTAATCAATCATTGTTAGCGGAGGAACCCCATGAAAGTACAACCCCCTAAACCATAATCTTAGGGACTACACTGGTTTAATAATTGGGTTTTTATCATGTTATTAGTGGGTTATTCCATTGTGTGTATAGAATTTTTATTCTATCATTTTTTGAGAATTTTTTTTTCTAAAAAAAATGATGAATTTGATATGTTGATTTTTAGTAAGAATTTGTACTTTCTACAAAAGAAAAAATATTTATAATAAACTAATATATTATTATTAACCTCAATTTTAATGAAATATTATGATTAAAACACTCTTATTTAAATTTAAATAATAATAATTGTTTTCAAATGTCAAAAATTTTACCATGAATTTTATTATGCATTTTCAATCTGCTATTATTTTTAATAAATATGGGTTTTTATATTTAAAATTTAAGTTTATCATACTTAGAGAATTATTATAATAAAATAAATATTTTTTTGAAATCATCACATAAAAGTTAGGATAGGTTTCATTTATGATAATTTAATAAAATAATTTATTTTTTGAGGAATAATACAAATATAGTTTTGGGATTTCTATAACTTAAATCAAATCATAATTATATCATAATGATATAATAATTAGTTAACCATAATAAGAGACTGAAAAAAGGTTATTTTATCAATATAAACAATTAATTATTTTTAACCAATATTAAATACTATAATTTTATTTTCAAATTCTTAAATGGAAACTTTAACTTTAAAAATGTTCTTTTGTTAAAACATTAATTTCCCTTGACAAAATAAGTAATATAAAATTATATTAAACTATTTTGGATAAAAATAAGATAAAATGTGCCATAGGTTCTCAATTCCATTAGAAAATACCATGTTCAAGACCATATTTTTTGATTTACCACTACTTTGGTGTACCAAGCCTTTATATAAAAATTAATAAACAATTTAGCCACTTTTTCTATAAATATCATCCAATTTATCCATTTAATTTCACTCCCATTTAATCCTACATAAATATATAATATTTTTTCCTACCAATAATTTCTCTCAAGGTGTCTTTTAGCCCCCCAAGGCCCCAGCACTCATATTTTAGGAGTTACTCTTCAAGGTAAGAGAGATCTAATCTTCTCATTTCCAATCAAGTTCCCTTTTTTATGTGGTATGTATTTCAAATTACTAAAATATGTTATTATTTAAATTTCATTATATCCCTTTAGTATATTAAGATTATATATTAATTTTATACCCTTTACCCTCTCTTTTTACCTTTTTTCAAAACCATGTTTCCACCTATTATGTTGCCGAATTTCCTCCTCAAAATTTCAATCTTTTTCTCAAGAAAATTCTATTATTTTCTTATGATAATAATGAAACCTCTTTATTTTTCATTGGTATTCACCTATATGTAAAAATAATATATTTTATTTTGGTATTAACATATATGAAACCTGCATTATTTTATCATTGGTTTATAATGACATAAATATATTGTATTTAAAAACACTTCTTAAAAAAGACATTATTTTGATATGAAAACATTTTCTTTTATTCTCCATGGGTTTTTTTGAAATTTTTTGTTATGTTATATGTGGATTAAACTAATTAATTCCTATGAAGGTTTCACCCTAATAGTTCTATGATGTATTGGGTAAATAATTTAATCTCTATGGATGACATGTTTTACAATACCTTAGTGAATAACCTTGGTAATTTTTATGATACCTCGGTGACAAACCATGGTGAAAATCTTATGAAAGTATAAAATTAATATCTTAGTCACATTTAAATCTTATGATTAATTTTATATCATTTTTTACATGTATCATTTTATCTTTTAAATTCCATAATGATATTTCTTATGTTATTATTGATTTTTTCTAAAGATCATATATAAACTGTTTCTCTTGTTTCCCTTATTAAGCCTTATGATCACCCTTTCCTCTGATATATGTCCCCATGTAAGTATATGCATTAATTATTCATAGGATGAAGCTATGATTAAGCCTTTATGGTATATTAGAATAATGTTTTTATGTTTTCATGTATTATGTATCATTTTACCAATAACTAAACATTAAACGATCATCTGTTTTTTACAATGTAAAGAAAAGTTTATATAATAAAAATATGGGATTCCATATTTGGTATCAAAGTACTTTTATTTATTTTTTGAAATTGAGATTTGGAATCATTATGACGAACCGTATTGAAAAGTTTTAATAAAGTAAAACTTCTTGTAATTTTGATAAAGTGTTACATAAGGGGTTTCTGAATAAAGAAATCCTCGTTTGGATATGGAAAAGTTGACGTGGTTCTAAAATAGATATACCTAGGGGTATAAACTCTGACAAGGTGTGTCAAGTTTGACTCTAAGTAATATATTATATGAAAAAGGTCCTTAGTGTATATCTAGTTTGACAATCTCGGGGCATATTTTTGGTTAAGCATAAGTTTTTTATGAGAAATTATGAAGGATTTTTGGAAAATGTAATTATTTTTAAAGAATAACATATTTATGCATAATATTTTAAGGCATGAAATTCATTAATAATTGAATTATTATTAAATGAAACATGTTTCTTTTTAAGTTTCTCTTATTATACAAAATTGTAGAAAATAGGAGAAATGAAATAAATAGTAAGAATAACTAACTAGGAACTGATGGCTTTCTAATGGAAGCCTGAGGGGAAAAAATCATAAGAATGATGAATCGGCTAACTCGAGTTTGGAGAAATAACATGAATCAAAATGAGAGACCATAATCACCTTAAAATCAACAAATTTCCATTTAGTAATTTATGTGATAGTGACCACCTTATTTCTGTGGATCTACCAAACCATTTTTCTATGAACAGTGCATAATCTATATTGAAAAGATCATTTTTGTACTTTGTTGCTGGAAAATTGAGAAATTAAACCATTCTATATACCACGTAGAGTGAGAAGCTGATCAGTGTTCAACAGTAGTTTAAAACATAATTCCAAAAGGGGATATTGATGAAATGGATTAGGAAGAGCTTAGGGGAACACTTTTCCAAAAATATTTCCCCCATTCAATGAGAAGAAAAATTGAGAAGGAATTCATTGATCTAATGATGAAGGAAAATGAATTTGTGGGATGCTATGAGATGAAATTTATAAAGGTTTTTCTCTAAACCTATATCTTTATCATAGAACCCGATGGAATGTTTGATAGATTCATTGGTGTACTAAGACCACATATATAATAGAATATAACCAATCAAGACTATGAAATCTATGAGGAAATAAAATGGAGGGATATGAAGGTTGAATTGGAGTTCAATTAGCCATATTTTTCTCACAAATAGAATGAAAAGAAGATATCAGTAGATCCAATCTTAGGGTATAATCATGATCATGGAAGATGATAAAGGAATAATAAATAAAATAAATTCAAAAAATTAATGAACAAGAATTTGGGGAACTGTTTACTCAAGAGAAATAAATGTTATAAGTGTGAAAGATATGGCTTTATTTCTCAGATCTATCATAGTGAGGTGAAGCATCAACTTCTCAACACCAACGACAATGACAAAATGGTGCATACCCTAAAAAAATTCAAATTATTCACGATTGGACAGATTCTGAACTTCTCTAATCAATTTAAAAATCATATTTTAACATAGGGGAATAACCATCAACCTCATTATAGGCCAAGGGAGTAAGGTAATTCCTTTTCTATTATGATAAATGATGTTGAACCCCTAACTGATGTTTTGGAAGGTACTCTTGTTATTCTCTCAATGCTATAAATGAGTTTTATTAATTATTCTTTTACATATTCCTCTATTTGTTCTATGTTTTCAAAGAATATTGAATCAATCCCTAAAATGATTGAATTATAGTTATCCTTCATGACTCATAGAGAGATTATTCAAGAATCAACAATGTATAGAAACTCTAGTGTTTACTTTAGTGAGAATAATATCATAAAAAATAATTTACTCATTCCCATTATGGAATTTGATATTATACTAGGTATGGATTGTATCTTAAGGTATAATTCTAAGATCAGCTACATAAGAAAGGAAATAATAGTATCCTTGAATGGAAAACCAAAATTGGTTTTCAAAAGAGAGATATTGTGACCTAATCTCTATCTAAAAGCTCCAACCATAGCCTTTTTATGGTCATTGAATATAAAGAAGGAAATGAAAACATATGAATAAAAATTGTCCCAATAATTCAAGAATACATTGATGTATTTCATGAGGACTTACCTAAACCACACCTAGAAATAGAGATAGAGTTTTCCATTGAAATCATGCCTAGATCCAAGATGATATCAAAGAAACAATATATAAAATAAAATGTGGTGTTGGGGGAATTAAAGAAACAACTCCATGATATTTTTGAGAGGACATTTATTTTTCCAAGTGTGTCTCCATGTTGATAACCTATTCAATTTATGAAGAAGAGGGATGGATCAATGTAGATATGCATTGATTATATAGAACTTAATATGATCGCAGTGAAGATTAAGTACCCTCTTCCAAGGATTGATGATTTATTTAACTAGCTTAATGGGGCCCAATTCTTCTTAAAGATTGATCTTTTATATGGTTATCGTCAATTAAGGGTGTGGAAATATGATATTCTAAATACCGCCTTTTGATAATGATTTGTGAATTACGGGTTTGTTTTTATACCCTTCTACCTGAATAATACTCTAGCTATTTTAATTTATTTGATGAATATATTCTTCTAGGAGTACCGTGATAAATTTTTGGTTGTTTTTATTGATGACATTCTAATATATTTGAAATTTGATGAGGTGTATGAGGGTAAATTTAGGGTTATATTGCAAACTCTTTGGAAGGATTGGATATTTAGAAAGGTGGTCAACTATGAATTTTGATTATAATAAGATGCTTTTGTGTGGTACATTATAACCAATAAAGAAATATCTATTGACCCTACAAAGACAAATTTTGTTTAGGAGTGGCATCATCCTAAAAAAATAACTAATATTGGTTGTATCTTTGGTTTAGAAGGATATTTTATGAGGTTTTTGAAAATATTTTTTTGGAATTACTAATCCAGTAACCATGCTAAATTGAAAAGGGGCCAAGTTCTTATGGACAAATTAGTGTGATGAAAGTTTCCAAGAGATGAAGAAGAGATTGGTTAGGAAACCTATGTTAACTCTACCCTCTATCAGAAAAAGATTTGTTTACTTAATATAAGAATTTCTGTAAGGTATTGGGTGTGTCCTCATGCAAAATGACATGGTGATTACTTATGCATCTTGATATTTGAATCCACAAGTACAAAATTATCCAAAGAATGAACTAGATCTAGCTGTAGTTATTTTTGATATAAAAATTTAGAGGCACTATATTTATAAGGAGAAATGTGATATATACACATACCATCAACGTTTGAAGTATATTTTAAAGAAAAAGGAATTCGAACGTAGATATAGGATATGGTTGGATCTTTTTAAATACAATAAATGTTCAATTGATTATCATATTGGAAGAAAAAAAAATCACTGATGCATTAAGTAGGAAAGACCCTATTGTTATGGAAATGATTAGGATTCAAGGCGATCATTTTTTCAAATAACTATTAAAACAAGAAATAGGAATTTTATGGGAAGGGATATCATAAATCCTATCCCAAATGATTTTTCAACCATAATTACTAGATAACATCATGAAATATCAAAGAGATGATCCTTTGTTAAAAAAAAGTTAGAGTCTTTGAAGGATGAGATGTTTCTTGAGTTCAATATCGATCAAGAATGTGTATATAAATTTCATAAAAGCCTATGTATTCCATAAATTCTTGAAATAAAGAACGAAATTATTGATGAAGCTCATAGCTCCACTTCCTCTATACATCCCGTAAGTTAAGGTAGAGAAAAGAAATTCCAAAAGGGGTATTACAAACATTACCCAAACTTTAATGGAAGTGATGAAATATCAATTTGTACTTTGTCCATAGTTTCTTGAGAAAATCCAAGTGAAACAATCTGAAATGGGTTTTAGTGTATAATCTCATCAATAATTTCCATTTCATCACTATTCGGGAAGATTCCTCTCTCGATCATCTTTCTAAGACATACATGAATATAGTAGTAAGGATTTAAGGGGTACCACTCTCAATTTTATCTCATTATAATCCAAATATCACATATACATTTTGGATAATCCTTAAATAATCTTGGGGCACCTAATTGAACTTTAGTACGACTATCATTTCCAAACTCATGGCCAATCTACAAGGACTATTCAGAAACTATAGGAAATTATAAGAATAATCTCAATGAAATTTAAATGTGGATGGGATTAAAATATCACATTATTTGGGTTATCATACAATAATTTCTTCCCTTCAAGTATTTTAATGGAACCCTATGAATCTCTATGTGGAAAGAGATGTAAAAATCCAACTTTTTTGGATGAAGTTGGTGATATAATGTTTCTTGATCATGATCTTCTGTAAGAGATGAAAGGAAAGGTTCATACCATCCAAAAACACATAAAGGTTGCTTATAGTTAGTATAAGTGTTATGTTTAAAATCATATAAGGGACTTGGAGTTTGGTGTGGGTGAAAAAATTTTCCTTAGATTATCACCCTGGAATTGAGTCATGTAGTTTGGAAAGAAAGGGTAGCTTAGCCCTTGGTACATTGGCCTCTATGAAACCCTTGATTGCGTAAGAGTACTGTCCTATCAACTTGAACTTTCACAATATCTAGAAAAAGTTCATGATTTATTCTATGTTTCTATATTGAGGAAGTACATACCTGACCCTTCACATGTAATTAATCCAAATTTGGTACAACTAAAACATTACACCTCTTATGAGGAGCCGTTGGTGGGGATCATAGACTCTAGAGACATGGTTATACACAATAAGACTATACACCTTATCAATGTGTTGTGGAGGAATAAAAAATATGAAGAAACAACATGAGAAATAGAGGAGATAATGAGTCATAAGTACCCACACCTTTTATCAACAAAGAAAACGAGTTGAAATTTTGGGGGAAAAATTTCATAAGGGTGGAATAATGCAACGGAAATAATTTTATAAAAAAAATACTTTCCTAAAAATGTTTGTTATATTATATTTTTCACAAGAAAACAATGTTTTTTTAATGAAACAAATATAGTGTGAAATATGACCATCCAGTTTCGGACGTTATATGATCATTGGTCAATATAACCATTGTTCAATATGACCATTGAGAAATATAGTTTTCATAATAATTTTATTGTTATCATTAGAGTTTATAAGTAATATTTTGACAAAGGAAAAGTGATAAAGAAAGAAGAGTCTATAGCCTCAACCAGTGGATTCATTCCATTTAAATAACATATATCATAGTTTGGGAGGGAGGTATCGTCACTTGGTTTCTTCCTTGAAAAATTCCAAGTTGATATTAAACAAGTGAATCATGAATGAAATGTACTTTGGTATAAGTTCAAGTTAGCGGAGATTACCACTCGAAAAATGTTATTTGAGGCATCCTATGAAAGTACAACCATCACAAACATTACAATTAGGGATTATGTGGGTGTAATAATGGGTTACATGTCTTGAACGTAGTGTATAATTTCTTTGTATATATGATATTAAAATTTCATCAATTCTATTTTGAGAATAGTATTTTTTAAAAATATGACAAATTTGATAAATTGATTTTTTGGTCAGAATTTATACTTTCTAGAAAAGAAATAATTATTATATTATAATAAAATATTATAAATAAATTTTATTTTAATGAAATAGTATGATTGAAATACTCTTATGTAAATTTATGTAATAAAATATTTCTTTTCAAGTGTCAGAAATTTTACTATGTATTTTTACAATACATTTTCTAGCCATGAATATTTTTAATAAATAAGAAGATTTATATTTAAAATTTAAAATTATCATATGTTGAGAATTATTTTGATAAAATATTTTTTTTAAAAATAAATATGTTGAAATTTGGTTAGGGTGAATTTATGATAAATTTATAAAATATATATTTCTTCAATGAATAGTAAAAATACAGTTTTGAGTTTTCAGTAAGTTTATAGACTTCATAATTATGTCTTAAAAATTTAATAATTATTTAAACATAATAAAATAATCAAAAAAAAAAATATTTTATTAATATCAACTATTATAATATATTCTAATCAATTTGAAAAAATATAATTTAATTTTTCAATTAAAAAATGTTAAAATTTAACTTAAAATGTTACACTGTGAAAAATTTAATTTACCTTGCCATAATAAGTAATATAAAACTATGGTAGACTCTTTTAGATTACAATAAGATAAAAGGTGTACCATGTGTTTGGTACAAGGGAAAAATACCATAGTAAGGCCCATGGTTTTTCATTTTCCATTACCTAGGTATCCAATGCCTTTATTTTAAAATTAATACACAAATCCAACTCTTTTGCTATAAATACCCATATATTCATCTATTTAATTTCACTAAAATTTCCTCCTCCATAAATCTAGTATATTTTTACCTCCCATGGATTCCTCCAAAGGTGTCCCTATATTCTAGGAGTTACTCTTCATGGTTAAGGAAATATCAAATTCTCATTTCCTTTCAAGTCCCATTATTTATGTGGTATTCATTTCAAATTTAAATACAATGTTCTTATATCCATTTTATTATATCCCTATACTTTATTAAGTGTATTTCAGGAATGGTATACCATTTTCTCTTATCTTTTTACAATTTTCTAAAACCTGGTTTTATTCCCATTATGTTTCCAATTTTTTTCTCAAAACTACTCTTTTTTTTCTCAAGAAATTATGTTATTTTATTTTGAGAATACCCAAAACTCTTTAATTTGTAAAGGTATTAACCTATATTTAAAAATTAAATATTTTATTTTATTTATTAACATAAATGAAACCCTCCTTCCATTTTCTTGTGTATGTAAGGACATAAAGATCTCGTCTTTACGGACTTTTTCTTTAAAAAACCATGATTTTGATATGAAACCCATTTATTTTATTCTCCACAAGTTATTTATGAAATATTTTATTACGATATATATGGATCAAATTAATTAATACATATAAAGGGTTCAACCTAATAGATATCCAATGCATTCAGTAAAGAATTTTAGGTCTAAAGGTGACATGTTTTATGATACCTTTGTGAATAAACTTTGTAATTTTTATGACACCTCCTAAAAAAAATTTGTGTTATTATTATGAATGTATAAAATAAATGTTTTAACCACATTTAAAAGTTATTATTAATGTTATTTTATTTAATTATGGTCCTCATGTTGTTTTTTTCATTCCATATTTATATTCTTCATTTTCTTATTGATTTTTCCTCAAGATCACATGTAAACTACTTCTCTTGTTTTCCCTTACTTGGCCTCATGCTATCCCTTTACTTTTATGTATGTCCTTAGGTAACTAGATGCAGTAATTTTACTAGGGAAGAACCTATGATGAAGCCTTTTAAGTGGATTCGAATAATTATAAATTTAAATGTATTATAAACCTATTTCGCAAAAAACTAATCCTTAAAAGATCATCGGATTTGTAAAATTTAATGAAAATTTTCTATAATAAAAATGTGGTATGATATGGGGTTGGTCATTTTTAACCCTTATCTAATTAATTTTACCACTGCTAATCCCATTTTTAAATTAACTTCTATAAGGAATATTTACTATTTCACTATTCATAATAATCAAGATTATGTTAAAACATTGTGAAAATATTAATTATGATTATTAAAAATATGGATTCAATTTTTAAAAATTCAAATCATATAATTGGTCGTATGAAATTTAAAGTTAGACCTACAAACACGATGAAGATACAATTTTCAAATTGAAAAACATTCAAAACATTAAAAAGTTAAAAACAATCAATATGAAATTTATTATAATGAAATAGTTTGGATAAATAAATTTTCCATTGAACTAATTTTACTTTAAAACCATATTAAAATTATATATGTCTTGAAAATTATTTAAACAAAAATTCTATTTTTATGTATTTTTTACTATTCATTGAAATGCGAAACCTTTCATAAAAATTACAATAAATTACTATAATTTTATTTTTACATAATGATTTGAATAATTAAGAACATTTTTATCAAATAAATTTTATTATAGTGGAAGAAATTATTTTTCAAATTGGTGCACAAAATGAAACAAAACTGTTTTCTTTGGAAAAATAAATTTTTCGGTAAAGATTTCTTTTTATTTCAATTGTTTATTATTTTATTTCAAATTAATAAGCATTCAATGATTTTTTTTATAAATATGTAAAAAATACATTTCATAAATTAGTTATCGTTATTCATACCTGCCAACTGAAGGTCTATGTTATAATGGTCACATTAAAATAATAATATTTTGATATAGTATTGTGTTTCATTTTTACCTAGTGTGGCATTCAACGCATGTTATCAAAGATATTTAATTTATTTAAAATATATTTATAATTAATTATTAGGTAGTTTAATTATTTTATATTTTCGATATCGGGTGTCATATATTATATGAGACCAAATTTTACTCTTTTAAAATTTTGTATTGTTACCGAAGGGTTAAGAGAAAAAGAGGAAGAGAAGGAAATATGAAGAGGGACACTAACCAAAATTTCATCATCAATATGTGGCATAAGATACATAACAGTTGATCCAATAGAATAGGTTGAGGGTTTTTATTCCATGGATTCACCACTTTCACTAACTATTATAACATTAATATCGCTCTTATATTATTTATGTTTGTTAAAAATATTTTTGTAGTTGGGGCCTTCCATCTTGGTGTGACCTTTTTTCTTGAATTTATAGCATGTTACATCGAGTAACCTTTTTTGATTCATTTTCTTAGATAAGTTATTTTCTTAAATAATTGTTTCATATTTTTTGGAGGTTGATAAAAGTCTTGAACATCACCTACAGAAGAATCATTGTTGGTATATTTTGAGGATACTGTTTTCTTTACATATTTGGATTAATTTACCTCATTCTACAATTTTTACTTCATTTTTATTTCATTTTTAATTATAGATCAAACAACGTCTTCAACATCTAGTTTATTTATATCCGTTTTTTGTTTTATGGTTGTGAATTTTTGTGAGAAAATTCTAGGTTTGACCCATAGTACCCTTTTCACTAGTGTTTCTATAGAAATATCATCACCAAGAAACACTTGACTATAAAAAATTTAATAAAATATTGTAAATATACTAGTTATGGATTCCTTAGGATTCATATAAAACATTTCAAAATCGGGTATATATGCATCTAATTTTGTATCTTTAACTTTTTTTGGTTACATAATTTGTTAATTATAGTAATTTACATATTTTAGGATACATTTTTCTTGCATAAATAAGTTTAAATTAATTAATATCATGGAAATAATGTAATTTATTTATAGGATTTCTATTTAGTTGAAATTATTTATCATCGTTGAGAGTACATATATCTTTAGGTTCATTGGATGAAATATATTCACACATTGTTTTTCCAAATATGATAACTAATGCTTCTAGGAAAGTTTGACATATGACTTTTTCTAATAATAATAATCCATGAAAGCAAAAATAGGATCATTCAAATGATAATTGGATGCCATTATGAAAATATAATATTTTTATATTAGTTAATAATTTACCTTTTTTATTTTAATGAAAATAAAGATATATTTAATAAGAACAAAAAATACCTTTGATACCAATTGTTTCATAGAATAATATAGAAAGAGGGGGGGGGGTGAAATACACTCATTAATAATTATAGTATAAAAGAAAAGGTACATTAAAAAATAAATGGTTTTGAAGTGATAAAGTGATAATTTTGATAAGTTAATGAGTTGATAAATTAGATCTATATTAAAAATATAATTTCAATATTGATTAACTGAGTAATAATAATGTAAAATAGATATATTTAATTTAAGAAATTATTTTCATCGAAGATGAATGATTAAATTTATAATGTAAAAGATATATATAATATAGTTTGATGATGTAGATCAACAATAGCCTAGTATGATCCCTCACCATAGGTTTGGAGGTTTATGTTATTTCTCCCTTGATATTGGAAGTGATCAAGAAACCGTTCCCTCATAATTATGGTTTGTTGGATCCCTTTTGATATTTAACTTATTCCAAGTAACTTATCCCTCATTTTCTTTAGTGATTACCTAGTAGATAAATAGTTATGAAGGGAGATGTTTTTTTGTGAAAATAAATCATAATTTTACAACCCAAATCTCTCATATATAAGAATTTAAATTGATAAGAAATATTTTAGTGAAAAATTATGAAGAAATCCTTTGAGAATAAAAGATAATCTGAGTTGGGTGTTGAGTGGACATTTAGAGAAATTTCTGGAGGTTTAGCTTTGTAGAGTTAAAATTTAAACAAATATTAGATATGAAATATTTGAAATTGGTAGATCATTTACAACACCTATGGTGTATTTTCATAGGATCTAAAAGATCTAGGAAGCTTCTAAAATTCACCAGGGGAATTGAAGCCAATGAAAACTACAGTTATGACCTTTTGACCATCATTAAAAGCACAGCTAGACCTATTGTCTGGACACCACTAACTACTTGGTTTAACTCATTTTTCTAGATGGTGGGGAAATTTGTTTTGGGAGAATCTAGAAAACTATCATTGGCCAGTCACTAGAGGCTAGAAGATAGCTTATGACCTTATGGTAGAAAAATGTTAGTTGAAATTTCCACCAGCTGGCCAGTGCAATTTTTCTACGACATGAGCTACACTCCACATAAAACTAGCTATCGAATTCCTTACACCGATGATAAGGTTATTCCTACATTGTTCTATCATCAAGTATATACTCCTTTAATTCTTTATAATACATTCAATAGATCTTTTAAATTAATTATAAATTCTAAATCAAAGTTAAGGGAAACATCCAAGAATTTGATATGATCAACATGATTTCTTGTAGTTGAATTGTATAAATAAATTTTGTTCCATCATCATCATAAAAATTGAAGTTTTATTAAATATAAATAATATTAAAACAATGAATTCCAAGATAACTATCTAGGGGGCATAAAATAATGAATACCCAATTGACCCCCTAGTCAAATTAACCCCCTCCGGATCCGACTAATGAGAACTTGAAAAACAAAAGATATGATTACCTTGATCAGCCACCACCATTGAAGAAAGATGATTATATAATTTTTTCCCTCCCTCTACACATGAATAACCCGGATTTTGGTGTTATTGAGGCTATATTTTCACATCCTAATATAATTGGATATCAACAAAGGACCTATAATTTTACCATGCATTTCATCATTAACAATGAATGAATCAGTTTAAATTTTACTGAGTATAATATTTTTCTAGGCACACAAGTCAAGACCCATCTGCATGACTATATCGTCTGCTTGAATTGAATTCCCCCTCCCCACATATGTAGAATAGGAAAAGTAGACACTCCCCCAAGAATCCCGAACCACCCCTCCTCCTCGCATATTACCAAGCATGCATGAAACATCAAAATCCAGTTTCAAACCTGTTCGTGGCACCATCCATTGAACCCTCTTACCTCTCAACACATAGATAGGTTGGTGAAGAATAAAACCATTCCCCTATAAATACCTCAAGGACTGATCATCATTCCGTTTATTTGAACCATTAATCAAATAAATCAGTAGTGATTTCATCCTCATAAAAATAGACCATTCAATGGAAAGAGTACCTTCAAACCTGGCCTGGTTCCTAGACCTCCAGATGCTCTAACAACATGAACTTAATATTACAGATATGGACAATTTTTCATGTCCCTCACCTTTAAAACAATGGATCAATCTTTCCAGAAAATATTTTTTAGCAAGATCAAGTGAAAATATACCACTAATTCCTCTAAAAGATCTCGATACTGCTATGGCGGAATCCTTCTCAAATAATAGATGATTTTAATCTTCCTCCATATCTAACTTGCAACAATGACATTTAGAATCTCATATACCTCTTATCTTCCTCACATTATCATCTACAGTAATAGCTTGGTTTTTTATCTTCCATACAAGAGAGTTAAAATTGGTAGGAATAAAACTATACCATACCTTTTTATTAAATTTATCATGCTTCCCTTGATGACTTCAGATCTATCTGATGTTAGTTAGAGGAAAATCCCCTTAGTTAGATGTAGTTAACACACACATATCCATTTCAAAGTTTAAGATAATATCATAAAAATCCTCCCATTGACCCGCATCCAGAACTGTATTTATGGACCAGGTATGTTCACTGTCATCCTTGAATGAAATAAAAGGACTAGGGAAGCCCGGATAACACAAGATTGAACATGACTAGTTATGAAACAAAAAAGATGACCCCCCTTTCCCAACAACCCACCATAAATGCTTCTGAATTGCAAGGATAATCTCATAGATTAAAGACCAAAAAGGATATCTATTTGAACTAGAATTTTTACCTAAAGATCCACTTTATAAGACATAATATTCCCCAATAGGGTATACTCCTACTCCATTTTCCAAGAATGTTTCACATGCATGCAGGGAATATTTTAAGCCATGCTTCACACTCCAATACCACCTTCCTAAATAGTTCTATCCATATGGACCATGTAGCCCAATGGGGTTTCCCCTCAGATAAGGTATACCATATGAACTATACCAAAACATTTTCAATGAAATAGAGGAATCCTTTTAGAACACTACTAGATGAGAGAGGATGTTTAGGTATAGAAGTTGACACATCGTTGATTAGAGTTATACAACCTCTGAAGGATAAAAAATAATTTTTCTAGTTCAGCACATGGTTCACAATCTTTTTCACATTATAGTCAATATCTTGGATTCAATGTTGGCCGGAATAAATAGAAGATCTAAGATACTCCATTTGGAAAAAACTCCTCTGTATATCTATTTTACTATATGAGGATGAGACATTCCTGTCACCACACTTATTTGAGATAAAATACTGATTTTGGACCTATTAATCATCTGACCACTTTAAATACAATACTCATCCAGGATCCTAGATAACCCACCAACTGATCTTCCCCTATAATTTCCAAAAATTAGAGTATCATTCACAAGCATATAGTGAGATATTGAGGGTTGATTCATTTTCATATGATACTGAAGGATGCTTAATGTGTACATATTTTTTTAATAAAGATACATAAAGTATCATGCATAAGTATAAACAAAGTCAAAGATATTGGGTCCCCTTATCTAAGTCCACATGAATATTTGATGATTCCATAGGTTCTATCAATAAAACAAACCACTATCCAAGATGAGTTAAGACATCTAAAAATAATATCTAATGTACAAGAGGAAATTCCCTTACATTTTAAAACTCTATTGATAAATCCCCATTCCATTCTTTCATATTATTTTTATATATCAATATTAAATACCATATTTGAATGATGAGTTTTGAAGTTTATATCCCGAATCATTTCCTATGACAATACAACCACACCCTAACTAGATTGGGCTTTTAAAAAACCATGTTATTCTAAGGAGACCCACTGAGGCATATATATGGATAACCACCTATTGACAATACTAGATAGAATTTGATATGAAAAATTATACATACTTACCATCCAATAGTTAAGCATGGAAACTGTATTTTTAATTTTAGGGAGTGTAACCAATGTTTATTCACCTGCCACTCTAGGTAAATAACCACCCTGAAAGAAATATTGAAAGGCCATGATAATATCAAATTTTATAATCTCCCATGAACTCCTATAAAACGAGCCGGGTAAACTATCCGGGCCTATATCACTTTCAAGGTCAAGACCCATCACAGTATCATAAATAACCCTTTCAGCTGGTATAGATCCCAACAAGGAATTATTATTATCAAAAAACAGGTTGGGAATCATCTCAAACAGTTCATAATTTCTTATAGGATACACATTTGACCATGAAGAAACTACGAGAGAGAGGTAAAATAGTGGAAGTTTTCATGAAACAAAATTTTTTCCGCACATGTTAGTAAATATATTAAGGAATTATGATTCTTTTCATGTTCATATGGAATATATATATATGGTTTTTCATTATGGAATGGGTGTGAATAAATATATATATCTATATAAATCCAATACATTGGATAAAGATTTATATCTCACAAAGTGAATGGTAATGGACTAGGGAGTGAATCCAATCCTCTATGAGAATCTGTACTCTATGTTTATAGTAATGGGACGTAAACATAATACACCATAAGAGTCTTTACACAATGTGATATTGGTCTTGGAAATTATCCTAGGACTAAATAAGTTTCTATTCTTATATATGTGTCATATTCTTTTACCACATTTATATGTTGTCCCACATAGCTATGTAATGTTCCCATAACATATGATAATTGTTTAATGATTCTCCTTTTTTACAACTCATTTCACATGATATTTTAAAAAAATTATGTCATGATTCACAATTTTTTATCCATGATTTATTCGGTATAATTTGTATATGTTATGTTCACTTTTCCATACCCACATGTTTTTATTCTATTAACTTTTGATCTTTGATTGATATATAATATACTCACACCTTACAAAGTACCTGAGCTCAAATTTCTTATATTTCCATCCCCCATGTCATATAGAAGATTATTATGTTTTAAATATCTAGAATTTTATCATGGATCATGATTTTTTATAGGATACATTGAAGAATGTTAATAAAATATACAGGTTATGCATATAGTCTCCAAATATGCTCAGCCTATAAGTTAGAGGATGTGTTTAATCGTTAGATGTTATGAATAATAATTTAAGATGATATATTATATATTTTTTATATTATTGAGTAAATTAGGTTTCTATTAGAGTTGGGTGTTGTTAATTTTGCAGATAAAGTTACAAATAATAAAAGGATACAACCTAAAAGCAGTCTATGTTGAACCTAAAGTGATGTAGGATGAACCTAAAATTACATTGGCTAAATTAAGGTTCCATAATTTATTACACTTTAAAATTATTTTTTCTTATCATATGAATTCTTTATCTATTTATTAATGCCTGATAATGACCCTAAATGTTTTTCATTTAGTATTATACTAAAGAATAAATCTTGAAATTAGGGTAGTGATTGGTATGAATAATATTGAAAACATATCATTTTTATCTGATTCTATTAATTCCTTCATATTTTAAAAGCCTCTATAATTATTAATTTTCATCCCAAATGGATTGATATTTAAATATTAGTGAAAAATTCTAGTTGCATTCTGATTTCATCCCAAGTTTCTGATTAATGTTTGTTGGAACAGGATTTCTACAAATATTACTATTCCTTTATTAGTCAAATTTGTTTTTATTTTTTGGCTTGTATTTGATCTGTTTGTATAGAGTCTATAATAATTTTTAGGATATAAAAGTTATATTAAATGTAAAAAATTGTCCTATGATCATCTATTGGCATACTCATGTCCCTAAAATTACTATAGAATTTACTTTAATTATATGTGTCTTGTTACCTAATAATATGAGATATAAAACTCAAATGGATGGTTAAAATATCAATATTTAATAAATGCTTATTGTTTTAGGATATTTTATTAATTTTCTAAAATAGTTTCACATTATTACTCATAGGAATGTGGTTTAATTTTAAATAGAAATCATACCTGGTGCTATTCCTGCATCAAAGACTCCTTATAGAATAACCTCGATTAAATATTTTGGAATTTAAGAAGTAACTATAAGTGAGTATATATAAGTTTTAAAAATGTAAATTCATTCATCATAGTATTCACAAGTTAATTTTGTTAATTAGAATGATGGACCAGTGTATCTCGATAAATATTATCATCATAACAAGATCACGATGAAAAATAAGTATCCACTTCTCTATATTGATGAATTAGTTGGTCAGATGAAAGGGTGTGAATAGTTCTCAAATATAAACCTATGAATTGGATATAATCAATTAACGGTGAAATGGGAAGATATATCCAATATTTATTTTCACACATGATATGGAATCTATAAATTCATAGTGATTCCATCTGAACTTATAAAACCCCACACTATATTCTTGGATATTTTGAATAGAATATTTATAGATTACCTCAATCAATTTTAGATAGTCTTTATAGATGATATGATCTTATATTATAAGATTAACGAAGTTTTTGAATATTATTTTATGGTTTTTAAAATGACGATCAGAAAATTGAAATTTTTTGGAACATTTATCATGTGTGATTTTTGGTTATAGAATGTTTTATTATTAGGTCATGTAGTCACAAGAGAGGGTATATTTTTTAATCCTTAAATTACGGGGGTGGGTTAATAATTTACTAGAATATACACTATAAAAACATCCATAGTTTTCATGGATTGAAATTATACTATGACACATTGTGGAAATTTTTTCATAAATTTCGAATCCGCTAACCACTTTAACACAGAAGGGATTTAAGTGTTAGTTCTATGTTTAATTTATATATACTTTATTAGTGTGGAATTTTTTATTATTATGTTTTGAATACTACATAGCTCACATTTTAATAAATTTGAAAATATAAATTTTAAAAATAATAATTTCTTATTGCGTTGGTTACGTGTTGATTTACTGTTATATTTACTATTTTGTTAATTGATTCTCAATTCACCATGTTATTATACTGACTTAGCATTATAGTTTCATTATCTCTAACATTTAAGTACACAAACGTGACATATGATTTTTATATCATATTTATAGTGGATTTTAATTAAGTTTATGAAAGGTTATAATAAACCTTACTATGGTCAACATTAACCTTACCAAGGTGTTGTATGAAGCTCAAAAAAATCTGATTAATCCATAAAATGAACCTCATAAGTAAGTGAAATCTATGTGATTTTAATTTTTTTTCCAAAAGTTTATAAAAACCATTATTACTTAGGTAGAAAATGATGCCTATAAAAACTAAAAGGATGTTTACAAAATAATAGATAATTATTCTTAAGAAGATTAAAATCATGTTTATACAACTCAATTTATGTTTATAAAAATATTTTTTATATTTACATGGAACTAAAATTTATTTGAATAATGAATTCATTAAATGGATCATATTGATTTTCTAAATATAATCATAAATATATGATAAAATGATTCAAATATGATTTCAATCTTATAAATATAATAAATACAATATTTTATTATTTTCTATATAATTTTGTTTTTTTAGGTTTAATTTTACCATGTATGAATTGTGTGAGTTATAGAAACTATATTATAAAGTATCGATATGAATATAAAAAATATCCAAACTAATAATGAGAAGATCATTGATCTCCTAGAAGCTAATAGTTTGGAGTTTTTTTATAGATATTGTTTTAAGGTTTCTAATGTGATATATGTATACTCGTTTGATATTAGATATAAAGATAAAATATATTTTTTATCTTGGATTTTATTATTACGAAGAAATATTACAAGAAATATCTAATATGATATATTTTTCTCGACTATTACAAATTTATAAAGAAAACTTATATTTTTCAATTCATAACTGGTATTTTATGTTGCATTATTTATTTTTTTGTAATTTTTTCTCCAATAGTTTTTGATTTTACCTTACAAAATAGTTTTTTTGTTATTGGTTTTATCTCTCAAAAAATCTAGGTCTTCAATGTTGTGACACCCTAGTATTAGTCTTGTATTTTCCCAATTATACCTTATTTTATAAACTGGGATGTGTATTATTGGGTTATTCCACTAGGTAATAAATGGATGGGTACCTAAGAGGTTTTCACATCCATTGAAAAGAGGGTTTTGATTCTTAGTGAGTACCATTTATCTGAAGGACAAGAAATTAGTGAATAGTACGTGTTGGATAACATTAATGTGAAATTCTATAAAATTATTATGTTCTTATTTTTTATGCATCACATTCACTTAAATTTTCCTTCAATAGCACATGAAATTAATTTTTATGAAGTTTTATTTTATTGATTTTTTATCTCCGATATTAATCATTTTTTTATTAAGCTATATAAATTTTCAAAGAAGGAATATTCACAACCACCTCAAGAATTACTAAATTTATCACACTGGTCTCATAATTGGTATCAGTGCCTATAATTTTGAATTTATATTCTATTTATGATATTTTTTATCATGGTAATTATGCACTAGAGTTACTCATTTATGGAAATGTTATCTTTTGAGATGTCAAGAATGAATTTTATAAATTGTTTTATCCCTAAAAACCACATATTTAGATAGGAATAATTATGATAACTAAAAAGAGAGCATGAAAGAGTACCCTAAAAATATGATCATATATAATTGGATGATAATGGTAAATCTTTACAAAATTCCTGATTCTAAACCAGATACTCTTATAATCAATGATATAATAAAATGTGTTGTTATTTTAAAAGTAATGAATGTATTATATTGTTGTATTATTTCAAGTGTGTTTATCCATGTCCCAACATGTAGGATGGGTCCATAAATTTATTTGATACTATATGTGACACACTATAATATAGAGTATCTCAAATAGAGAAGGCTAGTTATGCGATGTGTAGAATACAAAGACATTAAGATGAGGATAGATGAATTAGTGAACCATATTTTTCATAGATTTGTGATCATAATAAATGGTATGAGTTCACTTGGATAGGTTTTGGATAATAAATTATTGTTCATTGGGTGTTACAATATCAAACCAAAACATGGAATGAAAATAAGGTGGCAATTTATGAAAGTGATATCTTTAAGGAATATGAATTGTATAAACTCTCTGATTTGTTGATATAATATGAAATTTAGTTGAATAGTATTTCAAATGAGGTAAGATCTAAGAAGAAAGGTATTTCATTTAAATCAAATATAAATGCATCTATGGATTTTTATGACTCCAAGTTACACTTAATAGAGAAATATGAGATAACTCACTTCAATAAGGGAGTTTATAAAATGATGAAAATAAGGGAAAGAATTAGGAAGTGATATAGAGAGGATAATCAAAAGGATGATTAATATAATAAATATAATATTAAATAATATAATGGTGGTTTATAACTAACATGTTATTGATGTAGAAAGAATAATCACATTAATTAAATTTCCCAATGTCAAAACATTTAAGGAAAGCTGAGAATTATCAGAAGAAGGAAAATAAAGTGATGATGGATGGATAGAGTTGAACAAAATAATCTAACTAAAACAATGATTTTAGAAGTGAAAGAAAACCGTAAAACTTATTCCTGATGGATACAAACAATAATTATGTTAGTAGTGATTCTTTTTCTAGTTGTGGATATGAGTAGGGTTCTAAAAATGATGATGATAAAAAATTAACTAAAAAAAGGGAAGTTACAGAAATTTATTTTACGAATGGATGATTTTTATAGAGAACTACAAGAAAAAAAATAAAATCTCTATTAAGAATATAATTTTATTCATGAGATCAATAGACTTAATAAATATAATGAGAATCTATTAAATAATAATTCTTTTTATGATGAAAAAATATACAATAAGTTATATGCTACAGACAAATAGGATAAAAATATTAATACATAAATTTTTAATTTAAAAAAACATTATTGACTTTTAGGTAATAAATTGATATGTTTGATAAGATGATGGATATAAGTAAACCAAAAAAATATAGATTTGGTTTTTAAAATAGTATGAAAAATTATATAGTTTACAAGAATTTATTTGTTAAACATGATAATTGAATTATTTTTAATGTTACATGTTTTAAATATACAACGTAAGAAAATTATTCTAACGAAAGATCAATGAGATTTACCCAATATTTTGGACATACTAAAGGTTTTATTTACAAATAATTATCTTATAAAAAACCAAAAAAAAGTCCTAAATATTTTTAGGTACCCAATAACTTATTTTGTAATCTTATTAGACTCACAACAACTTGGGTACCAAAATCTTATTCTATTTTAATTTTTTTCGAAATATTACTTAAGAGTGTCAAGGAAAAATAATAAAAGGACAAGAGATGCTATATAAATATGACTAGTATTCTAATGGACATTATATCTTAAATTCTATGTAATGTAAGCTCTATGAAATTCAATGATAACTTAAAAGGCATGATTATTGGATTTTATAAAGTATGAATTTTTATTTTATTATTTATTTTATAAAGTGTTATTTGTAAAAGGATTAAAATACAACTGAAATATATTTCACAAATTTGAGATGATAGAAATATTTTTAAGATTAAATATAATAAATATTTAGTTTTAAAGAATTATTATGTTTAATTTTATAAAAATAAAAAATATAAATTTTATTTTAGTAATTTTTCTAAACATAATAGTTAGAATGTTTAATGCCTTATTACTATAAAAATAGAAGTTATATTATGTAATATGAGTCTTAGACATGCATAATTTTTTATTTTTCATTTATAGTAAATTTATGGATATGTTTTATAACTACCAGATTTTAATGAATGCAAGTATTTTTCTATAATTTGGATTAAATGGAAAATAATATAAAGAAACAATCAGATCTGTAAATAAAGTTATAAATATAAAAAGTTATTGAATTATAAATATTTATTTACCTTGTCTTAATAAAATGTATTGATTATGAGGAAATATGTATATTTTCTCAATAGTTGATTATTTTAGTTGGTAAACATGGACTTACTTAACATCTCATTAAAATGATCTTTAAAAATGTTTACACTTTTTTAAATTTTCTAAAAATGAAAAAGTATATTCAATTATATCTAATAAAGGTGATAGATATGGTGAATTTTTAAATTTTTTATTTTAAAAACATTGTAATGATAATTTTTATTTAAATTATTTTTCATCCCCTATTATAACACCCACATATTTTTTTGTATGTATATTCTTAAATAAATTTAATTTATCTCACAACTTATGTTTCACTCAACACAAAATATAAATGAAATGTGATGAACATGACTGTTAGAAATATTAATGTAGCTATTATAATAATAACTTAGCATATGAAAGTGTAAATTAAATCTAGGTATCTCATTAATGAAAATATGATATTAATATTATAAAATAAGTAAATAATTTTTGAAAAAATTATAAACTTAGTGTTGTTACTTTTATGAAACATAAATATTTATCTAATATTTTATAATAAATTTAATAATTTAATAATTTTATTTATTTTCACAATATATAGTCATGTATTAATATTTTGTTTTATTTTAATTATAAGGTATTTTTTGGAGACCTTAATTATTTTTAAAAGTTTCATAAAACACTTTAAAATAGAGAAATCAATATTTTTAGAATAAATAAAAATTCTATTTAAAAATTAAATTTCGTAAATTTATAAAATTATTTTAATTATATGGAGTGAATTTCTGAAATATACACATCATGAAATGGTTAGGGTTTATTTTTTGTAATTTTCTAAAATAGTTGATTTTTTTTTGTGAATTGTGAAATATGGTAATTTAATGTTTTTAACATTATAATTAAATAAATATATTATTGTGTTCTGGATGATGTATAGATTATTTAAGCCAACATTTTGTATAAATTAAATTCTCTAGTTATTGTATTTATTTACAGAAATCAACATTATTGATAGTCTTGATCCAGAAGAATAAACATATGAATTAAATAATAAAAAAACACCCCTCTACATCCCTATAAATACCACCATCACCACCCATTATCCTCACATCATATAAGCCTTATGGATTTTATAAATTATTCCCAATTCATTCATAAGCCTCTTACCTACATCCATGACCCTAATTTATATGCAAAATACCATATCCAAGGGACTTAAAGAGGTGTCTAAGGAGATTATATTCAAGAGGTAAAAATCCTCCTTTCCCTTTAAATTTATTTTATTTTCTTTTTATCAAATAATATACCATATCCAGAGTTTTATTGTAACTCTAGAATGATATATATACTATATTTTATTGTGTTAATGTAAAATCCTTCATCAAATCTTTTCCCTTAAATTTTAATTCAAAAAATGAAAGCATCGTCTGTGAGGTGTCGATTCCCTACCTTCGTGGACAAGGAGTTTTCGTTTTTCATATCCACCTTTATGGATGGTAATAAATCCAATTTTTTTGTTAAAATTGATTATAATTTTATTATTACAACTAATTTAATATTTTCAAACAATTATATAAAAATGATATTAAATAAAATGATACGAGTTCATGATGGTCATAAAAACCTAAAAAAACTAATCATTTTTAATTTATATTTTTTCTAATGAAACATCCTTCGGTAAAAAAATTATATATGGTACAATTTAAAAATATAGAAGATCGTTCTTACTAAATAATTTATATTCTGGATTTTTTCTTCTATTTGACTAGATCTTCCATAATTATACACAATGGAACCGACCATAAACCTATGAAACCAACACCCCCAAAACAATGAAATTGAAAATTTTAACTCATGAAAATTACCATAAATGAACATAAAAAAATTATAATAAATTAAATATATTTTTAATAGGTTAATAATTATGTAATTAATGATTATAATTTGTCAATATTTTACTTTAAGTGCAAGTACAAAAAACTCTCGGACATAAGTTAAGGGGTTTCCCATATTAATTTTATTTCTGTGAGATATTCCTTATTCAGACCATATTTAATGTGAATGGTGTATGTATACTGAAATTTTGATATATAATATCATGAATATCCCTATATTCATGATATTAAATGTTTTATTTGATGATTTTTAATTTTATGTGGTATATGATTCAAATGATCATAAGTGGAAAGGGTTTTTCATCTCACTTTTATATTAATGATACATATTCCATATTCATCATTTATTTCCATTGTGTACAACCAATTTTATTTATTTTCATAATTTATTTAATAATTTATTAAATATCTATACTTTTGGTATCATGGATTATATTTTTTTTGAAGTCAGATTGTATTTTTACATACAATGTTTACATTTAATGTTATTTTAACTTGAAAAATATTGATATATCTGTATCCTCTAATAAAGATGGATATTTTGATAATTTATATTGTTCATGAACGAAATATATGTATAAATAATTCTTTGGACATGTATTGATGGATGGGGCATGATATTATGTTGTTGCTCAATGCATAGAAAGGTCTCATGAGGCAAAATGGTTTGCGAAAACCATTTAGTTTGTTTATAAGAAAAATCAGACATGTTTCTTCCCACATTATTAAACTATCCTAGGAATGGTATTTATGGTAATGGTTCTTGTGAAATATATATAATTTCCAATAATTAATAATTTCATTCATTCAATATTCAATTATTACTATCTATGATATTTTCTATATGAAAAAATCTATAGAAGTATTTTTATTCATAGTTTATTGATTAATTGGAATGCATTTTCTACTATTTTGCCTTTCCATATTGATTATTATTTTCTTATTATTTATCCATGTTTTTATAGATTATTACCATTATTGATAATTATATCGTACCCTTATATTTGTTTTTCTTCCCTAAGTTATGAAGATGAATCATTGAATATGTTTGAAGAAAGGAGTTGATTTTTTTTGTTACGATCTATCTTTAATTACCCGTGTAATGAGGAAACCATGTATGAATCTAGTTATTCAAAACTACTAAAATTATTGATTCTTGGTGATGTGATATCTTTTATTTATTCCATTACAAAAAAATAACCACCAAATCGTGGTTACATGGTTTAGGGTTATTATTTTTGATATTAGAGTAGGTTTAGTAGTAACCTTGGGAACTAGATTTAAAAAAACACGAGAATTATAATAATTCCATATAGTGAATTTTTTTATCAATACTCATGATGATAATGAGATAAATTATTGTGTTCTATTATTTGGATATGGCGCCTAATAGATGAAAAGGAATCAATACCCAAAGACAGTTTAGGGAATTTTCTACTAAGCGAGTCAACATAGTTAGTGACAGAGATGAGAATATTGTGCCCATACTTGGATTGTTTTCTCACGTTATAAATAAAAATCACAATAAACCTATGTTGGATCATTTCATGGGGTATACGGGCCATAATTTTGTAGGAATACTGATCCAGTGGTAGCTTAAATGAAAAGAAAAATTGTGATAATTGAAATTAAATGAAGATAAAATTCATTAGATTAAACCAAAATGAATATAAGAGTATTGAAAAGTGTATAGGGATACCTCTAAAATACTATCCAGGTATGTTGTAGATTTACAACATGATTTAGAAAATAAGAGATATCATTTATTTGGGGATCTTAAGAAAATTTTATGAAGGGAACTTGATTCTAATAAATTTTCAACATATCTTGAAATTGTACTACAATAAATCAAAATAGAGAAGTAATTTTCTATATATTATATATTCAATGGAAACAAAAAAATAAGATGCCTTTAGATAACCATGAAAAATTTAAAGTATAAAAGAAGGAGTGGGAAATGAATTTGTTTCCATTATGTAAAAATTGTAGAAATAATCATCCAAGGAAATACTTGGAAATCATGAGAGTTTTCTTTTAGTGGTAATAAAAGGCCTATAGAGCTAGTGAAAGAAAGGGGAAGAAACAAACTAATGATATTTAGCACCTCAAATGTAAAAAAATTCGGTTTTATTCTATCTAATTTCACATGTGCCATGTGAATGTACCAAAGAAGAGGATAAATTAAGAAAACCAAGCTTATGAAATCCCCATAATTGAACTCAATGATGTCGTGGAGTGTAAATTATTCATATCCTAAAGTTTTTCCCATTATTTATTTTATTATGTATCATCACACTCTTTTACATGTACCTATTTTTCCATGAAAATTTTACGTTTCCATTTTGATTTAATTAGAGAATTGTTAGTCAAAACTCTTAAGGGAAGTCTCATTGTAACAAAAATGTGTCAAAAAATCCCCATTATAATAAATAAATGTGATTTATTTTCTAACATTATCATTATACATATGGAAAATTTTATATAATCCTTGGTATGGAATGTATTTCAAAATATTATGTAAAAATTTATTGCAAGAAGAAGTAAATTAAAATTTGTAAGGAAAATATAGAATTCATTATCATTAGTGGAGAAACTTTATGATTTTATTCTTATATATATCCACCCCTTGTAGATATACTGATTGAAATTCATACAGAGGAAGAGAAAACAACATCTATGGATGAGTAAAGTAATATTCAAATTGAGTATGTACAAATTTCATAGGAATACATTGACCTATTTCTGGAGGAATTACATGGACACCCCTAGAGTGTCAAGTTGAGTTTACCATTTATTTAATACCTGATAAAAGTCCAATATCAAATACTCCTTATAGATTGACCACTATTGGATTAGTGGAGTTGAAGAAACAACTACAGGAGTTGATTAATAATGTATTTATTAACCCTAGTGTTTCTCTATGGGGATCCCATATTTTCTTTGGTAATATAAAAGATGGATCAATGAGTTTGTGCATTAATTATAAATAAATCAATGAAATTTCGATAAAGAAAAATTATCCACTACCTCGCATTGATGATTTATTTGATAAACAACATGGATATGAATATTTTTTGAAATATATAACTTCGTTCTGGGTATCATCAATTGCATATAAAGAAGGAAGGTATTCTGAGGATAGCTTTTCAAATGTGTTTTATAGTAATTCCATTTGGATTGACTAATTTTCCCTTAGTTTTTGTGGATCTAATGAATGGAGTATACAAAGAATATCTTGAATCATTTTTTGTAGTATTCATTTATGATATTATGGTGTATTCTATAATCTATGATTACCTTGATAATTTTCTATGGTTGTTTCCTGAGATTCTAAAATGGAACGATTTATATAATAAATTTAGAAAGTGTCAATTTTGGACCTCAAAATTTCTATTCCTAGACATATTATATCTAAAGAAGGAATCCCAGTTGATCCTAGAATGACAAAGGAAATATAAGAAGTTCCTATTCCAATGAACATAATCTTGGTACATAGTATCATTAGTTTACCAGGTTACTATCAACATTTCATTCAAAATTTTGGCTGATTGGATAACCCATTAATCTTGGTCACACATAAAGGGTTTAAGTTCTTATTAACAAAATAATCCGGAAAACAATTCAAAGAATTTATGTAAATATTATTCAATGATCCGATTTTGACTCTACACTAAAAAAATGATGGGTTTGTGATAATAAATGATGAATAAAATAAAGGACTGGGTTGTTTCCTATTGAAATAACATAATATTATTAAATATTCATAATGTTAGTTGAAGATTTTTGAAAAAAATTATCCAACTCATGATATTGAGTTAGAAGCTTTAATATTTTATCTAATGATATAGAGACATTATCTCTATGGTGAAAATGTGAGATTAATATGGATCACATGAGTCTCATAAATATCTTTGCACAAAAAACTCAACATGAGGAATATATGATGGCTTGAGTCACTCAAATATTATGATTTATAAATACAATACCACCTAGGAAAAATAAAAAAGGTATAAGATGCATTATGAATGAGAGATCATGAACTTATAACCCAAATTAGTATTGAGAAAATATTATGTTCTTGAATTTAGTGAATATGAATATAGGAATTGTTAATGAATAGGAAAAGTCACTCCTTTACAAAATAATTGTGTAACCATATTTTTTAGAAAATTTAAAAAGCTCTCAATATAATGATGATAATTTTAAAAAGAAAATTAACGACTTTAAAGATGGAATATTATAAGGCTTCATGTATGTGGATGGAATTAAGAAATATGGAAAGTGGTTATCTATTCCATCAATACTTGAGCTAAAAAGGGTACTATTAGATGATTATTATACATAAAATATCTCTATACACCCTGGTAGTACCATAATGTATATTGATATGAAGGAACATTTTTTATTGGATAATATGATGTGGGGAATTGCCGACTATATGTCCGGATTCATAGTTCTTCGATAAGTGAATGACAATATACATCATCCTAGCATAGTTATAAAAGCTCTAAATATTCTTATTTGGAAGTGGGATGACATAACTATGATGTATGTTACTAGATTACCAAAGACTTATGGAAATAATGATACAATATGGGTTATTGTTGTTCACCTTACAAAATCTGCACATTTTTATGCTATAAGATAAGATTTAACTTTTTAGAACCTAGAAACACTCTATATTAATGATTTTATAAGAACCCCTAATTCCCCTCTATCGATTTTGTCTGATTGATATTTCAGTTTTATATAATAATTATAGAAGTGTCTCTTGAAGGCTTTGGATACTGAGCATTTTTTGAGTACAACTTATCTCCCTCAAACCGATGAATAATCATAAAGGACTATTCAATCATTGTATGAAAATTAGATATTTATATAGTAGGTATCCTAGAACCAACTCTTTGTAATTTTGTTACTGGAATATTTTAGGTATTAAATATTAAATTTAACATCTTATCACATATTCTTCATTGTTCTGCACGACTTTATTATAATAATGTACAAGAGTATTTGTCTTGTTGATATGGTTATAGTAGTTCCCTACTGTGATGAGAAACTTGAAGTTATATAGAAATATTCTTAATATAGTTCTATGGTTGGATAACAAAATATGATGGGAAACATAGTATATACAATGCCATGTGTGAGTGATCATAAGAAGATGAGACTTATTCTCATAAAGATTCCACTTGGTAATATCAAATGTGAGAGATTATGAGAACATACCTACCCGTAGAATTCCAAATGTTTTACTTTCATTGGATATTCTTATATGTGCGCATGTGTAATGATCCTAATACTTTATTATTATAATTAGTACATATCATGACCCACATACTTAGATTTTATGATGGAAACTATCATTCTATATATTGCTGAGAAGTAGTGTATGTAGGCTATGTCATGAAAGATGATATATTGGTGGATAAGTCAAGGAAGAATTTGTTTCATTCATCCATATAGAAGTTGTTATCTCATCCCTTTGACTGAAATAGAACCGCTACCCTAAATTCAATGGCCATGGTGTAATAATGAGTTTTTTTTCAGATATTCAAATAATTATATGTTGAACATATAGGATGATGACATGACCATCCATCCTACTTGATGAGATATTGTGACAAAATGATTATATTTCATGGTGAGCGTTAGTATTTGGTTTCTATCATTGTGACTTTATGTTTTTTCTCTAGGGTTCTTCAACCCATTTATGGACAATAGTCTTGGACCTTAGGCAAGCCCACCTAATTCCAATAAGAAGAAATCATAGAGGATCACAAACTAAGTGTTCTAGTTGGTCTCTGTTAAATTCTATTTGAATTTAATTAATTGAATAAAAAATCTTTGAATATTGAGGAATCATTTTATTCAGGTTATATTGAGCACAAAAATTAACTAAATATCTATGCACTAGATTGTGACTAAAATATATTTATTTTTTATTGATTATTAAATAAATATTTATCTACTAATCGTTAATAAAATATTTATTTAAGAGAATAAAATATTTATTTGTGTGTTCAATAAATACGAGAGGAGTTCAAATGGGACAAGACTGTGTCTAGTGATTAAATAATTATTTACAAGCTGCTAAATATTATTTATCCATTTTCCACAAGTTGGTTCCCCAAATAATGATAATAATAATATTATTATTATGATGCATGAGATTTCCTTAATGGTTTTAATTAAATTTAATTTCTATTATGAAATTAAATTATGTCACTGAAATCATCATTTTATAAATAGATGGCTATGTCTATTATGTAAAGAATTTGAAACTAACTCTAATTTTCAGAACAGAGAATTGTTGCGCATATAAAATTATCTCTAGATTCCTCTTCCTCTCCCCTTATCAAAAACTAAAAACTCAAGAGAGAATTTTTCAAGACCGAAGAATGATCAATCAATATTAAACAACACAAGACATTCAATTTATCATGTTGGTACAATGAGAATGATTGGTGTTTCTGGGAGACCATTGGAGCATGTGTGGATCAATCCTAGAGGTATTCTACCTTTGGATCCTCGCAAACGAAATGAAGGAAATCTGAAAGGGCATTTTTAGAAGATCAACAATAATCAACAAATAATTTTCCTATTCCTAGGTATTTATTTCATCATATTTTAAATAAATTATTTATAAATTTAATGTGTAAGTTCCTCTCTCTTGGATTCAGGGGATGTTTGTTTAAATAAATTTTATTATATAACCCTAACTCAATGATTCCACTGTCATTGGAACCTACATGTTATATCAGATGGGTCAGGTTTAAATTTATAATTATTAGTTTTCTTTTTTATCTATACACAATCATGGTAAGATTTTTATTTCTTGTTATTCTTTATTTAATATTATTCAAATTAACATGTTATAGATATATTAATCTTTTTTATTTAGTGTTTCATTTTATTAGAGATTTAATAACATTTTAAGAACGACTAGAGATGCCATCGGGAAGAGCCAATCCTTGGATAGTAAAGCTAGGTTATAAAATATGATGCCAGAGATCATGAGGTATACCAATGTACATTGTATCTTGATATGATGAGTAATTAAAAAAATGTGGTACTTTTACTATACACCGCGTGCTGACTGAGATAAGCTGGAATGTGGCATGTAGATACATGTTGTGTATTTGGAATTTACACAATGTGTGGTCTGGATGAGTTAACATGCCAAAGCCCCTAGTGTGATACATAGATATATGAAAATCGAGGTATATGTAGTGTATCTAGATGTACATTCCATGTAGTCCCCATTAATGGAAAAAATTAAAATTTCATTTAATTTTAAATATTATTGCATTTAAAACATATTTTATTGATTGGAACACCGTTGTGTGTTTAAAAATTTCATAATGGTTTTAAATAATTTCAAATTCTCATTTAATTTAATTTAATAAATATGTCATTAATGGTTCTTCCGTTTATTTTACATGAATACCAAATTGATGGGTATCTCTAATTTTGTTTAGATGATAATTAAGAGAAAAGGGAATTAATTAATTTTTTAATTAATTGATACAAGTGTCTTCATCTTAATAATAAATAATGAATACTGAAATAAAGTCTCGCTAGTTAGTTTTTGCATATTCATTTCATGTATGACCAATCATTAGTTTGACCAAGACTTATCCATGTGTTCAAATTTTTTTAATTAAATTTACTACACAGTTTTTATATTTTTAATATTAAATTAAAAGATGGCTTGTGAGTCATCTTCCCATCAATTATTATGTAGGAACTACATGTCCAAGGATATTTATGTAATTCCCTTTAACCAATCCTTTTGTTCTCATCACCTGCATGTGAGTAATAAATATTTTTAATTAGTGCAGAATCATAATGAATGTGGAGATGGTTCAAGAAGAAACCATAATTGAACCAAATCAGTGGTACATAGGTGGACATGTGAAATGATGTAGCTCATTCTTAGTCAAGAATAAGGAGTCATATCCCCTAGGTCATAGGTAGATTTAATTATGGCTTATTAAATCAACCATAAGATAATATCATGATCATTTCATTTATTTAATTAATTATTTTTTATCTAATGTATAAAAATTATGTTTATTTATACAAGACGGTGATCACACAATGGAATTTATATGAAAATATGGAATTTAAATAAAATTGATTATGTATAAATGTTTCATCCAAACATGGTTAATTAATTTAAAAAACATCCATTTAAATATTAATGAGAAATGTTAAAGTTAAAATAAGATATAATTTATGTAGAATAAAATAAAATCCCCCAATTAAATATTATGTCAAACTAAGAATTCCGTTACTTAATTAGGAATAAAAACATTATAGACCTATGTTTTTGAGAAAACCTTATTGGGAAACATACTTTTACAAGGCGAGTTATTAAAAAGGTTTCAGCTTCACATAACCATTTTACATAAAGGGGATTATCACTTTCTAGACCTGGTGTAATTTGGTGGCTAGGGTTGAGAATATCTAAGTTAGGGTTTCTGGATTGGGGAGTCCACTTAGAGGATCAAGGAGCTACAAGCTCATAGTTGGAAAAAACATTTCTACCAAAGTATATTAAAATTAGATTGACAAACCATTTTGGGGATCTATGAAGGGGAATATAAATCCTTGAATCTAGAATGTCATATTAAATAGACATTAAATGTTCAACGATGAGGGATATTGGGACTTGATAAAAAAGTTTGAGATTTAATAGAATCTATTAATTTATTGTTTCTCATAAAATTTTTAATCTAAATAAGTACTAATAATCTACTCTTTTAATTAGAGAATCAAATGGAAAGGTAATTATTTACACTATCCCTATAATATATAATTGATAAATATAATATCCTTATTGGTAGTAACTATATGGAGTGGTTTAGACACATTCTTGTTGTTTTACACCCGGATCCAAAATCTTATGTGCTGGAATCACCAATGCTTGATCCACCCACTCAAGAAGATAGTGATAAAGAGTTCATAGTATATGAAAATAATATGAATGATGTGGTTGACATAAAATGATTGATGAATTCATTTATGTCTAATATACTTATGAAGTCTCATGAAAACAATGATATATATAATATGCTTGAGATCCTCCGTGGTCTTCAAAAGGAGAGATCTAGATAGTAATAGTTTGAGATTTAAAGGTTGATATTATGGAGAAATCTTGGAGAGGGTGACACAGCTGGGGCCATGTAGTCAATATTATTGGATAAATTGAGCACCTGGAGGTTCTAGGGTTTATTATCCCCTAATAACTGGCCTCCGATCTTATTCGGGCATTAGTCACTCAAAGATTCTCTTGTTTTGTTATGAGTTTTGTTATGAACGACATTGAGAATTATATGCTAGATCTATTAATACTTCTACTCCATGTAAATAATGATATGAAGTGTGAAAATACTACCTTAGTTAGGGTGAAGAAAAGAAAAGGAAAAGCAAATATATTTAACCCTAAATCTTCTTCAGCTCCTTCTATGATGAAGAAGATCAAAGGGGAAGCAAGTGAACATAATTCTGTCTATTTCGCATTTGGAAAGAAGGGCCACTGGATGAAAAACTACACCCAACTAAAAAATCAAGCTGAATATTTTTTTGAATTTGTTATCGAGTGAAATTTATCTATTTCTACGAACTTGTTTTTAAATATATCTTATGGTGATCACATATGTGTTAAAATATAAGAACCAATTTAATTCAAAAAATTTGACCGAGGAGAGGTAGATCTATGAGGATCCAAGAGATCTAAACTTACTACTGTAGAAATATGGCACTACAACCTCACATTACCAACCACAATGATATTGGTTTTAAAAGGGTTTTATTATGTTACTTCAATTGAAATAAAATATTCTTGTATCCAGAGGTGATATGGATGGATTAAATTACAAATTTGAAAAAAATGTTGTTTCTTTTATAATAAAGAATTTATTATGGTAAAGAACATTTACATAATAGTCTATACATGTGGGATTACATGATACAAGTAATGACAATATATAATGAAGTTATTTCACATGACTCATACCACGCCCAACATTGGAATCACTGGGTAGGTCATGGAAATGAAAAAATCTTTATAAAATTAAATAAAGATGGATATTTAGATTCGTTTGAACTAAAACCACTTTGTGTATATCACCCATGTTTACAAGGAAAAATTACTAAAGACCCATTTAGTGGGAAATGTGAAAGGGCTAAATAGATTTTTCAATTAGTTCATACTGATGTCTGTAGACTATTTACTATTGTAGAAATTTCTGCATACACATATATCATAAATTTTACTAATGATTTAGTGGATATTGATGTATTTACATAGTGATGTATAATCCATATTATTTTGATTTATTCAAGGAATACCAGAATGTTGTTGAGATCTATCTTGGTAAGAAGATTAAGAAACAACTCTCAGATTATGGTGGATAATATCTTAATTAATACTTGAATGATTAATTATGAAATTTTGTGATCCTATCCCAACTTAATCCTCCCTACACACCTCAGGGGAATGGTGTATGTAAAAAGAGGATCCTCACCTTGTTGGACAGGTTAAGTTAAATTATGAGTCTTGCGAGTCATTAATCATACTTTTGGGTATATGAGTTACAAACAATGACAGACATACCAAATCAAGAACCAACTAAATCAATAAATTGTATTTTATATGAATATTGGTGTGGAAGAAAAACCATGTTATAGAATTTAAACGTGTGAGGACGAAGACTGTTTGTTGAGGCCTCTTCAGGTAATGAACTTACACCCTGAGGCACAAACTGTCCCTTTATTGGATACCACAATTAAAAAACGGCATATTACCTATAATAATCTTATGAAAAAATGTTATAGTGGAAAGACACACCATATTCTTTTAGAGGGAGAAAATATCAAAAACTGGTAGTTGGAGTGATATAAACTTTGATGAAGTTGAGGCTCAAGGAATATAATAGTTGGCACGAGATTAGATTCCACAAAGCCCCATGGATGAAGAAACTATTTCAAAGACACAAGTACTGCATAGGAGTACAAGAGAGGTTAGAGAACTAGAACAATTTGATTTTATAGTTATTGATTTAGGGGACTCATTATTAGATGATAATGACAGTACTCTATCATAAATATATGCATTATATGGAATAGATGGTTCCAAGTGGTAAGAATCCATGAATTTTTGAAATGGATTGAATAAACCAAAACAATATCTGGATATTAGTAGATCTTCTAGTGAAAATTTAATGATTATTTTTTGAAAATGGTTATTCATGAAAAAACTAGACATAGAGGGACAGGTCAGTACCTATAAGATGTGGCTGGTTACAAAAGGGTTAAAACATCATTAAGGAATTGACTGTGAGAAAACATTTCTACTAGTTGAGAAGATGATATCCAACATCATTATACATTCCATTGTGTCATACCATGACTATGAGAATAGGAAAATGGATGTCAAAATTTCCTTACATAATGGGAACCTTCATGTAGATGTCTACATGACACTATCTTAAGGGTTTATGACTCCAAAGGAAGCCAATAAGATACACAAGTTGCAAAAATCCATTTATGGGTTAAAGAAAGAATCAATATCATGGACCATTAATTTTGATGAACCGATTAAGAAAATGGTTTTAAAATTATTGAATGTGATCCTTGTGGATACAAACAATTTAGTGCGTGTATAGTATTATTCTTAATAGTATATGCTGATCAAATTTTACTTATTATAAATGAAATACCAGTCTTACAGTTTGTTAATTCATGTTTAAATAAACAATTTTCCTTGAATGATTTGGGAGAGGAATCAAATATTCTTGGTTTTAAGATCCATCAAGTTAAACCCAAGAGGTTTCTAGGGCTATGTCTAGGTACCTACATTACAATATATTGAATATATTTAGTATTGAACAATTCAAGAGGGGATTGTTTTCAGTATCACATGTTCTTCATCTTTCAAAGAAAATGATTCCTTAGACCCATGAGGAAAGAAATAGAGTGGAAAGGATTCCATACTCATCAAAAATTGGTTCAATCATGTTTGATATGCTATGTAGTAGGCAAGATTTCACCTATGCAATAAGAGCGGTAGGCAAATATCAAGTTGATCCATGTGACCACCATTGGATATCAGTCAACACTATCCTTATGTATATGAGGAATACTATTGATATGTTTCTGGTTTATAGAGGAGATTAGGAACTAGTAATCATAGGATATGCATATGCAAGTTTCCAAATGGATCAAGATTTCATGATGTCACAAACATGACACATATTAACTTTGAATGGAGGTGTAGGGATATGGAAGTGCTCAAAGAAGGGTTTTGTCATAGATTCTACAACCGAGTCTGAGTATATTTTTTATATTGAGGAAGATATAGAATATTTTTGGATGTAAAATTTCATCTAAGATACCAATTTGTTACATAAAATTTAAGATCCCTTAACACTCAATTATGATAACACTATAGTGGAGGCTATCGCAAAAGAGTCAAGGTCACATCAGCATATAAATAACATGCTTTGAAAGTATCATATCGTGATTTATTTTTATCAGAGAGGTGAGATTGCTGTGATCAGTATTTATATGGATAAAAATATGGTAGACCTCTATACTAATGCCATGAATTAGTATAAAATTGATTATCATGTGAGGTCCAGGAGACTAAAAGTCATAGGTAGTTGAATGTAGTCCATGTCGGGGTGTTTACGAGTTGGAGTCCACGATCTAACTATTTTTACATTGACTACTTGAATATTTTATGTATTAAATATTAAATTAAATATATCGTTACAAATTTTTCATTGTTATACATGAATTTAATATAATAATGTCCGAGAGTATTTGTCTAATTCATAAATTCATAGCGGTTCCCCTCTATGATGAGAACCTTGAAGTGCAATGAAGATAGTCTTAAAATAGTTCTTGGTTGGATAACATACTATTATGGGACATAAGACATATAGACCCTTATGTGTGAGTAATCATAAGAAGATAACAATTATTTTCATGATGATCACACTTGGTAATATCCAAGATGAGATATTAGGAGAACCAACCAGCTAGAAAAAATTCCACATGTTTTTGTGACATCAGATATTCCAATCTGGGAGATATTTTAATGGTCCTTATACATTATGATTATCATTTATGCATGTCATGACTCACACACGTATATTTTTTAATGAAAATCATAACTCCATTTATTGGCAGGATGTAGGGTACGTTGGGTGCACCATGAATGACATGTTATTGATGTATAAATCAAGGAAAGATTTTTTCCTTTCTAACTTTATGGAAGTTATAATCTCGACCCTTTGATTGAAGTAGAATTGTTACCCTAAATTCCATGTCCATGGTGTAATGATGAGTTTATTTCAGATACTCAAAGAATGATGTATCGAGCATATAGGTTGATGACACTATCATGAAACATGTTTGATGAAATATTGTTACAAAGGGATTATATTATACAGTGAGCATTCTTATGTGGTTTTCATCATTGCAACTTTAAGTTATTTATCCATGGCTCCTTGACCTGTTTCTAGATAGTAATCTTGGATTTTAGGAAATCATGCCTAATGAAAATGAAAAATAATCATAGAGGGAGATAAACTAAGTGTTTTTTGTTGGTTTAGATTAAATTATATTTAAATTTAATTAATGGAATAAATATTATTCTTGAGACTGAGGAATAATTTTATTTGTTTTATATTGATCACATTAATTAATAAATATTTATTCACCAGATTTTGAATATAATATATTTTTCTATTATATTGAATATTTAATAAATATGTATTTCATAGTTTGAGAATAAAAAATATATTTATGTGAATAAAATATTTATTCATGTGTTCATTAAATGCAGTAGGATTATGAATGGGCCAAGACCATGTCTAGTGATAAAATAATTACTTACGACCTAGTAAATATTGTTTATCCATTTTTTGTAAGTTGGAACACCACAACACAATAACAATAATATTATTATAAGGTGGCATGGGATTTAATTAATTATTATAATTATATTTAATGTTTTTGTAATGTTATGTTTTTAACTAAAATCACATCTTTATAAAGATGTGGCTATATCTATTGTGTCATGAATTCAAAACAAATTCAATGTTTATGAATAGAAAATTATTGCGCCTAATGAATTCTATCTGGACTCCTCCTTCTCTCTCCCTCCCAACAATGAGAAACTCAAGAGATAGTTTCATTAAGATGAAAGAATGAGCGATCAACAAAGAACAATGAAATAAATTCAATTCATCACACTAGCACCTAGATAATGAGCGATGTTTCTCTAAGACCATTGGAGCACATGTGGATCATTTCTAGAAGAATTATACTATTGGATCCTCACAAATGTAATTAAGGGAATCCAGAAAGTCCTTTTTAGATGATATACAATCATCCACGAAGAATGTTCATAAGCCGTGGTATTTATTATTTGGATATTTAATAAAGTAGTTATAAATTTGAAGTTCAAGATCCTCACTTTTGGTTTGGGGAAACGATTATTAAAGGAAATTTTAATATATCTCCCCCATTTCAACACATCCTAAATTCTTAAAACCAATAGTGATCATTATAACCTTACTTTAATCTCATATAGGATTGGTATTTACATTTGAGAGAGTTCTAATACAATAATATTTTCTATTCTAGAGTTAAAATGGCATCATATAAAGAATAATATGGAAAAAATATGTCATACTCATACTTTTTGGGATGAAGATAGTAAAAGTAAACTAATAAAAACAAAACTTATTAAATTAAAAATGAAAAAGGTAAATAATATTACGGCTCAGATTAAACAATCTCAAAGTATGAAAAAATTATTTTGAGAACCCAAGAAAGGATTTACAATTTCAAGTGGGATATCATGTCTTTATGAAGGAATCTATATGAAAGGGTGTCATAAGGCTTCGTAATGATGAGAAAATAAGCCTTACGTATATGAAAACATTTTATATTCATGAAATAATTTGAGTTGTTTCTTGCCTATTTGCAATTCCACCAGGTTTCTCCAAAGTTCTCAAGGTGTTCCACATATCATTGTAAAATATGTACATGCCTGGATCAATTATTTTACTCACCTTGGAAGAAATAGAACTAGAACCTAAATTTTCTTACCTTGAAGATTCTATTAAGATTATTGACATTAGAGAACAAGAAATTAGAAATTTGTTAACTCGACTAGTAAATGATCATGGGAGAAACCAAAAAATAGAAGAAGTAAAGTGGGAACTTGAGGATCCTATAAATAAAAACCACCAAAATATTTTTAGAAGGTAATAATCATGAAAAGTTTTGAGGGTGAAATTTTTAAAGGAGGGGAGAATATAACACCCAAATATTTTTTTTGGTTTTCATCTTCTTAAATAAATTCAATTTATTTGATAGATTACATTTCACACAACATTGAACATAAAATAACTCTGATATACTAAAAAATATTAACATGAAATTTAAGAATAGTAATGTGGCCATTATAATTATAACCTCACCTTTGAAAAAATAAATAAAATTTAGGTATCTTATAAAATAACATATGATATATTTATATTTTGGAATAAGTAAACAAATGTTTTAAAGTGATAAATTAAGTGTTGGTACATTTGTGAAATTTTAATGTTTATTTACAGTTTTATAAATAATATAATTATTTAAAAGTAAATTTATATAAATAAAACAGGTTTATACACTAATATGTTTCTATATTATAGTTATAACAGAATTTTATGTGACCATAATTAAATTATCAATGTGTCAGAAAATGATTTATAATATTAAAATCAGTATTTTTCAAATAAATAATGATGTAAATTAAGAAATAACTTTCTCATATATAGAATATATATTCAAAATATTGAGTCCATTTTTTAAATATAAATGTGTAAAAATTATTAATTTGAATTTTTTGGTTTTTTCTAAAATAGTTGAATTTTTGGTGAATAGTGGAATACGATATTTTTTGGTATTTAACTTTTTAAATAAACAAATGAATTATTGATTCATGAGTGATGTATAGATGAGGTAATAATCCTTATTATGAACTCATATTTCTAGTTACTATATTTAGTTGTGGGAATCAACACTCTTAACTATCCAGGGCCAAAATAATTAACAAATGAATAAAAAAAATCCAAAAACACCCATATCCTTCCCTATAAATACTGAACTTCACTACCCCTTATAATTAAACCTTATAATACTTTAATAATTTCTAAAATTTTCTCAATTACCTTACTAAGCCTCTTCTACACGTTGAATACCTTATCATCGTACTAAAACACCAAATCCAAGAGCCTTAAGGGAGTTCCTAAGGTGACGATATTCAAGAGGTAAAATCATTATTCTTTACCTTTTAATTTATTTTTTCTTATACTATCCTAAACTTATGTAACCAAATTTGAATTACAAATATTTTATGATATAAATATGAGAATTGTTTTATTTGAATACAATATCCACAATCAAATCTCTTCTCACATTCATTTAATTCTAAAAATGAACACATCATCTGTGAGATGTTGATTCACCGTATTCATAGACGATAAGAATTTTTCCATTCTAGACATCAATTATGATAATAAAACAATTTTTTTGATTTAAAAAATATTATAATATATGTATTACAACTTTTTAAATGTTCTGGAACTATTATATAAACAAAATATTAGCTTATATGATAACATTTTGTGATAGTCTAAAAAACATTCAAAAATAGACTTATCATTTTCATTAACATTTTATCTAATGAATCAAACTCATTTGAAAAAGATAAAATGATATATATGACCATTTTAAATTATATATGTGCATTAATAAAAAATAATTCCACGTTATTATTTTTTTACTACATTTTACTAGAACTCCAATAATTATACACAAAGGAACCGACCATAAAAATATGAAACCAATGCTCCCAGAATAATGAAATTAAACATTATAACTCATAGCAATGGCCGTAAATGAAGTTAATAAAATATTAATATATAAAATAAATATTTGAGAGGTTATTAATTAATTAATTGATTAATCTAATTTTATTATCCAAGAAATTAATTATAGGTTCCAAATTATTTTGTATACATGGTAAGTGGTTTATCGTCTCACTTTCACTTATATGAGATATGTCTTATTCATCACTTGGTTCTAGAGTATTGTTTATGCATAAATACAATTTGATATATAATATCAATAATATCTTTATATTCATGGTATTAAATTTTCCATCTAATGACTATTAATTTTATGGGGTCTATAATATGATTGATTAGAAGTGGTAATGGTATTTCATATCTATTAAATTTCTATGTGATATATGGAATATTTATCCTTTATTTCTTTTATGTGCTTCTCATTTTATCTATGGTCTAAAATAACTGATGATTTCATTAAATATCCATATTTATTGTATAATTTATATGATTATTGTTTATGTTTTATAGAATATTTATGTATGGTGTTTACTTTGAATGTTGTTTTAATTTGGGAAATATTAATAAATATGTATCATCTACTCAATATGGATATTTTTACAAGTCATATTGTTCCTAAATTAAATCCTTATATGAAAAAATATTTATAATTTCAATTATGATTGGGGGCCAACATTATATATTCCATCAATGCATTGAAAGGTCTCTTGAGATAGAAATGCTGGTGACAAACACCTTTTGTTTGTTTCTAAGAGGAATTATATGAATTTCTACCCATAGAATTAAATCATCTTTTAGAAGTACTTAACTAAAGTGGATCATGTTATAGATACATGAAATACAATAATTTTGAGACCCCTTAATATATTATTCAGTCAATACTATCCATTATATTTTCACTATAAAAAATCAATATATTCAATTTTATTCTCAGTTTATTCATTAAATGAAATGTGTTTTCAACTATTTTACCTTGAAAAATTGACGAAGCCTTATCAATCATGCTTAACTTTTTTTTGATTCATGTTTCTAATATATGGAACTTTAATTGTCAATTTGAGCACACCCATTTTTTTATTTTCCTTCCCCAGGTTATGAAGATGAAATATTTCAATAAATGTCAACAAATAAGTTTATTTTCTTTTTTTATGTTCCATGTTAAATTACCAATGCAATAATGGAAACAAGTATGTATCAAGTTATTCAATATTACCAAATAGATCAATCCTTGTTTATGTTATCTCTTTTATCTATCCCATTTTAATAAAATAACAACAAACTCTATTTGACTAGGTTAACAGTTGTTACACCTATAACACCATATAACAATGGTGTTATAGAATTAAAAATAGAAATATTTTAGAAATGGAAAGAATAATTCTTAACAAATGAAAATTACCAAACTACTTTTTAGATTAATCAGTTAGTAAAAAGAAATATAATTTTAATATAGTTTTAGGCATTTATATAATATAAAATATTGTGAAATTTTTAATGGAAATTATTTATTTTTTTCAAATTTTGGGTGAAAAGATTTAATTTAAATAATATAGATAATTTTGAAAAAAATTATTATGAAAGAGATGAAGGTATTATGCTAGGATATTACAAAAATATTAAGTCATATAGAGTATATAATTACAAAACAATGATATTTGAAGAAATTGTGAATTTCAGATTTGATTAATTTGGTTTTCATTTTAAAAATTTAGGTTTAGAAAAAATTAACAAAAAATATAGTTAGTGTAATTTTGTGGAAAATGAATATAAAAATAATAATGTATTTTATTGGGGGAGGATAATTATTCTCAATATGATCTTATATTTTTGGGGCTCATAAATATTAACCATTAGAAAATTTAATTATAAATTTTTAATATGTATGTAATACTACTAAATTTGTTTTTAATTATTTTTATTTTTTTTCTTTTTCGATTTTGTAACCAATAATATTGATGAATAACTTAAATGTTCTAATTTGATTATATCAATGAAATAACATATTCAGTATGCAATAAATATTGTTTGGTCTCAAGTTGAACCCCCAAATTATTAATAAATTATTGGAAATAAATGTATGTTTACGAATAAAATGGATGAATGGGGTATTTTTTTATAAATAACTATAGAATAATTGATAAAATATTTTTTCAAGAGGAATGACTTGATTATTTTTAATTTATTTATAAATTTTCTTGGATTGAATATATTAATATTTTATTATATTTTTCATGTTTTCATGGATTGAAATTATTCTAAATAAATATTAAAATTGTGAATTTAAATGGTGTAGTTTTTAAAAATGTTTATGTTCATCAAACACAATGTTTTCTGCAATAAAATGATTCAAATAATGTTTTTAAAAATTATAAGGATTTATGTGGTTTTAATAAATTTGCATGATCTTGATATAAAATTAATTGTTTATATTTATTGAAAAATGGTTTTAATAAATGAAAAGTAGAACCAAATTATTTTATTATGACGCTTTTATATGATATTTTAACTATTGAAATATATATTGATTATATTTTGACAATTTTTTCAAGTGATTTAATTTCTAATAAATTTTATAATTTGATGAAATATGAATTTGATAAGAGTGTAATGGAAGAGTTTATTTTTTTTCTTAGATTACAATTTTTTGAAAGGCTTCGTGTAATATCTTTAAATCAAAGTAAATATGATAAATATCGAGTTAAAAGTTTTAATATTATCTCTAGTAAATGTTTTAGAACCCCTATGAATTATAAATATAAATTAAATATATCTAAATCTGTAAAATATGTTGATAATAAACTATTTTATGGTATTATTGGAAGTGTATTATATTCAACTACTTTTAGACCCGATATCATGTTTAGTGTTTTTATGTGTGATTAATTTCAATCTAATCAATTTAAAATTAATTTGATAGATGTTAAAATATAATTATATAAATAATTTATTATTAAATCTGATTTATTTCATTTAAATGAAAATATTTTATATTTAATTTATTATTCTATTTTGGATTTTGTAGTTTTTCAGATTGATAGGAAAAATAATTTTTATATGAGTAATTTACTTGGTAAAAGTATTATTTCATAGATTTATAAGATGTAATTACCAGGTGCTTTTTTAATAGTTGAGTCTGACTAAGTTTTTTCTACTAATTTATGTGCATAATGATAATGAATAAAACATACATTCTATTACATTAATTTTTATTTTGATGAAAGTACTATTTATTGTGATAATACATATGCTATTTAAATTTCAAATAATATTTTGTAACATCCCGTGAAAAAAATTACTGATTCTTGATTTCATTAGATTGTTAAATCATTTTAAAAAAGAGTAATTATTTTATAATTTATTCTAAGAAATGATAAACTTGATGATATATTTACAAAACCATTCGATGTAATTATGTTTGAAGAAAAAAATAATATTTTAACTTTGTAAATTTATTTTAAAATATTTATTATTGAATTTTTATTACAAATTTAAGTACCTAATAGATCATCTAAACATATTGTTATGAATCTATTTTTCCAGAATATATTTGTTTTAAGGATATCTATGTATTTTATTTTTACTAAATTTGTAAGTTGAAGTAGTTCATATACATATATTAATGTATTTTAGTTATTATTAATTTTTTTAGGGAGATTCATGAAATTTTATTTCACTTTTAAAGATGAATTTTATTAAAATATATACCATTTTATCATTATGCCTAGATTTATATAAATCCTAACAAAATTTTGTGTATGTTCATTATATATGATTGAAGTGTATAATTTTGATTATCATAAGTTGAGTATTACGATTTTTCTATTTTAAGTTTAATCATGGGTGATTTTTTTAAATGGTTTACATGTTTTTATTATGTTTAATTTTTATTTAATGTATTAAAGGGAGAGTTTTAAAATAAACTGTTAATTTTCAACATTTTTGTAAACTTGAAAATGAGAGGTATTTGTTTTGTAAAATATTTTTAGGTATAGTAATTTTCAAAATGGTAGTGGTTATTAGTTCTATGGTTGATTTATATATAGTTTTCTATTGTGGATGATTTTTTTATTATGAATTGAATATAAAGAAATACACATTTTACTAAATTATTTATTTGTAATTTGAATAATTATAATTTTAAAAAATTTAATAACTTGTTTATTTATTTATATGGTTATTATTTTTTCTAATGATTCTATTTTCAATGTGTTTTTCTCATTTATTAGCCTTACATTCAAATTATCTCAATTTTATGAGGACAAAGATAAACCATAGAATCTTTTGTATCAACATTACATAATAATTATATAAACCATATGAGGGGTTTTCATACACCTTATGATGGTGTGTATGATCATTTTAAATGTGTTTTATCATCCTTACAAAGAAATTATTAAACATTAATATGTATCTTTTGAGGAAATAAACCTTACCCAATTTTAGTGTTATTCAGAAAGTATGCAAAAAATAATTCTCAAATATTTAACAAATTGTTCTTATTAAATCATAATTGATTCTTACAAAATAACAAAAAAAATTCTTATATAGTTTAATATCATGTTTTCATAGCTGTTATTATCTTTTCACAAATATAGTTAATGCTTATGAAAAAATGAAATATGTTTCAAATGTTCCTACGTAAAATTACACATACTCAATTTTTAAATTGAATCATACATAAAATATAAAATTACTTATACATAGTCTCTTTATTAAAAGATTTTTAAATATTATAATTATATTATTTATTATATATATATCTTTTGATTTGTTCTTTGTATGTTTTTTCATCTTGGAATGTTTTGTGTTTCTGAAAATCTATATTAATATATCAATGTGTGTATCAAAATTTTGGAAACCTATATGGATATAATCATGGATCTACTTAATGAAAACCATTTTTAGTTCATTTATAAATTTTTTTTGGAGGGGTTTAAAGAGATACACATGTACTAGTTTGATATGAGATGTAAAGTGACTATATTTTCATACTTTGAGTTCAATTTCTATAATGTATGATCACAAAGAAGATTAAATATGTTGTCATTTTTTTTGAATTGATTGAATTGAAACATAGGCATTTTATTCTTTATTTATTTTTTATCTTTAAAATTTTAATTTTTAATTTTAATATATTAGTTATTTTTATATTAGTTTAATATTTTAAATTTAAAATTGTATTCCAGAGTTCATTGTTTAACCTCCACTAAAACCTTTTCCTACTGGGAAGTGACTCCCTTATATAATTTGTGTTTTTTATTGTTAAACCATGGTCTATTGTATTATAGGTGTATTTTTTGGTGATATATTCTTTTGATAAAAATGAAAAATCTGTATATAGATATGAAATCTTTTCAAAAGAGATGTTTTGGTTCTTAGTGAGTTAAATTTTTCTTGGGGAGATGGGTGGAGGTAAGAATATATGTAGGATCATATTGTTTTGAAATAATATAAAAATTTGATGTTATTTTTCTATTTTTTATCTACTGAATATGCACTTATACTTTTTGACATGTGCACCAACAACTATATTTTCCATGAAAACCTATTTTTATGAACTTTTGTATAACAAATATTGAAAACATGTTTATTAACTTATTTTAATTTTATAATACTATTTATCATTCAGCCCTATGGACTTATTTAACATCTCACACTGATCCAATGTCATGTTCCCTTGGACTAATGTATTTACATAAAATTTTATGGAGATTAAGGGAAGGATGATTACAGAATGAGTAATAACATTTACCTATAGTGGAGATGGTAATTTCATATAACTCAATGTAATAAATAATGCATTGGGATTGGTAATCATGAAAATTATATGGTTATAAAGTTTGACACACGCTAATTAAAAGTGCATGATAACAATTTCTTGTTTAATGATTTAGATCTAGAAACCGTAATATATGAATTATATATACCGAGAAATTATCATTTTTGATAAATGAAAGATATATATATATATATATATATATTGATCATAAGGGATTAAAATATTTTTTCACACAAAATTTGTAGACCATGAACTAGAGGAGATAGTAAGTATTAATCAATGATCATGTCTTCATAATAAATTATCACCCTCAAAAGAAAACAAAGTGGATGTTTCTCTTAGTAGGAAGTATAACACTATATTGTCCATAATGAAGATTTGAAATACCCCATACTCATGGAGTATAAAATGGAATACCTTGAAATTATAAATGATGGGGATAAAACCTATCTTTCCAGACTGATTTATCTAGAATAAATCCATGTAAATATCATAGAAGTAGAGATTCGGGATATTGAGATACAAAATATGGTAAGTAATATATTCAGGTTTTTAACCATAACAATGATATAATTCTAAGATCTATGAAATATAAATGTGTTCCTTAAATGTGATAATTTAATAAAGAAATTTTGGATGATAGACAGATATCATTCTTCATTATCAATTATGAAATCCAAAAATATATATTGAGATCCTAAGACTCTTTTTGGTGGGACAATATAAAGGGGTATATTGTGCAGTTTATATCTCAATGGTTATATTTTTAATATGTTATGAAAAAATATCATATATATAAGAAAATGATAAAATTATTCACTATGACTGTGTTGAAATTGGATAACATTACGATTTATTATTACATAAAATTTCCCCAGAAATCCATTGTCCATAGTTCCATTTGCGTAATAGTTTTTTAACCTAAAAAGTAAAAAAATTTCATTAGTATTCATGAATATTTATCAGTTGATGAAATTTACATTATTTACATAAATAAATTAATATGGATGTATGGATTGTACCTTTCTGTTGCATTATATCTAGATCTGAGGTTTCCATGATGTTATATTGAGGACTTTAACAAGAACTGAATATAGACATAAGAATAAACCCCAATGATCATCCTTATAATGATGGTATGTCTGTAAAAACCACTCTAAATCTAAAATATATGTTGATATCAAAATCAATAGATTTAATTTTTTTTAATGCAACCACTTCCTTTTCTAGTGTTTTAATATAAAATAATATCCATTCTAGCATTAAAATTGAAACATATGAGGAAATATATTGGTATTGGTGAAAAACACCAATATATTATGTTAATGTTTTTTTATAATATGTTTATTATATTGAATATTTCTCAATAAAATTTTGATATTTTACTAACCGTTCAATGTTATATTAATATTGAAAAAAGATGATAGATTAGACATGCTCATAGTGATTGATGAGATTTCAAGTTTGATTTTAGAAACAAGGTATTCCATTTAATATCACAAAGGGATAGGTCATTGAGATTCCTGGAAAAAAAAGATTTGATACCTATATACATTATCCTTTTTGAAATCTATAATAATTTTTGGATTATAACTTATCATCTTGCACATCCATAGAACCTCTCATAAGTAAATGATGGGCTTAATACACCACTTTTATAGATGTATATACCTGATCATTCACATGGAATAAACATAGAGGTTTTACAAAAAGATGATGACATCTCTTAGAATAAAAAACTGATATAAATCATGTATTGTATATATAACATACTATAAAAAGACCACTCTCCTGGTAAAATATCTCCTGAGGAATAATATGATTGAGGAAGTAATATGGGATACTAAAGATATAATAATGTAGAATTTCCCAAATTTTTCTTTGTTAGAGTAATAGAATTTCAATTGAAAATTTATTTTATAGGGGGCATAGTGTGACACCTAATGATTATAGTATGTATTTACCTTTAAATAATTTTGGGGTGTTTGATATTTAGTCAGGAATACAAGACTATGAAAAATGGATCTATATTTATTTAATTATGGTAAAATATAACAATAAAAAGTGAAATACATTCTAAGATAACAAAATGAAACATAAGTTGAGAAAATACTAAATGAATAATAAAATAAGTAAATCATAATATTAAAAGGTTATAATTTTTATCATCGCAATCATATAGGAAAGTTATACCACTTATGATTACAATAAAAATAATAAAAAAAATAAAAAATTTGATAAATATATCGATAATATTAATAGCGAATAAGGCAAATGATTTTAGATATGTATGTATGTAGTGAACCAGACCCCATTAGCCTAGAGCCTATTCCTTCTTTTTTACATTGGCATAATTTAAAACGAATCACATGTTGAATGACCAAATAGTTTGTTATTATTATTAAATATTATACATACATCTTACCTTTTTTTAATATTGGGAATAGAAGAAAACATTATACATAACAATTGTAAATAAAATACATCCTTGAAAACTCATTTCAAAATTTATTTCCGATTACTTGTATAAAGGAAAGAAAATAAAGGTGATATAAAATACTCAGTAATGGTTATCTACAATGGATTATATCATGAACTAATAAATAACTATAAATAAGGTATTATAAACAATTTAGAACACATTACATTTAAATATCTTGACTATCATGATAAGATATGGATGAATCAATATGAAAAAAAACATGAGAATAAATTACCTTAAAATAACTAGAATATCATGATAATATATGGATGAATCAATATCTAAAGGTAAACAATTGATATCACATTCCATTTTATCAATAATTTTAGAATTAAATTCATCAATAGCTGATATCAAACAGAAATATCATCGATAATAATCACTAAATCCCTAATTGGGGAAATACTTAATTATAGGAGGTTATGTTTTTTAGAAACATGATAAATTTACCATGAAGATATATTCTCAGGAAAATTTAAAAAATCTAGGAACAAAACAATATGGTTTGGAAAACAATATCTTTACTATCATGATCTATCCTCATGATAGTTTAAAACATCTGGCTACAAATGCATAGGGTTCAGGCAACTGATTATGTCCCATGGAACTACTGATGAATTGAGGGGATTGAATTAACTATTCCTTAACCCATTTATATCACCTCAAATTAATTTCTTATACATCAAATAAATTATATAATTCATAAACCATTTTCCTTAATAAATATCTCTATTGAGTAAAGGATACAAATTTTAGAATATTTATCCAGTTTAACTAAATAACATTAAATAAAGAAACCGTAAGTAAAGAGGGTATATGGTTGAGGAAATAATCATATCCATCACAAAAGAATATTTATATTTAATAAAAATTTAATTTATAATGAAATTTTTTACATGATAGTCATTGTTTCGGTAAGAGGTTAATAATCAGATAAGAAATCTAGATTTCACAATAAATCTCTCAATTTGGTAAATTTTAATATAAAAAACCTAGTTTCATTTAATTCAAATTGAAAGTTAATATTTCATGAAGGATGAATTATTCATGAAATTATATTTCAAAGGTTCTGTATATGCACCATATAAAGTGAATTGACGTATAATAAAAAATAAGTCTCAATGGAATGTAAATTGAGACAAAATCCTTTACCTCACGCTTCCTATTGATTGAACATAATTTAACCTCCTATATAGTGGGTTTAAACATTTTTTTAACTCATTAAATAACCATATTAATATTTTTAATAACATATATGATCTTTTTATAATATATTATCACCCATTCATTAATAATCTTTCATTACTTCAATTGTTTCAGATTTTTGTTGCCATTGTTTCTAATGCGTGTTCCACCATGAAATTTACATTTATTGTGAAAAATAAATATTTATATAATATATGAATAATAATAATAATTAATTAACTATTTTATTTTTACATCATTTTTTTAAACCAATCATGAATGATGGTTATAAAAAATGAAGTACATTATGATCCTGGCGATGGTAGGCCTTATGTACACTTGATTAACATTTCTATTTTTTAATGATCATTTAGGAAAAGAGGTATATAATATTTTAGCTTTCAATAATGATAATAATATCATTAATATCATATTATATAATTATATATTTCCTCCATGTGGTGTGATGATGAAAATATAGTCACATCGATTCGTGAAGGCGGTAGTCTACACATACACAAACAAAGTTATCATCTTTACATGAGTGAAAACGAAAGATATAAAATGATAAATAATATCTTTATGGAATGATAAATATATAATTATCATCATATTTTAGTCATAAATGTCAAATATAATCATTATCATTATCATCATCAACTTTTATATGAATCATTAGTGAAAGATGAATCACATTGTTTCATGAGAGAATAGCATGTCGTGCCAACGAGCAACATTATCGTATCTCCCATGGAATGTATTGTAAAAAATAACTATGATATAGTTACTAAAAATTTAATTTTTTTTATTAATATCATATATGTAATTTATATTAATCATCATACCGAACCTTGAGAGGTGGAAATAAAAAAAATGAAAGACATCGGTTCGTGAGTCGGTAATCCGTGGTACACAAGAGGAATGTTTTCGCAACCCATTTAATGGAAATAGAGATTCTTCTAGGTCACAAATTTTTATAAACACATCCAAATATCTTAAATAAACTGTTTTTATTATATCATTTTGGTTTAAAATAATTTAGTAGGTGGAGAATGAAGTAAGATAAATATACTTGTTGTGAATCATTACATTTTTTTAGAAATACTCTATAGGTTTTCACTAAACCATAACTAGGTTAAATTTGATCACAAATTAATGAATATTGGATAAGGGGAGGGAATTTAGAAAGATATTTTTGCAGGTATGGGATAAATCAATGATGGTTGATGTAATGAATAAGTGAGGGGAGTGAGTTTCCTTTAATAGCTATGGAGTAGTGGCGTTATTATAAATACACCAAAATATTCAGTATTGGGAGGTTTATGTTTTGTTAAGTGGCTCCAAAATTGATAATTAATGCTTTGTAGGGATTATATTGTAAGTAAAAACCTCAAACACCCAATGAAACACATGTTTTAAAAATTTTGTTCCTTAACTTCTAAGTTTAATGATTTTTACCATTTTAGTTTTTCTATACAGTAACTAGTATTTTTATCCTAGGTAATATATGCATTAATAATAAAATAAAATAATCCTTATTAAATAATTAAGACCAAATTATAATAAATATAAAATAAAATTTTTAAAATATAAGTCCAATTTCTGTAGGAAATTAATTTTAACACAAGCGCTTGTAACGTGCATAAATACTGCATTAACCATAACCACACTAACACATTTTTTACTACTTAGGGTAAAATATATTAATTATAAATCCAAAATTCGCACACATATGAAACATATTTTATATATAATATAATTTAAAAATAATATAGAATAATATAGGTTTTTTTAGTAATTTTATATCATTGAATAAAATACAATTGATAATAGAATAACATTAATTCTAATTTTGAAATTATTCATTTAAAATAAATTAAAAAATTTCAATAAAATTATTTAATTAGAATATATTATGTTATAAAATCTGTAAAATGATATATTTATTTAAAAAAATAATGGGAGACGATAATTCATTAAATTTTATTCACAATCAAGTCTTTAGTATAATTTTTAACTAAATAATTACTCTTTGGGAGTTTAATAAGAATTTTAAGCAAACATTTCAACTCCAAAAAATTAAATGAAATATAATGATATATGAAAATAATTTATATTTAAAAAGTACATATATATCCTAATATATGTTTTTTCTTTTCCCAATGATTTATTGATATTTAAAGTAAGAAAAGAATCATTTTTTTTCTTTTTGTTTTCATAACTCATTATATATGTCATGTTCAAATGAATGTGGCATGTAATTTTAATATTTCATATAATTTCATATAAAATATCTAAATAAACTCATTGAATAAAATTATTATAATATTTTATGTAATATTAACTCTTATCCTTCTAGTTTAACTCCCCAATAATATCATTTTTAAATTAACTATGTTAATTATTTTTTACTATATTCACTATATATTTTGAGAAAAAATTAAACTTAAGTTATTATAAATTATTAATTACTATTATTCAAAATCTATAATAATTTTTTCCTATTTTATTTCATATAAGTGGAAGAAATTAAATCATGTTTTTAATGTTAAAATGTTAAAAAAAAATACAAAAATTTTACATCGAAATTAAATATAAAAATGATTTTAATGAACTAAATTGGATTAATTGGTATAAATTTCATCCAATTTTACTTTTAAACTTATTCGAAATATATTTTATCTTTATATGTAAGTTAAATGAAAAACATGATTTTAATTAAAATTTAGTATTTTTCACTATTCATAAAACAGTTAAAATTTTATTAAAAGATTCAAAAAATAATCCTAAAAATTTTTTATCTATTATTTTTTAGATAAATTATATTTTAAAATAAATTTCATAATATTTCTGAAAATTAATTTTAAATTATGTTTACAAATCACAACTAAACTGTGTTTTGTTAAAATCTGGTGTTGTTTTCATCGAAAGATGTCACCAAAAAAATTATTCTAAAAGAAATATTTTGTAATGTCCTGGGGTGTTACATTGTACCCACATTGTGTAAATTTCATTATAAAAATTGAAACTAAAAAGTGGAAAATCCAGAGAAGATTAACGACCACAAAACTATAAACGAAATAGGTAACAAATGGGTAATTGATATCCTCAAAGATTATTTAATTGGATAAATTTAAATTTCTATATACGCTTCCTAAAGTTTAGGAATTAATTTACTATATAATAATATAAGGAGAAAAATTTAATTGATACATTTATATTTTATATTCAAAATTTTATCTTTTGGTTGTTCTTTGATAAATATTGAAATTCTTCTTTTACTCAGACAAATGAATTTTTATAATTTATTTTATTTATGTCTAAAACACTAAAATGAAATTTTAGTAGATCATAAGAACCATAATAGAATGATAAGTCATTCCTTGAATCAGTAGTTATTTTAATTATAAATTAGCTAGTATAGGTTATCCAATATGAATAATATTCATATGATGAAGGAGTATATTAGTCTTTATAACCTCATTTAATGTTTATCTAAAACAATTTCTTAAATGCTTAAACATATAACCTTTACAAAAGGGTAATGATCAATAAATTCAGCAATATAGTCACTGAATTTACAAAAATAAACTTATCAGGAGTACCCTAAAAAATATATATCAACTCTTAATCATCCCTTACCTAACATGTGAATACCCTCATCAAATATTCTCTTGAAACACGATAATATCATGAATTACTATATAGAATTATTGAAAACATGCATGCTTATTTATTTTTTTAAATAAAACATAGTTTATTGGATAAATTCCTTAAATATATTTTTTGAACTCTATCAATGATAGCATAAACAACTTTTTAAACAAATCATTAATCTATTTCAAGGTAGTCTGTACTATCCAATTTACATTATCCATATCAATTATAACTTTATCTGAACATCATTTTCTCAATATAAGGAACATATTATAGGTAATATTTCCATCAATTAATTTTTTTCCAAAAATTTCAATGTGCTACTGATTTATTTTTCTTGGTTATTAGTACCATTCAACAAACGATTTCAAGTCCTTAATGAAAATGAAATACCTTAAAATCCTTATATATTTCATTATTCTTAAAACCATGAAATCAATGATATAATACTATAATGAAATAATAATTTAATCAATACATAATAAAATTAATAATTAATCTTCATCTGTGGTAATAACATATGATTAACCATGTTTTATCAACTTATCTCGAGGTATATTTCTGTGATTCTTGAGACATTAATTTGCATAGTGTCCCATCACCGTACAGTTGATGAATTGTACATTGGAATTTTTTTGTACCGATGAAATCATAATCATGGTTTCATTTCTCTCTAAACTTCTAGGAAACTCTAATTACATTTTAGAAACCACCATTGACATTTTTCAACAGTTAATTTTTTTTGGAAAATCCTCTTTTCCCTCATTCCCTTTATTTGTGTTTTTCTCCGACATCCTATTATTCTAATTATTCCCCTAAAATAATTAATATTTTTCTAACTATTTCTTTATGTTATTAGCACAAGATTTTATTCTCTCATATGATGATAATTTTGGGAGACCGGTCAACTTTAATGTATTTTCTTAAGACCATCCAAGAAATAACCATTCTTACTCTATGGATCACGTGAATTGATGCGGATATTATTCCATCTACTTGAATCCATTTCTAAATTTTTTCATACAATAGAATAGATTATATCATTATAAAAGATTATTTTTATTCCCAAAACTAGTAAAACAGAAATTGAAAAATTTATGCATAGCTAATATCATAATAAGAAACATGTCTTCTTTGTGGATATTTTTATTTTAAAATATTTCATAATGTTTTGTGATGAAAATTTGAATTATCTTAAGTACATACACTAGGATTTCCAAAATAGCTGTGTATTAAGGCTCATTTTCATGCACCAGGAGAAGACTCAGTCAACCTCAATGCTTCCTTTTGGAGTTATTACCCCTAGTTACATCTTTTATATAACAATGTCTATTTGTAGTTTCGAGAAAGGGATTTTTTTGTTAAAATATAAGCTCTTCCATACCATATGTTTATGTTTTTCTTCTATACTTATCCTTAAATTCAATCATATGGTTATGTTCCCAAATATTTTTTTCTTAAATCTAGTTTCCATGTTTTCTACAAAACATCCTCTTATACTAAGTATAGTGTCCCCGACACTAGTAGCATGGTGTCAGTGCATTCTTCATTAAATTAGTATAAAATATAATGAATTAAATCTATAGGGATGGAATAGTTTACTCTTATTACTAAACCATATACATACAGGGTAACCATTTTACATACAGGATATAAAATAAAACATAACACACTACAATAGTAAATAAACTACATCCTTAAAAATTTATTCAAAGATATATTTTTCATAACATGGGTAATGGAAAAAAATAATTGTGAGATCAAATTATCTATAAGGTTTAAGCACAATTTAAGATATCATGTATCAATAAATAATTATCAATACATAAAGGTAAATATTTGAGCAAACATTCCATATAAATAACTATACTATTATGATATGATAAAGATGAATCAATATAAAAATGTAAATAATTAAGAACACATGATATTTAAATAATCTAACAATCTGTCTAAGATAAGGTAAAATCAATATGTAAAGTTAAATAACTCATAATACATTATATTTAATAAATAATATGATAATGAAATGAATCCACAAAAAATATCATAGGGAAAATCTCATAGATAATAATTACTAAATCCTAAATGATGGAAATACCTAATTATCAAACATCATTTTTACCAGGAAAATGGTATGTTTCCCATCATGATATATCCTCATGAATGTTTAAAACATCTTTGTATAAACTGATATGGTTTGAAAAACTATATCTCTACTGTTAATATCTTTTCTCAATACATGTCAAAACATCTATTTACAAATTCATAATGTAAGACCAACTAATTTTTATCATGTGAATACTGATTCATCTAGGGGATTACCATAACAAGTACATAAGCCCTATATTTAATGTCCAAATAATTTATTATATAGTGAATACTTTATTCAATTCATAAACAATGTGCCTTATCATACTTCAATATTTAGTAAAGGATATATATTTATAAATATTTCTTCAGTTAAATAAAATAAATTTCAGAGTAAAAACCCATCTTTAAAATGTATATAGTTTAGAAAATAATCACATAACTAACAAAATAATATGTATGTTTTTGAGTCATTTAATTTCCACTAAAAACTCATTTCAAGAAAGTGATTTTTTCAAGAGAAAGATAAAAATTAAAAAAGAAAGTGTGATTGCACAACAACTCTCACAGTTTGGTAATTTTCATGTAAATTATCATAGAAGAAATAATTAAAATTAAAAAATCATGTAACATGAAGGATGAATTATTAAAGATATTACATTTAAAAGGAGAAGTATATTCCCCACATAAAGTGAATTGGTTCATAATGAAAAATAAGTCTCAATGGAATGCATATTGAGATGAAATACCAAACCTCACAAATACTTTAGATAGAAATAATTTTAAACTCATTTATAGTGGTTCTAAACATGTTATTAACTTATAAAAGAACAATATTAATATATATAATATTATATATGATCCTTTTGTAACATCTTATCACCTGTTCATTAATAATATTTCAATATTTCTATTTTTTCGTGTGTTAATTCCCTATGTTTATCATGCATGTTTCTTTATGAAAAAATCATTTGTTGCACATATTATATATTTATATTGTTTAAATAATAATATAATTACATAATTATCTTATTTTTAATCAATTTTACTTTGGAATGGAATCATGAATGATGATTATGAAAAATGAATCACATTTTGATCATGAAGATGATAGCCCATACATACGAATAAGTAACATTTTATTTATCATAGATTATAATGGAAAGGGAAGAATTAATAGTTTTAATTTAAATAATAATAATAATAATAATTTAATTAAAACCAAATTATATAATACTTTATTTTTTATACATGTGTTGTGGTGATGAGAATAGAATCACATCGCTTCGTGAAGGTTGTAGCCCACATGTACACGAACAATGTTATCATCTTTCTGTTAGTGAAAAGAAAAGAAAAAAATGATATATATTATCCTTACAGAATTATAAATACTTAATTAATATCATATTTATTTTATGTAGTTCACATATAATTATTAAATTTATCTTTATAACCTTCAATGTGGAGCATTAATAAAAGTCGAATAACATCTCTTCTCGAAGCGGTAGTCTGCCTTACACATGAGCAAAATTATCATATATCCTATATAATAGATTTTATAGATATATTTATTATATAGTGACTAAATTTTTATAAATATTTTATAAATATAATATATACTCTTTATATTTTCTTCACAAATGACCTTAATAAGAGGAAATGAAAAAACAAACAACAACAGTTTGTAAGGTGGTAGTACATTGTACACATGAATGATTATTTTGTAACCCCTTTGATTGAGGTGGAGAAGGTTTTAGGTAATTTAATAATTATAAGAAAATCGAATATATTTAATATAATTTGGTTATTATATCATCATGGTTTTATAAAAAATTAAATTTGTTGAGAGAGAAGTAAAATTCATATTCTTGTTGAAGAACATTACCTCTTCTTCAAGTAACCTCCTTAGGTTTACACTAAATCCATCCTTAGTTTTATTTTTTTAAAAATATTTATTCTAAGATTATTGGAGATAATTTTGGATGTTATTTTTTTATTATCGACTGAAACAAAGAGGTTTTAAGGTGTGAATAAGTGGGGGGATTTAGTGAGTGTTTATAGTTGAGGAGTGACAATCTTGTAAATATTCAAAAGTACTCACTATTGGGAGGTCAATATAACCTAAATTGTATAAAAAATATATAATTAATTTTTTAGGTATTATATGGTCGATCCAAACCTCAAGAACCCAATGAAACACACGTTTTAAACAAAATTTCCTTAAATTTTATGTTTTCTTATTATTACTATTTTGTTTTTTCTCTTCAGTAACCCTTATTTTTAACCGAGGTAATTTATAAATTAAAACTAAAATAAAATAACTATTTTAAGATAATTTATACCAAAAAATTAAAAATATAATATAAAATTTAAAATATAAATCTATTGTTTGTTGTAAATTAACTTTAACATAAGTGCATGTATCGTGCGAAAAAAAACATTAACCTTAACCACACTAATTGAGTTTTTTCTATTCATGGGGTCAGTATATTCATTATAAAATGAAATTTGATACCTGAATTGAAAATAGATAACTTCAATTATAATTTTATAATCAATTTCAATAATAACATATTTTTAGTAATTTTAAAATATTTTATAACAAAAACATTATAAAAAATAACATTAATATTAATTTTGACATTATTAATTTAAATTTAATATAAAAATATAAATATAGTGATTTAATTTTAATATATGATGTTAAGAATATGTCACATGATATATTAATCTAAAAAAATAATGAAGCACAATAATTCAGCCAATTTACATCACTTTTAATATTTTTAGTATCATTTATTTTGATCAATTTTTAAATAAATAATTACTTGGTTTGCGTTTATTAAGAATTTAATATAATTATTTAATCTCAAAAATTAAAAATAATTTTTTTATAAAAAAATCATTTATATTTTAAAAAATATAACTTAATATATATATATTTTATACCCCAAGGCTTTATAGATATCAAAAGTAAGAAAACTATCTTTTTTGTCTTTTTCTTAACTTAAATTATTATATAGGCCATATTCAAAGTAAACTATCAAATAATTTCCATATTTCAAATAATTTAATGCCTGTGATCAAAATCCACCCATTATGTGAAATTAATATATTATTTCAGGTCATTTTAAATCTTATCATTCTTGTTTCCCACATAAAACATGTTTTTACCTTAACTCCATTAATTAATTTTAACTACATTTACTATTCAATTTTGGTAAAAAATAATGTAGAACATATTAAAATTATAAATTATTATAATTTCAAATATAGAATTTATTTTTATAAATTAAAATAATAGAAGTCAAAAAATTAAATTTAAAATAAATCACACATACATGATAAGAAGTATATTTTTAATGATAAAAGGTTCAAATGTTTTCAATGTTTTTATATCTAAGATCTATATGAAAATATTTTCAATGATCTAAATTGGATTAATTGATATAAATTTGAACTATTTTTACTTCAAAATTAATTATAAATACAATTTAACCTTATACATAATTTAAACAAAAAGGCAGTTTTCAATTAAAATTTAGTATTTCCATTATTCATCAAAAAAATTAATTTTCTAGATAAAACTCAAAAATTTACCATGGGATAATTATAGTATTATAATTTAAAAAATGAAGGCTTTTTTGAAATAAAATTCACAAATGTGGTAAAAATTAATTTTGAATTTGTGCGCAAAGCGCCACATAACCATGCTTTGTTTAAAACCGATGTTTTGTGCATCAAAAGATGTCATGAAATTAAATTTATTTAAAAATAAATACATTTTAATAAGCTGGGGTGTTTAAATGTAAGTATATATATTGTATTTTAATATGAATTTTATATATATAGTCATTAGTTATTTAACCGTTGGACATATGGAAATTGGATATATTGCAGGTACATATATGGTAAATAGATTTACTTATATCCAACGTGCACATTGAATTTTTTTATAGTAAAAAAATAATCATTCAAATAATTCATAAAAAACAAATAATATAAAAAATTAATGAATATATAAAAATTTATTATGATAATATTTATTTTTTATTTTTATAATTTTATTTTTAAAATAATAATTTAATGTGTTAATTAAATTAAAAGATTGTTTATTATACCACCAGACTGTTATTGTTTAATGGTTAGAATATAAATCATTAATATTATGTAACTGAAACTATTTAATGTCAAAAGGGTTATTTTTAATGATTTTTTTGTTTAAAGTGTTTTTTATTTTTTCTTTAATAAATTAAATTGATCAATTTTAATGGACGTCTCTAATGAAATTTTTTATTTAAATATATAAACAATTGAATTAATAGTTATTTATTTATTAATTTATATAGATTGAGATTAAAATCACATATTGATTAAAAATTTATTTTTCTATAGAAATAATTTTTTTTATATAATTTAGTTTTTCATTTAAAAGTGAAAATTATTATATTTTAAAATTGAATTAGATTAAATGTATTTAAAAATTTTAATCATAATTCCACGATAAGATAAGGAATTGATTTTATTTCTTAGGAAGAGAATAATTTACCAATTTACAAGTTAGTCAACCTTTGGTAATCCACACCTAATCTTAAAGAAACATTGACTGTCATGATGAAGAAAATAGGATCACCTCCAGAAGATGTGCTATAGAGAATAAATCCATTTGCAATATGGTTTTTTAGATGAAACATAATCTCTTTATGTTTGACATAATCCATTTAGTATGGAAAAATTGATAAGGGATCTATACTTGGAAATATCTCAATTGTAAACTCAACCTTTATCATAGATGTGAACTTATTGAAGTTGAAATGAAATGTATAATAGAAACGATAAAAATATGAGGAAATAAAGAATATTCTTTTTGATCCTTATACATCAGATACATTATTATAAACATGGATAAAATCATTCCCAACCACTAATATTTTGTTCCAAATACCTTGCCTATAAATCATAATCTCCATAATATGTATAATGATAACTTCCAAAAAATGTGAAAGTTACCCATTGAAAATAACAATTGATGTAGGATATATAATGAGGCAACCAATCCATCTTGTTAATAACATAGAAACTAAAAATATAAAATTTAAAAAACCCTAAGATATTATCCTAGATACTAATGACAATAGTTAATCCTAGACAACTTCATATATCCCCATATCACAACCGTACAACTGTATCAACATTCATTATCTAAAAAATATCCTCTATGAAAAATATTATTTCACCAATAAAATATATCTATATAAACAAGTGTGATTTACACATATCAAATAACTCCTACACTTGGATAAATTCTAATAAAATCATATCACAAACGGATCGTGCCTCATGAATAAAAGGATCTCTCTTAATGGCCTATAACTTGCTTGATCTTGTGCCTATGACCGAGCCACCATCCAACTGACTACCTTGAGGAGCACCACCCTGGTGCCTGGAATATTGAGATCCATTACCACTACTATTTTTTTATTGACTAGAATAAATTATAGATAAATACTGTAGATGATCCATCTTCCCACATGACTGAAACTTTATATCTGTTTCGTAGTTTTGCAATTTAATATTATCTAATCTATCAATAAATTAAAAAATGTATGAGTCCTCCAATTAGAGGGAAGAGGTAATCTGCAACCCTTACAACCTTCATATCACTACATTGGAGAGAACAATAAGATATCTTTTCTATATTACCAGAATATCTTATTCTGGACCTAGCATAGGAACCAAAATTTATAGATGGTCTTCCCTCTTCCAGGTTCCTCTCATAGATGAGTGTCTAGTTCATGACCTCTAAAAAAGATATAAGGTGGAATATTTACACATATGTTTGAATCTAATGTCTTCAAAAATCATTGAAGTGTTTAACTCTATTAGTTCATCACGTTCTTATGAGAGTGGAAGAAGTTACAAATTAGTAAAATAGATGTCATAATTCATCACTAAACATCCTTATTGAAAAATATGCATAAAATATCTTGCCTTATCCACCTTCATGGTCCTGGAAAACGAACACTAAAATTATTTTGATGGAAAATTATTCTCAAACATCCCAATATGTTGAATTACAGGGACTAAAACTTCCCTCCTGTGCGCATATAGTCCTTAAAGAATATATGAAGAAATCATCACACTCCTCTCAAGGGTTGACTCTATATGATAAAAAATATAATGCAAGTTCTTAATTCAAAACAACCTAGCTAGTGGTATGACCTCACCACAAAAAAATAGGGGGGAAACTACATCTAAAAATCATAGGGCCCAATTAGACATAAAGGACCGAATCATGGATCGCCATGTTCCATAATTTGAATATCCTAGAGTAGACTCCCTTGGAGCCACATATAAATAAAATTTATGTGTAATGTATGTGGTTCTAGCTCAAATATCAGTGGGATATACTTATCCTCACCACCATGGAACCACATTGGTGGTCTTCATAGTGGAATACCACTACAATGATAAAAACATGACTTAATTCAATTTTCTGCAAAAAAAAATAGTGCTTATCAAAAAAAGGATAACAACTAATAGGCATTGATTCCTATTACTCTATAAATTCACCCTATAATATCAGGGACTCCCACATATGTTAGGATATCTACCTAAACTTGACTACCCACTATTAAGGGTTAATACATATAGGATCAAAAAAACCAATAATTAGATATAGGATTAGAGATTGCTTCAAAATAATTCACTAGTCTTTGTCTAGCCTCAAATCTCAACACTAACCATTAAAATATAGATTAACCATGCAATATAGGTAACTTTACCTTACCAATATCCAAAAATGTGAGATTTTTATGCATATTAATATGCCTATATTTTGTGTGACTATTACTCATTAAGATTCCATTTATAGTGTCTAAAAACAAAATAAGTTTATCCAAGTGTAAACATAATGTGATATTCTTTCAGGGATAAATAAATAGTGATATGAATAATACCACTATAGTCCTCAGGTGTTTCATATTCTACCTAGTGACTTGGTGATACCTACCTTATATAATGATAGAGTGTCACTGAAAACTTTGCATATAATAACCTACGGTTGTTACAGAATTTACCAGTCAAAAAATCGATGCATTTTCTAGATATCAAATAAAAATTCAAAAGAGTCATCTAGGGAATAAAATCACTTTACAAAATAATATCTAGTATATGGGAATATTGTCTTTATATCACTTCAATTTAATAAATTAGATGTCGTCCCATAATCAATAACACACAAAAAATGGGAATTACATCGCATAACTAGGCAAGTTATTTAGTATAGGATGAATGAAAATTTATTTTTCTCTTGTGAATAATTCATAAATATTAAATAACCATGTTATATGTTGGAAGTAGGTCAATCCATTGGATATATATAAAGATCCATCAACTTGGAAAAGATGGCTTATATATGTTACTACTTGATATTCTATATGGAGAAACTGTTAGAGCGTGTTTATTTCTATTGTAGAAATTAAAATCGCATAGAGTTGACAGAATATTGTTTAGTTTAACTGTATTAATGATTAGTAAATAATAGTTTTGAATATCTATCTTTGTGATCATTATAAATTTAATTACTTATACAAGGGTACACTATGATGGAGTTGTTTAAATTGATTTAATGTTGTGGTGAATATTTTATGATTGCAGAGATGGTTTGAAATTCTTCATGACAAGTGATAAAGAAAGAAGGAATACATTATATACAATTGGTTTCATGTAAATGTTTTATATATAATAGCTTTAAGAGTTTGAATAATGTATCTACTATATAAATTACAGAGCGATAATCAAAATAAGGTAAAATCCAATTAGCATAATTAAGAAAATCCAAATTCCTTTTCGAATCAAATCTACTGAAAAATATGAAAAATGGTTTTATATGACATTTTTTAATTATTTTAAAATAAAAAGAATATTTTTTTATGTTCTGAGTTCATTTCAGTTAAGGGGAATAAAATTTATGAATATATAGATTATGGTGAATTTGAAAAAGGAAATCTTTATAAGGTTCATTAAAAACCGTCATAGGGTTCATATCAGAACATCATAGGGTTAACCCATATTCATAAGAATGAAAAGTAATGAGTTTATAACGTTTCTATATATACTTTTTATGGATAATTTAATTCCTCATATGGTTCATTTTGAATACTCATAAGGTTTTTTCAGAGGTAAAGGAAACATCATAACATTTTAATAGACTTTATTAGGTTGTAACATAATTTTATAGGTTCACTCTAGTGCATCACAAGATTAATATAGATTAACTTTTTAATTTTCACCATATAGTATTCATAAGGATTCTTTCATAAGGATTTTCCTTGCCTTTTTGAAATATCTATGATGTTTTAGAATTAAATAATGAAAATATTTTTAATAAACGTTAATTCAAAAAATGTTTCACTATTCATTAATGGTTTTAAATATCATGATTAATAATTACAATCATGAATAAATAAGGTATTTATATTCAAGTCATTAAAATAATATAATGAATTTGTGATAAAGAATACATCTTTAAGGATATCCTTGTGTTGAAAAAATAAATCCATGATCATGGATTTTTATTGTATTTCAATATACAAATATTAAATCTTAGCTGAAAAAAATTATATAGAGATTTAAATTGAAAATAAAACCAAGATATTTTTAATATCCCATGAATTATTATTACCAACATTATTGGAAATTAAAATGGAAATATTATATTTAGATTTCAAAATTGGAATTAAAAGATGGTATCTATGGATTATTAAAATTCAAAAAAGGTTTGGGAGAAATTAACATGACAACGTGAATATAAAATAATAACAATGAGTAGCAGTATTTATATATTCAACACTGATTTTTTTTCTATATCTTGAATTTTATATAATAAGAGTGATTTGATGCATTATTTATCTGGAAATTTATGATTTAAAATAAAGATAAGTTATAACAATGGAAGGAGAGTTAATAATGATGAATTGAAGAATAACAAGAATAATAAGATGCGTAAAACAATTATTATTTTTTCTTATCATCATGGTTGAAATAGAAGAATAATACATAGATGGAAAACTTATAATATCTATGAATTTCTAATTTTATGGATGAAAAGAGGAAAAACTTTACTAATATAATTGAAAGAATACCTATTGATTATTATTCTTGAGGATGAACATCTGTTTTTTATATTTTGATAAAGATGATCAGATCTATTGTATATAAACGGTATATAAAAATAAAATTCTATTCTTCTTTGGGTAGTTACTAGAAAAAAATTATAATTAACGAAGTTACAAGTTGTTTCTTGCAATGTACATTGTTGGTTTGAGGAATATGCTTCCATTGATATACCCTTACATAATCTATTTCCCAAAAATATAGGACTAACTATGTATTAATGGGATAATGACCACTGTACACCATGTATATATTTGTCTATATTAGAGGAGAACCTTGTTAAAAAGCCATAGTTTTCTTTGTTATCTATTTTCCTTTGTGTCAATATATTCATAAAATATAAAAGGTTATAGAAAAGATAGATAAATCCATCAGTGAATAATTATAGGGGTAAATTTGGGATACTTTTTTAATTTCTATTAAGTCATCATGTACTGATTCAAAACCCACTTAGTTTTTTTCCATTTTCTCATGTGGTCATATAAATTGGTTTTAGAGCTTAAGGTCACAACATTGATATAGTTTTCTATAATCTCATATTTTTATGTTTTCATGAATGGTTTGAATTTTTCCTTCTAATTTAATGATAATGTATAGACATGGATAATAATAATCAACTTCTATTAAGAATTATATCCCTACTAAGACTCTATCTCAAATGATGATAGATCAATCATTTAACGTCATTTAGTTGTTACAGAAATTACCAAGGATATGTAAATTATTTTTACCTTATAAGGCTAAAACTACCATTATGATGAAATTAGAGTAACTGGTATTTCATTCCAAAATTATTTTATAGTTTATCTAAGAATAGGTGGGAATGATGATAATACTGATGTTTTCACAGGATTAGTTAGTCTCCTATTTAAAATATGCTATGAATAATAATCCAAAATGTACAATCATTAATTTTTATGTCTACATAAAATGATCTCATAAGAAGATCACCAATCTTGAAGAACTATTAAAGAAAAGAGATAAATCATGGGAATAATAGGAGATGTTGTATGTAGATCCTAATAAATAATGAAATTAAAGAAGTACTAAAATTATGTATGTTAAAGTAAAATGAGAATATATTAGTATGGATTTTTTTGATGTAACCCTCAACAAGGATTTATCCTTAGAAATTCCTCAATAAATGTTCCATTCAATTGAGTAAAATTAAGTGTCCAATATTGATATCAAGTATGTTCAACTAGTATTCAAATAAAAGAAAACAATTGATCTTGACAATGTATTATTGGAATGGAAAAATATTCATGAAGATAATAATTAGAATATTGATAAAGAGTGATAATAAATAATATAAATATTAGAGGTTGAGAAAAATATCCTTAATATGACATGTATTTAATTGAAAGTTATATCAAATATACTTGAAAATATTCATACGGAGTCTTCACCACTAGCTATGATAAGACCCACTATAACTCTCAATTTCAAGGGTTATTATTATTTTAAAGGACCTCCATCTAGAAGAGATGATATATTTAAAACAATTAATGATTAGTTTTTATCCACCATAAAGTGAAATGTAAAAAGAACCATGATTAACATAAATGGATTTTACATAATTTTAGATGAATATGTAGTACATTACAACAATTCTGGACTGAGTACCTTAATAGTTTATTGTCATTGGAATTATCGAAAAAAATATTCTATCTTGGGGAAAGATCTTCCACATCACCCATAATGATATCCAACATTAGTACATCTACCTAAAAACGTTCTTCATATCCATGGAAAAGGAACCATGAGAAAGGAATGAGCTCAAATGTTTAATATGTGTGAACAAAAGATATCCTTAAATGTAACATGATAATAATGATATGAGAACATGATCATAAGATTATAACATCATGCCCTGAATATCAAAAGGTAAAAAATATCATAAGGAAGTAAAAAAACATTATACATATGATCATGAAATTAACATAAGGCATGAAATTGTGGCATACACAATAGCTTATAAGATAGCTAACATGTATAAATAGTAATATGTTCATTCATTAAGGACATGAAATCCGGACCCTTCAAAAACTTATAGACATACAAACATGTCCATCCATAACATTGTAAAAACTAAATATGGGTCACTCATAACATTTTGAACATGTAATAACGTTCACACATAGAATTTTGACCATGTAATCAGGTTCATGCATAACATTATGCAAATGAAAACCAGGTCTATGTAGAGAATTATAGTCATGAAAACTAGGTCCACACATAGAATTGTGAATATGAAATCATACATATATGTTCCAGAAAATCATAAGAAATTTATCATAAACATAACCCAAGGAAGAAAATGAAAATAATAAACATGTAATAATATTATAAAATGTGGAATATATATAGGTTTCAAACTCATTTCATCAAAAGAATAACCCATAAAAGATGTGGGGTTTTTTATAACTCATTCCATCAAAATATTAACCATTTAGATAATTAATATGATTGGTATTCTTGAACAATAAAAAAGTATTCCATCATATATTGGGAAGGATTTTAAAAGATCAAATGGAAAATGAATGTTACATAAAGACAACTTTTTAAAACAATTTTTTTTAAAACACATTTCTTTGATACTAAATTTAAAACTGATAAAGCCATAATTAAAATAATTTAAAACATTTCTTGAAGAATACATCATTGCTTTGTTGAAATAGTTTTATTTTCACAAAATTATACACAATTTTAAAAGATTTTTTTAAAATATATTTAATGAAATATAAGGGAATATTTAAGTAAATAAGAATTTAAGAAAGCATGAAAAAATAAATCATGAAATATAAGTTAAAATAAAAGTGTCTTATCTTACTTGTATAAGAAAAGTTAAAAATTAATTTGTTGGGAAAACAAAAGAAATATTCCTTTCATAACATGTAGTAAAAATAAAAAAAATGGGTAAAATGAATTTAAACATATATATTATACTAAATAATTTTATGAATATATTTTTATAATACATTGACATGGATTATAAATATTACCCAACATAGAAATTGAACTAAGAAATCCCAAATATGGAAGATATTGTGTAATCAACACTTATCACATAGTAATTAATAGAATCATATGACCCATGTAAAAAGAAAATTATAATAAAACGGTAATATCATAATATTTTAGATAATACCAATAAAAAACATTCTTGGTTAATATATACAATATATCGAAGAAACATCTTGTGTATAAGAAATGTGTCTCATAGAAATAAAGGCGGGACATAAATCCCCAAACCTTGTGTCTTTAATCTCTTTGTACTCGAACAAGATTCATGTATAATAAAAATAAGTTTATTATAAATATATTAAAGAAGAATATTCTTTTTTCTAATACCACATCTTTTTTTTGTTATTATCTTATATTTCCCGCTTGGTAACGATCTTATTTTAAGGTTTACATTTAGGTAATATTCACTTTGTTCTTCTCATATGTCTTAATTATTTTTATCATTGGTTATTATTCATATATCATGATCTGGTATGTAAATAATGATATAAATATTATTTATAACCATAATATTTATATTATAGTATTCTATAGAATACATAATTATGAAATGGAATACATCGTTCATGGAGATGGTAAGCCATATGTATGCATGAACTATGTTTCCCTTTTAATTGTCTTATTAAAAGAAAGTATGTAAATAAAAAATGTATACGTATGTATATATATATATATCATTATTAAATTTTCATTATTATATAAATATGTCATATAATTTCACTAAACCCATATTTAATGCTTTACATGTCGTGTGTGAATGAATCACATCGTTTTGAAGGAGCTGAAGTCCACACTTTCTGCAACGCGATTATTGTATTAATAAAAAATGGAAAGTAAAAAGTTATGTGTTGTAAAAAGGAATAAATAATCTTAATGAAATAATAAATATTATATATAACAAATAGAGGGAGATATTACCTCATAATGGCCACCATGGTTGGTCGTAAATTAAAAAAGTGTAATATTTGTTTCATGAGGAAGTAGTTCATCATACATGTATACAATGTGTTTAGTATCCATTAGTTGGTGATGTTTAAAATGGTATGTGTATACAATAGTATAAAAAATAGAGGTATATTGAGGATACTGGTGTTTTCAAGAAATAATGGAATAAAGAGTGTTTAGGGGTGGAGAAGGAAAATAATGAAAAGGAGACTGAGAGAAGATATTACCTCTTAATTCGGTAATTTTTTTTGGTTTGTGAAAAATTGAATTCCTTGAGTATCCTTAATCCCATGGGTAGGCTTATAGAAGTAAGGGATTTAATTTTTGAGAATAAATTGGATGTTTTGGTTGAGATTAATGGATTTGGAGGTGTCAATTAAATATAAGGAGATGTTCCCTTTTATAAGAGGGGGATAGGATCTTTTGGAAACTCCAAAACTATTTATTTGTTATAAAATTAATATTGATTTAAACTATATTTAAATTGATTAATTTAGAAAATAAGATGTTTATGGGTATAAATCATTTCAACCACTTAATTTTAGACCTATTTGGTTAAAAAAACTAACCCTATCTTTTGGCATTAACCCTTATTTAAATAATTTATATTGTTCTGTGACAACGTTTTTTGACGTTATAGGGTTAATATATTTACCATAATATTCCAAAAGAAACAAAATTGGATCAATTATGACATATTTGACACAAAAAATGTTATTTGGATGAAACATATTTTTTTATAAATTTTATAACATTAAATAAAATATTATTTAGTTTAAAGTATAATTTATTTCAATTTTTTAATTATTCAATTTATTCAGTTTTAAAAATATCAAAACAACATGATAACTTCCAAAAATTACATCTAATATGTCACTGAAATGTCTAATATAATTATATTTTTTTGAGGCCATTAATTATGTCATATTATATTTATTTTTTTATTCTTAATATAATTTATTTTATATCTCAATTAATTAAATAATAACTTTATCATTATTATACAAGACATTAATTAGGTTATTAATTATATAAAAATTTAATGTAAAATATAATTTTGAAGATAAATTTATGATATTTCAAATTATTAATTATAGTATAATTTAACTTATGTATAATGCAACATTAACAGTTATTTGATTATTAGTTTTGGAATATGACACTTTTAAATCTTCTTTAAATAAAACATAATAAATGTCTTGGTCATTCACAAGTGGATTAAAAAGGATCATACAGTTGAAATAATATTTATTTGGGTGAAAAATCACTTATCAAATGAAATTAGGGAATGGGTTAGGGTGAATTTTTATTATCATAATATTATTTTCAACTTTAAGTACCTTATTTTCCTTTTAGTGTGGTAAATAAAATTCCAAATGTTACTATTAACCAAAAGTTATTTTGATCCCATTAGAGAATATTTTTTCTATTGATTAAAATCATTTATTTCATCTTTTATAAATTAAATTCACAAAAGAGGTAAAATTACATTTACTAATAATCTTAAAAATGTGGCTAGAAGGTGGGTAAAAGAGATTCTCAAAAGTTAAATAATTTTATATATCTAATTATATTATAAAAATTATTCCAATAAACTAAATTGTATTAATATATTTACTACTTATCCACAGTGACATTAAAATTAATTTAATTTATAAATAATTATTTAAATGAAAATTCAAATTTTAACTACTATGTAGTATTTTTCATTATTCATCAAAAATTGAAGTTTTTTTAAAAAAAATACAAAAAATTCACCCAAATGTAATTTTGATAATATGAATTCAAAAATTATATTTATTTTAATAAATTAAACATGTATGAGTGCGTAGAATAATTTTTATTATTTTTTACAAAAGGACATAAAAAGTAGTTCATTTAAAGAAATAATAGTTTCAAACTTATATTTTCTTTACCAAAAAATTTAATTGTCAAATTTATTATAACTAATATTTAAATATTTGTTTTTAATATTTATATAACAAGTTTAATAGCTAGTTTATAGCTATATTATTTAAATAATGATAATAGTAAAGTGTTGTTTTGCAGAAACTATGTGTAACACCCTAGAATTTTATGAGAAATGTTTTGTTTTTATATACATCATCAAAATAATCTTTCACTACACACAACACTATCTTGGCTTGATTTACACGCAATCATGACCATCCTCGATAGCTTGTGTTGTACGCAATACCGAGTTTCACTAAACAACGATATGCTATTAAAATATTACTAAAACTAGCCGTTATAAATAGTAATACACACTTTTTGAAATTTTATATATTTTATATTTAAAAATGGACTTCATTTTTCGATTTGGAATATCAAAATTAACCTACGGTGAATTTTCGGTATTTTTATGAAAACATTCAATTTTTGATGAATAGTGAAAACATTGGGTTACTATTTAAAAACCAACTTTTTTTTAAATAATTATTTATTTAAATCTATTTTAGGTCAAAATTGATACATAATACCTATATAATTTAAATTTAATTCATTGGAGTCATTTTATAATAATTTTGGATATATAAATTGTTTTTGAACTTTTCCCCGTCTTTTACCCACCTCCGAGGACCATTTGTAATTATAGGTAAAATTTAATTTTACCGCTTATGTGAGTTGAATTTAGAAAATCTGAGAGACACGGTTAATATCAAGGAGTAAAATGTGGTTCAATAAGACGCAAATATTTTTTGGGGAATAATAACTTTTTACTTTTTTACCACGGTTAAAAGTAAATACGATAATTAAGGGTAAAAATGATATTATTATTACCCAAACACATGTCCAAATTCTATTGGATAGGTTTAATTCGACCAAAAAAACCATAGGAATAAAATATGACCATTTAGGTCCACTTGGATTAGATTAGGACACTTATTATTATTTTATTTAAAGAAGAGTTAAAAGAGTTAAAACCAATGATTAATAACTATAACATTTTTAATATAGGGTTATAAATAAGATAAATTCTTCTAAAAATATTAATTAGAAATATAAAATTATTTCCTACATAATGGTATTTTATTTATAATTTTTAGATATTAAATAATTTAATTTATTTATGACAGAATGATGATACAGTAATTACCTTATTTATTAAATATTAACATAATTGATATTATAAATACCCAAATAAATGTAATTTAAGACTTTGTATGAATTAAAACAATTTTATATGTTAATAAGATATCTTATTAATGATTTATTTACCTTTTTTTGAACTAATCATACTGTAATGATTTTCACAAAAATCAATTACCAAATACTGTCAAAATTGACATAAAGTAGTTTTTAAAAGAAATATTATATTATTAATTGTTATTTTATTCCTAAAAATCTATGGTTCAGAAAAATGACTTAGATAAGGTTATATATATTAATAATAAACAACTAGAGGTTCGTTTGGCTTGTTATAGTATGTTTATTAACCATATAGTGTAAAAAAAACAAGAAGAAACAGTAAAAGTAAAATTATTTAACTTAGAGTTAAATCTAAATAATAAAGTTAAAATAGTAACCTAAACATGTCTAAAATATATTTTTTGAGAGGATTTGTACCCATACCCACCTTATATACGAAATAAATTAATTTGGAGCTATTAAAACCCAAATATGACTTTATAATAAAATAATATTTTATGTTTTTTCAAAGGTGCCCCTCTCCTCCCTTATAAAAGGGAACCTCCTCCCTCTCATCCACACACCACATTGAGCCTTCAACCTCTTTACACCCCTGACTATTTCTCTTATCTACTTCCCTAGAAACATCCTAGAGGTCCTGGAATTCTTCAAAGACCATCTTTAGTGCCCTAAGAGGATGTTAAGAAGAGGTTCTTCAAAGAAGAGGGAATTTCGGTTACCGATTCTTTCAAATTCATTTCTTCTTCTAATTCTTCTTATTTAGTTGTTTCATTATGAAGTAATAACACCAATATCACTCATATAATTATATGTTATTATAAATATGAAACAACTATATTTCACCTTCTATCCATCCTACGGAAAATGAAATCACCGCGTGTGTGCATGTACAGAATACCGTCTCTAGGCCGTGGGGTAATCTGTTTTCCACCACCACCTTAATTGGATGGGTATAATGGTGTAAATAATAACTATATATGATTATTGTAAAGTTATATTGAATCTGAAATAGTATACATACACTTCAATACAATTCCATGATCATGGGAATGATATCATCGCTCGTGCGTACGTACGACCTACCGTCTCCATGATGTGATACGACTCGTTCTACATGATATTAAAGGAATAATGATTATATAAATGGATTGAATGAATAAATATGATATATGTTACACTAATACAATTTTGTAAATGAGGTATTTAAAACCTAAAAATAAGAATAAGAATTTATTCGACCAGACATGCACAAGAATGTAAAGCAATCTACACCCGAATAACAAGTAGAAATCAAATATTACTAATAAGAAGATACAAATATGACCATATATGATATCATAAAAATGAATATGATTCTATAATAAGTCAATTACATTATTTAAATCATTATACAAGAGGTTCAGACATGTACAAAGCATATCAGACCAAAGGTAAGGGAAAATGTCACAATCTCATTTTTATCCGAAATTGTTTATACATCGGAATTTACTGGGGAATATTTATCATCCACATACATGTTTCCTCAATATGTAATATTATTTATATCATCCTAAAATTTTTTAAATCCAATATTACTCGTTTGTGAGTTTTTAGTAAAAGATATGAAAGGAATGTTTTGTTGGTTTTAGTACGAGTTACTTTTTGACTTTTCCGGCCAAAGTAATAGAAGAATGTTTTTTTAACTTATATGGCCTAATTAGATTTTTAGAATATTATTTCCATGAATCTTCCTTTACAAGTTTTAAATTTTATTTTTAATCAACTTGTTTTAGTTAAAATTGTATGACATTTTAAGAAAGGAAAATAGTTTTTGAAGTAGAAAGGATATTTTCCTCAAGAATGGAGTTCACGTGTTTTATAAAAATTATTTTCCATATAAGATAATATGAGGTTATATTTCTATCCCTATTTTTACATTAATTTGTTTATGTTATGATGGAATTATTTTTATTATGTCCTTTTATATTATATGAATTATGTTATGATGGCATGATGTTTAAGAATACCATTTTTATTACATGGGATATGCTATGATGTATGATTTATGATCTTGTGGCACACATTAGAATGGTATCATTATGAGATGGGTGGGACCTATATTTCCATCCAATCCATTGGGTAAAGATTTATATCTCATGAGATAGACATGGATGAAATGGCAGGTTAATCCAGTTCAGTGATATAGGACTGAAACAAGGAGTGAACTCGGTTCCAAAATGGACTTTGTCCGCTAAGATAGTCTTGGAAATGAGTCTTGACCACTAAGAAATGATTCTCTATGATTATGTGTGTATGCCACAAAATTTCATGTTATTATTATTGGGAATACATTTCATTACCATGATTTAACCCATGTTATGATATTATGATCTCTTTTACAGGTTAATATTTTCAAAATGTTATGTTCTTATGAATATGATATGATTCATATTTCTTTTTTTTACCCTTAATGAGAATGTGAGCTCATCATTTTATATGTTTTATTTTCCCAAGGTCATGAAGAAGGTTATTAAGTATGATATGCCAAAAGGGACTCTAGATATTATAAAATAAAAGGGAGACAGTGTAGATGATTTATGAACCAGTTGTTTATTTTTCCTAGTTTCTAAAGACACTATACCTATACGGTCCTTTAATTGTTTTGTTATATGTTGTAATAAGTGTGCTTAAATTTTGAAGTGATAATAATGTATGTATAGTATGCATCATTATAGTTGGTATCAGAGAGAGGTTATAGTCAACCTTTGGAAACTAGGATTTGAAAGCCTTAGTGAGAACCCTAAGGATATGTCTAAGCATAGAACACAATCTTAGTGTTTTAGAAATGTCCATGAATAACCTATGATAAGAACTTAAGTGTGAAATTTTATTCTTGATTATGTGGTTTTCCTATTATGATTAGTGTTTCTCACACTCTGCTTATCAGTTTTAGTCAATGGCTGGAACCCGAAGGAACCATGTTAAAACTGAATGCGACGGGAAATGAAATGATTTTCCCCTTGAGCAACCAAATGTTATTGGAGCTGGAATGAAAAATATTGTAGCCATGCTCACAAAACTTTCTCAAGCCATGAATCATGCAGGAATTCCAAATGAGAAAAGGAAGGAGAAAAATTATGTTGAATCCTTCATGAGGTAGCGTCCACCCGCATTCAGCGGGTCTACTGATCTATTAGTGGCTGAAAAATGGATCAGTACCACTGAAAAGATATTTTCAGTTCTTCAATGTTTTGATCATGATAAGCCATCTTAGCAGTATATCATTTGGAAGGTGAAGCTTATCAATGGTGGAATTTTATTAAGAATATGAGGCAATGGAATAAAATTGAGTCCATGGGATGGGACGAGTTCTAGAACTTATTTTTTAGTAAGTAATTTTTGTCATATTCTTCGAAAAATGATAGAGAAGGAGTTTCTTGAACTAAAGAAAAAGGATGATGAATCTGTTGGTACCAACAAATCAAATTTTACAAGACTTCCAAGGTATGCTTCGGGGATTATTATCCAACCTGAGAGTAAGATCGATCGATTCTTTAGTGGCTTAAAACCAAGTCTTCGAAGGGAGTTAGCCATAAGGGACTTCAATGGCTATGAAGAAATCGTTCAATGTTCTCTCAAGGTTGAGATAGAGATTGGTGTAACCCATCAGTAATATGCATTTAATAAGAAGAGGAAAATGGAATTCAAAGGAAAATCTAAAGAGAACATAGAAAAGAAGATGAGTTTTCCCTTCTTCTCAATGTTTGGAAAGAACCATCGAGGGAGTTGTCTTAATGGGACAAGTAAATGTTTCAAATGAGGAAAAGAAGGTCATCAGGCATTTGAATGCCGAATAACGGGAATAATATGTCTAGTGATGTTAACAAAGAAAAGGGTACACTAAATGCACCTTATACACTTCAATGTTACAAGTTCAAGGAAATGGGGCATTATACTAATCAATTCCCTAATCTAAGGGTTGTTGATGATGATCGATGTCAAAAAAATCATAAGGATAAAGACAAAGGAAAGTCACATGCAATTTCGATCAGCGATGTGGTGTGCAATAACAAAGTGATGAAAGGTGCACTTACCATCCATTCTAAAGTAGAAAATGTTTTATTTGATTTTGGATCCACCCACTCTTTTATTTCTTAAGAATTTTCTAAGGGTATCTCCATATTACCTCAATAATAAGATGTCAAGTTATCTGTGACAAAACCTAATGGCATAATAGTCGCATCAAAAGTTTATAATTCTTCTCCGATTGAAGTTTGTGGGAAAGTGCTTCCTACAAATCTTGTGATCCTTCCTATAGTGGAATTTGATGTGATTCTTGGCATGGATTGTCTTTATTTATATGGATCTCATATAAATTTCCAAAGAAGGTAAGTCACATTTCATATTCCAGATCAATCTATGATCGTCCATCAATGCACGGATGAACATAACATTCCAGTGAAAATTTCTTCCATCTTATGGATCTTGATTTCATTAAATGAAGGTTATTTATCTCAAATGGTTGGTGAGAAACTCACGATTAAGAATATTCCCATTATACGAGAGTTTGATGATGTCTTTCCAGAGGATTTTCTAGGTCTTCCACCAAATCGTGAAGTTAAGTTTTCTATATAACTTGTATTGGATTCTTTGCCTATCTCAAAGACACCTTATAGAATGGCCCCAATTGAGTTGCAAGAATTGAATAAACAACATGAAGAGAATCTTGATAAGGGATTTATACACCCTAGTGCGTCACCTTGGGGAGAAACTATTCTGTTTGTTAAGAAGAAAGATGGATCAATGAGACTCTGAATTGATTATCGAAAACTTAACATGATCACTATCAAGAACAAAGATCATCTCCCACACATGGATGACTTATTTGACAACTACACAGAGATAAATACTTTTCCAAGATTGATCTTCATTCAGGGTATCCTCAATTAAGGGTCAAAAGGGGGGAGATACCAAATACGACTTTCCATACAAGGTATGGACACTATGAATTTATAGTGATACAATTTGGTCTTACTAATTCCCCCGTTATCTTTATGGATCTAATGAATAGATTCTTTAGAGACTATCTTGATCAGTTTGTGCTAGTCTTTATAGAAGACATTTTTGTCTATTCAAAGAGCATGGAAGAACCTGAAGATCACTTTAGAATTGTATTTAAGACCCTAATAAAGTAGAATCTTTATGAAAAATTCACCAAGTGTGAATTTTGGCTTCAAAAAGTTGCATTTTTGGGTCACATAATCTCAAAAAGAGGGGATATATGTGGATCTAGCAAAAACCAAGGTTATCGAAAGATGGTCGAGACCAACAAAAATAACTGAGATCTGATGTTTTCTTGGTTTAGCTAGATATTATCGATGTTTTGTGAATGATGTTTCATGATTATCTAATCCACTCACTAGGTTGACTTGAAAAGGAGTTAAGTTCGTTTGGACAGAGGAGTGTGAAGAGAATTTCAAGGAGTTAAGAAAAGGTTATCTAGTGCACCTGTGCTCACACTACCTTGTAGTGGAGAATGTTTTGTGACCTATAGTGATGTATCCAAGAAGGGATTGGGGTTTGTTCTCATGAAAAACAACATGGTGATAGCTTATGCCTCATGACAGTTGAAAATCAACGAGCAATATTACCCAACTCATGATTTGGAGTTAGCTGCGGTAATCTTTTCATTAAAGATTTAGAGGCATTATCTTTATGGTGAAAGGTGTGATATTTATATTGATTATAAAATTTTAAAGTATATTATCCCACAAAAGAAGCTGAATATGTACCAAAAAAGATGTTTAGAGCTTATTAAGGATTATGACTGCTCAATTCATTACCACCCTGGGAAAGCAAACTAGGTGGTAGACACATTAAGTCAACAAGACCATGCTAGCTTATCCATGATGATGATCACAAAAGATCCAATATTTATGGATTTACAAAGGATAGATGTTGGGATTATAATGAAAGGAGAAAAATATTATCTTTATCAATTGAATGTTCAACCATATATACATGTGAAGATTAAAGAGGCACAAAAAGAAGATGGAGAGTTACAAAAGAAGGTGAGAAATGTTCCTCAATTCAACCTTGATTGTGATGGCATAATAAGGTTCAGGAATTTTGTTTATATTCCTGCCATCCCATAATTAAAGAATGAGCTGCTGGATGAGGCTCATAGTTCTTCATTCTCTATTCATCCTGGAAGCACGAAGATGTATAGGGACCTGAAAGAGTACTTCTGGTGGGATGAAATGAAAAGAGATGTTGCTGAATATGTCTCTAAATGCTTGGTTTGTCAGCAAGTTAAAACTGAGAGAGAGAAGTCTAAGGGGATGTTACAACCATTACCCATACCCAAATGGAAATGGGAAAACATCACTATGGAATTGTCACTGGATTTCCTAAAACATCCAAAGGAAATAATGCTATCTCGGTCATAGTTGATTGTCTTACAATGTCGGCACACTTCATTACTATTAGAGAGGATTTCTCTCTTGATCAGTATGCCATGATATATGTAAAGGAAGTGGTAATATTTCATGGAGTACCACTTTCTATTTTATCTGATCGGGATATGAGGTTTACCTCAATGTTTTGGAAAAGTCTTCAGTATACTCTAGATACATAGTTGAGTTTCTTCATTTCTTATCATCCTCAGAAAGACTGTCAGTCTAAGAGGAAAATTCAAACTCTAAAAGATATGTTGAGATCGTTCTCTATGGATTTAAATGAGGTTAGGATCAACACCTAACTTTGGTGGAATTTTCTTATAATAATAGCTTTTACTCTAGTATTCAGATGGATCATTATGTAGCTATCTATGGAAAGAAATGCAGAACTCCAACCTTCTGGGATGAAGTTGTGGAAAGAAAGCTATTAGGACCTGATCATGTTGATGAGATGGTAGATTAGGTCTGATCTATTGAAAAACACATAAGATAAGCTCAGAGTCGACAAAAAAGTTATGCCTAAAATCGAAGAAAAGACCTAGAGTTTGAAGTGGGTGATAAATTTTTCTTACGAATATCTCCTTAGAAGTGAGTAATGAGATTTGAAAAGAAGGGAGAGATAAGCCCTATGTATATCAATCCTTTTGAAATACAGGATCATGTTGGGAAGGTAGTTTACCGATTGGCACTTCCACTGAATCCCTCTCAATTTCACGATGTGTTCCATGTATCTCTCATGAGAAAGTACATACCAGATCCTTCACATGTACTCAGCTCAGAAGTTGTACCACTGGAGTAAGATATTTCTTACGAAGAATAGCCGATAGAGATTTTGGATCGTAGAGAAAAAGTTCTATGGAACAAGACCACTCTCTTGGTGAATGTTTTATGGAGGAACCACTAAGTATAAGAAGCTACATGAGAACTTGAGGATACTATGAGGGAGAGGTATCCTCATCTATTTGTTACAAAGTGACGAATTTCGAGTGAAAAATTCATTTTAAGGGGGGTAGAATGTAACACCTGTGTTTTTTATGAGAAATATTTTTTTATATACATCATCAAAGTAATATTTCACTACACACAACACTATCTTGGCTTGCTTTTAACGCAATCACGACCTTCCTCGATAGCTTGGGTTGTACGCAATACTGAGTTTCACTAAACAACGATATGCTTTAAAAATATTATTAAAACTAGTAATTATGAATATTAATACACACTTTTTGAAATTTTATAAATTTTATCTTTCAAAATGGACTTCATTTTTGGATTCGGAATATCGAAATTATCCTAGGGTGAATTTTTGGTATTTTTCTGAAAACTTTCAATTTTTTATGAATAGTGAAAACACTGGGTTACTATTAAAAAACCGACTTTTTATTTAAATAATTATTTATTTAAATTTATTTTAGGTCAAAATTGATACATAATACCTATATAATTTAAATTTAATTCATTGGATTCATTTTATAATAATTTTAGACATATAATATTTTTTGAACTTTTCACCGTCTTTTACCCACCTCCTAGGAGCATTTTTAATTATACATAAAATTTAATTTTACTGCTTATGTGAGTTGAATTTCATAAATCTGAGAGACATGGTTAATATTAAGGAGGAAAATGTTGTTTAATAAGATAAAAATAATTTTTGGTGGATAGTAACTTTTTACTTTTTTTTACCACGGTTAAAAGTAAATATAGTAATTAAGGGTAAAAATGATATTATTATTACCCTAAAACATGTCATAATTCTATTGGATAAGCCTAATTCGACCGAAAACAACTTTAGAAATAAAATATGACAATTCAGGTCCACATGGATTAGATTAGGACACTTATTATTATTTTATTTAAAGAAGAGTTAAAAGTGTTAAAAACAAAGTTTAAAATCTAAAACATTTTTAATATAGGGTTATACATAAGATAAATTCGACTATAAATATTCATTAGAAAGATAAAAATATTTCCTACATAATGGTATTTTATTTATAATTTTTAGACATTAAATAATTTGTTTCATTTATGAAACAATGATGATGCAATAATTACGTTATTAATGAAATATTAACATAATTGAAAATATAAATAAGTAAATAAATGTAATTTGAGACTTTTTATGAATTAAAAGAATTTTATAGGTTAAAATTACATGTTATTATTGATTTAATTAACTTTTTTCGAACTAATAATGCTATTATAATTTTCAAAAAAATCAATTACCAAATAGTGTCAAAGTTGACTTAAAATAGTTTTTAAAACAAATATTATATTATTAATTATTATTTTATTCCGAAAAATCTAAGGTTCTGAAAAATTACTTATATAAGGTTATATATATTAATAATAAACAACTTGGGGTTTTTTTGGATTGTTATAGTATGTTTATTAACCTTATAGTGTAAGAAAACAAGAAGACATGGTAAAAGTAAAATTATTTATGTTAGAGTTAAATCTAAATGATAAGGTCAAAATAGTGACCTAAACTTGTCTAAAATCTATTGGTTGAAAGGATTTCGACCCATCCCCACCTTAGTTTTAAAATAAATCAATTTTTATCTATTAAAAACCCAATATGACTTTATAATGAAAAAATATTTTATGTTTTTCCTAAGGTTCCCCTCTCCTCCCTTATACAAGGGCACCTCCTCCCTCTCCTCCTCACACCACATTGAGCCTTCAAGCTCGGCCAAACCCTGAAAATTTAACTTCTACACTTCCCTAGAAACATCATAATGGTCTTGGTATTCTTCAAAGACCATATTTAGTTCCCTAAGCGAAGGTTAAGAAGAGGCGCTTCAAAGAAGAGGTATTGTTCATTACCGATTCTTTCAACTTTATTTCATCTTCTACATCTCCTTCTTTAGTTGTTTCATTATGAAGTAATATAGTCAGTATAACTAATATACTTATATGTTATTATAAAAATGAAACTACCCCATTTCACCTTCTATCCATCCTACGGAAAATGAAATCACCGCACGCGCGTGCGTATGTACAGAATACCGTCTCCACGCTGTGGTGTAATCTGTTTTCCACCACCACCTAACTTGGATGGGTATGATGGAGTAAAGAATAACTATATATTATTATAATAAATAAATATTGATTCTGAAATAGTATACATACATTTCAATACAATTCCACGATCAAGGGAAAGATATCATCGCTAGTGCGTACGTACGGCCTACCGTCTCAACGATGTGATGCGACTCGTTCTACATGATATTCGTTGAATAATGATTATATAAATGGATTGAATGAATAAATATGACATATTTTACACTAATACCATTCTGGAAATGAGGTAATTAAAACCTAAAAATAAGAATAAGAATTTATTCAACAATACATGCATAACAACGTAAAGCAATGGACACCCGAATAACAAGTAGCAATGAAATATTACTAATAAGAAGATAAGAATATGACCATATATGATATCATAACAATGAATATGATTCTGTAATATGTCAATGAAATTATTTAAATCATTATACAAGAGGTTCAGGCATGTAAAAAGCATATCAGACCTAAGGTAAGGGAAAATCTCACAATCTCATTTTTATCCGAGATTGTTTATACTTCAGAATTTACCGAGGAATATTTATCATCCACATCCATGTTTCTTAAATATGTAATATTATTTCTATCCTCCTACAATTTTTTAAATCCAATATTACTCTTTGGTGAGTTTTTAGTAAAAGATATGGAATGGATATTTTGTAGTTTTTAGTACGAGGTACTTTTTTGACTTTTCCAGCCAAAGTACAAGAAGAATGTTTTTTAACTTATACAGCCTAAATGGATTTTTAGAACATTATTTCCACGAAGAATACTTTACATGTTTTCAAGTACATTTTTAATCAAATTATTTTAGTTTAAAATTGTATGAAATTTTAAGAAAGGATAAATTTTTTTGAAGTAGAAAGGATATTTTCCTCAGGAATGGAGTTCAAGTGTTTTATCAAAATTATTTTCCATCAAAGATAATATGGGGTTCTGTTTCTATCCCTATTTTTACATTGATTTTTTTATGTTATGATGGGATTATTTTTATGATGTCATTTTATCTTATATGGATTATGTTATGATGGAATTATGTTTAAGAATCCCATTTTTATTATATGGGTTATCCTATGATGTATGATTTATGATCTTGTGGCACACCAAAGAATGGTATCATTATGAGATGGGTGGGACCTATATCTCCCTCCAATGCATTGGGTAAAGATTTATATCTCATGAGATAGACATGGCTGGAACAGAAGGTTAATCTGGTTAAGTGATACAGGACTGAAACGGGGAGTGAACTCGGTTCAGAAATAGACTTTTTCCGCTAAGCTAGTCTTGGAAATGACTCCTGACTAATAAGAAATTATTCTCTAGGATTTTGTGTGTATGCCACAAATATTCATGTAATAATTATTGGGATTACATTTCACTACCATGATTTATCCCATGTTATGATATTATGATCTCTTTTCCAGGTTAATATTTTCAAAATGTTATGTTCTTCTGAATATGATATGATTGATATTTCTTTTGTTTACCCTTACTGAGCATTTGAGCTCACCCTTTTGTATGTTTTCTTTTCCCTAGTTCAGGAAGAAGGGTATTATGTAAGATATTTCAAAAGGGAATCTTGATATGATAAAATAAAAGGGAGACAATGTAGATGATTTATAAACCAGTTTTTTATGTTTCCCAGTTTCTAAAGACACTATACCTATACGGCCCTTTCGTTGTTTTGTTATATGTTGTAATAAGTGTACTTCAATTTTAAAGTGATAAAAATGTATGTAAAGTATGGGTCGTCATACTATGTGTTTCATGTAACACAAGGAATATCAGTGTTGCCTGATGCAAGACATACCTTCGGGTTGTGTATAACAAAATACAAAACATTATGTTATTATATTTTAAAAAAATCTATATTCTAGGTTTTGTGAAGTGAACATATTAGATGATTAAATTAATTTAAAAAAAATTCACAAAATCTATGGGTTCTACAAATATACCATCCATCTTAAAATATATTAATTATAGAAAATCTAGTTTCATTAATTGAACATGATCTAAATCTGGGAAAAAACTATTTAAAAAATTACCATTACATTTATGGTGAATATAAGAATGTTTTAGAAGTATGGTTTCCCAAAAAAATCCTAGAAACAATTTAATACTGTAAAAAATAGAAACCATTAAAATATATATTGAATTGTGTTTATAAGAAATGAAAAAATTAGTTGGTTACTTGTTATCCTATTTAATATTTGGGTACAATACAAATAATTTTCAAAATCATATATAACATGATGGAAATCTAGGAAAACCTTCATCAAGGTGTATAATAGAATATATAAATCAAATTATATATAAAAAGATAGAGAATTAGTCTATCTCAAATTGATATAAATGTTTAAATTATTTTTTGTGTTTTTTTAAATTTTTAACATGTTTAGTTCATTCTTGTTCAAATCAACTAGGAATGTCTAAAAAGTATTGGGAATAAAGGACCAAAAAATCTGAAAAATGGTGGTAGGCCTATTTTTGGGAGAAAATCTAGAGAAAAACGTAAAAAATAAAATTCCCAATAAGTCATCAATGAAGATAAGTAGATTATTCTTGGGGTATGAACAAAATAATTTTTTTCAAAGAAAACGCAAGAGTTTCAAGGGGAGTCATACATAAAAAAGTTAGGGGATTTTATTATCTTAGAGAATAGATCATGCCATGGACTTTTACAAACAATAATTGAGTATTGGTATCAATATAAGTAGGTTAGTGTAGAATAAACGATAAATTCATGGAATGGATAGGGGGAATGGATTGGAGGTATTATAGAGAATCCCTATAAGAAACCCAAAAAGGTTGATCACATTCCTAAAGAATACATGACAATCTAGCACATTGATTTACAAAAAAGGAAAAAATGAAGAATAATAGAAAATGAAAATACTAAAGGTATATAATTTATTTCAATTTAAGAAGTTCTATTTGATGATCAGGTTCTAAATAGTCATAACATAATATTTATGAGGTTTTATGAAGATGGTGAAGGTTTTGTAGACATATTTACATGAAATGTTTCACAATGCTACAATATTTAAAAGAGATACAGAAAATTTTTCAACTAGCACTGGTAAATATATATTACATAATCTGAAATTCATATATTAATTCTATATATAATTATATTTTTAAAACAAGAAACTAATATTTTATTATAAATACTACTTGGAAATCTCAGAAAGTCCACATGTAATGTTTACCTAGATTAAAAGTTAAAATAAATGAGGGTCTTTATTGAGAAGAAATTATCAACCATGATTCCTACATTAATGGAAAAATAAATTATACCTTATTCCCATAAAAATTGTGTTTATTATTGTTATGAAATGAATTCAATGTGTTGTACTTTATATAGGGAAGATCTTTTGATGATGATACCTCTGTAAATAACTGAAAAAATCAATGAATTCACCTTCTTGTGGTGATATTAATATTTGATAACCTAAATCTTATTTGATGAAGAAATAATTTTTAATGAAGTGAATATGCAGTGTCTCTTTAAGTGGGATAAAAATTGAGAAACCATATAAGCTTAAAAAATATTTTAGTTCAATAAGATATGAAATTTTTGGATTGTTCATAAAAAAATTATTATTGAGGGATGAATATATGTTTTTACATCCCTGTTTTTAGAAGAATAAATTCTTTTGATAAAGGGGGAATTTAAACTATTCAATCAATTAAAGATAAATATTTTTTTGGAGGATTTGTAAGGTATATTTATAAATCATAAACATTATAATTATTCTTGAATATTTTAAATCCATGTGTTAAGATGAAGGTGTGGCTTTTATTTTGAAAATTGGTTTGATAATTATTATATAAATTGGAATAAACCAAGAAATAGTTGAAAAAGTCCTTAATAAAGGTAACATGATTTTTAATATAAGTTGTATCATATTTTTATTGAATATATATTTTCTCTATATTTAATCCAATTGTTTTCTACATAGGGAATGAAACACATTGACTTATAGTTGAATAATTTATAGAACATTTATTGAGGGTGAATCAATAGTATCTCACCTCAAATATATTTATTTTTATTACAAATAACATATAAATAATAATTTAGAATAAGTTATTGACATGTAATTTCAAGCATTAGTTTTTAAAACCAAAACAAAGGGGGTGATTATTAAACCCACTTTTTAACGTGATGTATTTGTTTTCTTTATGCGTCAATATATCCTGATAAATAATAACATGGAATTAATTTTGAGTTTCCACTCTTGTTTACATGAAGGTAAAATCAATATTGTTATAAAATTTTAAATGTTTCTTGAATATTGAAGAATCATGTTATAAGAAAGAATGTTGGTGCAACCGTTGGATATAATTAGAGATCCACCCACTTAGAAAAGATACTTTTCAGATGTCCCTACATGATATTATATATATAGAAATTGTTTGACAATGATTAATGAAGTTGGAGAAATTGGATTCCCATTTATATGGAATAAAATTAGTTAATTTAACTCTATAAAGGATTTATAAGTAACATATGTCAAGATCCATCAAGGTGATCAGGATAAATATAATTACATAGATGGACATATACTTGTATGGGGTTTGAGAAATTGAGATGATGTAGGAGTGGATATTTGATTATTACAGTGATGGATTGAAATTATTTATAACAAGTGTTAAAGGAATAAGGAATTCATCACATAAAAAAATGTTTCATTTGATTTTCCTATAAATTATTGATGGAAGGTTATAAAGAAACTAGCTAATATATATATTAGGAAGCTATCATAAAAAGACATTAAAATCTAGATGAAATGAATAGAAACAACTTAATGAATTTGAGAATCATAACTACTATAATCAATAAAAATATTGATATGGATGATGTTTTGGAATGATTTGAAAATCCCTTTGATGATTCGAATATTTTTTGAAAACATTTCAGTTGAGATGGAAGAAAGTGTAGAATATATATATATTATGGTGAATTTTAAAAAAGAAATAACAATAATGTTTATTATGAACTATCTTACGGTTAATACCACAAATTTATAGGGTTCACCATATATTAAAAAATAATAGAATAATCAGTTTATATGTTTTTTCTATGATCAAAAAGTTTCGTTAAAATCTTCATAAGGTTAATTTTTAATGTTTACATGCATTAGTTTATTTGAAAAGGAAAAAAATTTGGGGTTTCCAAAAACATCATAATATTCACTGGATTTTATTATGGTCAATACAAATAAACATTATAAGGCTCATGAAAATATAATTTTTCACCATGTTATTCACATAATTTATGAATAAGTAGAAGATATTAATTTAGTTTTAAGAAGAAGGTCAAATCCATACTGTTTGGAAGGGGAATGAGACATTAAATTTGGTTTACTTTGGGGTGTTATTAGCCGAATATTGTAATTGATGAAGATATAAGTGAGTGAATTAATTTCACTTAGTTGGTCCTAGGATTATAGGTATAAAGATATTCATTTTCTCATGCTATTTCATGATAATAAAATAATAGTTTTCTATAAGTGGTATAAAAATCATCTTATGTTGGTGACATAGTAATCCATCATAGTGAAAAAATTTATTAAAAAACATTGATTTCATTTTTGTGTAGTTTTTTATTTATCATTACATTATTAAAAAACAATAATTTAGAAAAAATAGAAATATAAATCAACTATTTGAATAAGTACAGAGGAAAATGAAGGATACAATTTTAATTAACAATAAGTCTTGCAACATTTATCCACCCACCTCTACGTGTTTGCCCATATTCAAAATAAATCCTATAAAAAGTCATAAATAGGTAATTTTAATCGATAATATATCATATTTCGAAAATGGAATGTATATAACGTTCACCAATCAATATAGAGATTATTAATAGTACATTCCATGAAAGAAATATCACATTAGTGGGAATAATAACCTAGGAGAAACAATATGAAAATTATATAGTCCCAATAAAAAAATATAAGAGGGTATAACATATGGAGTATCTATAAGGCCCCAGCCTTAAACCTTACTTAATCTTGAGTTATTACAAGATTACACATTGAGGATCTTTTCGGGTTTAGAGTTTTAGAGAATTAGAACATAAAGCTTGCATTACATTCCACATATAAACAAAGTGGTTACATAAAGATAGTATTCATTTTTCCCATCAATGGAAACATATTTAAAATAAAACATGGATTCATTCTTGACACTTCCTTGACACTATCATCATATCATGTACCTTTCCCTTGACCTGTGAAAAACATTTCAAAAAAACTTGGGATGAGCATAAAAAGCTCAGTAAGGGATATAAATATATGGAAAGGAAACATGGGTACATATATACATAAGAATGAAATCATACTTTACCCATAAAACATAATCACATTAACATACCTCATCAAATCATGAATAAATCATAGAAATCATAAGACATAAAGGTAACTTGAGGCATTCATAACATTCTTACGTAGGGAGTAACCCTCTTGGTTGCGTTTGGAGTACCCATCACAGTATATTCCCAAAATCTTTTCGGAGAAACCTTAACGTTTCACTCCTTCACGTTACCCAATGCATTGGAGAGCTATATCGGGCTCACCCGCCCTTAGTCTATCACGGAACCACCCGTCTTCATAATAATGCCTAGAACCTCAACATAATCGTATCACATAAAACATGCATAAAGGGAACATAACATTTCCACCTTTCAATCACAAGATATCAATACAAAACATTGATATAAAAACATTATGAAAACAATTTTTAATACCAAAATAAAAGAAAAGTAAAACATGGTATTTCTTTTTCTTTTAAAAAAGTTATGGCTTGTAGTGGAAGCCGAAACTCAAATAACGGTCACAGCGGGAGAGATGTCGTTGTCGCCGCATATGTACGACAAAAACATTCCCTTTTGTCATTTAGTAAAACGCTTCATATAAAAAATATTCCTTTTGGATAAATGTAAAAGTCAATGGGGTTTATACACCGTATAAAAGAAGGTTGTGTATAAAACAAAATATGACTCAATGAAAGGAGATTGAGACGAAGTCCCATACCTCGGGTCCGACTTGACTCGATCATTCTTTAATATCGTGAAAAATAAACTTGAGTTAATTTCTACTTGTTTAAGAACCTTTTTCAAGTTCATTATTCCTTTTATATCACTTATTTCCATGTCATGAACACTATGTAATTATTTTAGTTAATAACGGTCGTTTTAACGATCATTGGTACTTGAGTCAAAAATAAACCCTTCATAATTCCAATTTGTTCATGTATCCATTATATCCAGAATTATAATCATGATGTATATATCATATATATCCAGTATATACATGCATTTAAAATATTACATAATCATTTAGAGGTAAGAAATGAAATGCACCGTTCATGGAGACGGTAAGCCGTACGTATGCATGAACACTACTTTCATTTCTATTTCGTATTTTATAGAATGGAATCATAATGATATAAAGGTATAATATAATTCCAGTATAATATCATATATAATATCATAGTCTCATCCTTTATACGCCCCACATATGGTATTTAACGAATCAAATCACTTTGAGGGGGCGGTAGTCCTCACTTCCTTAAATGAAGATATCGTGTTTACCCATAATGGAAACCATAAAGGTATGCCCAAAATAAAAAATACAGAAGATTAAGGAAAACAAAAACATATTATATATCATATATAAATATAGTGACATCTTAATGGCCACCTTTGAAGGTCTTAAAAGAATGTTGAACAATCATCGTTTCGGGAGGCATAAATTCACCATCCATGGAAACAGTATGTCCATTAACCATTAGATGTAGGTGTGTGTAAGCGTAGCTCGAATCCTTCTTAAAAAAAATCCTAGTATATTGAAGATACTGGTTTTGTTACAAAAGAAATGAATAAAAAGAGTTTAGGGGGTTGGAGAAGCAAAATAAAACAAAAGGACTCAAGTGAAGACATTACCTTAAAATCGGGTAACTCCCATTGGTTTGTGCTCAAAGGATTCCTTGGGAAGACTTCTGCCCAAACTGAGGCATCAAGGAGTAAGAGAGGGAAGTGGAGAGATAAAATGGGCAGGGTTTGGCCGAGCCAAAGGCTTTGGGAGTGTGGGTAAGAAGGTAGAGGTGGGGGCCTTTTATAAGAGGAGAGGAGGTGCACTCTTGGAAAGTACAGAAAAGTCACTTTATTTTAAAATGATATTCGGATTTAAGAGGACCTACATTGATATAATTATAGGATAAGGTGATAATGGTTTGGAATCCACTCATACAATAGGTTTTGGACATGTGTTGGTCTTATATATTACATTATCTTTCCATTTTATTTAAATCGTTAAATAATGAGGTCATCACTGCATCATCATGATGTCATAAATAATTTAATTTATTTAATGTCTAAAAATTATAAAAAAGATACTATGATGTAGGAAATATTTTTAGCTTTTCAATGACTATTTATTATCATAAATATGATCTTTATAACCCCATGTTAAAATTGTTTTAGTAAAACATCTAATGTTTGTGTCATTTTTACTTTAACATTAAATAAAAAGTTATTTATGCCATTTCCCAACCAATGTGGCTCCATGGGGTCCCCAAGTTGACCCATGGAATTTCTTCGTCGGACATGACACATCCAATGAGGGTAGGACATGTTTCATGCTCATCTCATATTATTAAAACATTATTTTTACCTTAAACTAGACTAATTACCACTAATCACGATTAAGAACTTAAAAGTTACTATTCACCAAAAAATTATTTTAATCTCATTGAACCACATTTTACCTCTTAATGACAACCATGTATGTTGGATTTTTGAAAATAAAATCACCGAAGTTGCAAAGTTTCATTTAAACGAAAAATCAGTTTCATTAACCACCACTTTGTGGTTTCACTATTCATCAAAAATTGATGTTTTTCGGAAAGATAGAAAAACATCACCCTAAGCTATATTTGATATTCCGAATTCAAAAATGATGTCTATTTTAAAAAATTCAAAACATGTAAGTTTCATTAATTAATTTAATAACTAATTCCCACTGTCATGAAAATAGCGTGTTTTTATGAAACAATAAGTATCAAAAGATTGACACTAGTTTAAGTCCAATTTCAAAGTGAAATTGATTACAGTGACCACCATTGGATAAAATGGTAAAAATATATATTCTAATTTCACTTCAAAACCAATTCAAAATATAATATAATAATATAAATAAATTATATTAAAAAGAGGTTTTGAATTAAAATACAACATTTTTCACTATTCATAAAAAAATGAACTTTATCTGAAAAATACCAAAAATACACACAAAGTAGATTTTGATGTCCCAATCATAAATAATAAGTTTATTTTGACAAACATAGCTTATACAATTGTCAAAAGATAGATTTAAAAAGGGTTTTCCATCAAAAGGCAGTAAAACAATCTTTTAAGAATATTAGTGAATTCCATGCATAAGATTGTATTTATTTTCATTTTAAGCCTCTAAAACACTATCTTAATCATTAATAGACATAGATAAAAATATCTATTATTCATTACTTACTTGGGATGTTACATCCTTACCCCCTTTAGAAAATCGTGTCCCCGCAATTTATTTACTTATCGAATAAATGGGGGTACTTATCCCTCATTGCATTTTCAGATTATCATGTTGCCTCTTCCATCATATGGTTTTTCCACAAAACCTTTATCTGATTAATCACCTTATTCCGTAACACTTTCTCCCTGTGATCAAGATTTTGGACCGGTTGTTCCTCATAAGATATGTTCTATTCCAGCTGAACTACCTATGGACTCAAAACATGAGATGGATCTGGCATATACTTTCTCAACATCAAAACGTGAAAAACATTGTGTACCTGAGATAAACACGGAGGTAAAGACACCTGGTATGCAACTGATCCAACTCTCTCTAGAATTTCATATGGTCCAATGAACCTTGGACTCAACTTTCCTTTCTTAGAAAATCACATCACACTTTTCCATGGTGATACTTTCAGAAAAACATGATCACCAACCTCAAAAGAGAGATCATTCCTCCTATTGTCCGCATAACTCTTCTACCTACTCTGAGCTGTTCTCATGTGTTTCTGTATCAGCTGAACTTTTTCTGCCAACTCTTCTACCAATTCTGGTCCCATCAACTTCCTTTCTCCCACTTCATCTCAGAAAGATGGAGTTCGACACCGCTTCCAATATAATTCCTGAAATGGTGCCATCTGTATACTAGAATGAAAACTATTATTATATGAAAATTAAACCAAAGAAAGATGTTGGTCCCACCTTCCCTGATAATCCTCGAACAAGCTCGTAGCATATCCTCCATGGTCTGAATTGTTTGTTCTGACTGCCCATCTGATTGAGGATGAAATGCTGTGCTAAAATTTAATTCAGTACCCAACGACTTATGAAGGCCTTTCCAAAAGTTAGAAGTGAACCTGGGATCACGATTAGATACAATGGAAAGAGGAACTCCATGTAACCTGACTATCTCTTTAAGATACAAATGGGAAAGTTGATCTAGGGAAAAAGTATCTCGTATAGCAAGGAAATGAGCAGATTTAGTCAAGCGATCAACAATAACCCAGATTGCATTATTACCTCGAGATGTCTTTGGTAACCCCTCAACAAAGTCCATGGATATATTCTCCCATTTCCACTCTGGAACTAGTAAAGGCTGAAGCATCCCTTTCGGTAACTTCCGCCCTGCTTTAACCTGTTGACATGTCAAACACTTCACAGTAAAATCAGCAATATCTCTTTTCATTCCATCCCACCAGTAATACTCCCGCAGATCTCTGTATATCTTAGTACTGCCAGGATGAACTGAAAAGGGATAACTATGAGCTTCACATAACAAATCTCTCTTCAACTGTGAATCGCAAGGCACACATAATCTCTTCCCAAATCTCAAAACGCAATCATTATCAATGTTGAATTCAGGCAACTTACCTTTCTGAACCAGCTCTACCTTTTTCTGCCACTCACTATCTTGCTTCTATGCTTGCTAGATTCTATCTGATAGAGGTGATCTCACTGATACCTGAAACAAAACATAAGAACTTCTTACACCAACAAATTCTATGCCAAAGATCATCAAATACTTAACCAAAGGATCACGTTCCAAACACAACATTGCTAATGAAGCATTACTTTTTCGACTCAAAGAATCAGCCACTTTATTTTCTTTTCCCGGATGGCAATGAATTGTACAATCACAATCTTTGATTAATTCTAGCCATCTCCTTTGTCTCATGTTCAATTCTTTCTGAGTGAATATATACTTTAAACTTTTGTGATCGGTATATATTTCACACTTTACTCCATACAAATTATGCCTCCAAATTTTTAAAGAAAAAACAACAGCAGCTAATTCCAAATCATGTGTAGGGTAATTTACCTCATGAGTTTTCAACTGTCGTGAAGCTGAAGCAATTACCTGATCATTCTGCATTAGGAAGCAACCAAGTCCTTTCAATGAAGCATCACTGTATATAACAAACTCACCATTCCTGGAAGGTAGTGCCAAAACTAGAGCATTCACCAATCTTCTTTTCAGTTCCTGAAAACAATCATCACATTCTTTTGTCTAGATAAACTTAACACCCATCCGAGTTAGCTCAGTCATTGGACTAGATAACCGTGAAAAATTTCTAACAAACCTTCGGTAATAGCCTGCCAAACCAAGGAAACTACGAATCTCTGTTACATTTGTGTGTCTTGGCCATTCTTCAACAATCTTTGTTTTTGCAGGATCAACAGTTATCCCATCTTTAGAAACAATATGACCAAGGAAATAAATTTGTTGCAACCAAAACTCACACTTGCTGAATTTCCCATATAATTTCTTTTCTTTCAAGGTTTGAAAAATGACCCCTAATGTCTTTCATGTTCTTCTTTACTTTTATAAAACACCAAAATATCATCAATGAAAACCACCACAAACTTATCCAAGAACTCATGGCAAATTCTATTCATTAAGTCCATCAATACTGCAGGTGCATTGGTTAGCCCAAAAGGCATTACTACAAATTCATAATGGCCATATCTTGTACGAAATGTAGTCTTCAGAACGTATGCTTCCTTTAACTTCAGCTAATGGTACCCCGATCTCAAGTCAATCTTTGAAAAATACTGAGCTCCCTGGAGCTGATCAAACAAATCATCGATATGAGGCAAATGATATTTGTTCTTAACAGTGATGTTATTCAAGGATCTATAATCAATGAAAAGTCTCATTGAACCATATTTCTTTTTAATAAATAAAACAGGAGCACCCCATGGTGATGTGCTAGGTTGAATGAATCCTTTCTATAATAAATCTTGCAATTGCTTCTTCAACTCTAAAAGTTCAATTTGAGCCATTCAATAAGGGGGTTTTGAAATTGGCTTAGCATCAGGAACTAAGTCAACAGTAAACTCATCTTCCTGATCTGGTATTATTCCAAGCAACTCATCAGGAAAAACATCAGTGTACTCATTTACCACTGGCACATCATTAATCTGAACAGTTCCTTTATTTTCAATGATGTGTGCAAGGTAACATTCATTTCCATCTTTTACAAGTTTCTCGACCTCTTGATAAGTTATCAACAGTAAGGGTTCATTCTTGTACACAAACTAAAAGTCTTTCTAAAAAGAAACTTATTTAGCTCTACAGTCAATATTAGCATGGTAAATAGAGAGCCAATCCATACCCATGATAACATCAAACTCTACTAGAGGTAGAATAATAAGATTTGCAAGTAGGTTCTTTCCACAGATAAGGATAGGAATATTCTTATAAATTATTTTTTCCACATCATTTCCCCCAGGTGTATTTACCAAAAGTTCAGGAGTCATTTCTTGAGATGGTATTCCCATTTTACTAGAAAAGGTTTCAGAGATGAAAGAATCTGTAGACCCCGAATCAAACAACACACTGGCATAATCTGAAAAAACAAACAAAGTACCTAATACAACTTCATTTGACGGCCTGACATCTGCTGAAGTAGTTTCAAAGGATTTCACCACCCCTTTCTTCTTGTAGTCTAACTGCTTCCCATCACCAAAGCTTTTTGTCAGAAACTCGTTTGCATAGTGACCCATCTCATTGAACTTATAACATTTCACTAACTGTAAATCAAATTTGGTCTTACCTTCACCTTGATCCTTTTCAGTGAAATCACGGGCCTTATGTCCCATATTACCACATCGGTAGCACTTTCCAGAATTCAGATGACATTCCCCAGCATGCCTTTTTCCACATTTATCACAAACTGGAAACCTAGTTTTCTTACCACCAGACTTTTTTGAAGAATTCTTACCTTTCTCCTGCCACCTCGGTCTCTTCTTCTGTTGGTTGTTATAGAACACTTGATCATAGAAAAAATCCATTTCCACCTTCTCAGCACATCGAACAAGCTTTTCATAACTTTTAAACTCACGAGAAGCTAATGCTTTTTGATATTTTGGCTTTAATCTTGAGTAAAAATGATTGATTTTACTATCAAGGTCTCGGATAAAATTTGGAGCATACCTTGCCAATCGAGTGAACCATTCTTCATAGGTAGCCACTGAGTATTCATCTTGCCTCAATTCCAAGAATTGATTTTCCATCCTAAGTCGAACAGCCTTAGGAAAATACCTCTCAAGAAACATACCTTTGAATTCATCATAGTCGAGAGCATCAATCTCATCAGCGTCCCTGATATTTTTAACCATTGACCACCACTGATCTGCTTCACCCTCCAAACGGTAAATAGCAAGATTAACCTTTTGATTGTCTGAACACCCCATGATATCTAAAATCTTCTCCAGTGCTTTAATCCACCCTTCAGATAGCACAAGGTCAGATGATCCTCTGAATGATGGGGGATGTTGCCTCATGAAATGTTCCACCACTGACTTGTTCCTCTGCGGTTGATCTGGATGATCTCGTGCATGGAAACCATCACCATTTATCACTTGAGTCAACTGCGCCATTACTGTAAAAAACTGTTCAGTTCCAATTCCGACCATCTCAGGATGCTGATTCGAAAGGTTATTTCCTTCTGTATTCCTTCCTAGCACTGCTTCCCTGTTTCCTCTGCGGAAAAAAATTCTGAAAAAACATGTCTTAGATGAAGCAACATGGTAATATTAATATACTATATCACTTCAATTTGACCATAAAAAAAATATTTTTGGATAATCATTTAATAGAATTCTAACTCTTAAAGTTATCTAAAAAGACCTCTGATACCAACTATAAGGCCCCAACCTTAATCCTTACTTAATCATGAGTTATTACAAGATTACACATTGAGGATCTTTTCGGGTTTAGAGTTTTAGAAAATTAGAACATAAAGCTTGCATTACATTCCACATATAAACAAATTGGTTACATAAAGATAGTATTCATATTTCCCATCAATGGAAACATATTTAAAATAAAACATGGATTCATTCTTGACACTTCCTTGACACTATCATCATATAATGTACCTTTCCCTTGACCTGTGAAAAACATTTCAAAAAAACTTAGGATGAGCATAAAAAGCTCAGTAAGGGATATAAAAATATGAAAGGAAACATGGGTACATATATACATAAGAATGAAATCATACTTTACCCATAAAACATAAGCACTTTAACATACCTCATCAAATCATGAATAAATCATAGAAATCATAAGACATAAAGGTAACTTGAGGCATTCATAACATTCTTACGTAGGGAGTAACCCTCTTGGTTCCGTTTGGAATACCCATCACAGTATATTCCCTAAATCGCTTCGGAGAAACCTTAATGTTTCACTCCTTCGTGTTACCCAATGCATTGGAGAGCTATATCGGGCTCACCCGCCCTTAGTCTATCATGAATCCACCCGTCTTCATAATAATTCCCAAGAACCTCAACATAATCATATCACATAAAACATGCATAATGGAAACATAACATTTCCACCTTTCAATCACAAGATATCAATATAACACATTGATATAAAAACATTATGAAAACAATTTTCAATACCAAAATAAAAGAAAAGTAAAACATGGTATTTATTTTTCTTTTAAAAAAAGGTATGGCTTGTAGAGGAAGCCGAAACTCAAATAACGGTCACGGCGTTGGAGAAGTCGTTGTCGCCACATACGTACGACAAAAACATTCCCTTTTGTCATTTAGTAAAACACTTAATATAAAAAAGATTCCTTTTGGATAAACGTAAAAGTAAAAGGGATTTATACACCGTATAAAAGAAGGTTGTGTATAAAACAAAATATGCCTCAATGAAAGGAGATTGAGACGAAGTCCCATACCTCGGGTACGACTTGACTCGGTCGTTCTTTAATCTCCTGAATAATAAACTTGAGTTAATTTCTAGTTGTTTATGAACCTTTTTGAAGTTCATTATTCCTTTTATATCACTTATTTCCATGTCATTAACACTATGTAATTATTTAAGTTAATAACGGTCGTTTTAACGATCATTGGTACTTGAGTCAAAAATAAACCCTTTATAATTACAAGTTGTTCATGTATCAATTATATCCTGAATTATAATAATGATGCATATATAATATATATCTAGTATATACATGCATTTATAATATTACATAATCATTTAGAGGTAATAAATGAATGCACCGTTCATGGAGACGGTAAGCCGTACGTATGCATGAACGCTACTTTCATTTCTATTTCGTATTTTATAGAATGGAATCATAATGATATAAAGGTATAATACAATTACAGTATAATATCATATATAATATCATAGTTCCATCCTTTATACGTCCCACATATGGTATTTAATGAATCAAATCACTTTTAGGGGGCGGTAGTCCGCACTTCCTTAAATGAAGATATCGTGTTTACCCATAATGGGAACCATAAAGGTATACCAAAAATAAAAAATACAGAAGCTTAAGGAAAACATAAACATATTATATATCATATATAAATATTGTGACATCTTAATGGCCACCTTTGAAGGTGCTAAAAGAATGTTGAACAATCATCGTTTCGGGAGGCATAAATTCATCATCCACGGAAACAGTATGTCCATTAACCATTAGTTGTAGGTGTGTGTAAGTGTAGATCGAATCCTTATTATAAAAACATACAAGTATATTGAATATACTGTAGTTTTTACAAAAGAAATGAATAAAAAGAGTTTAGGGGGTTGGAGAAGCAAAATAAAACAAAAGGACTCAATTGAAGACATTACCTTAAAATCAGGTAACTCCCGTTGGTTTGAGCTCAAAGGCTTCCTTGGGAAGACTTATTCCCAATGTGAGGATTCAAGGAGTAATAGAGGGAAGTGGAGAGATAAAATGGGCAGGTTTTGGCCGAGCCAAAGGCTTTGGGAGTGTGGGTAAGGAGGTAGAGGTGGGGGCCTTTTATAAGAGGAGAGGAGGTTCACTCTTGGAAAGTAAAGAAAAGTCACTTTATTTTAAAATGATATTGGGATTTAAGAGGACCCACATTGATATAATTCTAGGAGAAGGTGATAAGTGTTCTAAATCCACTCATCCAATAGGTTTTGGACATGTGTAGGTCTTAGATATTACATTATCTTTCCATTTTATTTAAATCGTTAAATAATGAGGTCATCGCTTTATCATCATGATGTCATAAATAATTTAATTTATTTAATGTCTAAAAATTATAAAAAAATAGTATGATTTAGGAAATATTTTTATCTTTCCAATGAATATTTATAATCAGAAATCTGATCTTTATAACCCCATGTAAAAATTGTTTTAGTAAAACATGTCATGTTTGTGTCATTTTTACTTTAACATTAAAAAAAGTTATTTATTTCATTTCCCAACCAAAGTGGCTCCATGGGGTCCCCAAGTTGACCCATGGATTGTCTTGGTCTGCCATGACACATCCAATGAGGGTAGGACATGTGTCAAGATCATCTAATATTATTAAAACATTATTTTTACCTTAAACAACACTAATTACCACTAATCGTGATTAAGAACTTAAAAGTTACTATTCACCAAAAAATTATTTTAATATCATTGAACCACAATTTACCTCTTAATGAAAACCATGTATGTCGTATTTTTGAAAATAAAATCACAGAAGTGGCAAAGTTTCATTTAAACGAAAAATCAGTTTCATTAACTACCACTTAGTGGTTTCACTATTCATCAAAAATTGGTGTTTTTTCAGAAAGATACCAAAACATCACCCTAAGATATATTTGATATTCAGAATTAAAAAATGATTTCTATTTTAAAAAATTCAAAACATTTAAGTTTCATTAATTAATTTAAAAACTAATTCCCGCTGTCATGACAAATAGCGTGTTTTTATGAAACAATAAGTATCAAAAGATTGACACTAGTTTAAGTCCAATTTCAAAGTGAAATTGATTCCAATGACCACCATTGGATAAAATGGTAAAAATATATTCTAATTTAACTTCAAAACAAATTAAAAATATAATCTAATCATATAAATAAATTTCATTAATAAGAGGTTTTTAATTAAAATACCACATTTTTCACTATTCATAAAAAATGAACTTTATCGGAAAAATACCAAAACTTCACACAAAGTAAATTTTGATGTCCCAATCATAAATAATAAGTTTATTTTGACAAACATAGCTTATAAAATTGTCAAAAGATAGATTTAAAAAGGGTTTTCCCTCAAAAGGCAACAAAACAATCTTTTAAGAATATTAGTGTATTCCATGCATAAGATTGTATTTATTTTCATTTTAAGCCTCTAAAACAATATCTTAATCATTAATAGACATAGATAAAAATATCTATTATTAATTAATTACTTGGGATGTTACAGTATCTCACCCCATTCTATGAAGTATCAATATGTGGTAGGGTAATCCCCTTTTCTAGAGAAACTACACATATGTGGTAATTGTATACCAAACCTTGGGTGATATCCATGAATGAGCATATTTTCCCTCACTATAAGTGTAACCACATAAAATTTCCATATAATATATTCACATAAAAAATATAATAAAGAGAAAATGAGTCTTATCCCTTATTTAATGTTAACAAACATTTATGCGTTCTCAAGCTACTTGTGTCATCAAATAGTGGAGATCTCATCCCATATCATAGGAAATACCATAGTAGATGGGAATGCTGTCCCACAATTGGAACTATCTCACAATTGATTAGGATCTCATTCCATATAATATAAAGAAATAAATTATATGGTAGTATGAATTATATAGTAATCCTTATCACAGAATAATAAATAATTCATTTTGATCATTAAGAAAAACTCTTAAGAATAGTTGGTATAATGCATAACTACAATCCATAACAAGACTAGGTTTCTCCCACCACACAGACAACCATTTTATTACATTTATAATCCATGGTTTAACACACATGTACCTATACTGTTTAAATAATGAGTAACAATAACACCTTATACATGTTTCATATTCCAATATGCCACATTGAAATTAAAAATTCCAATATTGTTAGATCATCAAGATAAAAATTCATCACAACATGTTACCCCTATTTAAAGGTTTGTAAAGGAAAATATTCATGATCCACTACATTTATTTTATTAAAAAGTCACAAAACATTAAAAATATTATTAGAACCTACTAGTTTTTGATGACCTTGGAATCATCAAAATACTCATATATTTCCAATTCGGACTATAGTATAACATTCTCCACCTTAGTATAGAAATAATAAAAATTCATAATATTATAGGCTTAAGAACACATAGGTGGAATGATCCTAATATAAAAAAATCGCAAAAAATAGAATAAACTAATAAGAAATATTAAGGACTACCTACCTCAATGTAGTGGAGTCCCTCTACTATAAGATTGTCAGAAAAGAATGATTTAATAAAGTTTTCATCTAAAATCTAACAAAAAACCCAAATGTGGTCATAATAAAATAGTAATTATTAAAAATGAATAAAATAAAAAAATATTCAATAGAGGATTAATATCCTTATTCACAATGATAAACCAGGAAATGAGTCACACCATTTTAACAAAAAATGTCTAAAATCAAAGCATGAGGCAGAAAAAAAATATAATGGAGCCCCATAGAGGACTTTTAAGTTCTACATAGATAAAATAAATAAAGGGACTCATATATTTATTTTAAAATTTTAGAACAATTTTATTTGAAATATACATATAATTAGTTTATGTCACATTATTGCATGACCACATTGTTCGTGACACAATTACCTACCCATGGGTCATGTTGATACATCCCATGAGTCACAATGTAAGGCCTTAGATTAGTGATATATTATGGTGTGATATCCCCCTTCATGACGCAAGGGGCCTCTTTATAAGAAGACACTAAAATGTTATGACCACCAACTGAAATTTGGTATGGTTCATAAAAAAAGACCATCCTTTCCATGATATGACCAACACCCCGTAGAAACCATTTCACAGTGTAACACATGGGTTATAGGGAGACCTCTTAACAATAGAGAAATTCCTTCTTCAAGCTAGGTTTACTACAAAAACACCAACTCATGGACTCTAAAATATTTTAAAACCATTTAAATACAATTATTTTGGTAAAAAATGATCTTATAGATAATAATACAGATAGTGCTAAACTCGATCACTTGGAGTTACCCTTGTTAGCATTGGTTCCGTATTGTTAGTTTACTATTATTAGATTTGGGACATGTTTCATAATTTATTGTATGTTAAGAATAATACTTTTTCATTCATTTATATTTGGTACAAGAATATGGAAGAGGATATGATAAAAAACCCAAGGAATATATGTTTTACTAGATTTTAGGGATTGATGATCATATTATCATCTTGTGATGAAATATTATGATAATTAAGTGTTGGATCACTTTTATCATCCTATTACTGATCAATCATGCAATATAAGTTAGTGAAATTGTATTTGGATTGATCTATTGAATGTTCACCACATAGATTTTTATATTTGTTTCATTGATTTTATACATATGAAAAATTAATATTGATACTTCAATATGTGTTTGTTAAATAGGTTCCATACTTGTGAGTTTATATAATTTTATACTTATCTAGAGACATTTCATAACATTTCTTAATAAAATGTAATTGGGTATGACAATAAGCTAATTGATGTATTTAATTAACCAAGATATGATTTGTTCTCCCAACTTATGGGTTATGATATCTTGAGAGTAGATTGAGTTTTGACTACGTAATTGTATGAAATTGAAATTTCACTCAGGTATATATAATTTTAAATTTAGGCTAATTATTTATTTTGTACCTAATACATATGCCTAATGAGTTAAAAAAATGTTAATGTGGTGTCAAGGGTTTCATAACATCTTGTAAACATGGTCATTTTGAAAAATAGTCTGTCCATATTTTTTAGTATAAACCATGTGATCTTGGTCATATGGTCACCCATAACAATCTAAGGCCAGACATAAGGGTGAATCAGGGTGCACAGTTTTCCATAATCTTGCACTAGGGGCCTCACACCAATGCAAAAAAACAAGGGACATGTTGTAGATGGTTTTTTCAGGGTGGAAAGGTTGTTTCTCTATTTGTGCTAACTAAACATGTGAAATTGCCCTCTCTACACCAAATGGAACATGGTTGGTGCAGAGTTTGGCCAATGGTGTGACCAAACCATGAGATTCCAGTTGTTTGGTGAAATGAAGAAAATGTTGTTAAATGAAATGCTTGACCTATTCTATCCTACCCTTGGATCAATCCAGAAACAACACCCTCTTTTATCCTCTATGTAACCTCCCTAATCTCCTTTAAATGGAATTGGTATTGATATTTCATTTTGTATCTAACTGTAGAATTGTTTGTATCATGGGATCCAAGTTGGTAAGATATTAATTCATTTTGATCCCTTCTTTCATTCTTATTTTTATTGAATATTCTATTCATTTGCAGGTGTATACCCCTTATTTTCATGAAACTTATTCTTTCTTTAGATCTCCACAAATCTAGGCTAAACTATAGGATGATACTATACGAGGAGATTCGTATGAGTACAAGGTAGGTGTTCTATGAATCACCCTCAAGGTTTTTAATTTTATAAATTCTCCTACGTGCACACAACTTTCATCAGGTGTGACCTATTAAATAAATTTTTCATCGATTATTTTTGTCATAACCATGTTCTTGGAAACATTTTTATTATGTTATCCATCATTGCTGGTTACACCCACAACGACGACCACCCAAATTAGGGTGTTTATATAATTATGCATTTAGTGGTCAGTTAAGCATGATTGCACCAAAATTTAAGTGATATGGGACTTGAACTTGATAAAGGTAATAATTTTAAATAAATGGATGAATTTTATATTCTATTACATGAATACATGTCACTTTACCAGCCTAAGGTATGTTCTTCAACATGGTAAAAAATAAATTGTAATTGGAAAGGGTAATATTTATATCAATTGGCCTAGTTTATAATAAATTTATTACACATGGTGCTCATCCTTAGCTCTCTTTGTCATGTTTATGAATTGTAAAGGATATAACCAAGTAATTAAATATAAAATGATTAAAATGGTTTCATTCCAAGTTAGACTTTCCATACTAGTGAAATAAAAGACTTCCACCAAATGAACTTACCAAACGATATGACTATTACATGGAATATTTAATTAAATGAATTGATTATAAGTTACCTAATGCATATGGACCTTGAAATTATTATATGAATTGTTAGATTTGATCTTGACCTGGATTCAAGAGGAAATTCCACGAGCACTCATGCATGAAATTCCAATTCAGGGATACCAGTTTCCAGGGTTTATAACCACCTTGGAACCTGATCCCTATTTATTAGTGGATGCATTATATGACACCATAACATACCTCCATTTCTATTATATGATTTCATAGATACACTCCTCGGATCTAGCATAACATCAATGAACATGTGGTAACTTGGATACTCCCTTTTTCCCAATCCCTGCTTACCCGTTTTACCTTGGTTGATATCCTTATAATGAAATAGATTTTATTAATGTGGAATGACTTGGGAAATTTCCCTTGGGTTACACTTTTACAACTATATCCCGGATACAATTAATATGGAGTTAGATAGACCCATGAGGTTATGGATTCCTTGGTTATTATCTTAGATCCATTTAATTATTAATAACTTTTTATGATTCCTCGTAACATCTGGGATCCTTAACTACCATGATCATGTTAGGATGTTAGTGCTGGTTATACAACACATGAATTATTTTTATAAACTGATAAATAAATAATTAATTAAAAAGGTGCATGTTCAAAGAGTAGCTGAACGGACCTTGGGTATTTACGTTACTATACTTATTTAATTTTATACATGTATTCATGCATTGCATTTATATTTATATCACAATAAATAGATGTCATAGATGCCATTTGTGGGGTCCTACAATGTTTTATCACAAACCCCATCTATGTTTCATTTTTCACCCAGACAGATTACAGGTATGCAGGTGTTGAAAAAGGGAAGAACATCACATCATGCACCTAATCACATGATTATATTAGGATGTAGTTGGGTGTTATATGATCACACTAGAGATTGGGATGATGAGGCTAGTCTTTCGTACATTTTTTCTACTTTTTTATAGCATGTTTTTAGGCCTTTTATCCATGTTTTTATAGTTTTATAGAGACATGAAATGTATCACTGGATTTTTTCTATGATTATCACTTGACTCATTTTTTATTATTCGGGTGTTCTTATGACATTCCATATATCTATTTATTCGATCTTACTTCGACTATTTATATCTAATTTGATTTATATGCTAGGATATAATATTGTAATGATGGAATCGTGTCCCGACAAACATACCCTAGGTCTTCATTTCTAGTTGAAAACCTCTAGAATTCTGATAGATGGGCTTGAGTCCATGTGGAAAACATGGATTAGGGTACCTTGAGTGGCATTCAGGTCTGAGGTGTCACATTAGGTGAATTTAAATTAAATTATAACTACATGTGATGTAATTATATATAATATTATTAAACATGTGAATGGAGAAAAATAGATAATGTATATGGGATTATAATAATCTAGGTATCATACAAAATATTGGTCTCAAGGATAAATGATACTAGAAAAGTGACATGTGGTGGATTTGATCACATCAACCCCATTAATTATTTGGGTAGAAATTATGTGTTGATAGACACCTTTATTAGTTTATTATATTTAAAGAGATTCACAATCATTTACAACCTCATAATGTTCCCTTGGGGTCTAACATATGACATTGTTAATTGGAATTTTTAAACTATTGTGATTAGTTTATGTATAATTTTTTATGTGTATTATAAACACTAATAGGATTTAGGATTTATTTATTTTGAAATATTTTATTAAATAATTAATGTGTAATCATGATATAAATAATGATTTATTTATTCTATTAATACATAAACATAAAAATTGACAGAACCCAAATTATATTTGGGATTTAGTTTGAGGTAATATATTTCCAAGTCCCATTACAAGAGAATCTTCAAATGAATTGATAATTAATCTATTAAAAACCTTTTTTTGATACATTTAGCTCATATGATGGATAATTAGTGCACCTACCAAGGTTAATTGTGACTTAAGATACTTTTTTATGTCATTTAATGATCTTAATGAGCTTTAAAGGCAAATTATTTCCAATATTAGGTTTGTTTTGGGATTAGATTAATTTGAAAAAAATTTAATACCCCTTTTACTATAAACAAAAAGGTTTAGGGGTGAAGCCGTGATCCCATTCAGATAAATCCATGATAGCATTTTTTAATCTCTAATTTTCCTTATCCAAGAAAGTGTTCCCAAATTTTTTTCATTTGAATGAGTTACATGCTTCTCCTTATCTTATAGGTTCTATAGGGTATTTCTATTTCATTATTTATACTTTACCATTTTAGGATTGAAAAACATCACTTTGATAGGAATATAATCCCACTAAGTTGTTGTTTAAATTTTGTAGTGGAACTGAAGGAGTCCTGAATTTATCAATCCATATTTAGTTTAAAAATTCACAAAAAAATTTAGAGTATACCATTATTTTATTATTTTATTATTCTTTTATAAAAATTTTTATTTACTTTTTATGATTTTGGATAGGTTTCCCTCTAAATTCCATTATGTGATGAGTGTAAGCATCATTATTAATACATACAAGCTATATTAAATACATGATTGATAAAACAAAAATACATCTAATAGATATTAATGTGTTGTATAATAAAATGTTATATTAACACTATGTAATCATCATTTACGATTTTAATGAAATATTGATGTAATGTTTTACACTTGGATCAGTTTTCTTAAGGATAAATCATGGGATCAGTTTTCTTATTAGACCTTTTGTAAAATATCACATATTACATGTTCTAGTTCATAAAATACCTTAAGAATATTTGATCATTACATATTACTAATATTTATATAGTTAAATTTAACTATTATATGTAATATGATTAAATTATTAACAATTATATAAGATATAAACGTGAATTAATAAAATAATTAATATATATATGATTCATTTAGTATTTACATAACGAATACTGTAAAAATACTATGAATATAACCTTATTGTGTATTTATTTGGTACATTTAATGTTAAGGGTGAGAATTAATATACAATATTTTATTAAATAATTAAATGTTAGTTTCTATACAATAATATTCATAGACATTAAAACCTTGATCTTTCAAATAGATGATTTATTCTTACCATATCATCAAGGATATATCTTGTGTTTCGTAAAAAGGATAATATAAATCTTAATGAGTATGTTGGGTGACACTAAACTAGTAAAAAAATCAAATTAGATCCCAGAGGAGTGGTTTTATGTATGTTCATGATATGGCATGGAAAAGATTAAAGTCATCCAAAAATGATGCAGTTTTTCTAGTTATAATTTACAAGAGTTCTTTACCTAAATTTATTTTCTTGAACAGACAAGATTAGTTGAGTTAAGACATGAATAAATATGGATCATGAACCACTAAATATATAATGTTTTGGATTATTATTTTAGTGTTATTATATTCATTAAAAGAACATATTTAACAACAATATACATGATACTTTTAATGATATACATTTTGTTTAAATATTAATGGAATAAAACTAGAAATCAAATTTATCAATGACATTTTTCCTTGGGAAAGAAAAAATTTAATGGTAATAATTTCATTAATTAGTATAATAAATAGATAATTTTTAAAATACAAGAGGTGAAATTATATATAATAGAGAAACCCACACAATTTGATATATTTTACTTTACCTGAATAGAGTGAAAATATTACTATGGAATGCATCAAAAGAATACAAATGGAATAAGATATATTGTTTTATCAACTATGTTTTGAAATCTTCTAATGGAATATTGAGACATAAAAAAATTCAATGTGATTTAATAGTTGAATATGAAATCAATGAATTATAGGGGTAAAAAATATTTTTTATAGGGATTAATTTCATAAACATTGAATCATAGGTATTATCTGCTAGATGCACATAACATATTTATTATAATGTGAAAAATCTCAATTCATAAAATAAATAAATTAATTGGTAATTAGAACTATTATTTTGGAATGAAACATGAGTCTCTAAATTTTTTATTGGTATAGTGAATTTATATCTTCCTAGTGGATTTTGATTATTTTTAGAAGACCATTATCGTTTACCATAGATAAATATAAATTTGATTTTTGGTTTACGGACTATACATGCATTCTATTCATTTGTAATAAATAATAGTTTTTTGTACTATTTATTTGAATTAAATGTGTTATAGATCCATTAACATATTTAATGGAATATATATATTGGATCATGGAAATACTATTTGTAATGAAAATAATTTTTGTTTTGGAAATTTATTATTTGAATTCCACTTAAATTTAGAATTATGGTGTAAGATATATAAATATGAATCATGTCTTATTACACCCTAATGAATGACTGTTATATTAGAGTTATTATGATTCATTTGATGTAAGTAAATATTCTTTTTGAAGTAAAATAACTAAATATAATTATATGGGAAAAGGATAAAGAGATATTGATTTATTATAACTCATATATACTAATGTATGTGTTCATATAAGTAAAGTATCTAAATGTGGATTTCAGTAGTTCATTACTTTTACTAATAAATTTAGTAGGTTTGTTCATGTATTTCTTATATAACTAAAGTATGAATACTTTGAAATGTTTGAAGAGGAAAAATTTTGTTTAAAAAATTGAATTTGAATGGAAATTGAAGAACCGTAATCAAGTTGTTTTAGTGAGGATTTGAGCGATAAATTTAACTACTATCGTAAATTTTATGGTATAGTATCACAATTCACTCCACCAGGTACACAAAAATAAAATTTTGAATTTTAAAGGATAAGATGAACTTTTTTTATATAGATTGGTTTATGATGATTCATGAAGGCATTTTTGTTTACTTTTATATTTATACTCAAGAATCATCCTTACTTACACAAAACCATGATCCACTGATGGATATTAAGATGATACCACGTGATAAGTGGATTAGGAAGGGTTATATTTTTTCATTCATAAATATTTTATGTTTCAAGTAATCAGTTTGATATCTTAACTCAAGTAAATATAAAACCAAACACGATAAATGTAAATATTATGGTTACCTCAAAAACACATTGTCTTATTCAATTTATAATCCATCAAAGAAATAGTGTATATATCTCATCGTGTTTTCTTTATATAAGTGGGATTTATTTCATAAATGAATTAGTGGGTGTAAATTTAAATTGGAGAAATTAAAAAATCAATAATACGATTTTATGCTAGAGGTGGATGAGTTAGAAACATAAAAGGCTTATGGAGAATAAACTGAGTCAGTATACAAAATAACTATATAGGTCTAGCATAATTTTCTTATTAACCCGAGACAATATTAATTTCCCATTTCTACTAAATATGATGTAATTGTCAAAGAATATAATATATAATCTTACCATAAGACCATAATGAGTAATAGAATTGATAAATAATTAAAATAAATGGAATAAAAATAATAATTCATGCACACTATTTAGGTTTGGAACCTGGAAACTCCACCTGACGGGGTAAAAATAATTGGGTGCAAGTGATATTTTCAAAAGTAGTCTGACATGTATGGTAGGGTGATTATCTACAAATACCACATAGTAGATAAAGAGTTTATAAAAATTCATCTTGTTAATTAGGATTAATATTTTCCTGTAATATCTATGATTATATCTATTTGGATTATTTGGGGTATTTCACTATATTATGATTATGATATAAGTCAAATGGACATTAGGTGGAAAATATTTAGAGACAAAATTCCAAGATATATATATTATATAACTAGATGGTTTTGAAGATATAAGAAGTTATTTGTAAAATTATGAGATGCAATAATCTATTTATGGTCTGAAACAAGATTCTTGGAATTGAAATATTCATTTTGATAAATCTATGAAATAGTTTTAATTTATCCAAAGATAATATAAATAATATATATATAAATGAGTTAGTGGGAGCAAGGTTATTTTTCAGATGTTGTATATTTATGAAATAATTCTCCTTGGAAATTAAATTCCAATGATGTAAACCATGAAAAATCAGTTGTGACATTTCCTCTCCATAAAAAATATTAATTAAGAGACATATTATATATGAATATCTATAGAGATATATCTAAAAACATTCTTGGACATGGAAAAAAATAAATACAATAGTTAAGTGTTAATAAGATTTTAAACAGAAAAATATAAAAATGGTTCTATACCAATACTGCATTGTAAATGTATGCCCATGTCACAATGTCCTTTAACTATTAAAGAACATGAATTTATTAGTAGGATTAGATATGCTTCTTCTTTTGGATTAGTCATGCCGAAATTTTTATATAATCATACTTATATATTTTATATATTTTATATGATTAGTAGATATCAATCAAATAATAATTAATGTAATAAAATAGAAATAATGAATATCTTTATGTATTTGTGAATGTTGAATATGAATTATTAGTGTATGTTAGAATAGAAGATATAATTTTAAATTTTTACACTATTTTTAGTCTCTAAAATGAAATTTTTTATTTTAGATCTCAATAGAGATTTGTGTTTTTCTTGATTGACAGAATTTTAGTCAATTAAATTTCTAATAAACTGTCAATTGCTAATTTTACAAATAAAAATTAATATTTCATAATACATGATATGGTTAATGAGTCTATTTTTATAATTATGTTCATTATAGAATAATGATATGTCTGAATCATTATTATTTTAATTAAACTATATTTTGTTAGTAGAGGAGGGGTAATACTTATTAAGAAATGCTGGTTCTACACAATATCAAAAAATATTATTTATTAATTTCATCTCATTCAAGAGATAATTTATATAGGTGACATTAATATGTGACAAGTTCAAAAATAGGATAAAATTTTGACCACTCTAATAAAAACCCTTATGAAATAAAAATTTGAAACCCATGACATTTTCTATGTATTGAATATATGGGTGAGTAAATTTAGTGTTAATGGGATATTTTTTGTTTTTATTTTTTAATGTTATCCAAGTGTTGTTATATTAAGGATATTTTTGTATCTTGTAATTTATGTTAATAGAAGTATTTTATCATTTATTTCGGATTTCTCATAAAATATGTGAGATGTTTTGATAAAACCCCCTAATAAAAATATTTTACTAGGTTATCCAATACTAATGATTATCATACTGAATTGTGATGATATTTTAATATCAGTTTGATTAGGATCATGTATTTGAAGATAAAAATAATTAATAATGATATATAAGTGGGTGAACTTTCATTCAGATTAACTAACTTAATGTAAATCGCTTAGATTGTCATATATGTGTCATTGGTGTTACTCATGTGTGAATTGATTATTGATACAATGAATTAAGGTTTCCAAATAGATTCCTTACTTGTGAGGATTTCTAGGTTGATACATATTTAAATTCATTTGTAAATTTTTATTATTATAAGGTAATGGTAAATGAAACTAATAAAGTGTATGGATTTTATTAGCCAATATATAATGTTTCTCCCCTCATCTTGGGTTCTGATATTTTGTCCCTCAATTGAGTTTATTCATGTGTGTGAATGTACGATACAATATGATTACGTGTCATTAAATTAAAAAATATTTAGTTATGTAAGGAATTAATCAAAAGAGATAATATATCTAGGATTGATATTATCCCAGGATTGTTCCTAATCTCACTATCAAGGGAAAAAGAATTTATATAATTGAAATGTGGTGGATTAGATTAAAAAAAGATCCTTTTTAATTTAGGTAGATGTATTTTTTAGTTAAAAATATTAGTTTATGATTGTAAAAGGGGTTATTTATAATTTATAAAATTTGAAAGTGGAATTTTTGTTTGCACATAAGATATTTTTAATTGGGACTTTGAACTAATGTGATTAGTCCATGTGTTAAAAAATTTATGTTTATATTGTACAAAAATTGGATAATTTTTTAAAATTTAAATTATCTTATTAAATAATAGTTATTTAATTAAATCTTCAAATTGAAATTATGATAAAAATAATCATTTATTTATATTATTAACATAGAAACATGTGGAAATGGAATATAGAAAAGGGGATTTGGGCTATGACTTAATGTAATGGCCTTATAAGGACCATTACATGAGGAAAATTAAGTTCCCTTGTTAAAGGTTCCATTTAATCATAATATTTGATAGTTTTAACTCATTTAAAGGATCATTGATGAACCTATAATGGTTTTGTTGGATCGGATTCACTTTTGAATTCTACATAATGCTCTAAAGGACATTTTGACGTTATTTATTGCAAAAAATTTTGTTCTCTTAAAAATTAAATTTCCTAGAGGTTATTGAATGCCTCTATTACTATAAACATAATGGAAGAGGGGTGTAGTTGTCATCCCATTAAGATATAGAATAAGTGGTTCCATGTATTCTATAGTTTTATTTATCAATTAATTATTTCCATATTTTTCTCATCTGAATGTGTTCACTATATTTTCTTTATAGAATATGTTAACTAGTTTATTTCTATTTCCTTCTTCCATAAATTATATTTAAAGAGTGATTATAATCATTTATATAGGTAGATTATCTCAGAAAGGAATTGGATGTAAAAATTATTGATGGATACAAAAGGATTCATGAATTCCTTAATTCTAGTTTTATCTATACATTCAAAAAAATTAAAAATAAATTTTCATTTTATTGTTTTATTATTATATTTTTGAATTACTTTTTATGAGTTCATATGGGTTTTTATATTATATAAACTATATAAAAAATGTTTTTTAGATCATAGAAAACAAACCCTAGATGACTTAATCAATTACAAAATCATCCAACATTATTTATGAAACAGTTATAAAATTATATTATATTTAAGAATATCAACCATGTGAAATCAATTAGTGTCCAAAAAATAAAAAATGCAACCAAAATCACATCATGAAACTACCAACATACCCATGGTAAGTAACTCCATATCTCACATCCTTACCTATTCGTTTTATTGTTTATCATGGATGTAAACACATTCATATAAGAATATAAATTTATAAAGAATAATTTTGTATAAAATTTGATACATAATATGAATTCAACATGATGATAACAAATATATTTCTTAATAAGTACACTAAATTTGTAAAGACGCAGACCTCAGTACCCCAATGATGGATCCTTACTTTATAACATTAGAATAAATACAATATTCAAATCCCAAAGGGCCGATCAATTTAGTATTCTAGAAGAATAGGATACATACATGATATTATTATTACATTGGGAATCATACGTAATACATAACAAAATAATGTAATTACATCCTTCAAATCATTCAATAATTTCACCTTCATAACTTTGGGAATAAGGACCAAATAAAAGGGTGAGATCAGATTCTTAGTAAGCATTAAATATAATGGAAGATTTCATGAATAAATAATAAATGAAATGAAATCAATATGGAAAGGTATATATATAACTAGAATACATGCAATTTAATAAAAAAATTCATTCATGATACAATAATTTGTAATCATTATGGAAATGTAAAAGATTGTAAATAAATTCCATCTAATCAACAATTTTAGCATAATATGAATTCATGGTTAATATCATAGTGACAATCACTTATAAAATAATGAAAGAAATATGAATGAAATAAATGATTAATAATGTTTATTGGCTGATCTTAGGAATCATGTTACATTTACCTTCAACACCTTTAGAAGGATTGTTTAATCCTTATGGGTAAAAACCCATTTAATTTGGGCAAATTTGTCGTCTCATGCTACTATAGATCCATCGCGAGTCTATATTTTACCAGGATAAACCCATGTATGCATGTAAAAATAATTCCAAAAATATATAAATTATTTATTTATTTAATGAAACAAAATTAATTATTATTAAATAAATAAATTGAGTAAAATATACATATTTTACATTATTTCCCCAGTTATTCTAATAACATTAAAACTAAAAACCATATAAAAATTTGTTATATGGATTAGGTAAAAATTATATAAATGATACAACAAAAACTAATATTTAATGAAATATTTGATGAATAATTATCATAAATAAAAGGGTTAGTATATACACATATAAAGGAAAACGGCACACAACATGAAATATATGGATCAATGAAAAAAATTGATATGAAGTCCATTAATTGGAACATATTATTTATAAAATAAAAAAATAATGTGTATTCACTATCAATAGAAAAATAAGTTTAAATTCCACATAACATAATCAAAAGTAATTTTACATATTTCTATAGCATGACATAATCAATGAAATATAAGTTTAACCTAATGAATGGAAATTTTGTTAAGAAATCCCTTAGCAATTTGTAATTAGTCAAAATGTATGCCCCATAAAATTAATGATCATAAAATGAAATATTTATTACCATGAATATAAATAGGTTCATGATACGATATATAAAAGGTAAATATGTCCACCAAAAACAAGATATAAGGGTTGAATAAATAATATATCTCACAGAAGTAAAAGTGAGCTATGAAAACCCTAACCTTATGTCTGAAAATGTTCAACCCTTATACTTAATGCATTTAATAATAAATTATATAAATTAATTTTTTTATTTATAACCTCTTAAACATATATATATTATTATAATTCTATTCAATCCATTTTCAGCTATTTTGATGAGTTATAAAGTTTAATTTCATTGTTATAAGAGTGTTTGTTTCGTGGTTTCATAATCAGTTCACTTGTGTAAAATTATGGATGTTTTTTTTCAGGTAAGAATAATTATAGAAAAGTGGAATAAACTATTATTGTTATAATTATAGGATTTTAAATGGCCCTATATGTCATTTTTTACATGATGATGATTTAATAGATAAAACAATTATGAAAAATGATTTGTTTATTTTTGCAGTTTTTAAGTCCATCACAAACTAGTACAATTTTTTAGTGTAATGTTTATATACTATTTATAGAACAATAAACAATTTTTAATGTGAATATAATTTATTTCAACCCATAAAATGGTTTTATGACCATCCATTAAGGCAGTAATGAGAAAATAAAACCAATCATCCATGAAGGTAGTGAATTGACAACTCAGGGATCATGTTTTCATATCTACAATTAAAAAGAGAGGAGAAGAGATTTGATGATGTGTATTAAATTCACAAAATAAAATAAAATTATATATATATATATATTACTAGAGTTTCTAGGACACGTTTTACCATATAGGTGAAGAGAGGATATGAATATAAATGAAATTAAAAGAGATAGATGGGAATTTTACCTCTTCAATATCGCCTCCTTGGGAACCTCCTTAAGAAACCTAGATTTGGTATTTTGGTAAGACCAAAAGGTATTTGAAATGGGAAAGAGGATTGGAAATGTATTTTATCATATTTTATATATTATTCATGGGTGATATGTTTTCAGTATAAGGGGTGGTGATAGGTGGTATTTATAGTGGGAGGAGAGGGGTGTTTGTGATTATTTTATTCATTTGTCTATTATTTTAGATCATGATTATAAATAGAATTGATTATCATGACTAATTATACTACATAGTTTAAGTGAGTTAAAAATAATGGTCTTATATATAATATATGACTCAAAATTTCATGTATTTGGCAAAAAAGTTAAATACTGTAAATTACTATATTTTACTATTCAACAAAAAATAAACTATATCAGAAAAATCCCAAATATTTTCCCCAACCAGTTTTTAGTATGTAGATTTTAAAAATAGACAAAATTTTATGAAACTAATTTTATAAATATGTAAAATCTTTCATCTTATTAAAATAGTCATTTATTAAAAAAATATTGATTTTAAAATTATTACTGATTTTATGATTATTTGAAAAATTAATTATGGTATCATAAATTTATATTATAATTATATGGAAAAAATTATTAATTTATGATACTATTTTATGAAAAATAAAACTTATTTTATATCATTATATTAATTGTAAAATTTTAAATAAACAATTAAATTTCACAAAAATGCCAACAATTAATTTATCATTTTTAAATCATTTATTTTCTTATTCCATGAAATAAATATATCATATTTTAATTTATGAAATTCATATATTTTATTAATACTTTCATCATTGTTTTTATTATTTCAATTTCCAGATTATAATTTCAATCGGCCATGTTACTATTCCAACAATCATGTTAATATTTAATAGTATATAATTTTTTATTGAAGATTACTGTTGCATGAAATGTAAGATATCAAATAAATTGAATTAATTTAAGATGATACATACTATAAAATATTGGGGTTATTATATTCTTCCCTCCTTGGATAATTTCTCCTTTATATTTTTCATGAATACTTCCTTTTATAGATATGAGGGTGATTTTCACCATAAAATCCTCAGGCTTCTACGTTTCTTCTTCTATATTATGGGTTTTTTAAAGAACCTTTAACAATATAGTCATCTTATTTTTCAATAATCTATCTCTATTGTCAAAAATCATGATAGAATATTCATAGTATGAAAAATCGTACTCTAGTTATACTTCTTCATAGGTTAGTAAATGTGTTGGGTTTGGCATGTACTTCTTTAATAATGATTCGTGTAACAAATCATGAAATTTGGAGAGACATGGTGGAATTTATAGATGGTAATATAAAAATCCAATTCTTTCTATAATTTTGAATGATCTGGTGTACTTGGGGCTCATATTTTTTTTCATACCAAACTGATTGACTCCCTTTCAAAAAGATACATTCATAAAGTCTTGATCTCCAACTTAAAATTATAAATCTTTTATCTGGTTATCAGCACAACTCTTTTTAATACTTTGAGCTACTTGAATATGAACCTGAATAGTTTTTAACATTTACATTGTTTCTTGAATAAGTTCTGGTCCAAAAGATTTCTTTCACCAAATTCATCCCAGCAAGTTGGATGACATCATCTCTTTACACATAATTCTTCATATAGAACCATATGAATACTTGAATATAAACTAGTATTGAAGAAAAACTCTAAAAAGGTAGATACCGATCCCAAATTCCTATAAAGTCAGGTGAGCATGATCTCAACAAGTATTCCAATGTTTAAACGGTCTTTCTAGACTGTATATCAGTTTGAGGATAATAGGTATTGCTCAAATGAAGCTCTATTTCCAGAGTCTTCTAAAGACACTTCGGAAATTTTGAAGTAAAATGGGGATCTCGATCAGAAAAAAAATAATAGAGGTGTACCATGATGTCATACAAGTTTATTAATATAGAGACTTTATAGGTAGTCAATAGATAAATATTCTATTATAGAAATAAAATGTTTTGATTTTGTAAGATGATCAATAATAACCAATATCACACTACTCCTTCTTAGTGTCCTTGTTAGTATTATGAAAAAATACATCGTAATGCCATCCCACTTACATATAGAAATTGGTATAATTCATATTAATCTTCTAGGATAAAGTCTCTCAGCATCCACTTATTAAAAAAAAAGCATCTCGACACATAGTCATCAATTTCCAACTTTATATTATGCCACCAAAAATATTTCTTCAGATATCTATACATCTTGGTACTACATGGACGTATTTAGAAATTTGAGCTATAAGGATCATATAATAGTTCCATTTTTAGATAAGGTATTTATGGAATGCATAACCTATTTACAAATATTATAATTCCATCCTTATACAAGAAGTATTCCAATCTTCCATCCTTAATGACTTTTATTTTCTTTTGAAAATTCTCATCATCAAATTGATAAATTATTGTCTTTTATGGTAAAGAGGGTTTATAAATTATTAAAAAAAGGAGTGAAGTTTCTTCTTGGTTAACAATTACCATATATATTTACTAAATCTAAGAACATTTGATCTCTATCAATCTTTATCTTGGTCAAAACTCCTTGATATTTACTACTCAATGAATCAGCTCCCTTATTTACATTTCCAAGGTGGTAGTTAATTGAGAAATAATAATATTTTAGTAATTCAATCCATCGTATTTGTCTCATGTTGATTTATTTTCTATGTATATATGGTTTTAAAACTCTTATGATCTATTTATCTCTCTCATTTTCTTCCTAAATATGTTTTCTTTATATCTTTAGATAAAAGATTGAAATTATTAACTCAAGATCATGAGTTGGTTAATTATCATCATGAATATTCAACTACCTTGATCCTTGTGAAATAAATTTTCTATTTTTCATAAGGATACTAACTAGTCTTTTTTAGTACATCATTATATATCCTAAACCCATCATTTTCTGATGATATTGTCGAAATCAATGCATTGAATAATATTCACTTCAATTCTTCAAAAAATTCTGCACATTATTTTGTCTCATTGAACATAAACCTGTTACATGTGATCTTGGTTAATAGGCTTTCCAATCAAGAAAAATTAGGAATGAAATGCATATAGTAACATGCTAAACCAATAAAACTACTTACCATGGTTATGTTCATTGGTGTATTCCATTCTTGGCATGCCTTTATCATCACACAATCAACTGAGATTCCATCCTTTGTGACAATATTGTCAAAAAAAGAAATTTCATAAAGCCATAATTCTTACATAGAATATTTATTATATAACTCTTTCATTATGAGAGTCACAATAATGATCCATAATTTATTCTCAGCGTCTTTATAGATTTTATAAAATATTATAATTTGAACATTGGATACTACAACAAAATTTTCATGATATTCCATAAATACATGGTTCATTAGATCCATGAAAAACAATGGTTATATTATGTGTATTAACATTAAATAAACCTGAAATAGTGGAAATAAAATAAAATATAATCATAATTCATTTTACAAATAACCATAACATGGCATAATTAATGAAATATAAGTTTTTCCCAATGAATGAAAATTGAGTTATGAAACCCCTTATCACTTTGTAATTAGTCAAACAGTATGACCAATAAATTAATGATCATAAAATAAAACATTGAATACCATGAAGGTAAATATATTCATGAAATTATATATTAATGGTTATAATATACACTACACACAATAAATAGGGGTTAAAGAAGTAACATATCTCATAGAAGTAATAGTGGGATGAGAAAACCCTTACCTAATGTTTAAAAGCATTATGCACTATTAATTAATGTCATGGATAATAAAATTAGATTAATTAAATAATTAATTCATAAAATATTAAAGAGATATTTTATTTATTATAATTTTATTATGTTTATTTATTTTAATTTTGATGAGTTATAATGTATAATTTCAGTCTTCTAGGATCATTCATTTCGTGGTTTCATGATTGGTTTTCTTGTGTGTAATTATGGATTTTGTTTTAAAATTAGAATAATTCTCTATAAGTGGAATGAAATATTATTAATACACATCCATAATTTCAAATGGTACCCTATACCATTTTTTTACATGAAGATGATTAATTAGATAAAAAGATAATGAAAAATGATTAGTTTATTTTGGTAGTTTTTGTGACCATCATGAATGATTATAATTTTATATAAAATTTTATTTATATACTAGTATTAGAACACCAAATAAGATTTAATAAACATATTATAATCTTATTTGACCAAAAATGTATTAATGACCATCCTTGAAGAAGATAACAGAAACTGAATAGTCATCATCCATGGAATGAGTGGATCAATACCTCATAGATGATGTTTTCATTTATAAAATTGAAAGGAGATGATAAGAGAAATTATGATTGATATTAAAATAACACAATAATGTTCTTGTACTTATAACATAATGAAGTAACCATTCAACTTTGGATATAATAGGTGAGGATGGTATAAGAAAGTAATATTCAAAAGCATTTTAGAATATAAGAGAATATCAAGTCACAACCATGATTCAATGAGAAATTATATTAATCATTCCTATGTTCATTTTCATCGATCATTCTTCAAAAACTTTTAGTTAATCATCTATCTTTGATATTACACACACAAAAGTTACATGACCTCACTCCCTTGAGAAAATAGTGAATATAGTATTTCATAATAAATTTCACCAATGAAAAATCAATTATCCCCTACTAAATTATTTAATCTCAGAAAATTAATTCTATGAAAAATAAAACATTAAATCCATACATTAATTTCCATTAATGTTTCCATTCAAAAAAATTATTGAAAAATATTATGTCCCACCAAACTAGACTACTCAATTGGTTTTTGGACTATGTATTTCTACTTGGCCTTAAGCATACCTCCATATATATCAGAGGTCGTAGACAGGTAGAGAGGGTCTAGGGTGTTACTGTAGGGAAGAAATATCATAATATTAGTGTTGAAAAAGTGGGAAAAAATAAAAATCATCCATAATGAATAAATTGCAATAAATATAATGCGTATAATAAAACACGTAATGTCTAATGAAATTTTGAAACATGATTTCATATTGAAACATTTCCACAGTAATGTAAAAAAACTATGTAATGACCTACATCATAAAAAGTTGTGAAATTTTGAGGAAGCTTAATTTTTTTCATAGTGTAGGGCAATTTTCGTAAATTGAGATAGAAATTTAGAATATAAGTGTTTTCACATCTATATAAATTTTTTTGGGATGTGGAACAAGGTACGATTGGCGGTCTAGGTTGTCAAGTGGTTGTTGGGGGGTGACCCAATAGAAAACATTTTACTCTAAGCTATGAACCATAGAGTAACACCAACATCCACATCATTGTGGTATCTTTCTATGAATAGACATGAAATATCTAGAAGGTTTTCTCGATGGAAGTCCATCTAAGGAAATGTCCATGTCATAACCTATGTGTTGCATTTTGGAGGCCCCCTAGGAGGTAGGGCTGATCAAGGTCAGTTACACCATCACCTTGAGTTCCATGATACAATGTGTATTGGTCAATAAAATTTACGCCATATATTTGGGGAAATTCCATATAGCCTTTCTCCATACCACACCCCATGGGGTTATACCACATGGCACCCCAAGTGTGGTGTGTTGGCGATGTGGACCCTATAACCATCCCCCAAAGTGATTCAATCATGGTTTTTCACGGAGACATATGTCATTTACTTGGGTTCTTATTATGAAACTCCTCAGGATTCTCCTACTTCATGTACATGAAATATTAAAGAACATCCATGTTGGGATTTCTACCTCCCTCTCTTATCATCGTTCTTTCTCACATGAATCCATTTTTTTTGGTTTTACTGGATTCAAGATTCAAGGATTAGTTTTCACCAAATTTTTGTGAAATCACCACTCTTAATGGGGATTATGTGTGTTCCTTATATAGGAAAATAAGAAAGGTGACAATCAAGACATTTTTTAACATTTTTGTTAAGGTATGGTTGTTCCATAAGACTGGATAACACCGCATTTTTAAGGTTTTAGTGATTTAAGGTTTCCCAGTGAGTTTTTCATTTGTTATTCGATGTTTCTTTATTACTAATTTATTTCCAAATTAATTAAATGATTAATATTGATGTGATAGTGGCTCATAAACTTACATTATGTCAGTTTGAGTATATGATCGATTCATGGTTCATCATTTGAGGTATGTGGACTTTATATTTCTGGGAATCATGGTAATTTGTTGAATTTATATTCATTTTTTTATCATTCTGGTTATATTAAAAGATATTTCATTACTAGTGTGATCTCTCCATAATTTGGAAAATAATTTCATAGATATAATAATGAAAATATTGCCGGACATGTGCTAATATTAATATTAATTTCACTAATCCTAAGATGTTAATTTGATAAAATCATTCTTGTATTTGAGAAAAATAATGTTCATATTATTTTATTTATAATTTAATTTTTTGGCTATAAAATTTCAATTGTTGGGATTAATTCAATTTACCATGATAATGGAGAAAAAATAATCTTAAAATGATTGTTTTATTAATATCATAGAATTTATATCGAATAAATTAAATTTAAATAATTTATATGATTAATATAATAATATTTTCAAACACCTAAATAAATATATTAACATTAATTTAATTGGAAATAAATACAAAATAATATTTTGAACCCATAATAGTAAATTTTTATTTTTTATACTAAAACAATTTTTCTATAGATTATAAATTCTTATTTAATTATTCATTTTACAATATCTTAAAATTAAATCAGATGAAATTTATTTTAAATTTATATCTAATACACCAAAATTTGGTTATAATGGTTATCTTATATATTTTTTATGAATTTAATTACTAAAAAAACAATTAATAGGTAAATTGTTTAATATAAATGTTTAAATGTATATTAGGGAAAGACCTTAAACAACATAATAGTTTTTTAAAATGAATGGTAGGGATGATAATAGACTATAATAACGTTTCCAGTACACTTTCTATATTTTTTTAACCTTTTAGCCATGAATAGTGAAATTATATAAGTGAAATATAAAGGGAGTTTCCAAAACAACCCTTCTCTTCCCTTATAAAAGGATAATACTTCCACCCATCACAATATACAATTTGAATTCAAAATAATCCTCTAAAATAAACCCTTTTTATACATATAACCCTATATAACAAATATAATCCTTTATTAATTCACAGTTACCTCATGCCCTACAATTTAAGGGGAACATAGATGAATAAATTAAGTCTCCAATAGATCTCCTATATCCATCTAATATTTTTCTGTTTAATATTATTCTTATAATTATCTTAATATGACTACAAAATCCACAAAGCTACATTAGTTTTTTATTACTACCATTAATTGATGATATTAATGGTGGAAATCAAGAATATATATTAAATATCACAAATAATTATGATTATAAATGTTCAATTTCATATCCACCTTGAACCCTCTCACACAGTGAGGAACAAAAATTCCAATTGTGAGTATGTGAATGTTTTCTTCTCAACGATGAAACATTTTCCTTTTTTAATATATTTTCTATTATATTATATAAACATATTTTATTTAGAGCAAATTTTAAAAAATTCATAGTAATATAATTATGATTCTGTTATAAAGATATTATGTCAAAAAAGATGCCTCTTTAACCACACTCTCCAATCATGTTAAAGTGTGTTAATATTTGGGTTAGTTTAACCACTTATGTGAAAAATTATATAAAAATCAATGATGAATGGATTTGGGAACATGAAAAATAATATTGTTGAAATATATTATAAAAAATATTATAATTAAATGGTTCTATAAATATTACATTATATATTTTTGTTATTATTAAAGTAACATTTTTGGTCCCTAAAATCACTAAAGTATACTATTGACAATTTAGTTTTCTCAAAATTCAAAAAAACAAAATGGAATGGAATAAAAACATTGTATATCAATATATGTAATACATTATATAATATTAAAGTATATATCAATAATTAAACATTTATAAAATTATTGATGAAGAAATAAAAATTATTAAACATGCATAAAAGTGTTAAAGTTATTAATCCATGATGATCATTATATGATATATCTTATCAATGTAATCAAGATAAGAAATTACAATAAGGATTATAAATGGTTAATCTTTATGATTATTTTTACATAATAGGATATTAATTTAGGAATTTTTTTATAGGAGGATAGTGTTTCAACATCTATTAAAAGAAATAAGGAAAGGGTTTTCGTCTCAGTTTCCTATAATTGAGACATGTTTATATTATACAGAATGTTCACATTTTTGTGGTGCACTTACTACCCTACTATAATTTTTATATCATGATTATCTTGTATTTGATGATATTAATTTTTAAATTTCATGTTAACTTTTCAAAGTGGGTTTGGATAAATGTTTCCAAATAGGTATGAGTTTGTTGTCTCATGTTCACATTTAATTAAACTTGATTTCATGTTTCATGCCTATTTTTATTTGAGCTGATTTACCTATAACCCTATTAGATTCTTATACGATAAATAACATTTATTTAGTTATATTTTATGTTCCATTTTATTTTATCTCTATATTTTTTGTTTTATTCATATAATACTATTATCATAAGGGTATCTTGGCCTCAAATTTGTATCTATAGATGAATGTTTATGTTATTTTCCTTGTTTTCTTTTCAAGAGTCTAAATTAATTCCTATATCCATTTTTATCTTGATCCTCATATATTTATTGATATAAAATGTGTTATTTTATATTATACCTATCACGGGGTGTTTTATTTACAAGTTAAAATGGGTTTAAGGAGTTCTCATGACTTAATTCTCTTCTTGGGGTCATAATAACCCATCATTGTGTTTTATCTTTATTGATATATCTATTATTACTCATGATTACTTTAGGATGTATTTATATTTTTTCTAGGAATATAATTTTTCATACTTTATTTGTTCTCATCGTGGATTTTAATGCTTTATTAACGTTCAATTTTCATAAGAATAATTCCAAATACATTTAATATACTTTTTCTACTGTGTTCATATTTTTACTTGCCACCAATGTTATCCCTTCTACATTGGGAAATCATTTTTTTATCTCTTAAGAACATTTTATTCACTACCTTACATTTTAACATAATGGTTTCTTTACCCTTTTAAATATGTAGTTTTCGAATACTATTATTTAAGAATTGTCAATTGTTTTTACTATATTTTAAAAATAAAATGTTTTATCACCTACTCCATATCTTCTTTTGATAAATTTGTTTTATTTTTTAGGTTTCCTTTATTAAATGTTTTTTTAAATGTAATAGTGTTCCAATTATTTTCAACTCCATTTTTGAAAACTTTAAATCATTTTCATGTCTTAATTATTTAAGATTTTTTGAAGAGTAAATGTTCTTTAGGTATTTTTACCTATCATTTTTAATCCATCATATACATTCATTGATATATTTTTTATATCTCTTAATAATAAGTTTTTGAAAATTATTCCATATTAATACTCAAAAATGTCTTTATAAAATTAACATACACATTATATTTTATAAAAAATGATTTAAATAGGATTTGGAAATATTTTGGATTTTATTTTGAATTTCTCCTCAGTGTTTTTTCTTCCATGAATTAATGTTTAGATCATACTATATATATTATTATGTTATAAATGGTTTTGGGAAATGATGATTGATTTTAAGTGTCTCTCTTATGGATGAATGATGATGGATGAGGTATTATATCTCCCTATAGTTCATTAGTTTTGACTTATATCTAATTAGTTAGTCAAATATGGACATAATGATTTTCTTCATTTAGGCATGGGTCTGATAGGTTTTCTCACATTTTTAGTGATGGATATAATTATTTTTTTCAAATAGGTGGGGGAATAATGGGTTTTCACACAAAGGTTTCTGTATGATTATGGTTGTTCCACATGTTAGTGTTTTTATCAAGTAATGATACATTTATTTGTTCTTATTAATTTATTTCATGTTTCATTAATCATTTCATTTCTAGGGAATTCCATTTTTCATGATTATGTCTGTTAATGTATTAAAAACCTTTATATCAGGTACCAAAGTATTATGATTTATATTTTTTTTCTTCATTTATGATCCTTTTATTACTGTATGTTTCTGTAAAATGATTTATTATTTTCATCTATGGTCTTTGGGTCATGTATTATGATATTAATGTATCTATAAGGTTATCTTCCATTTTTATGATCTATTACTCTATGATATGTTTTTTGATTAAAATAAATTTGAGCTCACCCCTTTATTATGTTTATAATCCCTATATTATGAATATGATTATAACATGTGATTTATCTTTGAAAGGGTCTAGCAGAGCAATATAATGGGAAAAAATTTCATTTTTTATAAAATAATATGTTTGTACATATATTATTTAAGATACTAAGTCCTTTTATCATTGGATTATGTGACAATTTTTATATGTGTTATTTTAAATTTTGAGACTCATGTGACATTTATATAATTTTTATCATGGTTGACATGATGTTAGTTGTAATTTTCTTGGAGAACTATACATTTCATGTCAACTTGATGGGTTGGTTTGGATGGATGTGACATGATTATTAAGGATTGAGTTGGTTTTAGGATGGGATTTAATTGAGGGACAAGGTTTAGGTGCCTATTATCCATGTGATAAGTTGGTGAGTTGTGGAACAGGTTTCAACCCTTGTTTTATTATTCTTGCATGTGCTGAATTTAAGATTATGTGAGGTGGTAAACCCACTAGGGAGATGGATTATGTGCCATGAACATTCCTTAAGTGTCAAGGATTAGTTTATAATAGGGGGATTTACCATGAAATATTTAAATGGGGTTATAAAATGAATTATGTGATAGGGTTTGACTATGATGATATGTGAGATACATACTACTTGACCAACCACGAATGATAATGTATTGGGTCAGAACATGGACATCAGACCATACCATCTTACTTCAAGTAGCTGGTCAAGGTCTTGGACAATTATTGACATGAGTCTTTAGGTATGGTCTAGGATATGTGACACAACATGACTCCCTACCTTGAATATCTATGTATTTTTGATATATGGATTACTCTTACATAGATTATTTTGGTATGTATTTGGGTTTTGGTTTGAGGTAACTTCTTCTGTTTAGTATAATGCTGAATATAGTAGGATCAGGTGTTTTGGTGGTATAGTTAGCACTATGTGACCCAACATTTTTGTATGAATGTAGATTTCATGTAATATTTCATGTTGAGTGTATTAAATAATCTATACCATATGACTTAATTTTATTGCATGACAACCCACTTGATCATAATAACCCATATAATATTTTAGGTGATTGTGAATCCTACAATATATTTAGACTCATCCACTACCATCATGCATGTATTGAGTGTCAATGTTTGTTCCCATGACTAACTATTTTCTCCATGGGAACTAGAACTTCTTAGAGATGTACATGTGATGTAGGTCCAACATGTTATAGACTCTGTGGATTTGAAGGAAAATTTATGTATGTTTGGGTACTGGTCAATGCACTTTATTTTGGTTATTCTGTAACATATACTATCATGTGGGAGTATTATTTATATGTTATTCCTATTTAACATTTTATTTGATTCAACTACACTATTTTGGTAGATTCATGCTATATACACTTTCACTATATTTTTTTTGTATTTAGAATGACCCTGGGGATACTTCTTTTACATATTCATGTTTTGGGACTTCCTTAATATTAAAGAGTCATACTGAATTTTTAGTTTCTTTACGATTTAACCCGATGCTTTATTTTAGAGGTAATATCCCCCTCATAATTGTGTTAGGTCCTCTCCATTAGTCGGAAACCTCCATAATTTGGGGAATAACACTTAGGATTAAGGGAAAATCCTTCATGGATGTAATTTGAGAGATATGATATCAAGAATTACTGATGGTATCAGATACTATTTTGAGATGTGGTAGTGTAGCAATGTTATTATGAATCAGGTGGTAGACATATCACATTACTAAATAGAATGACATTATTTGAATCCCAAGTTTCTAGGGGACACCTAGTTTTAGGAATAGGAATTCTAAGATATGTGAGGTGATTTATTTGATTGAGAATATCAATGTTTCTTGGATGATACTGTAGGTAAGTTAGAGGGATACTTTTGGAGGTAGTGATTTGTTTATACCTCATGATAGATGCATGCAGAAGGCATGATACACGTTCTTATGGGTTTTTTGACATACTATATTCTTAATATCCCTTATTAATTGGATAAAATATTTATTTAATATTTTTTTTAAAATATATTATAACTGGTTATTAGATTATTATACATTTTGGGGTGTGTTTAGTTGATTTTGATTGTGTTTTTTCACCTCAATAGGGAAATCAATTTCTGGATGTCATGTTTTTGAGAAAAAATTATTTTAATAAGGAAACATGGTTCCCATAATTAAACAAAGGAGGTGGAATTATGTGTGAATAATTGGGTTTTATAAATTTGTTTTTAATTTAATAAGATTACAGAACCAATAATTTTGAAGTGAATTTAAGTTTTGTGATTTTTAAAAATATGAGAAGATTTTTTTTTGAAAATTGATTTCAAAATGTTATTGAGATCACAATTAGTTTTTGTAAAAAAGACTATCCAGATTTGGAATCCTAGAAGTTTTGTTTTTAAGTGAAAATCCATGAATTACAAGATATTTTTTGGTAGCACAATTTTGTTTTGGGATCATGTAAAATGAATTTAGTAGGGTTTTGATGATAAGAAACCAGTAATTGTGGAAACCAGAAAAAATGGGACTTTAGTGTGTCATCCAAGAGTGACTCGAATGATTGAATTGTATTCTTGGATGATGCACTATGTTTTTTCAAATCAATATGTGTGGTTAGAAGATGTGAACATGATTTGTTTTTATGTTGGGAAAATAAACTGGTACCTATGTAAACATAGTTTTTTTTTATTTTCGATGGTTGATTGGGGTGACATGGGTACTGGATTGTGTTTTTGGAAGTTATTTTATGGTTCTTTTAAGGGATGCTATTTTAAAAGGATTCTATGATATATTTTTTGCATTATTATTGATTAAACAAATGATTTTTTGTTAGTTTTGTATTTATTACTACTTGATGGGTGTTTTTTGTTGGTGATTCCTATGGTGGGGATCACCATTAGTTTTTACCATTAGTATTTTGTGGATTACCATAATTATTTGGATGAAACATTTATTGAAACTCTAATTTTTATTTATATTAGTGTGCATCCAAGCATCGTTGTGGTGTTTGGTGTTTCTGGTTAGTACTCGAGTATGATGATGGTGGTTGTATCCATTCTTTATATTCAGTAATAAAAGGGAAATGGGAGATAGAGACATGGTGTTGGTTGAAATAAAAGATTATAATTATACTCTTACAGTGCATAGTATCTTAACATTAATGATTGTTAAGTCCATTTTGTCAAAGGGGTTATATGTGTGGTGAAATTGGTCGGTGGACGATCCATAGTACAACCTAAGAGATACACCAAGGAGGCCCTTAGAGGCTGACCTTCATAATTTTGGATGGGTATAGCCAGAAGGGATACACTGTAGAGTAACCTTGCTATGAATGTCTACACTATATCTTAGGGATTCTTCCATTGAGGGCCATTTGGAGGAAATGAACTTAGGGTTCTATACCAAAGAGGGATGCACTATATATTCTTCATCCATGACTTATCTAGTGGCATGAGGAGTTCCCTTGTACCAGAACCGGTGGGGTTACTCTACTGAGAATTATAGGAATGGGGAATTTTCACCATGGTCTATATAGAAATGCCACAAAGGGCCCTAAAATCATTTTTAGCGGTCCCTTGGTCTTTTCTTGGGGTTCTAAAAAGGAACCACTTTAGGCTTTTCCTACTTCAGCCCTGTGAATGTGGGGGGAAGATTCCCCTATGGTTATCTCCCCCCTCCCATGGTGATAATTTGTTCTAAGTGGTTTATGAACATTTTACTGCTTTGATTTGAGGAAATATCCCTCCATCTATTTCCTTTATTCCATCTATCATGTCTCATCTAATTTTTGGTTGCGCCAGATAGTGATTTATGGAAATGATTTTACCAGTGCATGGTGAAATCATCTATCATTATGTGGATTTTAAATGATTATTATAGAGGATGTCCTAAATAAAGTAAAAAAAACATCCATTCATCATTTTACTTACGTTACTGGTGTGTGTTTGGAGTGGATCACACCCATTTGCATATTGTTTCAGCACTCTAAGGTTTCCCAATTAATTTGGAATAGGTAATGTCAAGTTTTTTTTATTTATTGACTTATTTATTAATTTAATAGTGATTATTGATGAGATAAGTGCTCATATATTGGTAGGAGGTCAGTACAAGGGTGTAATGGATTTACGAATTTTTTGTTGAGATATGTGGTCTTAAAATTTCAACGTCATTTGATATTTTGAGTATTTTTTGTTCTTATGTGATAATTATTGTCATATTTATAAAAAATTAAATACTTGTGTGATGTATATATAAATTAGGATGGACTTGAATTAAAATGTTGTAAATAGGTACATCCTAGATTTCTAAATGGTTTTATGTTTTCAACCTAGTAGAATTCTTATTAGTGTCCATTTTTTTAAATTTTTTGTTGGTATTAGTAGTTTTTATAGAACATTATATTTAAAATTTTGAAATTTTAAATTTAAAATGGGAATATTTTTAAAAAATAAATTAAATCAAATTAGGTGATTTCAAGAATGGTTTTTGAAAGTGTATTTCAAAATAGAAATGGGTTTTCTAAAAAACATTTTGATCAGAAATTGACCAAAGGCATATCATGGGTAAGATGATTCAAATTGAAATTTATAATGGTTTAAAAAACGAACTATACTTAGTTTTAGTAGAATCAATATGGGATTTATTAAGATGGATTTCATCTATTTGAGATTATGTGGGAGATATCATATATTCTGAATCTTGTGTGATTATTGTGCTTCTTGTCTAGGATTTCCTAGTGTGTACTTATTGCATAATGATTTAATTTTTTTGATGTTCACCTATAATTAATAATTTTTTTTAAAAAGGAACTGGTTGGAATATATGAATATGAAAAACACATAATATATTTAGATGGGTTTTGGGATGGGGTTTAGGTGTGGGGATAGGTGCAACTGACTATGGGACCATGGGTTGAGTTAGAGAGTTATAAGATGTGAACATGCCCTATTTGTTATTTAAGGCATCTATAGAAACACCAAAAACATCATCAATATACTCTAGTTCAAACCATCCTATTGTTCATAAGCATATGGGGTAGGAACTGTCACCACACACTCATCTCAGTTATCCTAAGGGTATTATAGTATCCCAAGGTTCTATAATATCATACTCGGGTGAAAAATTCCTAAAAAAACGCTTATTAATACCCAAGGGATCTAAGGAAACTATTATAAATCAAATTATGTTATATAATTCATTTTTATTAACTCATGGTTATAGGTGTCTTATTGTTCCATCCTTTCAAAATGAGGATAATAATTCATAGAATATAACATATCCTTGCTCATGGGGTCAAAGGTCACATATAACATGGTCCTATATGTTTATTAGTTTTATATAACATATTCCCTTTATAGGGTTCATGTATATCATTGAATAGTTTTTTAATAAATCCCATGACCACCAGTGACAGAGGGATCAAGATAGTTCACAAGTGTTCATAATGGCCCCTAACACGTTAACCAATTCTAGGATTTTTAAAAATAATAATCTAAATGTCTTCTCAATTATGTTCAGTGGAGAGAAAAAATATTAAAATTTTTATTTCAAAAATGGATGACTAAAGGGGTATATTTGATGGATCAACAAAAAATACCATATTATTTACTATATAGGATAGCTCAGTGAATCTCTTCTAAGATTTTTCACACTCATACCAACACCCATGTACCAATCTGAAATCATGATGTAAAACATTATTAATTTTAAATAATTACAATTAATTTTAATATATTAATTAAATGGTCATAATTACCTAAAATCAACATAGAGACCCCACTACTTAAAGAATGACCAAACATACTCAGAAGCTTAATGTAATACTCCAAAAATCATTATAGGAAAATGAGATAATTATCATATCTAGGAAGATAATCAATTTCATCCAATTTAAAAATAAATAAATTCATTGGCCTACAAACCTTTAATGAATCAGTGAACACAATTTTCCAATCATTGAAACATGATGGGATATAACCATTGAATGAAAAAGATACATCAAAATGAGGAAATTCCACCATGATCTAATGGAATAATTTCAAACATCCTAATCCAGGTCGAAATAAATTTTTAGTGAAAAGGGATAAAGAATCCAAAAATAAATAATTGATTCAAAATTTTATAATTGCCTCATGTTTTCTCTTTTAGAAAAAGAAATTTTTTCTTACAATAAATACTAGAGAGACCCCCTTAGAATTGAATGGGGTGATAATGATTTAAAAACCCATGATCACACTTCCATATAAAATTATAAAAACTCTATTTATTTTTAGTTATTTATTTTTTGAAAATATATTATTATTGATTTAATTTTGATAAACTAAACATACTATATCTAGTGAACTTAATTAATTTTTGGGAATACCCATCAACTAAACCTCCACCTCATAGTAAAAATATCTCTAAAATTTCTCCAATATTTTTTTACTAACATCCTATGTCCTAAATTTTTAGCATCTCATTCTCGGGCCCCCTCTATAACTATTGGAAAACTTATAACTTTCTTTCCCTCTATGTTTCACCAAACACTAGAGAACTCCCTCATTTTAGAAGTCCTACTCAAGAATGTTAATCTTATTAGAAAACTAAATAAGATTTATTTTATTAATAAATAAGAGTTAGTAAATTAACCAAAACTAAAAGGTTCACCACTTTTGATAATCCTCCATAACCAATGTTTCCAACCTCTAAAATATCAACCATCAAAATTTCCATGAGTCAATCTTAAGGTGAACCCTAATACAAGACTCAACATCCAGTGAAACGACCTACGGTTAACTTAGTTATACTAATTATCCCGTTTAGAAACCTCATTATATAAGTGTTATTAGGGGGAGCATGTAAAGGTTATTTACTTAATAGTGACTCACTTACGGGTCTTCCAAATCCACTTATCTCATGTTTGGAGTTTGTAAAAGTTAAGAAAATCTTGTCACAAAAAAATTGATTTATATCTTTACAACTAACTAATAGAAAACACACATAGGGGACTTTATTCGATAGATACAAGTACATATTATAGATAAATGAGAAGATTTAATTTCTAAAGAACACTAGGTTAATGTTCTTCTAAATGCATGGATACAAAAATGTTCTAATTTTTTGGTGAATTTCATCATTAGTTTCACCCAACAGAAGTATATTCACTCTCATACACCATAATTCAGAGAAATAATTGAATACCCATGTCTAGAACTCTCTATACATCCACCTTAAGACCCAAATTATAGTAACTTAATCTTTAAACCTATAAAATACAATAGTTTTTTCTAAAAACCCACAGTATTAACTATTGATAACTATGAAATTCTTGAAATACATTTCACCCGAAAAAAATTATTCCAAAATATAAAAGTAACTAGGAGAAGATGATCAAAGCACTTCAAATCCTTCCAAACCAATTCCTAAGACCCTCTGAGCTCAAAGACCAACTATATCCTTGTACAAACATCCAAAATGGTTCTCCGACCATTTTAAATTATAGAATCACTAAATCAGCTTGTTGAAACTCATTATATATTATAAATAATCTATAACAACCAATTTGAGTATACCCAACACATTTTGATATATTTCTAACAAATCTGGCACACCCATCATCTCTTTGATGTACCTTTACCAATTGCTAATACATTTCTTAGTTGAAATAAATACCCCTAAGAACCAGATCCATAAGTTGAACCTAAATAAACTTCTATAAGACCAATCTAGATATTTTAAATCTCCTAGATTCTTGATATGAATCCCATATCTCAAATAGATCCGACTTATTATGACCAAAAATTCCAAATTCCACTAAAATTGAAAACCCATAAAGGAGTGGGATGTTTTAACCAATCCACCATAACACTTCTTATACATGAGATGTTTTATAATTCCATTCTTCATCAACCTTAATATATCTCAATTTTTAATTCACAATAAACGCACTGCATTATATCCTGGAACATCAAATGATCTTCCACTCAATAAATATAAACACAACGTAAACTACGAATGAAAATATAATCCACCCAATTTACTCTAACAATAATATCAAGATGAGACTTATTGATAAATTTTATCCAAATATACAATATAGTCATAAAATATATCATGACACATATTATAGAACTAGAAATAGTAAGGATTTCCACATATAAGAAAATTACAAGTCATAATGATCCCCATAATAGTAATTTGAATATCCTTTTCTATGTTTCTGAACATGTTTTTTAATTTTTTTAACATATATTAATGTGAATGTTGTTTTATCTTATGAAAATAAATAGTTTTTGGTGTTGTTAAGAAATTTTTGTTATGAAATACTGAATGAGGAAAATAAAGTTTCTTTAACCATGTTCAGAAAATTTCTTTATGTTAGGAAATTGTGTGTTGATCGTTAAGTTCATAACATCATGAAGAAAATATTCATCGAAGTTTAATTTTTACAAAGTATAAAGTTTTACATTATTACTAGATAGACATGGGAAATTGATGATAGATTGAGGTAGGAAATAATTCCATGTTTTTGACTTTTTTTTGCATTTGTACAAAGTAGAAAAATTATAAAGGGGCTGAAATAAAAGGTTTGAGAAGTAAATGTTCATGCATGAGTACAAAGTTTATTTTGACGTTATTAATGGACATGTAGTTAAAATTTGAATTTTTAAGAGTTAAAAAGTTAAATCTATATGCTATGAAATGATATAAGTGAGGAAATAATGGAGGATACTACTAACAAATGACTTTCATATTGAGTCCATTGGATTACGATCCATCAAATCGAGTTTTCATTATAATAGGGTTTTCTACTCCTTGTAATGAATGTTTTTATAGATCATTTGGAATATCATCAAAAGGGTATAAAGATCAATTTAATGAAGGTGTATAGGTTTTATCATATAAAAATGACCAGTATGGTCATCAAACATATAATTCCATGAAGAAGGACCACACCAATATTGTTATCTAAGATCTATATGATGTTAGAATAAATATTGGGTGTCCAGATAAAGAAATGATATTTCATTAAAAAAATCAATCTAGACAAATAAATTTGAGTTCATTGGTTAGAGGAATCATATGAAGAGTACTTGGTTAAGATGAACTCAGTTTATTAGACCATTTCAATTGGTTATGGAATATTATATAGAGTTTAAGTACTAGCTGGACTAAATTTCACCATTCATAGAAAAATCAAATTTATTAGAAATATAATTCTCTGTATAGAATCAAACAAAGATTTAAACTTCAACGAATTTATATGATTGAATTAGAAAATATCTCATGTATTATATATGTAAAGTTCATTATATATAAGAACAATTCACTAGGTATATTTTTTTATGGAAGTTATTAGAAAAACATATACTAAAAAATTACTAATAATATTTAAATAAGAATTATAAATACAATAATGATGATGAATCTTGACGACATATTTAATGTTTTTTTATCAAGACAAGATAAGGATTATCAAGGAATTATTCTATCTTAGATTAATTAAGTACCTTCATTAAAGATCTATAATTGTGTAGAGGTGTCCTAATCAAGTTGTGAGGAGTGGGATATTTCAGAATTCTAAATGTGGTTGAGTGGGAAAATATTTTGAGTTCCCATTTTTTTATCCTAGGGGAATTACTATATATAGTGCCAAAAGTAAAATCATTGGTGTGTGATTACCATTAAAATATGTGAGAAGTGTGGTGTTAATTTCATTTCAAGAAGTTTGGGTTTGATATCAAGGGAACACTTGGTAAAGGAGGAAGTAAAATGTATATAGGTTTTGAGAGGTGAAGTAACAAATAATGAATCTAGTCGTATGCATCAAATTGAGTTGTATCATATAGATTTACAATATATATTAAGAGTGGAAATGTTATTTCAAAGAAAAGATCATAGTTTATAGGAATAGAATATTGAGGTGCTTCAAAAAGAGTTATACAAGATAAAGGTAGAGTGCACCAGATTGGGAAAATTGGACAGATGATTTCTGGATAAATTTTTGGTGAACTACAACCAATTTATGTCAATTTATTTGGATCAAATGGTAAATATTTTCCATAACTAATGGGTTTAAATATAATTTCCTATTGGGATAAAATATTATTTTGAAATGAGTTGTATTAAATTTTATTCAATCTATATTATATTATATTTCCCTGGATTGATGGGAGTCACCATGGGAAGGATGTAGTCACCAATATCGAGGGAACACCTCATAAATATTGTGTTATCTACAATATATTTCTATGATTTCATAAAAAGTGTGGTTGAGTTTTATAACTTTTAAAAGGGTAAAAACTCCAACAATATAATGGGGTTAATTATTTATATTGAATAAATTGTAAAATATCACCACGAATTCAACCCCACGTTTTTTGTGGTTCTCACAAATCAGGAAAAAAATTTGTGTAAGGGAATCGTAGTTCACTCGATAATATACTTACATTTTTTTATTATAGATAATCTTAACTCAATCATTAATATATTTATTCCTACAATCAATTGAAAAAATTATAACAGTTTAAAAAATATAAAGATACTATATCTTCTTTCTCTTGGCATGGAGTAATTTTCAAATCTTCAATGGTGTTTGATCCCATTAATAGATATTGTATTATGATATTTTATATAAAAAACTTCATGTTTTATGGGAAATCTAAAAATACTAATCTTATGGTTTTTTAGATAATAATTATATGAAAATAATGGGTCTCATGTGAGATAAATAAAATTTTGGGAAAACATAAATGTATCTATGACTAAAATATAGATTTAAAGGAAGTAAATATACAAATATATTGAATAAAATACAAAGATATCAAAATATAATATGATTAATCTATTAATGAGTACTTAACCAAAGAAAATGAATTAGGTAGAAATATATGAGTATTTAGAGATTTCAGGGATGAATCAACCATTGTTATGAATCTCATGAGAAACGTTCTAGATTGGTATGATCATAAAATCTATAAATTAGAAAATAAAGTTGTTTAACTCTTGATTAATTGCATATAATTCATGTTTTTTATTAGATAATGAAAGATACACCATTTAAAAAGAATAAAAATAGAAAAATTTGTTTTTAATCATTAAATAATATAAATTTCCATGAACATGAAAAAGTACTAGTTATACTTAGTGAATTTAAATATATGAAATTTTATTTTGAAGAAAATAAATGAATCATGTTTCTTATCTCTAAAAAAGAAAAAAAACTTAAAGTAATATATAATGAAAAACTCCCACTTAAATGATTTGAGTGTGAGGGAATTGTGATTTTCTCTATGAATTACCCTAAAAATAATGTTGTAGAATAGGAATATTATTTTGATGTATAATTTTAGGGGAGTAAGTGAAGAAAAATCATCAAATATGTTTATAAATTCACTATAAGTATAAAAACGTTCACTAAAAAGAACAGAAGAAGTATATTGAGTACGAATATAATGAAAAAAATTGATCTAATGCTGAAAATATAAATATGTTCATATCATTATTTTATATTTTTGACATAAAACAAGAAAACTCAAACATCAATGAAGGAAAAGGTGAAGAAATATTAAAATAATATCAATTGAGATGTGATCCTTTATCATGTCTTGATAAAAACATAAAAATAAATAAGGAAATTAGAATTTTGAAAAACGTAAGTGAGATAAATAATGTTGGAAGGTAATAACTCCTTAAAAATTATATGTGTGCATTGATGAGATTATGAACATAAAAATGAAAATTACAAAATAAGGAAAGACTATGGTTGATATTGGTAATAAATTTGCATGATTTTTTTAAAACCTAATATATTTTCCTAAGGTTGAAATGACTCTAAAGAAGATAAGAGAAAATATCAATAAGGATTTAGTGGTAAATGATTAAAAATATCAATTTTTTTATAAATCTAATTTTATCTATCATGTAAAATCTACAACCATAAAAAATTAAAGTACGTATGACTATATAAACCATGAAGGTGTCAAAAATAATTTCAGGAAACCATGGAATAATAAGGGATTTGAGAAACAAATCACATATACAAAATATGGAAAAAAGACCAAATAAAATGGTTCCTTTATTCCTGGTGAATGTAGCTACTCTAGGTTTTTTCAAACATAAAAAACTCACAAAAAGTTAATATCATTTTTCTACATAAGATCAAGGTTTGTGGGGTATTATTATTGTTGTTGTATATATATCCACGCATAATATAATTTTTCTCAACCTGTTTATCCCTTAGAATAGACATGAAGTAATTGGTGGATATAATTGATGAAAATAGAGTAACATTATTATGTAAAAAGAAGAGATAAAATATAAGTTATTATTTATGAGAATGTTTCACAATAAAAACCAATTTAATTATCTGGAGTATTTTTAGAAGGTGTGGTCAGCCATGTCACTATGATGGATAATATATGTCATTAGTATTAGGAAGAGTTTCACATTATATCATGTAAAAGAAAGTTGAAATGATGAAAATCATGGAAATTTCTTTTTTATGTTGATCTGTCTCAAAAATATTTAAAGGGGAATAATCCTAGGATTATTGGTTATTTTGATCCTCATATATGATAGGTGAAATAAATATATATAAATATACATAAGAACATAAAGGATGAGTAGTTACTTTCATAAACAATAATTTCTTAAACATTAGAGGTATAATAATTATTATGATTGAAATTCAACAAATAAAATCGAAGTAAGTTTTATTTAATGATGGTCTTAACCATAACTTACTATATATATTCAAAAATTGAGATTATGTTAAGGAATTTATCATTAAAAAATATTATTGTATAATGATAAGTTTTAAATATATAAAATCATTCACTAATCGACAAATAATCCCCAAAAATATACAATAGGATAGAGATTTTTTTAAGCCATGTTGCGCAGGTCTTGAGGATGAAAATAAGCTATATCAATGAATAATTTTATGTATTTTCCAGAAAATAATTAGAAAATGTTATAAGAATGATTAAATAAGAAAAATAACACAACTAAAGATAAAAGTTAATTGTTTTTGTATAACATCCCTAAAAGGACTGATTTTTATTAGAAGACATAAGAAATTTAAAATTAAATCTATTTGATATATTGATAAATTAACCTCTGATATTTGTGTGTTATTTAGACAACAATAAAAAAAGGTGATTTGTAATTTTATAGTTTCATTGATGACTTCACTCTAATGAACAACATAATATTTATGAAACATAAATCAGAGGCTATATATATCTTTATAAGTTTTAAAAGGTATTTTGAGAAATAAATGAATGTATATATATTGAAGTTGAAAATAGATAAGGGAATGGAATAAAAAGTAATTTTTTGAGACCTAAAAGATGAAACACAGAATCAAATAATAAAAAAAGGCTCCCCACACCTTCCATCAAAATGGATTAGTGAATTGAAAAAAATTATTAGTAAAAATAGAAAGAAGTATTCTTACTAGATACAATCTTTATAAATAATTTTATGGAGAAGAAGTAAGTACTGTTGTTACTATACAAAATAGATGTTTGTTGCAACCAGAATAAAAAATGACTTCATATGAGATTTGGTATAATAAAAACATAGTGTTGAAATAATTTAATTTTTTAAGGATTCCTATATTTTAAAGATTAAAAACCCTAATATCATAAATTTTGATTGAAATGATGAATACAGAGTTTTTGTGGGATATTCATCCAATCAATGAAGTCACATATTTTAGTATAAAAAACTACGGAATTAGGTTGATTCATTTGATGTGAATGTTATTGAAAATAAAAAATACTTGAAAAAAGTTGTTTAAGATTATAAAGAAGAAGTATCATTGGATAGATTGATATCATATAATAGAGAAAATAAAAGGGATAATGATAATGTTTCTAAATGTGTACTTTAGTATTTTGGAAAATATTGTGATGAATAATGTGAGATGAGAAGAAAACATATAATGTTTCATTCATTACAAATATATGTTGAATCTTATAACATTATTGAAAATTAGAAATCTCCATTTCTAATTTAATAGAAAATGAGAATAGAAAATAAAAAATCACTTATCTTAATAGTGTAACCATAATCATTTTCATATGTGGTGGAACATAAATACCAGATAAATGAAATAAATGATGATTTATATAAAATTAGGAAATATGGAACTTTAGTTATTATTCCATGAAGTGAAGGAAATAATGTTATAATAAAAAAGTTGATATTCTGAAAAAATCTCAACACACATGGATAAATTTATTAAAATAAACTATTCTTTTTTTTAAAAGGTTATTCATAAGTGGAAGATGTTAATTTTGAAGAAACTTTTTCCCATGTTCTAATAATTGAAACGAATATAATTTTATTTTATGTTCCTTCACATATTTGTAATGAACTCTACCAGATAGATTTTATGTCAAAATTCCTAAATAAAGAAATTTAAGAAAGAGTTTATATGAAGAAACCTAGTGGGTTTTTACTTGATAAATACATATAGATGTTATTTAAACTGATGATAGGTTTGTACGGGTTGAAACATGCTCCTCAGAAATAGTACTATAAAAATTATAGTTTTCTAAAGCCTTTGATCTTTTATAATAGAAAATTTGATAGCAACATGTTTATTAAGGAAACAAGAATAGGTTCATTTATTATCATTGTTTACACTAATAACATAATATCTTCAATTGACATGGATAAAATATGCGAAGAATTTTACAAACCAATTAATACTAATTTTGAAATGTTATAATGAGAGAGATAAATTAATTTTTGGGAATAAATTTTTTTAAAAAGGATAGATATATGTTTTCATCTCAAGAAAAACATTTTAAGTAGTTTCATAATTTTTTTGGCGTGATTTATTCTGAGGAGGTTTGTAATCCTATCTTGGTTCTCATGAATATGGGTAAAGATAAAGCTGGGAAAAGTGTGAGTCTAAAAAAATTATTAAATTGGATATGGAGGTTACCCCAACTCACTACTTTAACATCATACATTGTATATTTTGTAACATTATGTTAAAAATATCTGATTAATCAATTGGAGTCACACTTTTTTGAAGCTAAAATAATTCATAGGTATGGAATTAGAACATAAAATTATGGGATGATGTATAAGTGATGTATTTTTTTATCTTTATGGGGTTTATTGATGTTTATTAAGATAGATATCATAATCATATAAAATTAACATTGGAATGAAATTTTTTATTTATATAAATTTTTGTAGTTTAGCATCATAAAAACAATGTTTTGTTACTCTGAGAAAAATAGATGTAGAATATATCACTATCACCTAACATTGTATAAAAATATTGTGTAAAAAATTTCACCTTTAAGATTTGAGAGTAAATGTTTTTAAACCATTAATATTTTTTTGTGATAATCACTATTTCATTGTTCTTTCCAAACCTCCTTTACAACATTTTACAAATAAAAATATTTATATTATGTATCATTTTATAATATTGATAGTCATTGGGGGAGATGCCATTGTTTAGTATATTTCAATAATGTATCAAATTTATATTTTTTCACCATATCTACACAAGGGGTAATATTCGAGTAATTGAGGATATAGAATTATGTTTGGATTCTATAAATATCTTTATAAATTTATTATGCAAGTTCCCCCACCTTTCATAAAATTATTTTTCTAATTTAGGAGAGTATGTACATCATTTTATGAAAAAGTAAAACAATTTATTTTATGAATTTGAAAATTTTGTTATCATAAAATGTGGGAGAAGAGATTAATAGGTGGGGGAAGAGGTTAATCTTATCATTGATATAAAATTATTTTTCACTGAGGTATGTAATTTCATAAAGGACATTGTTTTACCATTCATTTTATTTTTTCAGGACATTATCTATGAGAAAGTGTTTGGTTTGATAACAAATTGATACAAGATTAGGAAAAATGTTAACTTTTATGTGAATGTTGCAATGAAAATCATAGGGGGGTATTAGAGATACTTTGGGATTTTTTTGTAACATATTTTTTTATTTGTTTATATATTTCATTATGAGTTTTTTAATCTCTGGTATGAAATATTAGCTAAATATGTGAAGAAATTTTTTCTACGAAATAATGAATGAGGATAAAATGGTTTTCTCAACCGTGTTAAGAAACTTTTATTAAGTTAGATGATGATGAGATGATTTTAAAGTTGATAGCATTGTTAATAAAATCATGATCCATGGTTAGTTTATACAGAGGTCGAATTCATACATTTCTTTCAATTAAAATAAAAATATTTCAAGAGGACCTAGGAAGGAAATAAGTCCCTTTTTATAACTTTGTAAACATTTTATCAATGTTAAATAAGTACAAAAGGTGTGTAGTATATTGTTTGGGAAGTTAAAATTAAAGAAGTAATAAAATTATTTTTCTAAATTTCTAAATTAAAATGGGGTAAAAATTTGAATGTGAAAGTGAAAAAAAGTTAAATTTGTAAACTACCAAGAATTTAGATTTTTGAAATCATCTAGGAATCTACGAACTTAAGGATATCAGATCAACTCAATCATATTTATATCCAATCGATCATGTTTTACTTAATAGTGTATTTTCTGATCTATGTGAACAAGTGTTCATCTAGATCATTATGAATACAATTGAATAAACTGGTACATAGATTGATCAAATATTGTTTTATATGTTTTACCATATGGACATGATCAATGATTTCATCAAAAAAACTATTCCATAATGATTCATCATAATGAGTTTTATTATTCAATACCTATATGAAGTTGGAGAAGACATTGGGCGGCTAGATGGGTCAATATCATTTCATATTTTAAATCATGATCGACAATCAAATGTGATTTTATTGATTAGAATAAGAATACAAAGAGAACTAGGTAAAGAAGTGATGATTTCATCAAACTTATTCAATTGTTAAAGAAAAATTGTTGAGCGGTGATGAACTGATGAGAAAAAATTTCATCGGTTTGAGAAAATTAATATGAATTAGATAGAGAAGGCTATGAAATGAATTAGAAATTGAATCTAATTTTATTGTATTTAAGGGATTTATATATTGTAGGTCACCGGTTGAATATATATCGAGTTCACTAGATAGAAGATCTATGTACCATTTGGAGTTTTCTTAAAAATATTGTTAAGAAAAAACATTTCAGACAAATTACTGTGAGGATTTTCATAAACATTATAAGGATCACAATCGTTATGATGTGAAGTTATTCATTTGAAATTTATTATCTATTAGAGATAAGTATTTTCAAAGAACTTAGTAGGTGGTGAATTTTTAATAAAATTGAAAGAAAATTATAGAATTATGGAGATGAATCTCAAATATTTTTTGATGAATGTGAGATTTCATATTTTTGAGTTTATACAGAGTGGAAAAATATTTTGAGTTCTGATATTTTTCTAACTGGGTAACACCTGTATGATAAGGTGAATGTGTATTATAGTTGTGTGATAACTATTCATATGTGAAAGATGATAGTTGATTATGTTTTTGAGTTGGGTGAGTTTCTAATAAAGTAAAAAATTTGTTGAGGAGGAAGTAAAATGGACAAAGGTGTAGAGGGAGAAAGTACCATACATAGATTATTGTCAGAGGAATCAAACTGAGTCATACAAGATAGAGTCTGAGGTGTAGTTTTTTGTTTACTAATTAGAGAATAGATCATAGGCACAATGTTTGAAGGGGACTCAAATAGACTTATACACGAAAAAGGTAGAGTTTATCAAAGGGACTCTTACAAGATAGATAGAATTTGATGTGTCATTTCAGAGATAATGTTTTGTGAGATATTTAAAAATTTTATCATTATTTTTTGTATTAAAAGATAAGAAATCCTTTCAACTGATGAGAGTTAATACAACATTATAGTAGAAGATAGAATAAGCCTAGTAAGATCCATATCAAATTGTATCCAGCTCATATTATAGTGATTTTTGTGGACTCCTGAGAGTAACCATTATTAGGATGTAGTGACCCAAACTAGGGGAGAACCTTGACAATATGATGTTCTCTTCTTTACTTTACTAACATTATATATAAAGTGAGGATGATTTTTATGAATTTGTATTGGATTAAAACACTAACAAGATACATTGGTTAATTTCAATATGTTTATAGATTTTAAAATATCAACTTTGATTCAATCCCTGTTGTCATTGGTTATTACCTTCCAGGAGTATTAGAATATCCTTCCAAAAGAAAACTACTATCAGTTCCTCGGCATGCTTGGTGTAATTTTCAAATGACTTCACTAACTTTGATTACAATATACTGATTATAAAGTTCTATCTAGAAACTTTAAAAATAATATTTATATGAACCAATACACCATCACACAACCTGATCCTATAGCCCCAATTAATGATGGAATAAAAAATCATCCAAGAACCCAAAATGAGGCCCATTCCAATCACCAAATGTAATTCCATTACTAGATCCCCAACCCTTAAAACCAATTATCATGACCTCATATCGAGTACTGGTGCATCACTATTCCATAATCAAAGAAATTGTTCACAATCAAAACAAATTACTTATATCTAATCCAATCATCATAGGTGTATGCTTCAATTAAAAATGATCACAGGACTCGAGTCACATTCCCATGATTCGTGCATCATGAAGGCTAGAATTACATGGTTAAACAAAAATCTATGAACATTATTGAAATGAATCTCATATATCTACTAGAATACTTAGTTTTCTCTCTAGTTAATCATGTTATCTCACTCATTCAATGGATAAACACACGATCAACCACCAGATGGGAATCATTCAAAAATGAGAATTATAGTCTCATTCTCTACCTATCCGAGACCTAACCATCTAGTATCACGACGAAGAATCTCATTGGTATCTTCAACTGAAATCACAATGGACATGCATCCCATTAATAAAAACCTTCAAATTTTTTCTTGATACAAAAAAACTAAATTTATGACATCACAAAGCTCCAGGCCGTTATATGCTTATAGCACAAGTTCTCGTAGGGCTTCCCATGCACATATCACATATTCAATGATTTTACATATGCTCCCATATCTAATGAATTATAAATTATGTGATAACCCCTTTATTAAGATACACTCATCAATATCACATCTCAATTGAAATATAAAGTTCCCTACTACTGGGTAGCATCACATGACTCACCAATAACCTAAGACTATAAAAATTGGTACTCACTTCTCCTGCCATTCCCATAAACCACTCCTCACATAATCCTGATCTTAAAAGGTAAATATCTCATCCCATTTAAACATCTCAAGGAATATAACATATTGAAACCCCAACTACAAGGTTCCTATATATATTGACAGATATTATGTATCACCTTGAAAGTCACAAACCTATAAGGGCATTGACCCACACTAGATATATACATATCAAACAATCCCTTCAAGGACCTCAATCTTATAAATGTTAATATAGAAAAACCACCCTATGATGATCCATGTAAAGTATTCCATAGTAATATTTTTTTATTAAGTAAAATTAAAGAAATAATCTCTTTAAAAAAATTACTATATATTCTTTTGTGGATATATTCGGTTAGGAAACCTATATTCTTTTGCAGAACATGTATCAAAACTAACCACAAGCTATTTATCATCATGGAATCAAATGACTATACAAAGCAGCTATAGGAAACTATACATAACTTATAGGAGCACTACTACAAATATGGGTTTATCTAGTGCTAAAAATTATCCGTGCTATCTAAAATCTATGATTAAGGAACCTTTAACAGTGTAAGAAAAAGTGTTGATAGGGGGCTTTATCAATTTAAAAATAAGCGACGATAAGGTTTCTCTTTATTAGTTCTAAAAAATAAGGGACAATGGACACAATTTATCAGAAAAATTATAAAATCACTATGAAAATACCCCCTTTATCAATACTCCTAAAAAATAGATAATAAAGTCCCTGCTTTTTAAGCACTTTTTTAGCATTAATAAAGACTCCCCTTTATCAGTGATTTTTTTCTAGCACTGATCAATATGTCCCTTCCTCAGCACTTTTTTTAGTTCTGATAAATGATATATATCATAATAAAATTATATGATAGAAAAAATATATATTAATATATTAATATATTCATTTTGATATGATTATGATATATATTTTTAAAATATGTTTTAGATAAGTCCAAATATCCATTTACACTTAATATATATTATATTTAGGGAAAATGATTTATAAAATATTTAAAATATATGATTAATTAAGAATTTTCTAATTTTTATCTATTAATAGTCAATTAAAACCAATTTCATTATATTAAAATTAAATGAATTAATAAAAAGTCTAAGACACGTTGAAAAATTGAATGGAGCATCAAACAACCATAAATTTTTATTTTGGTGTTTGTTTGATCTCTTCACATATCAATTTGAATTTAGTGTAAAGATATATGGCAAAGTGTCCAGGGGTATCCCTCCTCACATCTTTCAAGGAAAAGTCCAAAAAGACCTCAAAAACTGAGTTTTTAGTCGTGGTATCCTAATTTTTTAACATTTGATAGAATTTCATCCTTGTTTAAGGGGGTATTACAATCTTGTTTCAGTGGAGACAAAATATCATCCCATGTATTACATTCATATTAATATTTTAGTTTTTAAATTTTATTATTTTTCTTAATTTATTTTCTGTTATAATTAAATATATTCATGTTTTTCTATATTTACTAATACCAAATCAATTGTATAAATAAATTTTTGGTGCTGAAATTCATTCCAGAGGTTGGCCAAGAATGGACGAGATAGTTTAGGTTAACATTTGACCCTTACCAAGCACAGAAATCACCAAAGGTACCTATTTTATAAAGCTCCATCACCATACCCCTTATCCCCACAAATGATGCAAATCAGTGACTCTGATAAGCTATGAACGACCTCTATGAAGTAGTGACATAAGCCTCCACGAGTCTGATGGCTTCACCTCCAATCCTGATGTAGAACTTTACTTCATGTAATTTTTCATTGAAATGAAATCCCATGTGCTTATAAATAGGGGATTCACCCCTAACCATATTTACCCTAACCTTTGGCCTTCAAAGCTACCATTTCATGTAACACCCTTTTATCTGTAATCATGTCAAAACATGCATCAGCCAAGGTATTTGAGCATCATGAACCAGATTTTCCATCTTTAACATTTCCCTATTATTCATGTTGTTACCCCCTTTGTGAATCCCCCTGGTCATCATAGTGTTAAGAGTTCCTTTTGGGTACTTTGTGCTTCGCAAAGCATTCAGCCTTCATGAAGCACCCTCCAGAAATATGAAGACTCCATTCCTCAGTAGGGTCTCCATACTTCCTGAAGCATCTCACTTCATGAAGACAACTTTTTCCATTCTTCATGAAGTATCCTCTGTCACAAAGGTCCCCTTCTTCGTAATGCATCAGATCATTACGAATACCCCCTTAATGAGGCCTCCTACTTCATGAACCCCTCTCACATAAAACCCTCCAGGCTCATACAAAGTGATTTTAGGGTCCCCCAATTAGTGTTTCATGTTTTGTTTCCTTTCTTTATTCTTCATTTCATTTCCATTATGAAAAATTATAATTCTTCACATAACCACACTACTGTGAGACCCTCAATTAACTACTTCTCCACTCTGTTGATTTCTGGAATTACTCAGGCCTTCCATTTCGTAAGTGTGGGTTGAAACAACTTATGTAATTCCAAGGCATGAAGAGTGAGTCCCCATCATCCAAGCCACGGGATGTTAAACTGCCATGTACCCACATCCCCATCACATGATGTTAATCTATGAGTCACCGCATGCGTGGAAGGCCTGAGAGGAATCGAAGGAGAATGAGAATCAGAGCTCTCATCCTTCTCTTTCTGTTTTTAATTTTCCACCATATGTTCCTAGGGAATTCTCCACATAATCCCTGACACCCACATTGATAGTTTTATCCCACTATAATTGTCATGGACCCATATTTTGCTCATAAATCCGACATCCTCTTTAGGATTCCCTCCCAGCGTAAGTCCCAATATGCACCATCCCCTATGGACACACCTTTCACAAGATGATCTTCATGTATGCTGCTACCTATTTCATCTCACAATGAGCATGGATCAAGTGGGATTAGGGTGAAATAGTGAACATGAAATCTTATTTGGGTTGCTAACCATATGTAATCCCCATGCCCCTCATCCCGCATGACGTTAAACTGTATTCCTTCTCGAACTACATGAACTTTGATACATGCCTCTAATGCGGGGTATGTTGGAAGAATCTCTGAGGTTCACACCCCTTATCCCCTAATACAAGTATTCTGGGTGTTTCGCATCGGTTCACCTTCATCCAGAATTATGTTTAACTGTATTCCATCATTTCAAACTATATGGGTTTTGAAACATTTTAGGTTCGTTGGAATCATTCTTGTTGTCCAATATCATCCAATAGTAAATTATGGTTCTCCCTCTTAGGAATGTACCATTTTGATGTGATACATTTCCTTTTTTGATGTATTTCCCAGGTATTCCTACCTAAGGTGTTCTGGGCCATCAATCTTGTCTTCTAACCTTGAATAATCTCTACACACCTTTTATACTCTCGAAACAAGAGATTCCCTCTTGTGATGGGTTTCTAACCATGCTTAATCCCTATCATGTCTTCGGGTCGTTGTACTTTGTGTACACCCTATGTCCATTCCCTACTTATGAACTATGTGGAATTTGATTGCAGACGATAGAGATACATAGAAATCTTCTATGAGGCTCAATCCCATCACCCAGTTCTCATCACAACCTTCCCTTCAAGACTTTTATGACTCTAGAAGATCATACCCCATCCTAGAGGTTCCATTTTATTTTGGTCCGCATCCATGTACCCATTCTCACAAGTCACCTCTTAAAGTGATTCATCACTCCATAACTATTCAATGTGGACTATTATCCCCACCTATCATAGGGGTACATAATAAACCTTTCATGGTTGAGTTCCAACCCCATCTTAGTCACATTAGTTCCACTCTATTCGTCTCATCATCAAATCATCCACCACCCATCTTGATTCTTACCCATGTCGCTACATCCGGGGGGGGGGGGGTAATGCCATTCATATGGGATGCTAACCATGTTTATGCCCTAAATCATCAAATAAACAAATTTTTTTTGATCCATATATTTTTTTCAAGGTACATAGGAAGCCTCCCAATGGTTCAATCCCGGCCAATGGTAATCCTTGGTTTCCCCTTTATCAGGACCCACCTCCTTTGATCCTCCCCTTTTTTGTGTTCCGATCAGACTTCATGGAATGAAACCTTCTATTTGTTGGATACAACATATAGGGTTTATCCCCATGGAAGTTTTGAACCATTCAATCAGTAAATTTTCTAGTTGCTCCTTCCTAGGGATGTGCCTATCGAATCCACTCTCATTAGTGTTCTGATAAGTCTGGTCCATCATCAATAGATTCTAAAATCATGGAATACCCTATGTAAAACATGGTAAGATGGGGAAAAAATCTATGAAATACCACTAGATTATGATTCCCCATATTATATGTGGGATTAATTGGGATTACATGCCCTCAAGAAGCCCTATAATAATGAAGAATTCAGGTGTAAAAAGGATCCAGCATCCAAAAATTCCAACATTTCCCAACATGACTTCATCCCTAACTAAGGTTTGATTCCATCACACAACCATTTGTAAATTCCTGAATGAATTTGCCTAATTAACTGGTTTACACAAAGATATTACATAGGGAATGGTTTCACAAACAATGTATTATATTATGAAGGATACCCACACTAAGAAATGAGTTCTGAGGAAGAATTCATGGAAGGAGATAATGACATCCCATAATCCCATTTCAATCAAGTATAAGACAAAAATAAAGGGGTGTCGAATGATTCTTTCAATTAGAAATATGGAATGTAGGTTATAACACATAGAAAAGAGAACATCAAACGCGCTTCAACGGCATGCCCCGACGAATGAAACATAAACAAAAATGGTGAACAAAATGAGATTATTTCCTCTTTAAACTATAGAAATTTATATCATTTGGTAAATCAATATATAATCATGACCATGAATCGATCCATTTGGCACCATGTCCCACCATGAAAATAGTGGATCAGGTGTGAACTCACCCGAATTTGGGGTAATTAATCATTGGGCATTCTTGTCTGTGAAATTCTTATTGTTGATATTTTTAACCCTCCACAAAAGACTAAAAGGCATTGGAGAATTGGGAACTTCTTTACTACTATATATGCTAATAGTTGATTCTTCCTACATTGCAAGACCCAAGCTACAAGAACACATTCCACTCCCACTAACTGAAATAGGGGAATGTGTAGTGTTGATGCAAACATCATATATAGCTCCACCTCCACCATGACCAAATCCATAACCACGGCTATCGATGTTCCATGCCCTATCTTAACCTCAAATTTTACACATAAGAGGGTGATTGATACTCATATTTGATGATATAAAAAAGAAGTGGTCATCAAAATGAGGGATATGGATCTCTAAGATCTAGATGCTATTTTTCCTCACTATCACACCCCAATGGACACACATAGAGTCTCTTCTCCCAAATATGACGTTCAACCATTCCGAGAGCCTTTCCCTGGAATGATCCCATGATTTAAACCCCTATGCTGATGAGGTAAGGGATGTTTGTGTCAAAATGACATCAGATTTCACTGACATGAATCTAAGGAGGGATCCCACCAGGGCATGTCAGCACATCCATTATGTATTTTAGGCAATGTAACAAGTGGTATCTACCCCACCATTGTTGGCCCCAAGTTGGCTAACCTGACGTCAAGGTCTGGTGTAGGTTCAAGAGGATGACCATCTAGGGGCGTCGTCTTCTATAAACTCAATGGACCATACCCCCACAAAAACATTCCATCACCTCCCTATTATTATAGATAAAGGGTTCCCTTATTATCTATGGGATTGAGACCCCTACCACTCTTCCATTCATCAGATGAGTTGTAGTCATCACGGTAAAACCCATGACATCGAGATCTAGTATGAAGGTTCTCCCCACCCCATCATCAGTTCTAGAAGAGGTCATCCCCATCTTGTTGATTTCCTGTATAGTGATCTTCCCCATGCCCTTAATCCCAGGTATAGAGATTTTCCCAAAATTTCATGTTATCCATGTAATGTTCCTCCTTTTACCACCATTGATAACTGGTGCGAAGGAATTTATAGTGACATAGGTGGCCATCATAAAGGTCCTCCCCATATTCCTACCAGCTCTGAAGGAGGCCCTCCCTGATCCATAACTGAAAACCACAAAGGTCCTCCCAGCATTTCCCTTTCTCAGCACTGAGGACCTCCCCGTGTTTCATTCGATATATTCCCGGGGGCTACGTACACCCCAGTGCTCCCAATAAGAGTTCTTTCCTTCTCTATTACCCAAAATAGAAGCCCTTCCCCAATCCTTATCATCACTTAGAGTGGGGTTCCTTCTCACTCTGATGACATCAGGTAGGGGGCACCCCCGTCATGTTCCTAACCGCTTGGAAGGAGGCCCTCCTCACTCCAGCGCCTCTCCATGTGGAGGTTCTCCCCATGTTAAAGATTTTCCTTACCCTGAGGAACCTTCTTGGGGTAGAAGGGTGAACTGTCACCACCAAAGGAAGAATCCAACAGAGTTCTTGTTCATTATAAATCCAGTCGTCACTTTGGGATCTAAAGAGGATTTTGATTCAATGATAGAGACTTCACCCCAATCGTCAGCATCAGAGTTTGGGTTGGGAACTAGGAGTATTAGTTTCATCCTTACATAAAGTGAAATTAACCAGATCCCTAAATCCCACCACAAGTATTTGCATGAGGAGGCATAGTTGTCTCCATTCCAGGGTCATTCTATGAATTCTTCTACACCATCACTGTACTCACTCTCTACATCAATGCGAGATAATGAGGAGTTATTTTGGGGTTTGGAAGATGATGAACTCTAGCCTAATCCACCACCAAATAGTTCCACCATTGTACAAGAAGCATCAGTTAATATACCATCCTATAAGGATGTGGTGATGCAGTCAGTACAATCATCAAGGGATGGTCGAGTATCTTGTAGTTTTCAATTTGATGCATTATTCTCTTCATCTTCCAGTCCGCCATCATAGTGGTTCATATCAGTCCCATTGTCGGTCCAGTAGCCTCATCTATCGAGGAATGGGGTTCCAAGTACTAGATCACGATTCAAATGATGGATCTAATGGGACATTCTCATAGCAGGCCATATTTCTGACATGTTTTTCTAAATCACTACTTTATACTTCAACATTTCTAAGCCACTTACCCAGAATGAAGTAAAGTGTTTTTTCCAAACCCTACGGATGATTCACTTTAATCTCCACCATCATTGATTGGATTATCTAAAAATCATATAACATTATGACAACATTGGTGAAAAATTCCACCTGGTCGAGTTAATCATGCCTCTTATGGCTCAACACCCTTCATTGCACATTTATTAGTGTAATCTTCATCAACAACACATTTATAGATTCACTATATTCCATATAATTATTAGAGAGGTATCTCCTTACATCTAGATCTATGGTGGGGGAATTATGATGGTCTTCATTTCAATCCCATCCAACATTTACTAGACCTTCTAAGGTATTTTGAGGATATTACCCTAGGCACAATAACAGTAAACTAGACTAACATTACAGATAAGGAAACAAAAGCATGACTCATTGAGTAGAACCAAACCCCATGTGGCATTGTGAATTCTATTGGATCCCCCAGGTGTTGTCACTCGCTATCAAAGACTCAAAGTCGGCATTGCAGACCCCAATAATTCGTTTCCCCTCATCCCAGACCCCATCAAGCGCAAAAGACACATTGGGGCTGTTAATCCCCTGACCTATACCATTAACTGAAAAAGAAAGATGATGATCTTGTAAAGGATTCATTTATCCAATAGATTGTGGAACAGATGAAATCCATTAATAATCACCGCATCAAGTGTGCAGAGAAACACTGAACATATTATGGTGATGCTCGGTATGATTCCAACCATCCTCCACCGAGGTAGCTGGGGAAGATACTGGTTCACCATGGTTAGTTTCCACCTGTTTATCTCACCAACCATGAATACCCTAAAAGGATAGATGATGATGCTTATGGATATTGGCTGCAATATGTGTCACCAAATCCATCCATGAAATGTGGTAATTTTATCAGAGACCAAGCTCCCTAGGCCTAACCTCTATCAGCCCCTCAAGAAATTCTGTAGGTCATCCCTCTAATAGCTCCTCGAGTCATTCCATGAGCCACTCCATGATCATGTGGACCCACCTATCACATTTAAGAACACTCTAATGCTTTGGAGGTTAGGGATCTTGTCCAAGACATGAACCTTTACCAAGATGATCTGATGGATTATATCATTGCTCGACTCAAGACCCTTGAAACATGAAAGGGCGCGATCCCAGCTGATTAAAATTTGGATCCAACATGGGTGGATGATATTCTAACACCCTTGGGCTTCAAGAATCCTAATTTTTCCCCTTTAATAGTATTGGTGACGCCCTATAGCATTGGAACCAATTTACCTCAAGGTGTGGACCCATGCTAGGAAGTCCAGCGTAGTAAGAGGCTGTAAGTATCTGGTTCTTCTTAAATATACTAGAAGGTCCCGCATTCATCTTGCATGACCATCTACGCAACGGGTATTTTGATAGTTTGGGGGATTTTCACAGGATGTTTCTATATCAGTTTCGATCTTCCATGTGGAATACTACTATCGTTGAACTCTTCATGTGTAAGAAAATACTAGATGAGTGCATTAAATAATTTTTCTTCAGGTGGAAAGGCATTACATATTCACTCGACATGCCTCTAACTCATGAGAATCTACTGAAAATATTCATGGGGAATATAATGACTGAACTCCTCCACTCTCTTATCACCTAGAACTTCCCAAATGGATTATGGAATTCTATAAAAAGAATCAATTCATATAAGAATCCTTAAAACAAACTAATAAGGAAAAATCATTTCCTCCCATAGCTGCTATAAGAAGAGAATAGAAAACTAAGACTGATAAAGTTTCACATGTAGAGGCCCCCCTGGCCACTATTGTGGTTGTTGGCAGAGGCTCCTTCATAGCCTTTCTAAGGGCCTAATCCTCAGGACCATCCTCAAGTTCAGCATCTCCGGCCTCAAAATTAGAAGAAGCTTCTCCGTAACATTCCACCACCACCTAAGAAATATAATCAGGTTCCAAATCCTCTTCAATCTCCATCCCAACAAAAAGGCTAATATCCCCAAGACCCTTTTTTGGATAGGAGAAATCAGGACTACTCTTTTGATTAGGATAAGGTTATTGGTTATTTTTTGAGTGCACTGGATTAGGGAATCCAATAGTTGAATGGATGGAATTGATATCAAGTGGTTGATCTCATTGATATCCTCAGTTACTGCCCCAACCATGGATTCCTTGGAGATACTCTCCAGTAGTTCTATATGATCAAGGATTTTCTCTAGTACCATATTGAAAAAAATATAGTAATCTCCGGCCATTCCCCGACATTGGTGGCATATTTTTTTGTTAGGTTTGACAATAACAATGATGGGGTAAGGAAAATAGGTCTTTAGCCATAAGTCTTTGAAGTATGACAACTGGATGGCTCACAAGGTGGTCATTCACACCCTTGGTATCATACATGCCTATATAAATTAGCTCGAGACTACCGATACAGTCTCAAATCCTCCAATGACTGCTGTTAAATCCATATCTCAACCTTATAACTCTCAAAAGGGCAGGAGCTAATGGATCAAGGGAAAGTGAATCCCCAATGATAATGAAAAAGTTGTATCATACATTTTGTGATTGCATTCTCAAGAGATGGAAATCACCCCATGATCTTCCCAACATTAAAGTAATATTCAATCAATGATCAGAAGCATGCCTCTATAAATACCATTGAGCTGGTGGATAATTACATGGTTCTCGGTGACAAGGAGTGCCAAACATATCCTCAAAATTTCCACAGTCAACACCATATTCGATGGATCCATGGATACATGAATCATGATTATACAATGGAAAATGCCTCAATTCAAGCTCAGAATGCTACTGTGACTAGAAAACATGTTTAGAATAGGGCTCAGTATGAAGAATCCTCTCATCCTATCACATTAGATTCATGACAGTTACCATTTTTACTCCTTGATCAGGATGAGCCACCTTGATTGAATTATGATCTGCTGATTCCAGCTGTGGCCACACCTCATTCATCTGGTAATCGGATGGTGGTTATTTTGAAGGTTTCATCTAGTGTGAAACATGATATTTCCAACACCAGTTGGAATATGCCAATTCAACCATTAACATCCATCATTCCACTAGTCGGAGAAGTATTATGTGCCTATGTACCTTGCTGTAATTCTTACAATGATCTTAGTCTTCAAGAAACACCACCTGTATGAAGATTTGCATGGGCCCCCATAGACTCTTTGAGAAACACCCTCCTGTTCAAAATAGAGATACCAATAGTATATTCTTTCCATGATGATCATGCAGAGTGCCAATCCATTATATCATTATTAGGAGAAGATGAAGGTTTTTACAAATAGGGTAAAATTCTCCCATTATACATGACTGGATAATTTAATGGAGTGGAGGTTTTCCGTTGTCTCGTCGATAGAGGTTTTAGGATCAATCTCATCTCGATCTGGATGATCTACAAAATGGGGTTGTATGAAGTTGATCTGGATCCCTATAACATGAAGATCCATGTTTATGACTAGACTGAGCATAGTCTATGTAGAAATATCTTTCTAAAGACCCATTTCAGTGGCATGATTTCCAACACTGAATTCATGTTCGTCTCATAGAACACTAACTATAATGCATTGATGGGTAGGTATTGTCTCTATCTATATGTATATATTTCTTCCTCATATCATCAATTCCTCAAGTACTCCATTAATGGTCGAGGGAGCATGATCCACAGTTATGTATCTCCATTTCCCTCTTGTGAAGCCTGTTACTGAGATACTGGATTCTAAAAGGGAAAGGGAATGTAGGTTTAGTCTAATGAGGTTGAACCCACAACTATTATGGCTGACCCATCAATGGATCTAGGTGATTCCATTATGATCCTGATTCAAAAGTTGGAGGCCACGACCCTTGAGCTGTGACACTAATTTGTTGTCTCGGGAAGACGTTAGAAGAGTGTTACCATGTATAAGGGGTTCTTGATGATCACTTCATACTCTTACAATAATCATGCTCATGTCATACCAGACCCCCTTACCCAAATAAGAGATCAGGACATTCGCCCCATGGAAACAAAAATATTTTATACTTGATTATTTCTCTAGGCTAGGCTAAACTGACTCAAGACAACATGCCACTACTACTTTGATATTATCAAGTGAGGCCTCCTAAGTTGGAGGCCTGATAGAGTTTAATTGACAATTTTTATTCCTTGGAGTTCGTAGTGATGGAGTCTCCCAATGCATATTCTACTATAGCTCAAGACAAGACTAGCAGTCCATTATGATCAGACGACTTATAACACTTGACTGTTGATGATAATCCTATCATCGAGGACGATGAAGGTGATTTGGAATATACTCCTCCCACATTTCAATAAGGTGACCCCGCAACCATTTATGTGTTGATATAGGTCAATCTAGGTACTAAAGAAGATCTGATGCAAACACTAATTAGTGCATCTATTCCTGGGGGAGAGAAACAAATATTTGGTATTTTTAATGCTACTTTGAGATATATTTTTCTAGAGATATGAAAAAAATTAGGACTAGATCCTTAAGTTTTCACCCACCATCTTGGTCTCCCAGCGACTCTTTACAGGTTCAAATAGCCTCCCAGAAAGATTCTCCCCTCCCACAATGCCATGGTCGAGGATGAATTTGATAATCTTATCAAGGAAAAAATCATCATGGAAGCCTAGTACATTAGATGGGTAGCTATCATCATTCACTTCAGGAAGAAGAATAGAAAGAGAATAGTTTTCAAAGATGTCTAGGATCTCAACCTCCACTGTCTGGTGGATGATTTTCCCCTTTTCGTGACAGAGCTGTTGATCAATTCCAATGTAGTATTTTGAGATCTATCTATTATGGATGGTTATTCTAGGTATAATAAAATATTAATGACCCCCAAGGATGAATAACACACCACCTTCAAGGGACCTCATGTTACCATTTTTAACATGTAATGACTTTTGGTTTGAATAATGCATGAGCTACCAATTAGTGTTCCATGCACCTCATCTTTAAACTAATCCTCGAGACCTTCATGGAATGATATGTGGACGATTTGTTGTTCAAATATGGAAAACTTCAATTCCATCTTATAAATCCTGAGAATGTGTTCTGCTTCCTCTACTCCCTCCGTATGAAGATGAACCCTTTGATGTGTCCCTTTAGGGTTACCTCTAATAATACTCTCAGCATTATCGAATAATATAGTTGCATCAATATTGATACAAAGTAGATTAGGGATAATAGTCATATTACTCCTCTATGAAAACGTTGTGTGCATAAAGGATTTCAATGCCACTTATCCCATGTAGGATGATTCAATGAGAATATGGATAAAAAGTGTAATCCCTTATACCAACTCATGTAGAAGAGTGTCGTCTACCAATGTGATGAATAGTGATAGACTACTTTTGGGGAGATTACATTGTGTCTTCTTCAACATTCTATTTTGATGCCACCCATCTCCCAAAAGTTGTTGGTGTACTATATGACATCCCTAGAACAATCCCTTTATTCCCTTCTTGCCCAAATGAATAACAAATGGGTAGAGAATAACTTATACTATCTCAGTTCTCTACTTATTGACATAAAGAACATATATTATTCTATCAATAAGAGGTGTCTCATGCAGGGTTTTGCAGTAATGATGTTGCAAAACTATCATCATCAACAAAATATACCCTTGGTATCTTGTGTGGATATTCTAATATATATTATGAGTTTTCATATGCTAATAGGCCATCCAACCTGATGGAAAGTGATACTCTAGAATTTTTACCTCCGGTTCATCCCATAAAAATTTGTCAAGGGTCTGCCACTGGAAGACTTCTTTTCTGCCCATCCATCTCCCACAGAGTTTTCTCTAGATCTTGACTTTCTAGATGAGGCCATTTTATCATTAGACTAGACAATTCCATGTTTTCATATGCACTTCTATGGTTTATCCCTCGGTCCAACCTCCAGAAGGCTCATTGATCCAAGACTCAATATGGTAGGCATGTGCATCGTCTTCAACATGCCTATATAGAATGTCTTTTCTAACTCATTCTTGTTTTTATAAAGATGCACCCCCAATGAGTCAGAGTATCAAGACCTCTTCACAAGTATCCAGTTGGCCATTGAGATTAAATTTTCCCATCTATACGTGATGGGGGAATCCGAGTTGGTTATCAAGAAGATCAATGGTGATTACATAATTAGGTTTCTAGATCTTGTGCCCCTATTTGAGTGCACTTTCCAATTGATGGCCCAGTTCCCTTCCCTACAGGAGTTCACTCATGTTTCTCGGTCATATAACGTTCATGGTGATTCCGTGTAATTTCTTGCTGCATCACTTACAGAACCTAACAAATATGATATGATTATCCACCAGGAACATCGAAGGGTCACTGTTCCTGTCAGTCCAAATGATGATGATACCTAGAAGGCAAGTCACCTGACCACCAATGTCTCCAAGAGAGGACCTCCAGATCTTCCTATCATATAATAATAGACCCATGATTGGATGAATCCTTTTGCCGAGTACCTCTAACATGGACAGCACTCGACGGACATAGCTGATCATGGGAGAATTCGTTAGCAGGCAACAAAGTTTACCCTCAAGGGTGGTTCTATCCTTAAGAAGACTTTCCCAAAATGTGAGTTGGATATTTTTCTCCCCTATTGAATTCTTGGTGATGATATTCCCCATTTCATGAAGGTATTCCAAGATGGTTCCGATGGTGATCATCAAGAAGGGTTGAAACATTCCCACTAGATTTTAAGATTGGGCAAATTTTGGCCCACTATGGTCCATGACTGTATCGAGTTCCCCACGAGGTTTCATGCATGCCAGATCCATTCCAACATTGTTCATCAGCAGCTAGCACCCCGATTTGATACCATGTATTCTTGGCTCTTTTCTATTTGGGGACTCGATTTCTTGGGACCATATACAACTAAAATAGCTCACCAATGTAGGTTTATCCTGATGAAATAGATTTATTTTCCAAGTAAGCATAAGTGATACCTCTCAAGGAAGCCAAGTCCTATTCTATGACTGAGTTTGTGAGATCAAACATCATCCACCAATTTACGACCCCTTATTCCATTCTAACTGATAATGACACTATCTATTGAGAATCCATGTTGAAGAAACTATATGCTATATACAACATTTTCTCTAACTATACTTGTCAATTTCATTCACATGAAAATGGGATGATCGAGTCATTCAACAAGACCCTATATATTTTTTTAAAGACGGTTGGTCAGAACAAGTGGAGTCATCCAAAAAAGGACTCCAATACTATCTGATATTACCAGGAAATGACTCATAATTCCACAAAGGTGACCCCATATTCAGTACTGTATGGGAAAGAAGTATCCCTACCCATTGAGTAGTAGTTACCATCACTCAACATAACTGTTTATGATCACCATATGTTAGAAAAGATATAGGAATATTGTCTGGCTGATCATCAAGCCCTCAATGAGAATACGCTATAGGCCTTTCAAAATCTGGCTAGGAACAAGAATAATTATGCCAACGATTTTAACAAAAACATTTTCCTTTGTTTCTTATTCTAAGGTGACATGGTATTGGATATGAGGATGCCAATGATACCCAATAATAATCCAAAAAAATTAGAAATTAAATGGGAGGTACTTTATATCAACCACAAGGTTAACCCCAATGAAGTGTATTCTTTGGTTAAGATGAATAGTGAGCATATTAATCATTCCACCATTTCCAAATTACTCAAGCAGTACTTCACATGAAAACCTTGCTTTTCTTGTTCTGGCTGCAGGACAAAAAACTTCCCAACATCACTATCTAATATGACATTAAACTACTACCTATGTCCCTACCCCATGATGTTGAACTTCAGTACAATCAAAAACATTTGTATTCCTTGATTCCAGCCCTCACAGAATATATAAGATCAACCAGTAGTTTTGTCTTCAGGATATACAAGGATCGATGACCCCATTCATTTATGGGATACTTGGTGTGGTATAAGACATCTTTGGTCCTCATTCACATCAGTTTGATTACCTTGTTGTGCTGTTTACACCCATTAGAAAAGCTCCACTTTTACATTGTTACATCCAACATGATGTAAAATTTCCCAACATCACCATCCCACATGAGGTTAAATGAAACCTACATCCTTAGAAGATGATATTAAACTGCACAAAACTCAAGAACTTCATATAGATTGAATACCATCCTTACAGGATACATAAGAATCCCCATACATCTTATCCTCATGTCCATCCTCATGCATCATAAATCCTATTATCTCTATGGCCTCATAGTATAAGTATAGTACCTTGGGATCACGAGGTGTGTTGTGAACTTTTACGATCCTGATTCACTTTGGGTTTGTAATAACCACATCATGTATCCCCTTCAGGGGCCTTACCCTTATCCTATATCCTGACCGAATGATGTTAAAATTCACAAAATTCAATAACAATGCATGCCTTAATTCTCAACCCAATGGGATACATAGAAATAATAATACATTTTGTCTTCAGGTCCAAACCCAAGTCCCTCAACCTTTCCATCCATTTTTGGCATTACATAGTTTAAGTTCTATGACCTTAAATTAAATCCCTCCCATGACAAATGATTTTAAACTGCTATTTCCTACCTACAAGACATTAAACTTCATAGAGTTTGTTATCCTTTCTAAATTTCCATAAAAGGAAACTACCCCTTTGCCTTTCATGATGTTAAACTACTACTACATCTTTACAGCATGATGCTAGACTTCATGAAATTAGAAAACTATGTATGGCTTGATACCCATCCTTATATAATATATATTAATGCACATACATCCCTTCCTTGGGTCTAACCCTAGATTCATCAACCCATTTTTCCCATTCTACACTCTTTTTTTTGGTTATTTGACCCTAGTTAAATCCCTATGTATCACCTCATCAACATAATCAGATGCATTGTGGTATGGGACATGAAGTGTAGAATTCTGTAAAGAAATTCTCTCATTGAACCACCATGATTTTCATTCCTGTTGTTTGGGTCTCCATCAACTTTGACATGAATAAGCACACCCAAATAGCATATATGATCAGACTTAAGGCTCAACAACCATTCATGAATAACATCCCATAGGATCTTGGATGAGATTTTGAGATAGTTTCAAATCACTTTTCGAATATGGTTGGCAGAAAACCTTTAGTTATTTGTTCTCATCCCAGGTCAGTTAATATAGATACTTTGTTTCAAATACATTCTACAGTTATGCTTCATCATTATCCAAATACCATTGCATCTCAAATATTGGTTTCTTGATACATTTCCATTCTCACATCCTTATTTCTATATTGAGATACAATACTCTTGGTTCTGACCCTCTGTGCACCTTTATATGTTGAGTGGGAGGAACAATGTTGAGGGGTTTTCCTTCGCTCCATACCTCTGTACCCCTATTGTGCACTTCCATATGTTGTAAAGACCTTATAAGCCCATTTTTTACCACACCCATCATGGATCATGTAGTATTAGGGGTACTCAAATTGTTTTATACTTGAATGGATGAGTCTCACACCCAATGGACTGAACACTATGAACCTAAACTAAGTTTTGAGGTCCTAATCTCCAAGAACCATGACATCAAAATGTGTGCACGTTCTATCAAGAATTCAGGATATGGTCTGGACAACTTTGGTTCTCATTCACGTGAGGTTACTTGTTGAAACTACCTTACATTTTTTTCATTGGAAGGCTCATTCTATGTTTCGAACTGTATGACCATAAACAACGATCTTTATCATCCAATTTCACTTGACCCGAAACTACGTAACAACCCTGATTTTCCTTATTTTAGAAGATTATGCCCCCCCTTTTTGTGTTGGACATCTTCCACACCTTCTTATGAGAATTAAATGTGTCTTGGTTCCCATCCTCATGGGATACATAGTGACACCTGATTCATTGATACGGGCCCCAGCCTCACAATTATGGACCATTTTCTCCTTTTGTCCACCATTCCCCTTTGAGAATGTATGAGTTGTTGTGGGATTATTTTTCCCCCATTCATGCCAGGTGTGTAGAAAACACACCACACATGTCTCCATTGGGGTGAACATGTCCTATCCATATGAAAATATGTTGGGTCGCAACCCAACATCCTCACTGAATGACATTAAACATATCATCACTTGAGAACTACATTTTTCTTTATTCCCATCCTTATGAGATAAATAGGAATGACCGAAAATTTCACTTCAGGCCTAGCCCCAAGTCCATTGACCTTCCTATACCTTTTTCCCTAGTTATGGTATAATCTCTATGACCTTAAACAGGATACCCCTAGTCCCTATAACATGTATTTAAACTGATAGACATGGTCCTGAAAAATACGACCTCAAACTATATGATGGTGTCCTGGTCATATGATGTTAAAATATTATTTTTATATTTTTTCTTACCTTGGGATAAAAAAATACATGCTTACCATATTGTTTAGCATGAAGTATAACTGTAAGGAATTTTAGGCCCTCACCTGAGTGGTTTTTTCTAGAAATAGTTTGTATCCAGGGTCAGACTGTTATGATCCCCCAATGTACTTTTGTCATAGTGGTGTAATTTTAGGAGAGTTAAAATCCTTTCAGACAGTCCATCACGCTGCCCAATGCATGGAGTGACCATTATTTGGATTCTCATTCTATTTCACATCCAATTGAACTACGTAATTGTATGTATTCCGAACCTCATTGATCACCTACCATCTTGGGCCAATTTTCCGATAGACATTAGATGAAATTTCTTGTTTGGACCCATGTTTTCAAATTCCTTCAGCATTTAGCCCTTATTTGTTGGTTCACATTTTAAGCTAATGTTATATGGATACCGTGTTTAGAATATGGTCATTAATTATCCTCCATCATCATGCCTCAGTCATTGTGTTCCAAATATTGGGTATTGTGATTCACGCTTCTCATTTCCCTTCATCTGGATTGCTTCCAATGCCCCATTCATTATCCCATTCATGCACTAGAGCACAACGGGAAAGGAGAGTTGGCTATTTGGAGATCCTCATCCTATACTCACAACGACTCCCTTATCCCAAATTGTTTCGGTGGTCAGTCAGTGATGGAAGACCCTATGTTTTCAAAGGTTTGCAGGTGCTCTCATGTCAAATGTGATCGATTATAAGATCATCCATTGTTTCTCAAACTAGTGCTAACCAAAGTGATCTTAGGGATTGATCTTATTTTTTTTTCTGAATACGATTGAAATTAAATGACTATGGGTCATTTTTTTCCATTTAAACATTCTAAATAGGAACGTAAGAATGAAATATTTTTGTGAGTTTGAAAAATGCAGCCCCTATGGAATGGTCTCTTCAATAGAGCATCTTATCTCCACCACCCTTTATATTGTGTCATCTAGTATTTAATACTAATGCCTGAGCTCCCCCCTCTCATTTTCCTTGGGTGGTATCTTCTCATCCATGATCTTTACTCGATCCTGCACATCCTGAATGTTAGCCACTTCAAGAGATGCTCACTTCAGTTGTTCTTCAGCATCCACCAACTGGACCTATAGTCATGATATGAGTTTTTATTGGGTTTTGGTGAAAGAGTAGCACTCATTAATCTGCATTTATAAGCTCTAGATATCCTATTCAACCTTCTGAATCCTCTGAATTTTGAAAGACTTATTCTGCTTCTAGGCAACACTAAAGCTGCATTCTCTCTCCCATACCTTCTCAGCAAAGCAATCCTAGATGATCATAAGTGGACCCCACACATCAATACCTAATTCACACATCTCACACATACATATATAAATCAATTAAATAATCCTAACCCACTTTGATTTTGGGATGTTTTAGAAGAAGAACTTGATCCGTTTTCATGACCTCTGATAGACAACTTGACTATCCTCCACAAAAGATGAAGACTCATAAAGTTACTCTACGTCAGCGAGTTGATACTCTAGGAATGATTCCAAGATCTCAAAAATAGGATCCTCATATATAATTATATCATATGGACTAGGATTCTTTTCACGTGTTTTACATTCATCATTGGATTCAACTTCGATATGTTCTGGTTTTGCCCCACTAATGGTTACCTTACCACTGTAATCATCGTGTTCTAGTTGATTCAGTGATCTATTCCATGTAAATTTTAATTCCCCTATAGAAAGGATCTCTAGAACCCCATCCACTCTCAGTAATAGTATGACCTCTAATTAAAGGAATGTTTAGATAAGGATGGCTTCAATTGAACTGGTAGGATGGACCACGACTGTGACTTTGTAAGGAAGAAGACTTAAAACAATTCCATAGTATGTCCCACACTATAGTTGGCAATATTTGGACCCCAGGATGTGACCCCATGTATATGGATGGAAGCTAAGATGATTATAGATGATCCACCTCAGTTTCCATATCCCCGATAGACCTTACGCCCACCGTCATTCTAGAAAGAGATCATGGATGTTGCCCCTCTACTTCTATTGTTCCATGGGAGGGGGTCTTTTGTGTGAGGCTATCATGCAAAGAAAAAATGTCATATTCAAATCATGTACAACATGAGTAATATATTATCATAAAGGATAAATATTATAAATTTACTCAAAAATTTTATTGAATTATCCCAACTCTGAGGCAGCAACATCACCATCCTCCAGAGGGCTTCCCCAGTCCGCATCTTATCCCGATGAATTTGATTCCTTGGGTAGGGGAAATAACTCCACCTATTTAGAAGTGGATTGTTGTGGTTGGGAACATATGAAATTAAATACCATCCCCTGATTTGTAATTAGATGTTGGCTTCCCCAGCATTGCACTATTTCCTCCAACTCTACCACATACCACACCCCCTCTGATTGGGACACCAAGAAGCTAGCCCTATCATAAAATATCCCAATAAGATCTATCCCAAACTTTTTAATATGGTCCCACATTTCTGAATAACTAATGAATTTTTTATTGACATCCCAAATGTCCCATGCCTTTGGGTAGACATCGTCTTCAGGTATATCAATGCTACACAGCCACTTCCATGGATCCTGGGTAGATATCCTACATAATCCCCTCATCGGACTCCCTTGATCTAGAGTTTAATTATTGGGAACCACTAGATCTTATGACTACCTTCTACCATCACCCGAAGCATTCCCTAAAACTACTAGACCAGTTGTTTCTGCTCTTCCAATGTGAATTATTTCGGCCTTTCCACCTGAGAGGACTTGTTTGGGATATGAATAACAATAAGAGGGGGTGAATCAGTATTGGATACCTTTTAAAATAGTTTCTACTTTTTATCTTGAGACATCTTCACTTGTTAGGATCTTTATTAAGTTACTATATTTTCCCTTTCGCATGAAATAATATGAAATCAGAAAAAATATTCACACAATATTTTTACAAGGTTCACCACAAAATAAGATCATATAAGTCCTTGATGTGTGTGGTAATGATCAGTGCACGAATTTTCCACTATAATGTAGTAACTATTATAGTTGTTGACTAGTAAATCAACCCTCTAGTCAGTGTGGCTCTCTACACTTGGAAGAGGGAAGTAATTAATCAGTTTCTATGGTTTCTCCCTACACTCTAAGGGGGTTATAAAATCAATCCTCTTCCAACATGCAATGAGTAGGATATACAATTACACTCATAGTTTCATTATACTGATACTGTAAATAGTCTCATACTGCCTCAAGATAGTTCATTATACTGCCTTTAAAGACATTCTTTTCTCTTTTCAAAGGTTTTTCAACAGTAAAAAGATTATTCCACCTATTGTGACCTATTGGATGTTACAATGATACATTGTTCTTCCACAACCTTCTTCTTCTCCTTGTTTCATTCGTAGCCGCATGAAAGTAACAAACTTATTCTTTCTTTGTAGAAAACCTGTAAGATGCACACTTTTTTTATTCGGCTTCATCAATGCAAAACCGGCTGTGCTGAAACCTACTCTTCTTCACACCTTCTCTTTCAGTGAAAAACCAAATGCACTGAATTCTTCTTATTCTTCTTTTTAAAATCACAAGATCTCTTTGTTATTGTTAAATCAATGGAGTCCATCTCAACATAACATCATCATAGTTGATATGAATCCAGTAATAACTTCTATCCCAACTCACAGCTTGTGCACCAATCCCTACTTGCGCTCCCCCCGCTTGCGCACAACCCTTCTTGTAACCCACCCAACTTGCGCGCTGCCAACTACATGTGTACCACAATTTTTCACAACTCACAACTTGCGCTCCACTTCAAGCCTATACACAACACACTTGTTGCACACAACTCCGTACTTGCATGCCTCTTACAACTTGCGTTCCAATTAAACTTTCACACAACTATACTTGCATTCCACTCTACTTGCATGCCTCTCTACTTGTGCGCATTATGAGTAACACCTATCTTGCTTGAAACTTCAGTAGGTATTCCACTTTATAAGACTTACGCGATCCGAGCTCAAATCTTCTCTTCAGTGTTGAGCCTTAAGAAATGATGAAGGTAGATGTATGTTTATAGGAATCTTGGAGACATTCACACCACATACACTTGTGCGCCGCTCCATCAGTTGCACCCCACTCTATCACATGCACGCCACTCCATGTCTAGGGCGCCACTTTCTTTCCTCTATCATATTTTAATAAGATGATGTTGAAATGTGAATTTCGTACAACAGACAGTTGCACACAACTTATATTTTTATGCCACTTCTTGACTTGCACGCCCATCTTTAACTTTTACACAACCTATTTCCACTGACATAATTTGATGTGATAAACGTGAAATATGTCTTGAGTGCAACATACACATGAATGACGCTTATAATTTTGCTCCACTTTTTGACATTCATGCCTATCTTTAACTTGCACACCAATTTTTTTTCCTTTGAAATATTTTGATGTGATGATCTTGAAGTATTACTTACACACAACATACACATGAGTTCCACATTTACATGTGTTCCAAACTTGCACACCAATTTTGACTTACACACCACTTTCTTTAATTTGTCATATTTTGATGTGTTGATCTTGAAATACTACTTCCGTGCAACATACACTTGCACGCCACTTATACATGTGCACCACACTTGTGTTCCACTCTTTGTATTGTGCGCCATATTCGTTCCATTTCCAAAAACACTTCTTTACTCTCCCTATCCTTCATAGGGCTTGCATTACATGTTCTCTAAACTTATGATATTTGTGAAATTAAAATAAGAAAAGCATCATCATAGTTTGGGCCATTCTCATAGTTACAATCAAATGAAATACCTCATGTATTCTCTTCATCTTAAACAATCATCCTTCTATCTTCTTTAAATATTTGGAATATTAATTATAATTTACTTCTTTATCCTCACATTAAATCCTCATTTCCTTTTTAGAGTGTTAACTATAATGATCTCCAATCATCTCTCTTCATCCAAAACTGGAGTCCTAAAGTTTCTTCAAACACCGTTAATGTTGTAGACATTGTATCTTCTTTGATACATGAATTTGGAAGTTATAGAACCGTGAAAAATCATCTTCTTTGAAGGAAATGTGTAATTGATGATGATATTAGAATGGTAAGCCCTTCCACAATCTCTCTTTTTCTTCAAACATCATTCTCTAATTCATGGAAATCATATAATCCTTTTTTTCATGTAAGATCTTTCATGGGTCTCATGTAATGATGAACCATTTCATGATCTTCTTAAAATCCTCATTCTTCTTCAATCATCCTCAGATGGATGATACTTCACCATTTTACTCCAATAATACTCAAATGGATGATACTTCTCCATTATTGTTTGTAAATAATGGTTCACCTTTGACACAAGTTATTTGAACTTAGGATCAGTTAAACAATTGACTGAATTGAATTATCCATTAACTATGGAGTTATTTTCATCTCATTCTTCATTTAGACATGTATTGAAAATTGATGACAAATAATAAAATCTTCATACACAAAGTGGTCTCCACAATCTATCCCTTTTTATTTTATTGTTTGTACCATAAATTCTCTTCAAATGAATGTCTCAATGCCAAAATGATAATCTTCTATCTCCCATTTACTTCTTAATATTTCATTTCACTTTTTCTCCCCTTTATTGAAAATAAATACAATGTTCATTGTAGAGAGAGGGTATCGGTCTTTACTTAAGGAGTGTTCAATCAATCAATTCACTCTAAGTCTACATGAGCAAAACTCGATGTAGAAAACAAGAGGAATAGATGTAGACAACAACGATTTCCATTATCCCCTGATCATGATACCTCATGAGACAAGATCTCATACACTTGTCTTCAAGGGTTTTACACGCTGATTCCAGGACGAAGATATTAGATGTGATATGAAACAATAAACCTAAAATTTCTACACACACTTCCACAAAACAGATCAAAAACTTTCAAGTGCAATTTGAAGAATATGTGGCCTTGGTGTAAATTCATTCTTCCTATGTCACTGATTTATTTAGTTACTCCCCCTTTGTAAAAATATATTTATATTTTTGTAACCATGGATGAGAGATTAAGAAATGACATACCTTTTACAATGACATGATATTCAAGGAATATCCTATGTAATTGAATATGACAACTACTGAAGATGATACTAATTGAAATAATAATTTAGGAAGCTTCATTATATGCCTCACCCTCTAGGGAACAATACTCATCATATTCATTAATGGTGATCACTCATCATGTTATCATTTGAATATCAATTGTCGAATCTTCAATAGATGACAAATTATTCAACATTTTTATCAAGAGTTTATAGCAATAACTACTTCTCATGTTTCCCACCCCCGAGATCTTGCTTCACCTTCAATTCCTTGTATTATTAGAAAAAATACAATACACAATGATTTAAGGGAATAAGGGGGATCCTTATTGCTTCTTCAATGTTAGAAGGCTGGGATGATTTTCTAAACCAAGATGATCCATTTTATCCACTCCTTATACTTGCACATATAATCTTCAATTCTGACTGTGGTTGTGTAGAGCTCAAGACATCTTCCATTTTATTGGCTGTGAATCTTCTTTCATAAAGATCTTTTCATGCATTTGAATCCCTTGGTACAATTTTTCTAATATTTGGTAAATTATTATTGGGCTGGAATAAGTTCGATGCAATTGTTAACAGTGTGACCAGCCATGTTTCACCTCACACACAAAACATCCTGAACATGAGAGTTGCCTTTTGTTTTCAAACTATTATTCCCCCTTTCTCCATCATGTGGAATCTTCTTATTACTTTTTTTTACTAACCCTTTCCTTTAAATCATCCACATTTCTCATTCTTTCTAAATATTTAGGCAAGATAACTAATATGTCTTTAAGAACAATGGAAGCATGTTTTTAATTTCCACATGGATTATTCAGAGTGTCATCCTTCTTGATTATTCTTTGGGATGCAATAACTGTCATCTTCTTGGATTTAGAAGCCAAGGACATCTTAGTTTTTCTCCTTGTAATCTTATTTTGGATCATTTTCTCTTACAACATATTTCTGATTACTTCCCAAAATATCTTATTCATTCTCTTATAGCTCTTATGGTATTTTGTTTTTATTATAATTGAATACATTTAGAGATAATAAATCACCATTCTAATGAGTAGTCCAATTTCATACATCACAGATATTGTTCAGTATTCCAAATTTGTTTGTAGTATACAGATGATTCTGGATATATGTACATTACTTATTAATTTATATCTTTCCCCCAATGATATGGGATTTATCTATGATTTTACATTTAAGGGATTGTACCAACAATCAATTTCACAATTCAAAAATCTGTTGTAGCACCTTCATTGACCCACAAATATAGACTTCTTGATATCATATGTATTAGATTGTTGAGCCTTTTGATTGATGCATTTGCCTAAATCTAGGGAACCATATTCCAAATTCTTCTTCCTATCCACCCTATCAAAGTTATTATGCATCTCATCACCTTTCTTAATCCATACTTGTATAGAGTTCTTCTTACAACCTGTAATTTTTATAGAAACAATTTTAGAATAATTAGTACAAGTATGAATGGATGGAACCTTGACATTATCATCTTCTTGTAATTGATTAATGAGCGAAGACATGATCTTCTTATCACATGTTAGATATATTTTTATAGTATAATCCTCCAGTGAACATTGAGTTTTAGTTGAAACTATTTCCTTATTTTGTGCAGACTCAATATGTGTCTTCTCAAGATTGGTCAACTGAGCTACCAAATCTAGACATGTCAAACTAAGGATAAATTTTTTCTCTTCAATCATAGTCATATTGTCTTCAAAATCCTTTTTTAAACTTTCAAATTCCTACTATTTCATCTTTAATTTGTTTTCAAACAAAGAGTATAGTTCCTTGACCTTCATGAAATTTTATTCCATATATAAAATTTTGACTTCATTGCTCCTTTTCAGCTCATCTTCAACTGCATGGATCTTCTCTTCCAAAGTCCTATTGACTCTATCTTCTTCCTCAACTTCTTTGAGACACTTTGAGGAACTTATTCTATATTCAATCTTTGATTCTTCAAACTCTCCAACTTGTCTAGAGATCTTTAGACATTCAAATAAATTTTCATGAAATCCTTTCTCCAAAACATCAGGTTTTTCTTACAACTAAGTGATATTTTCATGCATGCATTTAAATACTCCACAAACCAGGTATATAATTTCTACAGGAATACCATGAAGAATCATTCTTAATCTATGATCTGATATTTATTTAGATGTTATATATTGACCATCCCCACTTGTGATCGCATTTTCATCATGAGAATAATATCCAAATTCACTAACTCACCACCTTGATCAGTTGAGGTTGGAAGGTTGTCCATATTCTTGGTGGATACATGTTCGAAATTCTCATTACTTTTTATGTCCGATGTGTCTTCAATATCATCCAGATATGAAGAAATAGATTCTTCCTCTTCTTTAGATAAGAGGGACTTATTCTTCATCATTCTCTTCTTTTTCATTTTTCTGTTCACTATGTTTTTGGTAGATATATAATTCTTCTAAGAGGTAAATGAATCTTCATCAATACTGGACTTCATTGTTAACTATGGAATGAATCTTAGGTCTTTAAAAGAGAATATCAACAATTTAGAGAATCCAATAGAGGTGAACCTATCCCTATGATACCAATTTAAAGGACCAATTTGGGATATTACTAACACTGAGAGGGGGGTAAATATGTGTTAGGGACCTTTTTAAACCAATTTCTTATTTTTTATCCCGGTACCTCATGACCTATTAGGAACTTGATTCTCTTATTATTTTTTCCATGTCGCATGAAATAATATTAAAGTAGTAAATATATGCACATTATATTTTTACATGGTTCACCACTCAATAAGAGTAGATACGTCCTTGAATTTTATGGTAATGACCAGTGCACAGTTTTTCTACTATAATTTACTAATTGTTATAGTGGTTGACTAGGAAATCAACAAGCATGTCAGTGTGGCTCCCAACACTTGGAAGAGGGAAGAAAATAATCACTTCCCAGTATTTCTCCCAACACTTGGAGGGGGGAAGGGAAACAATCCTCTTCTAACGTGAAAAGAGTGGGATATACACTTACACTCACTGGTTGCTTATAATACCAGTTTATACCATCTCTTATAGCCTCTAGATAGTTCTTTATACTTCCTCGGAAGGCAGTCTTCTCTTTGTTCAAAGAATTTGTTACACCAAAACAATATTCCACATGTTGAGACTTGTTTGATGTTATAATGCATTTTTGTTCTTCTAAAACCTTCTTCTTCTCCTTGTTACATACTAAGAAGCATGAAATTAACCAAATTCATCTTTCCCTGGAGCAAAGCTATATGCTGCACTCTCTTGTTCCTCCGCTTCTTCAATGAAAAACCATCTTCACTAAAACCATATCTACTTCACACATTCTTTTTCATTGAAAAACCAACTACACAGAACTCTAATTCTTCATATTTCTATAATAAAATGTTCTATTTGTGATTGTTAAATAAATGGATTCCATCTCAACATAGCCTTATCACAATTGACCAGAAGCTGGTTTGACCTTCAAGCACAACTCCCAGCTTGTGCGCCAATCCCTACTTGCGCACAAACCTACTTTCATGCGACCCTAATTGTGTGCCACCCCAAACTATGTAACACACATTTTTACAACTCACAACATCTACTCAACTTCAGGCTTTGACACAACACACTTGTTGTATACAACTCCCAGCTTGCACGTCTCTTACAATTTGAACACCACTTCAGTTTGACCGCCAATCTACTTTCACGCCACTCTACTTTTGCGCCTCCCTACTGGTGATCCTTATGTGTAACTCCTAAAATGTGCTACACACCAGCTTACACACCAAATTGTACTATTATCATGATCATAGATCAAATTTCTCTTTAAGTGTTGAGCCATATAAAATGAGCAGGGTAGCTGTTTATTTATAGGGATTTTGGTGAAATGTGCGCCACATTCACTTGCACGCCGCTCCATCAATTGCATGCCGCTCCATCTCTTATACCCCACTCCATCACTTGGGCTCCACCTTCTTTCCTTTGTAATATTTTGATATGATGATGTTGAAATATGACTTATGCGCAACATACACTTGTGTGACACTTATACTTGCATTCCACTTATTGACTTGAACCCCCATATTTAACTTGTACGCCACTTTATTTAATTTTTTATATTTTGATGTGAGGATATTGAAATATTTCATTCACAAAACATACTCTTTCACAACGATTATACTTGGGCACCACATTTTGACTTGAACGTCGATCGTTAACTTTCACACCAATTTATTTCCTTTGAAATATTTTTATGTGATGAACATGAAATATGAATTGCACACAACATACACTTGAGTGCCACATATACTTGTGTGGTACACTTGTACTCCACTTTGGACTTGGGTGCCTCTTTGTTTCCTTTGTCATATTTTGATGTGTTGATCTTGAAATGTAACTTGCGTGCAACATTCACTTGTGCTCCACTGATACATGCATGCCACACTTGCGTGACACTCTTTGAATTGCACACCAAATTCATTACTTTTCCAAAAACACTTCTTCACTCTCCCTTTCCTTCCTAAGACTTGAATAAAATGTTTTCTAAACTTATGAAATTAATGAAATAAAAATTAGCAAAGAATCATCATAGTTTTGGCCATTGTCATAGTTCCAGGCCCATGCACTACTTAATTTATTCTCTTCATCTTCAATAATAATTCTTTTCTCTTCTTATACTCTTTTAAATATAGATTCCAATGTGCTTCTTCATTATAACTTCAAATCCTCAAATCCTTTTTGGAGTGTTAATTCCAAAGAACTACAACCATATCTCTTCATCCAAAAGTTTTGGCTTTTGGCTTCTTAAAATACATTTAATGTTGTAGTGAATGTATCACCTTTGATACATGTATTTGGAAATTAATGAACAGTGAAACAATCATCTGATTTCAAGGTAATGTGTAATGAATTACCATCTCAGAATTCTATGCCCTTCCACACTCTCTCTTATTCTTCAACCATCGTTCTCTACTTCATGTAAATAATATGATTACTTTAATCTAGTATGATCTTTCATGGTTCTCATGAAATCATGGAGCATTTAATGATCCTATTATAATCCTTATTATTCTTCAATCATCCTCATATGGATGATACCTCACCATTCTACTCCATTAATCCTCAAATGTATGATACGTCTCTATTCTTATTTTTTTGTTTACAATGTGTCACCTTTGACATAAGTTCTTTGAACATAGGATAAGTTCAACAATCGACTGAATTTCATTTTCATAACCTATGGATTTCTTCTTCATATCCATCTTCAATTTGACTTGTATTGACAACTATTGCATGAAATACAATCTCCATATACAATGTTGTCCCAATACCACCTTTTTGTGTTCTTAGTGTTGTTCGACCCCAACCTTGGGAAAGAGGGTGAGTCCTATCACTAACTCGGGTAGTCCATCACTTTGAATCTCTCCCGAGTAGGCTGCATTTGAGCATTTAGAGACTCTTTAATTTTCCCATAGCTGGCGATGGGTGGAGGCAGCTAACTCCACATCTTTCCATCCCCCCATGTGAACACGATCTCCAATTTCCTCGTGAAACATTGGTGACCCTCATGGCATACCCCTAGATAAAATTTTGAGTTTAATCCCTGGAAAGACCAGAATTTCATTACAAGGCGATGTGGGATGTATGGCACATAGACATGCTCCCAGTATACCCACTCGACCAAAAATCTACCTCAGTAGACCATGAGATATGATCGGTGCTCCTTGGTGCCTCATCCATCATCTGTGAATACTCCTGTTGGTAGAATGAATGCATGGACATTGAATTCATCTTCCTTTAATATATTGTTCTGCAGCACTAGTGAGTTTAACATAATAAGAAAACTCCCCAACACAATAAAAATGGTCAGCTGTATGTTAGAATCAGAATGGGAAATGTGGATTGGATAATCATTTTCCCTCATGTGCCATGAAACCGAGTCGTACATGAAGTGCAATGATCCACATACAAGTTGCGGCTTTTTCCCCTCCTCGATGTTCCATTGCACCTTGTAAAACATTTCCGACACTGTAACCCCATGTTTGACCTGATTCCCCACTTCCATCATAGACTCTATAATAAATGTGCTCTGAAGTTCACCTATGTGTGCATCCCTGACTGGTAGTATCCATCTACAAATGAGTGAAGAGATAAACATGACAAACTTAACTACCACTTGTTTATCAGTGTTGACAATAAAACCCCATAACATCCATTATCTATCCTATATAAATCACCAGTAATATCCCTTCTTTCTATGTGGATCCCCTCTTAGGAAGATACATGAACTCAAGAGAAACTTCATGGGTTCCTTTTCTCCCTCAGTGGGATACTCTGGTGGAAAACTTAGAAAAAAATATAACCACTTCGTGAAGTGTAAATCTATCACTAACTGATTTTTCACCTATCACTACGTCCATCAGTATTTTATCCAGCCATATAATCTACTATAGATCCTCCCATGTATTTTTTTGGGAGAAACTCATTATACATCTCTCCTGGAATTGGAATCCCTAAAATATGGTGTAGATCCTAGAGGCTAATACTGACCCCCCTGTGGTGATGATTGGACGTTTTAGTCATCAAATAACACTTTCTCAATAGTTTTGGCCTCATATATATTGGTTGGTAGATGTGGAATTGGGAATTCCATGCAGCCTCATGAATGATACCCTCCTCAACTCTACTCCGAACTCATCCCAACATGTACATGCTCAGTAGGCCTAGGCCCATTCATCTGTGAAATTTCCACCCCGGTGTAGATTCCAATTATCAATCCAAACATTCCCCAGGTTTCCTATGCCCGCATTAAGAATGGTTTGGTTTTTATGTAATGATAACTTAGGATAAAATTACTTCAAATCAACATAATTTACATGGTTATAAATATAGTCAGTGGTGGTAGGTGTATTTTCCTTCTAGGTAAGGACATCATCATACTTGAACCACAAATACTGATTTCTTGTGCCCCTGAAGTAGTAAGAAAGATTATCCCTACATTCTTCAGTGATTAAAATATCATTTCTAAAACCAAAGTCCAACAATGAAAATCTCTTATATAGAGGGTAATTATTTTCCCCTTCTCTCACCATCTGCACCAAGGAAATGTGGTTGGAATAACTCTATATTCATTCCCCTAGATTGACATTATTCATCATGTACTCCCTCTGACCAGCCTCCACAAGGACTTCACGAGAAGCTTCATGATTGAATTTTTTTTAAAGCTGGTAGTTTTCTTCAATCTTGATGGAGGTTCTTCACTAAGAAATTTCAAGAAGCACATGGTCACAAAGCTTCAAAGGACCTAGCATGCTTCACAAAGAAAAAATGATCGTGATTCACTAGTTTTCTATGTATAATTCACAGATCACCAGTCTGAGGACCATGATTAATAAAGGGCTTTCAAATGGGTGCTAGAGATTTGTGATTTGAGAGATTGAAAAGAGTTTGCAGAGATAGGATTCGGAAAGAAGGGGTTCTCGTGCAGTGAATTTATAAGCACTGGTTTCACAAACTTCGTGTTACCCTATGAAGAAGTGAGACTCACAAAGATCATGCACTTCACTCCAAACTTCCCCATATCAATATAGCATTGTGATCTATAATTTTTTCATGATCTACCCTCAAAATATAACCTTCATTTTTCCTCACCTGTCATTATGACTTGGCGAGGAATTTTTTGGCACTGAAATCCATGCCAAAGGTGGGTCATGAATGGAAGACACTATTTGGGTCAAAATTTGACCCTTATAAAACACAAAAATAATCATAGGGGCCTATTTATCACCATGATCTCTAGAACTATGAATAGGGTGAAGAAGTAAGTCTAAAGGGATCCTTGCCACCATTGTGAAGTAATGATAGAATCCACTCTGAGTCTGATGGCTTCTCAACTGTTTGCAAAATAGTATTTTCCGTTTTGAAGTGCCTTCAAGAATCGTGATCCCCTATTCCTAGAAATAGGTGAGTCTCCCCCTAACCATCATTACATAGGCATTTTTCTTTCTAAGCTCCCATTTCTTGAAGCACCCTTTACATCATGATCCAGTCATAAAATTCACCACCTAAGGTATACAAGCATTATGAACCAACGTTCCCTTTGTTCTGATTTCCCTTCTCTTCAAGTGGGGATGAACATCATGATGTTCCATGGGAGTCAAGAAGGTAGGAGTCCCTTATGGGTGCTCGGGGCTTCACGGAGCATTCTAAATTATGAAGAAACTTTCAGACACATATCAACCCCATGCCTTGGTTGGGTCTCCATGCTTTAAAAAGCTCCTCACATCTTGTAAACCCCCTTTCTCATTCTTAAAAAAAGCACCCTTATTCCTGAATTCCTTCACTTCATGATGATTCATAGCTTCGAAAATACAGTATTGGTGGTGCATCCTTATTCGTGAACCCATTCCCGTGCAACCCTCCAAGATCATATTAAGTGATTTTATCCCCCCCCCCCCCGAGTGGGTTTTCATGCTTATATACCCTTCCCTATTCTTATTATCATTGGCACACTGACAAATATTGGTTGTTCGCATATCCATGATAACATGATCCCCTCAATTGACCACTCATTCAACATTTATTTGCGTGTTGATTATGATTTCCCTTCCCCAGGTGAGGGTTGGTACAACTTATGTAAGTATAAGGGGTGAAGAGTGAGTCCCCATCACCCGATATATTAGATGTTAAACTTCCTAGCATTGAAATCCCCAACACAAGATATTAAACTTTGAGTAGACAGATACATTGAAGACCTATGAGGAATCAAAGGATGATGATCATATGAGCTCTTGGTATTCTCTTTCCCTTTGGGATTTGTTTCCATGTATGCCTCGGTCAGTCTCCACGTAATCCCCAACCTCCGCTTTGATAGGGTTCTCCATGTATGATTGCCCTGGATCCATATCATCCTCATTCATTGGGAATCTTCCTAGGATTCCCTCTAGTAGTAAATCCTAATCCACCCCATCCCTTGTGGTTAAAACTTCCATGAAACGATTGTCTGGTCTGCTACTACATCTTTTTTTCCACACATATCATGAATCAATTTGGAAAAGAGTGCAAGAGTGACCATGAAATCTTCTTTGGCATTCTAACCATTTTAAGACCTATAAACCACATCTCTCATGATGTTAGGCTTTAATCCTTCTTGAAATAAGGTGAATTTGATCCCCACCTCAAATATAGGGTACATAGGAAGCCTGTCTGAGGTTCAATCCCCCCAATCACCACAATCCAACCATTTCATGCGTTTCACTTCAGTTCACCTTCATCCTACATGAAGTTAAACTGTGTTCCACTATTATGAATTATATGGGTTTTTATTACATTTGGGTAAGTAGGAAGCCTCCCTAAGTTCCAATACCAACAAATGATAAACTCTGCTTCTCCCGCCTTGAGATGTACCCTTATGATGTGCTACTTTCCTTTTTAAAGATGCATCTTCCAGGTTAGATTCCCTGAGGTGTTCCAATCCATCCATTCAGGCTGAAAAAAATTCATAATACCCACAATCCATCCATAATCTTCAACCAAGAGGTTCTCTATTATAATGGCCACTAACCATAAGTAAGACCCATCATGTCTTCGGGTCACTATCATTTGTGTATTCCCCGAGCCCATTAACCACTTCTGAACATCATGGACTTCGATTCATTGCCATGTGGATATGTAGGAAGCCTCCATGAGTTTCAAGAACATCACCGATTTTTCATCCCAGACAGTCCTTATTGTCTTTGTGTCTCAATAAGATCATGCACCAACCTAGTGGTTCCATTTCATTCGGGTCCCCATCCAAGAACACATTCTCATGAGCCACCTCCTTAGGTGACTCAAATCCCCATACCAAATCTATGTGGGATTTGATCCCCAATTACAATGTGAGGTATATAGGAAACTTATCGAGGTTCAATCCCAACACCATAATATTCACATAGATTCTGCTCCATTCATCTTATCATCAAATTATCCATTTTCAATCATGATTCCCACCAGGGCTGCCATATCCCAGTGGGATCATGAATTTCATATAGGAAGCTAACTATATGTAATCCACAAATAATACCCTAAACTACATGAGTTTTTATCCCCTTTATCTAGAAATCATATGTAAGAAATATCCCTAAGATTCAATCGTAGACAATGGTAAACCTTGGTGTCCCCTTTATTGGGAACCAACTCTTTTGATCCACTACTTTGCGGTGTCCCGATCAACCTTCATGGTTTGAAACCATCCATTTTTGGGATATTACAACTAGTGTCTATCCTCCTGGGTGTTTTCACCCATCAAATCAGTAAATATTTATGGTCTTCTTCCTAGTGATTTTCTTATCTAATCCACTCTCGTTAGTTTTCTGATTAGTCTGATGCATGTTCTCTTGACATTAAACTCATGATATACCTCGTATTAAAAATGGGAAGATGAGGAAAACCATAGGGACATGCCTCTAGAATATGATTCCCAACATTCAATGTGGGATGCATCTAGCATCCATACCCTTGAGAAGCACTCTAATAAGGGATAACTAAGGTGTACAATGATTCTAAGGTCCATACATTCTAGTGATGCCAAACTTTACTAATTCCCAAACCGATGGTTGCTTCCCTAATTTGACCCATTGGAAGGTCCTGATAGAAGCAATGTAATTAGCCTGTATCCACCTAGTGATGGAACCAGAATGGGTTTCACGAAAAAATTATTAATATATGTTGGAGAAACAGACTAGGTGAAGAGTTTTGAGGAAGAATCCATGGAAGGAGAGACTGATATCCAATCATTATATTTTGATCTAGGATAAAACATCACCAAAGAGGTGATGAATGCTACTCACCTTTCAAAAGTAGGAATGCATGGTACAATGTGCAGTCTAGGGAATGTCAAATGTTTTCAGGCTATTCCCCTCAACAGATGATTTAGAAACAAAAATATGAACATAAAATTGTATTTTTATACATGTAAGAAAAGTGGAAATAAATTTTTATTATTATTTTTATTTAAATTAAAAATTTATCGATTTTATTTACATTATAAAAATTAATAAATATGTATACATATACCTATACAAGTAATGATTATATATAAATATGAGTGCATTAATGAAAAATAATAATTTTTTATGTATGTTATAGAATATATAAATCAATATATATATATATATGTGTGTAATTATTTGTGCGTTCATGTGCAAAATATATATTTTTACATCTCTGTATAAATATGTACATATGTGTGTGTATCGTTATTGTGTAAATACAAAATATTTAAGTATATTTTTATAAATAAATAATTATCATTATCATTATCATTACATATAGTATATATAAATTTATTTAAAGTAAATATTTACAAATAAATTATAAAAAATTTATATCTAACTATATATATAAATATATGTGAATTTTTGTAAACATATATATATATATATATATATATATATATAAAACAATATTCAACTTTACTTTTTTAGATCATTAAAATAAAGGAATATATATACTTATATAAATGTTAATATAATTTTTATACATACATACATGTGTGTATTTAAAAATGATATATATATGTATATTTGTTTTTATATATATTTATATTTCAATAAATGTAAATGAATATTAATATATAATTTATTAAAATAAATATAAGTATATATATCATAAACATTCACAAATATGTACTAATATATATTTTATTAATGAATTTTAAATATATTATATAAATATATGAATAAAAATTTAATATATATATATATATATTTAAATATAAATATCAAAAAATATAAATTAAAACAATGTTCGTGGTATGGTAATGTCACTGAAATAGAAAAAGAGAGACCCAGGGATCAAATACATTTGGGTGCATGGGTGTACATAATATAATAATTTACAAAGTGTTATTAAAGGGGATGGAAATCATTGAAAGGGGGTGGGGGTGAAAGGTGCTGGAAAGTCGGGGTGGTGTTGAAAAGTTCTTAGAAAGGGTTATAGAATGTGCTGAAAAAGTGGGAGGAAAAGCACTCAAAAATAATAAATTTTTTATTATTTTATCAGCACCATTTTGTAATGCTGATAAATGTAAAATTTATGAATGTTTTTTTGAAACACTGATAGAAGAGTCCTTTATCAGCACATTTTTAAGGATCTGATAAATGGTATCATTATCAGCAATTTTTTAGCACTAATAAAGGATAATGATATTTAACATCACTATAGTTCTAAAATTATTTTAAGTGCTGATATAAGTCATTTTTGGCACTATAAAATAATATTTTTAGAAGTATAAGGTAAATATTGTGTTTATCAAGTAGAATATAACTATAAAATCAACATGACCTTTAGTTAATAAAAAAAACACCATATTTCTATTTAGTAGATTACAAACAACAAGTTATATAGAAAAAACATATATTTTTTTTGAATTTTCAAACTACATAACCCTCTATTGTAATTGATATCAATAAAAAAAATCACAAAACATTCATGTTTGTTGAATGTTACCAGAATGATGCAATTACATAGACCTCTACCAATAGACAAGGAGCCAAAAAACCAAAAACCATAAATCTAAAATAGAAGCACATCACACTTGTTTAAATCATTCAACTGGAAAATTAAATAATAATAAATATAATATAGTATCCCAAATAACCTATAATTACCCATAAGAAATATATTCATGATTCACCGGAATAAGGTACATCATATTCTCTACCATAATCTAATGGAAGCCATCTACCATACCAAAAATAGTAAATCAAATAAATGACGGTTTTATAAGACATTATGACACCTTGAAGAAATCAATAGGTTCCATAACAAGGGGTTTCCACTTAACCTTAGTAACACATCCCCATATTCCAATTGCGTTCACACGGCTTATGGATAGGGTTTTTCAACCTTATTTTAGAAATTCGTTGTTTTTCTAAATTTATGATAATATAGTTAATAAAAAAATAGATGAAAATCATGTTGTTCTTAAGAGGATGGTGTTATAATTATATAGAGAGAATTAATTGAAATGTGATGTTCATTTACTAGGTTATATGAAATTAGAACATAGTGTAGTAGTGGACTAAGATAATATTTAGGTGATTTTGGTACACAGTCCAACGAAAAATATTTCATAAGTGAGTATTTTCTTAGGCATAACATGTAATTATATGTGTTCTATAAAGGGGTTTTCTTGGAATAAGATTTCATTATTTTCTTGGACTATGAAAGTGAATTATGTTTATTTGATTGATGAGTGTCATGATGTTTTTTTAATATTTGAAGGATACATTTCTATTACTATAATAATTATTTTTCTTGAAGTGGGTATTAATTATGTGGGGTATTTTAATCTATAAAATCAATGTTTTGGATGTGTTATAATTGAGTAAGTTGTAGTAATTGATTATGTTTACTGCAATCCCCCCACTAGTACCTCTTTGGGGATTGTAATGAGGAAGAGTTTCCCCAAATTCAGAGCTTAAATAGTCTTCAGGTAATAAACTAGTATGAAGGGGATAAAATATATGATGGGCTGAATTAACCCTATAAATTATGTTAAGTACAAGAGAAAAAAAGAAAAACATTGATAAAAACCATATCATGTAAAATAAGCAATGATCTATAAAAATAAAACAATACATATAATGTCTTAAAGGATGTATTTACATAATGAAAGTATAAAAGTATAGCATAAAAAATCTAAGAGGAACTCCAGATCCATGTTAGTCTGATCTAAATCAGTCACCAAAAACCACCTGATCACTAATAATATATATATAAGAATGATAATAATGTGTATACTCAATAGGATCACACACATGTTATCTTGTGAAAATTTTAAAAAGAGTATAACAATATTTAATTATGTAATAAGTTAAACCAAAATGAACCTAACTGGAAAACTACCCATTACCATCCTCTTTGAGGCCCACACACCTAGTATCACATCTATGTTTAAATGAATAAAAAAAAGGATTATGAACACTTAAATTATTAATGGGTTATTTTTTCAATAAGGGCAGTTTTTATTTTTTACATTATATAATCATTTAATAAATAAATTTATATATTTTTGAATATTAAAATTTTAAAATGAATTATATTTTTAATTCATAATTTCAAATTTATCCTGATATGAATTTTTGATATTTTTAAAAATTAATTTCTTTTTATGTGAATAGTAAAAAATATAGTATTTAAAAATTGTAAAATTTTATGAACTTATCATTATATAAGAAATAATTAGATATTTGTAAACATTTAAATCAATAAAATTTTAATTTAAGGGAAAAAATATTAATTTCATGTGTTATTAAAAACATATATAACCTATATTAAATATTTTTATCTTATGAAACACTATATCACAATTTTAAAAATTGTTTTTAGGATTTTATTTTAATTATTTTTTTAGTAAAATTATGTTTTCAATTGAATTAAATTTTATTTTTCTTTTATAATCAACTAATTTAGGGTAAGAAAATTAAAAACATTGATAATTGTTATATACACATAAATTTTATGCTTAAAAGATTCTATTTTTTAAAATTTCATGTGTGTTAATCATCAAAATATTGTATATTTATCCTCCTAATATCTTATATCATGTTCATAAGCCCCTGTTATTTATTATTTAACCTATAGAATCAATTTATAAGGAAATTTCTATGATAATTTCTATTTTCTATATGTGAGTAACTTTTTACTCATTGTATTTTCTTCTTAATATCCCCCTTAATAAATTTTATAGACATCATAATATAATAACATTAGTATTATTGATATTATTGAATATTATTTTATTATTTTATCAAACATTTATAAATACATTCCATTTACTTAGAAAATGAATAGAGCACCAATCATGTGTAAGTTCTGACTACCGCCTCATCAAAGTGATGTGGTTTTTCTCATCAAAATAAATCATTCCATGTAAAAAAAATATTATGATGAATTAATATGCTTAAATTTTTTTAAATTATAATTATAGAATCGTAAATTATCATATATCTTTATTTCATCCCATTAATTGAGAAATGAAATCATTAATTGTGCTTATGTTCAAACCGTTGCCTTCATGAACAAAAAAAATCAATTTTCCTCACCACCCTAAATGGATGGTTATAAAAATGCATTTAGTGAAGGTAATTTTTTTCTATGAAAATTTTAATATCGAGTAAAATTTATAAGAAGGTTATATAAAGACATTTCATTACTCATGAAATCATTATAACATGCTCTCATTTTTTTCAGTTTTACAGAAAAATGAGAAAAATGTTCTAATTGTAATATCATGAATGATTGAAAAATGTTATATAATGGAGATATTATAAAATGATAAATTCTGTATCATATATTAATTTTTTTATAATTTTTTAACAATATTTAATATATTTTTTAATAAACCGCCTTTCTATACTTAAATATTCTTAATCTTGTTCATCACAATTCCTTCTTTCCGGAACCATATTCATGTCTTCCACAAAATGAAATTATACGTATAAAATAATTGAGAATTATTTTTAGTATATCCCAAATAATTTAGTAATAATTAAATTTTAATTAATAAGTGGTAATTTACCTATTCACAATGAATCATGTAGGTAATAATCAATTAAAAAATCTTATCATCTGATGGATGAAAATAAACTACCACCAGGTAAAAAAATTTATTGATGGTTATAAATGATGTGTATAAAAGGTATTATATTTGTATAAGTATATTTATTTTGTGATTTAAAGTATTTTTGTTTTACTTGATTTTTATGTATTAACAAGATATTTTAAAAAAGGACAATGTTTGATAGGGTATAATACACGTAACCCTAATATTAAATCATTGAGAAATATTGTTATTTAAATTTGACTGTTATAATATTGTTGTTGAGTTAGAGGATACGAATAAAAGTGTCCAACTTAAAAAATATATGTATAAAATAACTTATAAATCAATATTTAATGATCAATTACTTGAAACTAAGAACATAAATTTCAGTAAAGCCATTTTATGCTTCAAAAATACATTCTTTTTCAAAAATGGGCTTTATTACATTTTGGTAGTAAATATTATAATTTATTTTTTAAAAAATTAGAAATTATATTTTGTATAAAAAATATTATATTTGAAATCAGAATATAAAAAATATATTAAGATGAAATTTTGTGATTTTTTATAAAAGTCTAATTTTTTAGTGGATATTGAAAACTAGAGATTTTATCAAAACACAATTTTCATTCAAGAAATTTACATGTACCAGTTTTTTCAATTAAATTTAAATGTTAATTAGTGAATTTTTATTAAATGTAATAAAAATAATTTTGTTTAAATAGTTATTATAATTAAGATTGTTATAAAAACAATTTTATCCATAAAATTCATTTTTATGTAATATTATTTTTCATCACCTTTTGCACATTCTTTTAAATATAATTTAGGAGTATTATATTGATTGAAAATTATAAAATGTATTACATATTTTTTGTGAACATGTAATATTTTTGTAAATAGATCAAATTTATTTTTGGTCATTCTTAATGGTAATATTGGTATAAACGATGTAACCCTAATAAGTGTTAAACGAGAGAAACAAGGTTGAAAATATAAAATAATTCTTTAAAACCATCCATACATATGAATATATTTTACATTATGATTTTAATTCTAAAAACACATAAATTATTCTAAATATGTCATTTTTTTGAATTTTTACATGGTAAAGATCTTTATATTACTATTTTTAAACTAAAATCCCAAAATGCATCTTTGTTGATTTTAATAAATATAATATATTTTAATTAGTATTAGAAATAGTAATTTAATTTTATAACTATTTTTTTTTCAATATTTACAATTTTTATAATGACGTTAATTTATTTTTAAATTTTATTAATGAAATAAATACATTAATTTTTTATGTAACATTGATTCAATGCTTGTGCAAGTAATTGAAAAACCAATTAAATGATTCAAAAAATAGAAAATGAAATATTTTTTAGAGATTTATAGTATTACATGAATTTTTAAATAATTATAATATGTTAGGGATGTTTTAAAATTATATATACAAGGTACATTACTACCATGATTTTTTTTGAACGTAAATTATTTGAATTGTCCAAAAACTAGAAAATAATGGTATCTTATAATATATAATATTTTAACAACTGAATTTTAATTCACAAACATAATATATTATTACAATTGGAAGTTATATGATCTAGAATATCAACCATTATCAACTTATGGGTCACTTTTCATTTTCTTAATAATTTCATGACACCTGAACTGTAAACCACTTTGACATCTTAGAAATTGACAAACAAGTTAATGAGGGGTTAAAACAAAGAGATAATATTTAAATCATAACATAATCTTGTCTAAATTTTATCATATGAGATAATTTATAAATATTTATATCAGATATTCAAAATAAATAATTAATTGTTCCACATGATAATTATAATTAAATTATATTAATTTAATACTCTATTTAATCACAAGGGTTCCACTTCCCTTAATTATAAAAGGAAACCACATATCCTCTATTACTCAGAATTATTGTTCTATTTATCATAACAAAAAACATCCAAAAAAACTATTCGTCACATAGAAATTTTTTTTAAGTTCTCATCTTTTTAAAATACCATCCATTGGGACCTTAATGAGAGATCCAACAGTTGTTCTTAAAATGGGAGGTAATCTTCAAAACTGATAATTTTCATTTTACTTACTCTTCCACCTCATTAATTTTTTTCATAACACTTACAATATAACAAAATATGTTTTTTAAATATTTAGGGGTTTTATTATATTAATTTTATAACCTTATTAAACCATTTTTTTTATCAAATAAGAAATGAAAAAATCATTCGTGTGCAAGTGTGTGTTAATATATTATCTATGTTCATACCTTTACAATTGTTAAAAATAGAATCATTGCATGTTTGAACGTATGTGCTAACATCTCCACGTACTTATGTACTTCATTTTTTAAAAACCACCTATCATGGTTTGTCAATTTGATGGATTTATTGAAATTATTTTATTTTTATAACATTATAATTATTCTTGAAATATAATAAAATGTTTTACTTAATTATTATTAATCTAATGAAAATTAGAATCATCATTCATGTGTATGTATAGACTATAGCCTCGCATGCTGATGTATTTCATGTTTTGTGACCAATTTCCATGTATTAATATAAAATTTAATTTGATGTATAAAAATTACAATTATGTTATTATTATTATTATAGATATAGTTAATAAGTGACCCATTTGACCATGATTAACCTTTCAAAAGAATTTTTCAATTATGAACTGAACATCTTCAAAATAAATGTGTGAAGTTAATCAATTGTATAATTAAATTTGTCAATAAAATAAATGAAATAAATTGATTAATGATAAAGAAAATAAACAAAGAAGATGTTATTAAATCGGAAAATAATTAATATATTTATTATATAGTATTTGAAGAATTACATTGCATGTTGAGATTCAAGGTACATGGTTTCATAACATAATTTTCTTTTATTAGGTCAAGATAAATCATTATTTACTTTTGGATGACATTATTATGATTGAGTGGATATAAATATTGTTTTATGATTTATTTCCAATTTTTATATGGATTTAAATATTTAAGCCTAATAACTACCTTTATTAACAATCACTTCAAATGTTATGATCTTTGTGGGGATGTTCTTTATCTCAATTTAATTTTCTTGAGATATGTTTCATGTTCTGCACCGCTATTTCATTGTATGGTGTAAAATATGAAATAATAATGAATTTTGAAATATAAGTACATGAAATTCATTGTACTTACAACACCATATCATATTTATACTTTCAATGACATTTTATTCAAATTTTACCCGACTAGTAAGGGCTTTATGTTATAATCATAACTCTATTCAGTATTGTTTATATTCAAGGTTAATTTTAAGAAAATTGTATAATAATAATTATTTTAACCACATATCTATTCTTATCAAAAGGTTATATATAAGTATTATTTTATTTCATTTAACTTTATTATATTTTCTACTAAATAATATCAAAAGAATGTTTTTAATTAAAAACCAGCCTTATTTCTCATTTTGGCCAAGAATATTTTCTCTTCCACATCATTAATATTTAAAATATTTTTAATAAGGTTATTTTATAGGAATATATCCTTATTTAAATTAATTTTGAAATTTATTTTACTTTCTTTACAAAGGTATAAAATGAATCTTTTTATGATTTTCAAAACACAGTAATTTTTTGTTTTTACTAGAGGTCTTGAAGGGGTATTTTTTGAAATATTTACCAAACAAAGGAATTTTATAATATTTATAACTATTATTTTATTTTATGTTTCCATTACAATTTAAAATATATATTTTCAATATTTTTGTAATTTTTATTTAATATGATTGGAAAAAAGGTATTTTACCTATTTCAAATAAATATTTTAAATTCACTTTTATAGATATTTTTATCTATACCAAAATACTTAAATGATTACTACATTTAATTGGGTATATAATTTTATGATACCATTCACTTTCTTACATTGAATTGTTTATATGAATCTTTTAAATATTTTTTTAGGAAAATCATTTATTGGTTCATGGCTAAATCAAATTATGAAATTTATGATGAAATACCCGAATCTATGGGGTTTTTCATTATATGGTACATAGAAATTATTAATACAAATAGGATTGGTGAGTGATTAAAATAGTTAAGGGTCTTTTTCAGATAGGTGATGGGTGTATTTGTTATAAACCCTTAATGAATTGGGAAAAGAAACAAAGCTAACTGAATGGAAGTTACTCTAAAGGGATAATGGAGTTATGTTACTCATTCGAGATGATAGAGTTTACTAATTTAAGTAACACCTCAGATTTTATGTGGTTAATATTTTTAGGTTACTACTATTTTATTAACGAATTACCCTATTTATGTGATTCAAAGATGAATGTTTAATGTCCCAATATTGATGGATCCTAAGATTGTGTAAATGGATACATGAGGGGGGGGGGGTAAATTTTGCTTTATGAAATAAAAAATTATATAATTAACATATTTATAATGAATATTCATAAAACAATTATCCCAATAAAATGAATGTCACTGAACAAAATTTTAAACCAAAAATTTAAAATCATTTTTTGTTAAAAGTTAATAAAATACAGAATAAATTTTTCTTAATTAATTCACAAAGGTAAATAAAAAATAGGTAATTAATATAAATATAAATGGAACAAAACATTATAAATGGTGTAAGAATATCTAATACAAATATTCCTAAAAATGTTACCACATTTTTTCCTTCAATGTAAAGGACGGGTTTTTTCAAAATCATGATATGCACAGTGTTCTTCGGTGGTGGTGTGGTGGTGAAGGAGAGTGGCACATCCGTTCCATTCTTTAGGAGGTTTAGGGTTCGAATCCTGGGAGTCTGCCTTTGGGGTCAGCCTCTCCCCTGAGATCTACCCACCCTGTCGGGTCGCTCGGTCTAATCTGGGTGGGAAAAATCAGGCGTGGCCCAATCGTTGACGGATCGCTTAACGGACCATTGTTGTCGGTCCATCACCCTCTGGGACGTAGTGCCATCTCGGCTGGCAACAACTCATTCCCTGGCTAGAGTGCTACCTCAAGGGAGTGTACTCTTCGTGGGGGAGTGGGGATTCAATGAGTGGGGGGATCAAAAAGGCTAGAAAAGTTAATTTCCATTAAAAAGAGATGATATAAAAAGTGTTAAGCCTACTATAATAGTATGTATTCATAGACTCAAACATCCTAGAACATTAACATTATTCAAAGATAGTTTTTCTATAGAATTGGGAATCCTTGACTGACAAGATTTGATAAACCTCTATCTCCCAAAATCCTGAGTTCCCTCAATCGCAAAGATCATACATAAAACTATTTCAATCAATGATATTCTTAAAGAATTTAAAATAATTCTTCATGTGAATGATTTGAGAATAAAACTCTAAAAATATTATAACAAAGTTTCCCATATGTAGCAATATATGAAAACATTATCATAGAATGGATATATTATTGATGATGAAAAAAATTCATCATCCTTGAATGTTTATTTTATTTATTGGAATTTATATTATGGTAATATCCATAATTCATAAGATTTGGATGAAAAAAATTCAAATAAACTCATTATTAACGTGAAATTTTCAACAAAACATTATCTAATGATCACCTAACAAGAACCATGACAAAACATTATAGTTTTATCTAGTAGAATGATATTTATTTATATGGTGGAATAGACTTTGTTCATCTAGTGAAATGGATTTCTTAATATAATAAAATTTTATATGTTTATTCAAAAAGTATGTTTTCCTTCGTCTAATGAATGTCTATCATCTAGAGATGACACAAATTCATCCTGTGAGACATAGTTATACTTTTTCAGTTGAAATTTGTAAATATATGTTTGTTGGAATTGTATTAATATGATTTATAAAGTATAGGTTTTACTTATTTATTTCACTCTAAACACATTGACAAAATTATTTCTAATTGTATAAAATTTACACATCTTGTTAAAAAAATTTCAGACATAAACATTATAAATATATTGGGAATTATAAAAGTTAGTAAAGTATATCATTTTAATGAAGTGGTATGTTATTTTCAAATGGAAGGATATAAAGGGTGGAAAATAAACATTCTATTTGAAAATCTCCCCCATTTTTGAATGAACCAATTACTACTTTTAAAGAGAAAAAATAAAGAGAAAACCATTAAAAAATAATTGCTTCCTGATATTATAAAATAAAAGATTTTATCATTTTTCATTAAAAAGTTAAAACATTCATGTCTTCTACCATTTGTTTTAATGTTATTTCTTTAAAGAAATATACATTATTTATCAATTATTTTAATGAATTATTAAAAAATTATCATCTTGTTTGATTTTTGTATACAATTTCAGTTAGTTAAGTGTACTTTAAATGTTGGAAAAATACTATGAAAAAATATATATCTAAACATATATTATAAAAAAATATATCAAAATATAATTTTTCAAAAAAACTATATTAGAATATATAAAAATAAATTTATGAATAACTTTATTTTTTAATAGACATAAAAAAATTTGGTTTCATTATTAAATAGCTCTCAAGAGTTCTTAAGATAAATTTTCCTTCAAGAGATTCTTGAGTATAACGTCAAATTTATTGATATCTTCCTGCAACTTCTTAGATTCATTAACAACAACCTTGAGATTTTTTAATTCCTCTTTAATAACTATTGTCTTTATATTAAAATTCATACAAATAAGTAATTATTATTCTTGTACATGAGTATTCTTCCCTCTTTATTATATTTCATTATCTTGATTTATTGAAAGAGATTTTAGATTATCAATTTGTCTTGTGTTCTAAGAAATGTTTACACTGAAAATATTGTTAAATTCAAAACCAATTTAGTTTATATTTTTACTAAATTTATTTGATCATCTTGTAATGTAATACATCCCCTCATATGTTTAATACGTCAAAAAAATTTAATTATATTTCATTATTCAATATTGGATTTTCCTTTAAAGTCACTGAAATTAGACTCACAATAGATTATGGGTTTAGGAATATATATCAATGAATTTATGTTTTAAGAACTTTAAATCTTTCTTTAATGTTCTTACATATTTCCCAAATATGTGGAATGAAATATAAGGAATCTTAAATTCTTCTAATAGCTTTACTTAAGTAGTTAATTTTCATTTATATAAATTTATAAATTTTACTAGCAGCATAATGAGAGTAATATAATGAAAATTCGGGAACAAATGATCCCAGAGGTCTAGAATATTTATCCACGTATTTTATTTAATTATATTATGATTTATAAATCTCTATAACATTTTGTTATTTAATATATTTTTCTTTTTCCAATTATTATATGTCTAATTTTTTTATCTGTATGTGATGATCATTTTCTTCTAATGATTTTTCTTATTCTAAAAGATGAAGATCAATATATTTCTATGATTGGGAAGATAAGAAATATTAAGTATTATAATATTTCTCCTTAAAATCTAAATTCTTTCTCAATTATTTCTCTAAAACTGAATTTTATTTCTCTTTAACATATTTTTCAAATTTAACCTGAACACCTTATGATATCACTTTTCAACATGAACAATTATTTATTTTTAATTTTTAATTTACATTGGAGGTACATAGATTTGAAGTAGTTTTTCCTCTAATTGATTAATATTCCTTTTTTTGGTTAAATAATAGAAACGGGATAAATGAACAAAGGGAATTATCCATAAATTGTAGAGTGTATTTTGAAATGGAATTCCTTATGTATTTTTAGGAACATTATATCCAAAAAATTCTTCCTCAATATTATTTTATTCATTATTTTTTATAAGAGATGTATGTGTCTCTATATAAAATATTATCATTTTTTATAGGAAAAAAGGTTACTTTTATCTTCCCTTAATCTTTTATATATATTTATCATTTAAATTTTTAATTACAATAGTGGATGAATCTTTCTGTAAATTTTCAACAAAATTCTATAGATGATTAATATATACAAGATGATTTTTTTGAATGTTTCCTCTACAATTTCATAAAACTTTTCTCTTATTTTGGTTGATTCATTTTATATTTTATAATCTTCTATGAAGTTCACCATGAAATAATTAATAAATCATAAATAAATAATCTTAGTTAACTTTATCATTTCATATTTACTAGATTTAATGAAATTTAAAAAATACATAATAAGGTTTATTTTTCACATACTTCATAGAAAATAAAAACCATAGACGTCTCTAACTTGTAGGGTATCCCAATCCCGTTTCCTTGTTATTAAGAATATTTTCATCTTGAGAGAAATAATATTTTCATCTGGAGAAATATGGGATACTTTTATTACATTTTCATAAAAGGTAAAAAAAGAAGTTTTATCCTTGGAATTATTAAAACATTTTATATTTTATGTAACATTATCACATATTATTCATGCCTCACCTTCCAAAGTCATTTTAATAAAATATTCCAATTGATAAATATTAAACTTATTGAAGATTTCAGAAAAAGTTAAGGATATTTTTTAAATCTTCTTCTTCACTAAAATTCATAAAAGAATAAAACTCTATTAGAATTTTAAGATAATTTAAATCAAAATAATTTTATGAAAAAAAATGTTTTTTGAAGAGTTGGATTGAAATAATAGATTCATGTAATCTATCATTCATTTCATACCCGAATATTTCAATCTATCTTTTTTTAGAACTGTTGTGGATAAATCAGTGGATGAGGCAATTATTTCTTATTGGATGTAAAAAGACAATCATAAAATCTAAAAATGATTAGATGAAAATAATTAAATGTGGTTATTGATATTTATAGAATCATGAAATGAAAGAGTGGTGAACCATTAAACAGTCTAATTGTTGTTCTTGTAAAAAATAACAAGGATTTTCCCCTAAATTTAAATGCACTAACAGAAAAGATTAGATGAGTTAAGACATATATAAATATAAATCTTGGACCAGTAAATCTATAATGTTGAAAATTATTATTTTAGTGTTATTATATTTAGAAAAAAATATATTCAATAAAAAAATATATATTTCTTTTAATGAAACATATTTTGTTTTTGATATTAATACAATTAGACAATAAAATAAAAACATTCAATGAAATATGTCCTTGAGAAAGAAAATATTTATTGGTAATAATTTATTTTATTAGTATCATAATATGGTAATTCTTCTCATAAAATAATAGAAATTTTATATCCTTAAGAAACTCTCACCATTTGAGATATTTTTCTTTTAACTCATAATAGGGAAAAAATTGTTACAAAATGTATCAAAAGAATAAAAATGGAATAAGGTATATTGTTCTATAGAATATTATTTCCTATATTCTAATGGTATATGAATATATAGAAATATTTAGTTCGATTGAATAGTTTAATATGAAATAAAACAACCATTGGTGAAAAAACTATTTTTTATAGAGATTAATTTCATAAAAATTAAATCATGGGTATTAGGTGCTAGATTCATATATCATATTTACCGAAATGTGAAACATGTCAATGAATATTGAAACTAAATTAATTAGTAATTTGACCTATTATTTTGGAATAGAACTTGAGTTTTTATATTTTTTATAGGTATAGTGAATTTACATATTCTTAGTATATTTTCAGTATTACCAGAAGACTGTTATCATTTACCTTAAATAAATATAAATTTTGTTTTATTGCTTCCCTATATAGGGAATTAATTTAATTTGTAATAAATAATTTTTTTGTTCTATTTATATTATTTAATTTTTTTAGTTCCCTTAATTTATTAAATGTCTTATATATATTGGCTCCCGTTAATTCCATTATAATGAAAATAAAAATAATTTGAAAATTTATGATTTTAATTACACATATATTTATTATTATGGCCCAGGATATATAAATATAAATCACATCTGATGACTCCATAATGAATTATTGTTATATTAGAGTTATTATGAGTCATTATATGTATGTAAATATTTTATATTAAGTAAAATAACCAAATATTATTATAAGATTAAAGCAAAAAAGAGTTATTTATTTATTAGAACTCGAATATACTAATGTATGTGTTCATATAAGTAAAGTATCTCATGGTGTATTTAAGAAGTTTATTGGAATTACTAATGACTTTAACATGAATATTTATTTGTATCTCATATAATTCAAGTATTAATCATTTTAAATGTTCCAAATGATCAATTTTTTTAAAAAAAAATTAATTTTAAATTTTAATTAAGAAAACAATTATAATTTATTTAGAGAGTATTTGACTCAATAATTTAATAACTATCTTAAATATTATTGTATAGTATAAAAATTCATCCAAAAGATAATCCAAAATTAATTTTTGTATTTTAAACGATAAATTGACCTTTTTTGGACATATATTGGACTACGATGATTCATGAAGACCGTAATGTTTACTTATATGTATATACTCTAGAATCATCATTGTTTACACTAAACCATGATCCATATATGGATATTTAGATGATACTACAAAATAAGTGTATTGGGAAGTTTCATAATTTATATTTCATAAATATTTTAAGTTGCAAGGAGTAATTTGTATATCTTACCTCAAGTAAATGTGAAACCAAATAAGATAAAGTTCAATATTCTAGTTATCTTCAAAAGATATCAGGTTATTATATTTATTATCCATAAAATGAAAATATTTATATTTCTTAACAAGTTGTCTTTATATAAGGGGAATTTATTTCTTAAAATAATTAGTGGGTGTATATTTAAACTAGATTAATTTAAAAATCAGTAATATGATTTTAACCATGAGGTGGATGAATTAGAAACCAAAAAGGTTTATGATGAATAAACCAACTCAATATACAGATGAAATATTAAGGTATATAATAGTTTTCCTATTATCGTTAGAAGATATTGATTTTTCATTTAAACTAAATTTGATGTAATTGTCAATGAATATGATATATCATCTTACCATGAGGTCATAATGAGTGATCACTTTTTTGAATACATAAAAGTAATGGAATAAAAAATTCAATCCATGTACACAAATCAGGTTTTAAGCCCGAAAAATCCATCTAAAGGGATAAAACTCATTAAGTGTCAGGGATCTGTTCAAGAGTAGACTGAACTGTATAGTAGAGTGTCTATATACAAATACCACTTAGTAGCTAGAGACATTAAACAAATTCATGGTGATCATTATAATTAAAATCTTTCCCTAATTTCTATGATTATATTCATTTTTATTATTTTAAATATTTCACTATATTATGATTATGAGATATGCTAAATGAATATAAAGGAGAAAATTTTTAATGAAGATATTCCTAGATAGATATATAACATAACCCGACAATTTTCAATATTTAAGAAATTATTTTTAAATTTATGAGAAGAAATAATCTATTTATGGTTTGACACATTATTATTTGTGTTTTATTTTTCATTTTGATAAAGCTGTGAAATATTTTGACGTTATCAAAAAAATAATATAAACCATTCACAAGTAAAAGAGTTAGAGAGAGAATAGATATTTTCACATGTTTTATATTGATGAAATAATTGTCATTTTAAATTACATCCCAATGTTTCAAACAATGAAAAACTAGTTGTGAAAATTCTTGTTAAAAAAATATCAATGAAGAAACATAATATATTTGAATATCTATATAGATATATTGAAAAAAATTCTTGGACTTTGAAAAAACATATATATTAGTTATTTGTTAAAAAAATTACATAGAAAAATATAAGATGTTTTATTTACCAATAATGCATGGTAAATGTTTATCAATTTCACAAGGACTATTAACTATTAAATGACATGAATGTAATAGTGACAATCTACATGATTATAATTTTGGATCAATCATGAAAAAATTGTTATATAATCATTCATATATATTTTATGCATTTTTAATGATTAGTATATACCAATCACATACTAGTTATAGTAATTAAATAGAAATAAATAATATCTTTAACTATTTTAGAAGATTTGAATATGTATTCTTAGAACAAGGTGGTAATTAATATCTCATTGTAAATGTTTACACTGTTGTTAGTCTCCAAAATAAAAAATTTTATTTTAGATCTCAATCACGATTTCAATTTTTCTTACATGATGGAGTCGTAATCTAAATTTTTTTAATTGATTGTAAGTTTCTAAATTTACAAAATAATTTGAATAATTCATGATATGTGATATGGATAATGAAACTACATGTAGAAATAGGTTTATTAAATAACTATGATAGCTCTGAAGCATTATTCTTATAATTAAACTATATTTTGATAATAATAGAGGGGTTGTATTTGTTAAGGAACCCTGGTCCTACCAAATATCTAAAATATTATTTTTAAATTTCATATCATTAATTATATAATTGATAGTGCTGATATTAATATGTTTCAACTTAAAAAATAAGATAATATTTCAATTCTTCTATGAAATCCCTATATGAATCAAAAACATGAAATCCACACCTGTTTTCTAGGTATTGAATATCTTGGTGTCTAAATTTAGTGTAAATGGGATATTTTTTGTATTTATATGTTAATGTCATCCATGTGTTTTTTATTAAGGAAATTTTTATCATGTAATGTATATTAATTTAAACATGTTATCATTTATTTATGTTTTTTAATAAAATATGGAAGATGATATGATAACAATCCCATTAAATAAATGTTTTACTTGGTTTTCCTAGACTAATTATTATCATACTAGGTTGTGATGATATTTTATGATTAGTATGAGTAGTATCACATATTAAAAGATAAACGTAATTATTAATGGTATATATGTTTGTGAACATTCATTTTTATTAATTCACATAAAGCAAACCACATGGATTTTCATATATGTGTCATCGATGTTACTTAAGTGAATATTAATTATAGATACTTCAAATTTAATTTTTCAAATATGTTACCAACTTGTGGTGATTTATAGTTTGATATATACTTAAATTAATTTGATAATTTATATTATTATAAGGAAATTCAGAATTATAATTATAAATTTTAAGGATTTTATTAACCAATAATTTTTTTACTCTTAGTTGGTTTATGACGTTATGACCCTTAATTATGTTTTATCAATATGTGCATGTACATTTCAATATAATTATATGTAATTAAATTTAATAATATTTAGTGATCTAATGAATTGATAAAAATAGACAATCTCTCTATGATAGACATTATCCATGCATTATGACTAATCTGTCTGTTAAGGGGAAAAGAATTCCGATTATGGAAATGTAGTAGAATAGATCACTCCAAAACGCTTTTTAATTTTGGTATATGGGATTTTTTATTAGTAAATATCATAGTTTATGATTGTTAAGGAAGTCAATTATAATTTATAAAATTATAAAGGGTCATTGGGTTTTCACATAAGATAATATTAATTGGGTTTTTGTAATAATGTGATTAGTCCATGTGTAAAAATATGTATGTTCATTATGAAAAAAATGGTATTTTTTTGAAAAATTTAAAAGAATTAATATATGAATTATTATTTAATTTAATATTCAATCTTAAATTATGATCAAAATAATGAGTCATTTATGTTATTAATATAGAAAGATGAGAAAATAGAAAATAACAAATGGGATTTGGGATAGGAATTATGTAATGTATTTATAAGGACCATTACTTGATCAAAATTAAGAGGCCTTGTTTAAGAGTCCATTGAAGGAAATTATTCAATAGTTTCACCTTATTTAAAGGCTCATTGATGCTGTTACATTGATTTTTTGGGATTGAACAAACTTTTGAAGGATATTTAATGGTCCAAATAACTTTTGGATGTTATTTATTGAACATAATTTTGTGTTATTCAATATATAATTACCTAGAGATTATTGAATACCCCTTATACTATAAAAATAATGGAATAGGGGTATATTCATCATCCCATTATGAGAAAGAAAAGGTGGTTCCTTGTATTCTGTAGTTTTCTTTATCTAAGAAAGCATTCCCAAATTTTTTTCATCAGAAAGTGTTCCTTATATTTAATTATACAATAGTTTCTCTAGTGTATTTATATTCCCCTATTCCATCCAGTAGCTATAATGGGTGATTGGTATCATTTTAATATGAATAGGATCTCAAAAATTCATTTTAGGTTAATGTTATTTATAGATAAAAAGGAGACATGAATTCATCAATTCAAGTTTTATCTAAATGTGAATAAAATTTTTAAAAATGATTTTGATTTTATTGTTTTATTAATTTATTTTTAATTTTTTTTTGAGTTCAAAGAAGTTTTTATAATATAAAAACTCTATAAAAAATATTGGTTAAATCATAGAAAACAAAATATAGATGACTTACTCTATTACATTATCATTAAACACTATTTATAAAATATTTTTCGAATTCCATTCTATTTAAGAATATGAACCATTTGAAATAAAGTAGTGTTCCAAAAAATAAAAAACACAACACACATCACATCATGAAACAATCCACTTACCTATGGAATGTAATTCCTTATCTTTTCTTCATACATATTTATTTTATTATTTATCATTAATGTAAACACATGTATAAAACATGATACATATATAAAGAATAATTAGGTAATAAATTTGGTACATAATAGGAATTCAATATAACGATAACTAATATATGTCATAATTAGTACAAAAAATCTGTAATTACCCATACCTCAGTATCCTAAAGACAGAGCCTTAATTTATTACTTTAGAATAAATACACTATTCAAATCCTAATGGACTGATCAGTTTAGTATTATTGAAGAACTAGATACATAAATTACATTGTTATTACATTTCTAATAAAATATTATATATATCAAATGAAAGTAACTACATATTTTAAATCATCCAATAATTTCACCTTTATATGTAATAGAAAGGATAACAAAGAATAGGGTGAGCTCAGATGTTGAGTTAGGGTTAAATATAATGAAAAATATTATGGATCAATAATAAATGACAAAATACCATCATGGAAAGGTATATATATAACTTAAATACATTCAATTTAATAAAGAAAATTTCAATCATGATAGGATAAGGTGTAATCATTATGTAAATTCAAAATATTGGAAACAAATGTCATTTAATTAATAATGTGAGTACAATCCGAATTCAAGGATAGTGTCATATAAAAAATCACATGGATAACAATTAATGAAATATTAATGAAATAAATTCTTAATAATTTGGATTCCAAGATATTAAAAACAATTTTACTATTTCTATCATGACTATTCATTAGATAATTTAATCATAATGAGTGAAAACCCATTTAATTTGGGAAATTTTTTCATCTCATGAGACTACCGATGCATCGAGGGGCTATATATAGCCAGGCTCCACCCATGTATAAATGTCTAAATTATTTCAAAAATATCAAAATTATTGATTTTTTAATTAATCAAAATTCCTTACTAATTGAAATTTGTATTGTGTAAAAGATAAAAATTTAGCATTATTTACTTAGTTAATTAAATAACATTTATAGTAAAAACCATATGAAAATTGGTATATGGATTAGGTAATAATTGTATCCATGATATAATAAATATGGATCTATACTGAAATATTCATGGAATAATGATCATAAATAAAAGTGTTAGTATATACTCTATATAATTGAAGATATGGGCATAACATCAAAAATATGCCTCAATAAAATAAATTTGATACTTTGTCCCTTAATAAGATCATATTGTTAATAAAATTAATTTATTATGTGTATTTTCTATAAATACATTGAAAAAAATTCTTATTTAAAAATAATACAATGAAAAGTAATTTTAAAAATTACTATAGCATGACATAATTAATAAAATGTAGGTTTAAACCAATGAATAAAAATTAAGATAAGAAATCCCTTACCACTTTATAATCAGGAGAACTATATTCCCCATAAAATAAATGATCATAAAATGAAACATTAAATCCCATGAATATAAATAGATTCATGATATGATATATTAGTGGTCAATATGTGAACCACCAACAAGATATAATGAATGAATAAAGAATATATCTCACATATGTAAAAGTGAGATGACAAAGCCCTTACCTTATGTATGAATGCATTTTACACTTGTACTTAATTTCTTGTATAATCAAATAATATTCATTAATTACTTAGTTATTAAAATCTTAATCATACATATTTTTATTATAATTTTATTAAGATAATTTATTGAAATTTTGATGAGTTATATTGATTAATTTTATTCTTACTGGAGTGTTTCTTTCATGGTTTCATGATCAGTTCGCTTGTGTGTAATTATGGATGTTTTTTTTTCAAATTACAATAATTCTATAGAAGTGTAAAAATGGTATTTGTATAATTACATGATTTTAAATGTTACCATATGAGATTTTATACATGAGGATTATTCCATAGATAAAACGTAAATGAAAAATGTTTAGTTTAATTTGGTGATTTTTACAACCATCATAAACAAGTACCATTTTATTTTGTATTAAATTTATATACTAGTTACAAAACTATAAATAAGTTTTAATACACATAAAATAAGCATTTCTATATATAAAAATGGTTTTTAGACCATCCATGAAGGCAGTAACGAGAATGAAAAACTCATTATTCATAAAGGTGATGAATCAACACCTCAGTGATGGTGTTTTCATTTCTAGAATTTAAAAGAGAGGAGAAAAGATTTGATTATTTATATTCCATTAAAATGATGTAAAAAATAATATATATATTTTACTAGAGTTACCTTGAGACTTTTTATTATGGATGTGAGGATATTATGTCATGACCCCGTCCCCACAAACTGTACCCCTCCTGGGCCGGCAATGTGAGAAGGGAGATAATGTCCCTGATTCTCGCCTCCAGTAGGCCCCGGGATGGCGACTAGCACCGATGGTATAGTAGCACAAAAAATGGGATTCATTACCCTCTAAGAGAACACATGAAAAAGAGAGAAAAAATATAGAAACCAATCAACCCCAACTAAGACTGCAGTATAAATGAAAACTCAAGTACACATATGAAATGTCATAAAAAATTACTAAAACTTAAAGGGGAAAAACTGCAAGTACCCAAAAGAAAGTAAAAACAACAGTAACCACCAGCCTGGACAGCTCCTGCAACCCCAAGCTAGTGGAAATCAGGTTGATCTTCAACCTGCATCAAGTGACCGGAAAAATAGTTTATATATATATATAGGTAGGATGAGTATAACAGTATACTCCGTAGGATCCTCCCTGAAGCCTCTCATACAAAAGTAAAGAAAGCATGTTAACGCACAGTGAACAACATGTGAAACTAACTCGTCACCTAAACAGGTATACTAAGTTCCTAACCTCACTATGGACACTATCACCAAGTAACACATACCATAATATATCATATAATAAAGAATATCAAGGGTACCCCTCTACTACTTCCCCACTAGTTTTTTGCTTTTCCCCAACGTGTCACGTCCTGATCATCTCTCTCCAAAAATTATTGCCTGTAGACACCTGGGCGAAGCACCACAATAGGCTCCTCGTGCAAAAAAACCCCCCACGTCCACACACCAAAGTAACCAGGTAGTTTCTGGGGGCCACCACATCTCAATAATGTGTATCATACATTGGGTATTATACCTTAAGACATTAGAACCCATATACCGAGTAAGGATCCTCAAGCCATCACAACCTATACATGTTACACCTATAGTAGTCCATAGAAAACTATATCCAGAATATATGTGTCTGACTAACCACAAGCCATTATTTCCCTCTACACACATATATGGGGAAAACTAGACAATGTTCCTTCCATCACAAGTAACTACCAATAGAAGAGAGTGGGGCCAAAGGGGGCAGTCAGTCATCCATCCTCCCACTGGAATGTTGGGGAAAACACCCCCTAGGGCTCAGAATCCCGGGGGTGTCAGTTGACCTTACTGACTGGGTGGAGTAGCATATAGAAGCACAAAATTACAGGATATAATATATCTCACAACCACACTATGGGAATTACCTATTATTAGACACAACTACAGCTAATGTCTCTCAGACCCCGGTCTCATACTTCTAAGACTAGGTATCCTATAAGCACAACCATTTCAAGAAATTTATTAGATTACTTCATTCCCTTTTTATCAGTTCCACTGTACATTAATTAATTATTTAAACATTAATTAAACATGAAAAATTCCACATTAAATTTCATTAGCATCACACCCAAAGTCAATTGTTCATTCAAAATTACAACCTCATAATTATGTTCCAGTAACTCCATCCCCATGGGTTAAGACCATTTATTCAATTATTCATTTTAGAGAAAATACTTTTCCACATTCCCAGGCATTCTAGAAAAACCTTATATGATACTAAACACAAGGGGGATCAACATAGTGAGTATTTTCACTACCCGTCGAGTCTTTTCCGCTTATAGAAAGAGTGTATACCCATATTTCCTTGAGAATCTAAACACAGAAAGCACATGGCATACCCCGTGTGTCTTCACCTCTTTTGGAAGAAGGGTATGTAAGACCAGCTTCCTTGAGATGTGGGGGAATGTAAATGAGATAAACAACCAATCAAAATTACCAAGCATCCAAGAAACACATCCATCCCATTCCATCATCCCTAGTGTCCTCCTTGACACCCACATGCATAAACCGATGCATCTTGCCACTCTAGGATTCATTTTCTGCCACAACCAAAAGGGCCTCTAGGACTCCACATATTTCCACAACCATCCATGCTCTCATTAAAACACAAGTAGTAGTAAAACACACATCTTCACAATTGGGATCTTGGCCCTTAAACAAATAAGAGGGTAACTCAAAACCCTGTGAGCACTTATCTTTTAACAAACAATAGTTATTTAATCCATCTTGTATTAACCGATTTATTATTCGTTGGTTCTAAATTCAGGAATCCTAAAAGTAATCTATCACAAATAAAAGAACATCCTTACTACACCAATTTGGTTAACATCAAATTACAACAATAACCAGATTCGTTTACATGAATCTTTATCTTTATCTCAAAAATTATCAATTACTCCAAATTTTCTTTCTTTCCCAATTTTCATCAATAATGAACATCAAAGCAAAGGAAGCATAGATATCACACTATCTATCAAAACATGAGGCGATAACATATGATCGATATCAATTTATTTATCCTGTTAAAATATTTATTATGTCAATTCCATTTTCATCCAGTGGGATTAAACATGCTATCAATACAGTTTCACGTAAAAGAAAAGAGAAGCTAAAAATTCCCTAACTTGAACAGTTCTTGGAATTCTTTATCCACACAGTGGGTCACAATCCTCCTCTCGTGACAATTGCTTCCACCCAAGTATGCTAGAGTATGACAGCACCAACCAAACCCCAAGAAAAACCCCACTAGAAGCATGGAGATTACATGATATAACATGTAAAGGAGAAATAGGAGAAGATGTTCCCCAAATGAATGACGATAAAACATACCTTATATCAATGATTGACCGATATAGCTCAGTTGCATAAAAATAGAGAGAAACCAATTTGAGGAGTAAATTTTGATTGTGCAACTCCTATGGGATGGATTGAAAGGTTATAGAGTCTCATAGCTGAGAATAAAGAGGAAGAATAATGGAGGATGATACCTTGTCCCTTTTGAAGATTTAATGGGGCGATGGTTTAAGATACACTTAATTCTGCATTAAAATTGGATCACATTAACCCACGCAGTTTGACTAAGTAAAAATATCCAGAACCATAGAAAAAATTAATATAGGATTTATGGGGAGACAGTTTACGATACACTTACTTCCCCACTGGTTTCCCACTTTCACATGAATTTTAGAAAAACATTATATGCTACTAAACACAAGGGGGCTCAACAAGGTGAGTAGATTCACTACCCGTCGAGTCTTTTCCACTTATAGAAAGAGTATATACCCATCCTTCCTTGAGATTCTAAACATTGATATCATGTGGCAAACCCTACGTGTCTTCGCCTCTTTCAGAAGAAGCGTAAGTAAGACCATCTTCCTTGAGGAGTGGGGAAAAGTAAAGCAGATAAACAACCAATCAAAATTCCTAAGCATCCAACAATCACATCCATCCCATTCCATTATCCATGTTGTCCTCCCTGACACCCACAAGCATAAACCGATGCATCTCGACACTCTAGGCATCATCTACTCCAACAAACAAAATGGCCTCCATGCCTCAACATATATCCATAGTCATCCAGGCTCTCATTTAAATATAAGAAGCAGTAAAACACACATTTTCGCAATTGGGATCTTGGCCCTTAAACAAATAAGAGGGTAACTCAGAACCCTGTGAGAAATTATCTTTTAACAACCAACATTTCATTAATCCATCATAGATTAACCGATTGATTATTCGTTGGTTCTAAATTTAGGAATCATAACAGTAAACTATCAAAAATAAAAGAACATTCTCACTGTACCAATTTGGTTAACATCAAATTACAACAAGAACCAGATTTGTTTACATGCCACTTTATCTTTAGCCAAACAATTATCAATTAATCCCAATTTAGGTTCTTTACCAATTTCCATCAAGAACGAACATTAAATCAAAGCAACCATATATATCACACTATCTAGAAAAACCGGAGACAATAACATACGATCGATATCAATTTATTTATCTAGTTAAAATATTTACTATTTCAATTCCATTGTCATAAATTGGGATTAAACATGCTAAAAATATAGTTTCACATAAACGAAAAGAGAAGCAATGAATATCCTCCCTCAAACAGATCGTGGCATTCTTCATCAATACAATGAGCCACGATCCTCCTCTCGTGACAACTACATCTACCCAAGGATTCCATGTTACGACATCACCAACCAAACCCCAAGATAAACCTCATTAAAAGCATGGAGATTACATTCTGTAACATGGAAATGTGAAACCAGAGAATATGATCCCTAGAGGAATGACGATAAAACATACCTTATCTCGAAGATTGACCGATACAGCTCGGTTGCATCAAAATAGAGCTGAACCAATCCGAGGAGTAATGTTTGACTGTGCAACTCCTAGGGTATGAATTGAAATGTTCTAGAGTCTCATAACTGAGAACAAAGAGGAAGAATAAGGTAGGAAGATATATTGTCCCTTTTGAAGATTTAATGGGGCGATGGTTTAAGATACACTTAATTCCACATTAAAATTGGATCACATTAACCCACATGGTTTAACCAAGTAAAAACATCCCGAGCCATAGGAATAATTAATATAGGATTTAAGTCATTTGAATCGGCCTTAAGAGTCCTTAAAATAAGGATTCAAATGTATTTTACGTCAAAGTGAACGTCAAAGGGGTGAAACTGTAGGAAGCTGGAAACACTGTTCACATACTCCAAATTTGGAAAAGGAAAGAAAAGGTCATCATTAGCCCTCACCGTTAGAGGTTACTGATTGAAGTCACAGTTAGAGGTTACCAATAGACCTCACCGTTAGAGGTTACCGATAGACCTCACCGTTAGAGGTTACCGATAGACCTCACCGTTAGAGGTTACTGATAGACCTCACTCTTAGAGGTTGCCAATAGTCCTTGCCATTAGTGGTTACCGATAGACTTCACTATTTTGGAATCACTGCACACCTACCATTCTGGAAACACAATTAAAGTCTACCATTAGAAGGTCACTGTTAGAACCTCACTGTTCTAGAAACATAGTTCAAGTCTACCGTTAGAAGGTCACCGTTATAACCTCACTGTTCTCGAAACACTATTCAAGTCTATCTTTATAAGGTCACTGTTAGAACCTCACCGTTCTGGAAACACTGTCCAAGTCTACCATTAGAAGGTCACCGTTAGAACCTCACCATTCTAGAAAAACAATTCACTGAACCTCACTGATAGAAACGTTGTTCACAGAACCTCACTGATAGAACATTGTTCACTAAACCCCACTGATAGAACAATATTCACTGAAACTCTCCGATAGAAAAACTTTTCATTGAACCTCACTAATAGAAACACTATTCATTGAACCTCACTGATAGAATACTATTCACTTACCATTAAAGGTTATCAATATAACTGTTCACTGATGGAAGTATTCACAAAATTGTAAATTCGGCAAAGTGTTGGGGATATGTCACTTTGGCCTCCTCTAACACCTCAAACACCATATTTTCACAATTTAATGGACAAGAGAGGTCTAGGCCATTATATAAGATACCTATCAAAACATTCTCAATCTCAAGAATTCAAAACCAACATAAATTGAAAAAAAAAAGAAACGGGGTCCGAACAACCACCCATCGAGATACCTCTCAAAATAGATCAGGCCACAAAAGCAACAAAAGAAATTCATAAATAAAACATGAAAGGTCTAACCACAAGGTAACATCATTAAAGGAAAAGAGTTAAACATCAAAAAACTCTGGGTACTGAGCACGTATCTGTGACTCACGTTCCTAGGTACTCTCCTCCATTCCACTGTGTCACCACAAGACACGAACTAAGGGCATAGAATGCACATGCAACACATTCTCTTTGCGGTCTTGGATCTCCATTGGTCACTCCTCAAAGGATGCATCATCATCAACATCAATCTCTCCCCAATCGATGATGTGAGAGTAATCATGAAGATAACAATGGAGCTGTGACACATGGAAAACATCATGTATCTGGCTCATATGTGGGGGAAGTGCTAATTGATACGCCACAACTCCAACATGAGCTAAGACCTCGATAGGCCCATTAAACCGGGCAGAAAGCTTACTTCCATGACCAAACCTTCGCTTCCCATGATGGGGAGTCACCTTCATAAACACATGATCCCCATCCATAAACTCTAAGGGTCTCCACCTTTGATCAGCAGATGATTTATGACAATCTTGCGCTATCTTCATTATCTCACGTATCACCTAGACCACTTGTGTTATATTCTGCACTAGTTCCAGTCCGAGAATTTCTAAATCTCCGACCCTAGTCCAATACAACGGAGAACGGAATGGCCGGCCAAACAAGGATTCAAACGGCTCCATACCGATGGTGAAGTGAAAACTATTGTTGTAATTGAACTCCACCAAGGGTAAGTGCCTTACCCATGAGACTCCAAAATCAAGAACACAAGAAAGTAACATGTCTTCAAGTTTCTGGATGGTTTGCTCTATCTAACCATCCGTTTGAGGATGAAAAGAAGTGATAAGGCATAGTTGAGAAGAAAAATCTTTTTGGAGCCCTCTCCACACCCTAGAGGTAAAACAAGGATCTCGATCAGAAATGATCAAGCTTGGGTCTCCATAAAGTCTCACCACCTCTTCTAGATACAACCTTGACAAAACTTCCACTGAGCTTGACTCCTTTATTTCTATGAATTAGGACGATTTTGTTAAACGATCCACTAACACCCAAATAGTATCATGTCCTCCCAGATCTTGAGGTAAACTAGTAACAAAGTCCATTGAGATGTCCTCCCACTTCCATTGAGGAATCTCTAATGGCTTTAGAAGACCACTAGGAACACGATGTTCAGCCTTCACCTTTTGGGAGACTATACATCGAGACACAAACTCTCCAACTGCACACTTCATCCCAGACCACCAAAACTGACTCCTCGAGGATCGTTACATCTTTTTCAAACCAGGATGTACTGGTAAAGAAAACTAGGGAACTCTCTGAGAACTGTCTCATGCATCTTCAATGGAACAAAAAGCCTTCCATGATACAACACTCGGTGTTGTTCATCGTCCAACAAACCATCAGGGGCCTCACCACAAACAACCCGATCTCTCCAAAACTCCACATCTAGATCTCCCAACTGGGACATTGCCACCTTCGGCATTAGGGATTACTGTACCGTCCTCTGAAAAAGACAACCTTGACCCCCAATACTTCCATATTAAGATGCAATGCTTATAGTTCTTCCATTACTCTCTAGGAATCACCGGATTCATGCACTGCATCACTATGTGACTTTTGGCTAAGCGCACCATCTAAAAAATTCCATTTTCTAGGTGTATATGATATTTAGAAGTTGTATTCCTGTAGGAACTCCATCCACCAATGTAGTCGTATGTTCATGTGAAACTGGGAGAAAACATACCCCAAACACTTATGATCGGTGAAAACCAAAAAGCACTCACCATTGAGGTAATGTCTCCAAAACATAAGAGAAAACACCACGACTGTCAACTCAAGATCATGGGTGGAATAGTTTGGTTCACGGGGACACAACTTCTGAGACCCATAAGAAACATCTGACCTCTGAAGCATGAGAACACAGCCTATCCCCAGATGTGAAGCATCGCATAAAACACCAAACTGAACTCCCTTTGCTGGAAGAAAAAGGAGTAGATCACTTACTAACTTCTACATTAGATACTCAAAAGCTTCCTAACACTGATCAATCTATATAAATGCCTAATCCTTCCTAGTAAAAGCTTTCAGTGTAGTCTCAAAGCGTGAGAAATCCGCTGCGAACCTCCTATAGTAGCCTGCGAGACCAAGGAAACATCACACCTATGAGACTGTTTTGCGGGCTGCCTAAGACACAACTACATCTATCTTCAATGGATCCACAACTACACCCGATTGGGACACAACACACCCAATGAAATGGACTTTTCAAAAACTCACACTTTGAAAAATTCTTGAATAATTGATGTTGGTGAAGAACTCCCAATAAAGCTTGTAGATGCTCTGCATGCTCCTCTTCAGATTTGGAGTACCCAAGGACGTCGTTGATGAAAACTACCACAAACTTGTACAATAACTCACAGAATAGAGCATTCATCAATCCCATGAATATTGTTGGATCATTTGCCTTTCCAAATGGCATTACAATGAAATCATAATGCCCATGACAAAAATGGAAAGCAGTCTTTGAGATATCCTCATCCTTCAGACGCATATGATGTTATCCCGACCGCAAGTTGATCTTTGAGAACCAACTTGCACCTTTCAGTTGATCGAATAAATCATCAATTCATGGAAGAGGATAGTGATTCTTTATTGTTACTTTGTTTAAGCGATGATAGTCAACACACAACCACAAACATACATCAGCCTTCTTCACAAACAACACTGGTCCACCCCATGGTGACACACATGGCTAAACAAAACCGCACTGCAATAGAAAATCAAGATATATACGTAGCTCTTGTAACTTGGAAGGGGCTATCCTATATGAATACATAGAGATAGGAGAAACTCTTGGCTGTAGCTCGATTCCAAACTCGATCTCTCGTCGAGGGGGTAATGCTACAACCTCTTCTGTAAAGACATTAGGGTACTCCTCTACGACCCTAGGAAATGCCAACTGCTGATCCTATGAAGAACATAGAATCATCTCAGCTATCATGGATGATAATGAAAGAAAGTTCCTATGACCCATCTAAGGGTCTCGCTCACCAACAAACACCACTTTCTCTTCATCTGCACCAATGAAGACGACCTTCTTCCTGAAGCAATCCATGATAGCCTACACCGGATACAACCAATCCTTGCTGAGGATGACATCATGTGTTTGTATTCGTAAACATAAGAAATCTCCCCAAGAGCGGTGTTTCCCAAACACTAGCTTATAGTCTCTACATACTTCAAACAAGTCAGCTCGACCTCCAACTGGCGTAGTCAATGCCAAGGGAACTGGAAGCCTCTCTACCTCAAGTCCCAAAGCATAGAAAATGGCAAGTGATATGAAGGAGTGTTTCACTCTAGAATCAAACAAGGAATACACCAAGGTATAAAACAAGAAAAGGGTACCTTTAATGACGTCTGGCTCACCTGGATCTGGCAACACTAGAGCATGAAGCTAACCACAACCTCCTCCATGACGTCTCTGACCCTGATGATGACCACCACCCCGGCCGCGCTCTTCTCTCTGAGGACAGGGAGCATCATGGTATTTTCCTCTGCCTTCCCCATCTACCCTCTAGTGATCTAAAGCTGGTTCAACCAGCTATTTCTGCCTCGGCTGGAACTGCCTCAATGGAGGTACATGGAGTGTAGTCTCTGATGCACGATGACCAAATTTGAAAAGTCGGGCACTCCCGTTGCTGATGTCCATGACCCCCACAATAAAAACTAGCGCCTAATCACTTGGAATAAGACTGAGAGTTTCCTCATATAGAGAAATGAGATGTGAAGGGCTTGTACCTACCCCCAGATGATCAAAAACACTTCTTCCCTAAAAACCGAGAACCCCGGACCACAGCTCTGCTTTGTGAGGAATCATGATGATTCCCCTCTATTGATGATCATGTCCTGGCCAAAGTCCTCTCGACAACTTCTACCCTCACCAGTACCTTAAGATGTTTTTTTATCACAAATGTGGTGACATGGGACTAGATAACTAGATGCAAAGCCTCCTCGAAATGCCTCTCCCTGGCCTCCTCATCTGGCAGTAGGTCTAAAGCATATTGTAAAAGGTTCCTAAAACGAATTCCAAACTCTCGAACACTGGAGCTCCCCTATTGAAGGGTAAGAAGTTCCTGATTACTGGACGCCTTTTCAGTCGAAGAAAGAAACTCAACTCTAAACGTGTCTCCGAACTCCTCCCATGAGATCACTGACTCATCACGATCCCCGAGGAATAAGAACCACCACTGCCTTACTACTCCACACATCATCATCATAACCAAGGACACCCAGTACTCCTTCCAATAAATAATCTAAGTAAAGCCAATATCAACCTCCTCTAACCAGTCTTCCGTGACTGCATCTGAAACGGAGCCCTCGTAATTCTACAGAATCTGGCGTTGAAACTCTTAGAGTTTCTTTATCCAAGTGTTTTCATCATCAAACTCTACCCTGCGGCAATCTGCTGGAACAACCTGCTATACATTTTCTGCGGAAACCTAACGAGGACGTATACTTGGACACATACCTAAAAAATAACAAACCATTAGATATCCTAAACCTGGAATATGGATGACTCAACATTAATTACATAATTTTTTCTTTTATTCATATTACGTTAACCTATCCCAAGGTCTACCCATTTAAACATAGGCACAAAGAAGAATGATGCATTATCCTTTCCTAGGTCTCTACCCTGTAAGTAGTATCACCTTGTTTTGTAGCCATTGTAAAATTAAAGGTCCAAAAATCAGATCATAGGGGGCCCTAAACACCTATGTCTCGGTCTCCATTGTTTACCTCACTTGCTAATATTGAATGACAATGTTGCCCTACCAACCCACGCAACCTCACCTGTGCCTAACTCCAAAATTCATCCTATCCCTCAACCAGACCTCTGATACCAATATGTCATGACCCACTCCCCACAAAGTGTACCCCTCCTGGGCCAGCAATGTGATAAGAGAGATAATGACCCCTAAGTCCCACCACCAGCAGGCCCCGGGTTGGTGACTAGTACCAAGAGTATAGTAACATACAAAATGGGAGGCATTACCCTCTAAGATAACTCATGTAGAAGAGATACATATGATAGAAACCAATCAACTCCAAATCGTACTGCAGTATAAATGAAAACCCAAGTAAACATATGAAATGCCTTGAAAAATTACAATAATTGAAAGGGGAGAGACTAAAAGTACCCAAAATAAAGTAAAAACAGCAGCAACCAAAAGCCCGAACAGCTCCTACAACCCCAAGCTAGTAGAAACCAGCTTGATCTCCAACCATCTCCAAGTGACATAAAAAACAGTTTATATATGTACGTAGGGTGAGTATAACTGTATACTCAATAGCATCCTCCCTAAAGCCTCTCAAGGAAATTCATAGAAAGCATGCTAAAGCACAGTGAACAACAAGTGAAACTAACTAATCACCAAAACAGGTATAAAATGTTCCCACCCTCACCACGGCTTCTCTTATAGAGTAACACATAAGAGAATATATCATGTAATAAATAATATCAAGGGAACCCTGCTACTAATTCTCCACTGGTTTTAAATTTTTTCCCAATGTCTCATGTCTTGAGAATCTCTCTCCAAAAAGGCTTACTCGTAGACACCTGGGAAAAGCACCACAATATGCTCCTCGTGCAACAAAACCACCATGTCAACACACCAAAGTAACCAGGTAGTTTCTCGGGGCCACCACAGCTCACATAACATGTATCATACGTCGGGTATTAGACCTCAAGCCATTACAGTCCATATACCAAGTAAGGATCCCCAAGACATCACATCATATACATGTTACACCTATAGTAGTCTATAGAAAACTATATACAGAATATATGTGTGTGAATAACCACAAACCATTATGTCAATATACACACATATACGTGAAAAACTAACCAATGTGCCTTCCAGCACAAGTAACTACCAATAGAAGAGAGCAGGTCAAAATGGGGTAGTCAGCCATCCATCCTCCCACCAAAATGTTGGGGAAAACACCCCCAGGGCTCAAAATCCCCGGGATGTCAGTTTCCCTTACTGACTGGGTGGAGTAGCGTATAAAAACACAAAAATGATAGGATATAATATATCTCACAACCACACTATGGGAATTACCTTGTCTTAGACACAACTGCAGCTAACGTCTCTCAGACTCCTGGATGGTACTTCTAAGACTAGGTTTCCTATAAGGACACAACCATTTAAAGAAATATATTAGATTACTTAATTCCCTTTTTATCAGTTCCACTGTATGTTAATTAATTATTTAAACATTAATTAACCATGAAAAATTCCACATTAAATTTCATTAGCATCACACCCAAAGTAAATTGTTCATTCATAATTACAACCTCATCATTATGTTCCAGTAACTCCATCCCCATGGGTTAAGACCATTTATTCAATTATTAATTTTAGAAAAATAGTTTCCCACATTCCCAAGCATTCTAGAAAAACCTTATATCCTACTAAACACAAGGGGGCTCAACACAGTGAGTAGATGCACTACCCGTCGAGTCTTTCCGGCTTATAACAAGTGAATATACCCATCCTTCCTTGAGAAGCTAAACACGGAAAGAACGTGGTATACCCCGTGTGTGTTCGCCTCTTTCGGAATAAGGGTTTGTAAGACTAGCTGCCTTGAGAAGTGGGGGAAGGTAAAGCTGATAAACAACCAATCAAAATTACCAAGCATCCAACAATCACATACATCCCATTCCATCATCCCTGGTGTCCTCCCCCACACCAACATGCATAAACCGATGCATCTCGCCACTCTAGGAATCATCTGCTGCCACAACCAAAAGGGGTTCAAGGCCTCCACATATTACCACAACCATCCAGGCTCTCATTAAAACAAAAGCAGTAGTGAAACAAACATATTCACAATTGGACTCTTGGCCCTTAAACAAATAAGACGGTAAATCAAAACCCTGTGATCAATTATCTTTTTACAACCAACAGTTCTTTAATCCATCTTAAAGTAACCGATTTATTATTCATTGGTTCTAAATTCAAGAATCCTAACAGTAAGCTATCACAAATAAAAGAACATCTTTACTACACCAATTTGGTTAACATAAAATTAAAACAAGAACTAAATTCGTTTACATGCCACTTTATCTTTATCCAAACAATTATCAATTAATCCCAATTTTCGTTCTTTCCCTCTTTTCATCAAGAACGAACATCAAAGAAAAGAAAGCATATATATCACACTATCTAGAAAAACCGGAGGCGATAACATAAGGTCGATATCAATTTATTTGTCCTGTTAAAATATTTATTATGTTAATTCCATTTTCATCGAATGGGTTTAAAAATGTTAATAATACAGTTTCACATAAAAGAAAAGTGAAGCTATGAATCCCCTACCATAAACAGTTCTTGGCATTCTTTATCCACACAGCGGGTCACGATCCTCCTCTCGCGACAACTGCATCCACCCGAGGATGCCACTGTATGACAGCACCAACAAAACCCCAAGAAAAAACCCATTAGAAGCATGGAGATTACATGATATAACATGTAAAGGAGAAACATGAGAAGATGATACCCAAAGGAATGATGATAAAACATACCTTATATCAAAGATTGACCGATACTGCTTTGTTGCATCAAAATAGAGCTAAACCAATCCGAGGAGTAAAGTTTGATTGTGTAACTCTTACAAGATGGATTGAAAGGTTATAGAGTATCATAGATGAGAATAAATAGGAATAATAAGTGAGGATGATATCTTGTCCCTTTTGAAGATTTAATGGGGTGATGGTTTAAGATACACTTAATTACCCATTAAAATTAGATCGCATTAACCCATGCGGTTTGACCAAGTAAAAACATCCCGAGCCATAGGAAAAATTAATATAGGATTTATGGCATTTGAATTGGCCTTAAGAGTCCTTAATATAAGGCTTTAATTGTATTTTAGGTCAAACTAAATGTCAAATGGGTAAAACTATAGGAAGCTGGAAACACTGTTCACATACTAAAAATTTGGCAAAGGAAACAAACAATCACCGTTAGCCCTCACCATTAGAGGTTACCGTTAGACATAACCTTTAGAGGTTACTGATATACCTCACTGTTAGAGGTTACTGATAGACCTCACCGTTAAAGGTTACAGATAGACCTCACCATTAGAGGTTACCGATAGTCCTCACCGTTAGACGTCACTGATAGACCTCATCATTCTGGAAACACTGTAAACCTGCCGTTCTGGAGACACTTTTCAAGTCTAACATTAGAAGTTCACCATTAGAACCTCACCGTTCTGGAAATACTGTTCAAGTCTACCGTTAGAAGGTCATGTTAGAACCTCACTGTTCTGGAAACACTATTCAAGTCAACCATTAGAAGGTCACCATTAGAACCTCACCATTCTGGAAACACTGTTCAAGTCTACCATTTGAAGGTCACCATTAGAACCTCACTGTTCTAGAAACACTGATCACTGAACCTCAATGATAGAAACACTGTTCACTGAACCACACCAATAGAACATTGTTCACTGAACCTCACCGAAAGAACACTGTTCACTGAACATCACTGATAGAACCTCTTTTCACTGAACCTCACCGATAGAAACACTATTCACTGAACCTCCCTGATATAATATTGTTCACTTAAAATTATAGGTTACCGATAAAACTGTTCATCGATGGAACTATTCACAGAATTAGAAATTTTGAAAAATGTTAGGGATATGTCACCTTGACCTCCTAGAACACCTCAAACACGATATTTTCACAAACAAATGGACCGGAGAGGTCCGGGCCTTTACATATAATAATAAATGAAAGTAAATTAAAAGATAAAAAATGGATGATTTTATCTCTTGAATATCTCTTCCTTAGGAACCTCATTCATATATTTGAATTTGGAATTTGGGTAAGACCAGAAGGTATTAGTTGTGGGGAAGAGGCTTGGTAATGTAGTTTTTTATAATTTAGGCATGATTAATGTCTAATAAGTTGTATGGATAAGGGGTGGTGACAAGTGGTTTTTATAGTGGTAGGAGAGGGATATTTTTATTATTTTATTCCATTGTTTCTTATTTTTCATCAAGATTATCAATAGTATTGATTATTATGACTAATTATAGTAAATAGTTTATGTGATTTATAAATATTGGTTTCTAACAATATGCATGAATCCAATGTTCATGTATTTGGATAAAACATTTAAATAAGATAAATTACCGTATTTTACTATTCAATAAAAATTCAACAAGTTCAGAAAAATCCAAAAAAAAACCCTAACCCTTTCTCAATGTTTTGATTTTAAAAAATTAATAATTTTATTAAAATAATTTTCTAAATATGTAAAATTCAATATTTTAGTAAAATCAATAATTATTCACAAAATACATGCTTTAAAAATATAACATATTTTATGACAAATTGAAAAATTATTTAAGGTCTCATGAAATTATATTATAATTATAAAGAAAAAATTTATTAATTTATGAATATATTTTATGAAAGTAATTTTTTTCTATGTCATTATATTATAAGTAAAATTGTAAATAAACATTAATGTTTTACCAATATACGAACACATAATTTATCATATTTAAAAAAATTATTTACATATTCCCTAATATAGATATATCATATTTTCACTTATGAAATTCCTAAATTTTATTTATAATATCATACGTGAGGTTATTATTCTAATTTCTTGAATACCAGTCCTATTGGTTACAGTAATATTCCAATAATCTTTTAATATTTAGTAGTATATCATGTTTCATTTCAGCTCTGTGTTGCATGAAATATAAGCTACAAAATAAATTGACTTAATTTAAGAAGATATATATTATAAAAAATTGGGGTGTTATATTCTTCCCTCCTTTGAAAATTTCTTCCCCAAAATTTTTAATGAATCACAACATTTATAAAGAAGAGGGTGGTTTTTCTTAATAATATCATTTAGTTAACACATTTCTTCTCCTATTTTATGGGTTTTATAATGATTCTTTACCAATAGAGTTTCATGATTTATCAATAATTTCTCTCTAGTGCTACTAATCTCTGTAGACTATTCACAGTATGAAAAATTAGGCCCTTGTTCATTTTCATTATTTGTTAGTAAATGTGTTGGGTCTCACATGTACATCCTTAATAGTGATATGTGTAACACACCATGAACTTTGGAGATACATGGTGGAATTTCTATTTGGTAAGATATAATTGCAGTACTGTCTAGAATTTTGAACTGTTCAATGCACTTGGGGCTAAGTTTCCCTTTCATTCCAAAATTGTTGATTCCCTTCCATAGAGGTACTTTCATAAATACTTAATCCCAAACATGAAATTATAAATTCTTTATCTGGTGGTTAGTATAAAAGTTTTTCCAAAATTAATATACATTAATATTATCCTAAATAGTATTTAACTTTATCATTGTTTCTTCAATAATTTCTGGTCATATACGATTCCTTTCACCAACTTCATTCCAAAAGGTTGGAGTATGACATCTAATTCCATATAATGATTCATATGGAACACTTTTGAATAATTTAATGGGAACAATTATTGTATAAAAAATCCAAAAATAGTAAATACTTTTCCCACATACCTTGAAAATCATGTGTTCAAGATATCAACATGTAATCCAATGTTTAAATATTCCTTCCAGACTGTCTTTTGGTTTGAGTATGAAAGGTGGTGCTTAAATAATGCTTTATATCTATATCCTTTGTAAGACTCTTTAAATTTTTTATGTAAAATGGGGATCTCTATGAGACACAATTAATAAAGGTTCACCAAGAAGTCTTACGACTTATATAATATATAGTTTTTTAGGTTCTCAAAAGGTAAAGTGTTTCTTATATAAATAAAATGTTCTGATTTTGTAATATGATCAACAATAACCAATATCATATCATTCCTTCCTTGTTTTCCTGATATCCATAAGAAAAAGTCCATCGTAATTTCATCCCACTACCACAAAGAAATTGGTATCAGTTTCATGACTCCACTAGGAAGTTGTCTCTCAGCCTCCACTTGTTTGAAAAAAATGAATAGTATCAAATATTAAATAATTTCACACTTCATATTATCCCACCAAAAATTTTCCTTCAAATATCTATACATATTGGTACTATACGTATATATATAGAAAATTGAGCGACAAGAATCATATAATACTTACATTTTTAGAAGTCATTTTTATGGAACACATAACCTATTTAAAAATTTTATAATTTCATCATCATAGATGAAGAAAGCTAATTTTTTATCCTCAATGGCTCTGATTTTCTTTTGAAAATTCTCATCATCATATTGAGAACATTATATCTTCTTATGTAAATATTTTTTAGAAACAATTTGAAATAGAAGGGATGTTCGCCTTCCTTAAAAATTTCCATATCCATATTTACTAGATCGATGAATATTTTATCTCTATCAATACTCATATTTTTCAAAATGCAATGATATTTCTTACTCAATGCATCATCTATGTTGTTTACTTTTACAGGGTACTAATGTATTGAGAAATCATAATAGTTTTGTATCAAATTCCATTGTATTTTCCTCATGTTTATTTCTTTATATATAAATATATATTTTAATCTCATGTGATCTATATATCTCTATCCATCTATAAATTGTTACTAGAGAGATAGTGCCTCCATATTTTCAGAGAAAAGATAACAGCTATTAACTCAATACCATGAGTCAGATAATTTGGTTGTTGTGTATTCTAAAAAATTGATGCATATGAATTAACATTATTATTTTTCATCAGGAAAACAATCATTCCTTTCGTCGATGCATCATTTTATATCACAAACCCATCATTTCCTAATGGTAGAGTAAAAAATCAAAGCATTGAATAATATTCTCTTCAATTACTCAAAAAACTATTCACATTCCTTTTTTCCATATTGACATAACCCTTTTCACATGAGCATGGTTAACAGGTTAGCCAATAAGGAAAAATCATGAATGAAATGTCAATAGGAAGAAGCTAAACCAATAAAACTACTTACCTCAGTTAGGTTTTTTTGGTTAATTATTCAATCCAAATGGAACTGCTGTAATCTTTTAATGTACATACCTCATTCGAAAATGAATATTTATAATGAATTGCTTAATTTTTAATAATTGATTATATCTAGAACGATGAAAAATCTTAGAGAAATATTGAGATATGTGATGTTGATCAAATTAATGATCAATATAAGGTATTGGATACTTGTTCTTTATAAAAACTAAGTTGATTTTTATATAATCCATGAAAAAGCTCATGGATCCACATTTCTTCTTGATAAATAGAACATGGTCTCCCTATGGAGAAATACTAGGGTGAATATATCGTACAGGCCCGGAAAATTTGTGGATTTTTTTACTTAAATACATTGGAATTTGACTTGTTCGTGAAAATTAACGGTGCATGATTCTGAGGCCTGGTGTGCCCATAATCAATTTATGAAATTTTGATCAGGTACGTTCAGTAATCATACGAGCGGATTTTTATAACTTTTTAAACGGTGCTCAGAATTGAAATCTGAGGGCACCGTTGAACTAGCAGTGCTAGTATTTTCTTAGGAAGACCATCACATCCATGACAGTTGGTGGGGAATAAAAGATAGTTTTGGGGGTTTTTAGATATTGAAATAAAAAAAAATAAAGTGGGTAGCTTTATTTTTATTTTAAGGTTAAAAGCACCTCATAGAAGTTGGAGGTGGGACCACCTCACCATAACCTCTCATTAGAGGTTATGGTGGTGGGGCCCACCCAAAACTAACCACCCACGAGAGGTTATGATGTGGGGACCACACGGGGCTAAAATTTCTTATTAATGGAGGGAGTAGAAAACCTCTCAACTCTCCTAATTAATGAGGGAGAGTTTCTCCACACCCTCCCTCTTTTATGGTGCCACAACCCCTTTAATTAAATTATGCTTACTCCCCTAATTATCTTGTGCCAATCCTTCACATTAATTAGGTAGAGCCAATTAATTTATTTCGCCATTTTGAATTTTGTGCCAATGAAATAATAGATAAACCTCTCTATTATTATTTTCTTTGGCATCTTGGTGGAAACTTGGGAGAAGTTGGAAGAACTGTCACAACAAAGAACGAAGAACGCCGACCTTCTTCGACTTCTTCCTCGGAGCTTTCACCGATGTGGGATGTCTTCAACCGACCTATCCTCCACATCGTCGTCAACAAGTCAATGCAGCTCGACATTGGAAGCGTGCATCAAACGTGATGAACGAAAATCTTTTTCATCTACTTTCCATGACTCCATCAACGAACAACGAATGACAATAAAAGGTATGGGGTTTTTACATGTTGATTCTTTCCATGAATCTTCTTCAACATTGGAAAGGAATTGTTTGTGGGTGAGTTTTTTCCCAACTTCTTACTTCTTGATGAGCCAGTTGATACCACCATAATTGCGGAGGGTGTGGGCCAAACCACCATGGCCCGACCCCTCTGAGGTTCTTGTTTGTGACGATCTTTAGCACGGTGATGACGCGACTGAATCAAAAAGGCAGCGACGACAAAGTCCATGCTACCCATGACCCCCGAAAACCGCGCCGCACCCATGGCGCTCAGGTGCTCTGGGCCAAATGACAGCCCTCTGGCTGAGCCACCCCAGTCGCACTGTCATCGGCCTACGCCACCCGGTTCCTGGTCGCCGGACCACCTGGCAGCGCCCTGACCAGCCGCTCGCCGGGCTGCCTGCCGACCTACCCGGTCATCTCCTGACTAAACTAGCGCACTGGCCGTGCCGGCCTCCCAAGCTAGACCGAGACCCCCTCGTGGTGCCCTGGCTGAACTGGCCTGGCCGCACCCTCTGGGCGTAGCCATTCCAGGTCGCGCCATCGTAACGCTTCACGCTGAACAGGCCTCGACCTCAGGACAAACCGCCCACACGGCCCGCTGGGTGGGGCCGAGCGGTCTGGGCCGAACCTTACAGGGTGGCCCGCCCAATGGGTCGGGGCCGACCCAACAGGTCCGATCTGGTTGACCCAAACCAGGTCAGCCCGGACTGGGTTCGGCTAGGTCGGACCGGACCTAGGCCTTCTACCAACCCTTTACTTTCATTGGACATATCTTTGGTACCAGACGTCTGTTTGACGAACCGTCAGCAGCGCAGGTTTTCTTCGAGCACAATGGTGCCTTTTAGTTTAACCCACTAGAGTTCAGGGTAAAGTTGAGATACTGTCAGGTTGGATCCTGTACGAATCCAACTAGGCCCCTAGAACTAAAAGGCTAATAACTCATCGACTGTGCGTCTGATTGACGCGTCGTCTGTTGCGTTGATACCCTTGTGACAAGTCGGATCTTTGAGATAATTCTACGTGGGGCTTCAGAACAGTTGGAGCATCAAGAAGTAGCTTGTGGAGCAAATCCTCTTGAAGACGAGCGAGCATAACGCATAGAAATAGTAGCTGGCTGAGACCTGATTACTGCTGACCGATTTGACTCGGAGTGACTCGACTAGCTCAGTGGGGAGCGCCATGGTGTCGCGGAAGACCCACAGTGGGGTGTGCCATTGTGTGAAGCGGAAGACCCACGGTACTCGATGGGAGGAGTACCCCAGCAGGCTTCGAGAGGGAGTACCTCTGTCTGATGCACCAGACCCATGGGGGGGAGCTCCTCTGGGTGACGTGGTAAACTAATAGTACTCAACAGGAGGAGTACCTTAGTAGTCAAAGGATAGTGGGAAGTGCCTCTGTGTGACGTAGTATGCCCACTGTACTCGATAGGCAAAGATTTCTCCCGTAGAGGAGGTTTCTATAGTGTGACTTGGGATGTCACATGATAATACACCTATAATAAAATTCTCATTTGAGCTGATTCATTAAAATTTTAGTTTACCTCATGATTGAGTTGGATTACTTGATAACTTAGCTGTATGTATGGGCATATACCTAAGTGGAGTTATCTATTGATTTCAGACATTGTGGTTTATCCTTGTTGGTTTTGTGAGACATTGAGGGTCTCAGGGTCCCAACTAAGTATGTTTATACTCACCTCTACATAGGCTATGCCCGCACCACGTTGTGTTGGATGCAGACGACAAACATTGCTGACTGAGTCTGAGTATACCAGGACTGGACTGTACTCGAAGGTGGATCACACGGCTTGACGGTACACGGAGGAGACAGATGGACGTGGACTACTGTGGAGGCTATCTACACCTACCCTTTAGGTATGATTTCTCTGTGGAGGATCCAGGAGCCATTTTACCTTTCTCTAGTACCTATACATTTATTTTCATTGTACTTTACAGTTGGTCTTGTATTTCCTTCCACCTTTTACTTTTCATCACACCTTTTGCATACATTTTTGTTCCCATATCATACTCTATTGTGTGTGTTTTCATGTTATAAATTCTCTACCTTCCTAGTTTAGGGAATTACACCTTTGGTGCTAGTCTCCAGTCCCCGATCTATTGAAGTCAGGCTTGGGGTGGTCACGACATGGGCCCGAGGGACGGGTCATGAAAAATTGGTATCAGAGGAGTCTGTTATACTGTAGAACACAGGACTCTGACCTTTTCTGTGAAGAAATAGTGTTAAGAGTACTGAGTGTGGATTTCAGTTCTGGGAGTCCAGTGTTGGGGCAGTGGCTGACGTATCCATACACCAGGACCCTAACTACTGATTTCTGACTCAGTGCACCAAAAACACTGATTGTGTGTGTGTTTTAAAAAATTTGTCATATGTCATCTCACCATGTATAATAGTTTGAACATGTCACATCTATTTTTTTAGGATGCCTCCCCACAGACGACTAGTTAGTGACCTAAGGGTTGTACACGCAGATATCCCACTGAGGGATAAGGCCTCGGTGTAGGGCCCTCTTCTTGTAGAGGCACAAGTGGAGGCACCAGCAGTACCATTCCCCATTGGCCCACCAATGCCACAAGCCCCAGAAGCAGACAATGCACGCCGCTTGAGCGTGTTTCACGAGTACTAACACCAGAGGCCACCCATGATCAGGGGAGATATAGACCCACATGCATATGAGGATTGGCTAGAGGCTATGGTGAGTTTTTTCCGACAAGTAGGGACACCAACCGACTTTGTGGTGATTCTTTCTCCTATCCTTCTACAGGCAGCAGCAGGCAGATGGTGGAGCCCGATGCTCCAAGTCTAGGATGAGGCAACACATCTCCGGGCAGACTATAAGAGCCTGTTTCAGGTGGAGATTGTCCCAACCAACCTACGTGCAGTGTTGATATAGTAGTTAATTCATCTGTAGTAGGGTAGCATGACAGTGGCACAAAACTCAGAGATGTTCAGAAACCTCTCACGCTACTCCACCGATATGGTACGAGATCCATTCTTCCAGGCCCAGACCTTTGATAAGGGTATTAGTGAGAGATCAGGTCTTCGATGATCTCTCTCAGCATCCCGACGCAGGAAGGGGTATTAGAGTGATCCCTCTTAAATGAGAGCATCCTTGGTGAGTAGTCTCCAGCAGTGAGACCCACCACTAGTCGACATGTAGCGGAGTCTTCTATAGCTAGCATTAGAAAAATGTAGCAGAGGTCCAAGAGGGCTCGACACACAGGTGGATGACCAAATGACTCAGAATTAGTTGTGAGGGGCACCCATGGAATATACATATGTGCCAAGAGTAGACAATGTTACTCATGTGGCAGGCATGGTCACTTGGTGCGTGACTGTACAACCCGCCATTCATATGATCAGCAGACTATCAATGAAACATCCATAAAGAGACACAGATTCGATCGAGGCGGTCTGCAGGATGCAGGTTGATGTGGTGGAGGAGCTGGTTGTGGAGCTGGAGGTGGACAACATTTCAAGGTGTTACCGCCACCACCATCTGGAGGTCCACCACGACCGCGGGGAGCAGGTGGACATGGGAGATCTCAACTGTAGGAAGTTGAAAATTCTGATCACGGTGCTCTGGAGATGATTCGAGATACGATATATGTCTACTCCACCATAGTTGTAGTTCTTATAGACACAGGTGCCAATCACTCTTTCATTTCCACTGGCCTTGTTCGTATATCAGAGATTCCGATGGACCTGTTGATTCGATCCTTATGGCTAGAGACTCCTACTGGAGAAGACTCGACGATTACACACTAGTGTCGGTAGTTTGAGAATACTCTAGGAGGAGAGAGCTTCAGCTGGGATCTCCTAGTAGCGGCGTCGAGGCCTTACAACGTTATCTTGGGTATGGACAGGTTATCTACAATCTATGCTCATATCAAATATATTTTGTGCAAAGTATGGCATGTCCACACGGATGGGACTGGGATCACCTTCGTTGGTGAGAAGGGATCCTTTGCTGCATAGGATGAACTTACTCAGAGGAGGGTGCAGCCGATCACTCATAATATGGACTACCTTACCCTCATACTAGTTGATGTGGAGAGTCCGAGATATCCTATAGTGGTGGACCAGTACGCAGATGTTTTCTTTAACGATGTTCCAGGACTACCTCCTCATAGAGAGGTGGACATCTAAATTAACATGTACCCCGAGACGTCACCGATATCTACACCAGTATATCTGATGGCTCTCGTGATGCTTCGTGAGCTACAGGTACAACTAGAGGACTTACAGGAGAAGGGATTCATTCGGCCCAGTTTTTCTCCAGGGGCAGCCCCAATTCTGTTTTCCAAGAAGGCGGATAAGAGCTTGAGGCTTTGTGTCTACTACCTTCACCTAAACTAGGTGACTGTGAAGAACGTGTACCCACTCTCAAGGATTGACAACCTCTTTGATCTGCTGAAGGGAGCACAATGGTTCATGAAAATAGACCTCAGATTAGGTTATCACCACCATAGAGATCGAGATGAGGATGTGCATAAGACGGACTTCAGATGTCGGTACGACCACTACGATTTCTTGGTTATGCCATTCGGAGTAACCAACACTCCATAAGTTTTCATGGGACTCATGAAAAGGATATTCTAGCCATACCTCGATCGCTTTTTCTTAGGCTTCATCGACGACATTTCTATCTACTCGACTATGAAGGAGGAGCATTCCTACCATTTGCTTGTAGTACTAGACACACTCCGAGAGAACCAGCTTTAGGGTAATCTCTCGAAGTGCCTGTTTTGGATCCAAGAGTTACATTTTTGTGACACATCATCTCAGAGGCTATAGTAGCAGTGGATCCAGTGAAGATTGAGGCAACACTTTCTTGGGAGCCACTAAGGTGTGTAACAGAGGTACAAAGTTTCCTGGGTTTGGCTAGTTACTACCAAAGGTTCGTTCTAGACTTCTCCAGGTCTACAACACCAATATTAGTCTTGACGAATAAGGGACAACCCTTCGTGTGGTTGGAGAGATGACAACAGAGCTTTTAGGAGCGGAGGCAGAGGCTGACTAGTGCCCCCATTTTGAGGCTTCCAGAGGAAGGCGTTGGGTACGTTGTCCACTACGACGCATCAGGGACTAGACTCAGTTGTGTCCTAATACAGATGTGATCGGTGGTCGCATACGGTTCTCGGTAGCTGAGAAAACGCAAGCAAAACTATAGTACCCATGACCTGAAGATAGAAATAGTCATCTTCATCTTGAAGATGTGGAGACACTATCTGATGGGTGACCATTTTACCGTGTACTCTGATCACAAGAGCCTCAGTTATATCTTCTCTCAGAATGACATAAACCGGAGGCAACAAAATTGGGTTGAGTTCCTCTAGGACTATGACTTTGAAATAGTCTATGATCTTGGAAAGGGGAACATTTTTACAGATGTACTCAGCAAGAGTTCTGGTATATAGATGCTAGGTGAAACGATGTAGCAGCTGGATACTTTGCAGATATCCTTTGTGAATAGAGATGGAGCAGCTTTCTTTCAGTCCATTATAGTCACTCCCCCACTTCTTCAGCTAGTCAGGGAGGCACAACATGGGGACACTGACTATGAGACGCGATGTGATCAGATATCCACAGGACAGGCACCTAATAGATTTTCTAAAGGTGGGGAGCACGTTGTCCTTTTTAGAGGATGCACTATCGTACAAATGTCACTAAAGGAGGAAGTGTTGAGGGAGTTCCACACATCCCCTCTAGTAGTCCATCCAAGAGTGGGGAAGATGTACCAGGACCTTTGACGACAACACTAGTGGCCAGGTATGAAGAATTCAGTAGCAGAGTTTGTCTCTCAATGCCTCGCTTGTCAGCAAGTGATGGCAGAGCACCAGGTACCAGCAGGATTGGTTCAGCCATTGGTGGTACTAGAGTGGAAGTGGGATAGGATATCCATAGACTTCGGGATGGGTCTTCCACGTACATATAGGGGCCATGACTCGATTTGGGTGATTGTTGATCGACTCACCAAGTCGGACCACTTCATACTGATCAGAGAGCTAGGTTCAGTAGAGATCTTGGGACGCCTCTAAGTGCATGAGATTGTGTGGCTACATGGAGTACCTTCAATGATTGTCTCTGATCATGACACGGGTTTACTTCCCAGCTATGGAAGGGGTTGCAGGAGGCTTTCAGGACATAGCTTCGTCTAAGCACCGACTTCAATTCTCAGATGGATGGTCAGACTTAGAGGACCATTCAGACCCTCGAGGATATACTTCGTGCTTGTGTCCTCGACTTCGGTCACAACTGGGAGGATTAATTACATTTGGTAGTGTTTTCATAAAATAATAACTATCACTCCACCATAAGAATGGCACCTTTTCAGGTGTTATATGGGTGACCTTATATATCACCCTTGTGCTGGACTGACCTTGGGGAGTCATAACTAGTGGGACTGGAGATGGTACGAGCTACCACAGATAATGTGCTGATCATCCAAGAGCGGATGAAGACTGTAAAGAGAAAAAAAGTCATATGATGATAAGAGACAGAGACCTCTAATGTTCGAGGATGGAGACCACATCTTTCTACTGGTCTCACCTTGATGAGGTCAATGGATATTTGGCTGAGGCAACAAGTTATCTCCAAGGGTCATTGTACCTTTGCAGGTCTGCAGTAGAGTTGGCGAGGTGGCTTACCGCTTAGCTCTTTGGCCTCAGTTGCACCGGGTACAAGACTTCTTCCACGTATCCCAGCTGAGGAGATATGTGAATGACAATTCTCACATCATTGATCTTGGAGAGCTGGACGTCGATGATAGGGCTACTTTCACGAAGGGTCCAATAGAGATTGAGGACCGACAAGAGTGGGTCAAACATGGACAATCGGTACCTCTGGTACACATTCGCTGGTAGCACAGGAACCTCTAGGAAAGAACATAGGAGCAGGAGGCTCAGATTCATGCTCAATACCCCCACTTATTCCCTTAGTTCTAGTTGTATATTATGGGGACGTAAAGCCCTGAGGTGGGGAGATTGTAAAGACCTAGAAATTCCATTGAAATATTTTTTTTCATAAATACATTGGAGTATTACGAGTCCACGAAAATTAAAGGCGCATGATTCAGAGGCCCAGTGTGCCAGGAGTCAATTTTTTATGTTTTCTTTGGGTACGTTTAGTAAACCTACAATCATTTATTTATAACACCTGAACCAGTTCTCAGAATTGAAATCTAAGGGCACCATTGAACTCACATTGTTGATATTCTCTTAGGAAGACCATCACCTCGACGGTAGTTGGTCGAGAATAGAAGATAGTTTTTGGGGTTTTTAGTGATTGAATTAAATAAAAAAAATGTTTGTGGATTTATTTTTATTTTACGGTTAAAATATACTCATGGAAGTTGGAGGTGGGACCACCACACCTTAACCTCCCCTGAGAGGTTATGGTGGTGGGGTCCACCCGAACCTAACCTCCTGTGAGAGGTTATGATGTGGGGACCACATGGGGCTAAACTCCCCTATGAATGGTGGGAGTGGAAAACCTCTCAATTCCCCTAATTAATGAAGGAGAGTTTCTCCACACCCTCCCTCCTTTATGGTTCCACCGTCCCTTTAATTAAATTGTTCCAACTCCCATAATTAAATTGTGCCAATCCTTCACATTAATTTGGTAGATCCAATTAATTTATTTCAAAATTTTGAATTCTGTGCCAATTAAATAATAGATATACCTATCTATTATTATTTTCATAGGCATCTTGGTGAAAAATGGGAGAAGAGGGAAGAACTCTCCCAACGAAGAATGTAGAATGCCAACCTTATTCGACATTTTCCTCGGAGAATCTACCGATGTGGGACGTCTTCAACCGACCTACCCTCCGCATCGTCGTCAACAAGCCGAGACAGATTACGACTGGAAGCATGTAGTGCACACAATGAACGACTATCTTCTTCGTCTAATTTCCATGACTCTGTTAAAGAATGACGAAGAATGATTAGCATTAGGGTTTTTTACATGTTGATGCTTTCGTTGAATCTTTTTGAATATTGGAAAAAAATTGTTTGCGGGTGAGTTTTTGTTCATCTTTTTACTTATTGTTGAGACCATTGACACCACCCAAAATGTGGAGGGTGTGGTCCAAAAAAACATGGCCCGACCACTCTACCGTTCTTGTTTGTGACAATCTTTGGAATGGGTATGAGGTGACAGAACGACGAAGGAAGCGATAATGAAGGTCGCGCTACCTACGGTCTCTGCAAACTACACCACCCCCGCGGTGCTCTGGTGAATTGGGCCAAACCATGACCCTATGGAAGAGCCACCCCGGCCGCACCAACGCTAGCCTGTGCCACCCAGTTACTGAACGCCGGCCCGTCTGGCCGCATCCTGCCCGGCCTCCCGCCCACCGGCCTGCCTGGCGCCCTGTCCAGCCACCCGCCGGCCCCCATGGCGCCCTACCCGACCACCCCCAGACCCACCTGGCACCCTGGCCGGCCACTCGCCGGCCTCCTGCCGGCCTGCCTGGCCGCCCGCTGGCCTACCTGGTGCCCTGCCCGGCTGCCTTCCAGCCTGCCCAACCCCCGCTGGCCTGCCTACCCGGCCAGCCCATCTGCCTCCTAGCCGCCTACTGGCCTGCCCGGTGGCCCCCTGACCAAACCGGTTCCCTATTAGTGTCGGACTCCTGAGCCGGCTCATAGGACCCTCGTGGCGCCCTGGCCGAACCGGCCTGGTCATGCCAGACCACGCCCTCACTACACACCAGGTTGAACCGTCCCCAAGCCCGGGATGAACCTCCCACGCGGCTGGTTGGGCGGGGCTTAGCGGACTGGGCCAAACCTAATAGGCTGGCCCACACAATGGGTTGGGCCCGACCCAATAGGTCTGATCGGGTCAACCTAGATCAGGTCGGCCCAGACCGGGTTGGGCCGGGTCGGTCCGACTGAGTCAGACCAGATTCAGGCCCTCTACTGACACTGTACTTTCTTTGGCCTTATCTTTGGCATCGAACGTCCATTTGAGAAACCTTCAGTGGTGCTAGTTGTCTTTGATCGTGATGGTCCCTTTGTGTATACACCACTAGAGTTTGGGGTATAGTTGAGATATGGTCAGGTTGGATCGTGCATGAATCCAATCGGGGCCTCGAGACTAAAATTTTAATAACTCACTGATCGGGCATCCGATGGACACACCGTATGTTGCGTTGAGACACATGTTATGAGGAAAACATTTGGGATACTTCTAAGTGGGACATCAGGATAGTTGGAGAATTGACCATTAACTTGTAGAGTGGATCCTCCTGGAGACGAGAAAGCATAGCGAATAGACCTAGTACGTGGCTGAGACCTGACGACTGGTGACCGATTCGACTCAGAGTGACCCGAATAGCCCAGTAGGAAGTTCCTTGGTGTTGCGGCAGACCCATTGTGGGGAGTACCTCTATGTGACGTGGCAGACCCACGGTATTTGATAGGAGGAGTGCCTCAGCCAGCTACAAGGGGGAGTGCCTTTCTATGATGTGACAGACCCATGGTGGGGAGCGCCTCTGTGTGATGCAGCATACCCACGGTACTTGACAAGAGGAGTACCTCAGCAGTCCAAGGTTAGTGGGAAGCGCCTCTGTGTGATGCAGTTGGCCCACTGAACTCAATAGAGGAGGATGCCTCCAACTTCCTAGGATTGGACAATGTGACTGTGGATATTTCTTGATACTACCCATAGAATAAAATCCTGGTTTGAGCTGAGTTAGTAACTTTTTTATTAACCTCCTGATTGAGATGCATTACTGGATAACTTAGGTATATGGGTGGGAATATACCTAAGTGGGTTATCTGTGGATTTCATACTTTGTGGTTTATCCTCATTGGTTTTGCGAGACCTTGAGTGTCTCAGGGTTCCTACTGAGTATTTTTATACTCACCTCTTCACAGGTTATGCCTGCACCTCATTGTGTTGGATGCAGACTATAGACAACCCTAACCGAGGCTGAGTGTACCAAGACTGGACGACACCCGGAGGTGGATCACACGGCGTGACGGTACACGGAGGAGACGAACGAGCATGGAGTGCTATGAAAGCTATGTGTACCTACCCTTCAGGTTGTATTTCCTAGTGGAAGATCCAAGAGCCTTTTTCCCTTTTTCCAATACTTGTACATTCAGTTTCCATGTAATTTACAGTTTGTCTTGTATTTCTGGCCCCCTTTTTCTTTTCAGCACACCTTTTGTATACATTTTTGTTTAGTGTTTTGTTTCTAGCTCATACTCTATTGTGTGTGTTTTCTAGTTATAAAGGAAATGTCTTCCCAGTTCAGGGAATTATGCCTTTGGTTATAGTCACCAGCCCCTGGCCTATAGAAGGAAGGCTTAGCTTAGTCACGACATGGGCCTCGGGGGACAGTCTGTGACATAAATCTTTTGTTACTTAACTCATCTAGTGGTTTCTTTAGTTCCACTAATTCCACAGTGGAAATTCTATAGGGAGTTATTGATATTGTTTTTTCATCTGGTATTAAACAAATAAAAACTCAACATTATGCTCCAGGGTGTGTCTAGGTAATTCATTATAAAATAGATCAATTTATTCATGTACAATAGGTAATTTCTGAATATTAAAATTTACAGCTTCATCCCAAGATGTTGTTTTCTATTCCACCCCAAAAACATCATTAAATTGAGTTACTATGGGTGTATCTAGATAAGATCCTAATGATAAAGTTTATTCTTTAAAGATAAGTGGTTCTATATATTCCTAAAAAATTGTTCTTTATTTCTTATTTCAATAACACTTCAAATCATATTTTGTAATAAAGTCCACATTGAGTATTATATAATATTCAACCATAGGTTTGATGATCAAGTTAGTACGTAAAGAAAATTTATATTCCAAAATAGGGACTTACTAAGGAATCTTTTTTATAATGAAACTCCCCTTAAGAGTTTTGTCTGAAAAATCCCTTCTAAACTAAAACCGGAAATATCTAATTTTCTTGAAAAATTGGGTAGAAATAAAAGTGTTTGATGATTCAGAATAAAATAAATCATTAGATAAATTTAGATACATGATTAATGTTCTTTCTACTACATCATTGTGAACTTCTTACTCTGTATTAGTGTTTCGCACGGAATCTGGGGATGACCTCCTGGACGGGAGATTCAAACGTTCCGATCGGTTTCTAACGGGTTTTTTCGTAGAACCGGAAACATCCAATGATTCCACATCCGTTTGGACCTACTTTCCAAAGGCAGGCGCTCATTATCTTGTGGGCTAATGAGGCTTAGGAATTTACATTGGTCGAGAGGATGGGAGGTCGGACTCATCACACCTTTTTGAGGGGAATTATTGTCTACTCCGGGACTCTCTTTATAGATTTAAGTTAAGTTCGTGAATCCTTATTACATTACCAAGTATAAAATGAGCTTTCCTTTAGTTTTAACAATCAATGATTAAATATGCAAGAAATTTAGAGAATCTTTTATATGTATTCGAGGTTCTTCATCAATATAGAATCATCTATATTTGTTTAGAGATTCTTGGTCAATGGTATCCTTCAAAACATTTATATAAAAGTCTCTTGGTCATTTTGATGACCAGGCTGGTTTTAAAGCCACTCAGTGGGGCACTTGAAGTTTATCGTCATTCAGAAGGACAGAGATTATTTCAATGTTGGGATCGAACCCATGAATGGGCTACCTACGTATCCTTTGTTTTGAAAAAGGAATCAGAACCCACGTAGTTCGGGGAATGGGATATGATGTTTTATGATTGATGGCTCAAAGATGAATTTCATAATTACTTTTACACTCTAAGCTCACGTGAGTCATGCTCGGTGTGAGAAACAAGAGGTATTGGTAAAATTTAGACAATTGTGCCGTAAAAGATGCAATCATAAGAATTTTGTTTTGGGGCTTATGTATAGATGACTGCCCATATAGACGAAGGTTTAGGATTTACTTTTAAGGAGAAAATCCAAGAACAGGGTCCACAAAGTTATATGTGCTTCATGGAGATTTGAATACTCTAATCTTGGGGCTTACTCCTAAGGAGGATGCCCAAGTTAGGAGGGGACTTATGATTGGGTTTTATTCCTAAAGAGGAAACCCAAATCAAAGGTAATTTATGACTGGTTAAGAGAAATTTTAAGAGACTTGGGGCTTACTCCTAAGAAGGATGCCCAAGATTTATGACTAGGACTTATTCCTGAGAAGGAAGCCTAGGTTAGGGGACTTGGGGCTTACTCCTGAAAAGGAAGCCCAAGGTTATGACTGAGTCTTATTCCTGAAAAGGAGACCCAGGTTAGGGATTAAGGTTTGGGGATTACTCCTGAGGAGGATGCCCAAGATTAAAGGACTTTATTGGGGCTTATTCTTAAGAAAGATGCCCAAATCAAAGGTTTTATAACTGGGGATTATTCCTGAAAAGGAGACCCAGGTTAGGATTCTCTCATCATAAAGGATGAGGTTGAAATGAATGAACTCTCAATCTTTGGTGATATGAAGATGTTTAAATCACTAGGTTTTGAGAGATATTTCACAGAATTCCTTTCAGATAAGGATGTCAAATCAAGAAATCATGCCATAAATGGCTTTGAAGAGTATCTTGAAGACTGAATCTTGAATAGGAAGGGTGAAATGGCTTAAGAGGGGTAAAAATGGGCAAGATGGGCACCCAAAAAGATAGGGGCGCGCAAGTCTTGAAGGTCGCGCAAGTCCTGCGTCGGCGCGCAAGTGTTGGTCGCGCAAGTATACTTGCGCGACCTGAGGGATACTTGCGCGATTTTCAACCAGAGTTGAAATACTTGAGCGACTCTTTATTAAACCCTCTATAATCCTCTTGAGGTTCTTCCAGAGAGGGGACACGCAAGTTATATTGAAGGAATTAAGTCGGCGCGCAAGTGTTTGATCAGTTTCAACACTTGGCCTTCCTTCTTCCCTTGAGATCTTCCATTCTAGGTAAGAAATTACCTTAGAAGTGTTCTGGAAGCTTTGAGAAGAGACTTGGGCGTCGGGAGCTTCAATCCGAGTTTCTGGAAAAAGATCCTCCGAATGGGGGGCCCACAGGGTCTATTTATAGGCAAAAGAAGACCCCGGGCGGTTACTGGGCGGTTACCAGATATGTCGCGCAAGTCCCTTGCACGACCATGAGGGGTCGCGCAAGTGTTGAGGCGGCGCGCAAGTGTACTTGCGCGACCAAGAGGGAACTTGCGCGATACATGGGCAATGTTCTCTTTTTCCATCCCTTTGTCGATTTTTGATGTTTCTTCAAAGGATTTAATCACTTTGAGCTCAGATATTCCTTTTTCCGATCTTTAGATTCTGTGACGAAAGGACCGTCATCAAAAGTCCCCCCTCAGAGTTGGATCCGGAGAGAAATGAGGATTTGACTCTGAGGAAATCGAATCCTTCCAAAGGAAAAGGGAGGCGCGCAAGTTTTCAGTACGCACAAGGCGGCGCACAAGTGTGCGTCGCGCAAGCCTTAATTTCTCTGGGTACGGCGCGCAGGTAGGCTTCCGAGCCTATAAATACACGGCCTCACCTCCGTACAAGTATCTGGATTTCCGGACATCATCCCTTCTCGAGCTCTCGCCGCGCAGGTCTCTTTGACCGCGCAAGTTGCTCTGTTTTCTAGGGTTTCATCGATGTCGCGCCACTGTAAAGGTATTTGTACTTGCGCGGTTTATACTTGCGCGTCAAAAACTAGCGCGGTACACAAGACACTTGCGCGACATCTCCATACTTGCGCGCCTTAATGCCTTAGCCATTTTTTCCGAATTCTTTCACAAATTTTATGAAAAATAACCCCATTTAAGAGTTTAATTTGTTCAACTTTTGTGCAGATTCAATGGTTCCCAAGGGAATTAGAACGGCTGATGAACTGGCTAGTAAGCGGATTGATGACATGATGAACATTATTGGCCATGATTATTATGATATCTGCGACAGCACTCTCCCAGATTTGGATAAGTATTTGAAGAAATATCATCTTAATTTCCCACAGAGCATCTACCTGTCTCTGTGTGTTCATGGTCATCTGCAAGGAGTCAATGTTCCAAATGCAAACAATTATACACCTGAGATGCAGCTGCACTGCTACTTCTCTATTTCGGTTATGCTGTGCATTAAGAGTAACAACAATGGTGTGAACTTTCAAATTCTTCCTCCATGTCATTCCTTTGCAGATATGAAAATGGCAAACCCATGGGCTGAAATTTTTTCCACTGCCGGTTGGTGGAGAGAAGACAAACATGGTATTAGAGCAATATCTGAAAAGAGTACTCTCTCCAAATGGATCTTTACTTCCAATGCTCCATTCTCAAATCCATGTATCCATCTTCCAAGTCTTTTGGACAGAAACAGAGTCACTGTTTGATCAGCAGAAAATTTTCTCAAACCGCACTCAAGAACATCCTTTCACAATTGTTCCAAGAAGAGCTGGTATCACTGCATCTCTTATTGTATCCAGTTGAATGAAATTAATTCTAGGTGGTTTCTAATGAAGATCGGGATGCCGTAAATCAAATGAAGTGTTATGTTGAAAGCCTTTTGTAATTCTTGAAAGAAGAGAAGAGACTCCAGTCTTTGGATGTCCTTCTAACTCTTGTGTATCAATGAAAAACACTTTTGTCTTCAATCATTTGTACTTGCATTCTTCCATTACCTGCTTCAAATTTACTTAAGCCAATGGGCCTAGTAAGCATAGTTTGATTTTTACTAGGATTATTACAAATAACCCTACAAACTTTGAACCTTTTAACTGCTCAATATTACCTAAATCATACAAAAAATGTATATTTAGTGAGCTGGAACATGACTTTTATTCATAGTTCCTCTGTCTTTTGTGTGGGCAGTTTAAAGTCATGCAAGCCGGACATAAAGGGGCTAATGTTTAAGGTCGAAATAGCTTTGACCGAAAAATGGATTAAAATGGATTTAATTCCTTGATAATTTATCTGAAAACAAATTACCATACACAAGTATGAGAGAAAATATGTAAACTATGGCTTAAGAATATTTGAATCTGAGGAATGATATGAAAAAGAGCTAAAAGGCATTAGAAAAAGTAGTTTCCAAGAATGAAGTTACTATTATTTAACAAAACCCGTTAGGGGGTCGAAATATGCAGGGCCACCTATGGGCATTGGCTGCATTGTCAAATAAAATAGCATCTTTTGGCTGACAAGTCTGTTATGTGGACTGTTTATGCAAGGCCACCTATGGGCACGTGCTGCATAGTCAGGCAAAAGAACTCTCAGAAATTTACTTTCCTAGTGCTAAAAGCCAATGAAAGTTTATGGAGATTCAAATTTTCTAAAGCATAGAGTTTGTTGTATGGAAAGAGGTACTTGAATATGGAAAGGATATTTCCGAATAAGAATATCGAAGAACTGGATGAATATCACTCCTACGAAGGTCTGACCCAAACGTAGGGAAGAAGAATAAACCATAGACTTGAATACTTTTAGATCATGAAAAAAAGGATATGGGACAAATACGTTAAGGATGGCTATTTTTGCGGATCCCTACATACTGTCGTTTAAGACAAATAAGGACAAAAGAGGCATTCTTCCAAAGAATGAAGTTACTATTATTTAACAAACCCGTTAGGGGGTTGAAATATGCAGGGCCACCTATGGGCATTGGCTGCATGGTCAAATAAATAGCATCTTTTGGCTGACAAGTCTGTTATGTGGACTGTTTATGCAAGGCCACCTATGGGCACGTGCTGCATAGTCAGGCAAAAAGAATTCTCAGAAGTTTGACATTTTTGTGACTAGAAGTCATGAAAAAGGGTTATGAAGATCTGAAAATATTTAAGGTTAGGATTATAACACATAAAGATGGGTATTGTCCAATGTATATAGAGATACTTAGGTCAATGAAAACCATAATCATGTTGTGGCTGGGTCCTGAATTGAAACTTGGACTTCACTACGTATCTCATAAGAATGAGAATCAAGCCATACGTAGTTCTTGAAATGCAGTTTAACGTCGTGCAGGACGAAAGGAAGAGTGATCTTAGTTTTTTTGGGGTCATAGAATTCGGACCATAATAATGAATACATAGTGTGTGTTTTCATGAGGACTTTTTAGCCAAGGGACTGAAAGTGAAATTTGGGGTTAGGCCCAAAAGACTTGGGACTGTATTCGAGGGACACTCGAATGTTCCTACGTATCCCATAAAGATGGGAATCAAGTCCACGTAGTTCTAGAATTACCCTTTGTACAAATTTGGTTCGTACATGTGAAGGGTGAAAATGGGACTTTAGTGCAATGATGGTTTTAACCTAAGATAAAAAGTTTAGGTATTACCATGTATGTACGTAGTCTTTTGAAAAAAATGAAAACCATGATTGAAAAAAGAATCAATGTTAATAATGGTTCTTTCTCAAATGAGGAAATCAAAGAATATTGTAGTTTATTGTCGTACCGGACAAAAGTGTTGTATAGTTTAACGTCATATAACAGGGACGAAAGTGAATCAATGTAAAGATATTGATTCCAGGGGTGGTTTCACAAATCATCATCATATGAGATGGTGGTGAACCAATGTGAAGAGATTGTTTTTGGGCTTGAACCTTTGGGAGGTTGCCTACATACCCAGCCTGGAGGGCAAGGATCAAAGTCCGTGTAGTTCAATTAAAGAATGAATTAATGATCAAGTTGTTCTTGTGGACAATGATCTAAAAAAATGTTGTTGGGACTTACACATGGTTAGTGGCCCAAAGGGAGTGTTATGGTTGATGTTCGCTCTAAGCTCACGTGAGTCATACTCGGTGTGAGAAACAAGAGGTAATAACAACCTTAACGAAGCACAGTTTAATGTCATGTAGGACATATCAAGGACTTTCTGTACAGTTTAGCGTTATGTAGTTAGGACGATGGGGACAATACAGTTTAACGTCATATTGGACGAAAGGGGGATTGTGCAGTTTTAATGTCATGCTGGACTTTTGATGATTATATAGTTTAACGTCTTTCCGGACGTGAGGGACTTTTATACAGTTTAGCGTCATGTAGTTAGGACGTCACAGTTTAACGTCTTGCTGGACATATTTGCAAATAGTTTATGGTCGTATACATGGACCAGGAATGATGCAGTTTAAAGTCATACGGGACCAGTGCTGTACAGTTTAATGTCCTGTTGCTAGGAAAAAATATAGTTTAATGTCATCTCGGACATATACAGTTTAGTGTCATGTAGGACATATTAATAACCAATGTGACATTTTAACGTCATGTTGGACGATAAGGGAACTGACACAGTTTAACGTCATGTTGGACGATGAAAGTTCCACACAGTTTAATGTCATGTTGCTAGGACACAATATAGTTTAATGTCATCTCGGACAAAATATAGGAAATTCTATACAGTTTATTGTCATGTAGGACAAAATCAGGGACTATGCAGTTTAAAGTCTTGCAGTTAGGACTATTGGTGCTGCACAGTTTAGTGTCATGTTGCAGGGACATAAGTGCGAATAGTTTAAGGTCATATGCATGGACCGTACAATTTATCGTCATGCTGGACGTATTATAGTTTAATGTCATCTCGGACAGAATATGTGACACAGTTTAATGTCATGTTGGACGAAGTTGTAGTTTAAGGTCATACTGGACCATGGTGTAGTTTAAGGTCATACCGGACCTTTTCTGTATGAACCAATTGTAAGTCTTGGTTCTGGGAACAATATTTTGTGTTTATACAAAATACTTCTTCAGAAATCTGGCATTAGTTGGAGTCGTGATGTGTTCTCCATCCATTGAAATCAGAGAATACGCTCCATTGGAGTAGACCTTATGTACTGAATAAGGTCCTTCCCATTTTGGTTCAAGCTTGGGAGGCTTCTTTCCTGGTATCATTGGTGTTCTGAGAACCAATACCAATTCTCCCTGAATGAATGAACGAAGACGAACTTTTTTGTTAAAAGCTCGTGCTATTCGATTCTGATAGATTTCCAAGTGGTGCAAAGTGCACAATCTTTTCTCATCTAACTGTTCCAATTCATTCAACCGCTTTTGGGATTGCTCATCTGTTGATAACTGATCACAAATGGCTATTCTGAGTGAGGGCAATTGAACTTCAATTGGCAAGACTGCTTCTGTTCCATATACTAATGAATATGGAGTAGACCGCGTTGCATTGCGAGTGGTAGTCCGATAAGCCCATAAAGCATGATAGAGTTTATCAGGCCATGACCTCTTATCTTTATCCACCATCTTTTGCAGTATATTTGAAAGAGTCTTGTTGAAGGCCTCTATCTGGCCATTAGCCGCTGCATGATATCGAGATGAATGGTTGGACTTAATGTTGTATTCTTGATACAATCTCTTTACCTCAGAAGAACAGAAGTTGGTGCCGTTGTCTGTCAATATGGTATGAGGGACACCAAATCTAGTAATGATGTTAGACTTGATGAAGCTAACAATGCATTTAGAACTGACTTCTTTGAGAGGTACTGCCTCTGCCCATTTGGAAAAGAAATCAGTAGCAGTAAGAATGTACTTAAACTGCTTGGCCGTAGCTGAAGGGTAAGGTCCTACCACATCCATTCCCCATGTGGAAAATGGCCATGAGTATTTAGCCGTATGAAGCAACTCTGGAGGTTGATGAATGAAATTGGCATATACTTGGCATGAATGACACTTCTTTGTGAAATTAACACAATCTTGTATCATTGAAGGCCAGAAGTATCCAAGCCTTCGAATTTGATCAGACAATCTATGTCCAGACTGGTGGGCACCACAGACTCCTGCATGCACTTCTTTTATGACATCCATTGTCTCTTCACCATCAATACATCTGAAGAGAACTCCATCAAAACCACGTTTGTAGAGAATTTTCTCGAGGTGGTTTGGACCATCATAAAGAGTAAAATTGACCACACGTCGCCGAATTTGTTCTCTCTCGGCACTATCAGGTGGAAGTGTTCCATTTTGAAGGTATTCCCTGATAGGTGACATCCATCCTATAGTATGACCATATGGTTCAGGAATGGGACTAATTTCATTAATTTCCTCTGTTCTGACTTGAACATAAGGTGAAATTGCACGACGGTGGGCAATACAGATGGTTGTCTCGTCCCGATTTGGATCTGCTAATGCTGTGGCTATATTAGCCAGTGCATCTGCTTGAGCATTTTGTGATCTTGGGACATAAGAAAATGTCGGTTCTGAAGGGAATTCCGACATTAACTCTCTGACGTAATCATACAAAGGGATTAATTCTTCTTTTCTGATGGCATAATCCCCATTGACTTGTTTGATTACCAGGTCTGAATCACCTTTCACCTTTAAGTGATTCACTTGTGCTTGAAGCGCTAACTCCAAGCCTGCAATGAGAGCTTGGTATTCAGCTTCATTATTGGTACCACCTTCCCACAACAAAAAGGAATAAGGTAACACTGCCTTATCTGGAGAAATGAGCACAATTCCTAAACCAACTTTGTTGAATTTAGGATTTTCCATTTTCTTCCCTGTTGGACTTCTAGAAGCACCATCAAAATACATTTCCCATGTTTGAGGATTCTCTTGAATAGAAAAAACTTCCTCATCAGGGAGTTCGATATCTGAATACGTGTCTTCCACTGAAGGGTGTTCAGCCAGGAAATCAGCCGGAGCTTGGCCCTTAATTGCCTTTTGAGACACATACTGAATGTCGAACTGCTGTAGAATAACCGCCCACCTTGCCAGACGTCCTGTAAGCATTGGACGACTAAGGATGAATTTGAGTGGATTATTATGAGATACCAATTGGACCTCGTGATGTTGCAGGTAGTGTCTCAGTTTCTGAACTGCAAAGATTAATGCCAGGCAACACTTTTCAATACTTGAATACCGGGTTTCTGCTTCAAGCATAGTTCTACTGAGATATTAGAGACTATTTTCATTCCCAGCATCATTCTTTTGAGCAAGAAAGGCACCCAATGATCGCTCTAAAGCTGTCACATAGAGGATAAGAGGCCTACCCTCAACAGGTGGCATGAGTACTGGTGGACTCAAGAGGTATTTCTTGAGAACATCAAATGCTTCTTGACATTCTTCAGTCCAGTGGTAAGTGACTGCTTTCTTCAATAATTTGGTAAAAGGTAAACTTTTGCCTGCCAAATTGGCGATGAAACGCCGAATATAGGCTAAGTGTGCTTGAAGTCCTCTTAATTCTTTCAAATTCTGAGGAGGTGACATACCAAGGATTGATTTGGTCTTCTCAGGATCGACTTCAATACCACGATGGCGTACAACAAAGCCGAGGAATTTTCCTGAGGTTACCCCAAAAGCACATTTTAAGGGGTTCATCTTCAAATTATGTTGTCGAAGCTTGTGGAATATGATTTCCAAATCAGCCAAGTGATCAAAACGTTGTTTGGATTTAACCACCAAATCATCTACATAGCATTCACCAAATTTCCCTAGAAAAGGTTTGAAGATACGATGCATGGCGCGTTGATATGTTGCACCTGCATTCTTTAAACCAAAGGGCATCACCCGGTAACAAAACACACCTTGAGGAGATCTGAAGGCTGTATATTCCTCATCTTCTGGGGCCATTCGGATCAGATTATATCCAGAATATCCATCCATGAAAGAAAGTACTTCATAGCCAGCCGTCGCATCAATTAAGAGTTTTGTAATCGGAACTGGAAAATCATCTTTGGGACAATACCGATTAAGATCTCTAAAATCGATGCAAACCCTAATTTGTCCGTTCTTTTTCTTTACTGGGACAATATTAGCCAACCACTTGGGATATTGAACTTCTCTGACGAAGTTATCTTTGATAAGCTTATCCACTTCAGCCTCGATTTTGGAAGCATAGGTTGGGTGTGTTCTTCTCGCGGCTTGCTTGAATCCTCGATGTTCTTTTGGCAAACCCAAATGATGGGTGGCAACATCAGGATCAAGGCCAGGCATCTCTGTATAATTCCAAGCAAAAATATCTTTATTTTGCTTTAAAAAATAAATATACATCTCTTGTTCTTCAAGGGTCATGGCCGCACTAATTAATGTGGGGCGTGGATCTTTCTCTGTACCCAGATTTACTTCTCTGAGTTCATCCACAGTGGTAGAGATACCCTCTTCAAATGCTGGAGGAGCATCTCTAAGATCTTCCTCTTCCTCTTCATCATGTGTTATATCTTCCGTTTCTACTTGCAAAGTAGATGAAAAAACGAAATTCTCATGATCATAAGAGATGTCAAAATTTTCACATTTTGAAGAAGAAGCTTCCATTTCCGACCCTATTGATGAAAAAGGGTCTTCTTTGGGAAATAAAGAGGAGATGATGGATTGAGAATCGACATCAACATTCACCTCTGGTGTTGCTATAACTTCTTCTGGCCTGATTAGCGAAGTATAGACTTGTTGGATTTCAGCAGACGAAATGAAAACGTCACCACTTATGCTTTCATCACTGCTTGGTAAGTTACCAATTTCTCCCATGTTGTCTGGCTCGATTGCCGTAATTGACATTATGGATCTTTCCATAAGAGTATTTTGATTTGGGCCTATTTTGTCAATTTGACTGATAGGTAAAACATAATCTGTACTCACATGTGAAAATGGATTTATTGGAATTTTTTCCAAACCATATGGAGCATTAACTTTGATAATTTCCTTCATTGTAGATTTTTCTCTTCCCTTCATGTGATAAAATTCCGCCTCAATGTATTGAGACTCACATGTTTTGAACATGGCCTTATCACCATATAATGTTCCAACTTGACCATCGAAACAGTATTTGAGACATTGATGGTATGATGACGGAATAGCTGCATGCTGATGTAACCAGGGTCTTCCAAGCAAGATATTGAAAGCTGAGTCTTGATCAACAATCATGAAATCTGAATTGGAAACAAGATCTCCAAACTGAGTTCTGAGCGTAACTTCTCCCAGTGGTTCTTGTTCATTTTTATCATATCCTTGCAACATCATGGTAGAAGGAGATAAATCAGATTCCGTGAGGCCCAATCGACGAAGTGTGCGAATGGGCATGAGGTTGACTCCTGAACCATTGTCAATAAAAGCTCTTCGAACATCTATACCATTGACTTTGCCAGATAGGTACAAAGGTTTTATGTGCCCATGCACAACATCATCTTCATCTTTATCAGTAAAAGATATCACTGCATGGCATTCTGCAGGATTATTCTCTATGTGACAAATTTCAGCTGCAGCAATTTCAGCTTCAAACTCCTGAGGACTTCACAAAGCTTCGATGAGTGCTTCCCGAAGATCTTTTGATAGATTCAAAGCATCCAAAATTGATAATTTGGCTGGTACTTGGGCCAAGTGTTTCAATATATCATACTTTTGATCTAGAGGCCTGCGTTTTCCAATAGGAATATGCGGTTTAGCAGGTACTTTGGAAGCAGATGCTTTGGAAGCTGATGCCTCTTGTATTGAAGTTGGCAACATCTTAGGTTTTGGAAAATTAGACTGATTAGATCCATTTACTTGCTGAGATAAAGAAGATGGAACATTTAATCGGTCTTCCAAAATAATTGTGCCGAAGCTGAGTTGTCCATTGGCAGAAGAACTTGCTCGTTCATTTTGAGCTCGCTGAAGGGCTCTACCACGAGTTTCTGCTGCATATATAGTGCTAGCAGGGGTAGAATTAGAGTAGTGGCTTCGGAAAGATCCACGTCTTCCCCTATATCCTGAACCTCTAGAACTTCCTCGGGTTCCTTTATTTGATACAGGGAATTCAGGCTCATCAAGACTGGAATATGAATCTGTTAATTGAATCATATTAACAGAACCAAAGATCAATTCTTCGTCTGATAAAGACTCTGCCAAGTTAGCCTGTTTAGGCTGTGCCGTTTGGTGGGACGGTGCCCGTGGCTTTGAAGTAGATGGCATGAAATCTGCCAGAGTCAAAGACAATTTAGGCTTTGATACATACTCATCTTCTCCTGATTCCTCTTTCTTCTTTGAATTGCGCTGCCCTTTTGAGGATTTGTCCTTTGATGGAGGCTTTACTGCAGCTTTTGTAGGAGACACAATTGGCTTCTTCAATTGTGTTCGCAAAATGGAATGGGTCCGATTGATTGTCTTTCTGACCATCCAATCATCATATTTTTTCGCAGTTTTGCTTTTGACTTCCTGCCACTCGCCTCCTTCCTATGGATCTGTAGCGGTAATACACGCTACATGAGCTGAAGAACCATTCAATTTGACCTGTCCCAAATCGACCATCTTTTGCAGGAGGTCTTTAAAGACAAAACACTCCTGGATGGGATGTCCCAACATTTGATGAAAGGGACAATAATTGGGACGGTCTTCATATCCTTCCTTGTTTGGTCTCTTCGGCACTGGTAATTGAACCAAATTATTTTCCAGAGCTGAAATGAAGTAACCAGGAACTTGCTCACTTCGGAAAGAGTATGTTTTACTCTTCATATCCTCAAATTGTTTTCGTCGTTGATCTTTTTGATTATTTGGACGAAACATACTTTGTTGTTGGCGTTCAGGAGGTGGAGCCCTTCGAGAAGATGAAGGTTTTGAAGTAGAAATAGGTACAGGTGCCTGTTTAAGCATAACTGTAGCAGTTTCTGCTTTACCCATTCTTCTTCCTGGAGCTGATGGAATTACACGAGATTTAACCTTAGCCTGTATAAGGGAATCTTCAATATGTTGAGCGATTGAAGTAAGGTCTCGAAACCCTCCTGTGTATTTCACAGGGATCAATGGCGTGCGTAATTCGTCACGCAAATTTGCCACACAGATTGGCAACAATTCCTCCTAAGGGAGTGATAAACTCAAGGAATACGTTAATCCCTTCCAACGAGCAATGAAATCAGAGACTCTTTCATTCTCCCTTTGCTTGCAGTTTGTAAGATCGAAAACTGTCATTTTTGGCAAAGTTGAGCTGAACTGAAGAAGGAATTTTTGACGAAGATCCTCCCATCCAATGACTGACCGGGATTTCAAGCTTGTATACCAGAAAAAAGCTGGTCCTTGCAAGGTTCGCACGAAGCATCTGAGTTTCACTACTTCTTGTTGCTCTGGAGTTCCCATCATAGGATCACAACAAGACACGTAATGCGTCAAATGTTGTTCAGGGTCACCTGATCCATTAAAAGTAGGGAAAATAGGGTTTCCAAAACTAGATGGAGGAGAAATTGAATCTACCCATTCAGGGTAAACTTTCTTTTCAGGTTGAACTTGCGCCCGTTTCCCTTCCATAGTTTCTAACCGAGCTGTTAATGACTCAATAGTAGTTATTAACTTTTGAGAAACGTCAGGTTGAACTTGGTTTTGGGTAGGTGCAATGAATGGAGCTTAGACAGCCGTGGAGTTTGGTGCTGCAACTAATGGTAGTGCTGCCAACCGTTGTTGCGTTTGACCCGTAGGATTAGACCTCTGTGGGTGTACTGATAAAGGAGGATATTCCTGATCCATCTCAGTAGTTACAACAAATTCTTTCGGCTGTCGGACTTCAGCATTCTTAAGAAGAAGACTACTCTGAAGTAGTTCTGCATTCAACCTTCTTAATTCTTTCATTTCTTCCTCCTGTTGTGCAAACCTTTGCTCTAATGAGAGCGATTGACCTCCTTCAGAGGAAGGGTGATAAGTAACCTGATTCTTTCCTTTCCCCTTATTGGATCCTTTTCGGAGAGGGGGAAGTGGGTTACTTGAAGGAATACCCAGATTTTGGGTAAGCCTTTGATTACGTGTGCGCACACCTTCTTCATTTAGGTCTGTGTGCGCAACTTCTTAAGCAGGAACCTCTTCATTTGATCCCTCTGATTGAGCCTCATCTGGTGAATTAGCAGCAACGGCAGTGATGACATTAATGGATGCATATTTCAAAGAATCCTTTCTATCAGCATTTCTGTGATATTGTCTCCTTTTATGTCCATGATAAGGCATGGAATTCCGTTGACTTGATCCCTCAGGAATTTCTTGGAGAACCGTCACTTGGAGAGAATCTCCTGACATCTTGGCTCTTCGTTCCTCTTGAGGCTTATTCCCTAATCGAGAGAATACTGACTTTCTCTGAGGGAGGGATTGAAGATTTGAAAAAGTCCCCAGTCCGGTGGACTGGGGGTGTTCCTGTTGCTTCTGCTCAGCTCCTCGAATCCCATTCGTTGATTCTGAGGGTTGGGTTAGAGAAGTCCCCAGTCTGGAAAGCTGGGGTGTCTCTTGACATGCTATGTCTGAGATCTTTTTAAAATCTCTCTTGATCTTGCGAATCTTAGTTCGGAAATTAGCTGGATGCATTAACATGTATCCACTTTTATCACCTGGTTCAACAGACCGTTGGATGATTTCCGAAACTTCTGTCATTTGATGACGTGTTTGCTCCAAACGAGAGGCTTGTGCAATATTCTTGCCTGCTTGATGTAGGAGCAATTCAACAACCTGTTCTCTATATACTTGACTTTGAGAGGAACTAGTTGAAGCTTGATCTCGAGCAAGATTTTGATTATGAACAAAGCCCATTGACTGTGGCCGGCCATGGGCAATAACATTGCATGAGACCATTTTCGGCGGGCTTTGCTGACCGGAAAGCACTGTGAAATGTAGTGCTCCGTGAATACCCCATCCTCTGATATGAACATTAGATGGAGCATTGGAAATTAACTGACGCAATCTTCTTAGTGCGCCAAGGCATGAACGTTGAAGGGTTCTCTGTTGCTTTTCAGCCTTCGGATACCGAGAGACTGATAGAGATGCCAAATCAATCTGGCGTTGTAACCCTTCTATTATCTTAAGATGATTTTCATATTCATCGTAAGATAATACCTTCTTCTTTAATTGACAAAGAGTTTTCCATATGTTAAGACGAATATCATGGATTCCATCATCCGTCAACATCTTTGGAATGTCATACTGTGAATCATCCAAAGGCCAAAACATGACTGGTACTTCACCTTTTGCCAGTTTTTTCCTCATGTTCAGCATTTCCGCTTTATCATTAAATGAAGATTCTTCTACCTGTTTGGACCAGAGTTGGTGTTTCCTTGTTGCTTCATCGGATTCAACAAGATTGGTAGAGGAATCACTATTCATGCTGGAAGATGAATGACCCAGGGAAGGTTCGGAGAATAACCTGAGCCCCAAGCTATCTTCTGATGGAGAAAGAGTTTCACCTGCCGATAGTAAAACTTCAGACATGACTGGTTTTACGTTTGCAAGTGCCTCGAGATAGGAGGGCTTTCTCGTCACTACATTGCCTTCTGAAGAATTTTCGAGACAATGTGAATCACTACTGCGGAGAGGACTTTCGCAGCGAAGTTCATCACCATGAGGAGGACCTTCATGATGGGTTACAGCAAAAGATGAGATCTCTTGCTCCTTGGTCTTCTGACCACACAGAGGGTTCCTGTGGTTCTCATCTGAAAAAGAAACTTCAAGATTGACCGAATTTTCATGAAGCAAGTCTTCATGAGGAAGTGTCTGTTGAAGACCTTCAGGATTAATGTTCCGGTTATTGGGAACTGAGGGAGTAGAATATTGAATTCCGACAGATAAATGTCTGAGGGCTTCAAGAACTCCAGCATCGAGCAAGGCCTTGTTGCAGATTGGCCTTTGATCTCCTGACTGTGCTGGGCGGATCTTTTTCTTAGATGGATTCTTACTCGCTTTAGAAATCACTTGATGACGAAAGTGATTGCTCTGAGCAGGTGTATGTGCCTGATCAGGAAAGATGGTCAGGTTAGGCTGACGATCATCGCTCAAATCAGGTGTATGTGCCTGACTTGGTTGTCCATATGATATGGGGGAGTAGGCCCCACAACCCTCTTGGACTGGAACAGATGTGTGTGTCTGTTCCGGAGTGAATTGTTGATGTGTCACTCCACTGCTAGGGATAGATTTATGTGTCTGTCCCTGAGATGATGCTGAAGCTGTTATGATATCCTGGCAAGCATCCAGAATATGAGCAGGAATTTGCTTCTGCTCTTTCACCATTGACAAAATATGTTTGGTGACTTCAGCCGCCAGAACAGGGATATACGTCCATTCCGGGCTTGGAGTAGGTGTATGTGCCTGCTCCTGTCCTCCTTTTCCTGTCAGTGAATCCTGACAGTACTCAAGTGTGGAGGCAGAGAGTTTAGTCTGCCTCCTATTTGTCGTCGGGGCTTTCCGACTGACTTCTCCGTGCGCTACCAAACGAGACTGTTGGTAGGATTGATTAGTATTAGCAGGTGTATGTGCCTGCTGATTACACTTCGCCAAACGCGGTTGACGAGATCCACCATATGTAGTCAGACGAGCCTGCTGACTAACTGTTGATGTATAAGCAGGTGTATGCTCCTGCCTATGGTACTCCGCCGGAATTGCCTGGCGGGATCGGCTTGATGCTGCCAGACGAGTCTGCTGGACAGCGGAAAAACGGGCAGGTGTGTGTGCCTGCTCGTTGTTTGCCACCAAGTTAGGTTGGTGGACTTCTCCGGAGATGGCATGGATGACAACCTGCCTATTGTTAACCGGATTCCGTCTCTGGTGATTCATCTTGCCTGCTCGGGTTCGAGGAACCTGAGCTGAATGCCTGGAGACGGTACCCTCATCATGTTGAGGGCGCACTACCGCACGAGTCTGGCGGCGATTGTTGATGGGAGCCCTTGAGAAGGACTCCTGTCTTTTTGAATTAAGGTCCTGCGGGACCTGCTCATTCACTTCCTCGGAATAAGGGAGTGAATGGAAACTGCGTTCCGAGGATAACGACCCGAAACGGTTGGAGACGGTAGTCAGCACCGTCTGCTTCTTGATTGCTGGTCGCCGTTGTCCGGACGACCAGGTAGAATTGTTAACTTGGAGGGCTTGACGAGCGGCCTCCAGAGTTGGGACAGTACCGTTGCGACGGTACTCCTTAACCAGTGCATTAGAAACACAGCGTTGAAGACGCTGAGTTGGTGATGTCATCCTCAGAGCGGATGACGTTCCAGCAGGAGTAGCAGTATTGGTTTTCACGGCAGGAGACCTCACAGTAGAGGTGTTCCCAGCAGCAGTATTCACAGGGGTGAATTTAAGGAAAGCCATTTTTTGTAGAAGATCTTGAAAAAAGAGTGCCTGTTCCATGTAACAGACATAATCAAGATGAATCCGGCCACTGCATCTTTTGGATGATCATATGTCAATGATTGCCTTGTTGGCCCAAAGGGCCTAACAGATAAGAAGAACATCACTTTAACTTGGTTAAGGATTCTCGTCGGGTTCACCATTTTTGTTTCGCACGGAATCCGGGGATGACCTCCTGGACGGGAGATTCAAATTTTCCGATCGGTTTCTAACGGGTTTGTTCGTAGAACCGGAAACATCCAATGATTCCACATCCATTTGGACCTACTTTCCAAAGGCAGGCGCTCATTAGCTTGTGGGCTAATGAGGCTTAGGAATTTACATTGGTCGAGAGGATGGGAGGTCGGACTCATCACACCTTTTTGAGGGGTATTATTGTCTACTCCGGGACTCTCTTTATAGATTTAAGTTAAGTTCGTGAATCCTTATTACATTACCATGTATAAAATGAGCTTTCCTTTAGTTTTAACAATCAATGATTAAATATGCAAGAAATTTAGAGAATCTTTTATATGTATTCGAGGTTCTTCATCAATATAGAATCATCTATATTTGTTTAGAGATTCTTGGTCAATGGTATCCTTCAAAACATTTATATAAAAGTCTCTTGGTCATTTTGATGACCAGGCTGGTTTTAAAGCCACTCAGTGGGGCACTTGAAGTTTATCGTCATTCAGAAGGACATAGATTATTTCAATGTTGGGATCGAACCCATGAATGGGCTACCTACGTATCCTTTGTTTTGAAAAAGGAATCAGAACCCACGTAGTTCGGGGAATGGGATATTATGTTTTATGATTGATGGCTCAAAGATGAATTTCATAATTACTTTTACACTCTAAGCTCACGTGAGTCATGCTCGGTGTGAGAAACAAGAGGTATTGGTAAAATTTAGACAATTGTGCCGTAAAAGATGCAATCATAAGAATTTTGTTTTGGGGCTTATGTATAGATGACTGCCCAGATAGACGAAGGTTTAGGATTTACTTTTAAGGAGAAAAATCCAAGAACAGGGTCCACAAAGTTATATGTGCTTCATGGAGATTTGAATACTCTAATCTTGGGGCTTACTCCTAAGGAAGATGCCCAAGTTAGGAGGGGACTTATGATTGGGTTTTATTCCTAAAGAGGAAACCCAAATCAAAGGTAATTTATGACTGGTTAAGAGAAATTTTAAGAGACTTGGGGCTTACCCCTAAGAAGGATGCCCAAGATTTATGACTAGGACTTATTCCTGAGAAGGAAGCCTAGGTTAGGGGACTTGGGGCTTACTACTGAAAAGGAAGCCCAAGGTTACGACTGAGTCTTATTCCTGAAAAGGAGACCCAGGTTAGGGATTAAGGTTTGGGGCTTACTCCTGAGGAGGATGCCCAAGATTAAAGGACTTGATTGGGGCTTATTCTTAAGAAAGATGCCCAAATCAAAGGTTTTATAACTGGGGATTATTCCTGAAAAGGAGACCCAGGTTATGATTCTCTCATCTTAAAGGATGAGGTTGAAATGAATGAACTCTCAATCTTTGGTGATATGAAGATGTTTAAATCACTAGGTTTTGAGAGATATTTCACAGAATTCCTTTCAGATAAGGATGTCAAATCAAGAAATCATGCCATAAATGGCTTTGAAGAGTATCTTGAAGACTGAATCTTGAATAGGAAGGGTGAAATGGCTTAAGAGGGGTAAAAATGGGCAAGATGGGCACCCAAAAAGATAGGGGCGCGCAAGTCTTGAAGGTCGCGCAAGTCCTGCGTCGGCGCGCAAGTGTTGGTCGCGCAAGTATACTTGCGCGACATGAGGGATACTTGCGCGATTTTCAACCAGAGTTGAAATACTTGAGCGACTCTTTATTAAACCCTTTATAATCCTCTTGAGGTTCTTCCAGAGAGGGGACGCGCAAGTTATATTGAAGGAATTAAGTCGGCGCGCAAGTGTTTGATCAGTTTCAACACTTGGCCTTCCTTCTTCCCTTGAGATCTTCCATTCTAGGTAAGAAATTACCTTAGAAGTGTTCTGGAAGCTTTGAGAAGAGACTTGGGCGTCGGGAGCTTCAATCCGAGTTTCTGGAAAAAGATCCTCCGAATGGGGGGCCCACAGGGTCTATTTATAGGCAAAAGAAGACCCCGGGCGGTTACTGGGCGGTTACCAGATATGTCGCGCAAGTCCCTTGCACGACCATGAGGGGTCGCGCAAGTGTTGAGGCGGCGCGCAAGTGTACTTGCGCGACCAAGAGGGAACTTTCCCGATACATGGGCAATGTTCTCTTTTTCCATCCCTTTGTCGATTTTTGATGTTTCTTCAAAGGATTTAATCACTTTGAGCTCAGATATTCCCTTTTCCGAACTTTAGATTCTGTGACGAAAGGAGCGTCAACAATTAGTGATTGTATAATCTTGGAAATCTCTCATTTCCCTATTTTGTGGGAGATTCCCATGGATATTTCGGAATTTGTTAGAATAATTCCACATTTATTGGTATCTGAAGCACTGGACATCATCACATTATTTAACCTTGAACTAATGAAGAAAATGTCCCGTATTTTCATACATGTAACACACTCTTATGTCTTGTATATATTTACATGATTATTCATCCCACATTTTTTACAATATTAAAAAAAACATTATTATATTGTTATTATTTAGTGATTTACCATTATCATAGTTCTCATATATCCTCATTTTCCCTTTATTTCCATCGAATATATAAGATCTATACAATTAATTCTCTATGTTGATAGCACATAGTTCTATTTCATCATTTAATGAAATGTTTTTATAAGTTAGTTCCCTTTAAAGATATGGATTAAGATCTTAAAATAAATGATCAATTTTATTTTTGGAATCACATATGTAATCTGTATCATACCTATATAGTTGTTTTTAGGAAGCATCATACTCTACAACACTCTCGTATTTTCTTTTTTCATTATTCTAAGGATGTTTATATTCATTTTAGTTCATCTTTCACAAGGGAAATATTAATCGAGACATGTTTCTTTAAAATATATCCATTCTATGTGTTATAATTTATCCCCCACCTTAGTTTTCTATATCTAAGACCACTATTGATCAATAAATCTCTAGAGAAAATATACTACCAGTACTACCTTTTAAATTTCATTGCATCCCAATGCTAGAAATATATTTTCAAGGGACTTAATCCATTTCCCAACTACCACTAGAATAGTTGTAAAACTAAAAAATGGGGGATTATTTCACATGAAAAGATCTAGAGTAGGTGTAATATAGTTCATTTTTATAATCTAGGTAAGATGTCCTAATATGGTTATGTTATAATCATCCAACACGAAATTTGTTGAATTTCTCAGTAGGGAAATTTCTACATTGTTTTCGGGTATTGATTTCTTTCAATCCATTGGGACCCATCACTAAATAATGGATCACAATCTAACATAGATAATAATCCTAAAGAGTATTGAGTGAAAAATTGTCTATAAGTAATTATCATAATTATTGTGTTTATTTAATATCAATTTCCAATGGTTTCTACTAAACATTCCCTATTACCAACTATAAGGACCCATACCCATGTATCCCAGAGTTGGAGCCTTATATTATTACAATGGGATAGGTTGAAGATTCTAATCCTAAATATCTGACCAATTTATTGTCATTGAAGAATAATATACATACATGGTACCTTATTTACATTGGTAATCAAATATAATACGAAACAATTAAGGTAATATAATGCTTGAACTCATTCTTTTATTTAATATTCATAACATGGGGAAAAGAGAACAAATAAAAGGCTGATCTTAGATGCTCATTAATTGTTAAATACATTGGAAGATTTAATTAATCAATAATATAAAAAATAATAAATATGTAATGTTATATATATAAGTAAAATTCATTTAATTTAATTAATAAATTTTCAATTATGAGAGAAAAATGTGTAGTCTTTGTGGTAATTGAAAAGATTGGAAACAAATTACATTTAATATATAACTCAAGAACATTATAAATTCAGGGAGAATATCATACTGAAAATGACATCGATGATAATGAATGAAGTTTTTATTATGTAAATGATTAATGATTTTTAAACCATGATCTCAGCCATCATGGTACCTTTACTTTTAAGACCCTTCAGAATATGATTTAATCATTATGGGTAAAACCTATTTAATTTGGATAACTTTATCATCTAATGAGATACCAATGCATCAAGGGGATATCTATTATCAATCCCTACCCATGTTTGAATGTTTAAAGCATTCTTAATGTATTTAAATGATCTATTTAATTCTTTAATCAAAATGCCATATCAAAACATATCCAGATTTAGTAAAAATAATATTTAATATTATTTCCTATGTTAATCGAATAACTTTCAATGTAAACACCGTATGAAAAATTGGTAAACATATTATGAAATAACAATTAACATGTTTCAAAAAATATGTATTTTTAATTAAATATTCAATGAATAATGATCATAAATAAAAGGGTCAGTAAATACATCATAGAAAAGAAAATAGATGCATAACATAAAAAATTTCCTCATTGAAAGAAAATTTAGATGAAGACACTTACAAGGATCATATAATTAGTCAAATGAATATATTATGTGTATTCATTATAAATAAATATAAAACAAGTGGAAATACAATATAATAAAATCAAAATTCATTATACACATAACATAGAATGACATAATTAAGGAAATATATGTTTAACACATAAAATGAAAATTTAGTTAAAAACCCCTTACCACATTATAATAAGTTGAACATTTTCCCCATAAGATTAATTACCATAAAATGAATCACTGACTACCTTGAAGATAAATATATTCTTGATACTATATATTTTAGTTTATTATATACACCACACACAATAAATAAGGGTCATATAAGGAATATATCTCACAAAAGTAAAAGTGTGTCAATAAACCCCTTACCTTATGTACGAAAGCGTTTTCCACTTGTAAATTATGTCATGGATAATAAAATTAGATTAATTTATTAATTAATTTATATCCTATTCAACACATATTTTAATTATTATAATTATTATAACATCATTTATGTTTATTTCGATGAGTTATAATGTTTAGTTTCATTGTTCCGAGAGCATTTGTTTCATGGTATCATGATCAGTTTTCGTGTGTATAATTATCGAAGTTCATTTCAAATTAGAATATTTTTTTGGAAGGGGAATGAATTTATTAATATACCTACATAATTTTAAATTGTTCCATATAACATTTTTTTGACATTTGTATGATTAATTAGAAAAAAACATAACAGATAAGGATTCATTTTTTGGTTGTTTTTATAACCAACACAAAATAGTATCATTTTATTTAATACTATACTTATAGACTGGTTATAGAACATTCAATAATCGTTATTAAACAAAATATAATCTATTTTAACAATAAAAATTGTTTTATGAGCAACGTTTTAGGCAATAATGAAAAACAGAAAGCCATTGTCCATGAAGGAGGTGGATCGATACGTCATGGACGATATTTTAATTTTTTTGAAACAAAAGAAGAGGATAAAATATTTTATTATGTATATTAAATTAACAAAATAAACTTTTAGTATATATATCATAATTAGTGACCATTCCACATTGGATATAATAGGGAAGAGAAGGATAATAAATGAAAATAAATTAAATTAGAAAGAAGGAGGATTTGACCCCTCGAATGTCATTTGCTTGGGAACCTCCTTAAGAAATTTGGATATGATTTTGTATATGAACAGTAGGTATTAAAATATTGTAAGAGGTTTTTATGGGATTTGGTCAAAATTTAGAAAATATTTTATCATTCTAACGTTTGAAGAGAAGGGGGGGGGGGGTTGTTTTTATAGTGGGAGGATAGGGGTGTTTTGATTATATTAATCATTTGTATATTATTTTGGATAAAGACCATAAATTTTCTAATTATTGGGACTATACATAGAAACTAATGAATTTTAGTTCTAAATATTTTTTTCATACATCATCCATTACTAAAAAGTTCACGTATTTGGCTTTAAATGTTAAAAACCATAAATTACCGTATTTAAGTATTCACAAAAATTCAACTATTTTAGAAAAATCTAAATCATTCGCCCCAAACAATTTTTAAGATTTATATTATTAAAATTGATTCAATTTTATGATTTTTTTCTCCAAAATGGGAATTTTTATAAATTGAAATAATCATTTCTTTGAAAATACTATTTTTAAAAGTATAAATGATTTTATGAAATTTTGAAAAATTAATTAAGGACTCATCAAACATTATTATAATTATATGATAAAATATGTTAATTAATAATTATATTTTTTGAAAAAAATTTAATTTTAAATCATTATATTAATTATTAAATTATATGATAAAAATTTAAGTTTTATAGTAATACAAACACTTATTATATCATTTTAAAAACATTTATTTACTTATTCCATGATATAAATCATTAATATTTTCATTTATGAAAAACATTTATTTATTTTATGCATTCATTGTTGAAGTTATTATTCTAATAACTATATTACTATTCCAATAGTCATTTTAATTTTATGTAATGTCCCAGGGTTCATTTAAGCTCAGTGTTTTATACATTGTAATCTATTGAATGAATTGAATTTATTTAAAAAGATACATACCACAAAATATTGAGTTTTTATAACATTATCCTTATCAATTTAGTAAATACAATAAACCAATAGGTAACAAGAGATGTCATTTAATTAAAAACACCCCTTAATTAATGTGTTACTATATCACCTGACACATTGATAATAACTATATCTAGTGAAAAAAATCCATCTTCTTCACATTAGATGATTTGAATTAATTTAAAACATTATAGTGAACTATAATATTCTTTTAGGAAATATTTCTTAAAAATTTCCCAGTGGCTCCTATGTGTTGAACCATTATAAATTAACCTTTAAATTATTCCTTCCTCGGTAGATTTTTTTTCTATTATATTAATTTACATGATTTATTTCAGTATTTTTAAAGTATCAGGGTTCCTAATTCGTATCCCATCCCAATTATGTATTTTAGGGGATCCCCATGTCATGATAATACCAGAAAAAATAAATATATAATAGCCATTGAAGTCATATTGAATATTACATCCAACTCTAGGTAAATTTATTTATAAAATTATATACACCTAATTTTTTTCACCCACCCCCATCAATAATTCACCTAGGAAACTAATGTATTTTTCGGTGACCAACCAAATACCACCTTCAACCGACCATGATTTTGTAACTATCACCATAGTTATATCATCACAGAAATAAAGATGAAATTACCCTTTATAAATAGAAACTTCACATAAAAATTAATATAATTCATTTTCCAAACATATCAGAATAATAACAAACATAAATTCATTCCATTCCATAAAACTCTAATCCATAAACATGAAACAACAACATGTTTTTCATATAATCTATAATTATAATAATGAATTATGAAATCAATTATCCAAATAAGTCTCATATATCAAGAGATAAGGGTTTCTAACACCACCTCTATTAACACTATCTAGATAATTTTAATCATCGTATATATAAAATTGGGATGAAGATATAGATATTCAAAATAGGTTCTCCCAAGAAACTAAAATGTTCCCATACATGTGAAGCTTTATAATTCACTCAGGTTGAGGATAAAAATAATAAAATAATAATTCAACTGCCATATCCCAAATTTCATCCATCCAACCAATTTTATTCCATACCACATAATCATATAATTTTTTAAACAACATCACATACCTTATCACATGTCACCACAAAACCTTCCCCATAATAATACTCACCCCTTATCTATAATATAAACCATGAAATTTTCAAATGAAAAAGTCCTCACAATAATATCTTCATGTAACAGTCTACATTTAAGAACTTCAGTGAGGCACCACCTCATAACATAGCTTTCTATGCACATGGAACTCACTGCCACACTTCTGCTTCCATAGAGTTATAAAACCATGAAGAAGTCATTGAATTTCTACCTCACCATTGTCAAGTACTTAACCTTCCAAAACAAACTCACTATGTACATTTTATTTTATAAGTATCTATCGACCCATTAAAAATCACTATGATATTTATATCAATTGGTTGACCCACTATCCTCCCAAAGGGACCCTCATTGGTTTTTCGAGTGGCCATCCTTAGTGATTTCTCATAACAAAACCTAAATCGATTGTATTGTTGTATACCCATTGGAAAAAATAAAATATTACTTGAGCCGACCATCAACTAATCATAACTTATAAAACTACACCACTACCACCATACATTTCTTATATACTATGTCTTTTCATATCATATACACTAGCATAACTGTCATCATTATCATAATCAATATTGAAAATATGAATTAAATATCACTTAATTAGTTAAATATTCATCCCTTCCATCACAAATCATAAATAGATTCCAAATCTCCTCTAACCATTTATTCTACCAAGTATGTTACAAAAAATAGTGGTCCTTGGGAATATAATCATACCAAATATATATTATATGATCCCACCTTATTCTATCACATATGCAGTTAAAAAAGGAAATATTTTCACTCAATATACATATATCACACTCTCAAATTTTTCCATGACAAAAAGATCCTAGTTAGTAATTTGTAATTAAATTTATTTATATATTAGAGATACTAATGTTCTGAAACCACATCAAAATTCCATTACATATAGAAATATAACATTCAATATTTCCATGTCATTTTTCATATCATTCCACAATGTCACCTTCATGTATTCATTCTATAAATGTTATATTTGGGTTCATAATAGATTTTAGTTACATTAAAAATGCCAATATATTCCACAACTTACTATTATCATCATTATCAAACTGAAGGGCTCATAAAATAAATTTAATTTCCCCATTCTAATGTGTCATGGAGTTGTTTTTATATAAAAAATTCCCCATATAAATAACTTCAACGTCACAACACCATTTCAATGTAATTCCAAATTATATTCCAATGAGAGTCACAACAATGTGATGAATTGGAAAGGACCATACCAATTTTCATAAATACAACCTTCTTTCTATTATACTAATTTCAATTGATTTTTCTGTTGTGGTATCTAAATTATATTTAAGTAACATAACAAATATGTTATAAATATTGAACATCATCCATCGATAAAAAAATACACCCTAAAAATTAATAAAATAATTCTTATATTAATTATAATCATAAACAACACAAATTAATTATTTATCATTTTGATTAATATTCATCACCATTCAACAAGGTATCTGCTATCATATCTATGTCTATTAAAATAACAACAATGAGGATTTATATTCATATCCATTTACATTTTCCACTTATATTTTAAACAGATTTATATTAATCTTCTGTAATAAAATTCATCAAATTTTAGTTATTAATAAACAATAATACTTCCATTGAATTGATATATTATATTATTTTAGATATTCAAAAATAATAAAAAATATATCCAATTTAATTAACATCAATCCTATAAAATTTAAATTTTATCATATATTCAACATTGTGTATCAATATGAATTAATTATCCATCGTGAAAAATCATGGAATATTCCCAAGGATTTTAAAATATATGAGAATATTGAGTTACCGACCATGATTCAATGAGAAATTCTGTTACTCATTCCTATGATGATTTTCATCGATCATTATTTTAAACAATTTAGTTGATCATTTATATTTTATTTTACATACTAAAAAATTAATAGATCTATCTCCCTTAAGATAATAATGACGATAGTATTTCATAATAATTTCCAACTATGTGATATCAATTATCCCTTACTGAATTCCTCAAAATAACACCGTTAATTCCCTAAAAAATCACTATTAAATCTATCCCTTATATTCTATTAATTTTCTTTTTAAAAACACATATTCAAAACTATTATATACCATCACACTATACTACTTAAAATTTTTCTAGACTAGGGATTTCCACATGACCATAGGCACACCTCCATATATATCAGAGGTTTCTAACTAGCATAGAGGGTGTTGGGTGTTACTCTAGAGAGGAAATATCCCCATATTAGAGTGTAAAAAGTGGAAAATCAAAGAAACATAATCCAAAATAAATAATTATAATGCTTAGAATCAGCATAATATAAAATATAATATTTAATGAATTATTGAAACATGAAGTAATACAAAAACATGGCCATAACTATGTATGTAAAAAATGAAACAATGTACATCATTACTAGTTGTGAATTTTTGAGAAAGTTTTATTTTTTTACTCAACAAAGGGTAATTTATGTGAATTGAGATCAAAATTAGGAATATAAGTGTTTTGAAATCTATATAAAACGTTTTTGGATGTTGAATCAGGGATGAATACCTCTCTGGGTTATCAAGTTATTTTTGGAGGGGGGTTAGGGTGACGGAGTTGAAAAATTGTAGCTCTATGCTGGGCACCATAGAGAAGCAATGCCTTCCATATCATGGAGATTTAGGGCTATGAAGGTTCATGCCATATCTGGAGGGCTTTCTCCAAAGAAAAAACATATAAGTGAAGGATAATGACATAACCTATCGGTTACTATAAGATACCAAGATTTTCATGATGTACATATCCTTGTTTTCAGGTTGAATGTGTTGCCTTCCTTTTGGGAATAGAATATACTCTGGTCTATGGGATAGTTGGGTTGTTTTTGTGAAAAAAGTGGGAAACAGTGTGAAATATGGAAACATTCCAGGTAGATGTCATGTACTTGATCTACATGATGTGTACTTCCATAACACATCATGTACTGGCCTGTCATGATGTGTCACTAGTTTGGCTCAGAAAAATAAAATAAAAGGACAGAACATCCTGTGAACTTGAGGTACACACTATGTAATTCCCAGTGGGTGTTTTTTATAAAAGAAGAAGTAGGTTAATGTTTTGATGAACATATGTTTTCCTCCATTTTTGTATCCCAAAACATCCCAAATCTATTTTATTATAATCCTGAAGTTGTACAGACTCAGATTCGAGCACCGTTAATCATGTTGGAACTGCATGGATAAATACTCGATTAAATTTAACTCATTACTGATTCTTCAGAACGACGATTATGCTATTTAGATTTTGGATCATATGCCATAATATGCCATTCTTTTTTTTCTTAGGATTTATTCTAATCCAGGATGAATTAGGACTTGATAATGGACAAGTTATCTACTACCACGAAAATGTAGGTGTTCTATACATTATTTGGCTTTTCTATGAATTTTTGGTGTTCAACAGATATTCTTCCTATGGGACTTTGCTGTGAGGCATTGTTTTTGATAGAGTTTCTTGTTGTAGCTGTAGTAGGACCTAATGAGGGTGCATTTAGGTTCCATTTATGGGTGTTGGAACCCATTACATGATTCAAGGTCACCCAAGGGGTTATAAATAAATAAATAACATGTTTATTCATATATAAACCAGCCAAGGGGTGTGTTCTAGTGCTTTCTTAGTTTGAGGAATCCTGTTAATGACTCGATAACTCGAGTAGCTTGTCTAAGAGATGCATTTACACCTTGATTAGTGAATATCATGTTATGAAATGTCTATTTTGATAGTTTTTCATGTTAAGTATATAACATGGGTGGGTATACCTATATGAAATAACTAATGGAATGTTAAATTTTTTATATGAGAGGATAGGCACATATTCATCTAGTTGATAAATGGTTTGCATGAGTGGGAATACTCATGGCTTGTGTGTGTTGATGTGAGTTGGTATACTTTAATTAATCGAATATTTAATTTGAATGCTTAAATACTTTATTGAATGGTTTGATAGACCCATTCAAATTCTCTCCATGGATCTGGAATGTAGTAGCAGACACCTTGGGTTGACTCTTCCCCTTGGCTCTTGATACTGTGGGATCCCTCAGGCCTTGCTACCCTGTAGATCCAGCTTGCTTGGGCTTGCTTAACACATACTATTTCAATGCTCCTAGAATCCCAACCAATGCCTAACTATGTTTCAACTATGGATTCACATGGTACTTGATGGGATTCCTGGGACAAATTCTTTGGATTCTCCCCTCTATGGTATAGATATATTGCATGGATGGCATGGTCTTCTAACACATTGGATCAGATCCTTCCTGTCTACACTTCAATATATGATGTGGTCATGGGATATTTGAATTCACTACCAGATTTTTCCATGGGATATTAAATTCACTATATGGTGTTGCCATGGGATACTTGACTTCTCTATACAGCATGGTTATGGATTCCTTAGTATAGATGGATGTACAAAGTGGCTCTGTGACATTCTTGTTTACTTGTTATAGCTTCCTTGTTTGGCACTGACTCTATTTTATTGCTAGCCTTGAGGGATGTTTGGTTTTATTTACTCTAGTAGACTTATGCCATGGACATACACACTTACATTACTAGTTTTTTTACAATTTCTAGAAATTTTTTAGGATTATTGTTAGAACTGTATAGACCATGGTGGTTTCCTACAAAGATGTTTATCTAACACCCTATTCAGGCCTCCTTGGGGACCCAAATAGATCATATTGTTTAAGGTGATGATAGGGGAAAGATCCCCAGTTGAGGTTTTTGACATTGTATTTGGAGTTGGGGAGCATAAGGACAAGCTAATTCTTGCGATACTGGGATGCAACGTTGGATTTTTGTTATTTTTGGGACTTGTAATAAATTACATTTCTATGTATTGTTCTAGATACTTTCTAGATACATGTACCTTATGAATCTTTTTTTTATATGAGACACTTCTAGATATTTTTATGTATTCCTATCATTCTTGTCATAATTTAAATTGACAGTTGGTTATTTTTCTTCAGCTATTTACTGTATGTTTTGACTTTTGCTATGATACTATGGTAATTTGGACATAGTCTCCCCACAAAATCACCTAGGCCCTCGATGCTAGTTGGAAGCCTTTAGCATTTGGGGATATGTGATTGAGGCCATGTGGCCAACCGGGCATGGGGAACCTTTGGGTGGAATCCAAGTTTGAGACATTATAACATCGTATCTGACTTGTTTCATTTTCTGGTTTGAATTACTATTTGGCGAAACTAGATAGGGATATGAAGAAAATGAGATTTCATAATAAACTGTGCCTGGGGATATCTACCCTGTGTATAGGGAAAAGTCCAATTTCCTCAAACTAAGTTATTATTTTATAGATTTTGACTATTATAGTTGATTTGATTTCACCATTTAGTAAAAAAAATTATTTCTTCCATTACTATTGATGTAATTGTGGGTTTTCATTTAGTTGAATCCCAAGGAGATAAGGTCTTTCCATCACATGAATCATATAAACACTTTTTAAAATCACATTCCATGCATTATTCCATTCCATCTAAGATTCATTATGTATTTGATGATGTTTCTATAGTTAATGTGATAGTTGGGGCAGATGCTGTGTTAGTTGGCTATAGTAGATAAAGGGGTGATGTTATATTTTAGTCCATAAGGTGTATGGGACCTTATAAATTTGAAACAAGGCACACGTGAAATTAAAATGTTAAAAGAACATGTTTTAAGTATGGTTTGAAAAGGGGACCATGGTTGCATTTGTGAGGTTTTGTGGTCCCTCATGGAATCAGAATTGGTAACCCTTGGTGGAATTCCTTGGATAACTATTTGTAATGGAAAAATGAACGATGAAAAGAGACCTGACCTAGACCCATCTTTTGAGTGGACATGATGCATAGTATCTATAATTTCAATGGTTGTTCTTTTTATATTCATGGATTTAGGAGAAGTCTATGGGTTTGAATTGGTTTCTAAGAGTGTTTGACCTGTGATATGCTTTGGGCTTTGAATTTATTCTTTCTTGAGGTATAAGTTTGGAATTGAAGAAACATGCCACCTTGATGACTGCTAGTGGTACTACGGAATGGAGGCAATGACCATACATAAGATATGGTGGGCCACGGGCTACCAATTGATCCCTCTATAGATCCCACTGCAGAACAAGGGGCAGATTCAGACATAAGTGTTGAGGCATAGTTCTAGGTGGGTTACTTTCCCTGTATATAGATGTTATTGGGATAAAAACATCCAACCATGACTATGGATGAGATGACATGGGTGTTTCAATAGAGAATCCTCTTATGTTTTCAAGGGATGGTGGATCACAGGCTAATGATTTGTGGTTAGAGACCATGTTATAGATATTTCAGCATCTGGAGACGCCTCCATAGTAGAGGGTGAAGATCGTGGATTATTTTCTATGTGGAATGGAAAATCGCAGGTGTGACATTTTGAACTAGGCTAATGGTCTGTGGAATATTGGTTGGGATGAATTCCAAGCCCACTTATATTGCTACATTTACCCCAAGTTTCTATGAGAAGAGATGTCTATTGGGTTTATGTGTCTGAATAAGGGCACAATGATGGTTATGGAACACAAATAATGCTTTATAGGGTTGTTGTGTTTTGTGATGATGTATATTACTACTGAGATGTTGATAGCGAGGTGATTCGAGGAAGGTCTCAGACATTAAATCAAATATCATGTCAACGTGCTCATGTTGCCTTCAATTATTGAGATTGTGAAGCATACACTGATTACATAGTGGAACCTAAGGGAACATGGGTCTACAAAATAGGACAGTGTTGTTTTTATACCCAATGGATCTATGTATTCAGGAAGGAAGAACTGTTTTGAGGCTTCCGACAATATGAGTAATAGTTAGGTTGTGGGTGTAGGTAGATTGTTATATTTCTATCTGTGTGGTAGGAGAGGACACATGAAAAATCTGTTCGATTGTGACCCTGTCAAGTGTCGAGCTTGCGGCAGGATAGGGAAAATGCAACAGTTTTGGAGGAACTTCTGTCCAGCTTCAAGTGGTAGGGGTAAGCTCTGACGTCAAGTTTAGGAATAGGTTCTTCAGCTCCATGTTAGGCTGGGAGCTAGAGCAATAAAGGACAGTTATTCAAGGGAAGTGTTGGTCAGGGTCGTTGTAACTAGACACCATGTTCTAAAAGATAGCTGAGTGGGCCAACTTAGGCTTTCCAGGCATGGTCACATGGCAGCAGTGTAGGCCAAACTTATGCAGTGCAAAAAACCCCACATGAGAAGGATCCTAAACCATCTAAAATGAATGGTATGTTCTTAGTATCACATACTATTTCATCTACTCTTTAGATACAAGTTCCTCTAACAGTTTTGTCTCTGCACGAGTGGTAAAAATCCTTGGGCTTGTGTTTTTTCTTTCTAAGGGATTTTTTATGGTAGAAATACCATTGGGAGTTATAACAGGTGAAGTGATCTAGTGTATGGAGTGTCCCCTTGAGTTTAGAGTGTGCCACATCATCTATGATCTTTTTTTCCTCTAGATGACAGGGTTTGATATCATTCACATAATGTACTGGTTTGTGGCTTATCATATAACGACCCCAACATTCAATAATGTAAATCTCTATTGATCAAATTAAATGCCTCTTTATGTAAAATGATAATATACAATGTCAACTTCTTAGGTTTTATGTTATGAATTTTGACCGTTGCAAATATAGTCGTTCAACAGTGATCACATGATTAGTATAAATATAGGGCATTAACAAATGAAATTTACTCAGACAAAGGAAGTGATCACCACATCCAGGAGATGTACCCCATACAAAGCCCAACTGTCAGAGCTCGGAAAGGAGGTGGCATCATTGGTCTTCGATCTTTGCCAAGACCAAGCCGAGCTTGAATATGTTAAGCTCGAGCATGACCGCCTATGAGAGAAGTGGAAGTTGATAGAGATTACAAGCCAAGCAATGTTATCCGAGCCACCCCAAGAGTCTGTCACCATCACAAACCTTACTCTTCGGTCTTATATGAGTTCTATAAGGGTTTATGTAACAAGACCATAACACTATGGTTATGTATATTATTTTTTTATATAATGATTAATATACTTTCATTTTATTATTGTTACCTTGTAAATAATTTTTAAAGCAGAAATAGTGGTTTTAGTTAATATTCAACTAAGAAATATATTTTTATGAATTAATGGATTTATGAATTAAATACTATTATAATAAAATATTATTATTAATATTAAATTAATCTTTATTAAATATAAATTATCTTATAATTTTATGAATGCAATCGTAATTTTTATTATGGTTTGAAATCTATTTTTTTCAAAACCCGTGAATTTTCAATAAATGTCAGTTTTTATTTTAAAAGTGAAAATTAACATATTTAGAAAATTATTTAGATAAAATAAATATTATTTCTCCAATCAGGATGGTGAAATTATCCAATGGTGAATTTTTCATAATGTTCTGAGAAATTCAAATTTTTGGGTAAAAATTAAAATGTCATTTAAATATATAATATGTTTTATGACATAATAATGAACCAATAGTGATGTAATAAAATACTATAAGATTTATGATCGGCCAAAATATGTTTTACCATTAAAATAATTTGATTTTGGGTTTGTTTGACTTATTTTACAAAGAATTAATGGACTCTTCAAGACTTATTAAACATCATGTCTTTTTAAATTGTTTCCCTTGGGAGTGTGGCTCACCTCCACCAAAGAAACCCACTTATTTTAATAATTTAGGACTTTGGACTTATAAAATATTTTTTTCCACATCCCTTTTCCAAAAATCATTTTCAAAAACCATGGTCTGGTTTGTGGTTTGGATTAGATTAATGTGAGGTGTCCCAAACATAAATAATAAAGAATTACTTCACCTTTCCTATATAAGCCCACACAAGCTCCCACTTCCTCATCACTCAAATGCTTGGGAGTTAGTCCAACCTCTTCCCTTATTTCTCATGAATCCTCCAAAGGAGCCCCAATATCTCAAGAAGCCTCTCTTAAGCCTCTCTCAAGCCTTTGGAAATACACTTCCAAGTAAGGGTTTTTCTTCCTTTCTCATTTTTGTTCAATATTCTTTAAATTTTTGTGCCCATTTAAATTCAATTATTAATGTTGGGTTATGGTTTTGAACCTCCCTCATACTTCCCTATTTATGTTTGAATGATGGGAGACCCATTTCTATCTCATTGGATTCCTCCAATGTACACCTGTTACTATGTCCAAATTCCAATAGGAATTTCTTTCTCCTCATTTACATTCAAGAAATTATTTTGTATCATGAATCTAAATTTCATTAAAATTGATGGGACATGTATTTATATGACCCCCTTATTTTAAATTTCATTTACATATGATTTGGCACCCCTTTATCTCTCATTATCTACTTTTATGAATTCTTACATCACACCGTTACGCTGCCGAAATTGCAATGATTTTCCAAGACAATGTCATTGTGTAGTGAATACCATGCCTATTTCTCAATCAAGGGTATTCACCTTTATGCACATTAAATTATTGATTATAATGTTTCATATATTAATTCCACATTCCTTTATCATGAAATAAATTATAATGTTTTTTTAATCTATGTTATATGATCCATGTGGAACACTTGTGCATGAAATTAAATGTTTAAGAAGTGTGAGACCTTATATCGCTTTAATGCATTGGGTAAAGTATAGTATCATGATAATTCAAGTGCAATGGGTGTTTACACAGTCCAATTCATGTACAATAAGGTTTTACTCATGCTTCATGTGCAATGTAGATTTTCTCATGCTCCATTTGCAATGAGCCTTGGCTCATGCTAATTCCCTGTTAAGTGTTGTTGCCACATTTCCATGTAACGATTATCATGGTTTACCATGCCTTTATGTTCATTCTTATCTTGTGATCTATTGATATGACTATTTTCTAACATGTATTGTATTCCTCATTTTATTCCATTTTTATTCCCTTATTAGGCTGTATAGCTCCCCCTTTTCTTATGAATGTCCTCAGGTTATCCCATGCAATGATAAGTACGAGGGAATGTAGTGGTCATGAAAAGTAATTTTTCAATACATATGTTTTATTTCATGTTTTGAGTTGTTATGTAATTATCCTATGCCCCAAAGACACTAGAAATCTTGATCTTCTATGTTGTATGAAGTGGATTTTATGTAATAAATTTTGTTTAATTGTGTAATAAAAGATCAGGGTTGTCATAGTTGGTATCAGAGGATAGGTTTAGTTATTTTTGGTATTAGGATTAGAAAACCCTAGTGAATACTTAGAGGCGAGACTATGTATAATAAAAATGTCCCTAAGTTTTGGTGAATATTTTTTAAGTGGTTATCAAGCAAATACATCCCTGTCTGGATACGAGCAGGAAGAGGAAGCTCTGGAAGAGATGTATCATAAGGGTAGTACCAGAAAAATCTGCTTTGAGCTAGACTCGAACGAGAACTGGTGAATGACAATGGGCCTTGCTGCACTCTTGGTTATGACACCCTCAGGGGATATACATTGGTAAATTTACAGTCTTAGTATGAACCCTTTTCAAGGGAATAAAAATATTCCCATAAGAATATATGTAAGAAAGTAGATCATGGATAAAATAGATTGAAGCCTATAGATTCATAAGTTAAAGAAATAAAAGTTATTTAAAAGTCATCAGCTTTTGTCTTTCGATTACCCTTTATGTGTTACCCCTAACTCTTCTTTTATTCCAGCCAATGGCTGATAATAGGAGGACTCGGGAAAACAACCGATGTGAAGATCAATGTAATGATTGTACTAATGAGATACCCAATCCGATGGGAGATGGAATCACGAACTTTGTCATGATTCTCTCTCAGATAACTCATGATTTGAATGAAAACATGGGTCGAGAGGGACATTCAACCCCCCTAAGAAAGAACAAGTCACTATCAAGTGCATCAAGAGACAAAGGACTCCTACTTTTAATGGATAATTCAATCCCTCAATTACTGAACAATGGATCAACTCCATTGAAAGAATCTTCTCCATCCTTCAATGTTTTGAAAAAGAGAAGGTTCTTCTAGATAATTATTGTATGGAGGGTGAAGATGATCAATGGTGGACATTGATCAAAAATACAAAGCCTAAGGAGGAGATCGAGGTATTGGAATGGATGGATTTCAAGAAGATGTTTTTCAATAAATATTTTCCATGCACCCTTCGGCTTAAGATGAAAAGGGACTTCCTTACCCTCAAGCAAAAAAGATGACGAATCTATAGGAGAATATGAGGAAAACTTCACAAGACTTTCACGATACGCTTCCAGAATTTTCATTACCCCCAGATTCATGGTTGACGGCTTCTTTGGTGGGATGAAACCTAGCCCGTGGAAAGCACTGGTGATTTGTGACTTCGACAGCTATGAAGAAATTGTCTAATGTGCCCTAAAGGTTGAAATGGAGATCAGATAATCTCAGGGGTATGGTGGGGATATGAATCATAAGTTAGACTTCAATTCTGGAAGTCTAGTGGATAAATCCAACGGTTCTAAGAAGATACAACACCCCACTTGCCATAGGTGCGGAAAGAAACACCATGGAAATTTCCAAAAGGGGACAAAAAAATACTTTAGGTGTGAAAGAGATGGGAACCTAGCTGTAGACTATAAGAAATAAAGACCAGTGGATGTTAAATAGGATAGGAATGCTCCGTTCGAACCTCAATGCATGGTTCATTACTACAACTGAAAATAACTACAACATATTTCCAATCGGTGCCCTAAGGCAAGGGTTTTTGGAGGCAACCAACAAACTCCAAGTTAGCAAGGGTGTGCTTTTTCCATCACTACTGCCGAAGTGAACCCTGACAACGAAGTGGTGACAGATATGCTGGTTATTCATTCATGAATGGTGAATGTACCTTTTCATTTAGTTTCTATTCATTCTTTTATATCTTGAATGTTTAGTAGAATGATCCTAGCACCACCACAAATCTTGAAAGTGAAGATGTCGGTGAGTATGGAAAATGGGGAAATAATTGAATCCCATGAATAAAACTCCTCCTCTATAATAATCTATAAATTAAACATTCCAGTTAACCTCGTCATACTCCCTCAGGTGTAATTTAATTAAATTATTGGCATGGATTTACTTTCCTTATATAGATCCAACATAAATTTTCGTGAGAGGAAAATCACTCTCCTTGTGGAGAATCGACCCCCGATTCTTTACAAGTGAAAGGAGGAAGATGGATATCATTTATCTCCATCATCTCAAGCATGGATATTAATGCCCTATGAGAATGGGTATCTGGCTCAGATGATTGAGTATAAGGATGCAACCATCCTAGAGGACATGCCTATTATGAGGAAATTCGCTGAAGTGTTTCCTAAGGAATTTATTGGTCTTATTCCTAGAAGAGATGTTGAATTTTCAATTGATATTATACCTGGGAAATTTCTAATTTCCATGACTCCATCATGAATGGCTGTTGTAGAGCATCAAGAGATGAAGAAACAACAATAGGAGAATCTGGATGAAGGGTTTATACGCCCAAGTGCTTCACCCGAGGGTGCACCAGTCCTCTTCGTCAAAACGAAACATGAGTCAATGCGCCATTGCATAGATTATCGTGAGCATATCAAAATGAAGCTAAAGAACAAGTATTATCTCCCATGAATAGATGACTTGTTCGATCAGCTATATGGAATACAATACTTCTACAAGGTTGATTTTCGGTCAGGATATTATCAAGTAAGGGTGACGAAGGAAGCTAACACCAATATTGCTTTTCGAACAACATACAGGCACTATGAATTCATAGTAATGCCTTTTGGACTCACCAATGTTCTAGAAATATTCATGGACATGATAAATAGAGTCTTTAGAGATTACCTAGAATAATTTGTGGTAGTCTTTATAGATGATATTCTGATATACTACAAAACCAAGGAGGATCTTGAGGAGCAATTAAGAACTGTACTAGAGGCCTTTCAGAAAGAAAATATCTATGCAAAGTACAACAAGTCTGAGTTCTGGTTGAAGGATGTCTCATTCTTGGGCCATATCATCACATGCAATGGGATATCTATGGATCCCTCCAAAGAATATTCATGTGAGTGATAGAGAAGGACAACAACAGTATTGGATATCTATAGATTCGTGGGGTTAGTTGGATATTATCGATGATTTGTGAGAAAATTCGCACTATTTTCCAACCCTCTTACCAAGATAACTCAGAAGGCAATAAAGATTTCATGGAGTGATGAATGAGAAGAAAGATTCAAGGAGTTGATAAGGAGGATTATTACTATGCATGTTCTCACTTTACCAACAACTGGAGAACTTTTAGTGGTATTTAGTGATGCTTTGAAGAGGGGCCTATGATGTGTGATAATGAAAAATGACAAAGTCATTGCCTATGCTTCAAGTAAATTGAATCTTCATGAACAAAACTATCAAACACATGACCTCTAGTTGACTGCAGTGATCTTCTTTTAAAAAATTTGGCGGCATTATCTATTTGGGGAGATGTGTGAAATATATACGGACCACAAAAGCCTCAAGTATATAATCACACAGAAATATTTAAACATGAACCAATGAAGATGGTTACAGCTAATCAAAGACTATGACTGATCAATTCATTACCACCATGGGAAAGTGAATAAGGTTGCAGATTCCCTTAATAGAAGGCACCCAATGATTCTATCATTGATGATAATTCAAATGGATCCAATATTCTTATATTTGATGAATATGGACACGAGAGTCATAAAGAAGGGAACATCATCAATCATTTCACATGTTATTTCCCAAATGTCACTTTTGTAAGGTTTAAAGGATTCTCAAAAGGATGACGTGGGAATTCATGAAAAAGTGGAAGCTATAAAAAAGGGAAATCCTCAGAGTTAAATTTTAATGAAGAAGTTATTATAATATTTGGGAAAATACTATGTGTTCCATCATGTCCGTAGATGAATAAATAGCATTTAGATGATGCACACAGTTCAAATTTCTTTATTCACCTAGGAAAAATAATGATGTATCAAGATCTCTAAGAGAATTATTGGTGGGATAATATGGGGAAAGAGATCACTAAATATATATCAATGTTCCTGGTGTGTCAGTAAGTGAAGGCAAAGAGGTGGAATTCTAAGGGGATGATGCAACCATTTCCCATACCAGAATGGAAATGGGATAACAAAACCATGGAATTTCTTACCGGACGTCCGAAAACATCCAAAGGAAGCAATGAAATCTGGGTTGTTGTGGATCGTTTTAAAAATGTTGAACAATTCATTTCTATTTGGGAGGATTCATAATTGGACCAACTGGAACAGATATATATCTGGGAATTTATAAGGCTTCACGGAGTACCCCTATCTATTGTGTCTGATCGAGATCCAAGATTCACCTCTAAGTTTTGGAAGAGTCTTCAACATGCTCTGAATACTAAACTGAACTTCAGTACGTCCTATCATCCTCAAACTGATGGTTAATCTGAGCCAACTATCCAAAAACATGAGGAAATACTGAGGTCATACTCAATGAACATTAAAGGAGGATGAGATCAAAATCTTCCTCTAGTTGAGTTATCTTATAATAATAGTTTCCACTCGAGCATGAAAATGGCACCATATGAAGCCCTTTGTTGGAAAAGGTGCAGAACAATGGTGTGTTGGGATGAGGTTGGTGAGAATATGCTACTTGGACCATAAATGGTTAAAGAAATGGTGGAGACGGTGAAAACCATTCAGCAACATATCAAGGCATCCTAGAGTCTACAAAAGAGTTATATAGAAACCATTGATGAGACCTTGAGTTTCAATTTGGATACATGGTATTTCTATGTATATCTTTGTGAAATAAGGTCATGAGATTTTAAAAGAAAGGGATGTTAAGTCGAAGGTACACTGGACCCTTCAAGATCCTTGATAATGTCGGGCTGTGGCCTAAAGAGTAGCACTTCCACCTACCATTTACAAGGTCCATGATGTCTTTTATTTATCCCTATTAAGGAAGCACATACCAGACACTTCATATGTACTCTCTTCAAAGGTCGTACAGTTAGAGGATGATCATTCGTATGAGGGAGAACCAATGAAGATCTTTGATCATAGAGAAAAAGTTCTATGAAATAAGGCAATTCCCCTCATCAAGGCGTTGTGGAGAAACAACATGTTGGAAGAAGCGATGTGGGAATCGGAGGAAATGGGGAAGTAGAGTTACCCACATCTGTTTTGGTGTGGCAAAAGAAACTTTTGATGGAGAAATATTTTAAGGGGGGAAGATTGTAACGACCCAAAAATTCATTAATGGAAATCTCTCTTGATCTAATTAAATGTCACTTTATGTAAAATGTTTATATAAAATATCAACTTCTTTGGTTTTATGTTATGAATTGTGACAGTTTCTAATATAGCCACTGAAGAGTGATCACATGATTAGTATAAATATACGGCTTTAAAAAATCCAATTTACTCATACAAAGGTTGCAATGGTCTTATCCAGTAGTTGTGCCCCATACGAAACCCATTTATCAGGGCTCAGAAAGGAGGTGGCACCATTGGGATTCTCTCTTAACCAAGCCCTATCCGAGCTTGAATATGTTATGCTCGAGTGGGACCACCTACAAGAAAAATTAACGTGGATAGAGATTACCACCCGAGCAATGTTATCTGAGCCACCCCAAAATTCTGTCAACATCACACACCTTACTCTTCAGTCTTATGAGGGAGTTATAAGGGGATATGTAACAAGACCCTATCATTATGGTTATGTATATTATTTTTTTATATAATAATTAATATACTTTCATTTTATTATTGTTACCTTGTAAATAGTTTTTAAGGACGAAATATAGTTTTCAGTTAATATTCAACTAAAAAATATATTTTAATGAATTAATGGATTTTTGAATTAAATAATATTTTAATAAAAAAATATTAATATTATTAAATTAATTTTTATTAAATATAAATGATCCTATAATTTTATGAATGCAATCGTAATTTTTATTATGGTTTGAAAGCCATTTTTTCAAAACCAGTGAATTTTTGATAAATGAAGATTTTTATTATAAAAGTAAAAATTAACATATTTAGAAAATTATTTAGATAAAATAAATATTTTTCCTACAATCAGTATGGTGAAATTATCCAATGGTGAATTTTTCAAAATGTTCTCAGAAAGTCAAATTTTTGGGTAAAAAATTAAATACCATTTAAATATATAATGTGTTTTATGACATCATAATGACCCAATAGTGATGTAATAAAATAATATAAGATTTATGTTCGGCCCAAATATGTTTTACCATTAAAATAATGTGATTTTGGGTTTGTTTGATATATTTAAAAGCATTAATGGACCCTTCAAAACTTATTAAACATCTTGTCTTTTTAAATTGTTTTCCTTGGGAGTGTGACTCACCTCCACATAATCAAACCCATTATTTTAATAATTTAGGTCTTTGGACTTATAAAATATTGTGTTCCACTTCCCTTTTTCAAAAACCATGGGTGAAAACCATGGGATGGTTTTGGTTTGGATTAGATTAATGTCAGGTGTCCCAAACCTAAATAATAACGAATTCACTCACCTTTCCTATATAAACCAACCCAGTCTCCCACTTACTCCTCACTCAAATCCTTTGGAGTATTCCAAACATCTGTTATCCTCTCTTTAGAATCATCCAAAGGTGCCCTAAGCTCCCAATAATCCTCTCTCAAGCCTCTCTCAAGCCTTTGGATGCACACTTCCAAGTAATGGTTTTTCTTCCTTTCTCATTTTTGTTCAAAATGATTTAAATTGTTATTCGATTTTAATTTCAATTATAAATGTTGGGAGTATGGTTTACCACCTCCCCCATACTGATCTATTTATGTTTTAATGATGGGAGACCCCTTTCTCTCTCATTAAATTCCTCCCATGTACACTCGTTACTATGCCAAAATTCAGAATTGATTTTCTCTCTCCTCATTCACATTCAAATTTTGTATCTTGAATCTAAATTCCATTACGATTGTTGGGACATGTATTTATATGACCCCCTTACCATACACTTCATGTACATATGATGAGACACCCATTTCTCTCTAGTCAACCATTTTTATGAATTCTTACGTCACGCCGTTACGTTGCCGAAATTGCACCGATTTTCTAGGCCAATGTCATTGTATAGTGAATACCATGGCCATTTCACTTACAAGGGTATCCACCTTTATGCACATTTAATAATTGATTATAAAGTTTCATATATAAATTCCTCATTCCTTTATCATGGAATAAATGATAATGTTTTTATGAATCCATGTTATATGATCCACGTGGCACACTTATGCATGAAATGAAATGTTTAAGAAGGGTGTGCCATTATAGCACTCCAATTTATTGGGTAAAGTATAGTATCATGACACATCATGTGAAATGGGTGTTGAATCATTCTAATTCAAGTTCAATAAGGTTTTACTCATGTTTCATGTGCAATGAGGATTTACTCATGCTCCATGTGCAATGAGCCTTGGCTCATTCTAATTCCATGTTAAGTGTTATTGCCACATTTCTATGTTATGATTATCATGATTTATCATGACTTTATATTTATTCTTCTCCTGTGCTCTATTGATATTTCTATTGTCTAACATTTATTGTACTCCTCATGTCATTCCATGATTATTCCCTTACTGGGCTTTATTGCTCCCCCATTTCTTATGCATGTCCTCAGGTTATCCCATGCAATGATAAGTATGAGGGAATGTAGTGGTTATGTAAAGGAAGTTTTCAATAAAGATATTGTATTTCATGTTTTAAGTTGTTATTTAATGATACTAAGCCCCAAATACACTAGAATTATTGATCTTATTTGTTGTATCATGTGGAGTTTATGTAATAAATTATGATTAATTGTGTAATAAAAGATCAGGGTTGTCATATATCAAGTGTATGTTTATTTATACCTCCAAGGGTGACTTTAAAATAACTATATGGTGTAGTGCTTATTCAAAATGTTGTATGGAATGTCTATGAAAGAAGATCTAGACATGAGCATCATGGGATTGGTGGGATGACAACCCAGATTTCTAGTTTATTTCCCGATGATCAGGGATTGAGTTAGGTAGATGTTCCTCTAGTGGTTGAGCACTTCAGGGATGTATATCCCAAAAACATTAATAGTTTAGCTCAATAGAGATATGTGTATTTCTTCATTGATCTAGTTCCAAGAGCTACATTGGAATCCATTCCTCCGTATAGGATGGCTACGATGGAGTTTCATGAGCCTATGAGGTAGCTAGAAGATTTGGAGGCAAAGGGGTTTATTAGACCCATTGCTTCTCGGTGGGTATGTCTAGTATTTTTGAAGAAAAGTTGGATGTTACTCATAGGATATGAATAAGATTTCAAAAACAGAACCAGTTAACTTCTAAAAACTGATATCCTTTACAATTAATAGATGACCTATTTGATCAGCTTAGAGGAGTTCTAGTTTTCTCGAAGACCGACTTGAGGTCAGGATATTACAAGGTGTCTATTCGAACTACAGACACACCACATACAACATTTCATAGTAGTTATGGGGTATATGAGTATCTGGTTATGCCATTCAGTCTCACAAATGTGCTAGCAGTCTTTATGGAGCTAATGTATAGAGTGTTCTATCCTTACATGGACTCTTTTGTGGTATTTTTCATGGATGATATACTAGTGTATAATCACAATCAACATGAAAATGTAAACCATCTTGTTATTCTTTTGAATACACCGAGAGAACATAAAATATTTGATAAGATCACAAAGTTACACATTTGGATGGATCAAATTCACTTCCGGGGTCACATCATATCAGAGATAGGACTGTCAGTGGAACTAGAGAAGGTGATAGCTATAGTTTCTTGGGAACAACCCAATAATGTTTTTGACATTAAATGTTTCTTGGTGATAGATGGATACTAAATGTTTTTTATATCATACTTCTCATGATTAATAGAATCTTTGATGGGATTGAATAATAAGGGTGTGAAGTTTTTATGGTTACAATCTTGTGAGACAACCTTTCAAGAGATGAATGAGATGTTGAAATAATCAGTGGTCTTGATACTACTAGATAATGGAAAGTTCTACATGGTGTACTGTGATACTTTAGGTATTGGGATGGTGGAAGTGTTGATGTAGGGATATTGAGACATGGAATATAGGTCACAATAGTTGAGGCCTTGTGAGAAGGAATACCCTATGAACGATCTCAATTTAGTTGTAGTTGTTCATGCATTGTGTTGTTAGAGGAACTATTTACTATGAGAGAGTTTTTCAGAGTACACAGTCCACCAAAGCCTCAAATAAATATTTTCACAGTGTGATCTGAATTTGAGGCAGAAAAATTGGATCGAGTGCCTATAATCTTTTGACATTGATCATGCCTACATGCCAGGTAAGGGAAATGCAGTAGCTGATGCACTTAGTAGGAGGACTCAGATACATGTCGTGCATCATGATAGTATTGATTGGAAGCTTATGGTGTTATTTTATATGATTTATCTAGACGTGCACGATAAAAAGGAACAAATTATTATATCATCCTTAGCTCTGACATATACCCTACTGGAAAAAGTAAGGATGAAGAAACTATTGGATTTTGAAGGCCTAATTCTATGGGAAGGTGTGGCTAGTGAGGATCCTCATCCTAGTTGGATGGTAAGAGATAACGAGATCATCCATATCCATGGATGTGTTTGAATTCTGGTGATATAAGTGTGGATTTGATGCAAGATTTTCCCAATTCATCTTGGGGATTTCATTTTGAGGTCACCAAGATGTACCATGTCTTACAATGATAGTACTGGTCATCATGAATAAAGAGAGTGGTATCTGGTTTTGTAATGAGGTGTTCCACCTGCTAGCAGGTGAAGGCGTAAAATCAGTGACCAGATGGAATTTTACAGTAGTTACCAATCACATAGTAGAAATGGGATGATGCCACAAAGTATTTCATGATGGGTATTATGAAGTTTCCTTGAGGTAATGATGCAATGTGGGTTGTCATTGATAGTATTATGAATGTGGCACATTTCTTTCTAATTAAATAGACCATAAGTGTTGATGGATTTGAAAATTTGTACATCTGAGAGGTGGTACGCCTTGATGGGGTCTCGTTCACTATCATTTTAGACAGGGATGACCAATTTATGTCTCATTTATGGCAGAGTTATTAGAGGACGATGGGTGAACTTGTGGTTCTGAGCTCAACATTCCACCCTTATAATGATGTCCAATCCGAGCGTACAATAAATGTGATGGAAGAAATGTTGGGATCATGTGTCCTAATTTTCTGTGGATTTTGGGAGAGGGAAATTCCTATGGTTGAGTTCACCTACATTATTAGTTTTCAAGTGACGATACATATGCTACCATACGAGGATTTATACAGTAGGCCATGTCATTATCCTCTGTGTTTGTTAGAGGAAGGGGATGCTAAAGTATTGATACCATTTCTCGTGCAGAAAACATCTGACCAGGTACAAATGATTCAGAAGCAAATGGATAATTTAAACTATCTTCATAAATCATACGTTGATCGATGAAGATAACATTTAGAGTTTGATTATGGGGATCATGTTTTCAGGTGGGTTTCACTAAGTTTTTGATAAATGTGGATCCTGAGATGAGGTAAACTTTCACAGATATATGTTGGGTTGTTTGATATTATGGGGTGAGTCAGGTCGGTTTCATATTAGTTGTAGTTACCTTATAGGTACCGAGGCATGTATGATGTATTCCATATATATAGGCTGCACCGCTATCACTGAGACCCATGTCACATTTTTCATACTGAGGAGGTTGAGTTGTTGTTCGTTGCACCATTTGAGGAGCATCCTATTCGTATAGTTGAGAGGAGAAAAAAGGTTCTTCGAGGCTAGTCAATTCCACCAGTATGGTTGGTATGGTAGAATAGATGTTTACAGGATTAGACTTGGGAGTGGGAGTCCAACGTACATGCTCATTAGTAAAAGTTTTTTTCCAAATGAATCTTGACCACCCTTCAGAGATAAATTTGGGGACAAATTTACATAAGGGGGAAAGATTGTATGATCCTAGTTTTTTCTTGAGGTCCAAATACTTCTTATTTGGATAAATGTGTTTCATTACTTTTTGGATTAGACCCTAGGCTGAGACATGGGCCAGTTGGGTTGTTTTTGGGAAAAAATGGAGAACAAGCTGAAATCTGGGTGTAGCTTAGGTACTCCTCGTCTACATGGTCGACATGCCATTTACTTCTAGTACACGACTTGTATTGGGCCATCATGACATGTAGCCAGTTTGGATCAAAAATAAAATAAATGGATAGTACACGCCGTGTAATTTATATAAATGACGTGTAGTTTGTTAGTGGATATTTTTTTATAAAATATATTGTAGCTTAATATTTTTATGTACATCAAAAATAAAATAAATGGATAGTATACGCCGTGTAATTTATATAAATGACATGTAGTTTGTCAGTGGAAGTTTTTTTATAAAATATATTGTAGCTTAATGTTTTGATGTAAAAATGTTTTTCTTCCGTTTGTGGAACCCAAAACCTTCCTAATATAGTTCTTCTAATTCTGAAGCCATGCTGACTCCGATTTGAGCGACGACTATCATGTTGGAACCGTATCGATATGCAATAAATTCATTTTTAATCGTTACATATTGTTTGTAACAATGAATGAGTTATTTTTATTTAGGGCCATATTCCCAAATATCCCATTCTTCATCTGTTCTTCATATATCATCCAAACCCTGACGAATCAAGACTTTATACTATATGAGTTTTATTCTACCAAAGCGATGTAGGTGGTCCATACATTATTTTGACTTTTCTATTCCTTTCAAGATTTCAAATGATATTCCACCCATCCGACATTTCTAAGAGGTCGTGTATGTCACACCCGCTATTTCAAAATTTATTTATTTCCTTAATTTTATTTTCATTGGTTAGTTCGGGTCGAAACCCGACTTAAGATTTCAAGTCCCTTGTGTTTTGGTCTTGTTTGCGTCCAGCGCGACACGGTCGAAGCTGCGCGGCCTCGCTTGGGTCCCTGCACGGCCTCGCCGATTCACCGCACGCCTTGCCGGTGTTTAATTAATGAAATAAAACGAATTATAAATTGTGTTAATAATAATAATAATCGTAATAATTTCATTGGAGATTATTATTATTATTGTTATTATTATTATTATTTCTCTTTTAGTTTATTACAATTGTTATTTGTTTTGTTAATTTTCTTATTATTGTTATTATTATCTTAATTGATATACTTTTTATTTTATTCTAGATTTATCAAATTAGTATTATTATTATTATTTTTTTATCCTCATTATTCATATTCCAGTTTATTATTATTATTATTATTATTATTATTATTATTATTATTTTACTTATTTTATTTTCTTTATTTCTTTTTATTCCCCCCCCCCCCGTTTTCTTTTGCTTAGGGATTTGCCCTTTTTTTTCTCCAAAATCGCATTTCTTCCCCCCCTCCTGCGAGCCGTCACCCTCACAATCCCGTCGGATCCCCCCTGCTATCCCCTCCTCTTTGCGGCTCACCCCTGCCCTCTAAACCTATCCGCCTGCTCCCTGTCATGTTCCCTGCCTCGGCCTTCTCTCATCCGCACGCCGCACGCCGTCACGACCTCCTCCCGGCCCCTTGGCCCGTCACACCCCGCCTCCCGCTGAAACCCCTCGCCGTCGCCCAGTCCCGGACAGCTGCTCCCTGCCGGCTCCCCGTTGCACCCGCCGCAAGCCCGCACCGCCTCCTTATACCAGCCGCCGGCCTACCTCTTCACGCCGTCACCTCCGCTCCCTTCTGGCCTCCCCTCGGCCCGTCACACCTTCGCCCTAGCCGAAACTTTCTCTCAGCGCACAACGCCTCCACACTCGTTGTCTTCATCCCAACCGATGCCTTGCATCTCTCCCATGCCGAACCCCCGCCTCACCCCTGGCCAGCCCTGCTTGACCCGCCGACCTCCTATCCCCATCGACCGAACACCCCTTGGCCGAGCCTTTCCATGCCGTGACACCCTCTCCCTATGGTATACCCTTTTCTCTTGTTTTTTTTGGGGTTTTCTTTTTCCAGCGGGTTTAGGTCCTGATTTTAGGGTTTGATCTTATTTGTATTGGTTCAATTTCATGATTTATGGTTCACATCTGGTTCGTTTATGGTGCGCATTAGGTGTGGTTGAAGAATTCAATGAATTTCTGGTTTAATTATTGATGTTTTGGTTCAATTGTTTGTGTAGGATCAATTTTGGTTTTGTTCGAGTTGCGGTTGATGTGCGGCGGTCGTTGCGCACCACGATCGCGAAGTCTGCGATGACAAGGTAGGTAGTTCCATGCCATACCATCTTTAGATGATTTAAATTGCTCGTTAGTTAAATTAGAATGTGTTCTAGTGATAAATTGCGTGATGCGAATTTTATTTTTGATGTGCTTCGATATTCAGATTGTTGAATTTTAGTTGTTTTTAGATAAATGCCAATGTTTTCATGTGCGTTGTGTTGTTGAAATTTTCTGACATGGTTTAGTAATTGTTTAAGGTGTGAAAATTGTGTGTACAATGTGTTGGGATGTGCAATTGATTTTAAAATGTTTACGACATCTAAAATTTGTTTTTTTTTCAAAAAAAAACTAAGGCCTTGTAGTTTGCATGTGTGATGTTTTATGAATTGAGCAATTGTTTAATAAAGTGTCGTTTGAGATGCAGAATATGGTTGGGAAGGTTTTTGGGGTTGTTTGGTAGGTGCGAAATGGGTTATCGAGTTCTTGAGTTGTCTATGTAATTAAATGTAGATGTTCAATGAAAATGAGTCACTTTGGGTGTGTTGTCGTGTTGCGAAATTTTGGAATTAAATTGAAAATTGTTTGAACAATGGGAAAACATGTTTTGGTTTTTATAAGCTAAACTTTTGTTTTTAAAGCTATGTTATTATCTGAAATTGAGTTCTTCTTTCTTGTGGAAACGTTTGCTTTCTAATTCTAAATGTTTTATAAATTATTAATTGCACTTATTAGATTATATGTGGAGCGTGGGAGTTTTGTTTGACAGAATTATGTGTGCGTTATTTTTTTTAAAGGGATTCTTACATGTGAAATTGGGCTTGCCTCTTGTGAAAACTCTTATTGTGCTATTTAGAAATGTTCTTCAAATTGTTTAAATAGATTTTCAAGTAAAGCAAGTGGTCCGAACTATGTTATAAAATTGTTTTGGTGTGCGTGTGTTTTTTTAATGGTGTTTGGGTATGCAAGCGACGACTTGTAGGTGTGATGTTTTGTTTGGTTCGGGATATGTGAAAGTGATATACATTATGTGAATGTAAAATATGATTGAGCACAAGGGAAAACCCTGGGTATCTAGGTGGGCAGACTAGAACTAGTGCGCTAGTGAACCGGATGGGTGTCGTCCCTGTTTCACTTAGCTGGATTGACGATTGCAACACTAACTAAACTTGATATCTGAGGGTCGTGGCCTTCTAAGCCACGTTTCACCGAGACACGAGGTTTATAGGGTCCCACTCGAGCTAGATGAACCTTAGGGGATTTACCCACAGTGCTCTACCATATATGGTGGTGCCTTCCGTCGGCATATGGGGGACCACTTGGGTGTTAGCGTGTGTGTGTGTGTGTGTTAGTGTGTGTGTGTGCGCGTGTGAGACTGTGTGTGTGTGCCCATAATGAACTTTTCTCATCCTCCTTAAAATCGTGTTTATGAAATGAATTCTTTTTAGTGTTTTCCTTTAGCATTTGGTTTGTAAATGTTTTCTTTAAAAGAATTTTGAAAGTATAAATTTGAATAAGCACTTTAAATTGTCTTTTGATGTTGTGGCATGGAACTTATTCTCGGTGGCATCCTACTGGGCTTTTAGCTCACACCCTACATACACCCTTGGGTGTATGTAGATTCTTGTCTCTTGTGTATTCCAGGTTGTGCGTCGTGCTCAGTGATGGTGGTTCAGGTTGCAGTTGGTCTTCTCATGCAGAATGGTGTTGATGTGGTCTCACTTCTGCCGGGAGGTTGAGTTTGGGTTTTAGTTTCCACTGTCGTATTTTCATTTTAGTTATTGTTTTGAGTTGTAGACCTTAAACTTGTTCATAGTTTAAAGGCACGTTTCGTTGTCTACTTCTAATTTCAGTTTATCTATCTTGTTAGTTGGTTTTTCTGTCTTGTATTTCGGGTAAAACCGTTCCCACTTGTTAAACATGATACCCGGGCACTTCTGCCAGCCCGTGGGGATCGGGAACGCCCTTCGGGCCTTGCCGCGGACCGGGTCGGGCACTGGGTCGGATGACGACCCGGCCTGGTTCGTGAAAAAATGGTATCAGAGGGCAAGGTTTGCTCTCTTGGGTCGTTTTCTTTTGGGATAGAGTCACGGTGGACTAGAGTTACGGTTGTCGGGACTCGACGTCCTGGCTACGAGTAATGTGCCTGGCCAGCACACCTCGTGGCGGGACTCAGGTTACCAGCGTATGTCGAGGGTTGTCTGAGTTTTTGGTCCTTGCGGAAAATCTTGTCCAAGGGAAAAGAAAAGGGGTTAGGTCAGTTATCCTAGTGAGCTCGCAGGGTCTGGCAAGCCATGCGGAGCTGGGGATGCTGTCCTAGAATACCCTCCGTGGCAGTGGTGTGACTGGCGTATGGCCGCCAACCATACGTTCTAGTCACCCGCTAACACAAGTTTCTATTGCGTCATTTCTCGTCCCCTTGTTTTGGATTCATGGGAAATTGGTTTTTAAGTAAAAATGTTTTAGTCATGGAAAAATGTTTTCAAATGAAGCACTTTGAAAATGAAATGGTGTGTGAGGTTTGAAAAGTGTGGGTTGGATGTTTTGGTTTTGAAAAATAGAATGGTTTGTTTTTGACCCTTGGTGTTCTCGTGGGAAACCACATGCATGAGTGTATGCGAAAAGGGGAATGGTTAATGGCACGAGCGGATGAGTGCTTGGATGGATATGAGGTGGGTGCCAGTGCGGCATGGGAACATTCATGTGCGAGGCTCATGGGATGCCATTGGTGTTTGTGCAACCCACCGGGTTTGCTTATTTTCAAATTTTTTTGTTAAAGGTAGGAAATTTGGTGTTTTAGTAAACAATGTTTGTGTGGCCTGTCCTTGTGTTTTGAAAATGTCGGATGTGAGGCGTTTTGAGCCGAGGACTTTTTCGGAATGGTTGTGTCCTGATTTTGAATTCTTATTTGTAAGTTGGTATGCAAGCGTGTATCTGGTTGATTCTTTTGAAAAGTACCTCGGGGAGCCATTGTAGTGGTTTCCCCTGCACGTGTGGTGTTCGCTTGTGGTATGTCCTGAACATTGGACCAGTTCGGTTGGGTCCAAGGATTTATTTCTTGGCTAGTGCACACCCCCAATAAAGAGTTAATGTGCAAATGATGTGCGACCATAGATGGTTCGCTGTTGTCCGACCCTCCAGTTGATTAGATTAAGGGCTCTCCCTTTTGGGTGATAGTGCTAAGTCTTTTCCTTTCTCCTTTCGGTTATGTAGATCCTCTCGCAGAGGGGTGACATATGCGAGGGGAATTGAAGGGAGTTTTGGTCTTTTTGAGTTATCTGACTCGTCGGGTATGAAGTTGACATCGTTGTGTCTAAAGGTTTCCCTGGAAGCGGTGAACGAAATTCCAACGGGGAATGTTGGAGGTGGTTTAGAATTTTCAGTGTTGACTGGTGTCTTGAAGGGCTTTTTAGTATTTACATCGGCTACAAGGGTCATGTTCGGTGATGTTTCGCAGCGTGAGGTCCCTTTGATAGTCAACGGTGGTTTGGAAGTGGTAAAGGAGACTCCAGTGGGAAAAAGGTGGAAGAAACCCTAAGTTGTGGGTGCGGTCTATCGTTCTAAATGACCTCTGGTCTTTGGTTGGTTTCATTTAAGGAAAGGTTCGTGTTAGGCTACTAGTTTGGTAGACCCAGTCATATGAGGCTGCTATAGTCGTTCTCAGGAACCACATGTTGTTCAAAACGCGGTTTAATGTCCTTCTCAGTGTAAAGTTCCTCTCAACAGCAATGATCATGTTCAGGTGATGATTGGTGGTGTCATGTTCTCATTCAGTGTGACAAACGGTGATGCGCATGCACCATTTCAACTCTGGTGCTGGTGAATGTTCCTCATATGATCAGTCAGATGCTGTAATGTGTTGTGTTTGATGGTGTTTCCTCGGGTGCAATATGATTGCGCGTGGCACCAAAAGGAGAAGCTCCGCTCGGGAGTCTTCAATTCCTGACTGCGAGGCACAAGATGCTTCAAACATCAAGGCTCCAGCCATAGGCCTCGGAGTGAAGCTCGTGCGTGGTCAGGAACCCCGGGAGTGTACGGGACCCCAACTTTATTTCTGTCACCAGTGTTGGAAGTAGAGGCAGTTTAAGTTGTTTCCAAGGTTGTTCCGCTCCGAATGAGCCGTCTGGTTGCATAAGGTTTTCGCGACCATGTGGAGGTGTGTTCGTCTCGTTGCCTTAAAGTCTTGGGGATTGTGTCCCCTTGGATGCAATCGTTTTAGTGGTCCTTGTGGGAGTTTGTTGAGTAAATCTTTCTCAAATCTGAATAATGCTCATCCAGGAATGTGGGAATGATGGTTTGTCTTGGGTCATGCTTTTGACGCACGGTAGTCGGGCCCCTCCCTCCCCGCCCCTTGTGGTGGGGTGTTTGGTCACCATTGAGAAATTTTCAAAGTTCTATACCTTCCGTTAGTTCAAATGGTGGGGAGACCCACATTGGGCCTCGTACGAATGTATTTGGAATGAATCTGTGCTAGTCTTTTCTTTAATGGCATGGAGTCCGCTCGAACCTACCCGTGTCTATTTTCTAGTCTCGTTTCGATCATCACTGAGTCCCTAATGGTGGGGGGCCCCTTGAGCCTCCTCTTGTTGACCTTCTGCTTCTGTTTTTAAATATGGATTGGTGATAAGTTATAAGAATGTTCTTGGGCATGGTTTGACCTTTCTAACCAAATGATGGGGTTTTCGTTTAATAATGTTTGAGTTGTTTCGACTTGAGAAGTTGGTTTCCGTGGGTGCGAGAGTTCCCTTTCTTGATCAGTCAACTGGAGGTTTTCTAGCTCTTCGAGGCGGGCGACACATATCAGAACGTCTTTTTATGAGTTTCATGAGGTTGTCTTTAAGTCACTTCCTCTGAGCACGATGCTTTGCCTCTTTGCTTGATGTTTGTGGAGATTCCCTTTGAACCTTAAGGGAGTGTGGTTTTCTGCCTTGGGGTTTGATTCTGGTTGTGGCTTTCCGGGGACGGAAAGCTTTATGGTGGGGAGAATTGTCACACCCGCTATTTCAAAATTTATTTATTTCATTAAATTTATTTTCATTGGTTAGTTCGGGTCGAAACCCGACTTAAGATTTCAAGTCCCTTGTGTTTTGGTCTTGTTTGCGTCCAGCGCGACGCGGTCGAAGCTGCGCGGCCTCGCTTGGTTCCCCGCACGGCCTCACCGATTCACCGCATGCCTTTCCGGTGTTTAATTAATGAAATAAAACGAATTAGAAATTGTGTTAAAAATAATAATAATCGTAATAATTTCATTTGAGATTATTATTATTATTATTAATATTATTATTATTTCTCTTTTAGTTTATTACAATTGTTATTTGTTTTGTTAATTTTCTTATTATTGTTATTATTATCTTAATTGATATACTTTTTATTTTATTCTAGATTTATCAAATGAGTATTATTATTATTTTTTTTATCCTCATTATTCATATTCCAGTTTATTATTATTATTATTATTATTATTATTTTACTTATTTTATTTTCTTTATTTCTTTTTATTCCCCCCCCCCCCGTTTTCTTTTGCTTAGGGCTTTGCCCTTTTTTTTCTCCCAACCCGCATTTCTTCCCCCCCTCCTGCGAGCCGTCACCCTCACAATCCCGTCGGATCCCCCCTGCTATCCCCTCCTCTTCGCAGCTCACCCCTGCCCTCTAAACCTAGCCGCCTGCTCCCTGTCATGTTCCCTGCCTCGGCCTTCTCTCAGCCGCACGCCACACACCGTCACGGCCTCCTCCCGGCCCCTTGGCCCGTCGCACCCCGCCTCCCGCTGGAACCCCTCGCTGTCGCCCAGTCCCGGACAGCCGCTCCCTGCCGGCTCCCCGTTGCACCCGCCGCAAGCCCTCACCGCCTCCTTATACCAGCCGCCGGCCTACCTCTTCATGTCGTCGCCTCCGCTCCCGTCTGACCTCCCCTCGGCCCGTCACAGCTTCGCCCTAGCCGAAACTTTCTCCCAGCGCACAACGCCTCCACACTCGTTGTATTCATCCCAACCGATGCCTTGCATCTCTCCCATGACGAACCCCCGCCTCACCCCTGTCCAGCCCTGCATGACCCGCCGACTTCCTATCCCCAGCGACCGAACACCCCTTGGCCGAGCCTTTCCATGACGTGACACCCTCTCCCTATGGTATACCCTTTTCTCTTGTTTTTTTGGGGTTTTATTTTTCCAGCGGGTTTAGGTCCTGATTTTAGGGTTTGATCTTATTTGTATTGGTTCAATTTCATGATTTATGGTTCACCTCTGGTTCGTTTATGGTGCGCATTAGGTGTGGTTGAAGAATTCAATGAATTTCTGGTTTAATTATTGATGTTTTGGTTCAATTGTTTGTGTAGGATCAATTTTGGTTTTGTTTGAGTTGCGGTTGATGTGCGGCGGTCGTTGCGCACCACGATCGTGATGTCTGCAATGACGAGGTAGGTAGTTCCATGCCATACCATCTTTAGATGATTTAAATTGCTCGTTAGTTAAATTAGAATGTGTTCTAGTGATAAATTGCATGATGAGAATTTTATTTTTGATGTGCTTCGATATTCAGATTGTTGAATTTTAGTTGTTTTTAGATAAATGCCAATGTTTTCATGTGCGTTGTGTTGTTGAAATTTTCAAACATGTTTTAGTAATTGTTTAAGGTGTGAAAATTGTGTGTACAATGTGTTGGGATGTGCAATTGATTTTAAAATGTTTACGACATCTAAAATTTGTTTTTTTTTTAAAAAAACTAAGGCCTTGTAGTTTGCATGTGTGATGTTTTATGAATTGAGCAATTGTTTAATCAAGTGTCGTTTGAGATGCAGAATATGGTTGGGAAGGTTTTTGGGGTTGTTTGGTAGGTGCGAAATGGGTTTTCGAGTTCTTGAGTTGCCTATGTAATTAAATGTAGATGTTCAATGAAAATGAGTCACTTTGGGTGTGTTGTCGTGTTTCAAAATTTTGGAATTAAATTGAAAATTGTTTGAACAATGGGAAAACATGTTTTGGTTTTTATAAGCTACACTTTTTTTAAAGCGATGTTATTATCTGAAATTGAGTTCGTCTTTCTTGTGAAAACCTTTGCTTTCTAATTCTAAATGTTTTATAAATTGTTAATTGCACTTATTAGATTATATGTGGAGCGTGGGAGTTTTGTTTGACAGAATTACGTGTGCGTTATTTTTTTTTAAAGGGATTCCTACATGTGAAATTGGGCTTGCCTCTTGTGAATACTCTTATTGTGCTATTTAGAAATGTTCTTCAAATTGTTTAAATAGATTGTCAAGTAATGCAAGTGGTCCGAACTATGTTATAAAATTGTTTTGGTGTGCGTGTGTTTTTTTAATGGTGTTTGGGTATGCAAGCGATGACTTGTAGGTGTGATGTTTTGTTTGGTTCGGGATATTTGAATGTGATATACATTATGTGAATGTGAATCATGATTGAGCACAAGGGAAAACCCTGGGTATCTAGGTGGGAAGACTAGAACTAGTGCGCTAGTGAACCGGATGGGGGTCGTCCCTGTTTCACTTAGCTGGATTGACGATTGCAACACTAACTAAACATGATATCTGAGGGTCGTGGCCTTCTAATCCATGTGTTCTGAGGGTCGTGGCCTTCTAAGCCACGTTTTTTGAGGGTCGTGGCCTTCTAAGCCACGTTTCACCGAGACACGAGGTTTCTAGGGTCCCACTCGAGCTAGATGAACCTTAGGGGATTTACCCACAGTTCTCTACCATCTATGGTGGGGCCTTCCGTCGACATATGGGGGACCACTTGGGTGTTAGCGTGTGTGTGTGTGTGTGAGTGAGTGTGTGCGTGTGCGTTTGTGAGACTGTGTGTGTGCCCATAATGAACTTTTCTCATCCTCTTTAAAATCGTGTTTATGAAATGAATTCTTTTTAGTGTTTTCCTTTAGCATTTGGTTTGTAAATGTTTTCTATAAAAGAATTTTGAAAGTATAAATTTGAATAAGCACTTTAAATTGTATTTTGATGTTGTGGCATGGAAATTATTCTCGGTGGCATCCTACTGGGCTTTTAGCTCACACCCTACATACACCCTTGGGTGTATGTAGATTCTTGTCTCTTGTGTATTCCAGGTTGTGCATCGTGCTCAGTGATGGTGGTTCAGGTTGCAATTGGTCTTCTCATGCAGAATGGTGTTGATGTGGTCTCACTTCTGCCGGGAGGTTGAGTTTGAGTTTTAGTTTCCGCTGTCGTATTTTCTTTTTAGTTATTGTTTTAAGTTGTAGACCTTAAACTTGTTCATAGTTTAAAGGCACGTTTCGTTGTCTACTTCTAATTTCAGTTTATCTATCTTGTTAGTTGGTTTTTCTATCTTGTATTTCGGGTAAAACCGTTCCCACATGTTAAACATGATACCCGGGCACTTGTGCCAGCCCGTGGGGATCGGGAACGCCCTTCGGGCCTTGTCGCGGGCCGGGTCGGATGGCGACCCGGCCTGGTTCGTGACAGTGTATTTGAGATATTTTCTTGCCATTGTTGTAGTCAGAACTAGTGTGTAAGGACCCAAACCTTTATCAATGAAAATTACACTTGATCTAATTAAATGTCTTATTTTAAAAATTAGTTATTTAAAATATGTAATTACTTGTTTTTATGTTTTTGGATTTAAAATTTTTGTTATTAATTGTTACCATTTCTTATATAGTTGTTGAACAGTGATCAATGATTAATATAAAAATAGGGATTTAATAAATCCAATTTACTCAGACAAAGGAAGAGATAGCCTCATCATGTAGACATGCCCCATACGAAAACCATTTAATGGAGCTCGGAAAGGAGGTGGTGTAATTGGGCTTCTCTCTTGAAAAGGCCCTTACCAAGATTCAACACATTAATCTTGAGTGGAATTTCCTAAGAGATAAGTGGAAGTTGATAGATATTACCACCTAAGCAATGTTTTCTAAGCCACCCCAAGAGTCTATCACCATTGCAAACCTTACCATTTGGTCATTTGCAGGTGTTATAATGGGTTATGTATCATGACCTTAGAACTATTATTATGTAAATTATTTTTTTGGTATATAATAAATAGTATAAATTCATTTTATTATTGTTACATTGTAAAATGTTTTAAAGCACAAATAGTGTTTTTAGTTAATATTAAGTTAAGAAAACTATTTTAATGAATTAATGGTTTTTAATTAAGTATTTTTTTAATTAAATATAATTACTAAATTACTTTTTATATAATATAAATTACCATATAATTATTATGAATGCAATTGGTATTTTTGTTAAGGTTTAAATGCTATTTTTTATCAAAACCCATGAATTTTAGGTAAATGTAAATTTTTATTTTAAAAGTAATAAATAACATATTTATAAAATTAATTATGTAAAATGAATATTATTTCTGTAATCGGGATATCAAAATTATTCAATGGTAAATCATTCATAATTTTCTGAGACAGTAAAATTTTGGGTTAAAAATTAAATACCATTTAAATTTATAATGTGTTTTATGACATCATAATGACCCAATAATTATGTAATAAAATACTAAAAACTTTATTTTAGGCCAATATATATTTTACCACTAAAATAATGTGATTCTAGTTTAGTTTTATTTATTTTAAAATGCTTTAGTGGACCCTTCAAGACTTATAAAACATTTCATTTTTTTAAATTGATTTCCTTTAGAGTGTGACTCACATCCACATAAGAAGCCCTATTATTTTAATAAGTTCAGAAATTGGACTTATAAAATGTTATTTTAAAATCACCTTTTTCAAATACCATTGTAAAATAACATGGTATGTTTTTTTGGTTTGGATTAGTTTAATGTGCGGTTACCCAAACCTAAATAAAAAAGAATTCCCTCACCTTTCCTATATAAACCCATCCAATCTCCCACATCCTCTTCACTAAAAACATTTGGTTCTCTATCAAACCCTGACCACCTATTTATATAATCTTCCCAAGGAACCCCAATCTCTCAATAATCATATCTCAAGCCCCCCCCAATCCTTTGGAATCACACTTCCCAGCAAGAGATTTCTTCCTTTCTCATTTTTGTCCAAATTTTATTATATTGTTATACCCTTTTATTTTCATTAACAAATGTTGGGTTATCATTTAGAACCCCCCTTTAATGACCTCTATATTTTTTAATTATTAAAGATCCATTTTTCTCTCATTAATGCCTCCCTTGTACATCTGTTACCATGCCGAAATTCCTTAAGAAATTTGTCACTCCACATTTACATTGCAGAAATTATTTTGCGTTATGAATCTAAACATCCATTAATTATGTTGGAATATATATATATATATGACCCCATTACTATCCATTTCATGTAAATATGATGATACACCCCTTTCACTCAAATGAATCATTGTTTTAATTCTTATGTTATGATGTTATGCTGCTAAAATTGCACCATGGTTTTCTAAGCCAATGTCATTGTTTACTGAATACCATACCCATTTCTCTATAAATGTTATTTAGAATTAAGAACATTTACTTATTGATTATAAATCTTAATTTATGTATTCCACATCCCATTATCATGGAATAAATTATGATTAATTATTCCATGTTGTATGATCCATGTGGCACAGTTATGCATAAAATTAAATGTTTATGAACGATGCGCCCTAATAGCACTCCAATACATTTCTTAAATATAATTATAATGATAAATCAAGTGAAATGAGGAATTAATCACGAAAATTTAATTGCAATTATGATTTAATAGTTCTATTTCAATAGAAATGTGGTTTTACTCATGCACCATGCACAATGAGCCTTGGCTCATGTGAATTCCATGTTATGTGATGTTGCCACATTTCTATGTTATGATAATCATGCAATATCATTCCTTAATGTTAATGTTTCTTTTATGATTCATTGATTACTTATTTCCTAACATGTATTTTATTCTTCATGTAATTCCTTTTTTACTCCCTTACTAGTCTTTATAGCTCACCCTTTTCACATGAATGTGCTCAGGTTATCCCATGCAATGTTAAGTATGAGGGAATGTCATGGTTATGTAAAGAAATGTTTCAAAAAAAATGGTATTTGTTTTGTGTTTTATGTTTTTATGTAATGTTCTGAAGCCCCAAATATACCATACCTTATGACCTTCCTTATTGTATGAAGTTAATAATATATGTAATAAATCATTTTTAACTGTGTAATAAAAAGAAGGGATGTTATAGTTAGAATTAGAGGATAGATTTAGTTATTATTTAGATTAGGATTAGAAAACACTAGTTAATTAGTTGGGGATAATAATTCTTATAATAGAAACATACAAATTTTTTGATGAGTATTGATTAAGTTGTTTACCAAGAAAATAAATCCTTGTTTTGATAAGAGTAGGTAGAGGCAACTCTGGCACAAATATACCTAGGAGTGAAAACTATGATAAGGAGTTTCTATCTTTACTCGGGGTATCTTGGTACAGAACAATGGGACTTGATTCACACTTGGTTATGACACTCCAAGGGGATATGCTTTTTTAAATTGACAATCTTAGTATGAACCATTGATAAGGGGATAAAACAATTCCCCTATGAATAAATGTTGGGAAGTAGATCATGGATAACATAGATTGAAGCCTATAGATTCATATGTTAATGAAATAAAAGTTATTTATAAGTCATCCATTTTTTCCTTTGGAATACCCATTATTTGTTACCCCTAACTTTTCTTTTATTCCATCTATTTTCTTGTAAAAGGAGAACTCGAGCTAATAACCGATTTGAAGATCTATGTGATAACTGATCTAATGATATGCCGAATCTAATGGGATCGGGAATCAAGAACATTGTCATGATACTCTCTTAGTTAACACAATACTTTAATAAACACATGGTTCTAGGAGAAAGTTCAACCACCTTATTAATGAACAATTTGTAATCGAGAGCTTCATGAGACAATGACATCCTTCTTTGAATGGATCATCTGATCCCTCAATTGCCGAACAATGGATCAACTCCATTGAAACGATCTTCTCCATACTTCAATGTTCTGAAAAAGAGTAGGTTCTTACGAATGCTTATTGTAAGCAGGGTTAAGCTTATCAATGGTGAGCATAGATAAAAAAATATGAATCTATAGGAGGAGATCATGGCACTCGAATGAAAGGATTTCTAGAAAAATATTTTTGGATAAATATTTTCCATGAACCCTTCTGCTTAATATGGAAATGGACTTCCTTGACCTCAAACAAAAAGATGTTGAATCCATCAGAGTGTATGAGGAAAAATTTCCAAGGCTTGAATGATATGCCTTCGTCTTTGTCATTACCTCCGAATTCAAGATCAAATGCTTCTTTAGTGGGCTAAAACCTAGTATACGGAAATCCCTGGTGATTAGTGACTTCAATAGCTTTGAAGAAATTGTTTGATGTTCCCTCAAGGTTGAAATAGAGATCGTAAAATCTCAAGGGTATCAATGGGATAATAAGGGTAAGTTGGATCTCAAATCTTGCAGTCATATGGATAAATCCAACGGTGCTATGAAAACCCAGCACCCCACTTTCCAATGTTGCAGAAATAAGAACCCCAAAAATTGCCTTAAGGGGATGGGGAAATACTTTAGGTGTGTAAGAGAAGGGAACCTTGCCAATAAATCCTGACAAGAAAATCACAGAGCTATGATAGAGGATAAGAATGAAATATTTGAACCTCAACATGTTGTTCATTGCTTCAATTATAATGAACTACAGAACTGTAAAAATCAGTGCACTAAGCCAAGGGTTTTCGAAGGCAACCAACAACTTCCATGGAAGCAATGGAAAACATTCTCTATCACAAATACTGAAGTGAACCCCAAAAATGAAGTGGTGAAAGCTATGCTAGTTATTAAATAAACAATATAGAACTTACTTTTTGAATCTGGTTCTACGCATTTTTTTATATCTCGAATGATTATTAGAACAATTCCAACACCACCACAAATCATGGAAGTATAGATGTTGGTGAGTAAGAAAAATGGAGCAATCATTGTATCACATGAATATAACTGCCCCCTGTCATAATATGTGGATTGAAATTATCAGAGAACCTCATCATACTCCCTCTGGTAAAATTTGATGCCATTCTTGGCATGTATTGACATTATTTAAATATATCCAACATAAATTTTCATGAGAGAGAAGTTACTCCCCATATAGAAAATCAACCCCTGATTTTGTAAAAGTTAAAGGATGAGGATGAATCTTATTTAGAACCATCATCTCAAGCATGGATATTAATTCCCTTGATCATGCATATCTCGTACATATGACTGAGTCTAAGGATGCAACCATCCTTGAAGACATTCTTATTGTGAGGGAATTCACTGAAGTGTTTCCTAGGGAATTTCCTATTATTCCTCCAATAAGAGATGTTGAATTCTCAATTGACCTTATAGCTGGGGCATTGGCAATATCCAAGAATCCATATAGAATGGTTGTTGTAGAGCTTGAGGAGCCGAAGAAAAAACTACAGGATAATACTTATAAAGGGTTTATAGGCCTAAGTGCTTCACCATGGGGTTATCCAGTCCACTTTGTCAAGAAGAAGGATGGGTCAAATCGCCTTTCCATTGATTACCATGAGCTCAAAAAAATCACGATAAAGAATAAGTATCATGTACCTCAAATTGATGACTTTTTCGATCATCATTATGGAGAACAATACTTTTATAAGGTTGATTTTTTGTTAGGACATTACCAAGTAAGGGTGAAGAAGGAGGATATCCCTAAAAAATCTTTTAGTACAAGGTAAGGGAACTATTAATTCATAGTAATACCTTTTGGACTCAATAATGCTCTAGAAATATTCATGGACATGATAAATAGAGACCTTATAGATTACGTAGAATTTTTTTGGTAGTCTTTATAGATGATATTCTAATATACTCCAAAACCAAGGAGGATCATGAGGAGTATCTAATAAAAATACTAGAGACCTTGCGAAAGGAGAAGCTCTATGAAAAGTAGAACATGTTTGAGTTCTAGTTGAAAGAGTTCTCATTATTGGGCAATATCATCACAAGAAATGGGATATCTGTGGATATGTCCAAGAAAATTGCAATTGAGGGATAGCCAAGGCCACTATTGGTAGCAGATATCGGTAGATTCCTTGGATTATGTGGATATTATCACGGATTTGTGAGAAATTTTTCATGAATGTCAAACCATTTTACTAATCGAACTTGAAATGGAGAAATATTTTATTGGAGTGATTAATGAAAAGAGAGCATCAAGGAGTTGAAAATTAGGCTTATCAGTGCACCCATGTTCACAATTCCCAACGTGGATGAACTTTTTATGTTATTTAGTGATGATTTGAAGAAGTTCATGAGCTATGTGCTGATGCAAAATGAAAAAGTCATTTCCTATGATTCAAGGAAATTGAAATTTCATGAGAAAAACAACCCAATGCATGACATGTAGTTTGATGCATTGATATTATCTTTGAAAATGGGGTGGAATTATCTCTTTGGGGAGAAGTGTGAAATATATATGGACAACAAAAGACTCAAAGTATATATTCAAACAGAAAGTGTTGAATATGAACCAAAAAATATGGATAGAGATGATCAAATACTATGACTGATCAATCCATTACCACACTAATGAAGAGAACAAGGTTACAGAAGCTAAGTAGAAAGCACCCAATGATTCTGTCATTAATGAGAATTGAAAAGGATACACTATTCTTAGATTTGAAGAGGATAGACAGGGGAATCATAAATAGGGGAACATCATCAATCCTTTCACAAATGATTTCTCAAACATCTCATTTAGAAATGTTAAAGGATGATCAAAGGGATGATGTGGGAATGTAAAAGAAAATGGAAACTATCAGAAAAGGGAAATCCTTAGTGTTCAATGTTAATGAAGAAGAAATTGTGAGATTTTGAAGAGACTATGTGTTCCATCATGTCTGATGCTTAAGAAGTAACTTTTGGATGATGAATATTTGTTAAATTTCTCCATCCTCCAATAAAACAGATAGATATATTGAGATATCTGATAGAATTATTGGTGGGATATCATGAATAAGGAGATCACTGGGTATACATCAAAGTGCCTGGTATGCAAACAAGTGATGTCTGAGAAGCATAAGTCTAAGGGGATGATGAAACCATTACCCATACCAGCATGGAAATGGGAGAACATAACCATGGACTTTTTCACTGGAATTATGAAGACATCCAAAGGAAACAATTCTATCTGGGTTATTGTGGATCTTCTTACAAAGACTGCACACATCATTTCTATTCAAGAGGATTTATCACTAGATCAACTATCCTAGATATACATCAATGTTGTGGTAAGGTAGCATAGAATACCACTATCTATTGTATCCTATCGAGATATATGATTCACCTATATGTTTTGGAAGAGTATTTAACATGATATGGATACTAGGATGAACTTCATTATGGATTATCATCCTCAAACTTATGTCCAATCTGAGTGGACTATAAAAATGATTTAGGAAATTTTGAGAGAATTCTTAATGGGCATCAAATGTGGATGGGATCAACATATTCCTCTTGTTGAGTTCTCATAAATAACTTTTTCCCCTTAAGCTTTTAAAGGTATTCTTATAAAGACCTTTATGGGAAGAGGTGCAGTACACCAGTACGATGGTATGAGATGGAGGGAGAAAACTCTTAGGTCCAGAAATGGTCGATGAAATGGTGGAGAAGGTTAAGACCTTCTTAAAAAGTATTAAAGATGCTCGGAGTTGACAAAAGGGCTATGTTGATAATCATCGATGAGACCTAGAGATTGATGTCAGAGACATAGTATTCCTCCACATATCACCATGGAACAGAGTTATTAGATTTGGGAAGAAGGGAAATTTTACTTCAAGGTACATAATCCCTTTGGAGATACTTGATCGCACTAGATTAGTGGCCTATCGACTAGAACTCCCACCATGTCTATCACAAGTACATGATATATTCTATGTATCACTCTTGAGGACGTACATACCTGAACCATCACAGTTACTCAATTCAGAGGTGGTACCATTAGAGAATGACCTCTTCTATGAAGAGAAGCCACCGAAGATCATAGACCGTACAAAAAAAATTCTATTAAATAAGACAATTCCCCTCGTCAAGGTGTTTTGGAGAAACCACAAGTTTGAATAAGTGACATGGGAATCCAAGGAAGTGCTGATGTAGAGTTTCCCACATCTGTTTTAGTGTGGGAATAGAAAATATCAAGGGTGGAAATTCTTAAGGGGCGATGATAGTAACGACCCAAACTTTTATCATTGAAAATTACTCTTGATCTAATTATATGTCTTATTATGAAAAATGGTTATATAAAATATGCATTTTTTTGGATTTATGTTTTTGGATTTCAAAATAAAATTAAAAATTATTACCATTTCTAAAATTTACATTGAACATTGATAACATGATTAGTATAAATATAGGGCTTTAACAAATCCAATTTACACTGGCAAAGGAAATGATGACCTCATCTAGTAGACTTTCCCTACACGAAGCCCATCTGTCAGTGCTCCGAAACGAGGTGGCATCATTGAGATTTTTTATTGACCAACCCAAGCTGTGATTTAACATAGTAATATCATGTGGAACTGCATATGGGAGAAGTGAAAGTTGATAATGATTACCACCCGAGCGATGTTATTCGAGCCACCCCAAGAGTCTTTCACCATCGCACACCTTACCCTTCAGTCCTATGAATTTGTTATAACGGGTTAGTTAATAATACCTTAAAATTATGATTCTGTGCATTAATTTTTGTATATAATAAATAATATATATTCATTTTGTTATTGTTATGTTGTATATAGTTTTTAAAGCACAAATAAAATTTTTAGTTAATATTCAATTAAGAAATCTATTTCGATGAATTAATAGATAATTTAATTAAATATTATTCTAATTAAATATTATCACTAAATTAATATTTATATAATATAAATGACCATATAATTATTATGAATGTGGTTGTGATTTTTATTATGGTTTGAAAGCTATTTTTTTCAAAACCAATGAATTTTTGTTAAATGTTGTTTTTTATATTAAATGTAATAATTAAAAAATATATAAAATTATTTAGATAAAATGAATATTATTTTTGGAATCAGGACTTAGAAATTATCCAATGGTGTTTTTTTCATAATTTTCGGATACAGTCGAATTTTTGGGTAAAAATTAAATATTGTTTAAATATAGAATGTGTTTTATGATATCATAATGACCCAATAGTGATATAATAAAAGACTATAAACATTATGTTTAGCCAATATATGTTTTAAAATTAAAATAATGTGAATTTATTTTTGTTTTATTTATTTTAGAATGCTTTAATGGACCCTTTCAGACTTATAAAACATTTTACCTTTTTAAATTGATTTCCTTGAGAGTGTTACTCATATCCACATAAGAAACCTTATTATTTGAAGAAGATTGGAAATTGGACATGTAAAATAATTTTTTCCACTCCCCTTTGAAAATACCATGGTAAAAACCATGAGATGGTATGTTGTTTGGATTAGTTTAATCTGTTTTGATCCAAACCTAAATAATAAAGATTTACCTCTACTTTTCTATATAAACCCTCCCAATATCCCACTTCATCTTCCCTAAATGTCATTGGAGCTTGAAAAAAACCTACCATTATCTGACTATAATCCTCCCAAGGCACTAAAAGCTCCAATGAATCCCCTCTCAATCCCCTATCATGCCGTTGGGTTTACAGTTCCAAGAATGTATTTCTTCCTTTCTCATTTTAGTCCAAATTTCTTTTTGTTGTTATTACCTTTTATTTTAATTTAAAAATGTGGGGGTATAATTTTTAACCCCCACCATACTTCCATCATTTTTTTAATGATGAGATATACCTTTACCTCTCATTAATGCCTCCCATGTACAACGATTACCATGCTGAAATTCTATAAGGAATTTCCCTCTTCTTATTTTTAATCAAGCAATTCTTTTGTATTATGAATATAAAATTACATTACTTATGTTGAGACATGTATCTATATGACCCCCATATAATAAAATTCATGTAAATATGATGAGACACCCCATTCTCTGTTATCAACCATTTTAATGAATTCCTATGTCACACCATTATGCTGCTGAAATTGAACACCGTTTTTCCAAGACAATGTCATTGTGTTGTGAATACCATACCCATTTCTCTATAAAAGGTATTCATATTTACACATATTTACTTATTGATTAAAATAATTCATGTATTTATTCCACATCCTTTTATCATGGAATAAATGATGATGAATGATTCCATGTTGAATGATCCATGTGGCACAATTATGCATGAAATGAAATGCTTATGAAGGGTGCGCCCTGATAGCACTTCAATACATTGGGTAAGGATTTGTATCATGATATATCATGTTAAATGAGGATTTAGTCATGATAATTCATGTGTAATGAGGATTACTCATTCTAATTCAAGTGCAATGAGGGTTTACTCATGATACATGTGCAATGAGCATTGGCTCATGCTAATTCCATGTTAAGTGTTGTTGCCACATTTCCATGTTATGATAATCAAGATATATAATACCTTTATGTTCATGTTTATTTTATGCTCTATTGATATTCCTATTTACTAAGTTGTATTGTATTTTTCATGTTATTCCTTTTTTACTACCTTACTAGACTTTATAGCTCACATTTTTCACATGTATGTCCTCAGGTTATCCCATGAAATGATAAGTACGAGGGAATTTCATTGTTATGTAAAATATGTTTTCAATAATGTTGTTTTGTGTTTTATATTTTAAGTTTTTATGTAATATTTCTAATCACCGAAGACAATATACCTCTCTATATTCCTTGTTGTATCATGTGAAGAGTTTATTTAATAAATCTTATTTAACTGTGTAATAAAAATCACGGTTGTTATTTAGTGAGGATGCTCACAGGTTATGTTTTGGTGTGTTGGCACATGTTTCATGATTCACGGTCCCCCAATGAGTGAAACATAAGCAAAAACCTATTTAGGAATATTTAAAACACCCAAGAGGTGTGTTCATATGCTATCATTGTTTGAGGAATCCCATTAATGCCGTGATAGCTTGAGTAAGATGTTTAGGAGATGTACTGCCTCCTTGATTAATCAATATAATGTTATGACATATTTATTTAGTTAGTTTGGAAAGTTAAACAGATAATTTGGTTGAGAATACCTATATGAAATGACTGATTTCATGTTAAATGGTTTATATGGGAGGGTTGGCCCATATTCTTATAGTTGATAAATGGTGTGTATGAGTGGGTATACACTAGGATTGTGCAGGTTGATGTGAGTGGGAAAACTTGCATGGATTGAATGTTTAATTTGAAATATTGATTTCTTGATTGAATGGGATGATAGATGCCTCGGACTGCTCTACATGGATCAGGAATGAAGAAGCGGATTCCTTGGGTAGACTCTACCCCTTTGGTCTTGATTCCATGAAATTCCACAGGCCTTTCTACACCATGGATCCGGTTTTCTTGGGAAAACGTAGGACTTGATATTTCTATGATCCAAGGACCACAACCCATGCCTAACTGAGTTTCCACTAGGGATGCCCATGTGACTCAATGGGATGCCTTGAAAAATATCCTAGGATCAGACCCTCTATAGATAAGATATATTAAAATACTACCTTGGTCTGTTGAAACCTTGGATCTGTCCATTGAAATTTACAATTCACTATATGACGTGGTTATGGAAAGTGTGACTTGGGAAAATTGCATGGATGTGGGATACATGACTTTCCAATACAACATGGCTATGTATTGCTTGATACTGATGGATGTAAAACATAGCTGTGTGAATTACTTGTTTACTTGATATAGCTTCCTTGTCAAGAGATGACTCCTTTTTGTAAGTAGACTTGATGGGTTGTTAGTTTTACTTACTGGAGTAGACATATTCCATGGGAATACACCCTCACTTCACTGGTTTTCTACACATGCGAAAACTATTTTAGGATTATTGATAGAACTGTATAGACCATGGTGGTTGCCTACTGGGATGTTTATCAAACAACCAATTATGGAATCCTTAGAGACCCAAATAGATTAAATGTTTATAGGTGATTATAGGTGAAATCACACTAGTATATGTTTCTAACTATGGATTTGGAGTAGGGGTGCAAAAGAAAAAGATGAGGCTTGCGATGCTGGGATACCTTATTTGTATTTTGTTATTTTTGGTAATTGTACTATATCACCTTACCATGTACTGTTCTTTTTACATTCTAGATACTTGTACCTTCTGCATCATTTTGTAAATGAGACGCTTCTAAATATTTTTATGTATTCCTATCTTTCTTGCCTTCCAGTTTAATTTTGGTTATTTTTCTTATGTTATTCACTATATGTTTTGACATCTGCTATGATACTATGGTATTGAGGGCATAGTCTCCCCAATGATGCACCTAGGACCTCACTACTAGTCAGGAGCCCCTAGAATTTGGGGAGATGCGCTTGAGGCCATGCGGCCAACCGGGCTCGGGGCACCATAGTGTGGAATGGTGGTTTAGGACGTTATAATTACATTGTGGAGGTCCCCTGGGAGGTAGGCCTCCTTGATGTTGCCTACACCATAACCTAGTGTTCCATGCTTTATTGTGTCTTGGTAAGTAAAATCAACTCAATAATCTAGGTGATATTACATGTACACTTTATTTATACCTCAACCCAAGTGATTATACAACAGGAAACCCTAAGTGAGGAGTATTTATATTGTGTACCCGATAATCACCCTTCAAAGGGCTCCACCATATGAACCTATATTCTCATTGTTCATTTTCACTAGTATTATATGATTTTTTGTTTGAATATTTTTGATATTAATTGATGATTTTTCACTAATGTTAGGGGAAATTATCCAACTTAATGGGGATTTTTGTGTGTCTTATAGAGGAAAAAAAGGAGTAAATCTAGAGATTTTAACATTTTCTTTAAGGTATGGTGTGTCTCAGGATTTGAGAACACCACATTTCTTACAGTTTTAGTGATTTGAGTTTTCCTAGTGAGTTTTTTCATCAGTTATTAAAATTTTCTTTTTTTATTAGTTGATTTTTTAATCAATTAAATGATGTATATCGACGTGATAACAACTCATAAAAACATATTAGGTTGGTACAAGTGTAGAATGAACACATGGATCATCATTTGATGTTGATGGACTTTACAATATTATGAATCATGATATTTTGGTGAATTTATGTTCATTTTTGATCATTTCTATTATCTTCAAATATGTTTCATTGCTTGTGTGATCTCTCCATAAAGCGTGAAATACCAATATTTACCTATTAAACAACATATTTCATGATATGCACTAACATTGAGATTAATTTCCCAACAAATAGAATGTTAATTTGAAAAAATGATTATTTAATTTGAGATAATAATGTATATATTATTTTATATGGATAATTTCTTTTTTGGGTATAAAATTTATATTTTTTGGATTAATTTTCATTTACATGATAAAGGTGAAAAAATAATTGTAAAATGGTTGTTTTATTAAAATTAAAGAATTTCTATAGAATAAATTAAATTGAAATACTTTAAATGATTAAAATAATATGATTTATAAACACATAAATAAACCTATTATCAGTAATTTAATTTGTAACAAATACATAATATTATTAATAATCTAATATTTTCAAAACGTATTTTATATATTAAACCAATTTTTCTAAACATTATCCATTTTAATTTAATATTTAATTTTATAATAACTTGAAATTGAATTAGATTAAATTGATTATCAATTTCTTTCTGTCACACATAAATTTGGTTTTAGATTTTATCTAATAAGTTTATTAATAATTTAATTACTAAAGGAAAGAAACAATTACTAGGTAAAAAATTTAAAGGAAATGGATAAAAATATATACGGGAAATGCCTAAAACTGCTCAATATTTTATTCAGATGAATGGTAGAGATGATAATATACTAGGAAACCTATCCCACTTTAGCTTTTATAAATTTTTAACCTTTTACCCTTGAATAGTGAAAGAATATAAGTAAAATTTAAATAGTGTTTCTAAAACGACCCTTCTCTTCCCTTATAAAAGGATATCACAACTACCCTTTATAATATACAATTATAATTCAAATTAATCATTTAATATAAGCCCTTATTTCTATCCCTACAACCCTATATGAAAAACATAATCCCTTATTCATTCATTTTTATCATAAACCCTTTAATTTCAAGGAGCTTCTATGCAAAAATCAAGTCTCTTATATAATCCTATAGGCTTGTAATGTTTTTTTATTAATATTACTCTTAATAATATATTATCACCATATTAATATTAAAAAATACAAATAATTATCATATTGATTTTTTTAATGTAAAAACACTTATCTTCTCATTTCTATCAACTCATAAATAATTAAAGAACATGATTAGTGCATTAAGTTGACTATCACCACCACAAAACAATTTTATTTTTTTATTACTGCATTTAATTGATGGTATTATTGGTGGTAATTACGAATAAATATTTTATATATCAAATAATTATAACTATGAAAGTCTAATTTAATATTCACCTTTACCGCCTCTCACAAATTGAGAAATGAGAACACTGATCGTGCGTATGTGGAAATTTCTAACTCCGCGATGAAACATTTTTCATTTTTTTTATAATCGTTTTCATATATTATAGAAAGATAATTCAATATGGTTATTTTTTAAAAAATAATAATAATATCATAATAATTATTTTATAATGATATTATGTTAAATATAACAACTCTTTAACCAAAATCTCCAATCAAGTAAATGTGTGTTCATGTTTGTGTCGGTTTAACAACCTATGTGAAAATTTCATTAAAATCTGATTATGAGTGGATATTGGAATATGAAAAATTATAATATTAAAATATATTACAAAAAATATTATTATTATTTTTATATAAATATTATATTAATTATTTAAGTTATTATTAAAGTAACATTTTTGTTTTCTAAAATCACTAATGTAAGTTGTTATCAATTCATTTTTCACATAATATTACCAAAACAATATGGAATGAAATAAATTTTTTTACATAAATATATGTTATAAATTATATAATATGAACATATATATCAATTGTTAAATTTGTATGAAATTATGGATGCCCATATCAACATTAATAATCATGCTAAAATGGGTTAAAGTTATTAACACTATATTATCATTATATGCTACCACTCATTAATGTACACTAAATAAGGAATCACAATAAGGGTTATAATTGTTTACTATTTATGAATAATTTCATACAATAAGATATTAATTATAATTATATTTTATAGGATTTTATAATTTAATCATTAATGTAAGGAAATAAGGTAAGGGTTTTTATCTCAATTTACTTTCATTGACATGTGATTTTGTTATACACCATGTTCAAAAAATTTAGGGTTCAATTTGTACCCTTTTTTAATTTTTATGTCATTATTATCTTTTATTATATGATATTAATTATGTCACATTTTTGTCATCCCTATGTTTTATTTTTGAATATTATGATACCATTATCTAAGGGTTTCTTGGTCTCAAATTTGTATCCATTGAGGAATGTTTATGTTCTCCTATATATTTGATTTAATAGAGTGCAAATAATTACTTATTTTCATTTTGTACCATTATCATCTTATATTTATTTATATAAAATGTTTTATTTAAAGTTACACCTATCACAATGTTTCGATTTAAAAATTAAAATATTTTTAAGGAGTTCTCATATCTCAATTCTTTTCCTTGGGTCATAATCACTCATCATTGTATATTATCTTTAATTATTGATCTATTATCACTCATAATGATTTTTGGATGTATTTCAATTTTTTAAGGAAAATAATCTTTCACTCTATATTCATCTTCCTCAATTATTTTAATGATTTTTTATAATTCATTTTTGAAATGAATAATTCCCAATAATTTTAATGGATCTTTTATCCCAAGTTCATATTTATAATTACCACTAATGTTATCCCTTCCATAGTGGAAAACAATATTTTTTATCTCTTATGATCCTTTTATTCCCAACATTTCTTTTTATAATAATGGTTTCTTTACCCTTTTAACTATGTAGTTTTTCAATACTATTATTTACAAATTCTCAAATGGTTTTTCTATCTTTTCAATGTAAAAAGTTTTATCACCCACTCCACTTTTTATTTTTTTTAAAATTTAGTATTTTTTAGGATTCCTTTATTAAATTTTATTTTAAATGTAAAAGTGGACAAATTATTTTCAATTATAATTTTTGAAAATATTATTATCTTTCATGCCTTAAGTATTTATGTTTATTTTTAAAATTAATATATTTTAAATTATTTTCTTGTGGGTTTTTTGAAACCATTATATCATTTTATTGATATTTTACTTATATCTATTTATATTACGGTTTTCAAAATTATCATCTTTCCATACACATAAATGTGTTTTTTAAATTAACACACACTTCATCTTTTATAAAAATGATTGAAGTGGTTTTGGAAAATTGTTATATTTTCTTTTGAAGTTTCCCTTGATGATTTTTATTTTTTAAATTAATGTTTCAATCATCCTATATATATTATTAGTTTATAAATCCTTTTGGGAAATTATTATTGATTTTAAGTTCCACTCATAATGCTGCATTATAAAAGATGGGATCTTATATCTCCCTATAGTTCATTGGATTAAAATTATATCCAATGAGATAATTAAACATGGACATAATGAGTTTTTTCACACAGGCATTGGACTAATGGGTTTTCTCACATTTTTAGGTGTGGACATAATTAGTTTATTAACATTTTTGTGGGCATAATGGGTTTTCTAACATAGGTTTTACTATGATTATGGTTTCTCCACAAATTAATGTTTTAATCAAGTAATGATACATTTCAATGTTTTCATTATGTTATTCCATGTTTCATGATGCATTTCATTTCAATGAAATTGCATTTTTCATGATTAGGTCTATTTAAGTATTCTACACATTTGTAACTTTTTCAAAAGTTATATGATTTATATTTTATGCTTCCATGATGATCCTTTGATGATTATATATTTCTATAACATGAGTTATGATTTTCATCTATGGTCATTGGATCCTGTATTATTATTTATATATATCTCCATCATGTTCTCCTCCAAAATTATGATCTATTACTCTATTTTATCTTTTCGATTACTAGGATGTTTATCTCACCCGATTATTATATTTCTAACCGTCATTATATGAATATGGATATGACATGCGATTTATGTAATAAAGAGTCTATAGGAGCTGGATTATGGTGAAATATTTTCAAGTGTCATAAAATAAGATGTCTTTGTATCTAATCTTAAAGATATTGAACCTTTAATCCTTTGGTTTATGTGAGTATTTTAGAGTTGTGTTATTTAAATTTTGAGATTTATGTGATATTTATATAATATTTATCTTGGTTTACTTTATGTTATGTGTAATGTTCTATGAGAACTATAAAATTAATTTCCACTTGATGGGTTTCTTCGGATGGATATGATAGAATTATTAAGGTTTGTCTTGGATTTTGGGATGAGATTTAGTTGAGGGACTAGGTTAAAGTTACTATTATAAATGTGATAATTAGTTTATTTGTGAGATAGGTTGAAAACCTTTTTTTATTCATGCAGGCGATGAATATGTGATGGAACCACCAGAGGAGCGGGATCCTTGGCCTTGAAAATTCCTTAAATGTGAAGAATTGGGTCATGATAGTGGGCCTTACCTTACAATATTAAGCTAGGGTTTTTGACTGCATCATGTGATAAGGCTGGGATATGAAGATATTTGAGATATAGACTAGTTTCCTTACCTTGAGCGATAAGGCAGTGGGTATGAACTTGAACATTGGAACCTAACCCGTTCCGTCAATTAGTTGGCCAAGGTCTTGGACTATTACTAACACGATTCTTCAAGTATGGTCTAGGATATGTGTCACAACATGACTCCCTACCTTTATTCTATAGGTATGGTTTTATGTATGGATTAAACATATAAAGATTCATTAGTTATGGATTTTGGTTTTAATATAAGGCTACTTCATTCTTTCAGTATACATCTAAAGCTCGTAAGGTCATGTGTTGTGCTTGCCTAGTTAGCACTCTATGAAGTTACTTGTGTGTTAGATTGTGGATTGTAGGTTATGTTTTAGGGTGAGTGTATTGATAATACTTTACCACTTGCCTTATTTGTACTGCATGAACATCCAATTGATCAAAATAGCACATTGAATCATTGAGGTGATGGGGTATCCTACTGGATATTCAGACTCACCATCTACCAATATACAAGGAATGAGTGTCAATGTATGTTCCAAAACATATGACTTTTTTCAAGGGAACTATAAGTACTTATAGATTAACATGTGATGTATAACTTTCTTGTTATAGAGGTCGTGGATATGGGGGGACAATTTTGTGTGTTGGGGTAGTGGTCAATAAACTTTTTTTAGGTTATTCTGTAACATATACTATATTGTGGGACAACTATTTATATATGATCCCTATATTAATTTTTATTGGATTCAAATACTCTATCATGGTTTTTTCTTACTATATAATATTTTACTGTATTCTATTATGGATTATGGAAGCCCATGGGGATCCATGTTTTATATTTTTGGGTTTTTGGGATTTCCTTAATATGGAAGAGTCATACTTAATTTTTAGTTAATTTAGGAATGAACCTTGGGCTTCATTTAATAGGTAATAGTCCCCTCATAATTGTGTGAGGTCCTCTACAGTAGTTAAGAACCTATAGAATACAGGAAAAACACATGAGTTTAAGGAAAGACCCCCTCTTGGATTTCATTTATGAGATATCATACGAGGAATTTATAATGTTATCAGAGCCTATTTTAAGACTGGGTATTGTATTTAGGTTATTATAACTCTATTGGTAGACACAACACATTCCTAAAAATCATTAAATTTGTTAAAACCCATGTTTCTAGGGGACACCTTGTTATAGGAGTAGGAATTATATGATTAGTGAGGTGTAGGATTTTACTCAGAATACCAATGTGGAATGGATGATACTTGAGTTTTGTTAGAGGGATCAATTGGGAGGTAGTAATTTGTAGATGAATCAAAAATTTTGCATGCATATGGAAGAATACACATGCATATGGGAGATTTTTCTATCATGTCGTCTTCTTGAAATCACTTATTAATTGATAAAATTTTAATTTTAATATTTGATTTTTTAAAAATATTATAATGCGTTATTATATTATTATAGATATAGGGGGAGTTCATGATTAATTTTGATTGTGTTTTTTTGACACCCTATGGAAACCGTTTTTAGGATGTCATGTTTTTGAGAAAAAAATATTTTAAGAAGAAATCATAATTTTGGAAATAAAACATAGGAAGTGTAATTAGGTTAGAATGAATGGGTTTTTGAAATATTTTATTTGATTAATCTGATTATGGAGACAATTATTTTTAAATGATTAGTATTTTCTGATTTTTAAAAATACGAGAAGATTTTATTTTAGGAAATTGGACTTCGTTTTTTTTGAAATTGTGATAAATTTTTGGAAAAATTTATTACACAAGTTGGGGATCCTATTAATTTTTTTGTGAATAACCTTGGATTACAAGCGGTTTTTTGAAAACATTGTTAAGTTGTGGGTTTGGGTAAAATGATTTTAATGCTATTTTGAAAATAAGAAACCATTAACTATAGAAACTAGGATACATGGGTTTTCAGTGTGTTAGCCTAGAGTAACCTGGATGCTTGAATTATATTCATGGTTGATGTATCGTGTGTTTTTGGAATCACTATGCTAGGATAGAGTATGTGGACATGATTTTTTTAGATGATGTGAAAAAAAATCTGGTGGCTATATAAACTATGTTTCTTTATTTTGGACAGTTGACTCGAGGTGACATGGGTATTGTCCTGTGTGTTTGGATGTTATTCTATTGCTGTTCTTGAGAGCCTCTTTTAGAAAGATAATGAGATGGATTTTTGGAATTCAGTTCGATTATAGTTTTTTTTGTTATGTTTTTTCTTTAGACTACATGAAGTGGGTTTTTAGTAGGTAATACCTATGGTGGGGGACCACAATTATCCTTCATCATTTGTGTTTAGTGGGGTAACATATGTCTTATGATGATTAAAATGTTGAAACATTAACTTTTAATGATAATAGAGTGTATCCAAGCATCGTCTTGGTGTTTGGTGGTGTTGGTTGGTACTTGAGTTTGAGAATTGTGTCTATATCGAGTCATTATATTTATTAATAAAAGGGACATGGGTGGTAGATATCAGGATTTAGTTCAAAGATAAGATACATAGGATACTCTTATGATGGGTAGAATCTTATAGTTCTTGGGGTTTAGGACCATTTAGTCAAAAGGGTAATTTGTTTGGTGAAACCAATCAGTGGATGGTAGGGGTTTTAGTGTTATTAGAGTGTGAGTTGGATTGGGGTGAATTAGTGCTTAAATATATCAAAATTTTTAAATGAGTTGGATAAGGATTCAAACCCTAAAATATAAAAAGTGATTGGTTCATAATTCAGGGAAATTTTTATAGTTAAGTGTTACTTTTTGGTTTTATGGAATCACAATTGGGTGGTGTAGTGATGTGGCATTACATAGATGAGTGAGGGTGAAGATTTTTCGAAGTCAAGTAACAATGGTTTGGCTGGTGATCTGGAATGGTATTAGATGTAACGAGGTGGAAACCATTATTGGATATATTTTTGTTACATGTTTCAGGTAATTAATTGACCAGAAAACGTTTTTTTGGAAGAAAAGATGATGTAGTAGGGATTTGTGGTTCAATTGTTGTAGTGGAATCATGTTGGGATTTTAGGGATAGAGCATAAACACCCTTGGTGATTTCAAAACAAAGGTATGTAATGGTTTGTGGTCAATGTAATACATTATATTCTTGAGGATGAGGAGATTTATGGTGGGGTGTTTGTAACTACCCATGTTTGTACATGTTGTAATGCTTATAAGAAGTTTAAAGCATTTTTTATGAAGACAATGTTGTTATGGGAATCGTGAATCAAATGAAAAATATTAGTGTTTTTTATACCCAGAAAATTGATTTTCTCATGGAATGGGGCCGAGTTACTGGTTCTATTTTTTTGCTGGACATTTGAGGAGAATTTTGTTGACTATATTATAGAAATGAAGCTGCAAACAGGGCATCGTGGTACTACACTTGGTGCAGTAGTATGGTGGACCTTGGCCACAATGTTACATAATACATCCAAAAGGTTGTTCAAAAGAGGGTCATATTGGTGAATTTCTACACAACATCCCAAGGGATACACTATAGGGTCCCCTAGTGGCAAGACTCCCTGATTTAGGATGGATAAAACTAGGAGTGATACATAGTTGTGTAGCCTAGAAATGAATATCTACACCATAACTTAGTGATTGTTCCATTAAGGTCCATTAATAGGGGACACTATTGGGGTTCCCTCCCAAAGAGGGATGCACCATGGAGTCTTTCCCCATGGCTTAGGTTTTGGTTATGGGAGTTCCCTTGTACAAAAAACTAGGGGTTACTCTGTTGAGCACTATAGGAATGGGGGATTTGCACTATAGTTCATATAGACATACAACAATGAGACCCACCCCAATTCTTTAGCATCCCATTGGTCATTTTATGGATTTACTATTAGGAATCCTCTTAGTCTTCTCTTGCTTCTGCCATACCAAGGTGGGGTGAAGATCCCACTATGTTCATCTTCCCTATCCCATGGTGCTCCATTGATCTAAGTAGTTTAAGATCATTTTTCTTAATTTATTTGAGGTATGATCCCTCTATCCATTTCATTTGTTCTCTCTCTCATGTCTCAACTATTTTTTGGTTTTTACCGATAGATATTTGAGAAGATGATATTACCAGCAAAAGGTTAAATCATGTAACATAGTGGGGATTTAATTTGAAACATATAGAGGATATATTATATGTTGGAAATAAATCCTCTATTTATAATTTTCTTTAATATCTTGGTGCATGTATGGAGTGGATCACATCAATTTTTTTATGATTTTAGCACTATGAGGTTTCCTGATGAGTTTGGAATTAGTTCTGTCATGTTTTGTTTCAATTATTAATTGAATAATTAAAGAATTAAATTATTATTATCAATAAGATAGGTTCTCATGTATTTTAAAGAGATTAGTATGGGTTTGGTATAGATTTATGGATTTTTAGTTGAGATATGTGGCCTCATCAATACTATGTCATTTGGTGTTTTGAGGATTTTGTCTTCTTATACGATTATTAGTGTAATGTTTCAAAAAATATCAAGGCTTTTGTGATGAATCAATAAATTGGGATTTAATTTAATTATCATAATAGTCAATAGGGACTCATATATTTCAAAACATATTGAGGGTGGATACCTAGTAGAATGAGTGTTTCTCTCCCTCATTATTTATTTTTTGTTGGCATTAATTGTTTTTATAGAAAAAAAATATTTCCATTTTTCAAATTTGAAAGTAAAAAAAGAGAATATTTTAAAAATATAAATGAATGTAAATTGGGTGATTTCAGGAATGGTTTTGGATTTTTTATTTTAAAAAAGAAATGGGTTATACAAATAACATTCTGATGGGAAATTGATCAAGGGACTTGCATGGGTAAGATGATTCAATATTTAATTTTCAATGGTATCAAATAATTATCTATACTAGGTTTTACTATATTATATAGTGGATTTCTATAATCTGGTTTGGTCTATTTGACATTTTTGGTAGATATCATATTTTTTAAAGCTTTTGTTCTTATTGTGCTTCTTGTCCATTCATTCCTAGTGTTTACTTATTGCACACTGACTTATGTTTTTCATGTTGTCCTATAATTACTCTTATATGTATATATAACACAATTTTATTACTGGATGGATATAAAAAAAATCCAAAATGGATTTAGATTTATTTTAAGATTATATTTATGTATGGGGCCAAGTGCAAGTGACTAGGTACCATGGGTTGAGTTGGCGAGTTATGAGATTAGAGCTTTCAGAATTTTTTTTACCGCGTCTGTTGACTGTGTTATTTTTATTTAAAATGAACCTAGGAGGGGATAGTGATCTCAGGGAATTTCTTTTTCTTGAGCAACAAGTCCTAGATTGAGATAATGTACCTTGATTATGGTGATCATCATTGAGCCATGGTGATAACTTGTAGAGAGGGATGGTTCATTATGTGATGTGCGATGTAGAATAGGGACCCTACCAGGAGTGATATGGAATTTGGATATGGAATTTGATGTTACACTAGACCCTATTCCTTCAGTTAGTTGGTCGAAGTTTTTGAAGGAGACTCTCAAGTGTTTTTGAGTATTTTCTAGGATATGAGATACAACATAACACACTACCATAAATATTCAATTATAGGTTTAGCTACATATGAAAAAAAATCCTAAGACACTAAGTATAGGTTTGGGTTGTGGTATGAGGTTACTTCTTCTTTAAACCATGCACCCAAAATATGTAGAGTTTTGTGTCATTGGGGCCTATTTAGATCATAATGACATAAATTAAATGTTTATATATAAATTTTGTGTTATGTTTTAGGGTGATTCAATTTCATGAGAATGAATATAAACCTTATATAAATTGATTATAATTATAGTTGATAATAGCATCACCGAGTATCGTTGATTCTATAAAAATTAATACAAGGTTGTTTGTATCGTATTCAACGCATGTACACTGCCTGGGATTTGATGTATGTTAGTATACCATCATGTTTTTCCTTGGTAAATAGTTAATTATTGGATCTTAACATGTGGTAATTGACTATCTGGTTACAAAAGACATGCATATGGAATGATTCTTAATTGAGTTGGGATAGAGTCAAGTGATATATATTTTTTATTATTAATCATGTACTATAGAGTTTGATTTTTATTTATATATGATTCAATTTTTTAACTTTTATATATTTTTTCGAGACTTTTGTGGTTGATGAATCAAATATAATATTATTTTGCTTTATATTTTGGATTTCGAGGTCCCTTGGCAATACCTATTTTATGACTATATGTTTTTATTATCATTATTTTTTTGACAGGTCTTATTGAACATTATATATATTTAGGTATTACATTTGGGTTTTATTTTATAGATCATAGACTCCCTAATTTGGTTTTAACCTCTCACCACTAGTTAGAAGAATTTAGAGTACATGGATTCACACTTGAGTTCAAGTGACGACCGATTCATTGATGTAATTTTGGAATTCTTGTATAAAGAATTGAAAAGTGGTACGAAATCCTCTTTTTGGTTGTGAAATGTCATTAATTGAAGAGTTAGGTAGTGAGGAATCAATAGGTAGACTAATTTCATGAATGACCAAAATAAAATTTATTAAGTCCCATGTTACTAGGGGATGACTGGTTTTTTGACACGGAACTCTAGGATGAGTGAGGCATTGGATTTGACTGATAAAACCAATGTGGTATGAAAGAGACCTAACATGGGTCTCAGAGTTCATTCAATATTCAAATGATAGTTCAAGAATCATGATAGTGCCCTACATAGGGCATGATTCATGAACATATGAGCTGTGTTGTTGGACATGTTTTCTCATCATGATCAATTATTAACTAAAGAAAAATATAATATAATCTATGTTTTCATGAATATATTATACGGTGTGACATTTATAAAATGGATATGATTGGTGTGCTTTATTGATTGTGATAGTGTTTTAGCTTCCATAAAAAAATGAATTTGATGTTCGTATGTTTTTTAGAAAAAGAACTATTATAAGAAGGAAACCTTGTTTTGAAAAGAAAACTAATGTGATGGAAAATAGTTTGTGTAAAAAATATCTTTTAATTTTGGATTTACATGAAATGGATTGTAATTATAGTGATCCTGAAATGATAATTAATTCAAAACATTATAAAAATACGAGAAGAATGTTTTTGAAATTGTATTTCAAAAATGTTTTAAAATATGGATCAAATTTTGGGTTAAAGGATATACTAGAATGGTGATTTTGGTAATTTTGGTTTATTGGTGATAACCATTGGATTTTATGGGCTTCTTTCAAAAATCATGCGAGATTTAGGTGTGTGTAAATTTATTTGAAAGTGTTTTTGAAAATATGAAATTGGTATCTATTGAAAGTGGACTCCTTGGATTTGGGATGTGTTATCTGGTAGTGACCCTGGTAGTTGAATTGTTTGATTGGATGATGATTCATGTTTGATTGGAGGAAAAAAGTTTAGTTATACAGTGTAGTAATGATTTAGATATATGATTGGAAAAATAAATGAGTTCCTCTATAGAATGGGTTTTCTTGTTTTTAGCGACTTATCAGAGGATAGTGGTGTGGTCGTTTGTGTGTTTTGAGGATAATCCATTGTTGTTTCTAAATATCCTCATATGGAGGGATCTTTACATTGATGTTTTATATTAGGAATGAGTAATATAACATGTATTCATTATAGTTTGTGGTTTTTATTTTTTTTATTTTGGTGGTTCCTATGGTGGGTAACTCAATTAGTTGAAATCATTTATCGATAGTGGTGAATATTGGTGGTGAGAAATATAAGTCTTGATATAAATTAGTTCTTCAAATTTACGTTTTTAGATATCTAGAGGTGTTATTAAAGCTCTTCTTGGTCTTTGGTGATTAGTGTTGTATTTTAGTGCTCAAGTATGAGAGGAGTGGGCATCTTTGGTAAGATCATTTAGTAATATATGGGACATGGGTGGTAGATATCTGGTGATATTTTATGGATACAATGATAAGTGAAATCCTTTGGTGGGGAGAAATTTGTTTGTCATGGGGTGTAATTCCCTTATACTATAATGTTTTTGGGTACTTTGAAACCAATTATTATATTATTAAGGTAGTATCTTGATCTAAGAGTGAATGGGATCGGGGTTTATCAGTGCTCAAAAGATCATGGTGGATGAATGGGTTGGTTTTGGATTATAATAAATAATCAATATAAGAATCCAAATTAACGTTCAATGTTGGTGTTTTGATGGTTTAGTGGTGCATTATTTACTAAGGAATCATGATATATAGGTTTGATGATGATTTTATGTGTTAGAGATTTAGGGACAATATTTTTTGGGAGTAATCTGAGGGGTGAATGAATGATTCTTTGGATTATAATTAGTTGTGGTGAGGTAAAACCTACCATGACGGTAGTTTTTGGGATATGTTTTAGTTTATTTGATGATTCAAATATTATTTTTGGAGTAAAATATGTTTATCATAAATTATTGGATGGATTTATACAGTGGAGTGTGTTCGGTATTTAGTGATTGAGAAAACATGAGTCCATGGTTTATTGGATCTTGAGATAGGTCATGGTTTATAGTCTGTGTAATACAACCACTTATTTAGAGTGATAAAAATTATGGTTTGGATTTTTTAATGAACGAAATGATTATGGGTTTTGAAATATAGGGAAGTTTTAATTTTTTTTCATGAAGTAGGGTATGTTTTGGGATTTGATAATATGATAGGAAATATGAGTGTTCAAAAGTCTCTTAAAAATGGCATTGGATATCAAATGAGGCTTGGTTGGTGGTTTGGGTGATTGGTTGGCCATCGTAGGATGGTCGAGTTGACCCTAATATAGAACTACAGTTGTAATAAAGGTAGGAAATCACCAAACTTTGTTATAAAAAATAGTAGAATATATCTAGGAAGGGGCAATCCATATCCAAGAGTGTTAATATGTGGTAGTGTCGTGGAGGGAAGGTCCACTCCATAACCCCTTTTCTTCACCATGGAGGCTCATAGGAAGCTGTAATCTCCATTTTTGGATGTCTATAGCTAGGAGTAACAGAACACACCCAAGACGTTTTCTGTGGTTTTCACTATGAACATATAAACCCTTGGGGTTCCCTCTTGAGGGAGGTTGTTCTATGAACCCTTTCTCTCTTCCACATCTTGAAGATAGGGGAGTTCCACAATTCCACATCCAAGATGTTTTTTTCATCATTAATCATTGTCATGTGCAATTTGTACCACAACATTTATTTCCATCCTAAAATGGTCCACCCTTGTTTAAGGTCCCATTGAATTTTTTAGAATGGTTCATATTAGGAACCCCCGCAGGATTATCCTACATTAGCCATGTAGATGAGGGTGGAAGGTCACCCATTAGTTCTCTTCCACCATTACTTGGTTTTCCATATATCTTGGGGTGAAGATCGTTTTGTCTCTCAGATTCAATCAAAGATCATTACCCCTCTTCCCCTGCGGTTTTCCCTTATCTCCATAAATTTTTGGTTCAACCAAATAGTGATTTTGGGGAGAATATTTTTATATATCATGGTCAAATCGAACATCTTTATGATTATTTAATGTATGAATTATAGACGAACTCCAAAAAGTAGGAAATATAAATGCTGTTTTGAAATTTTTATTAAGGTTCACACGTGTTTCAAGAGTATATTGCACCTCGTTTCTTGTATCATTAGTAATGTGGGGTTTCCAGGTGTGTTCGGAGTGAGTTATCTCAAGTTAGATTTTTGTTATTAACTTATTTTTTATTAATAAAATGATATTTATTAATGTGATAGGTGATCATGAAGTTAGAGGAGGTTGGAACAGTCACACAATGGACTTCTGAATCATCAGTTGAATCAGGTGGACTTCACATTATCATGTAACCTATGATTTTTGTGATTTTATGTTCATGTGTGAGCATAAATTTGGTATAGCTTAAGATATATCACTATAAAGTGGAATATACTTTCATCCGACTAATATATAACATGGAAAACATAGAATTATAAATTGTTCAAGGATGGTACCCTAGTCGAATGGGTTTTAGTGGACCTATTTTTAGATATATTGGTGGAATGTATGATTTTAAAAGAACATGATATATTTTAGTTTTAAAATATGTTTTTTATGTTTAAATTTTAATGAAATATAAGTTAATGGATGTTGGGTTATTTAATCAGTTGTTTTTGAAATGTTATTTTATAATGAAAATTGTTTATCCAAAGTATGTTTTGATGAAATTTTTACCAAGTAATTTAAATGATTAAGATAGAAGTTGGTGAATTCTAAAATTTATTAAAAAAGTGTTCCCCAATTATTTTTAAAGGAATCTATAATGGATTGACTGAGCTAGTCTTGTTCTGTTTGAACGTGTTTGGGATATACCCTATTTTTCGATACTTATGTGTGTATTATGGTTCATGGCCATTCTCTACTTGTGTATATTTAATTCATGATGAATAAATATAGGTTTCAATCCCTATAATAAAGAAATAGCTGGAATCAAAGTGATATTTTGATCATCATATATGTGATAAGACTCTAATAGGGTTGAGTTGGATTTTTTTATGAATATTAGTTTAGGATAAATGTCACGGTGACTAGTCATTATGTGATGAGATGGTGTGTTATGAGATGGTGTGTTATGAGATGGGATGTGTGAAGTTTTTTCTTTATAAATGAGTTTTTTTGGATATTTTTTTTTGAAATGTTATACACCCAGTTGAGTAGTGGAATCCCGAGGATAAACCTTTCCTTATGTGAGAAGGCTTAGGTCGAGATAGCGCACTATATGATGGGTGATCAGGAATGGGTTGTAGAACTCCCCCAATGTGAGGTCTGGGTCATGATGTGATGCGCTATGTAGACCTATGGACCTACATCATGTGATAAGATTGTGTATTGTAAAATTAACATTAGACCATGCCTTGTTCGTTTTGGATGTTGGTCATCTTCTTGGATGATGCTTTCCATGAGTTTTTGGGTACATGATGGGATATGCGATATTAAATGACACCATACCCTGACTATTTAGTTAAAAATTGAGATATTTATGAAATATATCTATATTCCTCATGTTTGGGTTCATTTTGTGGTATTATAAAAATTTTTATTATAAGACTCAAGCCCCAAAATGTAGAGTCAATTTTTATGGTGTCTGGGTTAACAAACAATAACATAAATTCAATACATTTCTATGAATTTCATGCATTGTTTTTTGGTGATTGTGTTAAAATAGGACCAATATAAACCACAAATCTATTCAATGAAAATATAATTGATCATATTAGACCTAATTAACTTTAATGTGAAATGGACTCTTATGGGGTAATTAGACTCACCCACTACCCACATACATGAAATAGGTTTCAATGTACATGGTTAGACCTTATTATTCTCTCTGAGGACATAGATTCTAATTGTATATATACATTTAATATAATTTTTTCTAGATATAGTGTCCATGGATATGACGTGATTATTATTTGAGTTGAGATGGAGGCTAGTGTATATTTTTTGTAGTTATTAATCATGAAATAGATAATTTATATTTATTTATATATGATTGATGTTATACTTTTTTTCTATTGTTTCATCTTTTTTTATTTATTCATCATATAAACCTATTTACTACATTTTATTATGGACTTATAGGGCATTTGGTTCCCCCTATTTTATGTAAATTGGTTTTTAGGATACACATTATAGTGATAGGTCATGCTGATTTTTTGATAGATTTAGGCACAAATTTTAAGAATTATTTTGAAGGGAAACATCTCCCCATTTTAATTTTAGGTCCCTTTATCTAGATGGAATCCTATAAAGTATGGGAGGATCATCTTTGGTGAATTGATGACCCTCAATTGGATGTCGTTAAGGTGATCTTTGTTTGGTTATTACTAGATGATCAACCATCAGGCTGATGGAACATACAATATAAATGAAGAAATAAAGTACAATGAGGATATATTATCCTCCCCGATCCGCTTCATATGAGTGTGAAATATTTTGTGCACTATACTACTTGATCATATAATATAAATCCTCTATGGTTTATGGATATTCTATTAGTGTACTCTTCTTGGGTACCCATGTTTCATGGCCACTTGAGAAAGGTGGGAGAACAAGTCAGTAGGGAACGACCAACAGGGTGCTGAAAAAATCTGAAAAGTGTTGTATTCACATGAAAAATGATTAAATAAATAAATAAATAAATATATAATACAATTTTAAATAAATAACCCAAATCGACCCTTATATTTTAAGGTTCCACAAGAGATCGACTATACATAATTCGACCTGTGATGGAGTGTCTTTATGGATACAACATTATAAATCAAAATAGTTTCACGATCAATCTCTATATCATAATAGTTGTATGATATAATTACTATGAAATAATACTACATTATATAGTTTTATAATTCATAAAAATATTCCAACTAGGTAATCATAGGATATTCAGTAGAATGAGGCCTAAATCTGACTCCTAGGAGGTAATCAATGGAAATTCAGTTGCATCAGGATAAAAAACAAATCATCGGAGATAATACATAGAAATACATGTAGACCCAAAGTCCAAAACCAAGTAATTCTCTTGGGAATTCCATTATAGGTACAATAGGGTAGTGCATACATCCCAAATCATCTCACTTTAGGTTATAGCCAAAATGGGATAAAGCCATCAACCTTGAAGTTCTATGGTGACAACTAAGGGTGAAAACATACAATCTTCCGTACTAAGAATCTCTATGGTCAACATATCTCTAGAGAATTCATCTGGGTCCAAAAATTCTTATAGTAATATGTACGTCCAACAAGGGATCCTCAAACTCATTATCATCATATGTTCAAAGACCATCACTCAAATGTCATAGTATCCCTTCATATAAAAAAATCTATTCCACCCTCAATATCCTCACAGGATAAACCTCATTATTACACTAATTGAAGATTTTATAATGACCGTATGACATCCCAGGTCATACATGGTTAGTCCACTCACCCAAACCATCATCAATCTATTGTGGTTATACCTATCCATTTTCTCATTAGTTCATGGGGTAGGAACAATCACCCTGCACTCTTCTCAGTTAGCCTAAAGGAATTACAATATCTCAAGGTTCTATAATATACTACTCAGGTGACCCATTACTAACCAAACACTAATTCCTAACAAAGGGATATAAGTAACATATTATGAATCCCAATTTTTTATATAATTCATTTGGATGACCTCAAGGGTTTAAGTGTCTTAAAGTTCAATCCTGGCCATGATAGGAAAATCATTCCAAGTATACAACACATCCTTGATCACAGGGTCAACGGTCACATATACCAATGTCCCATATGTTTATTCTTTTGATATATTTTATAACCATTATATATTTTAATTATATTATCAAATACTATTATAATAAATATATTTACAATATTTGGAATAGGAATTAAGAACGTGAAAAAGTGTTTATAGAGTCCCCAGACACATTGTCCATTTCCAGGCATTTTATTTTTTCTAAAAAAATCATTTAATTGAATTCTTAGTTATATTCGGTGGTGAGACAACATATAACATGAAACATTTCAAAAATTAATTACTAAGGGTGTATGTTTGGAGGACCAACTAAATCATATTGTGCTATTCACATTATAATAATGCACAATGAGTCACTTCTAAGATAGTCGACACTCACACCAACCCCCAAGTAACAATCTCAAACTATTATGTACACAACTATTAATTTCTAATATTGATAATTAATATTAAAATTTTAATAAAATGGTCCTGATTTCAAAAAATCCACCACGAGATCCCACTACATCAAAACAATGTCAAAAAAATCAAAAGTTATATGGCGTACTTCAGAAAGCATTATGGGATATGGCCCTAACAATTACAATTGATAAAATCTCCCATTTCATCAAGTTTAACAAAAAAATTTAAAAAATTCATTAGACTCCATACCTTTAATGAATCAATAAAAACCATTACCCCGTCATCTTAATATGATTCCATCTAACCATTGAATGATAAAGATCTATCAAAATAAGGAAATACCACTATGATCTAATGGAATAATTGACCACACCATAATATAGGTCAAAATAAACTTGTTATGAAAAGGGAGAAACAAATAAAAATAAACAATTGATTCAGAATGCTAGATTTTCTCAAGTTTTCTCATAGATCAAAATTTATTTCCCAGTAATAATTGATGGAGAAAATATGTTAGAATTGAATGGGGTGATGATGTTTGAATAGCCCATGATAACACTACCTTAAAAAATAATATATATATATATATATATATATAATTTCATTTTATTATTTCATGAAAATATGTTATTCAAGATGAAATTTTGATAAACTAAATTTACTTATATTAGAGATCATAATTACTTTATTTGGAATACCCATAAAATTAACCTCCTCCTCATATTAAAAATATCTATAAAATTGATCAATTGTTTTGACTGACATCCTATGTCCTAACTTCAAAATTTCTCATTCTTGGGCCCCCTCTATAACAATAGGAATACTTTTCATGTTCTCGGCCTCTATATATCAAAAGATATTGGAAATATCCCTTTTTATATAATACTTACTAATGAATCTTTCTTTTTTATCAAAAAAACTACATAAAATTCATTTTATGACTACATAAGAGTAACTATATTAATGAAAATTAAATTTTGCACCCCTTTTAATAATCTTATATATCTAATGTTTCTTACCATTGAATGTTTGACCATCAAAATATCGTTGGTACAATCGTAAGCTACACCCTACTGTAAGACTCAACAAACAATCAAAAAACTTCTAGTGAACTTGATAACTCACCCTTTAGTATACTTATTATATAAGGGTTATCAGGGGAACCATATAAGGTTAAAATACATAATCATTACTCTATTAAAGGTAGTCCAACCCACCTTTCTCTCATGTTTTGTGTTTATAAAATTTGGAAGAATCCTATTATAAAAAAATATTTCATTCTTTACAACTATCTAATAGAGAACATGCATTGGGGCCATCCTTTGGTACATACAAGGCCATATTTTGGAGAATTGTGATGCTCAAATTTACAAATAACACCACTCATCTTCTAGACCCACCCCATTATTAACATGAAATATTGCTAAATTATAAAATGTAATATTATAATATTTACTAAAATGCTATGTAACCTTAAAATGTTATATTCAGAAAAAAAAATATGTTTAATATCATAATGATCCTCAAAATATGGGTATAAAATTTTAAATTTACACAAACATTATATTCAGTAAAACTATTTATTTACAATATCATTATAACAGTGGGTCAATCTTTCAATAAATACAAGGATCAAATAATATTATAATTTTTTTGTGAATTAGATAATTGTATTCACCCATGAGAACTATGTTCACTTTCAACCAAAAAAATTGAGGAATAATTGATTACCTTTGTCTAGAACTCTCCATACATCCACTGGAAGCTCCACCATTTGGTTAAATTATCATCAAAACCAATTAAATACTATAGTTTTTTTAAAAAACCACGTTATTAACTCTTGAGAACTATGGAAATTATGAAATTGATCTCATCCCCTTATAAATTATTCCAATATTTCATAAATAACTAGGATAATATAATAAAAACAATCCAAATACTTAAAACCAAATTCCTAAGACCCTTTTATCTCAAAGACCAACTAAAGCCTTATAAAAACTTCCAAAATGGTGCTCCCACCATTTTAAATTAGAGAATCTCAGAATCATCCTATTGAAACTCATCATAACTATAAATAATGTTTAATAAACACATTGAGTATAACCAACACATGGTGATAGATTTATTACAAATATGGCACACCGATCACCTCATTGATGCCTCTTTACTAAATGTTGATACATTGCTTAGCTAAAAGAATTTACCCTGAGAACTTGATCATTTAATTGACCCAAAATACAAATTTAATAAAACCCTATGGATATTTAAAAACAAATATATTCTTGATATAAATCCCATATCACCAAAATACCCCTCTCACTATAAAAAAAATTCAAATATCTACTAAAATTTACAATCCCTAAAGGCATGTGGTGTTTTAAACTCTCCATCACAACACTTCTCACACATGAGAAGCCGTAGTAGTACTTACTTTATCAAACTTCATATATCCTGATATTCAATTTATCATTAACTCACTACAATCTATACCAGAGAATCAAAATAGATTCCAATCAAGAACTCTGAATACAAGGTGAACTATGCACCAAAATCCAATCCAACCACTTCTCTCCCACACTAATGGTAAGGCTTCCCACATAATGGATGATTCCATGTCTTGATAATCCCCTCCATTGAAATTTAGAGATCATTTTTCATGTTTTTGTAAGAGGATTAGTAATTTATGTCAAGACATCTTTGTGAAAATGTTTATTTATCTTAAGAAAGAAATAGTTTTAGGTGTTTTTTATAACTTTTTGTAATAAAATGATGAATCATAAAAATATTTTTTTTACCGATGTTAAAAAAATTTATTTAAGTTAGGTGATTCTATGTTAATCATTATGTTCATAACACCGTGAAGAAACTCCTGATACTTGCTGATTTTTTACACAGAATTATGTCGTTCACTAATACCAGATATAAGTTGACTATTTATACCAGATGGAGGTAGAATATAAGTCCATTTTTGTAACATCGCAAGATTCCAAAGTACACTTCTCTTAAAATAATACAATAGCGTTTGTTGCACACAACTTCGAGTTCTAACACACAACACAACCAATCAAACTAGCAGTTATGATTAGTAATACCCAATTTTTGAAATTTTATAAATTTTATCTTTAAAAATGGACTTTATTTTTGGATTCTAAATATTTAAATTATCTTAGGTTGAATTTTTGGGAATTTTATGATAACTTTCATATTTTGATGAATATTGAAAATTACTAAATTTTTATTAAAAACAACATTTTTAATCGAAATAATTAATAGCAATAAATTATGAATTTTAGTTTTTTTAATGTATAATGAGGTTATATTTTTATCATTTAATACAATTTAGGTCATTATAACTAATTTAACATTTAAATTTGTCATAAACAAGTGTCAATCTTTTAATAGTTATTATTTTATAAAAACACACCTTTTTGTTTTGACAACATGAATTAATTTTAAACTAATTTCTGCCACTTCTGTGTTTTGAATTTAGAAAAATGGTTCCCATATTTTGAATCAGGAGGTAAAAATTGTGTAAATAGTTAGCTTTTATTTTTAGACATATTGAATAATTACTTCGGTAAATATTTTATTTAACATTGTTAAAGGGTAAATCCAGTAGATAAGGGTAAAAAATAATATTATAATAATATTCAATTACCATAACACTTGTCCTAACTCTATTGGATGATAAGTTTCCAAAAATCAGCAAATTTTGGTTGATTTCGGGACCCCATGGATCCACTTGTAAGTGATAATTACAGTTTATATTAATTAAGTTAAGGTAAATACAAAAATGACATAAGCACATATCTTTTAGAAAAACATTTTTTCATAGGGTTATATATTTTATCTTTTCAACTATAAATATTAATTATAAATATAAAAATATTTCCTATATAATGGTATTTTATTTTTAATTTTTAGACATTGAATAATTAAATATATTTATGACACAATAATGGTGCATTATTGTCTTTATTAACGAAAGAATCAAATAATTGGTATTATAAATTTTAAAATAAATAAGTTTTGATGACATCCGAGAATTTTATAGGTTAATATGACATGTTAGGATTGTTTTAATAAATTTATTTTGAATTAATAAAGTTGTTACGACTTCAAAAAAAATCAATTATTAGATAGTGTCAAAATTGACATAAACGAGTTTTTAAAACAAATATTATATTATATATTGATATTCTATTCCTAAAAATATAAGGATCATAAAAAGGACTTATATGATGATAGGTATGTCATTAATGAAAAATATGGGGTTCGCATGGTAGTTTATAGTATGTTTATTAACCAAATAATATAAAAATACAAAGAGACATTGTAAATGTGAAACTAATTAACTAAGAGTTAAATCTAAAAGATAAGGTTAATATAGTGACCCAAAAATGTATAGAACCTATAGGGTGAGTGTATTTTGACCCATCCCCACCTTAGTCTTAAATGAAATCATATTTGAGCCATTATAAACCAAATATGAATTTATTATAAAATAATATTTTATGTTTTTCCTAAGGTTCCACTCACCCCTCTTATAAAATGGCACTCGCCCTTCTCTCAAACTCATACCTTCAAAGACTTTTGGTTCATAAAAAATCTACCCAAATACCCTTTAAACTTCCCACACCTCATTTTAAGGTCATTACTTTAGTCATAAATCCAACATAAGGGGTCTTTTTGATCAAATAAAAAGGAAGAACCTGAAGAAGAGGTAAATATCTCACCGCCTTTTGCAAGTTCCTTTCTTCTTCCACTTCCTTTATCTTTGTTGTTTCAATTCTAAAATAATAACTCCAGTATATTCTATATATTGTGATGTTATTATAAATATGGTACTACCAAATTAATTATTCTATCCATACATTGAATTACATGTCATCATACGTGCGTATGTACGACTTATAGTCTCCACGACGTGGTGTAATTGTTATTCAATACATTATTATTTGGAAAGGTATAATAATGATATGTAATTGATGTAAATAATAAATATAACATGATAATGATTCTGCATATATGATATAACATTCAATTTTATATTATTTTAATATCTAAAGAATGGAATTATCGCTCGTGCATACGTACGGATTACCGTCTCCACGAATGCGATGAGATTCATTCCTTGTCGTATCCATTCAAGATTTCCTCTCTTTAAATGATTAAAAATATTGGTTAAAGACTTTATATCATTTTGGATATTAATAATATAAATCCCATCCATAAAAAATATGACTCACATAACAAATAATATAAAGGAAAATGAATATGTTTACACCTGAATCGATGATAATAGTAAGATATTATTATCAAAACAATGTGAAAAGATCATATATGATATCATATTAATGTATAAGATTATTGTATAATTTAATAAAAATTATTTCACCATTATAAAGGAGGTTAACCTACCCTAGATGAAGGAAAAGTACGAAGTAAGGGTTAATTCTACAATCTCTTCATTATTCGAGGTTGTTTACACATAATTATCTACTGGGACATCTTTATAATCCACATCCATGTTTCTTAAAAATTTATTTCAATTTTTTACTATTTACTATACAATGGGATAATTTCATTTTTACCATTATGTGTTTTTAATGGAATCATTCCGTTATTTTCCAAACAAGGTACTTTTTGAACTTTTACACAAATTTAAGGTAAGAGTCTTTTTTTAACATATATGGTGGGTGAGGCTACATTCCACCATTATAAAATCATCAAAGCCTCCCTTACAAGCTTAATAAAATATTTTGAAAAAATATATTTTCTTTATAATTATGTGACTTTTAAATGATTTCAAAATAAAAAGAGATATTTCTCTAAAAAGGGTTTTGATTTTATCTTTGCCAACATCTTTTGATGAATCTTAATTTTATTTGATGTTTATTTACTATGATACAAAACCTAAATATTTTATTGAAGGTTTTGTGATATGTTGAAATGTGTATGTTCTATTTTTATGTCATTCATGGTTTATGGTTAACGTTTTGACATTTGGTATGCTAGTTTTAATATGAATGTTTATGATATGTTTAAACCTTTTCATATGAGGAATGTATTGGACTTAGTAAGTGATTGTTGGAGCCCTCTATAACTCCTAGATGCATCGGTAGGTCTCATGAGATAGCTAGACATGGAATTGGCCGAGGCCCTTTCCCAATTTGATATGTGGTTCTGACCGAGGCCTTAATCATTTTTAGATGTCTTGGACGAGGCCTTGACAAAATGTTTTAGAATGTCGGACAGTGTACATTCCCTCATTATGAATATAATATTGATGGTTTATATGGTCATTAGACTAGTATAATACCCATGATTATTTTTTATTATGGCATTATTTACTTAGTTCATATTACTTCCATAAAATTATTCATTTTATTATTAGTAAATTCATGTGGTTTCAATTATTCACCATGATTAGTATTTATGTTATCTTCTATTGTATTGCTTACCCTTACTGAGCGTTTGAGCTAACCCCTTTATTATGTTGCATTTTCCTAGGATAAGAAGAATATAGTTATGAGTGACTTGGAGGCATATTCTAGGAGGCTTGGATGTTACTAATGGAATAAGTTCGTGTTGTATTTCTTTTCATGTTATAAAGTTGAACTTATGTATGAATCTTGTTTCCATTAATACTAAACCGATCTGTCTTTTGAGACATGATTTCCTTGTGCTCATGCCAATGTTATGTAATAATGCACCGACTCTAGGTAACTGGTGTCAGAGTGTTACAGTTAGTATCATAGGAATTTTAGTATAAACCTTAGAATCTAGATTTTGATAAAATGTTATTATAGAACCTTACCCTAAGATAGACTTTGAGGATTATTATATAATAACTTCCTAGAATTTTTGTAATGTAGAGATTTTGTGAGTTTTCCATGAAATACATCCCTGTCTGAATACGACCAGGTAGATGTGGCTCTGGAAGAGATGTACCTTGGGGTAAAACCCAAAAGAACAACTTTGAGCTAGACTCGAACGAGAACTGGTGCACGACAACAGGTCTTGCTGCACTCTGGGTTATGACACTCCAGGGGGATATGTTAAGGATAATTCTCATTTTCATTATAAATCATTATGAAGGGTTTATGAGTATATACTTCCTCAAAGAAAACATTTTTATGATTATGGATTATATCCATAAATTGTTCAATTTATGTTAAGTGTTTTACAAGTTTGGATTTATGTAATATGATTCAAAAACTAATCTAGAGTATACCATTGTTTTGAAATGGCACCTAGTGCAAGGAATGGAAACTGTATCAATGCACCCACTCCATGTAGGGATTTACAACCTTTTCAAGATAATTATAGTGTTGTTGGTGATACAACTAGTTCTGATCAGCTTATCACCATACTAGGAAAACTCACATAGGTTATGAAAAATAACCTTACCCGTATAGAGAACCCTGATCCACAGTGTGGAGGAACAATGTTAAATCACTTCATGAGGCAACATCCACCGAAATACAATGGGAATAAAAATCCATTGGTAGCTGGGCAATGGATAAGTTCCCTATAGAAAATATTTCAGGTTTTGGGGAGTAGTGAAAGAGAAAAAGTTGTCATGGCAGTTTATCGCCTCACTGGAGATGCTGATCAATGGTGGTCATTGATTCAAAACACAAAGGATGATGAAGAAGTATCAAGTATGGAATAAATGGAGTTCAAAGAGATTTTCTTAGAAAAATACATTCCTCATGACCATCGAGCGGATATGGAAATATAATTTCTCAGTCTGAGGAAAAAGGAGGATGATAATGTTGCAATGTATGAGGATAACTTTACAAGGTTAGAAAGGCATGCTGCATATTATATATGTAACCCAAGAAGTAAGATTGATCATTTCTTTTATGGGTTAAAACCATTTCTCCATCGATCTTTAGTATCGAAATCATTCTCATCATATGAAGATATTGTATTATGAGCTATCAAGACAAAAAAAAAAAGAATTCTCTAAGTCTTATGACATTAAAGCAAATAAATAGAAGAAGAGATCTACTGAACACTCTAGGAATAGAAATAATGAAACATGGAAAAAGCGAAGAGTTTAATTTCCACCATGTGATAATTGTGGAAGGAAGCACCCAGGTGCCTGTCTAAAAGGAAAATGATTATGCTACAAATGTGGACAGAAAGGCTATCATGCTAGTGATTTTAAGGTAAATAAAGACACAACCATTGTTCAATGCTACAATTGTAGGGATATGGGACATTATGCAAATAAATGTCCTATGATTAAGGAAAAATTACCTCAGAAAAGGCCTAGGGATCAAGGAAAAGATTATGTGATCACTACTACTGAGGTTGGATCATTGAAAGATGTGGTCGCAGGTAATTTAATGGTTTCCTCAAGTTTAGAAAATGTGGTATTTGATTCTGGATCATCACATTGTTTCATATCTTCCCAGTTTTCTAAGAGAATTAGATATTTACAATTTGATTTAACAAGGGAGTTGTCAGTTAAAACTCCTAAGGGAAGTATCATCGCAACAATGTTTTGTGAATCGGTTCCTATTAGAGCATATAAATGTTATTTATCTGCTGATATCATCATTATACCTATGATTTAATTTTTTATTATCCTCGGTATGGATTGGCTTTTGGACCATGATAAAAAAATTTATTGTAAGAAGAAGGAGGTTACTATTTTTGATAACGATGATATGGAACACCTTATCTTTAGAGCATAATCATCACCACATAATTCTTATCTAGATCCACCACTAGTAACTCAACTAAATTAAATTATTTGGGAGAAAGAGAATTAAATAACTGTGGGTGAGGAAAAGAATGTTCAATTAGATAATGTACCTATTGTGCAAGTTTATATTGATGTATTTCCAGAGGATTTACCTGGACATCCTCCAGGACAAGAAATTGAGTTTTCTATTGATTTATTTCCTTGATCAAGGCCCATATCTAAGACCCCTTATAGAATGTCCACTATGGAATTAGTGGAACTAAAGAAACCACTAGAGTAATTGAGTAATAAGGGTTTTATTCTCCCTAGTGTTTATCCATGGGGAGCCCCTATCCTTTTTGTAAAGAAGAAAGATGGATCTATTTGGTTGTGCATTGACTAAAGGGAGACCAATGCTATAACAATATAGAAAAATTATCCCCTACCTCACATTGATGATTTATTCGACCAACTTTAGGGAGCTCAATACTTTTAAAAGATTGAACATTGATCTGGATACCATCAGTTGTGTGTAAAGAATGATGACATTCCGAAGACAGTATTTCAAACCATGTACGAGCATTATGAGTTTACAATAATTCTTTTTGGATTGACTAATGCAACATATGTATTCATTGATCTAATGAATATAGTTTTTAAAGAATATCTCGATGATTTTGTGGTGGTATTTATTGATGATATCATGGTATACTCTAAAATCTATGAAGATCATCAAAATCACTTGTGCATTATCCAGAAGATTCTTAGAAGACATGAATGATATGGGATGTTTAGCAAGTGTTATTTCTGGCTTCAGGAGATTTATTTCCGTGGACATATTGTCTCCAAGGATGGAATCTCTATCGATCCTTCTAAGATTAAGGCAATCCAAGAATGGCCAGCACCGACGAGTATAACTGATCTACGTAGTTTTATTGGTTTAGCAGGTTATTATCAGCGTTTCATCTAGAATTTTGGCCGGTTAGATATATTATTAACCAATATCATATCTAAAGGGGTTAAATTTGTTTGGAAAAATGAGTGTGAAGAATGTTTTGAATAACTGAAGATAAGATTAGTCAATTCTTCTATTTTGACTCTACCATTAGGGAATGATGGGGTTGTTATTTATAGTGATGCATCGAAGAAAGAACATGGTTGTGTCCTTATGCATAATGATAGGGTTATTTCCTATTCAACATTCCAGCTAAAAATTCATGAGAAAAACTATCCTACTCATGATCTTAAGTTAGAAGCTATAATATTTTCTTTGAATATATGGAGACATTATCTCTATGGTGAAAAATGTGATATTTATACTGATCACAAGAGTTTGAAGTATATTTTCTCATAGAAAGAACTCAACATGAGGCAAAGGAGATGGCTTGAACTACTCAAGGATTATTATTGCACGATACACGACCACCAAGGGAAGGAAAATAAGGTGGAAAATTCTTTGAGTAGAAATGATCATGGAGTTTTGAACAAGATGAGAGTTGAAAGGGATTCTATTTTCATGGATATAGTAAAAATGGAAATGGGAATAACCATGTAAGGTGAAACATCAATGCTTTTTCAAATGGTTTCCAAACCATATTTACTTGAAAGGATTAATAGTTCTTAGACTGATGATGAAGAGTTTCAAAAAAAATATTAAAGCTATGAATGATGGGAGATTGAGTGACATTGTGTATGAAGATGGAATTCAGAAATTTGGGAAGAGAATTTGTGTTCTCGATATACCTGATCTAAAAAGGGAATTGTTGGATGAATCTCATAGTTCTAATTTCTCTATACACCATGGTAGTATTAAGATGTATAGATATTTGATGGAACATTCTTGGAGGGACAACATGAAAAGGGACATTGCAGATTTTGTGTCAAGATGTATGGTTTTCCAACAAGTGGAAGTTGGAAGGAAACATCTTGGTGGAGTCTTGAAACCTCTTCCCATACCTGAGTGGAAATGGGATAAAATCATGATTGACCTTGTCATGGGACTAACAATGACTCCTAGAAGGAACGATGAAATATGGGTCATTGTTGATTGCCTTACCAAGTCAACAAATTTTCTTGCTATAAGAGAAGATCTACCACTTGAACATCTAGCAAGGCTATATATTAATGAAGTTGTGAGACTTCATGGATTTCCCCTATCAATTTTTTATCATGATTAATGTTTCACATCAAGATTCTGGAAGAGTATTCATAAGTCCTTGGATACTAAACTTCATTTGAGCACTGCCAACCACCTCGAAACCGATGGACAATTAGAACTGACTATTCAAACCTTATAATACATGTTGAGATCATCCTCACTTGACTTTCTAGGTATGTAGGATCATTTTTTATCTTCTTTAGGATTATCCTATAATAATAGCTTCCATTCAAGTATTCAGATGGCACCATATGAAACGTTATATGGAAAGATATGTCGCACACAAACCTGTTGGGATGATATTGGTGAAAGAAAACTCATAGGCCCAGAACTTGTGGATGAAACAATGGAAAAGATGAAGGTAATCCAACCCCACATCAAAGCAGCACAAAGTAGGAAGAAAAGATATCCTGATAACTGAAGGAAGGATTTGGAATTTCAGGTAGGAGATCAAATTCATACCTTCAAAGCCTTTTTGTTCGAAAAAAATCTGCCCAAATACCCTCTATAAATTCCTCAATTAATCTTATATGCCTTCCTTTAGTCAGAATCCCAAATTAAAGAGTCCTTTTGATCAAATCAAAAAGACGAACCCAACGAAGAGGTAAAAATTTCACAACCTTTTTCAAGTAGCTTTCTTCTTCCACTTTCTTTCTCTTTGTTGTTTCCTTTATCAAATAATAACTCTAGTATCTTCTATATACTATGATGTTATTATAAATATGGTACAACCAAATTCATTATTCTATCCATCCTTTGAATAAAATATCACCATACATGTGTACGTACCGCTTACCATCTCCATCTGTGGTGTAATTTTTATTCAATACATTGTTATTTGGATGGGTATAATAATTATGTGCAATTGATGTAAATAATAAATATAACATGATAATGATTATTTATATATGATATAACATCTAATTTTATTTTATTTTTATATCAAAAGAATGACATTGCCGCTCAAGCGTACGTACGGATTACCGTCTCCACGAACACGATGAGATTCACTTCCCGTCATATCAATTCAAGACTAACATTCATTATATGATTAAAAATTATGTTTAAAGGGTTGATATCATTCTGTATATGAATATGATACATCCCATACATAACAAATACGACTCATATAACACAGAATACAAAATAAAAGGAATTTTTTAAGACCCGAAACAACAATAATACTAAGATATTTTTAACAAAGCAATGTTAAATGATCAAATATGATATCATATTAATGTATGTGATTATCATATAATTTAATAACAATTATTTCACCATTATAAAAAATGTTAACCTACCCTCTATCAAGGAAATGTACAAGTAAGTGGTTAATTCTACAATCTCTTCATTATTTGAGGTTGTTTATACGTAATTATCTACTGGGACCTCTTTATCATCCACATCCATGTTTCATAAAAATTTATTTCAAATTTTTTTTACTATTTAATAGAAAATGGGTTAAAGTAATTTATACCCTCTAGTTTTTTCAATGTAATCATTCCATAATTTTCCAAATAAGGTACTTTTTGACCTTTTCGACAATTTTAAGGTAAGAATGTATTTTTATTTTATAACACAGGTGCATCTATTTTTTGCTATTATAACATCATCAAGGCATCCCTTACAATCTTAAAAGAATATTTTAAAAATAAATTATTTCTTTATAATTATTTGACTCCTAAATTATATCAAAATAGAAATATATATTTCTCTAAAAAGGGTTTTGATTTCATCTATGTCAACACCCTTTGATGGATCTTAAGTTTATTAGAAGTTGATTTATTATGATACAAAACTTCCATATTGTATTGAAGGTTTAGTGATATATTTGACTGTGGATGTGCTATTTTTATACCATTCATGGTTTATGGTTAATGTACTGACATTTCATATTCTAGTTTTAATACGAATGTTTATGATATGTTTAAACATTTTTATATGAGGAATGTATTGGACTTATTAAGTGATGAGTGGAGCCCAATATAGCTCCTCGATGTATCGGTAAGTCTAATGAGACAACTAGATGTGGAATTGCCTGAGGCCCTTTCCCAATTTGATATATTGTTTTGGTTGAGGCCTTAATCATGTTTAGATTCCTTGGAAGAGGCCTTGATAAAATGTTTCATAATGTCTGGCATTATACATTCCCTCGGTATGAAAATAATATTGGTGGTTCATGTGGTTATTCGACTAGTAGAATACCCATGATTTTGTTTTACTATGGAATTATTTACTCTATTCATATTCCTTCCATAAAAGTATTCATTTTTATTATTTTTAAAGGAATGTGGTTTCAATTGTTGACCATGCTTAGTAATTATGTTATCTTCCACTGTATTTCATACCCTTACTGAGTTTTTGATCTCACCCCTTTCTTATGTTTCATTTTCCCAGGATACGAAAAAGTTAGTTGTGAGTGACATTCAGGAACAATCTAGGAGTCTTGGATGTTTCTAATGTAATAAATTCATGTTTTATTTCTTTTCAAGTTGTAAAGTTGACGATATGTATGAATCTTATTTCCAATAATACCAAACTGGTCGGTCTTTCGAGACATGATTTAACTGTGATCAAGAAAATGATATGTAATAATGCAGCGACTCTAGGTTACTAGGGTTAGGGTGTTACAACGTTGTTGAACATTTATGGATTTTTGCAAAGTGAAATAATTAAAAATGACATGAAATAAAATGTTCAAGAAGTCAATGTTCAAGCAATAGAACAATATTTATTTTAAAGTTATGAATGGATAGGTTGTTCAAATTTGAATTTATAGTGTTATAATGATAAATCTATACTCTGTAGAAAGTTATAATTGAGGAAATCATGGAGTGTACTACTTAATTAATTCTATCTAATCAATTACAATGGATAAAGATCCATCAGATTGAGTGCTTAATAACGGAGGTTTTTCTACTCCATGTAAAGAATATATTGTAATGATCATTATGACGACAATCTGAAAACAAGTATATGGATAAATTTTTTGAAGGAGTTGAGGTTTTACCATATATAAATTTTTATTATGGTCATGATACATATGATTCCTTGAATAAGTTCCATACCAAGTCTTGTTATCTATGATCTATATGACGATGTAATAGAAATTGGGTGGCCCAATAGAAAAATTCAATTTCCTCATAAAAGACAGTCTAGACAAAGTAATGTTAGTTCATTGGTTAGAGGAATCATATGAAAAGAAAAATTTGAAGAATATTTATGTTCATTAGACCAAGACAATCAATTATGGAAAACTATAGGGAGGTTAAGAGCTGATTGGACTAAATGTCACTTATCATAGAAAAATAATATTTATCATAAATAGAGGTCTATGTATAGAATGAAACAAAGAATACAAAATGATAAAATTTATGTGATTGAAATAGATAATATGACCCATCAAAGATATATTTAGTTTATTGGATATACAAATAATGCATTAGGAATACTTATTCTTTTAGAAGTGTTTGAAAAAAAACTATTTAAAAAATCACTAATAGGAGTTAAATAAACATTGTAAATAACATAATGAAGAATATTATTGACTACCCATTCAATATTTTTTATATAAATATGATTAGTATTTTCAAGGAATATATATATCATCGACTAATAAGAATTAGAATGAATGTTTTAGAATAGTGAAGAGGTGTCCTGGTGAAGTTGCGAGGAGTAAGATATTTCAAATTTTAAATTAAGGTTGATCGGGAAAGTATTTTGAGTTCCCATTTTCGTATTCCTGAGGAATACCTATATAAAGGGTTAAAAGTAAAATTTTGGGCGTGTGATTATTATTCATATGCATAAGTGGTAAGGTGTTAAATGTTTTTAAGAAGGCTGAGTTTATAATGAAGGAAACACCTGTTTAGAGAAAAAGTACACTATATATAAATATATAGAGATAAAGTATCAGATAATGATTTTTTTATTGGAATAAAATTGAGTTGTACACTACAGTTTTTTCCAAAATCGTAACAAGTGAAATGTTATTTTCATAATAAATAGCACAATTTGGATGGGAAGAGTTGGGATGTGCTTCTGATAGACTTATTCTTGATAGTTGATTTCAATAGAAATTTTTAGTGTGTTAAATTTTTTTTGGTTCAAATGATAATAAAAAATTCTAACTGATGTGTTTATATATAATATCCTATTGGGAGGTAAGAGGATTCTTACATGAGTTAGATTAGATTTTATTCAGTCTATATTATATATGATTTCCATGGATTGATGGGAGTCACCATGGGAAGGATGAAGTCACTCACACTAGGGTAAATCCTTGTAAATTTTAAAATAATATTCACTTTTTTTTTCGGAAAATAATTAAATAAAAGTAATGGGTCAGAAGAGAGATATATTTTTTTAAAATAATCAAATATATCTTTGACAAAAACATCAATATGATGGAATGAAATATATAAATACGGATAAGAAAGTATAAAGATATCATAATACAATATAATGATACTATTGATGAGTACTTCACTAGAGTTAATGAAATTGGTAGAAATATTAGAGATTTTTCAGATTTCATGGATGATTTTACCAGCTTTATGAAGCTCATGAGAAACATTATAGACTTATATGATCCTAAAAACAATGAATTTAAAAAATAGGATTTATATCTTGATTAATAGAATAAATTTCAAATTTTTTATGAGAAAATGAAAGATATAATATTTAAAAAGAATAAAATCAGTAAAATTCTTTTTCAATATATGAATAATGTGAATTTTAATGACCTGAGCATGTGCTAGTTATAATTAGTGAATGTTAAGATATAGAATTTGATTCTAAAGAAAATAAAATAATAATGTTTCTTATCTCAAAAAATTACCAAAAAGGTAGAGGAATGTACAAAGGAAAAATCCCACTTAAATGATTTGAGTTTGGATGAATTGGGAATTTTTATTTAAATTATAATAATAACATTTTTGTTGAAAATGAATATTATTCAGAGGAAAAATTTTATTGGAACACATATAGAGAAACATTCAAATAAGTTAATAAATTCACTAAATGTAAGAAAAAGTTCATCAAAAAGAATCAATGAAGTATATCAAGTATGAATATAATGACAAAAGTAGATCTGAAGATGAAAATCTAAAGATGTTCATAACATTATTTTAAATTATTGAAAGAAAAGAAGATACCTAAAACTGTGAATAAGAAAATGTGTAGAAATATTCAAATAATACTATTTTTGATCAGATCTTATGGAATCTATTGAGAAACACATAAAAATCATGAAAGAAATTATAATTTTAAATAAATTAGGTGATAAAAGTTATGTTTTAAAGGAATAACTCCTTAAAAAATTAAGATGTGTATATTGAGGAGATAATGAACCTAAAAATAAAATTTATATAATAAAGAAAGATGGTGGTAGATCTTGGTAAGAAGATTACATGATGTTTTTAAAACCCAATATATATTTCGTGAAGATGAAATATACTTAAATAAGATAAGTGAAAATTTTATTAAGACATTAATGGTGAAGGGTAAAAAATATCAATTTTTTGGAAACTAATTTTATTCAATTAATGAGATCTACCACCATTAAATGGTAATGTTGATTTGATTATAAAAAACATGAAGGTGTTATAAATAATATTGGGAAAACTTGTATTGGTAAGGGATGTGATAAAAACATGACATATAAAAAAATTGGAAACAATCTGAAAAAAGGGTTACTTATTTCTAAGTAATGTAGCTACTGGAGGGTTTTACAAACCTAAAAAACTCCCTAAATGGTAAAATAAGTTTTCTAAAAAAGTTCAAAGTTCATTGGATATTATTAGTTTTTTGTTATATATAGGCACAAAGAATATAATTTTTTTCTCAACATGTGTCTCCACTGTAATAGGTATGAACTCAGTGGGAGAAATAGTTGAATAAAAGAGAGAAATATTCTTAAGTTAAACGATGAGATAAAAGAATAATTATAATATGTTAGAATGATTCCAAAGAAAAAAATAATGAATCATCTAAATGACTTTTTGGAATTTTTGAAAACCATGTCACTATCTTAAAGAATATATAACTATGCTTTTATGAAGAAATATCGCATGATAGCAGAGAAAATCAAGTTGTAAAGAAGAAAATTTTGGAAATCCCTTTTGATGTCAATATTACTCTTAAATCACAAAAAAACGATTAAACCGCGATTTATTAGTAATTGAAGTTCCTCATATATTCTATTTGACATAAATATATTGAATGATGTTAATTAACATAAAGAAGTAGTAGTTACTTTTAGAAACAACAGTTTCCCAAAAACAAGATGTATAAGAATAGTTCTGATAGAAACTAAAAAACTAAAAACATAAGGGATTTATATTTGCTGATGGGATTAAGAATAGCTAACGAAGTGTATCAAAACATTGTAACGATGTCATTTAATTTATCTTAAGAAAATATTATTCTATAATGATTGTTTAAATGATATAAAATCGATTAAAATGTAGGAAAAAATCACTGAATTATATTACTGGATAGATTTCATTTAATCTCATTTTAGATAGATTAAGAGAATGAAAATGAGACATATATTAAAAAACATGGATATCTCTTCCAAAAAATCACGAGTAAAAATTTTAAGAATGATGAAATAAGAAGAATACAAAAACTTATGGGAAATTATATTTTTTGTATAAGTTATCTAAATGAATGGATGGTTTTTAGAAGAAAATTGAAATTTAAAATTAAATACATTAAATCTCTTGATAATATAAACACTGATATTTGTGGGCTAATTAGACATCATTCATCAAAATGTAATTTTTTACATTATTACATTCAGGGATGTCTTCACTCATATGACCAACATAATATTTATGAAACATAAATCTGGGGCTACATTTTTGTTTATATGTTTTTGAAGTGATGTTGTGAACGAAATTATTGTGTAGGTATTAAGGTTGACAATAAAAAGGGAATAGAGTAAAAAATAACTCTTTTGAGTCCTACCTAAAGAAACATGGAATCAAATACCAAAATAATTCTCCTTACACCTACCAACAAAAGGGAGCAGCGAAAAGGAAAAATATTACTTTATTAGAAATAGGAAGAAGTATTCTTACCGAATAAAATCTTTCAAAATTGTTATTTTTAGAATATCTATGTACTTTTGTTCCTAAAAATGTATTTTTGTTTCAACAAGAAACAAATGTCTTACTACGAGATATTTTATGACAAAAAAGTAAATGGTTAAATAATTCAATATTTATAATATTCTAAATTTTTTAAAGATTATAAACCATAATCTCAAAAAGTTTTATTAAAATAATGAAGAACGTGTTTTCATGGGATATTCATACAATGAAAGAAATAACAAATGCTAGTATAAACACAATATATGTTTTTTGATTCCTTAGATGTGAATGTTTTTTAAAATAAAAAATCCTTGAAAAAATTTATTGAAGAAGGTATGGAATATGTTTCATAAGATATATTTTTATTATATATTTGATAAAATAAAAGGAATAATGATAATGAGTCAAAATGTGTACATTATGATTTAGGTAAATCATTTAGTGAATTATGTGAGATGAGAAGATAACCTATAAATTTTAATACTTTAAAAAATGTGGAATATGATAAAATTATTGACTATTAGAAAGCTTAAATCTAGAAGGGACGAAAAATAAGATTAGAGAATCAGATCTTTGTTATAATACTGGTGGGAGCACGATCATTTTCATATGTAGTTGAACATAAATACTAGATAAATGGAATGAATGAATATTTAGATGAAATTGAGAAATGTGAAACATGAGATATTACTCTATGAACAATATCAAATAACATTATAGGAAAAAATTAGATGTTTAGAAAAAATATCAACAATCATGGTAAAATTTATAGAAATAAAGATCTTATTTTTATAAAAGGTTACTCACAAGTGGAACATGTTGATTTAAAAAATAATCCCCTATTGTGTAAATTGAAAATATAATAATTTTCTTTGAGGTTGCTGCAAATATTTGTATTAAAATAAACCGAATATATGTTATGTCATAATTCATAAATACAGAAATTGAATACAGATATTATATTGAGAAATATAGTGGCTTTTTAATTGATATATGTAGATGTATGGTGTCTAAACCAATAATATATTTCCCTGGTTGAAACATTACTACCATTCATGGTACTATAAACTTTATTGGTGCCTAAATAAACTGAACTTTTATAACAGAAAAGAAGATATCAAATGATATGTTAATAAAATGAGAATAGAAACCCTTATTATGATTTTTTAAATTGATTATTTAATTAATTCAGGTGGAATGGTAAAAAATGTGAAGAATTTTTAGAACAAATTAATAAGAAATATGAAAAATTATACAGATAGAGAGTTAAATTTATATTTGGGCTTAGAAGTTCAACAAAATGAGATATATATGATTCCTTCTCAAGAAATAAATTCCAATTAGCTTCATACAAAGATTGGGATGTCTTATTCCAAGGAGGATTGTTCTCATATCTTGGTTAGTATGAAGTTGGGTAAAGATAATGCTGGGGAAAGTGTGACTCTCAAAGACTTATTAAATTTTAATGGAATCTTACTCCATCTCACTAATTTAAGATCATACACTTTATATACAGTTACATTATATTTTACATATAAGAGTAGTCTAAAGTAGTAACAATTGTTTGTAGCTAAAATAATTCTTATGTATGTTAATCTAAAACAAAATTATGGGATGATGTAAAAATTATTAAATTATATTATCATTATTGGGTTCGCTGATGCAGATTGAGATGGAGATTATAATAATATTAAATAAACATTGGAATGAATTTTATTCTTGATAGAATTATGTGTAGGATAAAATTATCAAAATAAATGTTATGTTACTTTGGGAAAATATAAATATAATTTGTTTCTATCACCGATGATTTTATACAAAAATTGTGTAAAAACATCACCTAGAAGATTTGAGATTGAAGGTTTTTAGAGCATAAAAGATTATTTTTGATAACCAGAGATCCATTGATCTTTCAAAAAAACTATTACAACATACCATATCTACAATGATTTATGTTAAGTATCATTTTATAAAAGATAATACTCTTGGTGGAGATTTTATGATTTATTATATTTCACTAAAGTATCAAATTAATTATTTTTTCACAAAAGAGATAACAAGGGAAATATTTGAGGAATTGAGGTTGTAACATAATGTTATGATTATATAATTGTCATTATAACATTATAATGGATGTTTTACCCACTTTTTTCAGATTATTTTTTTAAATATAATAGTTATTAAAATATTTTAAGAAGTAGGAAAAAAATTTATTTAATGATTTTTAAAAAATATCATAAAAAAGTGGGAAAGAAAATATTGAGTGTGTGACGAGGATAATAATGTCATATATATAAAATTATTTTTCACTGAGGTATGTAATTTCTTAACAAAAATCTTTATCTTAGATTGTGGTGTTAAGAAATTTTCTGTGGGAAAAAGTTTGGTTTGATAAAAAATTGAGTTCTTTTTGAAAAATGTAAAAATTTTGGTTAAGTTGCCTAAAAAATCTATAGGGGTATATTGAAGATCCATTTAATGTATTGGTAACATGTTTTTTTATATTTTTATCAATATATTTCACTATTAGTTTCCTATCTCATTGCTAACAAATATTTTTTAGAGCTATGAAGAATTTTTTTCTACCCAATGATGAAAGGGGGTAAAATGAATTATTTAACACTGTTAGGAAATGATTATTATGTCATATGATGATGAGAAGATTTTGATGTTCCTAACACTGTAAAAAAATCAAGATCCATGTCTATTTTGTATAAATTTTGAATTTATACATTTTTACCTTAGGGAATATAGAAATTTCAAGAGGATATAGGAAGGAAATAATTCCATGTTTCCAACTTTGTAAACATTTGAATAATGTCAAATTAGTACAGAATGTGTGTCGTATAATGTTTGGGATGTCAAATTTTAAGACGTAATAAAATCACTATAATAAAGTTACAAATGGAAATGGTTTAAAACTTTTAATGTGAAAGTGATAGATAGTTGAATTTTTACAGTATATAAAATAATAATTTAAGAAATCATATTGGAAGGTACTAAATATAGGCTATCAAATCGAGCCCATCAGGTTTTGATCCATCAGATCGAGTTTTTCGAGAGTGAGAATTTTTTATCTCTATGATGAAAATTTATTATAGATCCTTATGAATGTAATTGAATAAAATGGTATAGAGGTTGAACAGATGATTTTGTATATGGTTTACCAGATGAATCTGATCAATAAGGTCATCAAAAAAATATTTCCCTAATGATGCACCATTATGAGTTATATTACCCAAGCCCTATATGATGTTGGAGAAGACATTGGGTGTCCAGATGGATAAATTTAGTTTTATCTTGTAGATCAAGATGGAACATAGAATGAAAGTTTATCGATCAGAGGAAAAATATGAAGAGAAATCATTGAAAAATTGATGAGTTCATCAAACTGATTCAATCGGTCAAGAAAAATAATGGAGTGGTGAATAACTAATGAGGAAAAATTTCATCAATTAGAGAAAAATAAAATGCATCATATAGAGAAGGCTATAAAGATAATTATAAAATGAATCCGATTTGATTGGAATGAAGAGATTTAAATTAATTAGGTCACTAGTTTTATATATATCATGTTCATTAGATAAAAGAATAGTGTACCATGTTGATTATTTCTTACGAAAGTGGTCATAAAAAATCTTTCAAACAATGTACTATGAATATTTTAAAAAACATTATACTTACTTTGCTTAGGATTATTGGAATTTATTCATTTGACATTTATTATCTAATATAGATGTTTATGTTTAAGGAACATAGATAGTGATATATTTTAAATAACCATGAAAAAATTTGTAGAATTGTTGGGATGTATCCCAATGTAGTTGTGATGAGTGGGATATTTCATATTTTGTGTTTATTCTTAGTTGGAAAATATTTGTACTTAGGATATTTATCTACTAGGGAAACACCTTTACAAAGGGATGAAAGAATAGCACAATTGTGTGATCACATTACATATGTGAAAGAGGATTAGTGATTATGTTTTCGAGTTGAGTGAGCTTCTATTAAAGTAAAAAATGGTTAGATGATGAAGTATAATGGATAGTGGTGTTGAGAGAGAATGTATGGGACATAGATTATGGTGAGAGACATGAGAATTAGTTATACTAGATAGAGTCAGAGTTGTAGTGTTTTATTCACCAAGTAGAGAATAGTTTATAGGTGTAATTTTTTCGGTTGAGTCAGATGGACTTATACTAGATGAAGGTAGAGGGAGCCAAAGGGACTCTTACTAGATAGATAAAATCACATGGATGAATTATTAAATAATTTGTTGTGTGATTTTTCTAAATTTAATTATTCTTGTTTTAAATTTAAAAATAAGAAAACCTTGAAACAATTGAGAGTCAGCATAATATTGTATCAGGAGACAGAATTAACCATGAAGGATTCTACTAAAATTATATCCACCTCATATTTTTGAGAATTTTCATGTACTGATGGGAGAATCCTTGATAAATATGTAGTTACCCATACTAGGGGAGAACCATGCAAATCTGGAGTGCTCTAATTTACCTTCCTAACATTACATACAAATTGTGGTTGAGTTTTATAATGTTACAATGGATAGAATCTCTAATAAGTTTCAAAAGATAATTTCAATGTGTTTATGAATTTTTAATGACCATCATTGATTCAATCCCATTCTCAATGGATCTGAACTTCCAAGTAAGTTTATAATATCCTACAAAAAGAAAAAAAAATTAGTATATCGAAATGTTTGGTGAATTTTTCAAATCATCACACTGAATTTCATTAAAATATACCAATTAGGACATTTTGTCCATAAACATTAAAAAATATTAGTTACATCCACCAATTAACAATCACACAATATAATATTGTTTCCCAAATTCATGAATGAATCATAAAATCATCCATGAAACCAAAATTATTCTTATACCTATCACCTAATGTAATTCTATTGTGGGAACCCCCACCAAGCACACCAATTTCTATACCGTCATATCAACCACTAGTGTGTCACTAATCTATAATAAATGGAACCATTCATAAAAATACAAAATGATTCAATATCATCCAAAAATAGTAGTAGTATACCAACATAAAACCTAATCACAAGTCCCATGTAACACTCCCATGAGTCATACATCATGAGACCTAATATTATGAGATTAGAAAACTGACTATGAACATCATGAACATGAATCTAAATTATATATAAGAATCATAAATTTTATATACTATTAATCATAATATCTCACTCATTATATGGATAATGACATGATCAACCACATATTCAGAATCATTCTAAAAGGAGAGGCATACTCTAATGCTATATCCATCCTAGATCTAACCATGCAATATCATGATAGAAAATATAATATGTAAATACAACATAAATCACCATGAACAAAAATCCCATTTATATTAACCTTAAAATTTAATCATGACTCCAAAAACACCAAAAGTTATTTCATCATAAAGATCCTGTAATTTCTATGCCTATACACCTTGTTTCGGAAGGACATCCCATTCACCGATAATAAATTAAAATCATTTTCCTATTCCCCCATATATAATGCTAACAAAATAGTGTGATAATAGGTTTATCAGGTTTACCTCATGCATATCACTTATCAACAGAAATAAGAAGGGCCCCACAATTGGGTAACATCACTTGACTAACCAATATACCGTGGCCGTATAACTTGGGTACTCAATTCTCCCACCTTTCCCATCAACCACACCTCACATAATCTATATCTCACAGTGCACATCTCTGCTCTTGTGTAAACAAATCTGGGAATATTACTTTTCAAAAACACCACTATAGGGTTCCTCTTCATATATATATATATATATATATATATATGATCAATCACCTTCCATGTCACAAAAATATAAGGGAATTGATTCTTGGTAGATATCTGCATATTAGATAAGCCCTTAAAGGACCACAATCTTATCAATGTTAATTAAAAAAACCAACCTATCATGATCCACATAAAATATATCATAACCACATGGTTTGATTATGTAAAACAAAATAAATATTCTATTTTGGAAACACTATATTGGTTATTGTTGATAATTTACATAACCAAGCCAATTTTACTTTGCAAAACATGAAACAAAACTACCAACAAGGTGTGGATTATCATAACACATAATACTTATACCGACCTACTATAGGTCACTATACATACCTTATAGGAAAACTGCAATAAATATATGTTTATCCAATGATATAAATTTTCAACACTAGCTAAACGAAATGATTAAGGAAACATTATCAGCTTATGAAAAAGTGTTGTTAAAGGGGGGTGGGAGAATTATTGGTGTTAAAAAAGAACTGGTAGAGTTGTCTTCATAAGTACTAAATGAATCACTAATAATGGGACCAATTTATTATAACAAATAAAAAATAACTAATAATGCCTCAATTTATCAATTAAACTAAAAACATTCATAAACCCCCCCCCCCCATTTTTCAGTTTTTTTAATCTAGCGTTAATTAAGACCCCCCTTATTAGTACTTCTTTTCTTGCACTAATAATGACCCCCTTAATGAGCACATTTTATTTCTAGTTCAGATGAAGCCTATATTTCATAAATGTATTATATGTCATAAAAAAACATATTAATATATTATTATATTTAATTTGTTATAGTATCAGAATACATCTAAAATAGAGTTTTTATTTAGAGTATCCTAATTTTTTAACCTTTGATAAAATTTCATCCTCAATTTAGGGGGTCTTAGTGTTTTTTTCAGTAGAAACTTAATTTATTCCCAATGATTATATTCATATTAATATTTTGGATTTGATGTTTTTTCATTTTTAATATTTTATTTTCATTTATAAATAAATATATATTATTTTTTTCTTATATTTACATATGCTATGTCAGTTTTATAAATAAATATTAACACAAATATGTATTTTAAAAAATATAAACTAAATAAGACTAAATATTTATTAATTATTGTATTTAAATTAATAAAATAACAATTTAATTTAACTTATAAAAAATCATTAACATGTATATATATACCTATACAAGTAATATTTAAATATAAATATGTGTGTGTTAATAAAAAATATAAAATTTTAATTATATTCTAAAATATGAAAATAAATATATATATGTAATTGTTTTTGTGTGTAAGCGAAAAATATATATGGGTAAATCTATTTATAAATATGTATATATTTGTTTGTATTAGTATTGTGTAAATACATCATATTTAATTATATTTTTATAAATAAATCATTATCAATATCTTGATCATTAACTATAGTATGTATAAATGTATTTACTATGAATATTTAAAAATATATTATAAAAAGTTTATATCCAACTGTATATAAAAATATATTTGAATATGTGTAAAAATGGATATATATATATATATATAACAATAACTTTTCATACTTTTTTACATTATAAAATTGTAGGAATATATATATTCTTATATAAAAGTGAATATAATATTTATATATACATATGTTTTTGTATTAACAGATATATATATATACATATATTTATATTTTCATTCATGTAAATGAACTTTAATATATAATTTATTTAAATATATATAAGTGTATATATATATATATATTTCGAAATCATGAAAAAACATAAAAACATATATTTTACAAATTAATTTTACAAAAATAATATAAATATATGAATGAAAAATAAATAAAAATAAATATAAAATAATATATATATATATATATATATTGGAAATGATATATTAAAACACTATTGGGGTTGTGATAAAGCCACTAAAATGAAAAAAGGGAGGTTTAAGGATCAAATATAGCAGGACGCATGGGTGTACATGATCTAGGATTTTAAAATGTTCTATTTAGGGGGTGGAAAGCATTAAAAATGGGGGTTAAATGGTTTTGGAGAGCTGAGGTGGTTTTAAAAATTATGTAGAAGGGGTGGTACAATTTTTTAGTAAAAGGGGGATGTAAATATCTGACAAAAATATTTTTTAACAATTTATTAGAACCATTTTGTAGAACTAATAAAAATACCATTTATAATATATTTTTGGAAACATTGATAAATGTGTCATTTATCATCTCTTTTTAAAGGAAAAAATAAAGGGTTTCATTATCAGTGCTTCTTCTAGTGCTAATAATGGTTAACGAGTTTTAACAACATGAAGGTTTCCAATGTATTTAAGTGAAGATATAGTTCATTTTCAGAACTATTAAAATCATAATTTTTAGTATCATATGGGCTATATAGTGTTCGTCAAGGAGAATGCATCTATAAAATAAATTTGACATTTCATCTATAAAAAATTCACAATGTTTCAATAGAGTTGAATACTACCCATAAATTTATATGGGAAAAACATGTAATTTTTTTGAATCTTCAAACACCTGAACCCTCTCTCATAATTGATATCAATAACACAAAATCACTAAATTTCAAATAAGTTGAATGTTCCAACAATGATTACTTTAGATAGAAATAAATCCACTAGATGATAAAACCAAATCCTTAAACCATAAATATAGTGTTGACGAATAACACACGAGTTTGAATGATATAATTTAAAATTTGAAAAGTAATAATAATAATCTTATATCCCAAATAACCTAAACTTACCCTTATGAAAGGAATTGATGACTCACCAGAACAAGGTACACCATATTCTATAACATAATCTAATGTAATCCATCTACCATTCCAAAAATAGTTAATTGAATAAATTTTGTGTTGATACCATATTAGTATAGCCCAAAACAATTGACCGGTTTCCAGAATAAGGGTTTTTACTTGACCATCAGAACATATCCCCATATTCCTACTATGTTTATGTGTTTTATGAATAAGGTGTATCTAATTTTTTTTTGCAGATTCCCTGGTTTTCTAAATATATGATATTTTAATTTATAATGAAATAGGTGAAAAATGTTTTATTTATCTCAATAAAGTGTGATAATTACATAGAGATAATTAATTGAAATGTGAGGTACATTTCATAGGACATATTATTTTATATCATGGTGTAGTATTGGACTAAGATAGGATTTAGGTTATTATTTCATTGAATCCACTTAGGAATATTTTATAATTGAGGAGTTTCTTGGGCTTTACTGGTAATTATATTAGTTATGTAAATGAGTTTTCGTGGATTAATATTTTATTTTCGACTTTGACTAAGAAAGGGAATAAAATTTCTCATATATAGAAGATTCATGCTTCTTTTTAATTTTTGTAGGATAAGTTGACTATTGATATAATTATTTATTATACATATGTGTGTATTACTTATGATGTATATTTTATTGTATGATATAATTTTTTTTTTGTTTTAATATAACAAGGTTTCATCATTGATTATGTGTCCCAATAACCCCTTCGTGAATACCCGTCTAGGGCTATTAATGAAGATGACATTCCACGACCACCTTCCTCCAATAGTCTTTTGGTTAGAACCTAGTATAGAGTGGATGAAACATGTGATGGGATCAATTAACCTCCTAAATTAAGTTATGTTCTATATAAAAGTAGAGAAACCCTGAAGAGAAACTGATCATATAAAATAAACCATCATCCATAAAAAAGAATCAAACAATAAATTTTATGAATAAATGTACAAAAGTATACCATGAAACATATCCAATAGGAACTCCAGATCTATGTTAGTGTGATCTAAATCATTCACCAACAACCACCTGATCACTAATAATATATACAAAAGGGTGATAATAAAGTGTATACTCAGCTGGATCCCCTACAGGATGTCCCATGGAAATTTTAAAATGGTATATTAATGCTTCACTGAGTAGAAAGGAAAACCAACATGGACATAATAAGTATACTAACCGTCCGTATCCATAATTAGGATCACTCACCAAGTTTCACTTATTTGAATAATAAGATAATATCAGAATAGTATAATTGTATATTCCCCGAACATAGTTCCCCTGTGGGTTTCTACTCACCCCAATGTCAAATGTTTTTCTCCTTCCATTCTCACCAAATTTTTTGGTTCACAACCAAATCTAAAATTATAGTAATACTAGGTGTTTTTTGGAATAAATTTTTCTATAAATTGATACTACATTTGATAGAATGTTTCATGTACAACACCGAAATAATACAAGACACAAAATATTTGATAAATATGGTTAAAAAAATTTATGAATAATAATATCTAGAATAAACAAAATAATTATAATAAATTATACATTCATTTAAAATAATATTATGAACACTTAAATTTGTTAAATATCAATTTTTCACCAAGTTTCTTTTTCCTTCATACATCATATATTCATTTAAAAAATAAATGTAAAAAATTTTGATTTAAAATTTGTACAATGAAATTTATTTTTGAATTAATAATGTAAAAATTATCCTAATATGAATTTTATAGATTTCATAAAAATAAATGATTTTTGAATGAATAGAAAAAACATAGTAATGAAAAAATGATATTTTTATAAATTTATCATTGTATAAGAAATTATTATAAATTAGAAAACATTTATATTATTAAAATTTTAATCTAAGGTGAAAATAATGAATTTTATTTGTTATTCAAAACACATAAAACCTATTTTTAATTTCTTTTATCTTGGGTAACACTTTAACAAATTTTAAATATTGTTTTAAGTATTTATATTAATTAAATTTCGTAATAAATTTATCTATTGAATAAATTTTTATAAATATTATTTTTATAATAAGCCAATTTAGGTAATGGATGTTAATAACATTGATAATTTTAAAGTACACTTAAATTTTATGATTAAAAATAATGTTTTTATAAAAATTATATTTAGGTGTCATGTGTGTTAACGATAGAATTATATCTTATAAACAACATCTATATCTCTTTGATGAAATTATTTTCATATTTTAAATTAACATTTTTAAATTGGGAAATGAATAAAACAATGATTTTTTCCATTAAAAGTCTTTACCTAGGTTGAACAATTAGTTGTCACGATGAATGTAAAAAGAGTAAAATATGTTTTAATATGTTTAAAAGACTTATGTTTTTCAAAAACAATTCCCACAAGTGTGTGGATTAGTGGGTAATTTCCAACCCTCATAAAATATACTATATTAACATTTGGGACCCTTTCATTATTGAATAGTTATGTACCACTATTTAAATGTAACATGTAGTTTCGAAGTTTCACTTATCTTCACTTATAAATGGTTATCCATTACAAAACTTCATGAAACACCTATCAAAATGAAATTAGTCATCAAAATATTCCATTTTTATCTTTATGATATCCTATATCATTTTCATATGCTTCTATATCTATTATTTACCATAAGGAATCAATTTCCAAGGACATTTACTGGATAATATTGTTTTCTCAACGTGAGTAATTCTTTTCCTCCTCTTCTTTTATTCTTAATATCCCCATACAAAAAGATTATACACCTAAAAATATATTGAAATTAGAATTATTTATATTATTTAATTTAATTATATTAATCAATCAATCATTATGAAATCCTCTCTATCCAATAGGAAGAAGACAACACCGATCATTTGTATGTCCGGACAACTGCATCGACAAAGAGATGTTAGTTTTTCTCATAAAAACCATTAGTGCCTAGTAAAATGGTTGAGTTTATTGAATGAATAAGTCTAATAATATAAAATTATATTTCTGATATATAATTTATCATATTTATTTACACTATCTCATTCATTGAAAAATGAAATCGTTAGTTGTGTTTATGTGCGAACTATCGCCTACACGAACGAAAAATTTCATTTATCATCACCAAACTAAATTGTTTCATATAAAAATGAATTTAATAAAGTTAAATTATTTCTATTAAATGTTTAATATTGATTATAAATTATTATAAAATTATATAAAGACATTTCGTTACTCATTAATCATTATAAAACTCTCACATTTGTGTCGGTTTTACTACATACGAGAATGATGTTATACTGTTTATATTCTAAATGGATAAAGAATGTTATATAATTGAATTATAATAAAATTGTTACTTGGTTATGATATTTTAATTTTTATAGATTTTATTTTTAATATTTAATATATTTATTAATATATTACGTTTCTATAGTTGAACATGTTGAAGCTTGTTCATTACAATTTTTTATTTCATAAACTACATTCCTATCATCCACAAAAAGAAATTATAATTATAAAATAATTTGAATAAGTATTATAATATCCTAAATAAAGTAATAATAACGAAATTTTGTCCAATTAGTTATAATTGACCCATTCACAATGAAACATGAATGAAATAAACAAATGAATAAAATATTAATATTAGATGAATGAAAATAAACTACAACCAGGTAGCATATTTTTTCGGATTGTTATAAATGATGTTTATAAAAGGTAATATATCTGAATAAGGATATTTTAATAGTTCCTTGTACGTTTTTTTCTTTTTTCTTTATTTTTTATGAAATAAATAGAGATTTTAAATGGGGACTATGTTCGGTAGTCTATAAGACACGTAACACTAAGCTTAAACAATAGTGAAATATTTTTATTTAAATTTTTCTTTTACAAAATTATTGTTGAATTGGTGGAAATTAATATAATATAAATATATATATATAAAGTAACTGATCAATAAAAATTTACTGATTAATTCCATTGAAATGATAACTGAATTTTCATAAGGTCATTTTATGATTCAAAATTGCATTTTTTAAATGGGTTTTATTACTTTTTTGAGTACATATTAAAATTTATTTCATTATAAATTTTTTTTAAAGGAAATTATTTTTGAAATCGGAATATAAAAAATATCATAGTAAAATTTTTTCTCATTTTTAAGAAAAGACTAATTTTACAGGATATAGTGAAAAATACAGATTTTATAGAAACACTTAATCCAATCAAGAAATTAGTATGTAAAAAATTCTCCAATTAAATTTAAAATATAATTGGTTAATTTTTATTTAATATGATTTAATTATTTTCCTAAAAATTGTTATTATAATTAATTTTTTTATCAAACAATTTTTATCATTAAAATGTATTTTTAAGGAATAATAATTTTCATCACAGTATGAGAGTTTATCTTAAATATAATTTTTGAATGTTTTATAGATTTATTATGAAAAAATTGGATTATATATTTTAAATAAAAATGTAAAAATATAGTAAATAGTTCAATTTTTTTTGTCACAATGAATAGTAATATTAGTATAAACATTATCATTAATGTAAGGGTAAAATGAGAAAAACAAGGTTGAAAATATGATATAATGACTCTAAATCATCCATACACATGAGTATATTTTATTTTAGGATTTTAATTCTTCCAACACCATATAATAATAGAAATAAATAATTTTGGTGCCATTTTTCCTTTATAAAAATATTTATTTTACGTTTTGTAAAGGAAAATTCCAAAATGTCTTTTTGTTGATTTAAAAACCTATAATATTTTTTACAGGGATATATACTAGTAAATTAATTTTATAATATTTTAATTTAACTTTTTTTATTTTTTATTATGATGGTAATTGAATTTTAATTTTTTGTAATGAAATTATTACCTTGATTTTTTATGTAACATCGATACAATGCATGTCTATACGGTATAAAAATCAAGTAAATGATTCTAAAAACATGAAATGTAATATTTTTTGGTGGGTTATAATATTCCAAATTTTTTTTAAATAATTATAATTTATTATTTATTTTTTAATTCCTATATTAATTTTCATTACAATCTTGTTGTTTTTTGAAATTATTTTAATAGTCCCAAAATATATATTAATGGTATCTTATAATTAATATTTTTTTAATAAATGAATAAAAATTCATAAAAATATTATATTTTTATAGTGGATGGTTATATGGTCTTGAATATCATCCATTATCCACTAATGGGTATGTTTTTATTTTATTAAATCTTTATTTACACCAAACTATAAAACACTTTGATATCTTATAAATCATCAGAAGGGATAAAGAGGTGTTAAAATAATGATATAATGTTTAAACCATAAAATAATTTTTTCTAAATTATATTAGATTATAAAATTTGTAATTATATATATTATATATTAGAAATAAATCAATTTTTATTCCTCTTGATCATTAAAATATATTTTTTTAATTTAATACTCTATGTAATACAAGGGTTCCTCTAGAATCAATTTAAAAAGGAAACCACATCTCCTATATTACTCACATATCTTATTATTTATATCTGAACCAAAAAATTCCAAAAAATGTTCTTAAATTTATAAATGTTATAGATTCTTATCTTCTTAAAATAACATCCCTAGTGACCTTATGGAGATATTAAAAGGATGTTTTTCAAAGGGGAGGTAATATTTTTAATCAAGCATTTTTATTTTATTTATTATACTACCAAATTCTATTTTTTCCTTACCATTCCAATATGACAACATACATTTCTAAAATAAAATTAGGTTTTGATATCTTAATATCATATCCTTATTAACCCATGTTTCCATATTATGGGAAATTAACACGTCTTTCATGTGTATGTGTGTACTAACATCTCCATAAAGTAATGTGTTTAATTTCTAATCACCACCTTCTATTTATAGTTATTATGGAGTATTTAATATATATATATATTATTAAATAAATAAATTTTATTTTTGAATATAATATATCATATATGTTGATACCATTCTAATTGTTAAAAATAAAATCATTGCATATCTGTACGTATGGACTAACATCTCCATGTAGCGAGGTAATTCATTTTTCAAAAACAACCTCTCATAAATGTTCAAGGTTTGGATTTATTGGAATTATTTTATTTTGATAATATAATAATCATTCCTGAAATATAATGTATTTTTTTTATTATCCTCCCCATGAAATGTAAAACCATCATTCGTGTGTACGTGCATACTATAGCCTCCCTAACAGTTGTATTTCATGTATCGTAATCAATTTCCTTAGATGTATATAAAATTGTATTTTATTTAAAAAATGATAATTATGTCATTATTATTATTCTATAGATGATGGATAAATGGCCCATTTTACCATGATTAACCTACCAATGTCATTTTCCAATTATGAACCCAAAATCCTCAAAACATATACGTGGAATTAATTGATTAAATAATTAAATATGTCATCAAAATAAATGAAACAAATAGTTTAATGATTTGGAAATAAAATTATAATATTTTCTTAAATAGATAAAGAATTAATATATGGATGTTATATAGGTGTTAAATAATTAGATTGCAAATTGGGACTTGAGGTAAGGGGTTTCTTAATTTAATTTTCTTTATTATGTTATAAAACTTCATTATTTACTTTGTTATGAAATGATTATGTTTTAATTTATAACTATATTTTTTTAGGATTATTTTACACTTGATTTATATGGATTTAAATATGTTAACACAATCACTTTCTTGAGATATGTTTTATGTTATGCATAATAACTTCATTTTATGGTTTACATAAAAACATATGAATTAATTTTGAAATATTAATTCCTGAAATTCATTATATTTATTACACTATATCATATTATTATTTTAAATGACATTTTATTTGAATTTTACCAAACTAGTAAGGGATATATGTTATAATCTTATTTATTTTTAGGATTTTTTTTTCATGGTTAATTTTAATGAATTTTTCTTATCTTGGTTTTTTGAACCTCATATATGTTCGTATCCTATGGTTATTTATAAGGTTTATATTATTTATTTTCATGTTGCTATATTTTTTACTAAAGCATATCAAAAGAACGTATTTATGAAAAAATCGACCTTATTTATCTTTTTTGATGAGAATATATTCATTTCCATATAAATTATATTTAAAATGTTTTGAAGAATGTTTTTTATTTGAATAAATGGTTGTTTAAATTAATTTTGAAATGTATTTTTATTTCTTGAAAAAGGCCAAAAATTAATATTTTTATCATTTTCAAAACAATGTACTTTTGGTTTTTAATGGAAGTTTGAAAGTTATATATTTTTTGCATATTTACCAAAGGAAGTTATTTTACAACATTAATAATTATTATTTTATATGAATACTCCTTTAAAATTTTAAATGGATTTTTTCATTATTTTGGATTTTTTTAAAATGATAAAAGAATAAAAGGGTATTTTCCCTATTTTCAAATAAATATTTTAAACGTTATTTTATAGGTATTTCTATCTATATAAAAATCATTTAATGATTCATATGATTATGTGGGTATATAATTTTGTAGATACATTCACTTATATTTATTGAATGGTTTATGTCAATCTTTTATAGATAATTTTATGGAAATAATTTTCTTGTTCATGGAAAAATAAATTTATGATTTTTTTGATGAAATTAAAGCATCCATGTGTTTTGAATGATACGATACATTGATATGATTGATATAAATACGATTAGTTAGTTAAAGAAATCCTTAAGGTTATTTTCATATATGTGATGGGTGTGTTTATTATATCCCTATAATGTGTTTGGTAATGAAACAGAGTTAACTGGAATGATTTTAAACCATGGGGATAATGGAGCTATATACCTCCTTATAGGTGAAGGCATTTAGTAATGTAAGTAAAAAATAATAGTGGATGTGGTTAATATATGTATGTTACTACTAATTGATTAATGATGTACCTTATTTATGTGATTCTATGATGAGTGTTTAATTTACTAATATTGAATGATCGAAAAAGTATGTAAATAAAAACATACCGGGGGTGAATTGTGATTTGTTAAATAAAAAATATGATATTACAAACGTTATTTTAATGTTAATTAATAAAAAATTTCATACCATTAAAGAGTGTGTGATCAGTGAAACTTTTTTAATGATACATTAAAATCATATTTTAGGAAAATTTTATCACATACAAAATAAAGTTTTCATTAATTCATGCAAAAAGGTCAATAAAGAAACATATAATTAAAATAAACATAAATTTAACACACATTTTATAGACTTTGTATGAAAATATTAAAAAAATATTCCTAAGAAAGTTACCGCAGTCTATCCTTCATTGTAAAGGTTGGTATTAATCAAACTCAAGATATCCATAGTGTGAACCTTACATTAAATTAATTTATTCATAGCCTCAAAATTCTTAGATCATTAACATTACACAAAGACTATATTTCCATATATTTTGGAATTATCAACTAGAATGACCGGATAACCCCATGTCTCCCAAAATATTGAGTTCCTTTCATCACAAAGACTATACATAAAACAATTACAATCATAAAAATTATTAAGGAATTTAAAATAAGTCCTGTTATAAATTAATTTAGAAGAAAACTCTAAAAAGAATAAAATGAAGTACCCTCTATATCGAATTATATGAAATAAAATTCATAGAATGTTTAGATTATCGATGATGTAAAATAATAGTCCTCCTTGAATGTTTGTTTTATTTATAGGAATTTCCTCTATGGTAGTATTACTAATTCTTCAGAGTTGGTTAAAATGAATTGAAATGAACTCATTATTCACATAAATGGTTTTTCAAAAATTCCTTTGATGATCACCATGGAAGAATCATTAAAAAACATTATAATTTTATCTTGTAGAATGATATTTGTTCACAATATAGAATCAAATTTGTTCATATGCTGAAATAGAATTCTTAATCTCAATAATATTATATATATTTCTAAAATTTATGTTTTTTTCATCTAAGGAATGTTTATCCTCAATAGATGATATGAATTCATCATATGAGGATCAGATATACATTGTTATTTTGACTTTATAAACATATATATGATCTAATTGTATCTATAGGATGTTAAAAATGAAATGTTTTTCTTATTTATTTCAATCAAAAACATTTTTAAAATATATTATTGATTGTAAAAAATATCCACATCTGGATAAAAATAATTCAATCATTAGCATTCTAAATATATTTGGAAGTAAGAAAGATAGTAAATCATAAAAATTTAATTAATTGATTTGTGATTTTCAAATGCATGGTTATAAACTGTTGAAAATAACTAACGAATAAAAAATAACCTTGATTTTTGAATGCACAAATCAAACAATTAAATGAAAAAAAGAAAATATAAAAACTTTATCAAATACATACACCCTTGATACTATCCAATTATGGTCTTCATGTTTTTTTAATGAAAAAGATAAAATATTCTTATCTTCTACCCATTGTTTTAATTTTCTTTATTTCAATAATTGCAAGATATTCATACTTTATTATAATGATATTTGAAAATTTATCCCCATTGTGTTTTTTGAAAAGAATTCGAGTGAGCTATGTATAATTTTACAACTGGAATGAAATACCATGAGACAATATATATCTAAAAAAATATTTACCTAACAAATATATATTGAAAATTTTCCATAAAAAAAGTTTGGAAGAATATATATCATGAAATTTAGGAAAAATATTCTTTCCAAATAGACATCAAGAAATTTTTCTTAATTATAGAAAAACATCCCCGAGTTCATAAAATAATTTTCTTTCATGATCTTATTGAGAACCTCTTTAATTTTTCTATATCTCCCCAAAACTTATTGGATTAAACAAAAATGACCTTAAGCTTTTTTACTTCATATTTAAGAAAAGTTATATTTATATTCTCAATATTATAAATGGATAATTATTCTTCTAGAAATTTAATATTCTTCCTTTTTATGGTATTTTAGCATCTATATTATAAATTTGTATAGTTTTCATAGATAAATATTTAATTTAAAACCTTTTCAACTTCAAAACTAATTTGGTTTCTATTTTTATACTAATCATATTATCATAATGTTAAATAATATCTCCCACCATGTATTTAATATATCTAAAAAAATTATTTATCTTTCTTCAGTACATCAAGGATTTTCCTTTAAAATAACTGAAATCAAACTCACTATGGTATATAGTTTTAGGAATCTATTTAAAATAATTCTTGTTTTTAAAATCTTCAATCCACTATTGAATTTACATATATATTTATTGAATATTTTCATTGAAATCTTAAGTAATCTTAAAAACATTTAATAACATCATTGATGTAGTTAATTTTTATTTTAATATCTTGAGAAATTTTATTAGGGGAATAATGAGAGAAATCTAAAAAATATACTTGAAAAGATGATGAAAGTGGTCTATAAGATTTATCCCTATATTTTATTTCATCATATTAATATTTATAAATCTCCATAACATCATCTTATCTTTAAATATTTCTTTTTCAAATCATTATATGTTTATTTTTTAGTCTCTGAGTAATGATATTTTTCTTTTAAATATTTGTTCTTTTTCTAAAATAGTATGATCAATATATTTATACGTTTAGGAAGATAAGGAAGTTTAAGTATTATAATATTTATCCTTAAAATATACATTCCTTCTCTCTTCTTTCTATAAAAGATAATTTACTTCTCCTTTATCAATTTTTTCATAAATATCTATAACACCTTAGGATTTCATTTTTCCATTGAGTAAAACAATTTAATTTTCATTTTAAATTTACATTTAACGTAAATAGATTTTATCTAATTGGAATTACAATTTATTTAAAGGTATTTTCTTCTTAGATAATAGATAAGGTATAAATAGAAAAATTAAATTACACCTTCTTTGTAGCAAGATAATTTCAATATAATTCCTCAACAATTTTTAGGAAAATTTTAGCCAACTTGGATTCAATATCTTTATTTCCATTCCTTTTATTTTTTTCTTCTTTAAAAATATTGTTTTATTTTTCACTTTTAATGAAAATTTTCAGAATTATCCAAACCAAAACATGCATCATCAATCATCATTTATATTTTATTTTTTAACAAAAGAATTAAATGAATCTATAATTTCTAGTTTTTTCACAGGCAACAAAGGCGACTATTCTATTGTCTTCCTCTTTTATAGAACTTTCCCTTTTAACTTTTCTATTACGATAGTAGATGAATTTTTGTTTATCATTTTAAAAAACTTCTATAGAAGAAGAATATAAACATGATGAAATTTGTTTATTATTTCATCAATAATGTATGAAAACCTCTCCCTTATTTCGGTTGATTCATTTTATATTTTATTAAATAAAATGAAGTTCAGAATAATATATAAATAAATAAAAGAAAAAATAATATTATTTAACATTGTAATCCCATCATTTAGAGATTCAATGAAATTAAAATGAATTATTAATATGGTTAATTTCTCTCAGATTTCATATAAAATACAAAACATATATGTCTTGAACCTTGAGAGAATTCCTATCCCATTTCCGTAGTATTATGAAATATTACATCTTGAGAGAAATAATTTTTCCATCTAGAGAAATATAGAATATTTTAATACTATTAAATAAGAGGATAAATTATGTTTTATCATAGGAATTCTGAAAAAACATTAGATTTTATGGAAAACAATGAGTTTGGAGACATTCCACACATTCCAATGGTATTTGAACCAAATTTTCCATATGATAAATATCTAACTTATATAAGATTACAAATTAATTAATGATATAATTTTTCTAAGTATTTTTCTTCACTAAAATCCTACTTATAATATAACATTATAACTATTTAATGATAAAGTAAATCAAAGTCATATTTTGAAAGACGTTGTTTTTCCCAAACATGGAATGAAAATAACAAATTTGATTAAAGAATCATACATTTTATTCTGGATTTCTATCTATCCTTTCTAAATCATATCTCTAGTTGATAAATTAGTGGCTGAATCCATTAACAATTAATAGATAAATAAATTCAATCCTACCAACTAAAAATTATTGGATGAACTAAATTACAATTGGTGAGATCTATTAATAGGATCAGGTAGTTACAGTGTGGTTAACCACATCTCCCATATATATATATATATATCAAAAAATAGAGTATATTTATCTTTTTAGACATAAGATCTCGTATTGGAACACTTATTTTGAATAAAAATTGTAATCCTTTCTCGATAGATGAAAAACATACCCTTTTAGTTTTTTAAAACAAACTGGTATACATTTTATCACATAACGTTTTATTAAAATGAAAATTATAATTTCAGAAAATAATTTTTTATAAAATATATTAATAATCTAAAATAAATTATATAAATGAATAGGGTAAAAATAATAAATTTAGAAGTTTCCCCATAGAGAAAAAATTTATTATTATTTTTTGTGATTATTTATGAAGTCATAAAAAACTTCTTGTATTGTATTTTTCTAAATAATATTTATTAGGATGAATAAAATAGTCTGGATAAAACAATTTGTTTTGAACATATTTATGGAAATAAATTTTTGATGAAAAAACCGTGTTTTTATGTTTTTTTATAAAAAATTGTAGTTTGGGAAAAAAATTTGTATAAAATGTTTGAGGAAGAATTTCTTAAATTCTTATTTGAAAATTTTATTAATGCTCTAAATTTTGACAATAATATAAAAAATTTATCTGCTTTTTCATGGAATTATTTCTATTTTGATATGGTTTGAATATAAATTAAATATATAGTCATTTTGTACCATTTTGACCATTTATTTAATGTATTAAAATATATTAGGGTTTATTGGTTATATAAAAATATCAACATATTGATCATTCATTTTGATGGATTATAAAATGATATATCCTTTTTTCTGTGATAACAAAGGAAATGACTCCTTATATCTATGTTCTTTGAACATGAGTTAAGTTATAAGATTTTTCTAAGATATATGGACCATGTGTTATCATAAAAAATATATGTTTTTCTAAGTAACATTGTGATAATTATTGACTGTGTGTTCCACCCATAACACCCTAGTGTAATAAAAACTGGCTACTACATATTCAGCTTCTCTATTGGCACATGTTTTTGCATTTTTTTCTTACAACACCTTGAGACTAAAGCCTCTCATAATAAAATAATTGTTCTCAACAAATTCTTGAATCCATTTTTAATTTCACAAAATAATAATGAAAATAATTTATTATTTACAAGAATTTTTAGAAGAAAAATATTGTCTAAGATCTATAGTTCCTATAATGTAACACATTTTTTTACTAGTTTCAGAAGGGGATTTTTTTGAATTTTTTTAAATTTAACACATAACATTGATGTAAAATTAATTTTGGATGGCCATCTGTAAGTTATATAATACTAATAACCATTCCTCTAAAAGATTATTGATCAACTTATTTCCTAGATTAATCAAGGGATACAGTTTTTGAGTCTTGATATAAGTAATATTACTTTTAATATTATCATACCAATACATTTTATTTTATCCTTTTATATATATTTTTTGAGATATAAAAGTTACATAATGTTTTTGAGAAAATTGAAAGCCTACGAATAACATAAGTTCTCTCATTATGGGGATTTCGAAGCCATATTCGATTATATATTAAAATAAATCTAAAATTGTCTTTTTAGTTGATAAAAATATCATTTCATTCATATAAATTTGAACAATGATGGTATACATAAAATTTATGTTGATAAAAAGAGTTGGATCTATAACCCCCTTATTAAATGTTTTTGTTAAAAAATCTAATAAGGTTATCATACGAGGCTCAAGGGTTTTATTTATGTCTATTTAAGGGTTTAATAATTTGAAAAATAGTATGAAGAGTTTTTTTGTTTTCAAAATCATAAACAACCTCTTAAACATATATTGTATGAAAATCATACCTCACATCAATTTGAAAAGGAGGGAAATTTATGAATACTACATAGGGTAGAAAAATATAAATAGGTTCATGTATAGCTACTTGAGCATAAGTTTTTTCAGAGTCTATTACTTATTATTGATTATAAAAACATTTAATATGAATTGATTTATGTATGAATATAAATACATTTTTATAAATTTTATTATGATAATAAATTTATTTAATTATAGGTAAATCTATATAAAATTCAAAATAAATTCATACTTGATTTCTTACAAGATTATTGATCTCATATTACATTTCTTTTATCTAATCATCATTATCTAAAAACACAACAATATTATTATGAAAAAAATGTGATGAAATGAATAGTGATCACATTTTTTTATTAAGGAACATCGATACTTAATGGTCTTACCTACATCACCAATGAAATTACAACTAGGGTGATTCATAAGTATTGCATAAATTATTGGATTTGTAATACTCTAATATTTAAAATCAAGATGAATTTATCTTTGTAGTATGAATTTAGAAAAAAATTTATCTGCTCTCTCATATAAATAATTTTCAAACATGTTTTGAATATAATATTTAGAAAAAATATACAAAGATGTGGATTCATGTATATAATATAAAAATGACCGGTTTTATCAAATTTCACATGCATTATTAATTCCATAATGATTTTATTTTTATTAAAAAATAAATAATCCTTACTAGTTTTAAAAGTTAATTATGATACATTTTTACTTCAAAAAGATTCAAATTAAGTATAAAAAATTATCCATCCTAGACACCATGAATTGTAACCAAATGTTTAATTTTTTCATTTTTAACACGAGATACAATGTTTTTTATAATTCAAAAATGGTTCTGAATTTTTTCTCAAAGACATGGATCAAAAAAATTCTAGTTTAGTCCTCCAGTAAAACTTTTATAGAGTATTTTACACTAATACATTACTTTTTAATTAGATAAAATTTATATATGTGTTGTAACTATTAATTATTAGAATTTGAAACTTCACTAAATGGTTTATAACATGACTTATGTTTTATTAGGAATTTTAAATGATCAAAAAAATTGGATTAATTAAATTTATGCTGTAGTTAATCATCAATTGGACTATTCTTAGAGGTGTTGTATATATTTCTAACATTATTTTTTCCTAACCTTATTGTCCATATCCATGATTGATCCCTCATTATGCTAATATAAGGTAGATCTTGTCTTCTATGGCCTATTATGTTATGTGTGTATACATTCTCTTGGATGTTGGTGGAAAGAATAAATTTACCTTATAAATATTTGAAACTACATTTATCATTCATGAAGTTCAAGAGGTATCATTTATTACATAATTTAATTAATTCTATGAGGTTTTCCTTAATAACTATAAAAATTAAAGCATTTTAAATTTATGTTTTTACATGAATATGAATATTACCTATACCATATATATATCATTATGAATTATCTCTAAAAGTTAATTTCTACACCTTTCACTTTTATAATCTCATGAAAGAATATATTATTTACAATCATGTTTCTAGATAAATCACTATTCATGTGCCAAATAATACTGTTGCAGGTACACTTCTTGTTTTACTAAAAATAAAATGTTGGATTTTGGTACCTACACTTTATTGGGTCCAATTTTATTAGAATATAATACATTATGGATCTACATATGTAAAATTTTTCTATATTTGACAGATTTAAATTCCATATAATAATAGGCTTTATGAATTCAAAAAGTACTTATTTTAAATAATGAAAAATTGTTCTTAAAGTGTCCACTACTTTGAAATTCTGCACCGGGGGGGGGGGGTTCATTTAGGAATAAAGAAATAGTTTTATAAATGAGGTTTACAATTATTAAAACCCATTACAAGATTATTTCAACATGTTATCATAAGTACGAATATGTAATCAAATTTTGCCTTCCCATAGTTAAAATTTGATAGTAATTTTTTCAGACAAAAAGCAACATAATTATGTTTTATAACTAAAAAATTATTTTTTCTATTGATGATGAAGAGAAAATTTTATTATCAAATTATTTAATAAATTTTTGAAATATATTGGGAAATTTTTTAATTTATATTTTTTTATTTTAGTTATTATCCCTTATTATTTTCATAGTTTTTAGAAACATTATTATTTTTTCTTTAGAATAAAAAATGGTGAAAGATCCTTATTACATGTTAAATTATCATAATATTTAGATGAGGTAATTTTTTATTACTCTAACTATATATGAATGTTTTCATCATCGAAATTAGTATAATTATCATTTAGGTTATTATTGGTTAAGGATTCAACAAATAACTTATCCATGTATGATTGGCTATATTTGAAATTATAGTATATAATCCCAGAAACATATGACTATTTGTAGTGTCATTTGATGAATTATTCGAAGAACTATCTACACCATTAAGACTCCATGAAAATACATATTTTAATATATTTTTTACATTATACTTTCATAAATTTTTATCATTTGTGTATCACTTATATTTTTTCTTCAGATGAGGAAAATAAAGTCTTGTATAACCAGGTTTCATGAATTCATAAAAAATCATCTCTAAAGTTTAATTCTTCTCACTTATATCCTAATGATTTTATTTTTTTTAATATATGATATCATTATTTCCATTGATAGTTTTCATCCTCTAAGAATTGTTTTTGTTAATTATCAATTATTTCATAAGAACTACTTTCTGGATCAACCTTTTACTTTTTCTTATTTTTTATTTTTTAACCTTATCTGTAGATGTATCATTCTAAAAAATATTTTTTTTGTATAATAAAAAACTATTCAATTACTTTTAATAGCCTTTTCTACATCTAAATTCAAAATTTCATCATATTAAATGATATATCCAAGGATATCATTCAAACTCTACTTTGTAGAATTTTTTATATCATCTAAAGGAATTTTAGTTGAATCCTATTCATTGTGCATTATATTAATAATATTTTCTACCAAATTATCAATTTTTAAGTCATTATTTCCTAACTATTAAAGGATATTATCATTTATAATTAATATATGAGTAATTTTTGTTAATGATTCTCTAGGATGAAAATCAATTGCTCCATAATCCTCAACCAATATTGAACCATCAGTTACAACAACATCGATATTTCTAAAGGGTGTAACTTCATATTTAATAAAAATATTAATATTTGTTTAATGGAATGAAATTTATATATTTATATTTATAGTCATAGAACTTGAGAAATTATATATGAGTCTATAGCTTAGTTGATATTCTTTTTTATTATTTAGTAAAAGTATTCACATTATTCTATATAATTATATAATATCCAGTAAGAAAAATAATGTTTTCCACTCTAGTGTTTATTAAGAATTTATTCATTATATATCTCCAAAATTAATAATAAAGACCATTAAAAAAATATTAGTCTATTTGGATTCATGTCTTCTGATGTGCCAATGGAAAAACCTACCATCTTATAAAACAAGATTCTCATTTCTACAAAATACGATAGTGATTCAATTTATGAAAAATAGATAACTACTTTGATTTGATATTTAGAATCTTATAAGAAATTTAAAAATAGATAAATAGAAATAGAACCTACTCTGATACGAAATATAGGATAATTATAGTACTTCAATGTGTATAATAATGGGGGAGGGGGTGAATTATAGTTTATAAAAGAAAAACTATAATTTATTTAACCTATTTATTATTGTAATTCAAAAAAATATTTGGCCTGATTAAAAATAAAGTGTCCAATAAATTTTTGTATTGATAATTTTAAATCTGAGTTTATAAAATAGTTATAACATTCAAAATAAACTCTCCTTAATTCATATACATCTAAAAATATAGATATTTTTAATTAATAATAATGAAAAAGTAATACAATTTTTATTAAGGGAATAAAATAATATTACAACAAATTTCATAAGAATGTTACCAAAACATAACACCATGTGTAAAGGGTGTTTTAACATAACATAAGATATGCACATTAATAAAATTACAATAAAGGTACACCTTACTAGCCATATAAGTCATTGATCACTAAGATTAGAAAAAGCATCAATTTTCCTATACATGGGAACCCTCTATTTGAAAGATCAAAAAATATTATTTCTATGAAAACCCTTAGATAATTAAATGCAAAAGGTTAAGGATACAACTACTATAATCAAAAATTTTCTCAAGGAATTTACTAAAATCCATAATATTGATTCCGGGGAAAAGAAACTCTATAATGTAATAACTAAGAAACTCATTATGTAATATTATTTAACAAAATATTCACAACTAATTTTGATATACGATGATGAAAAATATTTAACCTTCTTAATTTATAATTATATTTATAATCATTTCTTCAGTGTTCACAATAAAAACAATTTTAAGTCTGTTGTAATGAATTTAGGTGAACTCATTATTCACATGAAAGGTCAAAATCAACATTTACTTGGGATCACCAAGGTAGAACAATTAAAATTTATTATAATTTTATATAGTAGAATGAACAATTTTCATATAGTGGAATGAAATTTGTTTGTTTGGTTAAATGGAATTCTTTATATAGTATATTTTAAATGTGTTCATTAGAAAAGAATGTTTTCATTAATCTGATGAATGCTTTTCTAATGGACACAATAGATATTTTCACGATGATAATTATTTATACTTTATCGGTTATAATTTATAAATTTTCATTTGATATAATTGTATACATCTGATGTATAAATTTATATGTTTTTCTTGTTATGAAATTCCATCTGATTTCTTTTATTTGGAAAACCTGTGAAAAATTATATCCAAATGTATGAATTTTCTATGTCTGGTTAGATAAGCATACTTCAAAAAAACCATAGGATAATGGGATGTATGGAAGATAGTAAATTATATAATTTTATATAAATGGTTTTTTTCATAAGTATATTTATAAAGTGTTTAATAATAAAATTTGACTCAACAAAAACACTAACAATTTTTTTTATTTCATTCTTGGTGTCCTAATAGATCCTTTTCCCAACTATTTTTTCACATGCTCATGGTTTTTTAATTATATGAATATTTTATTATGTTAATTTTTATGACACATATAATGATTTACAATCCAAAATTTTATGTGAATTAATTATTTTATTTCATGCCTATTCACTTTGATTATGTCACAATACCCTTATGAGTGTCTTATTCTCACCAATTAAATTCAATTTTTAATGCTTATGTTTACCCTAACTGAGCTTTTTAGGTCACCCTTATTACGATCCCCATCACTATAGGTTATTATTAATGTTATAAAAATAATTATTTATTGAAATATGTTATGATAGAATAATTTTATTATATATCATTAAGACTTATTATGAAATAAGAAATGCTAGGTATAATTGGAAAAAATATCAGTACAATAAATGGGTATTTATATATAATATATCCTCTCAATTATTAAAAACTCTAAGTCTAATAGGTCCTTGGGTATTTATGTGGAATAATTTTTCCATTGGATGTCTTATGTTTTGGATGGATAAAAATGGCTAATGTTTATTAGTACCAAAACCGAAAACATTAAAATTATGTTTTTACAATTGGGTCTCTGAGTGTGGGTCCTAGGCTTTTATTGTTATTAAAAATTACGATTTAGAGAAATTTGGATATTTTTAGATTTAAATTTAATTTTAACTTAAGAGTTATGGACACCATAATGGGTTTATAAGTTTATGGCTGATAAAAATTTAAAAGGCTTAGAAACACCTTTGAGGTTTTAAGTGTTGTAATTATAATGTGATTAATAATATTTTGGGAGTATTTTTATAGGGCTGAGGTATATGTAACCCTTATATATAGCATGAAGTATTATTGTAAAATAATTCTTTAACATTTTTGAGCTATTAAACTGAAATATATTAGACTACCTTTAATGTTAAAAAATTATTTAATGTTGAGGGTATTCAGGTTAATTAGGATATATGTTTATCTCTTTATTGAATAATATAAATTGAACCATTAGTGTAATTATATAACATTTGGAGTTAAATGTTTTAGTTCTTCATATAATCGTTTATTCATTTGGGTTATTATCATACCTAGAACAAACCAATTGTTATTTTTTAAAATAAACAAGGATTATCTTTATTTTCCTTGTCTAGACTCAATGATCTATTAAAAATTAATTATTTAGGAATAATAATTATTTATCATGGATAACCATCAATTGTAATATGAGAAAAGATAAGAGTGGATAATTTCCAATAAATTCAACCAATGGTTGAACAAAAATTTATGGATTTAAAGATATTTAAGTAAGATTATTTTCATGTGTTCTATATCTTGATATTAAATGAATCCCTAAAATATAAGAAAATGATCTTGAAATAAATATTGAATCGTCTTACCTTCATTTTAGATGAATTTTTGGTCTTATTTATAACAATACCTCTAGTTTTAGGTGCCATTATTATTGTTACTTTTGTAATAATTATTATTATAATGAATATAATAATTAATTATGTCTGTTATTTTATAGAAAATTTATATTTTCTTTTTTATGGGTTGAAACAAGATTCTAATATCCCCCCTACAAGATATGAAGCAAAATAAATACACATTATTAATTTATATGTTTGAAATTACACAATGGACATAAAATTAAGTACTCCACACGATAGATTATTACTGACCATAGATTAAGTACATATGTTAAAAGTGAAAAAATAAATATGGGTAAATACGTAAAAAGGAAAAAATATTCATGAGTGGGAAATATCCTGGACCACCATCAACCTTGTGATTCACCAATAGAAAAAAAATCTATAATTAGGATGAAAACCATGAAAGGATAAAGCATTATTCAAAATATAAAACAAGAATAAGGTTTTCTGAATTGAGAGAAGAAAGAACTAATGGTTTATTAGGTCTATATATTAGATTGAAATATCATCATTGTACTTGTGGACATTAAAAATATGGTGAATGGTCATATAAAATATAGGTATACAGAAGTTAAATATTGTTAAGTGGTAAACATAAAATAATACAGCTCACAATGAAAAAATATCTGATATTAAAATATTATATATATATATATATTTATGTGTTACATATAAATGACTATGATATTATTATAAACATATCATATGTTGTATATCTAAAATTCCAAAAAAAATCAATATTGACTGAATATTAAAAGGTAAATGTTATAATATAAATAATTAAATAATGTAATTTGTTAAATTGTATTTTTTATAAAAGTAATATTGATTTTTCAAGAAATGATAATTAAATATTTTATATTTTATCCCTAATAAACTAAATATACACCCTGAAATATTATTATATATGAAATAATATATTACACTAACATGAATAAAATATCGATATGAAAAATCATTAAGAACACATAATGTTTAAAACTCAGTTTTTCTATAAAATTGGTTTTATTTATAATATAATAATTATTTAAAAAATAATAAAATATGTTTTTGAATTTTAATTTAATAAAATATCCATTATATTTTATTTATCTATTTCAATACTAGCTTGATAAGAATTTTTTTTATATTTTTAAGAAATAATTGATTTTGTAGAGAGTAGAAAAAATTGAGATATTTATTAAAAACTATCACATTTACAATACAAGGTTGAATTGAAATATACTAAAACCAATTTTATAGTAAAAAATATATTTAATAAGTAATAAAAAAGTTAACGATACTATATTGAATTTATTAAACTAGAGTTTAACATTTTTGAATATAATGTAATATTTTACACACAAAATTGCTTTTATGTTCTAATAATAGAAATGTAGAATTTATCATATTTTAGAAATAAATTTAAAAAAATTTATTTCCTAAATTATATTCAATTATAAATATTAGACACAAAGTTATGTTTTATTTTTTTGGAAAACATATAATATTATTAATATTATGGTTAATTGTTAATGTAATGGTAGTTTAAAAAACAATTTTTTATTAATACCATGTAATTTTTTATTTAATAAATAAATGTTATGTAATTTAAGTTCTGAATATAATATTATTTTTTAACCATTATATTATTAAATTATCACTAATCAAATTGGAAATATATAAAAAATAAAATTTATAACAAAAAATGGTTAAAATCCATTTTTTAAATATTTATATATATGTTTTACTATAATTTAAAATATTTTTTCATAATATTTATGAATTTATTTATATAAAATTGATATTAAATTTTGGTTCAAAACATTAAAATTTGGTAATATAGATTACAATTTATTTTATATTTAGTATAACTTATATAGATAAAAAGTAGTCAGTAAGGTAAAAACCAAAATTTTAACATGAAAAACATATGGAAAAGACCTGAAACATGTTTATAACATATTTGGAATGTTTTTTTGAGTATTTCATGACCCAAGATCAAATAAAATTCCAATATTTTGATTTTTTTAGAGGCGTTGACCCTGTAAAAGTGGAGTGGTGTGATAGAAGGGTGATGGGTATTCCCAAAAGATCAATTTCTTTCACTTATAAAAGGGGATCACTTCCACCCCTCAATTATTACAATTACGATTCAAATTTCCCCTGAAATAATACCCAAACATACTCTATGCTATCCCCAAACCCACACTCCCATATCCTATTCTAAAAACAACAAATTTACATTTATTGATTGATACCAATAAACATGAACCAATTTCAACAATTCAAAACATATAACATTAAAATAATCAATTGGATCTCTTATGCACCAAATGATATTTTCGTTTTAGAGTTTTAGATAATTACGACAATAATACAGACCATGAAATATTTCTTTCTTAAACATACATTTTTATCGGAAAAGTTCCTAAACATTCCTTTAAAACAAAATATCAATAACATAACTTTTAAAATAAATTGATTTATATAAAAACTCATTAACAAGCCTATAAAAGTCAGGTGTATTTCTTGTGACATCATATTCACAGAAAAATTTGAAGAAACCTTATAATTGCAATTACCATTAGAATTTAATTCAAATATAATACTATGGAGAACATAATCATTACCTAATGAATTAGAGAGGTATATTGGGATCACCCATCATCATGAGATATATCAAGATCAATCATTATCATAAAAAATTTTCAAATATAATTAAATAAATGAAATATCTAAACTCTTTCATTTATATCATCATAATCAGAAAAATATACCTTTAAGCCCTTAATTAAAGTATTTTTAGATATTTATTTATCTTTTTACTTTAGAAAACAATTTTCAAAATTAATATTCCCTGGATAAATGGAATGGGGGATTTTTTTTTGAATAACTAATGGAAGATTATGAAATAAGGAAGAATAGAAAATTTTATTTATTGTGGTTGTAAGATTATTTTATTACATGTATATTAAAATAAATCATTCCCATATCCTTTTGTAACAAATTAAATATATTATATGTAAAATACATAAGAATATTCATTATGAAAACCATTGAAAAAAAGTCAAATGTAACACAAATTTTCATCTATAATTTATTTATTTCTATATAATTCATCCATAATATAATTTTAAAAATATGGAAATGGAATAAAAATATTTAGAATATGATTCTTTTAAACAATTAAAATGAGGTTTTATAAGTTAGGAGTCACTTATCTTGAGTCAAATTTGTCAAAAAACATTATCTTCCTCCATAATAAAATTATATTCATTATTTAATTTCTTAGGTGTATTTTTAAAATTTATTCCTAGTTTCATTTAATTTATTACTACTTTAATTTAATCCATTACAATGTTACCTTCAATTATGTAATAACTATGTTCAAATCGATTATTTTGAGGATATTCAACTTATATATCCAAAATGATAATAATAGATTGACTATGGTCAATGTGGTCATTATTCTATAACGTCCAAAATAATAATAATTTTATAATTATAATTTTTTATGCATAAATAATAATTTTACATCCAACCATGAATGATGGTTAAATAAAATAAACATCCTTATAATAACATACATTGTAGGCCGTATGTACATGTGGGTAATGTTTTCATTTTTGATAGAAAATTATGAAAATAAGTAAAGTATAATTTTGTGTTTAAATAATAAGGATTATATCATAAATATAATATAATTTCTTTAAATAAATTTTGTAGTAGCTTGAATTATCCTGGTTATTTTTTAAAAAATTCTTCAAAAAAGAACAAGGACAAGCACTGAGACATCATCTGATTCTTAAGACGGGAGTTCCCAGAATGATCCATTAAAAATAATTAAGCTTTAAATAGTGTGTGTGAGAATTTTTACTAAAAAATAGAAAATCTCTTAAATAGGTTTTCCGATCATAAATCTGTGGGAACCATTTCATTTTGAGTATTAGGTTTCCCCTAAATGTCATATAAGTTTAGTAAGTGTGGGTCTCCTATGAGAAAATACAAAAATGGCATAAATATAAATAAAATAATTAAATAAGATAATTTTACATTTCATGTTCTTATAACTCATGAATGGAATATCTGATTGAAAATACGACACCACTGTTGAGATCATGAGATTAAGTATTCCATAGGAGAAGACTAACATCGACTGGTGTGGTCCAGCTATAAAAGTTTGGTTTTGGGACGTAAGAGTTAAAAAAATAATTAAAATCATAACTATTTTATTTAAGAGTTCTCATGGCACAAAAATAGTAACTAACATTAAAAATTAGAGACCACAATTAATTTTGTAAAGAGATGTACTCCTTATGAAAGAGTTTTTATCAATCAATGCAATTGAGGGTAAAGATTAATTTTTGGACGTTTTAATTGATAAAAAAATAAACTAAATGATTTTTATTTTATTTCCTTTTAAATTTTCTCATGATAGAAAAACTTTGATGCAGCGATGTAGGAACCCATTCTCTATTCATAAAGGAAGTAGCATGGAAGAAATTGTTTCAAACAGAAATAATAATGTTGAAATGAGTTAATGTGTTAACATGTTTCCACCATTTATCTGGGATAGGGTCCAAAATTAGAATTCATAATGCTCAAGAATTCCTCTTGAACTTTAGAGTTTTCCTAAGGCAACTAGGAGAATGCTCTCTCACCGGTAATGACAGATCGGAGGTCCATGTTCGATCAAGCATCTACGAATCTACAGACACTGGCAGAATAAGGATCTCCATTGCTACGCAACTTCAATCTACATCTGCAAACAATCCAACTCGAGGTATAGGGTTTTTCTTGTTGAAATTGTGTCCCGGTTCTTTATTTGTACACAACAAACATGGATCAACCCACTAAAAGGTTTAAATATCGGTCGTTTTTTCTTGTGGGTGGATTTGTATATCATCGGATCGAAGGCATATAAACATAGTGATAATCATCCACATTTTGTATTCTAATGTAGAGAAATTAGGATAACACGAACAAGGATACATCCATCCATTTTGATAATTCATCTGTTATTTGTGTCCAAACCCTCAAATCAATGATTGAGCTTCTTTGAACCTGTAGTAGGGACGAAAATGACCCAAGGACCCCAAAAGCTCTCGCAGATCAAAAAATAGACTACCAGAGCAAACGCAGTGTCCCCCCGATAGGCACTACCAGCTAGTGTGAGAGGTGGAACATGCAGACTATGTGTCGATGTGGTAGAAATATCCCATAGAGGGGGTCCACGGGTGGTGTATAGGGGTCGTAACTCATCACCCACAACATTTAGGGAAGGTGACGCACTAATGAGGTAGCCTATGACATCCCATCGTGGAAGGTTGATCGGGCTACCACCAACGGTTGGTAGTAGCCATTCCGTGTCATGTGGGTAAAGGGTTTCTGTGCATATGGATAACCATGGTGATAGACCACATGGTGACCCACATGGTGTTTAGAAGACATATCACTCCTGCCATGTCTCTAACGAAGTAGGATAGCCTACACAATGTGGGCTAGGAAAGAGGATGTGGGCCATACCTGGGCGACCAAGTACGCGGGACCCATGTCCCACTGTGCCAGAACTACTGGGTCATGGGCCTCTAACTCGGGTCAGTTCCTATTGGTCCACACTCAGAAGCTACCTTCCCCCTTTATGAAAAAAATCATAAAATGTAAACCATATGTCTGATCGATGAGTCGTCTATGTAGTGGGGACCCTCGTAATGAGATTGTCCTTTTGACATAATCCAATTGAGCTTTTGTGGATGATGAGTTATGACTGATTGATTTAGGAATATATTCTCTCTAAATCAATCACACTAAGAGTGGAAATCGTATGGCTGGTTGTGATGAAAAGGAAGTAACGAGCCGACCTCAGTGGACCTGTAGCCGAGTGGACATAAGTGTCCTGGTAGATGAGTAGTAGCTAGGCGGACCTCAACGTACTGGAATGGGAGAAGTAGCCTAGTAGATAACCATGGCTTGGAAGAGGTGGAGTAATCGAGCGGACTTGAGTGGCCAAGAAAATAATTGGTAGCTGAGTGGACCTCAGTGGCCATTTTTTTGGGTGGACCTCAGTGTCCCGGTGGATAAGTACACCCCAGTGAATCGTTAGGGATGAGTTCCTCAATAGTAAAATATGTTTATCATTAAGACTAATGTAGTTGAATTCTGGTAGTTCTTAGTGTGCACTTTTTGGGTGGTTCCCAAATATGTGAGACCACTTTGTTTAGGTCTCTAATGAATTCATCGATCAAGGAGAGAGTCCTTTAATGAAGATCATGCCTTGAACAATATCCTGTGACAAAGGATTGGCTATGATAATGAGACTTGTTGTGTCATTGTGACAAGAAGTCTTAGGGAAAATTCATTATGTATCAAGACCAAGTGTTATCTCAGATAGATTTGGAAGACTTTCTCTATATGGATACTATTTGATTGCTAGAGGAGTGTGATCTCATGGAATTGATCTTGCTATGTTCAGAACCATATTTCTGGAAGTTGATTAGACATTTCATCTTGTAAATCCTTTATATGTATACCTATATGTTCTTATTATATATTTTTGTAGAATATAACTATGTTTAGATGACTTCACCTTCATGGTGGTCTTATCCATTACGGTATTTTTCATTGTGGTTTCCAAGGTCACCTACTGAGTATTGTATTACTCACCCCCGTATAGGCTTTGACTACATGTGTTGATTCTTGTGTAGATGACCAACTCTTTTCTAGATTCTTAATAGAGAAGGAGCATGAACTAGACTAGGCGGTGCCTTGTGATATCAGACGATCCATGGTTTTTACGACAACATATTACAACAGCTTCAGAAACCTTGTTTGTGGGTCGGTCTTTGCAGTTGCCTTTCTTTTAGTGGGCTTGTATTCTGGACTCATTATACATTACTACTTTACTTTCCATCATACTCGGTTTTTGAGTTATAGTGGTATGCATACATTTTCTTGACTTTGTGTTTTCGGTATCCAGCGATGTGTCATTCAGTTGGGTGCGTGTGTACAGGTTCTTAGGAAAATGGCTCACATTTGTGGTATATTTTTACATGGCACTAGTCCCCATCCCCTAGCCTATCGAAGGTGATGATGGGGTGGTCATAGAATGAGAACTAAGGGAAGGTTCATGATAGAGTGGTATCAGAGGAGGATACTTCTTCCTTAAGAACCTAGAGTCCATGCGTTTGGTTTGGGGGCAATAATGTTAAGTGTTTCGTGTTCGGATTTTAGGTCAGGTAGTCTAGTGTTGGTGCGGCATCCAACATATCCATATAATAGGATCCTGAATTATGATTTTCAACTTAGTACATGAATACACTAGTTGCATGGAAAAAAGATGGTGCATGCATCATATAAGTATGTGTTGTGTTTTCCATGTGATACTTGAGTTAGCTCTCTAGGTATACTCTATTGATCATGGTACATCTTATTTTGTTTCATTATTCTTCCATGTAAATATAATTTTAGGATTCCACAGTGTGATCTTGAGGATGATCTGTGGGGTGACAAGATTGGTACTGGGATTCATACAAGTGAAAGCACCACCAATTGGTGTACTAGTTATACCACCACTTTTAGAGTAGCACACGACACTCGTAGTACCAGTGGATGAGATTCATGGGATGAGCACACATTAAAAGTTTCAACAACAAAGACTCTTGAGGTTCTATGGTGAGCTCAACTCACCTGTTTCTAAGGACTATCTTGAGGTAGTGATTGATTTTTCTATCTCATCAGGGAACCATTAGATTATATGGCAGTGCTAGTAGTGAGACTTCCACATGGCTTAACATGGAATTGCTGGGGACAAGATTACCTGATCTTATGATGAGGTGACCCTTCCATAAGAATTTAATGAGAAAATTTAATAGATAAATGTGTATTTCCATAAAATATATGGGTTGTTCGTGCCCAAGATCTTATACTTATTCAGAAGAATGAAATGTAAGTATCTGATTATTCATCAAGGCTTACCGACCTTTCCACGTACTCGATGAAAACTATACGACGAGTGATTCAAGGCCCGGACCTCCGAGAAAGATGTTTTTAGGGTCATCCAAGACAAAACTATTCCTCTATGCATTTATACTTATGTCGAGGTTCTAGAGAGAACCACTATGGTGGGGTGTCCTTTGGATGAGAAGATTCGATTCATGGATGTTATTAGTGTGAATGAAGGAAGACGACAGATATCTCAAAGACCTGGAAATATGAGACGTTCTGATAAATCATCCTAAGATAGGGAATCTATAGCTCAAGGATCATAGGGTGTATTCAGTCATCCAAGAAAGATATAATTATTTTCAAAATATGGAAGGGGAAATCTCACTAGAGATTTCCCAACTTATCATTCTTATAGTGAAACAGTGGATGGGCCACCAGGGTTGACACAGTGACATGAACAGATTAATCTACAGGACATTAGATTTGGAAGAGGAGATGAGAGAGTAGTAAAAGGCGGTATACATTTCGATGTGTTATAAACACACCCCAAAGTGGTCTACACCACGATCAGGGATTTGGAGGATAAGGGAAGTGGGTAGCAACATGAAGCCAAAGATTTTGACCCAAGAGCTCCAGAAATGATTCAAGGTATGGTCTGTGTCTACTATTATATTTTGAATTAAAATAAACTGGTGATAATCATTCATTCGTCGAACAAATATTTATCAAGACCTAGAGTTTCTAGTTAATCCATTTACTTAACCCATAAATTTGTACATTCCTACGGTAGGATACTATTTAATCACACTTATAATGACGGTGTTACCTAACCCATGGGGAGAGAGTTTCAGTTGGAAACTATCGGTGGTGGCGTCGAGGCCTTATAACATTATAATGGGTTTGGATTGGTCACCCATAGTTCATTGGCATATTAAATATTTTATGTAAACATATATGGTATGTACATAACATTAGAATGGGGTTTTCCTTTATCGGTGATAAAGAAAACCCATGAAGCACATGATGAAACACCGGCAAAGAATGGAGAAACCAATCAAACTTCAGCCACCATCCTTACCCATGTGGAAGTGGATGTTTTAAGTTTTCAATTCCATGTATTAGTGGTGGAGTATGGTAACGTCTTTTTGGAATATGTTTCCAGAATTACCACCCTGTAGGGAGATGGACTTCTACGTTATTATATACCCAGAGATGGAACCGATATCAACATCAGTATATCAGATAGCTTTCGCAGAGCATCTGAGTTAGGGGTAAAGGTGTGGTAATTATAAAGGAAGGTCTTAGTATGACATAGATTTCATGGTTATGTGTGGATGACTGGACCTTCAGCCTAGTGGTAGTGGAGAACGAGTACCACCTACCAAATGGATGATAAATGAATTGAATAGTTGAAAGAGGTGACCTTTCACATAGACATAAAGGTGCCCATATTATTTTCACCAATTGATATTGAGTTTTACGAGATCAGTAATCTTGAATTTGAAGTGGTAATATATGCATTAATGATGTGGAAACACTACCTCCATGAGCGAACAGTTTACCCTTTAATCTAACCACAAGAGTCTCAAGTATATCTCCTCTTAGATTGATTTGAACATGAGACAAAGATGATGGCTGGTGTTCTTCTAGGACTATGTCTTTGAAGTAGTCTATAATCATAGTAAGGCGAGCATGGTATTGGATGTTCTCAGTAAAAGATCTAGTTCATAGTTTCTTATGAGAAAATGGAACAGTTTTCCTCATTTCAGTTATGCATCATAGATGGGATGAAATAGGTTATCTCAAGTTGTTTGATCTTACCTTTCCACCCTTAAATGAGTCGAGGGGAAAAAACTCAGTAAAACTGATTGTGATTCTTAATGTTCAAATTTTTTCATATGGAATACCCATGATGGGCATTTAAAAGGTGGTGGGGACCTTGTTCTTTTTAGAGGATGCACATGTGTAGCAGTAAAGCCTAGAGTGGTGGGATACATTATGGAATATGTGTTGGTGTCAAGGAGAACATCAACGATGATGGAATGGGTCAATGCGAGGCTACCTATTGGGATAAAAACTTGAAATATTATATGAATCAATTTCAAGGTTTTTTATCTTTTTATAGGTGCACTAGAAAGTAAGTGTGAAGTGATATCGATCGACTTCATGACTGGTATAACACACATGACCAAGAGACATGATACTATCTATGTGATCGTTGACTGACTCACCACGATGACCAAAATCATTACTACCCAAGTGCAGATCTTAGTAGGGGGTTCATGATGCCACTACATGATGAAGATTTGAGAGGGGTTAAATTTACATTGATTGAAAATGAATCATATCGTTTTGTGGAGTAAGTAATTCCCACGTACACAAAAGATGACCTTATATTTCTTAAATAAATATTATGGCAATTAAATTCATGATATATTATCATTATATAATGATAATTATGCTATAAATATCATATATATTCTTTAAATCAAATCTTATAACCATCTTCTAGAGGTGTGATAAAAAAGAAATTACATTATTTTTGGAGGCTGTAACCCTCCACACACAAGAATTATGGTTTAGTTTCCCATTAGATGGAAGTGAAGGTGGATATATGTAATTAAATTACCATAAAAACATATAATTATATGTAATTTTATAGTTTTATTATTTCATCAATTTTAAATATCTTTTATGTAGATATAAATACAAATAAAAGTGAAACATTTGGTTAAAATTGATTCCTCTTTTTCGAACAACCACCTTTGTTTTTCACCTTAAGAACTAAAAGGCTGGTATTCCGACCAAAATATGAAATCTAATATATCGAGAGGGATTTTTAATAAATTATTATTGGTAATTTCATATCCAATGGTATCTTTAAATGATTATAGTAGGGGAGTGGGGAAAATCATTTATAAATTAGGGGATGAGAAATATTATAATTTTTTAATGTATTAAATTAATTAAATTTTTTTTTACAGAAAAATGGATCCAAATTTATATAATTAGATTATATGATTATTATTTTTTAAATTCATCTCATAAAAAAATTATTAATGTTTAGGTGATGTTTTCACCATTATGTTCTTGTTTTAACCCTTTACTAACTCTAGATAATTAACGATATATCAATTTTATCACTCTTTACCATTCAATAAAGTGAATATAATATAGTGAGAATTAAATTTACAATGTCTTATAATTTAATACATATTTAATTAAATTGAATTAAATTATGTTGTTTATGAATTTTGATTTATCAAATTAAATATTGTTTATTATAAACTATCATTAATGTCATTTTTGAAAATACTTGAAAGGTGAAAATATAATATTTTTCTAACATTTGAAAAAACGTTTGGAAATTGATTTTATTTGATTTTAAGGAGGACATGAACTTAATTTAATAAACAAATAATATTTATATTGGATTATATATCATTTTAGACCTAATATTTTGGTTTAACCCCTTGGATAACCAATTTAAACCTTAACCATGATAAAGATTTTTTCAATATTAATGTGTTATAATTTTACTTATATATTGAAAATTGGGTAAAAAATGCCCAATAGAAAAAAAATCTAGAACATTATTCATAATTATAAACATATTTCGGACATTTTATTATTTTTTAATTATTTTATAACATATTATTTTCACAAAATCTTATTAATATCATTTTTGACACTATTAATGTTATTTGACTTTGAAAAAAACATGAACAGAAAAGAACTAAAAATTAAAGCTTTTACTTATCCCAAATATTTTTCATTTATCATTAAAACTTTTGGAAAACTATTAATCACCATAAATGTATTACTTTTGATGTTTTTAAAATCATTTACGTATTTTTTTTACTGCCAACATAACCACTATAATGGTGTTACGTAAGTAATTAATGTAAATATTTAACAACTAAAAAGTAAATATAAAATTTCACTATAAAAATAAATAAATAAATTATAATATTAACCTTTATATTCATTAAATATGTTTACTTCCATATATCTATGTTTTGAAAACTCATTTAATATGTCATTTTTTATTTTCAAGTCTTGCACGAGCATCTAGATAAGTCATTTTTTGTATAACTTTATAATTACAATATATCCATAATAATAACCAATAATACCTCATATCTATTTAAAAAGTATATAAAATACTTATATACTATCAAATATTATCTTCAAGACTGGAAATTATATTTTTTATGTTGTGCAAGAACTACGTCGGCGCTGAAAAAGATATTCATATTATCCATGAAATAAACACTAATTTATATAGTATAAATTATTTATTATTATTTTAGTTGTATATTATTCTAAATTAATCAATCCAAAACAATTTAAAATATTATAAAATATTCATGTCCTGGTGATATCATAAAAGATACCGCATTTTATATAATTTTTTACTATTCCCGAATAAATAGCTTCTTTTAAAAAATGTCAAAAAGTAATACTAAGAAAAATTTGAACTTTTAAGTCAAAAAATTAATTAAATTTCATAAAATTAAATTATTATATGTTTTATAAAAAACATTTAACAAAAATATTTAAAATTAAATGAGAAATAGGTTTTATAAAAATTCATTTTTAAGCCCCTAAATGAAATTATACCAAAAATCATCAAGAAATAGATTCATAAGTTATTAATTATATTAATTATAACTAAAATATTTTTTCTTAGTTTTAGATAAAATTCAAATTGGAAATGAAATTTTTAATGAAAATAAATTGAAATGGTAAATAATCTGTATTTTTCACTATTCATTGAAAAATCAGTCTTTACAGAAAATTCACCCATATTTTTTGATATGTTGATTTTAATGATTAGTTTTAATTTTTTTCAACTATACCTCCTATAAGTTACATAAATTAATTATAATATTAACTCAAAAAATGCAATGAGGCCTATTTTTTAATAAGATATATTTTTTAAAATAAAATCACTTTACTAAAAATTGAGTTCATATCTATAAAAATTATTAAATAAAATTTTATTGGGTAATTATTGTACATATATTTCAGAATGTGGTAAATTTTATTGACACCCACCAATTAAACTCTTAATTTATAACTATAAAATTTAAATAAAAATACATGATGTCTCATTTATGATTGATGTAATTTGTTGTATACGATATCCAATGTATAATTCTTTTAAAATATTATGATATTAAATTATAACCCTTTACTAAATTTAATCATTATAAATTTAACATAGGATTGGTTATGATGTTTTAAAAATTTGAAAATCTCTTTTTTGAAATCCCACACAGTAAAAAGGGTTAGTAGAACTTCTTCTTGAAAAGATGGAAACACAAACATGAAGGTAATCATGACCAACACATACAAGGTTTCCAAAGAATAGATTATTTTTAGAAGTGAAAATATGTACAAAGAGGAAAATATGTTGTTCTTATAATAATGGAAATAGAAATATATCAATGATGACATGAAGGTGAATAATTATGAGAAAGTTAATGACCAAAAAACTGTAAATCAATAAGGTGTGATGTAGACCATGAAATCATTGAAAATGATTTTACTATGATAACTTTTTTTGGGAACTTTTTAATATAGTTAAGGAAAAAAATTTTGATCTAAATAGGGAATGTGTGGAAATATATTTAATTGATAATTAAAATTTAATTCTGTAATCAATTTTCACCACAATCAAATATTTTCCTTCAAATGACGGGTATTAAAGATGAATTTTTAATGCATTAGGCACTAAAATTAACTTCTAATGGATCACACAATCCATAAAAGTATAACATGTTATTTCTCATATATTTAGATATTAATAAAAAATATTTTTTTTGAAAAATATAATATAAATACAAAAAAATTATTGAACCTTCATATGGTGAAATATAACATTAAACAATAATGATTCAACAATAACAACCAAATTTCAAAATAGATCATTTGATAAAAAGTTAACTATAAACTTTTCAAAAATAATCTTACTAATTTTTAAAACCAAAAAATCAGATACATTTTATCAAATATTCTTCAAATAATTATTTATTCTATATCTATAATCAATATTAGTTATTCATAAAGTTCTATACCAAGAAATATATATTCTGTAATCATATAACCACCAAAATATGTTAATCATTTACATAAAAAACATGAATCCACATAAAGTAACATTAAAATTATATATTCTTTAAAAATATTATTCCATTTTTATTTTTCAAATAAAATATGATAATATTATATTTACCTCAATTCTATTATTTTTCCCAAATTTTTTGTGACATTCTTAGCAAAAACATTAACCACTTAATCACAAAATCTCATTTCAATACTATGGTTATCTATATGATAAAACAACTTCTCTCAAAATCAAATTAATTATTATCTATAACATCATTTGTGTAAAACAACAATATCACCCATAATAGGACATCATAAGGGATAGTGGTAGGAAATTCACCATAGTATCCATTTGGTTGGAGTTTCCAACCCTGGGAGCTATCCAGATGCAACATGTTGTCAGTGTGTCTACAATTTTTCCTTTTTTTTTATATTAACAAAATTCGTATAACATTTCCAAAAATATGAAAAACATCCTAAAAAATACAAAACAAATTGCTTCAAAATTAATAATATTTTACCTTTATAGTTTATCTAATCCATTTTATCTTAAATCCCCAAAAATGTAATAATTTTTTTCTAAAATGAACATTTTACATTGAACCTAATGGTTATATAAACCCCAACACAATACAATGTCTCAAAAATATCACTAATCATCATAAAATATCAAAATGGGTGTTTATGATAATGAACTTATGACCATCCTAAAACTTATAATATAATGATGGTTTTAAAAACACTTATATATATATTATAGGAAAACATTCTTGTCTTCGTAGTTATCTAAAACCTTCTCTAATACCAAATGTGATATCCTTATACCCACAATTACGGTTCTGGTGCTAAAAACATAAACTATACATTTTAAGATTTATAGTAATAAACATGAACTAATTTAAACCCTTACAAACGTACCCTTAAACAAAAATATTGCATCAATTATATACAAAATGATATTTTATATTTAGAATATTTTAATATTAATGAAAAACACTTTCATAAAAATACCCATACCAATATGTGAGAATTTTTCCCACAATACCACGATTTTAATTTTCTATATTAATTCTCCATAATTATTCTTAATAATCCTAAAACCCCATAAAAACATGTAAAAAATTGGATGAGCCCAAAAATAATAGTACAATAGAGAAAAAAGAGGAATCATAAAACCCATTAGCTCATTTTAAAACAATGAGGTCATAAAAGATATTTTTATTTTAGCATATAAAACACTATGCCCAAAAAATCATTTACATACATATGAAATTAGAATTAATTCCAAGTAAATTTTAAAAAACACTTTATATGAAACCCTATAAAATTATAATCATGAGTGTTTTAAATAAAACATTATAACCAATGAAAATTTTTTCTAAAAAACATTCTTTTTTATAAAAATAAAGAGTATAATCATTCCTAGAAAGAAAAATATCATTAAATTAAATTTTTAAATCAAATTATTTCCATGAAAAATCATTAATACGAATAGAAAATTCATGTAGGATCCTTGGGACATCATATTCATAGAAACCTTATGATAATTGATACATGAACCCTTAGAGTTTAAATAACTATTATGGTTAACATCCAATATAATTTTAAATAGAATTTAATCATTACCCAATGCATTGGAGAGATATATCAGTATTAACCATAATCATGAGAAAGATCAGGATCACCAGGAATCATAAAAAATGTACAAAGACCATAAAATTTATGGAATTGATAAAAACATATATTAAAATCATCAGAATAATAATAATAATATCCTTTTAAACTCATAATAACAACATTTTTAGATATGGATTTATCCCTTTCCTTGAAAACCCAATTTTCAAAACTAAAATTCATATAAAAAATTGATTTATTAGTTTTCATTAATGAAAAAGAGGAATTATATAATGGAATCCCGATGAATAAATAATGGTTATGGAAATAGAAAAACCCCATTGATATCGTATACGGGTAAATAGAACATTCTTCTTTCCTTATGCAAAGAATACTGAAACCTTCTTTTTAAAATATATAATATTATTCACTTTGAATAAAAATTATAGATATCCAATGATAAAGTGAAATATACTTTATAAAACATCTATGATTTTATAAATAAATCCATTGAATAATATTACTAATATGTTCATTGAAGAAAATATTTAAAAATATATGTTGAAAACATTTTAAATGGGGGTTTTAATGTAAAGTGTTTGTTACATAGTGTCTTGCTCGTCAAATAAATTATATATCATCTAAAATAATGAATGCATGATAATTATTTACTTCCTTAAATTAATTTCGGACTTATATCTCATTTTATTTCATTTATTGCCATGTTATATTTTAATACTAAATTATATACGGTCAAATTAGTTGTTTTGATGATATTAATCTCATATGTCCAAAATGATTTTAGTAGGATAAATATGGAGAAAGTATTTATTATTAAATAACCTATAGATTAATAATAATGAAATAATTATCATTTTTATAAATCAATTATACATTTAAAACCAACCAGAAGGATTCTTATGAATGATGAACTATGTTAAAATCAAAGAATTCGTAAACCACATGTACTCATGAGTAACATTAATATTTTTTAATGGAAATGATTGATAAAAGGCAAGTATTATTATATTTTTATATAATAATTATTATAACATTAATACAATGCAATTTATTTAAATACACCTATTTATAGAAGCCAGGTGACATGGTTATGAAAATTCGTGGAGGTGGTAATCTACACGTATACATGAGTAACATTTTCAGTTTTAAATGAATGGAAAGAAAAGTCAAAAATATGATATCATATATCTATATAATTATAATTATTTTATTAATAATATATATATATATACATTAATTACATCAATATGAACATCTGTGAGAGGATTTGAGTTAAAACAAATTACATCGGTTCGTGAGGTGGTAGTCCGTCACACACAAGGATGATGGTTTCATTTAATATATGATAAAAGATGAGATTGATATAGATTATGAAATTAATGTAAGAAATACAAGTATATATAAGATAAATGTGTTATTATTTGATTATATTTAAATAATATTTAATAGAGTTAAAATATTAAATAAAATTTAATCAATCACTTAAAAGCTATAACTATTTTGCATACAACCACCATTTCTTTGCACCTTACTCCCTCTAATGTTGGTATGATTCTGAATATACGACATATATAATGTTGGTAGGGATGTTTTTATTGGATTTGGGAATATATGTTCTTATCCAAATGGCTCTTGAAATGTGTATAGGAGAATATAGGGGGAGCTATTTTATTAATGAGGTGTGAGAATTATTGGAATTTCAAAAAATGAAAAAATACATGTAAATTGTTTTTCATTAAAAAATATACCATTATGAATTTAATTAAAATACTGATAGAGTATGAGTATAAATAATATAATATAATAAATTTTTGACATGTTCATGGGATGTTTTCTCCCTAATGTCTTTGTTTTAATACCCCTTAACTCTTTGGACAATTACTATGATATCAATGGTCATCACTCATTAGTGGTCATGAATGTTACTTTACAAAATCTATGTGACCACTAAATAGACCATGGTTGATATTTTAAACCATGTGAAACTCACTTGGGTGACCATTTTTATTTTAATTAACTTTAAATCATTTAATTATATATTATTTATTATAAAATATACCAGGAAAGCTCAGTCCGAGGAAAAGCCTCAGACCATTTATTAAGAAAAGAAAAGTCCAGTGAACAAGAAAACAGACAGGGGAAACCAATTACATGTCATAAAATTCATACCCAGCTCCACACCCATGGAGATCCTATTCAATGACTGATTCCCATTCTGAGCTCTCATAGTGCTTAAGTATTTTCACGTACTTCCTTCTAAAGTTCAGTTTCTCTAGAGATATCAATTCCTTAGAGGACTGATTGATAGAGGACCTTGTTGCCACCAGCTTTGGAAAAGTAGAGTAATCCTTCCTCAGCCTTCTCTTAATTGGAGGAGGTTTCTCCACTCCATAATTCTTCTTTCCATCCTTGACAGCATCACAATAAGAGGGCCTCACTGAGCCATTCAGATTTTCGTTGTCACTCTCTGACACATCCCCCCATTTTTTAGTGACAAGATCAATTTGGAAACTAGCTTGCCCCTGCTCATATCGTCCATTACGGTCAATCAAAGCCACACATTGTGGAGGGTCCACAGATTCATAACCAACATCAACCACCTTCTCTAATCCACCCTCCAAGGCAACCTGCATAAATTTATTCCTCATTGAAGAGCTCCCTTCCTCTTCAACATGAGACAGCTCCTGGAATTGATTGAAAATGTCAACTAAGACCCGCAACTCACCGTCAGATGTCGTCTGCACTTCCTCCTGAATAGCCAGACAAAGGGTTCTTTCTTCTTGAGCTGTCCCATCACAGACTGGACCCAGCTTCAACTCTCCCTCCTTCTGCTGATCATCTCCAGAACCAGCAGGCCCACTGCCCTCGCCAGCAGCATCCTGACCCGGCCAATGCACGCGATGCAGATCCTTCCCAGCGAAGTCAAGAACTCATGAGTTGCCTCCAGCACCAATACCAGGACCATTCACACCATTTTCCAGTTAAAGATCATTCTTTAATCTGTCAAAAACTGTAGCTACAGAAGGATTAAAGCACGCCCCCACTTGCTTTCCCAACTCTGATCCACCCAGGTCAGCCGCACTACCAAACTTGCCAGCATTTGTACCGTTCATCCCCTGACTAGGAAACCTACCAGATCTCTTCAACATAGAAACCAACCATCGACTCCTAACTCCACCCAGAAAAAGACTAGACGAGTGACCGAGGCGGCTACAACTCGAGCAGAAATCAACCCAATCCTCAAAGACAACAGCCTGCCTCCAATGGAACTCCTCCCCTACAGTAATCCACACCCAGTCAACTGGTGGCCTCGATGCATCCACTTCAACACAAATGCGTGGATTTACCGGGTGGCTCACTAAGGATGTGCGGGCGTCAGAGCATAAAAAACAACCAACTAAGTTTCCTATCATACGAATTATAGAGGGATTTTGGAAGGGCAAAGGGAGATTAGACAAACTTACCCATGTTGCAACCGCGGGGGGGGGGGGGGGTCTCGGTTCATGAAAAGGTCGAAAGACCATCGAAGAAGGAAGAAATTGCATCCTTTGCATCTCCGAGGAGCACTGGACAAAGAATGGATTAAATCTTCCTCTGAATAGAATCGTATCATCTTGTGACGATTATCAATTAATCCTATTACTGCGCGATCCTGTAGATCCCAATCGCTGAAAACAAAACGGTAGAAATCATCAACCGAAGGCCGTCGATGCGAGAACCGAGAAACCAGGGTCATATCCAAGAAGCTTGAAGCCGCAGAGAATTTTGATAAAGTGATCGAGAGTTGTGGTTCCCGAAGGTTAAGATCTGGGACTTTCGGGCTTATGGAAATCGATGGGAAATTAGGGAGGAAATTAGGGTTCGAAAATGGTACAAAGGGCCTCTGTGCCCCCAAATGCGGTGAAGCCAAACCGTCCTCGCCCCTCCCACCGCCAGGGAGGGGGGAGTCCATTCTCAGTCATCGGATAGGGCATTTCCATCGCCTCTCCATCGTCGCGAGCTCCTCCTCCCAAACGTGTTGTATGGGTAACGAGGTATAGGGCTAGCCTGCCCACCTGCGCACCACACGCCCCCAACTAGGCCCAAGGTGGCCAACTCTTGGGCTTGGGCCAGTTCCCACAGAGTCGAGGGGACGAGAGGTTCACTGAAAAATGGTGTGCATTGCCTTTGTGAGGAATCGACGTGGAACCTCAGCGACGGGTCGCCACCGCCTTGAAGCAACTCACCCAGCTCCCGCGGGCTATTATAAAATATAATTAATTCCATTTTGAAAATATATGAAATATTATAATATAATTTATTCATAAATCTTTTAAAATTATTAAAAAATGACAAGCGGTTGAATATAATGATAATCTTTGTTAAATTTATTAATTAAATCAAATTTACACATGTTTAGATATAATTTTAAACCTTATGTTTTGATTTAACCCCTTGTTAAAAGTATTCTCTCCTCAAATCGGGTAATGGCCATTTCAATATCAAAAGGTTATAATTTTACTTATAAGGTGATAATTATCAAATAAATGTCAAATGTATGAAATTCTAGAAAATAAATAATCAACTATTTTCTATTTAATTATTTTTAATATTTCTAAATAATTCAATAAAATAGTATTTAACATAAAATATCATTAATTTCAAATTTCAAATCTATTAATTTAATTTGAATTTGAAAACACCATTACAATAATGTAATTAAAATATAAACCATATAAACAAACCTAATATTATATATTTATCTATAAAATTCATGGAAAACAATAAATAACCCATGAAATATTATTTTTATTGTTTTTTAGATCATTTATATGTTTTTTACAGCATGCAAAAACACTATATCGACATTCAGTAAGCATGTAAGATAATTACAGAATCCCAAAAAATTTAAAATAAATTTTATTTATCAAAATTAATAAATTATTTTTAATTTAAACCATTATATTAATTTAATTTTTATATTTACACACATATATTTCTATAAACCATATTTAACTTTTCATTTTGACTTTCGAGCCTTGCATAAGCATTACACAAGAATTTTGATAAGGTACTTATTATACAACTCATGAATAAAAATATATAAATAAAAATAATAAATAATACGTTATATTATTTAAAAAAGTAACGAAAATACTTCTCACTTGTCATATATTATCTTAGGATATAAAATATTGTTTTCCATGTGCTACGCAATCCTTGTCTCAACACTGAAAATGATTTTCATGTTTTCTATGAAATAAATTCAAATTTATTTGTTTTTAATTATTTTTGTGCTATTATATTATTATATTATAATAAATAATTTTTAAAATAAGTTTAATAAGTTTTTATCATATTTTTCTCTTAGAGATATCATAAAAAATTTAATTTCTGCAAAACTATATATTTTACTATTTATAAAATATTTATCTTCTCTAGAAAAATTTCAAAAACTCATTCTAGGAAAAATTTAAATTCTAAATCAAAAAAAATAAAATAAATTTCCTAAATTAAATTCCATAAAATTGGATGAAATTATATTATATATAAATGCATAAAATTTAAAGAAAAATAGTTTTTAAAAATATTTTTAAGCCCAAAAATAAACTTATATAAAAAGGAATCTATAAATATTATTAAAATATATTAAATTTCATATTATAAAAAAATTATCATTGTTCTCCATTTACCGAAAAATAATTATTTTTTGAAAATAAATATCCACTCTAAGGTATTTTGATACTATTGTTTAAAAAGTTATTTTCCTTTTTTTTAATATATTTTCTAATGATTTTTTAATTAAATTATAACATTTTTCCCAAAATGAAATAGAATCCATTTTAATGAAAATATAATTTTTAATAATAAAATGTCTTTAGAAACTGGATTATATGATTAGTAATAATTTATCATTACATACATATATATTGTGACCTTTTCTTATATTTCATAATGTGGCTAATTGTATTCATACCCACCAATTTAATGTCGAGGTTTTAACTGTGACTTTTAATTAGTAATACATCATGATTCATTTAATCTATCTATTATGTGTTTTTATAAGAATTATGAAATGTTTTAATTTTTATATTTTAGGATATGAAAACTTTTTCTATAATAATATTGATAATCCTAAATCCGATAGTCTCTAAAAGATAGCTTATGTCCTTAAGTAACTAGGATATCTATAAGAGAATATCATGTGTCCAATGTATGCATTACCTTAATGTAATATTATCATATAAGTATTTCAATACAAAATATATTATATATATAAAAATTTAATGATATAAGTTTCATTAATATAATGATATGTTGTTATATTAATTTAATAACCATTATTTATTTCTCTCCATCCACTATGATAAACAAAAACATCATCTGGGCATTAAGTCGACTACGGCCCACACAAAGATAACTCTTCCACATTTCATCACCTCCATTCATGAATAATCATAAATATGTAATGTATGAATTAATATAATATAGATAGAATAACTATGATCATTAAATTTTACATTATAATTTATCTTCTTTCCCTTCCACTTATTGAGAAATGGAATATTTGATTATCTGTATGTGTGGTCTATTTCTTCAATAAGAAATGAGACCCATTAGTCTACACCACCCCTTATAGATAGAATTAAACTATATATTTAATAAATAAAATTTATTTCTATAATTTTATTAATATTCTGGATATTATGAAACTATTTTAAAATTCATTCTACTATGGTAAATATTGAAAAGGTGTAACAATGAAATTTACCGAACAACCTCAAGAAACCAACATAAAAACAATTATTATAAATATATAACTAATGATGATTAAGGGTACATGGAATATAAATTGAATATGTATAATTATATTGGGTATAAATATAATTAACTTAATTTAATTATTAAGTTAGTCAATTTCATGTGATGTGTGATTTTCGACATAGGTAAGAGTTTTTGACTTCTGTTCTCTTCAATGAGAGATGATTAATATTATGAACCAATTCATTATTTCTATTGTGTATATACTTCCCAAATATATATTTTATTATAATTCAAGATTTATTTAATTGTTTTTATAAATCCATGTGATTTTAATTATTCCGATGAATTTTTATTAAAAATTGAAAATATCAGTAAGTGTTCCATCTCAATCACCCTTCATTAAGGCATGATTTAATAGTATTCTAAAATTTTCATTTTTATAGTGTATCAAATTACCCCATGAATTATAATATGATAAATTGTTATTGAACTATGATAATTCACTTTATTTCATTCTATTACTTGATGTTAAATATAGTTGATGTCTTCCTAAAAATATAAGGGTATTTAATAGGTTTATATTTCTTCCTGGGTTAAAATGTTTCACCATGAACTTAATGTTTTATTTTTTATAAGATTAAGTATTTATATTTTAGAAAATCACATTCATGAAAATATTTTTTACTAGTTACTTTTAATCTTTTTTTAAAACCTCACTATATTAAGTAATATTCCCATTTATTTAAATAAGGTTTTACCCTGTTTGGATATAATTTTCCACTCCCTCCATTGGATAACTTTTTAATTTTTAATATTATTATTTTTTATTTCATATGAATTATATATTTTCTTTATCATATTTTAAAAAGAATGTTTCTATGGGATTTTTAATTTTTAATTTTCAAAAAAAGTATTTTTAAAACAAAATCATGAATCTTCTAGAACTCCTTCAGCACATATCGTTTCATTAAAAATTTCCACTCTTAAACAAACCTCATTAAAGAGAACATTACTATTTATGGTCTCATGTAAAGATTTATCCCCATGATTTTTTTAAATAATGAATATATTATATAAATCTTAATAATTTTATGGATAGCCATCTTGGTTTATTTATGGTTTGAATGAAAATAATAATGTCTTTCCTTATTTAAAATAAACTCTAGTAATTTTATAAAATATTCCCTAGAGTGGTACATTTTTATCATTTCTCCTATTGTATAATTCTTATAAAATCTCTATATTAAAAATAAATAATCATACCTATGTTTTTAAGTCGAATATAAACATAAAAATTATTTAATTCTTTATTATATAGGTAATAGTTATGAATTTTTTATTTATTTTGTCATGAATTGAAATTATGAAACCCACATAATTACCATGGGTTTGACCATACTTTTGATTTTTTATATATTTTGTCCTGAGATTTTATAGAAATGTGGGATTTTAATTTATGTGATGCTTCCGATTATAATTATACAGCTCTCCAATGCATTAGGAAAAGGATTATATCCCATAAGAGGTTTTTTAAGGGATTACTTTGTTAACCTCATCCATTAATGAGACATTTTCAACTTTATGATGATGATGTTGGGAGTGAACCTTGACTTATATTTATGAAATCATGTTTTATGTAGTTACAATAGGTTTATGATTCTAAGATATTATCATAACATTTCATAATGACCTTATTATAATGTTATTATTTACATAATTATCATATAATGATTTTCTTTTTGATCCTATAGGTATGTTATATTTTCATGTTTAATCCCATAATGTGATATGTAGATCACCCTTTTCTATAAGTAATATTCTATTGGATATCCTAAGATGAATTAGATGATATTTTGGAATTAGGATAAATATGGAAAGTTTAAAATAAATATGGTGTTTTATATATAAGATGATGTATTTTTATATTTAATCTTATAAAGAGACTATACATCCAGATCATCGGCATTCATTACTGGGAATATATGTTATAAATAATGTAATAAAGTATGTCTAAGGATATGTTATTCATAGTTAGTATTAGATCTAGGTCTATTTATTTTTTGATATTAGGAGGATAGAACGATTGTGAAAACCCAAGGAGGATGTATAAGTTATAAGACTATGATAATTATAATATCCTAATATTTGGGTAAAGTAATTATTATGTGATTTTCTAATGAAAAAAACAATTTTATGGATGATGAAAAGTGGATTTGACTATTGAACTAACACACATGGGGGTAATCATCCAAATAATGGATTGTTGTGAATGTACTAGGGCACACATTGGAATCTAGTGGGATTGAGAATAAATAAATTCCATCATTGGGATGACGGGTATTATTTTTTCCAGTGATCAAATCCCCAGAATTGTCTCGATGATATCGTGTGAATTTTTAAAATAATGGTAAAAATTGAAAATTTACCTTATTTTGAATCTAAGCATGCATGAATTTATCTATTCATTGTTAACTGTTGCTTGAAGGATTCATGTTTAAACACTTCTGGATCATCTATAGATTATTTTATTACCTACATGATCACCATTCATCAAATTAAATCTACTAGCACAAATATCTGAAAAATCCCATAGTGTTGTGTCAATCACCTTGATCTTGTACCTTCGATATGTTGAATTTGTATATGGATCAACACATAGAGAGATCTTATCTCTTTGTAATTCTATAAAAGAAATATTCTATCATTTTATTTTCATGAACATATCTTAGGAAATAATCAACTCTTTTTTTATATTGTGGGATAATCAAAATACCCAGAACGGTTCCCATCTTCCAAAAATAAAACATTCACTAAATAATAAATAAATTAATTAATATTATCAAGTATCTAAGTTACTTGATCATGAAGCCAATAAACTAGTCCCTCGAGCTGTATCTCCACATGACCTCAAGCGTGCCACCTCATATGCCAGAGGATACTGACTAGTAGCAAGGGTCCAATAGGTTACATGGGGATACAAGATACTCTCTACCATAGCAAGTGTAGAGATCCAAAATTAACATATATAGAAATTACATTTCATTTTCGGAATACATAAAATATAACAAAAAACACCAAAGGACCATAATATTGTAGTGTCTTTGGAATCTCGGAACATAATCTTATAATCATGGTGAATGGTCTTCAACATCTCCCATAAATATCTTCCAATTTTGTTTCCTTACCTAAAGCCTTTCTTTATATCACGGGTAAAAGAAAAAATATAAAGGGTGAGCTCAAAATCTCAGTATGGGTAATAATAGAGAAAATAAAACAAACCATATACATTTGAACTTAAAAAAACATGAACATAAAGTTTAAACATTAAAATCTTGAGTAATGACATAAAACATGGCAGTACATAAGGCATAGATCATAATGAAATATAAATCATGATAAAATAGCATGAGAATACAATATGTAATTTTGGAAAACCATTATACACATGATATGATTTCCATAGTAGACAAGGCACTGCTGCTAAGACCATCATTGTAGATGAATCCATATTACTGAACATGATTAACTTGCAGTTCCAGACCTGTATTGCTGAACTAGATTTAATTGTCGTTCCAGCCATGTATTACTGAACTATACTAACTTTCCATTCAAACCATGTTTATCTCATGAGAAATAAATCATTAACCAATGAATTGGAGGGAGATATTGGTCCCACCCATCTCATAATGAAATCATTATTTTGTGTGCCACAAAATAAACATAAATCATTCATCATAACCCAATGAATAAATAGGTTTCACAAATATCATCCCATCATAACATAATCCATATAAAATAATGGATATCATTTCATCATAAACAAAACGAAATCATGTTAATAATATGAGCATTATTCATGAAACATAACCATATTAAAGATTATAATCATAGATGGAAAATAGTTTTGAATAAACACTTGAAATGAATTCGTGGGGAAAATATCATTTCTTATTCAAAAATAATTTTCTATTCTCAAAATTTCATGCAATTTTAAAAGAAAAGAATTTAGTTGAAAATAATCATGAAATATTGAAAAGTATGCTTCATGTAAATAAGTTATTATGAAACTGTTAGAACCCATTCATGTCGTATAAGTTAAAAAAACATTCTCCTCATACTTTTGAAGGAAAAGTCCAAAAGTATCACGTATGATAAAAAAAGAAATATTATTTCTATAAAACATAGTAAAATTCAAAATGAAAACATGAAAGAATATTAAACACTTTATTAAATTTTTTTTTATAAAACACAGATATGGATGATAAATATAACCCCAATAAATACTTACGTATAAGAAATGTTGTATAAAAATGAGATTGCAAAATTATCCCTTAAATTTTTTCCAATTTTTTCCTTATGTTTTTGAGACTCTTGTATAGTGGGTTTAAACATATTGTTACAATATAAAAGAACCCTAATAATATTTATGATATCATATATGATTCACTTATGACGTTATATTACCAATTCATTTGTCAATTCCATGTTAAAGTAGTGTTGTGGGTAAAATTGTTTCATTTATCGTACGTGTTTGGACTTGTTGTTATTGATATTATCATTACTTATATCACAATTTTCTTACTTCCAGAATGTAAAAAATGATTTATATATCATATAAATTCAGTATATATGTATATATAATATATAGATAAATGAAATGAAATACACCATTCATGGAGACGGTAGACCGTACGTACGCATGAACACTAATTTCATTTCATTATTGATTTTAATGGAAGTATGTAGATGACACAAACACATATATAAATAAATTAAATAGAATTTTTATGACATATATTTCATGATTTTTTATTATATATATACTTTATAATCATATTTGAATGGTTATCACGGAGAATGAATCTAATTGCGCCATGGAGACGGTAATCCGTACGTACGCATGAGAGATGATATCATTCCCATAATTATTGAATGGAATTGGAGTAGATGATATAATATCTCAGAATTAGTATCATGTTATAATAATCATATATAGTTATTATTCCCACCATTATACCCATCCAAGTAAGGTGGTGTGGGAAAACGGATTGCACCACAGTGTGGAGACAGTAAGCTGTACGTACACATGCTCATTGATTTCATTTTTCATAAGATCGATAGAAGGTGGAATATGATTGTTTCATATTCATAATAACATTTCAGTATACATGTGATACTAGAGTTATTACTTAATAATGAAACAACTCATATAGAGAAAGTAAAAGAAGAAATTATTTTGAATGAATCGGTAAATGATATTACCTCTTCTTCGATGCGCCTCTTCTAAACCTCCAATTAGGGAAATAAATATGGCCTTTTGATAAAAACATAACCTATATTATGTTTCTATGGAAGTGTAGAGGGGAAATGGTTAGGGGTTGGCCGAGCCTGATGTCTCAAAATGGTGTGAGGAGGAGAGGGAAGGGGTTCCATTTTATAAGATAAGAGAGGGGCACTTTTGGAAACCTCTAGAATAATAGTTATAATAAACTCAAACCCCACATAAAACCACCAATGTTCCCAAAATTGGATATTAGAAATGATAGGGTTTTAATCTCATCAACCAATTAATTTTAGATAGGTTTTTATTTTATTTTAAAACTTATCATTTTGATTCGTCCTTATTTAATCTATTTAAATTTATTTGTTGTAATAATGTTATAAATTTTAAATGGTTGTAAATAATAACATATGTGTTGTTAATTTTACATAATTGGATACTTTATGAAATTGTCTGTCACGACCCGTCCTTGGGGCCCATGTCGTGACTACCCTAAGCCCACCTTCCATAGGCTAGCGGCTGGAGACTAGCACCAAAGGCGTAAATCCCGATAACTGGGAAGGCATTGCCATTATAAAAGTAAACAAAACACCACAGAGTACAAGCGGAAGAAAAATACTAAGTACAAAAGAATGTGCTAAAAAGTAAATGGGCCAGAATACAAACCCAAATGGAAGTACAACTACAACTGAACAAGTACAACAGAAAAAGACAATAGCTGGAAGAACGAAAGTGGCTCCCTGGTCGTCCTCCTCAGATCCTACCTGATGGGTAGGTACAGACAATGCATCTCCTCGATCATCCACCACGGATCCTACCTAAAGGGTAGGTACATATAGTGCAGCCCCTCAACGCTCTCGCCCATCGACCTCCTTTGTGTGTCGTCTCGTCGCGAAGTCCACCTCCGGATACTGACTCCTCGTGTAGTCCACCTTCGGGTACTGACTCGTCGTGTAGTCCACCTCCAGGTACCATCCAATCCTCAAACACTCGGCCTCCGTCAGCACTTCCCGTCGTCTGTAACCAACACAACGAGGTGCGGGCATAGCTTGTGTAGGGGTGAGTATAATGATACTCAGTAGGGACCACGAGACCCTCAAGGTCTCACTAAAACCAACAAGGATAACCACAAAGAAGATCTCAATAGATAACCTCTATTTAAGTATATGTCCATACATATACCTAAGTTATCTAGTAACTCATATCAATCATGAGGAAAAACACAAGGATTATGAATTCAACGGATAACCACTACCCATGTATATGCCCAGACATATACCTAAGTTATCAAGTGACCCATCTCAATCATGAGGTAACACAAAGGTCAAAAGTCTCAGCTCAACCAGGATTTTCATTATCGAAACTGAAACTGCTGAAGAGACCAGTCTCTGGAGTGTACAGTGGTCCTGTCATGACTCTGAGGTACTTCTCACTAACCTAAGATTGCTGAAGTACTCCTCCTGTCGAGTATCGCGGGTCAGCCACCCAAACACAGTAGTGCTTCCCGCCAGGGTCTGTCACCCAAACACAGTAGTGGACACCCCCTAGTAGCCTGCTGAGGTACTCTCCGGATGAGTACCACGGGTCTGCACTGTCACACAGGTAGTGCTCCGTCTGCCTTGGGTCTGTACCCAAACAAAGTATTGCTTCGTCCACTGGGCTAGTCGACTCACTCCAAGTCGAGTCGGTCAAGCAGTCGTCAGGTGTCAGTTGGCTACACGGTCTCCGTACTCCGCATGCTCGTCTTTGAGAGGGTCCGCTCCACAAGCTATAGGTCGATACTCCAAGTATCTCAAATTCCCACGAAGAAGTATCTCAAAGGACCGCCTCATCATAGGGGTCTCAATGCAACAGACGGCACGTCAATCGGATGCCCGGTCTGTGAGTTATTAGACTTTTCATCCTAGGGGCCTGGTTGGTTTCGTGTGTGAACCAATCCGGCCGTATCTCAACTGTACCTTGAACTCTCATAGTGTATACTCAAAGGGACCGTTTCTCCACGTGATCACCAACGCCGCTGACGGTTCGTCAAATGGACATCCAGTTTGAAAGATAACAACTTTTCTGTTCCAAGGGCCCGGTTTGATTTCAGGTACAATCCAAACTGGCCACTATTCAACATCAACAAAAAACGTGGGTGAGTATGCAAAAAGTTCTGTCTCATCAAGAGGAATTCAATGAGATAGACGACACGTCAATCGGACGCCCGGTCTGTGAGTTATTGGCTTTTTCGTTCCAGGGGCCCGGTTGGTTTCGTGAGTGAACCAACCCGACCGCACTCCGACGGAATCCAAACCTCAAGCAGGGTAAGCCAAAAGATCCGTCTCACTTAGAGGAATCCATCAAATTCGACGGAACGTCAATCAGACGTCCGGAGCTCAAGATATAATTGTTTCTACTCCGAGGGCCCGGTTGGTTTCGTATCCGAACCAACCCGGCTGGACCCAAAGTGATCCGAAACTTTGAGTGCAATATTCTGAAATGACCATCTCGATCCAAGGATCGCATCGCCTCTAACGGTGTATCAATCGGAGGTCTAAAGCTCAAGATATGGGCGAAAGACCATGAGGGGTCCGAAAACGGGGGTTTCGGGCCCAGACCGACCCGGCCAGAGACCCCCTAGGTCGGCCCGAACCGGGTGCAAGTCCGGCCCTGCCGGCGTGGTCCGGCCCTTCTGGGCACAGCCTATCCCGGTCTGCCTATGGCGGCCCGGCTCGGCTGGGGGTTCGGCCGAACGACTGACCGTGCAGGGGGCACTGCCCTCGCGTGAAGAGCCACGACCCCGCGGTTGGGGCCGCCCGTGCCAGCGGACGCGGTAGCCGACCGCGTCCCACAGCTCCCCTCCGGTACCGCGCGGTCGTGGGACCGAGCTCCGCCGCTGCGGCTTCAGCCGCGGCGGATTCTTCCGGCGGCGCTCCGGACACCGCCGCCCCCGACCGCCGGCACCGCCGCACCGGAGGGGCGCGCTGGTAGGGGCTTCCACGGACCACTGGATGCGCTCCGGTGGTCCGATTCTCCTGCGGTCTTCGCCAGTGGTCACCCTGGGATCCTACCTTCGCTGCAAAGATCCCACAACGCCCGTGCGGCTTCGTTTGTCATCGTCTGTCAATCCACACTTCAATTAACAAAACGCGCTGTCTTCGTGGTTCTCCGGCACAACACAATGGCGTCGCGCCCCTTCGCCGTGGCCCGAATCCGTCTGTGGAGGTCTTCGGTTTTCTCCAACGCGGAGCGACGACGACGCCTCCTTGTTCATTTTCACGACGCGGCGTGACGGTGCCGCGCATTCCTTGCCGTACGTTTCAGCGCGGTGCGACAGCAACACGCCATCCCCGTTTCAATCCACAAAAGAAACCCACATCGATAAAGAGGGGGGTCGGCCGTGTTTGTGAGGTCCGCCCCCTCTCATTAATTGATAGAAAATGGTCATATTTCACGAAGATCGTCGAGGTAATAATCACGAATAAATTAAATAATAACCCTCAACATCAATCTGCTTGAACAAACGATCCGCGGATCAACCTAGAATTGGTTGGTCCGCGCTCGTTGTTCTTTTCTCAAAAGATAAGAGAACACCAAAATAAATTCCCCTACATTGACAATTGATGTCCCACGTCGGGCGTCGTGGAAAACGGCGTCGCGAGGAAAGAAATCGTAGGCGACGTTGGAGTGCGTCTAATGCGGTGTCTCCTCACTTGTCACGGAGAAGATAAAAGATGGCACGTCGATCATTTTTCGCGGAACCAGCGTCTCCTCACTTGCGTTTATTAATGTAAAAACAACAACACAGAGTACAAGCGGAAGTAAAACACTAAGTACAAAGAGAAGTGCTAAAAGGTAAATGGGCCAGAATACAAACCCAAATGAAAGTACAACTACAACTGAACAAAGTACAACAGAAAAAGACAACAGCTGGAAGAACGGAAGCGGCTCCTGTGTCGTCCTCCTAAGATCCTACCTAAAGGGTAGGTACAGATGGTGCAGCTCCTGGAACGTCCACCACAGATCCTACCTGAAGGGTTGGTACAGATAGCCTCCACAATGCTCTCGCCCATCAACCTCCTTCGAGTGTTGTCTCGCCTTGAAGTCTACCTCGGGATAATGACTCATCGTGTAGTCCACCTTCGGGTACTAACTCGTCGTGTAGTCCACCTCTGGGTACCGTCCAGTCCTTGAACACTTGGCATCCGTCAGCACTGCCCGTCATCTGCAACCAACACAACGAGGTGCAGGCATAGCCCATGCAGAGGTGAGTATAACGATACTCAGTAGGGACCCTGAGACTCTCAAGGTCTCACTAAAACCAACATGGATAACCAAAAAAAAGATATCAAAATATAACCTCTACTTAGGTATATGCCCATGAATATACCTAAGTTTTCAAGTAACCCATCTCAATCATGAGGAAAACACCAAGATCATGAAATCAATGGATAACCACTACCCAGGTATACACCCATACATATACCTAAGTTATCAAGTGACCCATCTCAATCATGAGATAGACACAAAGGTCAAAAGTCTCAGCTCAAACCAGGATTTTCATTATCGAAACCGTATCTACTGAAGAGATTCGTCTCTAGAGTGTATAGTGGTCCTGTCACGACTCTGAGGTACTGCTCACTAACCTAAGACTGCTGAGGCACTCCTCCTGTCGAGTACCGTGGGTTAGTCACCCAAACACAGTAGTGCTTCCCGCCGGGGTATGTCACCAAAACACAGTAGTGCACACCCCTTAGTAGCCTGCTGAGGTACTCTCTGGACGAGTACCATGGGTCTGCACTGTCACATAGGTAGTACTCCATCCGCCATGGGTCTGCACCCAAACAAAGTAGTGCTCTGCCCACTGGGCTAGTCGACTCACTCCAAGTCGAGTCGTTCAAGCAGTCGTCAGGTCTCAGTCGACTACACAGTCTCCGTACTCCGCACGCTCTTCTCCGAGTGTTTGTCACGACGCGTCCTTGGGGCTCGTGCCGTGACTACCCCAAGCTCGGCTTCCATAGGCCAGGGGCTGTTGACTAGCACCAAAGGCATAAACCCCGATAACTTGGAAGGAATTGCCTTATAAAAGTAAACAAAACACCATAGAGTACAAGCAGAAGTAAAACACTAAGTACAAAGAGACGTGCTGAAAGGTAAATGGGCCAGAACACAAACCCAAATGAAAGTACAACTACAACATAACAATGTACAACAGAAAAAGACAACATCTGGAAGAACAGAAGCGGCTCTTGTGTCGTCCTCCTCGGATCCTACCTGAAGGGTAGGTACAGATGGTGCAGCTCCTGGATCGTCCACCACGAATCCTACCTGAAGGGTAGGTACAGATAGCATTCACAATGCTCCTGCCCGTCAACCTCCTCCAAGTGTCGTCTCGCCATGAATTCCACCTCCAGATATTGACTCGTCGTGTAGTTCACTTCTGGGTACTGACTCATCGTGTAGTCCACCTCCGGGTACCGTCTGATCCTAGAACATTCGGCCTCTGTCAGCACTGCCCGTCGTCTGCAACCAACACAACGAGGTGCAGGCATAGCCTGTGCATGGGTGAGTATAACGATACTCAGTAGAGACCCCGAGACCCTCATGGTCTAACTAAAACCAACATGGATAACCACAAAGAAAATCCCAACAGATATCCTCAACTTAGGTATATGCCCATGCATATACCTAAGTTATCAAGTAACCCATCTCAATCATGAGGAAAACACCAAGATCATTAAATCAATGGATAACCACTACCCAGGTATATGCCCATACATATACCTACGTTTTCAAGCGACCCATCTCAATCATGAGGTAAACACAAAGGTCAAAAGTCTCTCAGCTCAAACCAGGATTTTCATTATCAAAACTGTAACTGCTGAAGAGCCTCATCTCTGGAGTGTACAGTGGTCCTGTCACGACTCCGAGATACTGCTCAATAACCTAAGACTGCTGAGGTACTCCTCCTATCGAGTACCGCGGGTCAGCCACCCAAACACAGTAGTGCTTCCCGCCGGGGTATGTCACCCAAACACAGTAGTGCACACCCCCTAGTAGCCTGATGAGGTACTCTACAGACGAGTACCATGGGTCTGCACTGTCTCACAGGTAGTGCTCCGTCCGCCATGGGTCTGCACCCAAACAATGTAGTGCTCCGTCCACTGGGCTACTCGACTCACTCCAAGTCGAGTCGGTCAAGCAGTCGTCAGGTCTCAGTCGACTACACGGTCTCCGTACTCCGCACACTCGTCTTTGGGAGGGTCTGCTCCACGAGCTACAGGTCGATACTCCACGTATCTCAAAGTCCCACAAAGAAGTATCTCAAACGACCGCCTCATCATAGGGGTCTCAACGCAACACACGACGCGTCAATCGGATGCCCGGTCTGTGAGTTATTAGCTTTTTCGTCCCAGGGGCCCGGTTGGTTTCGTGGGCGAACCAACCTAGCCGTATCTCAACTATACCCTGAACTCTCATAGGGTATACTCATAGGGACCGTTTCTCAACGTGATCACCAACGTCGCTGACGGTTCGTCAAACGGACGTCTGGTCTGAAAGATAACAGCTTTTCTATTCCAAGGGCCCGGTTGGATTTCGGTTACAATCCAACCCGGCCACAATCAAACAGCACCCAAAAATCATGCGAAGAATGCCAAAAGTTACATTTCATCAAGAGGAATTCAACGAGATAGACGGTGCGTCAATCGAACACCCGGTCTGTGAGCTATTGGCTTTTTCGTTCCAGGGGCCCAGTTGGTTTCGTGAGAGAACCAACCCGACCGCACTTCGAGGGCATCCAAACCTCGAGCGGAGTAAGCCAAACGATCCGTATCACTTAGAGGAATCCTTCAAAGTCGATGTCACGTCAATCGGACGTCCGAAGCTCAAGATATAAGCGTTTCCGCTCCGAGGGCCCGGTTGGTTTTGTATCCCAACCAACCCGGACGAACCCAAAGTATTCTGAAACCTTGAGTGCGATATACCGAAACGACCGTCTCATTCCAAGTATCGCTACGCAACTGACGGTGCATTGATCGGAGGTCCGCATCCCATGATATTGGAAAAAGAAAAAAGAGGGTCCAAAAACGGGGGGTCTGGGCTCGGACCGACCCGGCCCGACCCCCCTGGGTCGGCCCGAACAGGGTCAAACCGACCCGGGTCCGACCTTGATGGGCCCGACCTGGCCTGGCCGCCTCGGCCGGCGCGGCCGGGCAGAAGCCGTGGGCGGGGAGCGCGGTTCCCCCCCCCCCCCTCGCCGCTAATTGAAGCGTGCGGTGAACTGCCGCTGCCGCCAGTCGCCGGCGCTGCCGCGCCGACGGGGCGCGCCGCCGCCACCTTCCGCGGACCACCGGACGCGCTCCGGTGGTCCGTTTCTCCTGTTGTCTTCTCCAACGGTCCTCCCAGGACCCAACCTTCACTGCGAAGGGATTCAAACGCCATAGCGGGCGGCTTCGCCGTCATCCATTGATCTGCACATCGATTAACAAGCTGCGGAGGGTTGTCGGGCCGTGTTTGTTCGGCCCGCATCATCCGCGTTAGGTGTTATCAATTGGAAAATAATAACACATGATTTTAATCATTGACGAGGGTATAATTTGTCCAAAATAAATTATACGAACACCTTGCAATCATATACCCACACACGAGAGTTTACAATTTGAATGCGCGGGGTGACGATGTCTCGCATTCTTGCCGCTCGATCCCACGCGGCGGGACGATGTCGCGCATCCTTGCTTCTCGATCCCGCACGGTGCGGCCGCACCACGTCAATTTCATTCGATCTGCAACAACAAGAAAACAGTAAGGTAGGGGGACGACCGTGTTTGTGTTGTCCGGCCTCCTCCCGTTAACTGATATCATGCGGTCCAAATATCGTGGATAAAAGACGGAAGAGAAACAAGTAAGGAGAATCATGTAAACCCCCTACCTCGAGCGTGGATTGAACGCGGTTTTCGTTGTGGAGAAATTTGTCGCAGATAAACCGTCACGGAAAGAGGATTTGAAGACGATGTCGGGGTGCGTCTGAGGAGGAAGCGATGTCTCCTCAAGTGTTGCGGTGAAGAGGAAGGAAGGCACATCGTCATTCTTCGTGGAAGGATGGTGTTCTTCGTCAAAGATGAAGAAAATGATCTCTAAGCTCCTTGCCTTCATTTTCCCCCAAGTCCTCTCCAGCATCAAAGGAACTAACCCAAAATAAATTAATCCACACATAATTTATTTACTCAACATGGCTTTTGAAATTCAAGTGTTTGAATTTCAAAAACTCACATTAAACTCACTACATTAATGTCATAAGTTATTAACTTAAGTTAGCAATATTAATGGTGAGTTGAGGGGGTTAGAGGATATTAAGAGGTGGTGTTCGTGTGGACCCACCACCCTCCTAACCTCCCAAGGGAGTTTGGGTAGTTACCCAACTTCCATCCAAAGGATTTAAACAGTTAGAGTAAAATAAAAATTGCTGTTAAATTTTTATTTTTAACTTCCACAATTTTTATCAACTTCGCTCGAGTAAACACAACTCCGGAATAGGCGTTCAAAAGCAAATACCCACGCTGCGGTTCCATCAGTGCCCTCGGAATTTGATTCCGAGCACTGGTTCAAAAGTTAGAAAAACCTGCTCGTTCCTTCACTGAAAGTACCTGAGACAATCTTCGGAAAATGATTCCGGGCACAACGGGCCTCAGAATCAGGCATCGTCAAAAACTGCGTTCTTGTAAAATTCCAAAGAAAATTAAGAAAAAAAATTTCCTTGAAATTTCCGGGTCTTTACATTACTCCCACCTCAGGGCTTTACGTCCCCTTAAAGCTTCAACACAAACTAGGGTCACAAAAGCGGTATTAAGCATGCATCAGAGCCTTTCGCTCCCATGTTCTTACCTGGAGATTCTGAGCTGCCTACGAAAACGGACAAGAGGAATCAACCATCCTCGTAGGACCTGCTCACGTTGAACCTCAATCTCCAATGGAACCTCCACAAAAGTCACCCCATCATCAAAGACCGGCTCCCCATGGTCAAAGATTTGTGTCGGGACGTGCACGTATCTCCTCAGCTGAGATACGTGGAAGACGTCGCGCACCCAGTGCAACTGAGGTGGATGGGTGAAGCGGTAAACCACCTCGCCTACCCTACTGGGGACCTAGAAAGGTCCATTGAACCTCGGAGATATCTCGCCCCTCGGCTACAACTCCGTAAACCTCATCGAGGTGAGACCCGTATAAGGACGTGATCATCATTCTCGAACTCAGTGGTCTCCAACTCCTGTTTAGAACAGAAACTTAAAACGACTGCTACCATGTGGGTATGGTTGACCAACTCAGGAATGATTGGATGCACCCTCCTATGCAAGAGTTACCCTGCGCTGCCTGGGGTTTCCTTTTCACCGACCAAGGAAAACCAATCCCGACGTTGTAGTTAAACCACAACCTTTTTGCCTAATAACATCAATTTCTATATGAACTGTGATTTCCCATTCCATACTCAAATCAACGTCGTAAGGCCTCGACGCTGCCACCAAGAGATTCCAATTGAAACTCTCGCCTCGAGGGTCTGACCACACCGTCGGCGAAGTGTGATTATCGAGTCTCCTCCCAAGGTATCTCCAGACGTGAGGGTCAAGTCCACGGCTTTCGGAAACTCTAGGTCTGGAATGAGATTTGTGAAAGCAAGGAATGATTCATATTGACGTCCGTTACAACAGCAGCTAGTAGTGGACACAGACTGTCCCTTGAATCATTTTTAGAGCCATTGGGTCACACTCCTTGACCGCATGAAACTGCACTCTTCCTCCGCCCTCCAGCTCCCTGAGCCTGGTGGGGATAACAAAGGTGGGTGGTTGTAGCATGTTAAGATGTACACCACCTCATGTTGCTCTCCTAGATTTTCCTCCATGTCTGCTGTTTCACAGACTCATCTCTCCTTTAAGCTTCCTCTTATGGAAACATTTAACATGCCCGAGTCTCCAAGACTGGTGCCAGTTTCCTGTTTCTTACTACACTGTGCAGTCTTCATCCGCTCCTGGATGATCTGCACATTCTTTTCCTACGATCTGAAAGAGCTGCGAAAATTTCTCCTTTGCTGAATAGAGAAACTCGGTCTCATCACTTGGATGAACCACACCCATTGCCTAATACAGTCAATCCTGACATGAATGATGTATACATTCCATGGATGGCGTCGTAAGGCCTCGAGATAACTACCAAGAGATCCAACTGTCACTCTTGCCTCCAAGGGTCGAGTCACACTGTCGGTATCAGTGTGAGGTCACTGGGTCTCCTACAGTAGAAATATAGAAAGTGAGGGTCAAGTCAACAGTTTCAACCGGGACCACTCAGTATCGACCAAACAAAAGGACATGAATGAAAACATCACAAAGATAAGTGTATTTTTATTATTGCAGCTCATAGTACAAATACATGAATACAACAACAACATGGAACTAGAAGTACAAGGGGTGTATCCACTAGTTCCTCTCATGTCCACCTGCTCCCGGAGCTCTACTGCCTTGTCCACTGCTCGGCTGTTGCTCAAACACTCATCACTGCTTCTACCTCGGTGGATCCTCCAACGCATGCGGATCAACATTATGAGGAGTCGGACATCCACGTTCCAGGTGACCCTTCCCGCCGCATGAGTAACACTGTCTGTTTCTGGAACACCTGGCTCTGACCCCACCCCGGGTGCCCCGCACCACAAGTCCTAAAACCCGAGATCGTCCAACTGCTGGTCTGGTCCTCCTGGACCTCTGCATCATCTGTCTACTGCCCACAGATGACTCGGATACTGATTGAAAAACACGCTGCAAAGGCAGAAGCTCCTATACACACTCGGGGTGTAGTGCTACTGGAACAAACTCCACCCTGAAGAAGGTCTCTAAGTCTTCCCATGCGAAGGTCATCCCGTCGCAAAACTAAAACAAGTGGCTCCACCACCTGCCTGGTGCTGCTTGAAGGAGGCTGGCAGCAAAGATCACCATGAAGTCTGCAGGCATCCCTACTAACCTGAGGACTCTCACCACAGCCTCCAGCCAAACCTCAGCCGCCTGCGGGTCCGTCTCTCCCTGGAACCTGGGTAGCCTATGGTGCTGGAACTCGTGCCGCGCACTGAAGTGGCGTGCATCGCCTACTGCTGGGGCTGGTGGCATCGGTGGTCCAACATATTGTAGTACCGCTGGTGCCTCCGCTGGTGCCTCAACTGCAAGAGGGCCCTGTACCGAAGCCTCATCGCTCGACAGGCTGTCAGTATGCACATCCCTCTGGGCTCTAGCTGCTCGTCCGAGAAAAGGCATCCTGAATGAAACAATGTGACACGGTCAAACAATTATACCTGGTGAGATGACCTAGTTTGAGCTGATATTTAAATAAAACATCTGGAAAACACAAATGCAATCAGTGTTTTCATGCACAATGTCATAATTCAGTTGTCAGGGTCCTGGTGTAGGGATACGTCGGCCACCCACACCAAAACTGGACTCCCTGAACTGAAAACCACATTCGGTACTCTTAACACTATTTCTTCACAGAAAGAAAACATCAGAGTTATAAGTTCTACGGTAGAAACGACTCCTCTAATACCAATTTGTCACGACCCATCCTTGGGGCCCGTGTCATGACTACCCCAAGGCCGCCTTCCATTGTCCAGGGGCTGGCGACTAGCACCAAAGGTGAAACTCCCAATAACTGGGAAGGCATTGCCTTTATAAATGTAAACAAAACACCACAGAGGACAAGCGAAAGTAAAACACTAAGTACAAAGAGAAGTGATGAAAGGTAAATGGCCCAGAATACAATCCCAAATGAAAGTACAACTACAAATGAACAAAGTACAACATAAAAAGACAACAGCTGGAAGAACGGAAGCGGCTCCTAGGTCATCCTCCTTGGATCCTACCTGAAGGGTAGGTATAGATGGCGCAGCTCCTGGATCGTCCACCACGGATCCTACATGAAGGGTCGGTACAGATAGCCTCCACAATGCTCTCGCCCGTCAACCTCCTCCGAGTGTCGTCTCACTGTGAAGTCCACCTCCGGATACCAACTCGTCGTGTATCCCACCTTAAGGTACTGACTCGTCATGTAGTCCACCTCCGGGTACCGTCCAGTCCTCGAACACTCGACCTCCGTCAGCACTGCCCGTCGTCTGCAACCAACACAACGAGGTGCGGGCATAGCCCGTGTAGGGGTGAGTATAAAGATACTCAGTATGGACCCTGAGACCCTCAAGGTCTCACTAAAACCAACATGGATAACCACAAAGAAGATCTCAACAGACAACCTCTACTTAGGTATATGCCCATGCATATACCTATGTTATCAAGTAACCCATCTCAATCATGAGGAAAACACCAAGATCATGAAATCAACAGATAACCACTACCCAGGTATATGCCCATACATATACCTAAGTTTTCAAGTGACCCATCTCAATCATGAGGTAAACACAAAGGTCAAAAGTCTTAGCTCAAACTAGGATTTTCATTATCAAAACCGTATTTGCTGAAGAGCTCCGTCTCTGAAGTGTACAGTGGTCCTGTCACGACTCCGAGGTACTGCTCACTAACCTAAGACTGCTGAGGTACTCCTCCTGTCGAGTACCACGGGTCAGCCACCCAAACACAATAGTGCTTCCCACCTGGGTATGTCACCCAAACACAATAGTGCACACCCCCTAGTAGCCTGCTGAGGTACTCTTTCGATGAGTACCGCGGGTCTACACTGTCACACAGGTAGTGCTCCGTCCTCCATGGGTCTGCACCCAAACAAAGTAGTGCTCCGTCCACTGGGCTAGTCGAGTCGGTCAAGCAGTCGTCAGGTCTCAATCGGCTACACGGTCTACGTACTCTGCACGCTCGTCTCCGGGAGTTTGTCACGACCTGTCTTTGGGGCCCGTGCCGTGACTACCCCAAGCCCGCCTTCCATAGGCCAGGGGCTGGCGACTAGCACCAAAGGCGTAAATTCCGATAACATGGAAGGCATTACCTTATAAAAGTAAACAAAACACCATAGAGTACAAGTGGAAGTAAAACACTAAGTACAAAGAGAAGTGTTGAAAGGTAAACGGGACAGAATACAAACCCAAATGAAAGTACAACAACAACTGAACAATGTACAACAGAAAAAGACATCATCTGTAAGAACGGAATCGGCTCCGGGGTCGTCCTCCTTGGATCCTACCTGAAGGGTAGGTACAGATGGTGCAGCTCCTGGATCTTCCACAATGGATTCTACCTGAAGGGTAGGTACAGATAGCCTCCAAAACGCTCTCGCCTGTCAACCTCCTCCAAGTGTCATCTCTCCATGAAGTCCACCTCCAGATATTGACTCGTCGTGTAGTCCACCTCCAGGTACTGACTCGTCGTGTAGTCCACCTCCGGGAATCGTCCCTTCCTCGAACACTCGACCTTCGCCAGCACTGCCCGTCATCTGCAACCAACACAACGAGGTGCGGGCATAGCCCGTGCAGGGGTGAGTATAAAAATACTCAGTAGGGACCCCGAGACCCTCAAGGTATCACTAAAACCAACATGGATAACCACAAAGAAGATCTCAACAAATATCCTCTACTTAGGTATATGCCCATGCATATACCTAAGTTATCAAGTAACCCATCTCAATCATGAGGAAAACACCAAGATCATGAAATCAATGGATAAACACTACCCAGGTATATGCCCATACATATACCTAAGTTATCAAGTGACCCATCTCAATCATGAGGTAAACACAAAGGTCAAAAGTCTCATCTCAAACCAGGATTTTCATTATCGAAACCGTAACTGCTGAAGAGCCCCGTCTCTGGAGTGTACAATGGTCCTATCACGACTCTGAGATACTTCTCACTAACCTAAGACTGCTGAGGTACTCCTCCTGTCGAGTACCTCGGGTCATCCACCAAAACACAGTAGTGCTTCCCGCCGGGGTATGTCACCCAAACACAGTAGTGCACACCCGCTAGTATCCTACTGAGGTACTCTCCGGATGAGTACCGCAGGTCTGCACTGTCACACAGGTAGTGCTCCGTCCGCCATGGGTCTGCACCCAAACAAAGTAGTTCTCCGTCCACTAGGCTAGTCGACTCACTCCACATCTAGTCGGTCAAGCAGTCCTCAGGTCCCAGTCGGCTACACGGTCTCTGTACTCCACATGCTCATCTCTGGGAGGGTCCGCTCCCCGAGCTACAGGTCGATACTCCAAGTATCTCAAATTTCCATGAAGAAGTATCTCAAAGGACCGCCTCGTCATACTTGTCTCAATGCAACAGACGACGCGTCAATCGGACGTCCGAAGCTCATGATATAAGTGTTTCTGCTCCGAGGACCCGGTTGGTTTCGTATCCGAACCAACCCGGCCGAACCCAAAGTATTCAGAAACCTTGAGTGCGATATACCAAAACATCCGTCCCATTCCGAGGATCGCTACACAACTGACGGTGTGTCGATCGGAGGTCTGTAGCCCATGATATGGGCAAAAGACCAAAGAGGGTCCGAAAACGTGGGGTCTGGGCCCGGACCGACCCCCGAACCGGGTCGACCCGACCCTGGTCCGACACGGATGGGCCCGGCCCGGCCCAGCCCACGCGGCCCAGCCCAACCGGCGGGGTCCAGCCCAACCGGCCAGCCGTGGTTCGGCCAGCGCGGCCGAGCGGAAGCCGCGGGCGGGGTGAGCGTTTCCCCCCCTCACAGCTAATTGAAGCAGGCGGCGAACCGCCGCTGCCGTCGGTCGCCGACGCCGCCGCGCCAGCGTGGCGAGCCGCCACCACCTTTCGTGGACCACCGGACGCGATTCAGTGGTCCGTTTCTCCTTCCGTCTTTGCCAATGGTCCTCCCGGGACCCGACCTTCATTGTGAAGGGATTCAAACGCCATAGCGGTCTGCTTCGTCATCGTCCGTTGATCCACACAACGATTAACAAGCTGCGGAGGGTTGTCAGGCCATGTTTGTTCGGCCCGCCTCCTCCGCGTTAGGTGTTATCAATTGGAAAATAAAAACACATGATTTTAGTCATTGACGAGGGTATAATTTATCAAAAATAAATTATACGAACACCTTGCAATCAAATACCCATGCACGAGAGTTTAAAATTTGAATGCGCGGCATGACGATGTCCTGCATTCTTGCCGCTCGATCCCGCGTGGCGTGACGATGTCGCACATCCTTGCCGCTTGATCCTGCACGGTGCGAAGGCACCGCGTTAATTTTATTCAATCCTCAACAACAAGGAAAACAATAAGGGAGGGGGACGGCCGTGTTTTTGCGGTCCTGCCTCCTCTCGTTAACTAATATCATGCGGTCCAAATATCACGGATAAAATATGGAAGAGAAACACGTAAGGAAAATCACGTAAACCCCCTACCTCGAGCGCAGCTTGAACAAGGTTTTCATCATGGAGAAATTTGTCGCAGAGAAACCGTCGCGGAAAGAGGATTTAAAGACGACGTCGGGGTGCGTCTGAGGAGGAAGCGGCGTCTCCTCACGTGTTGCGGTGAAGAGGAAGGAAGGCACGTCGTCGTTCTTCGTGGAAGGATTGTGTTCTTCGTCGAATATGAAGAAGATGATCTCTAAGCTCCTTGCCTTCATTTTCCCCCAAGTCCTCTCCAGCAACAAAGGAACTAACCCAAAATAAATTAAGCCACACTTAATTTATTTACTCAACATGGCTTTGGAAATTCAATTGTTTGAATTTCAAAAACTCACATTAAACTCACTATATTAATGTCATAAGTTATTAACATAAGTTAACAATATTAATGGTGAGTTGAGGGGGTTAGAGGATATGAAGGGGTGGGGTTCGTGTGGGCCCCACCAGCCTCCTAACCTCCCAAGGGAGGTTGAGTAGTTACCCAACTTCCATCAAATGGATTTAAACACTTAGAGTAAAATAAAAATTGTTGTTAAATTTTTATTTTTAACTTCCACAATTTTTATCAAATTCTCTCGAGTAAACGCAACTCCAGAATAGGCGTTCATAAGCAAATACTGGCGTTGCAGTTCCATCGGTGCCCTCATAATTTGATTTCGAACACTGGTTCAAATGTTAGAAAAACCCGCTCGTTCATTTACTGAACATACCCGAGCCAAACTTCGGAAAATGATTCTGAGCACACCGGGCATTGGAATCAGGCGTCGTCAGAAACTGCGTTCTGGTAAAATTCCAATGAAAATAAAGAAAAAAATTTCCTTGAAATTTCCGGGTCTTCACATTACTCCCACCTTAGGGCTTTACGTCCCCGTAAAGCTTCAACACAAATTAGGGTCACAAAAGCGGTATTGATCACACATCTGAGCCTTCCGCTCCAATGTGCTTACCTGGAGATTCCGAGCTGCCTATGAAAACGGACAAGAGGAAACAACCATCCTCGTAGGAACCGCTCCCGTCGAACCTCAATCTCCACTGGAACCTCCACAAAAGTCACCCCATCCTCAAAGAACAGCTCCCCATGGTCAAAGATTTGTGTCGGGACATGCACGTATCTCCTCAACTGAGATACGTGGAAGACGTCGTGCACCCGGTGCAACTGAGGTGGATGGGTGAAGCGGGAAACCACCTCGTCTACCCTGCTGGGGACCTAGAAAGGTCCATTGAACCTCGGAGATATCTCGCCGCCTCGGCTACATCTCCGTAAACATCATCGAGGTGAGACCCGTATAAGGACGTGATCATCATTCTCGAACTCATAGGTCTCCAACTCCTGTTTAGAACAGAAACTTAAAACGACTGCTACCACGAGGGTAAGGTTGACCGACTCAAGAATGATCGGTTGTACCCTCCTATGCAAGAGTTACCATGCGCTGCATGGGGTTTCCTTTTCGCCGACCAAGGGAAACTCATCCCGACGTCGTAGTTAATCCACAACTTTTTTTCCTAATACTCTCAATTTTTGTATGAACTATGATTCCCAGTCCATACTCAAATCAACGTCGTAAGGCCTCGACGCTACCACCAAGATATTTCAACCGAAACTCTCGCCTCGAGGGTCTGACCACACCGTCGGCGTAAGTGTGATTATCAAGTCTCCTCCCAAGGTATCTCCAGACGTGAGGGTCAAGTCCACGGCTTCTGGAATCTCTAGGTCTGGAACGAGATTTGTGAAAGCAAGGAATGATTCATATCAACGTCCGTTACTACAGCAGCTAGTAGTAGACACAGACTATCCCTTGAATCATTTTTAGAGCCATTAAGTCAAACTCCTTGACCGCATGCAGCCTTACTCTTCCTCCAAACTCCATCTCACTGAGCCTGGAAGGGATAACTAAGGCGGGTGGATGTAGCATGTTATGATGTACACCACCTGATGCTGCTCTCCTAGCTCTGCCTCCACGTCTGCTGCTTTGCAGACTCATCTCTCCTTTATGATTCCTCTTATGGAAACATTTAACATGCCCGAGTCTCCAAGACTGGTGCCAGTTTCCTATTTATTACTGCACTGTACAGTCTTCATCCGCTCCTGGATGATCTGCACCTTCTTTGCCTACGATCTGAAAGAGATACTAAAATTTCTCCATTGCTGAAAAGAGAAACTCGGTCTCATCCCTTGGATGAACCACAACCATTTCCTAATACAGTCAATCCTGGCATGAATGATGTATTCATGCCATGGATGACGTCATAAGGCCTCGAAATAACTACCAAGAGATCCAACTGTCACTCTCGCCTCTAAGGGTCGAGTCGCACTGTCGGCATCAGGGTGAGGTCACTGGGTCTCCTATAGTAGAAATCTTGAAAGTGAGGGTCAAGTCAACAGTTTCAACCGGGACCACTCAGTATCAACCAAACAAAAGGACAGGAATGAAAACATCACAAAGATAAGTGTCTTTTTTTTTATTTCAGCTCATAGTACAAAGACACGAATACAACAGCAACATGGAACTATTAGTACAAGGGACATATCCACTAGTTTCTCTCCTGTCCACCTGCTCCCGGAGCTCTACTGCCTTGTCCACTACTCGGCTGTTGCTCAAGCACTCATCGCTGCTTCTGCCTTGGTGGCTCCTCCAACGCCTGCGGATCAACTGTACGAGGAGCCGAACAGTCACGTGCCAGGTGACCCTTCCCGCCGCATGAGTAACATTGTCTGTTTCTGGCACGCCTGGCTCTGACCCCACCCCAGGTGCCCCGCACCACCGGTCCTAAAACCTGTGATCGTCCAACTGATGTTCTGGTCTATCTTGGACCTCTGCATCATCTATCTACTGCCCATAGATGACTTGGCTACTGATCTAAAAACACGCGGCAATAGTAGAAGCTCTTGTACACGCTCGGGGTGTAGAGCTACTGACACAAACTCCACCCTGAAGAAGGTCTCGAAGTCTTCCCATGCGAAGGTCATCCCGTCGCAAAACTGAAACAAGTGGCTCCACCACCTGCCTGCTGCTGCCTGAAGGAGGCTGGCAGTAAAGATCACCATGAAGTCTGCAAGCATCCCTACTAACCTGAAGACTCTCACCATAGCCTCCAGCCAGCCCTCAGCGGCCTGCGGGTCCGAAGATTAGCTCGGGTACGTGTACTGAACCAACGAGCGGGTTTTTCTAACTTTTGATCCATTGCTCGGAATTGAAATCTGAGGGTACCGATGAACTCGCAACGCTGGTAATTTCTTAAGGGGACTTTTACTGCAGTTGCGTTTTCTCGAGAGGAGAAGTTAAAATTTTTGGGTTATATATGTAGTGAATAAAATTGTGGAACAATTTTATTTTTTAATCAAATTGGCTATATCCTACACGGGGGAGTTGGGGTGGGGCACCTAACTACCCATGTGAGGATAATAGTGAGGTGGGGCCCACACGAGCCCCAACCTTACAACTTCCCATAACTCTCATAACCTTCCCCCCCCCCCTCATTAATTTTTAACTCTCAAAGAAACCCCTCTTTAACTCTCCCAAAATTTAAGAGGACATTCTCTCTCCCTCTCTTAACTCCTGCCAACATACACAAATTAATTAATTGAACCTACTCAATTAATTAATTATGTGTTTTGAGTTTTGAAATTTTAAATGGCTTGTGTTAATAAAATAACGAGGGTAGCTTGTTATTTTATTTTGGGAGGTCTTTCGTTGTGCTAAGGATGATTGGGAGAGATTTATTGTGAAGAAGAAGAAGACTTCCTTCTCAACGAAGAATGACATCTTCTTCGCCGAAGAACGCCGGTTCCGCGAAGAACGATCGACGTGCCATCTTTTCTCTTTCTCCGCGACTAGTGAGGAGACGCCGCATCAGATGCACTCCGACGTCGCCTACGATTTCTTTCCTCGCGACGCCGTTTTCCGCGACGCCCAACGAGCGAAATCAATTATCAATGTAGGGGAATTTATTTTGGTGTTCTCTTATCTTTTGAGAAAAGAACGACGAGCGCGGACCAACCAATTCCAAGTTGATTCGCAGATCGTTCGTTCATGCGGATTGATGTTGCGGGTTATTATTTAATTTGTTCGTGATTATTACCTTGACGATCTTCATGAAATATGACCATTTTCTATCAATTAACGAGAGGGGGCGGACCGAACAAACATGGCTGACCCTCCTCCTTATCCTTGTGGGTTTCTTTTGTGGATTGAAACGGGGATGGCGCGGTGCCATCGCACCGTGCGGAAACGTGCGGCAAGGAATGTGTGGCGCCGTCGCGCCGCGTCATGAAAACGAACAAGGACGTGACGCCGTCGCAACGCATCAGAGAAACCCCAAGACATCCACGGACGGTGTCGGGCCACAACGAAGGGGCGCGGCGCCATCGCGTCGCGCCGGAGAACCATGAAGACATCGCGTTTTGTTAATTGACATGCGGATTGACGGGAGATGAAAAACGAAGCCGCACAGGCGTTATGGGATCTTTGCAGCGAAGGTCGGATCCCGGGGTGACCACTGGCGAAGACCACAGGCGAATCGGACCACCGGAGCACGTCCGGTGGTCCGCGGAAGCCCCTACCGGCGCGCCACGCTGGTGCGGCGGCACCGGCTGTCGGGGGCGGCGGCGCCCGCAGCGCCGACGGAAGAATCCGCCGCAACTGAAGCCGCAGCGGCGAAGCGCGGTCCCGCGACCATGCAGGACCAGAGGGGAGAGGCGGGACACGGTCGGCTGCCGCGTTGGCTGGCACGGGCGGCCCCAACCGCGGGGCGACGACTCTTCACGCAGGGGCAGCGCCCCCCGCACAGTTTGGTCGTTCGCCCGAACCCCCGGCCGAGCCAGGCCGACTTGGGCAGACCGGGCTGGGCCGCGCCCCGCCGGGCCGGACCGCGTCGGCCGGGCCAGACCCGCACCCGGTTCGGGTCGACCCGATTCAGGCCAATACAGGGAGTCTCAGGTCGGGCCCGATACCCCCGTTTTCGGACCCCTCACGGTCTTTCACCCATATCTTGAGTTGTAGACATCCGATCGACGTACCGTCAGTGGCGATGCGATCCTTGAATCGAGACGGTCTTTTTGGTATATCGCACGCAATGTTTTGGATCAATTTGGGTTCGGCCTGGTTGGTTCGGATATGAAACCAACCGGGCCCTTGGAGTGGAAACACTTATATCTTGAGCTCTAGACGTCTGATTGACGTGCCGTCAACATTGATGGATTTTTCTAAGTGAGACAGATCTTTTGGCTTACTACGCTTGAGGTTTGGATGTCGTCGGAGTGTGGTCAGGTTGGTTCGCTCACGAAACCAACCGAGCCCTTGGAATGAAAAGGCTAATAACCCACAGACCGGGCGTCCGATTGACGCACCGTCTGTCTCGTTGAATTCTTCTTGATGAGATGGAACTTTTGGCATACTCACCACTTTTTTGCTGCTATTGGATAGTGTCCGGGTTGGAATGTACCCAAAATCCAACCGGGCCCTTGGAACGGAAAAGCTGTTATCTTTCAGACTGGACGTCTGTTTGACGAACCGTCAGCGGCATTGGTGATCACATGGAGAAACAGTCCCTTTGAGTATAACCTATGAGAGTTCGGGGTACATTTGAGATATGGCCGGATTGGTTCGCACACGAAACCAACCGGGCCCCTAGTACGAAAAGGCTAATAACTCACAGACCGGGCGTCCGATTGACGCACCGTCTGTTGCATTGAGACCCCTATGACAAGGCGGTCCTTTGAGATACTTTTTCATGGGACTTTGAGATACTTGGAGTATCGACCTGTATCTCATGGAGTGGACCCTCCCAGAGAAGAGCGTGAGGAGTAAGTAGACCGTGTAGCCGACTGAGACCTGACGACTGCTTAATCGACTCGACTTTGAGTGAGTCGACTAGCCCAGTGGACGGAGCACTACTTTTTTTGGGTGCAGACCCATGGCAGACGGAGCACTACCTGTGTGACAGTGAAGACCCGCGGTAATCGTCCGGAGAGTACCTCAGCACTGGGTTTCTACATAATAGAATATAGATAAAATATGGATATGGAAGAGAAATATAACCATCACGTTCTGATGGAGAGTGGTAGAGAATATGGCCATGAAAAACCCAACAATCACATAGTCATAAATTTGTGATGATCTAAGGTGCCATCTGATTAATCAGATATGAGGGTACTAGGACCAAATTTTTGGTTTTCAATATCATTTCCCAAAAATTGATGAATTTTTGCATATGGATAAATACTTACTTAATTTCAGTGTAATATCATCATTTTTTATTCCTTGAACAATTTCCACTTCATCTCTTATTTAAAGAAACGAAGTTGAATTTTTCATTCCGGGTGTATTAGAAGATCATGAGATAGAATGATAGGTCCTTCCATCTGTCTCTATCACAAAAAAGGTTAGCATAAGATATTAAATATACATAAGTCCATCTATGGTGTGGTTAATCATTTATAGTTCCAAAAATAGACGTATAGTTCAACTATCACACCGGTTGATAAAATAAACCTAGTTTCTACTAACCAGTGACTTCTTGTAAGCAAATGGTAGGCGATAAAGGCATGTCGCACTTCAGTTGTGGGATTGATTCCCACATCCATGTCCGACGCGATGGGTTGTCACCCGTCCTGTAGGTTGTCCTTTTTCAAAAACTATACTATTATAACATTCCATAAATAATATCAAAAAACAAGTTCTATACATAAACAATACCATCAGATGTCTAACATAATCCATTACTACGTATAAGATTATCCAAAATACCTCTGTCTAAACTCACAGTATAATAAAAATGATTACTAGAGAGGTCATATAACAGGCATGTCGATACCATCATTTATCCCCCCCATATATCATAACATATATCTTTTTGGTCACATTCAAATCATCTGAATACCTTAATCATGTATTCATGGAATGTGAATTACCATGGAACCTTAGTGAAAACACAAATACAATCAAAAGCTAACACTTTCCAAATACCAAAATTCCAAAAATTCTATATACTCAAACCATGATATCACTTTCTCCTTATATCAGTCATGAGCTCATTAATAATATCCAACAAATTATTTTTTCATTATCCCTTCATTATGCACATATCATCTGCTTTATAAATATATTTCAATCACTTTTCATGGTAACTATTACCATATAATTATTGAAAACTACAATAAACCAATACATAGTTATTCCAAAATTCCATGATACTAAAAATGTGATTCCACTATACTATTTTGGAATCCCATTACATAAACACTTAATCATTTCACCACTTCGTTGTCATGTTCAAAATCACTAAAAGTGATCGCACATGACTTTCCTTTTTTTCTTTTCCTTAAGGTGTTGTTGATGTCGATCATCATTAACCCTTGTATTAAGTCATTGGTTAGCATAATGTCCCATTTCCTTGCACTTGTAGCATTGAAGTGTTGGTGGTGCATTCTCTACAGTCATTTCTCTATTCTCATAATTAGCTACCTTTTTCCCATTACATGAACATTCAACTACTCGATGACCTTTTTTTCAACACTTAAAACATTTTCTAGTCCCTTTAAGACAATCTCCACCATGATTTTTTCCACACTTTGAGAATAAAGAAACATGCGCCATATTTTCACCATTGCTTTGAGATTTTCCCTTGAACTCCATCTTTCATTTCTTGTCAAATCCCTGAGATGGATATGTAACACCAACACTCAGTCCTACCTTGATAGCACATCTCACAATTTCTTCATAGCTAATGAAGTCTCTTATATCTAATGACCTTCGAATACTTGGTTTTTAGCCACTAAAGAATCGATCAACATTACTTTTAGTTTGAATGATAAATCCAGATTCATACCTTGCATGCCTTGTAAAAGTTTCCTCGTATATAACAACAAATTCATCATCCTTTTTCTTAAGCTCATAGAACTCATTTTCCATCATTTTTTGAAGAATATGAGGGAACTAATTATTGAAAAACATGTTCTTGAACTTATCCAATTCCATGGATACAATTTCATCTTGGGGCCTTTTATTCCTAATTAGATTCCACCACTAGTCTGCCTCAACTTCTAAATGGTAAACAACCAAAATGTCTTTTTCATGTTCTATGAAGTGAAGTATGGAAAATATCTTTTCATTGCTACTGATCCATTATTCAGCAACAATTAGATCAGAAGACCCACTGAAAGAAGGTGGGCGTTGCCTCAGGATGGAATCAATAGAATATTGTTCCCTTCTCTTCCCATTTGGAAGTCCAGAATGATTCATAGGTTGTGTAAGTATATCAATAAAATTTTTCACTCCATTTCACATAACATTTGGTTGTTCTGGAAGGAAAATAATTGCATTTCCCATTGAAATGATCATTAACATGGTTCCCTTGGGTTCCAGCCATTATCTAATACCCAAAATGATTAGAGTGATAGGCAAAAATCATACTAAGAAAACAACATAATCAAGGGGAGTACTTTCATTCTCAAACATCTTAGGTTTAATCCTAGGTTTTTCATTATCGTTATAATAATTATAGGACTGTAAACTATACATATACTAAGCCTTAGGGACATCCCTATACATACCATAAAAATATCTCTAGAGATCTCACTAATGTTTTCGCATCCTAGTTTCCAAAGTTTAACCAAACCATTCCTCGGATACCAACTGTAGAGACCCAAGCATGACATATATGAACATTACATTAATTTTTTGGAATAATTAATACATGAAAAAAATAGACACCCAAGGACTATAATAGTTTAGTGTCTTTGGAAACATATAACATAATATTCTAATCATGGTGAAACATCTTCAACATCTACCATAAAGATCTTCTACTTTTATTTTCTTACCCAAAACCATTATTTATATCCTAGGGAAAGGAAAACATATAACGGGATAGCTAAAATGCTCAGTAAGGTTAATCATGGATAAAGTAAAACAAACCCTATACATTTGATCTTAAAAACATGAACATAGTGGTTAAAAATCAAAATCTTTAGCAATAACATAAAACATGGTAGCATGTAAGGAATAGATCCTAATGGAACATTAATCATGATAAAATATCATGAAAATAAAACATGTAATTATGGAAATACATTATGCACATGATATGATTTCCATAGTATAATTTCATTGAAAATAATAATGAAATCTTGTAAAGTAAGCTTATGGTAAATAAGGCATTATGAAACTATAGAAATCTATTTATTCCGTATCAGTAAAAAAACATTATCCTTATACTTTTTTCGGAAATGTCAAAAAGTACCTCGTATGGTAAACAAAAAAAATATTCCTTCCATACTACATAGTAAAAGTCAAAAAGGGGTAAACATGAATTTAAACATACATGAATGAATAGTAAACACTTTATGAAAACATTTTTATATAACATGGACATGGATGATAAATAAAACCCCAGTAAATACTTATGTATATGCAATCTCGCATAAAAATGTGATTTCAAAATTATCCCTTACCTTTTGTCCAATTTCTTCCACATGTGTCTGAGACTCCTATATAGTGGGCTGAAACATATTATTAACTTGTAACATAACCATAATAATATTTATGATATCATATATGATTAAATTACAACATTATATTACCCGTTCATTTGTCAATTCTATGTTAAAACATCGTTTTGGGTAAATTCGTTTCATTTATCGTACGTGTTTGGACTTGTTGTTATTTATATTATTATTACTTATATCATGATTTACTTACTTACAGAATGCAAAACATGAATTATATATCATATATATTCAGTTTATATATATATACAATAGATAGATAAATTAAATGAAATACACCGTTCATGGAGACGGTAGACCATACATACACATGAACTCTGTTTTCATTTCCTTATTGAATTGAATTGAAGTAAGTAGATAATATATATATATATATATATCCAGTATCATTATTATGTCATATATTTCAGGATTATTTATTATATATATACTTTATAATAATTCTTGAATGGTTAACATGGAGAATGAATCTCATCGCATCATGAAGATGATAATCCGTATATACGCACGACTGATAATATCACTCCCATAATTATTATATAGAATTTTAGTGGATTATATAATATCTCAGAATTAGTATCATGTTATAATAATTATATATAGTCATTATTCCTCCCATTATACCTATCCATGTGAGGTAGTGTGGGAAAACGGATTACACCACGGCGTGGAGACAGAAAGTCATACGTACACACGCACGGTGATTTTGTTTTTCGTAGGATGGATAGAAGATGAAATATAATTGTTTCATATTCATAATAAATTTTCAGTATACAATTGATACTGGAGTTATTAATTAACAATGAAAAAAATCATATAGATGAAGTAGAAGAAGAAATAAATTTGGAAGAATCAGTAAAGTATATTACCTCTTCTTCGACGTGCCTCTTCGAAACCTTCTCATAGGGAACTAAAATTGGACTTTTGAGAGGAAAAAAACCTTTATTATGTTTCGAGGGAATTGGATTAATGAAATGGTAAGGGTTTGGACGAAATTTAAGGCTCAAAATGGTTTTAGGAGGAGAGGTAGGAGGTTCCCTTTTAAAAGAGAGGAGAGGGGAACTTTTGGAAACCTCTAAAATATTAATTTATAATAAACAGAAACCCCACATAAAAACATTCCAAGTGAGTCAAATTCGGATATGAGATAATATAGGGTTGTATTTTCATCAAAAAATCAAATTTAGAAATGTTTTTATTTTATTTTAAACCATATCCTTTTGATTTATCCTTATTTAATCTATTTAATTTAATTTGTGGTAATAATTTTATAAATTTTAAATAATTATAAATAATTACTTATGTGATGTAAATTTAACATAATTCGATACATTATGATTTTTTTGAACATATAAATTTTAATTTGTAATTTTGAAATATTTTTTTGATTTTTAAACAATTTAATAATATGTTATTTTTATAAATAATCAATAGTGTCAATTTTGACACTATTCATTTATTTGAATTTAAATAAACTCCACACAGAAGATATGTTCGAAAAGAAATATTTTTTAGATTCCTAACATGAAATATATATCTATAAAATTAGTGGAGGACATTAACTAGTTCATATAATATTTATTTAAATATTTTTAAATTCATTTATTTGATATTTCAATCAATAAAATAATTTATACATTACTATTGTGTCACCAATAATGATAATTTTTAGTCCCTAAAATATAAAAATAAATTCACTTTATGTATATAACGTTATTATATTTCTGATTACTATTTATGTTTTAATTTTTATGATGTTTATCACTAAATTAAAATTATTACACTTATAAGATATAAGAGAGTTACATGTTGTCACTTTCTTTGGTTTTAATAATAATTACATCATCTTCCTGGTCAAAAGTCCATGAAATGAATCTATTCCGACCCTTAGGTGATATGGGTAGACTTTTTTTAATCCAATAGAATATTTTCATGTGTTAGTGTTATTTTATAATCTTATTTTTACCCTTAATTACCCGATTTACCATTAACTATAGTAAATAAAATTTACCATAATTACTATTCATAATATAAAAAATAATAATACAAGTAACCTATTAACATAATTTGGACCCACTGAATCCAAATATGAAATCCATTTATTCAAAATTCAATACGTAGATGTTTCATTAATTATTTTAAAATTAATCTGGTTGTTAAGAAATCAAGTTTTAAAAGTTAAAACATTGCCAAAGATTGAAATGTTTTACCTATGAATTCAATGTAAAATTAACTGTAATGACATAAATTATAATTAATGGTAAAAAAATATTCTATTTATACATTTAAACCATGAAATATTATAATTTAAACATATAAATTATCATGATGAAAAAGTTATTTTTAATTAAAATTTAGCATATTTTTAATATTCAACAAAATATGAAAGTTAACAGAAAAATATTAAAAAAGAATCCATTGTTAATTTTTATATCCTTATTGAAATAAATAAGTTTATTTCATAAAATTGAAATTATAAGAGTATTAAAAACTAGATTAAAAGTGGCTACGCCATCAAAAGGTGGCAAAACTGTATTTTTTGAGACATACTTATTTTACCTGAAATATTTATTTTGTTCTCATACCATGTTCTAGAATATGAGTAAGATTAATGATACTGTTATAAAAATCAAAATGTGGTTAATAATATTTATAATGGCTAGTTTATAATATATCTTTTTTTAGTGAAACTCGGTTTTGCATATAACACACTCTATTGAAGAAGGTCGCTTTTGCGTGAAACACAAGTCAAGAAGAGTGGTTGCATATATTACAAGATAATACGGTGTTTCATATAGAGAAAGCTAATCTCGGTGTAGTGTACAACACAGTACATCACTAAAATTAAAAATAATTTTTCTCATAAAATTTTGGGGCGTTACAGTAAGCGACAAAAAAAATTGTTTAAATAATATAAAAAATAGAGAAAAATCAATAACATAAATAAATAACCAATTCCAAAACTGGGTACAACCATATACAATAGTAAATAAGTCATTTTATGCTAAAGTGTCAACTGAAGAAAACCCCAAAATCAAAAAAAAAACAATAGAATCCAAAAAAATGGTACAGACTCAATGTACATAACCTCACCCATACATGTCCTATGTCTAACTGAAGTCTCTAGCATAGGGACCTTGCCCTTTTCCTGACTTTTGAGCATGAAATTTTCTTGGGTACCCATTGGAGGACCATTCAAGGTGTGAGTATAACTCAGTAGGCCACCACCAATGGTTTCTACAAAATATACAAGAAATTTTTATAGTTCCTGAAAGTGATTAATAATGGAAAATAAAGGTAACCAGTTCAATAAGACATTATAGACTATGTTTCTTATAAACTATACTACCATTGAATACTGGTTCACTTTGTAGGCATTTCATGGTTAAATCTACCTTTTTCACGAGTTCAATGGATTATTAATTTCCAATATTCTCATGCATATGGGACTAATAATAATTTCCTAGCACACTAGGCATCACATTATAACAACCTCATAATCCTCACCTAGAATCCTTAGTCTGTGTGGAATGAATCTATTAGGGGAATAGAACATTATACCCTTTCACAACCCGTTCATTTAGGGGTGGATCTAAAACCTTGGTCCAACTCAACCCATGGGCGTTGAGCCTCAAGCCTGTACACCACTCTACCAATCCATGTGCATAAAATTATTTATCATTCATCATAATCAACCATATCACAACGAGAATGTCCAACATCATTTACAACATCACAACAATTTCGATAAATGGGAAATTAACACTTTTCCTCAAACCTTTAACACATTCATCATTTATATAACTTAACCCTTTAGCCCCGTTTCCAATTTCTCAGGCCTATCATACTATGACTATTTTAATATAAAGATAATCCCCTGGAATTTTCATATTAATCCATTTAACACTTTTTCATGCCAACCAAACAACCTCTTATGCCATTACCCAACTAAATTTTATTAATAAAACTCTAATTTCACATCCTTCAATAATATTAACATATTTATCATAGGAAATATGTTCTCTCACCACAACCTTACACTTACTTAGCTGAAATCTATATTTGGGGAATACCAGAACACCCCATGGGGGCCCTAATATCATTTGTACATCCTCCATGCTTCCATTGGGGATCATGAGGTGTTCAATTAACCATTTAGACACCCACTATGTCTATGTAAATCAAAGGGACCCACAAATACAAAAATGGGAAATTAATAACATAACCATACATGCCAAAATCCACTTAAAACCCAAAGGATAAAACTTGTAGACCACCTATATTGAATCCTCTGTGCACACACTCCTAATCTTGGACATAGATCCTGATTCAACACACCATTGAAGCAACAACCTAAAACTCCCTAGAAATGAAAGGGTTTTAGAGCATTGGAAATATATGGAGAAAAGTTGTGAACCCAAACCCCAAAAGAGAAGAAATCAAGAGATTATAATTACCCATATCTTCAATCTGCAACTGAAGGCACTCCAAATAGCCTAGGATTAAAGAAGAATCTCCCTTGGGAGATCTTGGGAGATTTGGTTCGTTCCTAGGGTTTAATGAGGGGAGGAAAAGGTAAATCCCTTATGAAACATAAAAACCACATAATTGGATTTTTGGAATTTTTAAATGTTTTTGGGCCACACGGTTTACATGATAGGTTTTACACACTATGCACAAATCATGAAAATTCTATAATTTGAAAATCCGCTTTCTGCATGATTTACCTGGGACGTCCGCACAATTATTTCTACCTATGTGTAGACCATGCGACTTTTCTAGAAAACTCATTTTCACCTTTTTTTGTCCCAAACCCGTAAAACCCCCTTATACTTCTTAAGGATATGGGGAATCACATTATTGACCAAAAGGAATGACATAAACAGAAATGTAAGAAAATATACCTTAATGGAGATCTGGGATATTACAACCTCCACACCTTATAACTGCCCGTCCTTAAGAAACTATTAGTGAGCATCATTGAGTTCCCCAAGAAAAATGTTCGGGCCACTGAGCCCTAATTTCAAATTCGGTCTCCCAAGTTCCCTCTTAAACATTTCCTTGTTTCCAGAGAATATTAACTTAGGGCACGAACATACCCCACAAAAATTTCTCACTCTAATCTAAAATACAAACCATGTGCTACTCGATGGACACATCAACCTCATGCTCAAAATCCTCGGTGTATAAGACAAGAGGAAAACCAGGGTGATATTGTCAAAGTTGTGAAATTTGAAATACATCATGCATCCCACTATACCATTGTGGAAGATCCATTCAATATACCACAGGCCCAGACCTCTCCACAATTTGAAATGGCCCCAAATATCTATGTGACATCCTACCCTACTTATGAATTCAAAAGTGACCCAACCTCGGAGACACCCGAAGAAACACACAATCACCAACCATGAACTGAAGATGTATATGACGTTGATCTTCCTATTACTCCTGCAAAATCTGAGCTATTTCTCTAAACTTTTGTGTCAAACGAACCTTTTCTAATGTCTCCTACACAAGACTCTGTCCTAACAGCTCAAACACTATGGCCTCTAACCAACACAACAAAGATCTACATGGTGTCCCATAAAGTGCCTCAAAATGTGCCATTTGAACTATACCATGAATGATTTTGTTTTAAAAAATTTAAAAAGAAGGAAAAATTGCTTTTCCCAAAAACAACCAAAATTTAGAACACTTGCTCTCAACATTTATTCAAATACATAAATTGTACGCTTTTACTTCCCATCACTCAGTGGGTCATAAGCCGTTCTCAAAAACACCAAGGAACCAATTGCCATGTATAGTCCCCTCTAGAAGTGTGAGGTAAAATGTGGATCACAATCTGAAACTATGGTTCTTGGAACACTAGGAAACCAATATATATCTTGATCATACAATTCCCCCATCTGGTCGAATATATAGGTCTCCTAGATCGATAAGAAATGAGCCAATTTTGTTTGCTGATCTACCAACACCCAAAGTGCATCATTTTTCTGAGGCATCCATTGAAGACCCACTATGAAATACATCATTATGTTATTACACTTCCAATTTGGAATATGAACACACTAGAACAAAAATCTTGGACACTAATTTTCTACCTTCACATGCTAATATGTTAGGAATCATGAAAGAATACGCATCACTTATTTCTTCATTCTCAGCCACCAGAACTCCCTACGAAGATCACAGTACATCTTTGTCATGCCTGGATGCACTTCCCACCTTGACGCGTGGAACTCATGCATCAAAACCTCTAATGCATAAGACTTCTCCACACTATGATCTTGTACATAAGATACTCCGTCAACACTAAAAGATTAACCAGTTGGTGAATCCTCTCTTCTAAAAAATTCCTTCACATCCAAACACTATTAGTTTACTGGATGACTCTCTTTTACTAAGCTCAAAGGCACAAACTCAACTATTTTAGGTTAAAGGTAATATCCATGTTCCCACCTTATACCTCTAAATGCATCTCAGAAAATAAGTCCACCATCATCCACTATGAAATAGATTCGTAAAATTCATGATTCTGTGTCTTTTGGCTCAGACCATTGGCGACAATATTCCCTTTCCCAGGTGAGAAAACAATTCAATATCAAAATATTATAGGTACTCAACCCACCTTCATTATCGAAGATTCAAATACCACTTAGGAAAGATGAATTTGTGACTTTCATGGTTGGTAAATAATGTAAGGGTTCTATCAACAAGTAATTCCTCTAACACTTTAAGGTATAAACCAAAACAACTAGCTCAATTTCATGAGCAGGATGGTTTTTTCTTGCAGCCTCAACTCTCTTGATCCATAAGCTAAAACCCGATCATCCTGCATCAACACTACCCCATGTATAATTCCCGAAAAATTGTAGAACAATGTGTACTTGTTATCTGGTTTGGGTAAGATCAAAATTGGTACAGTAGTCAACTTATTTTTAGCATCTGAAAATCATTTCACAAGCCTCTCACTAATCAAAAATGACACCCTTATTAGAGAGGCCTACAAATGGTTCTTACAAATGAGATAAATCTCTAATAAAACATTGGTGATAACTAGACAAACCCAAAGCCTTTGAACATCAGACACATTCCTGGGATTCACCCAAGCCACCACACCCTACACCTTTTCTGGATCCACTAACACTCCAAAATCAGAAATTATGTTTCCTATAAAGTGAACCTCATCAATCCAAAACATGTATTTTGATAGCTTGGAATAAATAATTTTATTTCATAGTGTATTATATATGAGGCCAAGATGTTTGGCATGATCATCATGAGTTTTGGAGTACATCAATATGTAATCAAACAAGACAATTACGAACTCATCCAGATATGGGTGATATATCCAGTTCATCAATGCCAAGAACATAGCTGATGCATTGGTCAACACAAATGAAATCACCAAAAATTAAAACAACCCATGATTTTTCCGTAATGATTCTTGGGGTATGTTAGAAGATCCGCAATTCAACTAATGGTACCCAGATTTCAAATTAATCTTGGACAACACATAGGTAGCATTGAGCAAATAAAACAGGTCATCACTTCTCAGAAGAGGGTATCAGTTCTTAAACATCATAAGTTCTAGCTTACTATAATCGACACGTTTCCTCAATTATCCATTATCCTTCTTATGTAACAGCCCAAGAGATTCCCCTGGTTTTGTACCAGGATGTATAAAACCCTTATGATCTAATTACTTTAACTAGACTTTCATTTATTAGAGCTCTACTGGTGCCATTCGATAGGGTGGAATGGAAACTAGATCCTCTCCTAGAAACTATTCTATTCCAAACTCAACATATCTATTAGTTGGTAACCCAAATAAGTCCTTAAAAACATCCTAAAACTAGTCCAAAATAAAATTAAAGGATTCTTGCCCTTTCTACCCATCATATAACATAATACATTCCACTTGGGATATGAGTTCTCCCATAATTTGGTGTAGCATCCCTACGTGGCCCACTTGAGTATCGCACTCACCACGAATGAAATATGTCCCTCGATCAAGAGATGTGAACATTACCCGTTGTTGGTAATAATAGATATGATATCGATATAACACCAACCAGTCCATTTCCTAGATTAGATCAAAACCTGACATCTCTAGGAAAAACAGTTCCAAGAGAAAATGATGTGAACAAATATCTATATCCTAACCCATACACAATTTGATGTCCTTAACTAATACCCCTAGTGGAGTATCACATGACATTACCCCACATGCAGTCTCCATGGTTAATACCAACACAATTACGAACTGAGCATAAATGATGGAATACGTAGCACCAGTATCAAATAAAGAACTAGCAAGTCTAGAATCTATAAGAATCGTACCTCGAACAGTAGATGGCCATGCCTCACCACCTTTAGGTGTATCCTAAAAATCATGGAGTTGTCATGCCCTTTCACCCTTGGCACCAACCTGAGTACCCTGCACTGTATGACTATGCTGGTTATGATGATCTCACCCCAGAGTTCAACTTCCACCTCCTCTACTAATACAACCCGTGGAGCTCTAAATTCCTTCCTGATATAGGGTAACAAACCCCCTACCCACACTAGGCCTCTTCCTCTTACCGTTATCATTCCCAGACAATTATGAGTTACTAAAAAACCACTGTATGTGGCATAATCTTCCACATTCTCAGCATTCAATCATTCTGCGTGGACACTGGTCACGCTTGTGCCCCAGCCTTTCACACTGTTAATAGAGAATCCGGTCACCACCCAGATAAGCTGACCCCCTCTTCTTTCTACTCAATTGCTTCCACCTTGATGAAAGATTCCAAAGATGTTCTTCTTACTATCAGAAGCTGAACCACTCACTCGCCCAGCTGGCACCACAATTTCACTACCTAAAGATTCTTTCATGTAACCCTCTAAGATAAGGGCTTGATCCACCACTTCATAAAACCATTTCCTGTGAAAGATATTAACGTAAGATCTAATCTTGTGTCTCAGCCCGACCAGGAAGCATTTCTCTTTGACATCATTGTCTACTATCAACGTTAGAATGAAGCATCGAAGATTGGTGAAATGACTGGAATAGTCCATTTCCAATGTTGTTCCGTGATTTAACCATATAAAACCCACATCTTTCTCATGCCTCATGGTTTCTAGGTAGATATTCTCAAGGTTTTTTTCTTGAAAATTCTTCCACATCATTACCTCAGACTGCTCTGTTTAGAACATTATGTCCCACCAATATATTATCTTGACCCCTTAAAATATAGGACGCTATCTCGACTCGATTCTCGAGAAGAGTCTCTAGATGTTGATGAGTAGTTTTAATGGACTCCTATCCAATACTCCACAACCTCTATCCCACCCTATCAAGTAGAGGTTGGAGGGTTCTGTAGATGAAACTCCCTAGTCATCTCAAACATACTTGGTGAAACCCTCCATGGGTATCATTCAATCATCTTCATAAAATTAACAATTTTATCCTGAAACTATTATTCCCTATATTATTAAATCACCATGTAATCTTTCTCTACAACAAGAGGATTATTCTCAGCATCATCCTATTGTTTCCAAACCAGCACACGTCTTTGAGGTGTTATTTCAATATAATGCCAAACATGGGCCTTATAGCACAACCATAACAATTTTATGAGGAGGAAAAAGAAGTAGGTAGGATCATCAATTTCCACAACAAAAACAATTCGATACTCAACCTAAACAAGACCAATCACAACTAGATCACTACCCTGGGCCATCTCTCCTAATGTCTTGGTTGACACAATATCTAATTCACACATTTACAAGCCTTATCTTTTAGCCAATTTAAAATAGTTCCCATATTCCAATATACTCTTACAAAATTTTAATCCACTTTTCCTTTTTTATGAAGTTTCATTTTATAATTACTAGTTACCCTTTTGAAAATCATTTTTACCAATTCATAACATTCTATTAGGCACAATTGCATTAATTTTTATGAAAAAATGCATCCCAACCTTTATATCTTGTACACCCATCCCGAGTGTGATCATATCATGATGCATGGAACATACTTATATGGATTCCTAGAATGATGCATGAATACACAACCTCGTATCATTCCAAACATAAGATAAATATCACAAAACCATCAAATCATACAACAAGTTCATCACCAAATAGTGAAATAACCTCAATTATAACAACACAAAATATGAAATAAAAACCCATACTTGGGTGACATTGGTTTCCCCCCATACATGGGTTAGTAAATCCTAAGAACGATCTCATTTCCAAGGCCCAAATACTTTCATACTTCCATTCTACCATCCTCAAATTGTAATAAGGATAAAATAACTCCTTTAATAACACTTTGTTATGTCCCTGACCCAGAATCCACTAAACGGGTGCCTTATGGTGGGTCTCCACATGATCTCAAGGACACCTCCCCATATGCCAGTGATTTCCGACTAGTAGAAAGGGTCTTATAGGATACGTGTGGGAGGCTATTCCCTCTCTAATGGAGTAATCCACAATAGAAAATTGTTAAATTACATATATAATAGATAACACTCAATAACATTTATAAATAACAAATTCCCAAAATCGGTACAACTATATACAAAAAATATATCCATCTATACTATAGTGTCATGTGAAAAATCCCCAAAAGAAGGAAAATTAAAAGAATCCACAAAATGGTCTTGACTCAATGTCTGTAACCTCAGAAATTCATGTCCCATGTCTAACTCAACTCTCTAGCATATGGCCATTGCCGTTATCCTGACCTGCAAGCATGAAATATGCTCAGGTACCCAAATGGCGGCCCTGGTAGGGTGTGAGTATGACTCATTAGGCTAACACTAACAGTGTCTATAAAGTATCCAGCAAATGTAGATAGTGAATTAATGTGATAAATAATGGAAAATAAATGTAAATAGATCAATAGTCCATTATAGACTATGCTCCTTTAAATTGTACTACCATTGAATCCTGGTTTACTACTTATAAATTTCATGGGTTAATCTACCTTTTTCATGTGTTCAATGAATTTGGAATGTTCGATATTCTCAAAAATATATGAATAAAAAAAATTCCTATCACTCTTAGCAAAAAATTATAACAACCTCATAATCCTCACCTCAAAGCCTCAATCTGGGTGGAATGCAACTGTCAGGGGAATAGAAATCTATCCCCTTCCCTAACTCGGGCATTTATGGGTGGATATAGAACCTCAGTACAACTCACCCCATGGGGGTAGAGCCTCAATTCTATACCTCACTCTACCAAGACATGTGCACATTCTTATTTATCATCCACCACAATCAACCATATCACAACAACCATAGCCAACATCATTTACAACATCAAAATAATATCAATAAATGGGAAATTAACATTTTTTCTCAATACATTAACAGATAAATAATTTATTTTATTTTACCCTTCTTCCCCATTTCCTAGTTTGCATGCCTATCTCACTATGCGTATTCAAATATAAACCTAATCCCATTAAATTATCCCTTTAATACATTTAATATTTTTTCATGCCAACCAAAAAACCTCTTTGGCCATTACCTAACATAAGTGTATTAATAAAACTCCAATTTCACATCCCTCAATCATATTTACAAATTCATCATGGGTTCTACATTCTCACACAACAGACTTACACTTCCCTAGCTAAAATATAAATCCTAGAAATATAGGCATGCCCCATGGGTGGCCCTAAGATAATTTGGACACCCTCCATGCATCCCATAGGGATAATGAAGAGTTAAATTAACCATTTAGACAACTAATATATCAGAATAAATCAAACAGAACTACAAACACAATAATTTAAAATTTATAACATAATCCGATAAGCACAAATCCACTTGAAATCCAACGGATACAACATGTAGACCACCTACCATGAATCTGTGTGAGAACGTGACCCTAATGGAGGCCTTAGATCCGGATTTAACACACCTTTGAAGACTCAACATAAAAATAATCAGAGAATAAAGGGTATTAGAGCTTCATATGGAGATAGAGAAACTGTCTGAACCCTAACACAAAAAGAGAAGCAAATAGGAGATTAGAAATACTCACATCTTCAATCCACAACTAATATCACTCCAAACAGCTGATGACTAAAGGATAATTACCCCTCAGAGCTCCTGGGAGCTTTGGATCATTCTTGGGATTGCAATAGGGGAGGATGGGGTAAATCCCCAGTGAGATATAAAAACCCCATAATGGATTTTTTGTAATTTTTTTTATTGTTTTTGGGCCATACGGTTTACGCACATGGTTTTCGAAACCGTGCACAAACCATGAGGATGCTACTCTCCAAAAATTCTCCTTATACATTGTTTACATGAGCTATCTACACGGTATGGTCTAACCAAGCATAGGACATGTGGCTTTCCTAGAAAACTCTTTTCCCCTTTTTTCATGCCCTGAACCCCCAAAAAAACCCCAAGCCTTCCTAAGGAATTGGAAAATAGTTTATTTACCAAAAGGAAGGGCATAAATTGAAATGTGAGAAAAATATACCTTAACATTGATTTGGGATATTACAAAGTAAAATGTGTCATAAATAATATTTATAATTTATCACATACCTTTAATATATTTAATTATATTAAATGAAAAAACGAAGTTCCTTAACTGTACTCTTAATTCCCAATAATTTTAAATGAACATGTAATATTAAAATAATATTTATTCATATAATATTATTCCTATATTCACTAAATAAATCATGAATATTTGTAATAAAAAAATTCAACCCAATTATTATTTAATTGAATAACTATTAATTTACTTGTTTTCTAGTGATTGAAAACATAGAAAAATCTATGACCCTATGGTGGCCCCACTGGGTCCTATAAAACTATGCAGAAGAATAAGATAGATTCTTTAATAAAATATTTTGTTTTAGCATCTTGTCCCTTATCTCAATAGTAGTGAATAATATTCATTGACAATAATTATAGTCTAGAAAACCATCAAGGCCCCTGAAGAGATGATGATTAGTTATAGAAACAATAACCAACCTGCAAACATAAATTTTGTAATATAATCTCTTTGTATTTAGGTATCTATTAATACTGAATGCACAATTTTGTCATTACCATTTCTTTCTATATTATTTTTCAATCTAAATTGATGGATTTATGCTTGGTCACATTGTCCAAGTATTTTTATGTCACATCCATCCCGATCAACCAGGCCTGAGATATTTTACCTCCTCAACCTGGAATGACAAATATTCTATCTTGATCATTCAACTAATTATATACCACTAATGAAACACCCAATAATAGATAACTCGCCATGATTTAATTATCATTTTTTGCCTTTTATAAAAGTACATGATCAAATGGAACACATTGATAATAATACAAATTCTGGAGACCAATGCACATTTTCATAGATATGAACAACCAATGACACCCAAAATCATGTCGTGATCTTTTTTGTGGGGAACTCTTTATGATCTCACAAACTATAGATCACTAAGTGCGAAATTCATGAGAAGAAGTCAGAATGGTTATAATCCCCGAACACCTAATATTCAGATGTCAAGTATCTCTAATGAATATGATATATATATATATATACACCATAGTACATGTATTAAATTTTAATATCTTATTATCTCAAGGTATTTATTATATTAGGGAATCTTCTATAAAATTTTGATACGACATTTAATATATGGATATTACCATTAAAGAGGGAATGTTTAAATTACTAAACTAAAGTAGTAAGTGTAGTTAATGAAGATCTTACTATATACATGAAATGGTAATTGAAATGCAATGATAAATTTGGGTATAGGGAACCCACACTTAAAACACTCCCACTTTTACAAGATCCAACATTCCAACCATCCTTGTTAGCTCTTATAAGATCAAGATCATGTTTTTTCTGAGTCACAACTATAGTGGGTGGGTGTACCATGTATCTATTGAATTTTTATTCTTCTACGTAGGACCTCAACTCCTTGAGTAACTCCTCAAGTGATGTTATCCCCAAGTATATCCTTTTTTCCATTATCATAACTTAGCATATTATCTATTACTACTAATAAAATCATTATAGAAATAAAAATTTATTTACTAGGTGTTATTCCAAGAACTAGAAAAAATTAGTGTATTTTACACTACTTCTTTAGATTATTTATAAGATGAAAAAACTCATTATTATTAGGAATAACTACTGTTGGATTTTTATGATCATGTATTTCTCATTGGATTATCCTAATTGTGATATTAGATCACATTGTTCTATGGAATACTAGTTTGTGTCCCCTTAAAATAGTATTCCATCTTTCCACATACTAGGTTCACACACTTTGCACTTTCTCTAGTATTATTAAATAGTTCCCACTACTGATTTTTCATTACTCCCTGATATAATTGACATTTACCTATCACAATGTATATATATGAAATATAATTTCTTTTACATATCATAACATGCATGATTGATCCATAGGTCAAGTGTATAGAATTTCAACTCACCACTTTAATCTATTCTTTTCCCTTTCATGTCATCTAGTAGAGATATATAAAATGTTGAACTAGTAAAAATTATCCCATTAATTTTTCAATATTTTATTTTTCAATATCATGATTGTATAAGTACTATTAAATAGGTCGAAGACACTACTAGACGAACCTCAATAGATAATATTCCCTAGAACATAGGTTTCTATTTTACGTTAATATTTTGTGTATTTATTTTATTCTGGTCTTAACTAACTATATTACAACAATATTTTTTCTATATGTTACTTAAAATAATTTCTCATGGAAAACAATGGATCTCCCAATAACCTCTGGTAGACAGATTGAATAAAATCATTCCAAATGGATATTCTATGAACTTATTGCAGACTAAAATTTTATACTGGATTTGGGTATGGTTTTATCCATATTTTAATTCTCGAGAGACTCTATTCCTTTCTGGTTTAATCGTATAAACACGTTACATTATTGAAGGTCTTTATGTTCAATGCTCAATAAAATGATAATAGAACTAAGCTATAAAAAGTAATATTTTAATGTGTTTAGGAATAAAAAAATGGTCTTACAAATCTTGATTTATTTTTATGATTCTTTTACCATCCATGTATATTCTCACAAGAATACTCACCATAATATTTAAACTAATATACCAACCTTACTTTGATATATGGAATCCATTTTTGAGTATCTGTTGATCTTCTCAATCTTAGCTATTATCTATATACTAGTTACTTGTATGAAATTTTTATTCTCAATTAATAATATATCATTGGTCCTAGAGAATATAAAACCATCACTATTGTTTTATAATTATTATGTATTACGTCTCTCTGTAACATTCATCCACCACACCAATTGTTGAACTCCTTCCTATTCCAACCACTTGTGCATATGTAAAATTGACTCAACCAAAGTCAATCCTTATCTCAATATCTCCAATAGATATATTTACCCATTTATAGAAATTTAGTCTATCACATCACTGTAACCATTCTATAAAACATATTTATGTAATTTCCAACAAAAAATCGAGGGTATTTAATTTTAGATGCACATAGTATTTTTCCTGATGCATGTTGGATTATATACTCAAAAATATTTTGCATTTAAATATATGTTCATATGTTATAATGGATTTATATCATTCTATAACTCATATGACATACATTAATAAATATAGATGGATTATGGTTATGGGATAACATAGTTTTTTTCCACACATAATGGAAGTATCTGAAATACAAGGGATTCAGCATATATGCTCCTTTTAACTACATATATACTTTGATTAGTATATGGATATATGATGTTAGGAATTGATCAATGGTATATTTTTTTATCAATGTTGATATATAGGACTCATCATCGCTCCTCCTTATAAGAATTATAGTGACAATGTGTATAAGCTAATTTCTATATAATAATTACTCCAAGGTACATTATATTGATTGATGAATGCATAGTCATATTATTATTCAGTATACTAGATCAACAGAACTTATATCTTCTGATCATTCATATATCACACTTCACATTCTTATAGTCCTTAATTACCTAATGAAATATTATTAATTATAGGAATATACATATGGAGTACCCGTAGAATAGTTTACACTCTCTTGCTGAACTTATTCCAAAATTGATATAGCATAATTTTATTTATAAAGGTTTCTTTGTAATAACTAAATAAGTATATATGTTGAAAATACCAAAGGTGTTTATCTTCACTGTGTATAAATATTATAGAGGGTATATCCTTGACATTAAGATTTACATTTTATTTGAAAAATAATTGGAATACCATAAGTATGTATATTTGTCTTAAATTTATACTCAACAAAGAATTTCCAATGATTCGTGTATTAATAAAACATTGATTGAGTATTGAATAATAATAAAATTCACTGCATTAGTGGAATTATGTATCCTTTTTTCAAACGGATTCATGAGATAAATGTTTTGGTTATACATAATAAAATTTATACATGAATCATTACCATGGAAATCAGAAGTTGTGTGCTTCTGATGACTTACTTCAGAACCACCCTTTCTTAGATTCTCAAAGAATAAACCATACTTCTTATAATGTTTATATACTTGGTTAAATTATTTTGGAACAAATGTGTGATAAAAATATTGCATTTAACTGTTATGTATGTATGTTGGAAATAAATCAAATAATTAATGGATATACTTGAAGAATAATCTATTACATTCTTATTTAATTAGGTTCATTGTGACTAACATTCCATATATTTAGGTGAATAAAATAATAACATCTTTAATACATATTTATTTGATGGACTTTTTGAAGATTTCTTTTTCTTGATCATTCTATTGGCCCTATTACCTTGACTTTCTACTGGTTCCCCATAATAACTAATTATAAAATAATCATTAATATTATTATTTACTAGGTGAAATGTACCTAAAAGGTAATGAATTATTTACACCAACATGTTCATTTATGTAATATTAAACTAAAATGGAGTAAATGGTTGAAAATAATATGAGAAAGGGGTTAATTGAAAGATTATAATCCATATTTCATTCAAACATTACTTGTATAACGATTACCAATTTGTATCTTTTCTTCAATTTATCCTCACTAGATTCTCAAAGATGAGAATACATGTAAAATCATCCATGACATGATGTTGTATCCACAACTCTCATTATACACTGATGAAATCATTATGACATAACCATGATATAACTTATACATGAGTATCCTATAACAATTTTTACACCCACCCTCCTGATGTAGCTTATCTAGAAATGGGCAACACAATACCTTGAATTTCCTATATCATAGTATGTTCTGCAAGAAACTATACTTCTCATTGGAAAAGAAAACCAGATTGGAACACGACATTTCCAAATATTATAATGGATTATCTTACCGTATTACTTTGTATTTTATATGAAAGCATAAATCTGCCATATTAAACTTTTATATTGATTTCCGATATAGACAATACTGAATCATAAATTATATCAATAAAAATCATCCACTATTTTTATAATTATTGGAATCCTCTGTACTATAATATGAAGGTTATATCACATGATTATTCAAGTGGAAATAATCCTCGAGCATTCCCAAAAAGTCTACAAGCTATGGCTACGACGCTACTCACAGAGTTTAAGGTTGGATTTTTTACTTAAAACACATTAACGCATGGCTCCATGATCCCTTGAGTGAAATATAAACTTCTAAAATCCTAAGAAAAATATTTTATAAGCTTTCCTCTGATGTTTCACCAAGAAACTTATTGCTACTTATTTACTGCCAAATTCAGTTAAGTCAACCAATCATTTCATAAGAACTCCCTATTATTAGGTGGAACCCTCAATTATGGATGATTGAGAACCTTGTACATCAGGTGTTGTTCAAATTTGAATCATGGAAGGTGATTTTGACTAATAATTTTTTTAGGAATAAATATTTATTCATTAATAATGTAGATCATTTTTATTAATCTTATTTATACAGTTTTTTCATGATCAGAAATAAAAATTAATATAAAACCATTCATCGCTTCTTAATTCATTTTTCTTATTTATTATTTTATTTGATTCCTCAGTACATAGACACAAAATGATATGAAATGGATAAAGAAAATAATTTACCTGTTTGGACTTGATCATCTAATTATGATTGATCTATTTTCAAATAAAGGATGAATCATGACCTAGGGGAATCATACTAGATTTGTGGCATTAATCATGATGTATCTCATCCCCATCGAGTTTCCAATGCTTGTATGGGCTTCACCTTGCCTTGGGGTGGTCCGAATCTTAAAACAACATCATCAAACATAAAAGTATACTCAAATGAATGAGGGGTGAACTAGGGGTGAAAAATACAAAATATAAATTTGTATGAATATGGAATTATATATATTGAATGAAAAGAATATGATGAAAAGACTATCATATTTAATTATAACAATCATAAAAATTTACATAATTAATTATATAAATAAAAAGTCATACACGAGATGATAAATTCTCAAGAGCATTCATAAAATAAAATAAATCCACGATAAGAAATAAATTGAAATAAATTAATATATGAGGGTATTTAATTAAGTAAAATAAATCAATAAAATTCCAAAAATTTAATTTAATCTTGTCAGATAATTAATTTAATTTAAATTGAAAAGACTAAATTAATTTTTCAATTTAATTTAAAATCAAAATTAAATAAAATATTCCTAGGTATTAAAAAGTCCATTTCAAACAAAAACTAATTTTAGTTAATTTAATTTAATAATCAATTTAAACTAATTAACTAAATTAATTGTGATTAAATAGATAATTCATGGTCTCCAAAACCCCATGAAGGGCTAGTTCGGGTCAGGAAAACCCTATCCATGCTAGTTTTTGGATGTGTAGGCCCCCTGTATGTCCATTATAGGGAAGATAGACCCACCCTATCCCATTCCGAGTCAAGATGATCCACCTATTCTAGTTATGGAACTTAAAAATCATGATTTGAGATTCATGTAGCCTTATTGTGAATTGAAAATCGGGATAGGGGTTTAGTGGAATCTGTGGTGGAGGATGTGACTCCCATTTTTAGAGGCCGGACGAAACTAGACATGGTAGATGTGGGTGTTTGATATGGATGTTGAAAGAGTGGTTCATCATACCTAAGAAGAAAAGGGAGACAAAAGGCCGACACGACGGAACACAGTGATAGTCGTAGATAGATCTATGAGGGTGGGTACTGACTTGGGTTTGGAAGAGTGAGAAGACAATATATCAAAGTGGCGATGTGAGTGTGGCTCAAGGAAGTGAGGGACCTATGGGGTTCTTTTTCTATTTTGGGGATGCAACCATTTTGGATGCGAAGGCTAGTTTTGAGGTAGGTGTTCTAATAGAATAATGTGGATTTTTTGGTGTCATATCTGGTCGAACATTGAGGCCATGAGAGCAGCGTTGGGCCTGGGTAGCATCCAGACAGAAGGGAGGTAGTTGGTTGGGTTCTCTAAGAGAATGGGGCTAGAGGAGAAATGGATGCCTCATTGGGTGGAATCCATGAATGAAGAGTGTTCTATCAGGTTGAACCTTTTTTTTCAAAGCCTAAATTTAGCCTTTTTGAAAACACATTTACGATTTTTAATGAACACCATACATTTCAAATGAAGATTTCATTGTTTCATGACCCTCACAAAAATTACATACAGACCCAGTTGGAATTATATTTTTTAATAAAATAATAATTATTTTAATTAAAATTTTATTCCATTAGTGAAACAATTTCCTAGTCATAAATGTAGTTATGATTACTGGTTTTTGTGATCTACCTAGTGTTTGAGAAATAACCATAAATTGAATACTAGAATAAATTTAAAACATATATAATAAATTTTTAAAAATTTAAATACCTAAAACCCTACTGAAAACGATCATTAAATATATATTTTTAGTTAAACATAAGTTGTTCATTGAAATTGGATCAATGTGTGGTTTGATTCATTGTGATTGATTTAAGAACATTTACTTCAATTTTACGGAAAATAAGTTTTAGTAGCTCAAAAATTTCACATCTTTTATTTGGTGTTAATTGATTGTACTAGAGTGGATAGAAGAAGTAGATGAGATGGGGGTTTATAGTTTTTCATTACTGAGATGAATTATCATGTCATTATCAGTGATCCGATCTCTTGTACAATCCTAAGAAACTTGTTTTCATTAATCAGAGAAAGACAAAAAAATAGAATTTGAACCTCATTTAGAATCGATGTGGGAACAACTACATCTCATCACTGGAAGCTGTTTCTCAAATGATTCAAATAGGAACCCCTCAATATCATCCACTCAAAAATCAAGAATCCATGCACCAACCATTCAAAAAATTCTAGGTTCTAGTTTGGAGCTCCAATGAATACACCATCATCGAGTCGATCACTTGGATATGAAAACATTTGATCCCTCGAATGCATAATCGAATCATCGCTCAGAGAGACACATCCATTCTAGAAGGTGGGAGAAGATAGAGGCTCACAATTATTTTTCATTAAAATCACTATGGAAACAATCCAATCACATGATTGTGTAGTAGGATGATCAAAATACCCAAAAGGGTTCCCTGAATCTCAGAAATAAAACACCTTTTATATAAGAAATAAATAAATAATTATTACAAACTAAACTAATTCATAAATATTATTTATATTAATAACATTGCAATTATATATTTAAATATATTATGAGATTAAACAATGTCATCTAACATGACTCATAATTCTAGCATAATATGCAATGAACATAGAATATAAATAATAACCCTTTGTAAAATATTTTTCATGTATTGATTAAATACACCATGAATAATTATAATAAATAAATTCCACTCATATATTGGTTACTCTCATAATAATGAATTTTTTTATTACATAATGATCGACAACCTCGATGACTCTCGGACCCCATGGTGGGGCCCACAAGATCCTATAAACATATTCACCGGAATATGGAATAATTTTTATTAAAAAATTATGTGTGATCCTTTAGGACCTTATCTCTATAGAAATGAATAGTATTCACAGAAAAATAACATAGTATATCAACCCATCAAGCCCCCTAATGAGATAAGTTTCAGTCATAATAAGAACAACCAACCTACGAACATGCACTTTGTAATATAATCTCTTTCTATTTGGATATCTTATAAATAAAGATGCCCACTATTGTCATCCCACATTTTTGATATATTATTTTTTAATATAAATGGATTAATTTACCCTCAAATTACACAACCAAGAACATTTAAATGAACTACCATCATGATCAACCAGTACTATGATATATTACTTCTTCAACTCATAAGAAACAAATTCTATATTGATCATTAATCCAACGACATACACCAATGATGAAAACATCCCAAGATACCTCCCCTTAATCTTATTATCATGGATTTTCCTTGACTAAATGTAAATTATCAAATGATACAAATTGATAATTAGCTCACATCAGGAGACTACAACACATGTTCATAGATAAGAGTAACCAATGACACCCAAAAAAATGTTGTGTTCCTTTTGTTGTTTGTTTTATAAGGATCTCACATACCAAATATCGTTATGAAAAAACATCATGAGAATCATTATCAATGCATATGAGCAACAACAACCTGATATTTCATCATAAAATATGTCTAGTTAGTATAATATATATATACTAATGAAGAAATATTTATGATTAACGTCATTGTATATCAAGGTCCTCATTAAATCATGGGATCTTCAATAACCATTTGTAAAGAAATTAAATCTATGAAAATTACCATTTAATAGTGGAAATATAAATTACTACACTAAAATGGTATGTTTACATCATTCATATATCAATGTAAACATGAAATGGTAAAAACTATTTACTGTAATATTTTGGTCTAGGGAAGCCAATTTTACAATAGGTTGATAACTGAATCAATCCTAACTTTGATGCATGATGAGTGGACCTAATAACATATAACTAAATAGAGAGTCATGGGGGATATTATTTGGTTGATCATATATTATTTATAAACCATCATGAAGGATAGAGTTTCTAGTTACATTCAAGAAACAATTTATGAAGTTTATGATTACCAATCTTATGGTATCTTAGGATAAAGAATTATTTATATTGGATGAACCAAATGAATTATAAGATAACATGATGATGAAAAGGTGTCAAATGTTTTAATATTGATTCCATTTTATGTTATTTATTATGATAATTAAAATATGATGGTAAATGTTTATCACTCATGCCAACCATTTTAGTTTTACTTATGGATGGAACCAAAAGAAACCATGTAAACATTGGGAGTGAAGGATAATTAAATGATTACCTCAATGGTCAACCGATTATAATGGGTGATAATAATATAAATATGTTGATTATGTAAGACCAAATATGACAAAACATGGTTAACAATGTTACCATAGTAGAGAACCTGATTTCACCAAAGAAGAGAAATATAATGTCTCATTAAAACTCTAAAAATGATGATGATGAAGGACATAAGACTCGATTTCTTACAAAAAAATGTTGGAAGAAGGATGAAAGACATTTCCTTAGGGGGATTGAAATTTTTTTAAATTGTGAAATATGGGATCAACCAAGATCGAACTACCATAGGAATATGGAGAGGCTAGTTTTCATGATGGGTGTTGGAAGTGTTCATCTAAAAGCACCAATTACGGTTTAATTTTATAATTGTGGAAGATTTTAAAATTATCTAACTAAATACATTAATCTAAAGGCCAATATGGAAGATAGGTTCTATAAAATCCAAGTCCTTGGGGACAAGAGAAATCCACTACGATATTAACTATATAAGAGGGTTTCAGAAAATAAGTGGGGTAAGGAACAGTTAATCATCCATTCAAGAATCTCTAGTACTATATTTCTATCTTTTTCAACCCATTCCTTTTTTAACTAGGACATATTCTATGAATATAAATTTTTTTCCAAGATGTATTGTCATTGAATTATTAAAAAAAAAATCTAGTGGTATGACTATTATATAACAAATTTAAGTTAATGTGAATGTGTATTATAAAATTAGTATTATCCTCTCTTGATAAATTAAATGTGTTTTTGGAAATGGATAGGTTATCTTAAACAAGGTAACGTTTTTTGAATTAAGGGAAAAAATTTTATATAAAAATATGATAGTGTATACATGGCTGATTATGAACAACATTTATAAAAATAGAATACGACATAAGTCCTCATACCATAAAATGATAGACTCATGGATAAAATGGTTGGGTAATACACAGTATCTTCTATAAAAATATTCTATAGAAAGAATATATTTTTACTATTTTTGAATGGTTGATATCACTCTAGAAACTAAATCTCACCTCACCTTACAAACGACCTTAGAATGCAACTTTTTTATGTAAAAATATCAATTTATAGGATATAATTTATTTTAGGGGGATGATTGTAATGAAACTACTTTTATGTTCCATTATTATTATTATTATTATTAACCACTATAATTTTAATGAAGGGTTCTTTATAAATTAAAAAGGACTAAAGCATGAAGAGAAAAGGCACAGTATAAGAAATGACCCAAACTAAATAATCATTATTCATTCAAAAGTTGGACACTACAACAAATAAACATTAAAATAAGTACTAAACACCATGGATCATTACTCTCCATGGATGAAGAACATTTAATTAATGAGACAACATCAATTGGAGACAAAAGGTAAATAAAATGAAATCATCAAGACTAGTAAATCATTAGGGTCATATTCAATGTTGAGGATCACCAATAGAAGACATAATCATATAATGTGGAAGATAACACTGGAAGGATAAATCGATATTAAAAATATTAAATAATAATTGTGCATTAAGAGGTGATAGTGGAATGAAATAGTGATTTTGTAAGTATATATTTTGGAATAAAATATGCTCATTATAAATTTGGGAAATTTCAAATTTGGTTATTATAATTATGGTCATTATTTATATATGAAATAGGTATAGTGAATTCAAGTATTTTTAAGTGGTATATTTAAAATAAAATTACCAAAAATAAAAACTGATATTAAAAATAAATAAATTAATAAATAAATATATGTATATATTTACGCGATGCGTATAATAAATAATAACGTTTTTAAAATAAGATAAGTTGTATATTTAAAATTAAAATAAATATTTCATTATGAATTGAGTAGAAAAAAATAAAATTTACAACATAATTAAATAATTAATGGTATTTATTAATGAATATTTTTATAAAATAAATATTTGTTTTCCAAAAAGTATCTTGTTATGTAATATAAATTATATCATCAGATAATAAATTTAAAACATAAAATACTATAATAAAAAACTAATGTAATAACATCACATATACTATAAATTGATATGAAATAATATTAACACAAAATATTTGAAAACACTATTATCTAATAAAAATCGTTTTATTTAAAATATATATATATATAAATATAAATATATACATTTTAAAATTTAATATTATAATATAAAACTATTTTTTTTATTTTTTGTATAAATATTTACCAAATAATATTTCTTCAGATATTTTTCTAAAATAATAATTATTTTGGTGAATACTTAATATATTAATTTTTACTAAAAACCACCAATTTTATAATAAAAGAATGACTTATAAGATTAATAAATCCTTTTGAAATTTCAAAAATATTTAATTACCTATATAAATCATTTAAAAAACTATGCTTAAATTATAAAACACATATTTAACATTTTTTTATGATCAAGTAATATTTCACACCGAAACCCATTTTTAGAGACTTATAATAAAAATTAAACTTGATCAATTTTAGAAATTATATATAAAAAATTTAGTTCATATTGAATTTTAAAATTTCAAATGTATATTTCAAATTTATTTTCATTTTTTATGCATAATGATTATATTAGTAAATTTTTTTCTAATTACCTCGATAATGGTACTAATTATTCTAAAAGAGTTGTTTTATAAATTTAATATGGTTTTTTAATTTAATAAATAAAATTTATATACAACAAATAATTAATATAATATTATTTATAATCTTATATGTAAGTATATTAACACTTATTAAATATGTAAAAATACTAAATTATATAAAAGAACAAATAATGTTTAAATAACATTCTACAAAAAATGTATATTACATATTATATATTTTAATTAAGATTATTATTTTATCATATTTATAAATTTAATTAGATTAAATAGAGACTAAATTTTGGTTCACATAATAAATTTTTTAATGGGAATTATGTTATAATTTTATATAATATATAAATTATCTAGTTAAGAAGTAGTTACCATGGTAAAAATCAAAATGATAAAATGTAAAATTCATTGGTAAATGACATGATGAATGTTTAAAACATTGTGGAATGTATAGGTTTAGAATTTATATACCCTATATCTCTTTAAAAACCGTTATTTTTCATTTTTGGAGGCTTTTACCCTTGAATAGTGTATTGATATCATTGAAGGTGAAAGGGTTTTCTTGTAAGTATTGTTTTCATTCATATATAAAAGGGGATTACTTAGAACACTCCAATGATATAATTCCCACTCATGATTACCTTGAAATTATAAAAAATAACTCTTACAGAATCCATTTTTTCATCCTTAATCTCTTGGTCATTATAAGTTATCTTAACGATTCACTTTCAGTGAACTCTATAAGAGAAGATCGTGTCTCCATCGTAAGTATTCCCTTTCATAAATTTTTATATTTAATTGTTCTATTCCAGAAATATTATATCCATGACAATATAATAGAATAAATATCATTTTTATAATTATAATTTATTATATTAATGGAATAACCATTATTTATTCCTTTCCACCAAATAAGGAGAAAATCATTATTATTGTGTTGCGAGCCCACTACCTCGAGAAAGCAACATATTCCAGTTTTCATAAGCATAATTTGAAACTACTAAAAATGAAGAAATATTAAAATAAAAATGTTATATATATAAATATATATAATATCCATGTTTCTGAAATTTTAAATTTTCATTTACTATATTTCCCTCTCACACATTAATTAATGGAAACATTATTCATGCGTAAATATGAATTATAACATCCATGATCAATGAATTTCATTTTCCATTACCATCCATAATGGTTTGAAATAAATTATATATTTAATTTATAAATAATATTCCCATAACATGATTAGTATTTTTGATATTATGAAACTATTTTTCAATACATTCTACCAAGGTAAAAATACAACAATATTTATAAATAAATTAGAGGAACAACCTAATGTAATAAACTTTGTCAAGAAAACTATCTTTTTAATAAATGAAATATAGTTTTGAAAAGATTTTGGCATATAAATATAAATTAATGTTCATGGGTATTTATATAATTATCATTATTTAATTATTTTGGAATTTAGGTTCAAGTGTAGAGTCCTTTTAAACACAAGTAATAGTTTTAATCTTTGTTTATCATCATTGATATATGTTCTAAATTTATGCATTATGTTATTAATTATATAGATTAAATATTCTATAACATTTTATTTTAGAAAAACACATGGTTAAATTATTTTTATTTATATAAACATATGATTTTAAATATTCCGATGACTTTCAATTAAAAATTACTCAAGCCGTAAGGGTTTTATCCCAATCACCATTCATTCAGGAACGATTTAATATTGTGAATCAATATTTAGTTTCTTGTATATAATAACCAATGAGTTAATATATTATAAATTTTTATTTAATATATATATATTTCACTACATTTTATGATTATATTTTCTATGGTATAGGATTGATGTATTCTCTAAAACATAAGGGCATTTTGTTGTTTAATCTGAATTCATGAGTTATAATGATACTCCTTGAGTTTACTATTAAATTACATATATTATACCTTATTTTTATTTTTTTTGATGTAAAATTATTTCAATTATTCTTTTATGAAGTGTTTTAATACTTTCTAGAAATTTATCTATGTTAAAAGTAATTCCCAACAATTTAAACAACAGTTTCACCTCTTGGTCAATAATTCTCCCTTCCTCTCAATGTTCTTATTCTGAATTTGAAACATAATAATGTGCTATATAATTTAAAATATATATTTTACCCATCATTTTTTAAGAATAATTTTTTATTATATTTTTTATAATATGATATTTTAATAAAAAGATGATTTAAAATGCATAATAAGATCTGTTGGACCACAATCGTGACATGCTTGTTACCCATTATATTTATTTTTCTCCCATTAATGAATTCTTCATCTAATATACCTACATAGTTTTGTGTATATTTTTATTAAATATATAACTAGTTAAATACATTTTTCATTTATGGAGTTATATATGTTTTAGTTTCTTTCAAAATTCGTAGTTTTTATTAAACTCGTCTTAAGGGAACATTCCTGTTTCATATCTCATGTCCAACATCTCCCCATGAAATATTTTAAATCATCAATAAATTATAATAACACAAATTATTTTATGGATAACCCACTTGTTTAATTATGGTTTTATGGAAAATAAGGAGGGTTTCCTTAAAAAAGATCTGTTAGCCATTTCATAAAACATTTACCTAAGTGGTATATTTTTATTCTGTATTCTCGTAGATCATTCTCATAAAATATTAATATTAAAACTCAATTATAAAAACATACATTTCATTATCAATTAATAATATCGAAATTATTTATTTATTTCTTATATTGAGAGTACATATGATTTAGTCTTATTTATGACTTGAATCCGAAATTATAAAACCCACTTCCTTCTCATTTGTTTGATCAAGATTATGATTTATGTATAGTTTATTTTTATCATGTATAATGAATATGTTTTTTTCATTTATTTTATAGGGGGGGATGAAATTATATATCCCACTATTTTATTGGTTAATGATTTATATCTTATGATGTGTTTTAAAAGGGATTAGGGAGTGAATCAAATCCACCAAGGGACTTTTTAATCTATATGATGGTGGTATTAGGAGTGACCCAAGACTTAAATTGATGATATCTTGGTTTATATATGTATTGAACCGAAAATTATATTTAAATGTTTTTTAAAATATTTGATATTATTAGGGGACTGTGAATATTAAGGGCACTTGATTCTGAGACCCGGTGTGCCCAGAACGAAATTTTGATTTTTTTTAAAGTGCATTCAGTAATTGTACTGTCAAAGTTTCCAAAATTTTGTACCATTTCTCAGAATTGAAATCTGAGGGCACCGTTGAATCAGTAGCATTGTGATTCTCTTAAGGGAAGATTAATATTGACTGCAGTAGGTTGGGAAAAAAGAGAGTTTTATTGGAGTTTATAAGAAATGAAAACATAAAAACAATGATATTTTATTTCATCTTTTATGTAACTGTTGTGAGGTTGGTGCAGGACTAATGAATTTTCATGCAATTTAATGGATTGAACCATTATTTTCATAACAACTCAATTGATATATGGGAGGTGCATTAATTAACTTATTAATGAACACCGTTAAAGCTACGTTGAGTTAAAATATCATCCTCTATCTATTTAAATGGAGATCGGTTTGGGGTTTTTGACATGACTTCATCTAGCAAAGAACCTCTAGTAAAGTACTACAGAAACATCCACTAATGGAGGATGGAGGATTGGACAACAATGAAATGTGATCGATTAATTTCAGAAGTTTCATCAAATATAGAATCTTCTCCCACAACCCCGACCACATCTAATGAATCTCAAGGTAGGGTGTTTGATTTTATTTAATTCTAAGTGGATGTTGGTGACTTTTTTTGTTACCCACTTGTTACAATGCTAATGTGGATGGTGAGAGTGAAATGAACATAGACCAGACACTTCACCACCTTGTTCTTGATGCGCTCTTTGGGAGATGAATTTTCAACTTCACAGAACCTTGAATCTAAGAGCCTCATAACGACGATAAAATCCCGAGAGGCCCGTATGTGAAAACAGAAGGGAAAACGGACCACCAAATCTCACCAGGTGGCCTACGGAAGATCCAACGGTGCGTCATCGGCATAGCGTCACCTGAGAATGGTGCCTGTGGTAGAGGCAATGGTCGGTGCTCGCTGGTTGTGGAAGAGGGTAGTGACGCTTTGTGACTCGGGAGACCCGAAGGGGCTGCAGGAACTTGTCCAGCCGTGTTGGTGATGTGGCACACCGTGGTGAAGCGGCCATGAAATCAAAGCGAGGAGGAGGGGGACACGATCCCTATGGACCATAGGGTGGTGCCATGTGGAATAGATGATTTAAGAGCTAAACTACTCTTTGAGAAGTTTGGGGAGTTGTGTGGCCACCCCGTCGGTGAGCTGCACCAGCGCACTGGTCCACATCACTCAGTGAGCCGTGTCCAACAGGTGGGATGGGATAGTCTGTGGACTAGTGTTCCTTTCCCACCATGTCCCTTCACAACCGGGCCAGCTTGTTCCAGTTCACACCGGGTGAGGTCAGAACCGGGCCAGGTCGGACTATACCTGAGCCCATTGAGGCCCAGTTTTCCTTAAAGAGTTGTGTCTTACGAACAAGACATCCCTTTTAATAACTGTATAAAGTTATGGGTTCCTTGGATGTGGACAGTCATTTCTAGATACTCAACATGAGTTTTGGAGAAAATTATATTATTAAAGGGATGGATTGTACTCGAATCCAACCAGGCCCTCGACACTAAAATGTCAATAACTTACAGACCAAGCGTCCGGTTGACAGACTGTCTATTGTGTTGGAACCCTTAAGACAAGGCAGTCCTTCGGGTTACTCCTTCATATAATTTTGAAATAGTTGAGGCATGGATGATATCTAGAAGAGCAGATAATACAGAACTCTAGCACACCGGGTGTGGGGAATACTATGGGTGGCTATCATCTGAGTAGTAACCCTTTGTGGTTTAGCATCTAGATCTCCTATGTAGAATAGTATCATAGAGACACTATTTGGGTAATCATCTTAGAAACCTAGTGTGGATAACCATTTTATTGACCCTATGTAGATCAATATCTTAGAGATCTTGTGTGGATCACCATATAGAGACCATGTGCCTATCAACATAATAATGATCCTGTGTGGATTAGAATTATACAAAAACTATATGGATAAGAATTATAAAGACCCTATGTGGATTAGTAGTGCATGGAATGACAAGGACCAGCCTTAGAGCAGAACATCATGGATCAACAATATACTACCCTATGTGAATTGATAATGGAACTACTTCCTTGTGGTTCAATTTTGGATCTTTCAAACGGAATAAAATGATAATGCTTAAGACAAATCATTTTTATTCTTGACCTCTTAGTTGTATACACGGTTTGTGTTAAATATCATGCTTCATGCATTGTGATTGAGATCATGCTTGGTGGGATTTCTTTGTGGGATTCCAAGAGTCCTTCAAGGGTATCAGGGGTCCCTACTGGGTATTTTTATACTCACCCCTGCACGGGCTTCGGCAGCACCTTGTTATGTCTTGTGAAGACAACAGGTAACCATGAAAAAGTCTCAGAGATCTAGGAACTATCGACGGTGATAGCTGGCATGGGGAGCATTGAAGATAAGTTATACCTACCATTTAGGTAGGATCACTAGTGGAGGATTCTAGTAGATGTTTACTATATTCTGTTGTAGTTGTATCTTTCATTTGGGCATGTATTCCAGCCCCTATACTTTCAGTAAACACTTTTTCTACTGCATTTTTACTTCGTGGATGCATATTTTGATTTTTTGGGGTTGTGTGTTTGTACAGGGTTAATAGAAATACCTTCCCATTTTAGGGATATATATTTCTAGTTCTAGTTTCTAACCCCTGGCCTTTGGAAGGTAGGTTTGGGGCAGTTAAGACATGGGTCATGGGGAACGGGTCGGGACAAATTGGTAAAAGAGGAGTAAGTTATATCAATTAACAAGGACTCGGATATTTCGAATGAAGAAACAATGTTATGTGTTTTGAGTGTGGTTTTTAGTTTAAGGAGTCCAGTGTTGGTGTCATGGATGAAGTATCCATACATAAGGACCCTAAATTTTGATTTCTGATTCGGTGCACAAAAACACTAAATGCGTGTGTTTTGGATATATTTTACTTGATATCTTTTGAGTCATCTCACCAGGTATAACTTATTGAACCTATAACACCTATATCTTAACATAATTCTACCATGTAGAAATCTAGCCATGATTCCCGAGAGAGTTCACGATGACAGACCACCAAGAGATGAGGCTTGGGTGGAGGTCCCTCTTACTGTGTTAGTACCTTCGGGTGGTGCACCAGAAGCCCCACCACCCATTGGCTAGTAGTTTCACCCAGCCCCACTAGCGGGTGGTGAATGAAGACTATGTGAATTGCACGAGTTCAAGAGGTATATGCCTTCATGTTTTCTAGGTGAGACATATCCCCAGGCAGCTGAGGACTAGCAAGAGGATGTTGCAAGATTTTTCTGCCTAGTTGGGACCCCAGGAGAGCAGATTGTGATCTTAGCAGCTAGCCTTTTCTTGGGAATGAATGGAAGATGGTGGAGCCTGATGATCCAATCACCAGAGGAGGTGATGAATTCTTAGATGGACATTGAGACCCTCTTTAGGGATGATTTTTTTCCAGAAAAATTGCGCTCTGTGCGTACTCAGAAGCTCCTTCACTTACAGAAGATCATACTGATAGTAGCTATGTACTCGGTGAGATTCAATGTACTTTTACACTACTGCACCAACATTGTAAGAGACCAATTTTTCAGGGCACAGACCATTGAGTAGGGTCTCTTGTGGGAGATTAGAGTCTTGATGATATCACTCAATATCCCGTTGTAGGATAGAGTGTTCGAGAAAGCATTGTTGATAAAGAGATTCTAGGCTGAGCAGGCACCGACGGTGAGAGCCACCACCAGGCGACAAGTAGCCGAGTCTTCTGCAGTAGGTCATAGGTTGATGACACAGAGTCCCAGGTAGGCTAGAACTTATAGAGGATGACCCCAGGGTATAGGGTCAGTAGTGTGGAGCTCTCGAGGAAGAGGGGGTCAACTGGGAAGCAGGCGATGCTTTCCGTTCGGTGGGCAGGGACACATGGCTCGCAACATCCCGACCCGTTGTATTGGCGATCAGTAGACGGTCGAGGGAATGATGAGGAAGAGGACTATATATTCGAGTGAGGAGGTCTACATGGTGGTAGACATGGAATAGAATTAGGTCATGTAGTAGGTGGTGGATGATGTTTTGAGGCTCTACCAACACCACCCCCAGGTGGTCCGCCCCGACCATAGGGAGATGGGGGACAAGGGAGATCAAAGGTACAGGAAGCATATGCCTATGACCACTGTGCTCCAGTGATTATAGAGGTAAGATCTGGGTCTATTCCACCCTAGTTGGTGTACTTATATACACACACGTGTGGATCACTCTTTTATTTCCACGACACTCATTCAGATCTCAGATATTCTGATTGAACTGTTGGCCCGATAATTATGATTAGAGATTCCTACGGAAGAATATTTGATGATTACACACTAGTGAATATAGTGTGAGAACATTCTAGGAGGCAAAGAGATTTCGTTAGGATCTCAGAATAGCAGTACTTATTCATTACAATGTCATTTTGTGTATGGAATGGATATCCAAAGTCCATGCTCAGGTTAACTTTTTTAGGCACAATGTGAGGTGTGTCCATGAGGATGGGATCATGTTTTCTTTCACCGATGATAAGGAAAACATTGTAGCAGAGGATAGACTTTTTGAGGGTGGGGGGAATCCGATCAATAATCAGTTGGGTAGCCTTAATGTTGGAGTAGTTGAAGTGAGGATTCCAAGTTATTTTATAGGGGTGTAACAGTATGCTGATGTCTTTCCTGATGATATTCCATGACTACCTCCTCACATAGAAGTAGACATATACATCAATCTCTACCCCAGGACGACAACGATATCTACACCAGCATATCGAATGTCTCCTATGGAGCATTGTGAGTTGTGGGAACCATTGGTTGACATGCAGGTAAAGGAATTAAAAATGGCCAGTGGTTCTCCATGGGCATCCCCGACCAAATTTTCCATGACAGAAAGTGGGATTCTAAGGCTTTGTGTAGAATATCGGTTCTTGAACTAGGTGACCATGAAGAAAAAAATACCCACTCCCTAGTATTTATGATCTCTTCAAATAGATAATGTGGTCTCCATGGTTTTCAAAGATAGACCATAGATCATGCTATCACAAGATCACGGTACGAGAGACGACACACCAAAGAAAACATTCTAATTTCTGTAAAGACATTATGAGTTAATGGTGATTCCCTTAGGCATGAAAAAAACTCTGAAAGTGTTCATGGGGATCATTAATTGGATCTTCAAGCCTTATCTCAATCACTTCGTGGTGGAATTCATTTACGACATCTTGATATACTCAGCATCAGAGGAGGATCACTCCACACACCTAAAGAAAGTTCTAAATACACTCTGAGAGCATCAACATTATGGTAAGCTCTTGAAGTGCTAGTTCATGGATATAGAAGTCAACATTCTAGGGAACATTATCTTGGATGCTAGTGTTTTTGTGGATGCAGTGAAGATAGAGTCAGTACATTCTTAGTAGCCACCCATGTGTGTGAACAAGGTGTGGTGTTTTCTATGAATGGTTGGGTACTACAAGAGATTTGTACATTACATCTTTAGGGTAATAGCACCCTTTTAATCTTTGATGAAGAATGGGAAGACTTTATTATATATGGGGAAGTTCCAAGAGATTTTACATGATTTGAGGTGAAGAATGATGAGTGCTCCAATATTGAGGCCACCATAAGTGGGCGTTGTGTTTGTAGTCTATTGTGACACAACAGGGACCAAATTTGGTTGTGTATGGATGCAGGAGCAAGCAGTGATTACCTACGGGTCATGTCAGTTGAGAAAACATGAGCAGAACTATGCTACATAGGACATGGAGCACGCAGTTGTGGTCTTTACACAGATGTTGTGGCATAACTACTTCATTGGTGAACAATTTACTATTTAATCTGATAAGAAGTGTCTCAAATATATCTTCTCGAATATGGACCTGAAACAAAAAAAGATATAGTGGATATAGTTCCTCCAGGACAATGAATTTGAGATAGTCTACACTCTATGGAAGGGGAACATAGTAGTAGACAAACTCAGTAGGAGGTCCAGACTACAATTGCTGAGTGAGGTGACAGTGCAACTAGCCATGTAGCTGATATCCTATTTTGAAAGAGATAGAGAAGCTTATCTCTAGTCTGTGATAGTTACCCCCACTCCATCTACGAGTCAGTGAAGAACAACATGGGGATGTAGACTTCGAGGCCTGTCATGATCATATATCATCATGATAAGCTCCTGATTGATTTTAAGAATGTGGGGAGCATTTCTTTCTCTTTAGAGGATGCACAATGGTACTAGGGATGCTATGATAGGAGGTGTTGAAGGAGTTCCATATATCCCAATTAGCAGTATAACCTGGAGTTGTGATGATGTACTTGGACCTCCAGCATATGTACTAGTGGCCAGGAATGAAGGAAGCATTGGAATAGTTGGTATCGTGATGACTCACTTACCCATAAGTGAAGGCTGATCATCATGTACCAGTAGGCTTAGCTTAGCCATAAGTGGTACCGGAGTGGAATTTGGATGGTATATCCATGGAATTAATTATAGGGCTACCATTTAGGTCCAGGTCCAACGATTACATCTGGGTGATTGTTGAACGACTCACCATGTCATCCCACTTTCTACCCATCAGAGAGCAGGGATCGGTATAGGTCTTGGGATGCCTCTACATGCATAAGATTTTATGACTTCAAGGTGTGCGATCAACGACCGTCTCCGATCCCGACACACATTTTAAATCCGATTTTTTGGAAGGGGTTGTATGAGGCGTTTGGGACTCATCTATACTTGAGCACCACCTTTCACCCTCAGATTGATGGTCAGACAAAGTGGACTATATAAACACTCATGGACATGCTTCGTGCTTGTGTTCTCAATTTTGGCCACTATTGGGAGGACCACCTACCATTGGGGGAGTTCTCATACAATAATAGTTATCACTCCCCATTGGCATGGCTCCGATTAAGGCCATGTAAGGACAACATTGCAGATCATCTCCTTGCTGGAAATAACCAAGATAGTTAACAAATATAGGTCATGTGTTGGTACAAGCTATCGCAAATATGGGGCTAATCATCCAATAGTGGATGAAGACTGCACAGAGCTGACATAAGTCTTATGATGACAGGAGATAGAGACCCTTGGAGTATAAGGAGGGAGACCATATCTTCCTATGGGTCTCACTTCGCCAAGGATTTCAGAGATTTGGCAAGGGCGACAAACAATCACTCAGATTTATCAAAACATTCAAAATCATTAGCAGAGTAGGTGATGTGGCGTACCATCTAGCTCTTCCCCCACAGATATACTGGGTGCATAACGATTTCCATGTATCACAGTTTAGGAGATACTTGCATGGTCCGTCACATGTTATTGACTTGGGTGAGCTTGACATTGATGATGGGGTGACATTTGCGGAGTTTCCAGTGGAGATAGAGGATTAAAAGGATTGAGTCCTTCGTTGGTCGTTGATTCCTCTCGTACGAGTTCATTGGCAGCATGGGAATCTCCAAGAGAGCACAATGGAATATGAGGCTCATATACATACTAAGTACCCATCGATTTGTATCCCTAGTAATGTTTTAGCTTTTGGGGATGAAAATACCTAAGGTGGGATGAATGTAAAAAACTCAAAAATTCGATATATATTTTTTCTAAAAATAATTTTGCATTATTACATGTCTGTGAAAATTAATGGCACTTGATTCCGAGGCCCAGTATGCCCGAAACAGAATTTTGAACTTTTTTTAAGGTATGATTATTAATTTTAAAGGTGGCATCTTATGACTATTGAATCAGTGCTCCAAATTTAAAATTGAGGGCACCGTTGAATCCGCAGTACTAGGATTCTCATAAGGGAGGCTTCACATCGACCGTAGTAGGTTGGGAGAAAAATATAGTCAGTGGACATCACAAAAAATACTAATAAAATAACAATAAAGATATTTTATTTATTTTTTAGTAACTATTGATAAATGGTTGTGGGTCCAATGACTGGACAAGACATTTAACTTATTGAACTTTTGTTTTCGTAACCATTCTATTAAAACATGGGAAGTGAATTAATTAAATTATTAATGAACGTCATTAAAGCTACATTGCGTTAAACTGTCATCTAAAATCTATTAGAATGGATATCAAAATGGAGTTTTTGACACAACATCATCAAGTGAGGAACCTATGGTGAAGTACTGTGGATACTTCCACCAACAGAGGATGGAGGCTTGGGTGGAAACTAACTAGGATTGAAGAGCACCAGTAGGTTCATCAAACGTGGAATACTCTTCCAAAACTATGACCTCATCAAACTAATCTCGACGTAGGTGGTTTGATTTGATTTAATTATAAGTGGATTCTGATGAATTTTATTGTTACCCGCATGTTAAAATGCTAATGTGGAGGGTACATTCCAGAAAATCAAGGCTCATACCCTCCACCACTTTGTTCTTATCACGCTCTTCTGGGGAAGAATTTCCAACTCGGCAGAACAATAAATTCAGGAGTTGTGTAGCCACGACCTCATCCAGAGAGGCCCATAGGCATGATCGTATAAGAAAATGAACCACCTGATCTCACCTGGTGGCCCACAGAAGATTCACTGGCGCAACACCAGTGCGACAACACCATCGACCTGTGTCGATGGTGGAGGCAGCGATAAGCGCTCACCGACCATGGAAGATGACCGTTCGGATTGGCGCCGCCACAGACATGAAGTGACATCTAACACTCGGACGACCAAGTTGGAGAGGCGGTGCGCCATCACACACCACAGTGAAGGGGCTGCTGCATCGAAGCCGCGGGTCTAGTACTGGGCTGCGTCGCTCGGCGGGTAGTTGGACGTCCACCCTGATGTCCAGCCGTGCTAGTGCACAAGGCCATGTCACCCGGTGGGCTTAGCCTGTCTGTGGCCCATCGGGATGAGCTCACCGCAACCCAGCTAGCCAGGGCGTGTCAGGCCGACCTGTAGCCTAGCGGGCCGTACCCGTCGTGGCCCAGCCCAACAAGGTTTGGTTAGTGCAGAACCACGTCGAGTCTGGGTGGCCCGAACCGAGTTGGGGGGCCCAGGCCAGGTCGGGTCGGGTCGGTTAAACCAGGCTGCATCAAACACAGATCCATTAATGCCCAATTTAACTTAAAGATTTATATCTTATGAACCAGATGTTAGTTTGAAGAATAGTATGCGGTGATGGGAACCTTGGAGCGAGACAGTCCTTTTGAGATACTTCAACTGAGTTTTGGAGAAAGTTGGACTACAGCCAGGTTGGATCATACTCAAATCCAAAAGGGCCCTCAAGACTAAAATTCCAACAACTCACAGACCAGGCATCTGGTTAATGCTCCATCATGTGCGTTGGAACCCTTACAACATGATAGTATTTTGGGTTACTCATTCATGGAACTTCCTAGTAGTTTTGGCATGACTAATATCTATATGAGAAGATACTATAGAACTCAAGCACACTAGGTGCAAGGAATCCTATAGCTGGTTGTTATATGGATAGCGACCCTGTGCGGTTCATCATCTTTTGATCATGTTTGGAACAACATCATAGAGACCCGGTGTGGATCTAAATCATAGAGACCTTGTGTATATCATCATTTTAACAACCCTATGGGGATCAACATCTTTGTGCACCCATGTGGAATAGCATCTAGCGACCATGTGTGGATCAGCCTAATAAAGACCTTGTGTGGATCAACTTTCTAGCGACCCTGTATAGATGTGAATTCTAGAGACCTTGTGTGGATAAGTATTGTGCGAACCAACAAGGACCATCCTTATGGTGACCCAAGAACCATTTGGGCTTTGGATGAAATCATATGTACTATCTTCTGGGTGTGTGAATCTCTCCCATGAATGATTTTATTTCATAAAACATTAATCTTTACTAAACTCATTTAAGGGATATAATAGACACACACATCACATATTCATAATCCATTAATATGTATGCCACAAGATGATGAAATTATTTTTAATTAAATAAAATATTAACCCATGGGAGTGAAAATGAGTTTCATCACTACTTATCTAATATAATACTAAACCATCAATTGAATGATTACTGATTTTAAATTGGATTATATCCCAAGTAAGGCATAATAAACATAAAAGAGTTTATTTATAGATTAAAATACCTTTAAAAGATCATTGAAACATAATATGATGATAAGACTATCTCATATAAATATATCTTATTAAAAAATCAATATATAAAATTCTTGTAAAAAATATTCTTATAAAATATCTATGAAAACATGTATAAGATTATTTAAAATGAATAAAATTTATTACGTTGGAAAAAACATCTATGTATTGAATGTTAAAAAAATCCCCTTCACATTTTTATGAAATAGTCAATAACACATCATTTAAAAGAAAAAAAAGAATATTGCACATAATTTTTTTATGGAATGTATAAAATGTGTAAATATAACATTATAAAGTAAATATAGAATCATAATAAAATTATTGAAAAATTATAAATAAAATTTTTATATCGAAGAAAAATAATCATGAATGATGAAGAAAATAAAGTTGGTTTTCCTTAAAATAATTCATTTAGTATATTGAGTTCATAATGATAAGAAAATAAATGTAAAACATGTTATATTTAAAAATATTTACTTGATAAGAAAAAAAATTATATGTGAAATGTTATATAAATTCAACATGATAAATTTAAGAATATATAATCCCGATAAATGCGTGATTGTAACATAAAATCCCAAAAAATGGTAAATTTTGAGTCATAACCACATGAAAGAAATAAATTAGAATATAACTTAATAAAAGTGTGCATGATCATATTCATGTTTCGACATATCAAATAGAAAATAGATACACCTCTGATAAGTACATTGTTGAATAAAATATCATATTTATCAATGAATACGATTAGATATGATAATCCATAACCAATTTAGTAAAATTATAATAACATCCCTATGGATGAAGTAAAATGAAACTACTTTAAAATGGTTATTTACAATGAGGTAATTGAAATTAAAAATATTTAAATCACAAATTTTCCCATTGAAATACTTGTTTCTGATTAAATGCCTTTCTTTCACAAATAAGTGTTTGTTTATCCTTATTTATAGTGGAAAATTATTTGTTTCGCAAATTTATTTTGTTACCTTGTGCTATATCCCATGGAATTCTTATTAGAGACATATATTACTTAAGAAATATTATATATGTCACTAATAGACTATGTGGAGGAGTACTAATGAAGAATTTTACTCTATGATGCTAATTATATTTTGTGAAATTTTTATGTCGTTTTAAATTCTATCATGATTAACCCATCAAAAAAATATTTTAATTAATTCAAGTGCCATATTCCTCCTCTCTCATGTTTTTCTTCTCCAGTGTGAAACCTTGGATAGTAAGAGAACCCTTGGAAAAACCAAATCCAAAATCACAAATTTCAAATATTATCTTCTATATTTAGGTGTGAATCTCTATGTTACACACTAATATTCTATTATACATCCTTATTTTTAGGATTTAAATTAGAATTCTAAATAAAGAAATTTTCTCAAACTATAGATTAAATTATTTACATGAATTTAATGGTTTAATTTTTTTAGGGTTAGTGTAAGGTTTTTATTCTCAATTTGGGTTTCAACCATGAAATAAATTTTTTTTCGAATATACATTGGTTGATTCGTATAGATTTGATGTATTTTTTTTAATATTTAACCATCATATTTAGGATATGTTTTTATTTAAAGGTTCATATTTGTTTATTTTGAGATATCTGGACACCCCGCTGACTCCCGATGCGTATGAACATGTCTTTACCTACTAGCAACTGACATACTATATATATATATATCTATATGTGTGTGTGATATGTTTATGACCGAAAAATATTTCAAGTTATATATGTTTATATATAAACTATAAAAACATTTTAATCTTATATATATGTTGAATGTTCTTTTAGAAATATATATAGTTATATATAATGATGTTTAATGTGTGTAAATTTATAAACACAAAATAATTTAAAAAGTGAATATTGTTGTTTTTTTACAGAAATTTTTAAACTGTTATGCCTTATAATAATTATTATCATTGAATTCTTAGAATGATATAAGTTTTAATGAATTATAATGATACTAAGATTATGGATGTTATATTAAAATATGTTTGATTGTTATATTATAATTGATTTTATTTTATTTAAAACATGTGAATATATTTTTGATAAAGTTTAGATATATATATATATATTAACTTGTGAATATATATTTATCTTAACATTTTACAAAAATTATGGTATTATATATATATAGATATATCAATATATTTGTAAGTATATATAGATTTGATGAGAATATATATTCAAAAAAACATATCAAATATAATTTATATATATACATTTGATTATGAAATAATGTAATACAAGCACTTACACAGAAACACAGAGACACAAAGATATATATATATATATATATATAACTTAAGAAATAAATAGGATGTGAATGTTTTATAAATGTTTTCAGAACATCAATTTAAAAAAATTTATTGAACAATATATATATTTTTTAATTTGTTATAAACTATTTCAAAATAGTTTTATTGAAAAAAATTGTAAAATAAAAATGGCAGCTATGATGACTACTGGTTAATAAATTATCTATTTAGATTTTTTTTTTATAGTTGTTCAAAAATATTTTGGGTACATTTTTGTAAATGTATACGAATTTTGGGGATACATTAAATTATTTTAAAAATAATATTGATAATAAGTATGATTTGATCTATTTTATTTGTTAATCAATAAATAAATACACTTAGATAATAAATATATATAATATTCAGTAATATTTTTATCTACTTGAAATAAAATATAAAAATATTTTCAATTTTTATGGATTAATAATAATCTGTAAAAAATGTAGTATGAATTAAAAAATTGTGTTAATCATTTAATTATTTTTAATAATTTATTTTAAAGGTGATTCCTTGGTCAAAAGATCAAATAAAAAATATTTATTACCAAAATGAAAAGCTGCAAAAATTTAAAATTGGAAACTTTTTTTTAATGTAATGGAGTAAGACCTATACGAATGTTATCCAAACACATGTGTTGACTCTCCTTTTTCATCACATTGTCTAACATAATGTAAAGGGAAATGACTTAGCACAAATTGATTCATCCTTTGAAAAAAACATCAAAAACCGACAATGGCATGAACAAGGATTCAAAATCACATGTGATGCGCAAGTTCCATCACTGTCATGCAAGTCCACTTGTGCGACGCCTTATGGTCGCGCAAGTGACTTGCACACCCTAAAAGATAACCGCCTGGGCCTTCTTCGGCCTATAAATTGACCTTATGAGCCCCCAATTCAAGGAGGTATTTTTGCCAGAAACTCAGATTTGAGATCCCGGCACCCTAGTCTCTTCTAAAAGCTTCCGAAACACTTCTAAAGTAATTTCTTACCTAGAACGAAATATCTAAAGAGGGGGAGGAAGGCCTAAGTGTTGAAACTCATCAACACTTGCACGCCTGAGTGGCCAGCCCTTAAGGGAAATGGCCACACTTGCGCGCCGCCTAACTCCTTCAATAGAACTTGCACGCCACTCATCTGGAAGAAACTCAAGATTATTCTAAAGGATTTAAACAAGTGTCTCACATTTATTACTCTGCTGGTTAACCATCGCGCAAGTACCCATGTGTCGTGCAGGTATACCTGCATGACTAGGACTTGCGTGCCCACGCAGTACCTGCGCGCCTTCCAGGACTTGCACACCCCTATCTTTTTGGGTGCCCTTCTTGCCCATTTCACCCATCTTATGCCATTCCACCTCTCCTATTCAAGATTCAGTCTTCAAGACACTCTTCAAATCCATTTATGGAATGACTTCTTGATTTAACTTCCTTATATGAAAGGAATTCAGTGGAATATCTCTTAAAACTTAGTGGATTATATATCTTTATGTCACTAAAGATTGAGATTTCATTCATTCAACCTCATCATTTAAGATGAGAGAACTCATTAAACTAGGCCTCCTTTTCCGAAATAAGCCACAGTCATAAAATCTTAATATGGGCATCCTCCTTAGGAGTAAGCCCAAACCATAATTCCCTTAATCTGGGCTTTCTTTTCAGGAGTAATCCCCATTCCAAGTCCTCATTAATTTGGGCTTCCTTTTCAGGAATAAGCCCCAGTTATAAAATCTTAATATGGGCATCCTCCTCAAGAGTATGCCCCAACCATCATTCCCTTAACCTGTGCTTTCTTTTTATGAGTAATCCTCAGTCCATGTCCTCATTAATTTGGGCATCCTCCTTAGGAGTAAGTCCCAAGTCCTCTTTTAACCTGGGCCTCCTTTTCAGGAATAAGCCCCAGTCATAATTCTTAACCTGAGCCTTCTTTTCAGGAGTAAGCCTCAATCTTAATATTGGCATCCTCCTTAGGAGTAATCCCTAAGTCCCTTAATTTTTCATGTCCCTTAACCTAGTCCTCCTTTTCATGAATAAGTCCCAGTCATAATTACTCTAAACTAGTCCTAATTTACTTTTAATCTGGGATTCCTTCTCAGGAGTAAAACCCAATCCTAAGTCCTCTCCTAATTTGGGCCTCCTTTTCAGGAGTATGCCCCCAGTTAGAGTATTCAAATCTCTATTAAGAACATATACCTTTATAGACCCTATTACTATATTTCTTCTCTGAAGTGAATCCTAATCTCAATTTATCTCAGAATTCATAAACACATAATCCCCACATCATTGCATCATTCATGGCATAATTGTCTGGTTTCACTAATACCTCTTGTTTCTCACACCGAGCATGACTCACATGAGCTTAGAGTGTAAAATGAATCATGACTTATTTCTTTGAGACATCAATCGTGCAAAAACATCATACTCCCTTATTCGAACTACGTGGGTTCTGAATCCTTTTCTAAACAAAGGATACAAACGTAGCCCATATGTGGGTTCAATCCCATCTCTGAAATAATCTATGTCCTTCTGAATGAAAATAAACTTCAAGTGCCCCACTAAGTGGCTTTAAAACCAGCATGGTCATCATAATGACTGAGAGAATTCTATATAAATGTGTCGAAGGATACCATTGACCAAGAATATCTAATAAATACAGATGATTTTCTATCGATGAAGAACCTCAAATACATATAAATGATTCTATAAATTTCCTACATATTTAATCACTGATTGTCATATCTGAAGGAAGGATCATTTTATACTTGGTAATGTAATAAGGATTCACGAACATAAATTAAATCTATAAAGAGAGTCCCGAAGTATACAATAATTCCCCTAAAAAAGGTGCGATGAGTCCGACCTCCCATCCTCTTGACCAATGCAAATTCCTAAGCCTCATCAGTCCACGAATTAATGAGCGCCTACCTTTGGAAAGTAGGTCCAAATGGATATGGATTCATTGGATGTTTCCGGTTCTATGAACAAACCCGTTAGAAACTGATCAGAATGTTGAACCTTCAATCAAGGAGGTCATCCCCGAATTCCAAGGGAAACAAAAAATGGTGAACCCGACGTGAATCCTTAACCAAGTTAAAATAATGTTTTACCTATTTGTTAGACCCCTATTTAAAACTCAATGATAGGGATAACAAAAAAATAATGAACATATGTACTCATCCAAAAGATGTAGTGGATAAATTTATCTTGATTATGTCTGTGATGTCAAATAGGCACTGTTTTCCATGATTTTTTGCATTCTAAGGAATGGCTGCTCTCAAGTTCACACCTGTGAATACTGCTACTACAAATGCCACTGCTGCTACTCCTACTAGATCGTTATCCGCTCTAAGGATGACATCACCTACTCAGCGTCTTCAATGCTGGGTATCAATTGCGCTGGTTAAGTAGTACTGTCAATAGGGTACCATCCCAACTCTGGAGGCTACTCGATAAGCCCTCAAAGTGAACAACTCACACCGGTCATCAAAACAACGACGACCAGTGATCAAGAAGCAGGCAGTGCTAACCACCGTCTCCAACCGTTTTTGGTCGTTATCCCCGAAACATAATCACCATTCACTCCCATATTCTAGGTAGATGAATGAGAAGGTCCCTCAGGGCCTTAATTCAAAGAAGAAGGAGTCCTTCCTGAGGTCTCCTTTCAACAATCAACACCGGACTCATGCGGCATTACGGCCTCAACATGATGAGGGTACCAACTCCAGGCGTTCGGCTCAGGTTCCTCAAACCCGAGCATGCAAGACGAATCGCCAGAGGTGGAATCCAGTCAACAGTGAGAAGTTTCTCATCTCTGCCATCTCCAGAGAAGTCCACCAACCTAACTTGGTGGTAAGAAATGAGCAGGCACATACACCTGCTCATTTTAATTCTGCTGTCCCGTAGACTCGTCTGGAAGCATCATGCTAATCCCGCCAGGTAATTCTGGCAGAGTACTATAGGCAGGAACATACACCTGTTTATACATCATTAGATAGTCAGCAGGCTCGTCTGACTACATATGATGGAGCTCATCAACCATGTTCGGAGAAGTGCAATCAACAGGCACATACACCTGCTAGTATTAATCAAGCCTACCAATAGTCTCCTATGGTAGCATTTGGAGAAGTCAGTCCGAATGCTCCAAAGACAAACAGAAGGCAGACTCAACTCTCTGCACCCACACTTGAGTACTGTCAGGATTCACTGACAGGAAAAGGAGGACAGGAGTAGGCACATACACCTACTCCAAGCACGGAATGGACGTATATCCCCGTTCCGGCAAATGAAGTCACCAAGCATATTCTATAAATGGTGAAATAGCAAAAGAAAACCCCTTCTCATATTCTGGACGCTTGCGAGGATATTATAACAGCTTCAGCAGCATCTCATGGAAAGACACATAGATCTATCCCTACTAGTGAAGTGACACATCAACAGTTCACTCCAGAACAGACGTTCACAATTGTTCCAGTCCAAGAGGGTTGTGAGGCGTACTCCCCCATATCATAAAGACAACCATGTCAGGCACATACACATGATTTGAGTGGATATCGTCAGCCTAACTTGATAATCTATCCTTATCAGGAACATACACCTGGTCAGAGCAGCCACTTTTTCCAACAAGTGGTTTCCAAATCGAGTAAGAAGGCGTCTAAGAAAAAGACCCACCCAGTACAGTCAGAAGATCAAGAGCCAATCTGAAACAAGGCCTTGCTCGATGCTAGAGTTCCTGATTCCCTCAGACAGTTATCTGTTGGAATTCAAGATTCTACTCCCTCATTTCCCAATAGTGGGAACATAAATTCTGAAGGTCTTCAACAGACACTTCCTCATAAAGGCTTGCTTCATGACAATTCGGTCGATATTTAAGTTTCATCTTCAGATGAAAGCCACAGGAACCCTCTGTGTGGTAAGAAGACCAAGGAGCAAGAGATCTCATCTTTTGCTGTAACCCATTATGGTGGTCCTCCCCATGATAATGAATTTCTCTGTAAATTTCCTCGCTGCAGTAGTGATGCACATTGCCCGGAAAATGCTCCAGTGGACAATGTAGTACCGATAAATCCCTCTTATCTTGAGGCACATGCAAATGCGAAACCAGCCATGTATGATTCTTCATCACTAGCAGGTGAAATAATTTCTCAATCAGAAGATAGAACATGGTGTAGGTCATTCTCCGAACCACCCCTAAGTCATGCATCTTCTAGATTGATCAATGATTTCTCTACCAATTATGTTGAATCCGATGAATCAACAAGGAAACACCAACTCTGGTCAAATCAGGTAGAATAATCTTCATTGAATGATAAAGAGGTAATGCTGAAAATAAGAAAACAACTAGAAAAAGGTGAAGTACCAGTCATGTTTTGGCCTCTGGATGACTATCAGTATGACATTACAAAGATGTTGGCAGAAGATGTAATTCATGATATTCGTCTCAACACATGGAAAACTATTTTTCAGTTGAAGAAGAAAGTATTATCTTATGATGAATATTAAAATAATATTATGATAATAGAAGGGTTACAACGTCAGATTGATTTGGAATCTCTATCAGTCTGTCGATATCTGATGGCTGAAAAGCAGTAGAGAGCCCTTCAACGTTCACTCCTTGGCGCACTAAGAATATTACGTTAGTTAATTGCCAATGCCCCATCTGGTATTCATGTCAGAGGATGGGGTGTTCATGGAGCACTACATTTCACGGTGCTCTCCAGTTAGCAAAGCCTGCCGAAAATGGTCTCATGCAATGTTATTTCCCATGGCCGGCCATAGTCAATGGGCTTTGTTTATAATCAAAAGTTTTCCCAAGAACAGGCTTCAACTAGTTCCTCTCAAAATGAAGAATACAGTGAACAAGTTGTTAAATTACTCTTTCATAAAGCAAACAAGAATATTAAACAAGCCTCTCTTATGGAGCAAGCACATCATCAGGTGAATGAAGTTTCGGAAATCATCCAACACTCTTTTGAACCTGGTGATAAAAGTGGATACAGGTTAATGCATCCAGCTAACTTCCAGACTATGGTTCTCAAGATCAGGAGAGATTTTAAGAAATTCTCAGACATAACATGTCAAGGGCAACCCCAGCTTGCTAGACTAGGGACTCTTTTAAACCAACTATCATAATCAACAAATATGATTCGAGGAGTTGAGCGGGAATAGCTAGAACAGCCCCAGTCTACTGGACTGGGGACTTTTTCAAATCATCAATCCCCTCCTCAGAGAAAGTCGGTTTTTCTCGATTGGGAAAGAAGCCTCAAGAGGAAAAAAGAGCCAAATTATCAGGATATTCCCTCAAAATTATGGTCCATCAAGAAGTTCCTGAGGTATCAAATCAACAAAAGGCAATGTCTCATCATTGACTGGGAAGAAGATAATATCACAGAAATTCTGATAGAAGGGATGCGATGCGTTATGCATCAATCAATTTCATCATTGTCGTTTTTGCTGATCCACCAGATGAGGTTCACTCAGGGGACTCATTTGAAGAGGTTCATGCTCAAGAATATGTACGCACCGAAACAAATGATGAAGGTGTGCGTACACAAAATCAAAGGATTACTGGGAACCTATGTAATCCTTCAAGTAACCCACTTCCCCCTTTCCGAAAAGGATCTAACAAAGGGAGGGGAATGAATCAGGATACATATCCTCCCTCTAAAGAAGACCAATCGCTCTCACTACAGCAAAGGATTGCACAACAGGAGGAAGAAATGAAAGAATTAAGGAGGTTGAATGTAGAACTACTTCAGGGTAGTCTTTCTCTTAAGCGTGTTGGAGTTTTTCAGCCATGGGATTTGTTGTACCAACTGATATGGATCAAAAATATCCTCCTCTATTAGTACACCATCACAGGTCTAATCCTATGGGTCAAGTGCAACAACAGTTGGCAGTGCTACCATCAGTTGCAGCAGCCACCACATCTGTCCAAGCTCCAGTCATTTCACCTATCCAAGTCCAAGATCAACTAGATGTTTATCAAAATTTAATAACTACCAATGAGTCATTAACACCTCGGTTAGAAACTATGGAAGGGAAACATGAACAGGTTCAACTAGAAAAGAAAGTTTACCATGAATGGGTAGATTCAATCTCTCCTCCATATAGTTTTGGAAACCCTGTATTCCCTATTTTCAACAGATCAGAAGACCCTGAATAGAATTTGACACATTACGTGTCTTTTTGTGATCCTATGATGGGAACTCCAGAGCAGCAAGAAGAAGTAAAACTCATATGCGTCGTACGGACCATACAAGGACCAGCCTTTGTCTGGTATATATGCTTCAAATCCCGGTCAATTACCGGATGGGAGGATCTTCGCCAAAAATTCCTTCTTCTGTTCAGCTCAACATTGCCAAAGAAAATAGTTATTGATATTACAAACTATAAGCAAAGGGAGAATGAAAGGGTCTCATATTTCATTGCTTGCTGGAAGGGATTAACATATTCCCTAATCTTTGCACTCCCTCAAGAGGAATTGTTGCCAATCTGTGTGGAAACACGAATTACGCACACCATTGATCCCTGTGAAATATACAGGAGGGTTTCGAGACCTTACTTCAATCGCTCGACATATTGTTGATTCCCTTATACAGGCTAAGGCTATATCGCAAGTAATTCCATCAGCTACAGGAAGGATAATGGGTAAAGCAGAAACTGCTACAGTTATGCTTAAACAAGCACTTGTACCGGTTTCTACTTCAAATCCTTCATCTTCTCGAAGGGATCCACCTCCCGAGTGCCAAAAACAAAGGACATTTCTCCCATATGGTCAAAGAGATCAAAGACTAAAACAATTTCAGGATCTAAAGAGAAAAACGTACTCTTTTTGAAATGAACAAGTTCCTCATTACTTCATTTCGGCTCTGGAAAATAATCTGGTTCAATTGCCAAGGCCGAAGAGGCCAAACAAGGATGGAGATGAAGACCGTCCCAATTATTTCCATTTTCATCAAATTATGGGGCATCCCATCCAGGAGTGTTTTGAATTCAAAGACCTCCTGTAAAAGATGGTCGAATTAGGACAAGTCAAACTGAAAGGATCTTCACCTCAGGTAGTATGTGTTACTGCTATAGTTCTAGAGGAGGAAGGCGAATGGAAGGAAGTCAAAAGAAAAAATGCACAAATTTATGATGATTGGATAGCTAGAAAGACAATCAACCAAACTTGTTCTATTTTGCAAACACAATTCAAGAAACCGATTATGTCTCCTGCCATGAATGTTGCGCCCAAAACCGCTTCATCAGAGGGAAAGTCCTCAACGAAACGAAATGATTCAAAGAATGAAAAAGAATCAGAAGAAGATGAGTACGTGTCAAAGCCTAAGTTGTCTTTGACTCTAGTAGCCTTCATAAGATCTACGTCAAATCCACGGGCACCAACCCACCAAACGGCACAGCCTAAACAGGCTAATCAGGCAGAGTCTTCATTAGACGAAGAGTTACTCTTTGGTTCTGTTAATATGATTCAATTAACAGATTTATATGCCAGTCGCAGTTTTGATTTCGATGAGCCTGAATTCCCTGTATCAAATAGGGGAATTAGAGGAAGTTCCAGAGTCTCATGATACAGAGGAAGACGTGGATCTTTTAGAAGCCACTACTCCAATTCTACCCCTGATAGAACTGTGTATGCAGTAGAAACACGTGGTAGAGCCCTTCAGCGAGCTCAGCAAGAACAAGGAAGTTCTTCTACCAATAGAAAATTCAGTCCCGAGACAATTATTTTGGAAGACTGGTTTAAGGTTTCATCTTCTTCCTCTCAGCAAGTAAATGGATCTAATCGGTCTAATCTTCCAAAACCAGGAATTTTTCTAACTCCTATCCCAATACAAGATGCATCAACTTCTAAAGCATCTGCTTCCAAGGTACCTGCTAATTCACATATTCTTGTTGGGAAACGCAAACCTCTGGATCACAAGTATGATGTATTGAAACACTTGGCCCAAGTACCAGACAAGTTATCAATTTTGGATGCTTTGAATCTGTCAAAAGATCTTCGGGAAGCACTCATCGAGGCTTTGTCATGTCCTCAGGAGCTTGAAACAGAAATTGCTGTAGTTGAAGTCTATCACATAGAGAATAATCTTGCAGAATGCCATGCAATAATTTTTTTTACTGATGAAGATGATGATGCACATGGGCATATTATACCTTTGTAATTATCTGGAAAGGTCAATGGTGTAGATGTCCGAAGAGATTTCATTGACAATGGTTCAGGAGTCATCCTCATGCCCATTTGTACAATTCGTAGATTGGGCCTCACAGAATCTGATTTATCTCCTTCTACTGTGAGGTTACAAGGATATGATAAAAATGAAAAAGAACCACTGGGTGATGTTACACTCAAAACTCGATTTGGAGATATTGTATCGAATTCAGATTTCATGGTTGTTGATCAAGACTCAGCTTTCAACATCTTTCTTGGAAGACCCTGGCTACATCAACATGCTTCTATCCCTTCAACATACCATCAATGTCTCTAATATTGTTTTGATGGTAAATTTGGGACATTGTATGGTGATAAGGCCCCGTTCAAGACATGTGAGTCTCAATACATTGAGGCGGAATTCTATTACATGAAGGGAAGGGACAAATCCAAAACAAAGGAGATTACCAAAGTTAATTCTCCATATGGTTTGGAGAATATTCCAGTAAATCCATTTACACATTTGAGTACAAATTATGTGTTGCCTAACAGTCAACTTGACAAGATAGACCCAAATCAAAATACTCTTATGGAAAGATCCATAATGTCAGTTACGGCAATCGAGCCAGACAATATGAGAGAAATTGGTAACCCACGAAGCAATGATGAAATCACAAATGGCGACGTCTTCATTTCATCTGCTGAAATCCAACAAGTCTATACTTTTCCAATTAGGCCATAAGAAGTTATAGCAACATTGGAGGTGAACAATGATATCGATTCTCAATCAATCGTCTCCTCTTTATTACCCAATGAAGACCCTTCATCATCAATCAGGTCAGAAATGGAAGCTTATTCTTCAAGATGTGAAAATTTTGACATCTCTTCTGATCATGAATATTATGATTTATCATCAACTATGCAAGTTGAAATGGAAGAAATAACACATGATGAAGAAGAAGAGGATGATCTCAGAGATGCTCCTCCAACATTTGAAGAGGGTATCTATACCACCGTGGATGAACTCAGAGAAATAAATCTGGGTACAAAAGAAGATCCACGCCCCACTTTAATTAGTGCGGCCATGAATCTTGAAGAACAAGAGATGTATATTTCCTTTTTAAATAAAAATCGAGACATATTTGCTTGTAACTATATAGAAATGCCTGGGCTTGATCCTGATGTTTCTACTCATCATTTGGGTTTACCAGAAGAACATCGAGGATTTAAGCAAGCCGTAAGAAGAACACACCCAACATATGCTTCCAAAATTGAGGCTAAAGTGGATAAGCTTATCAAAGATAACTTAGTTAGAGAATTTCAATATCCCATGTGGTTGGATAATATTGTCCCTGTAAATAATAATAACGGACAAATTAGAGATTCCATCGATTTCAAAGATTTTAATCGGCATTGTCCTAAGGATGATTTCCCAGTTCCAAATACAAAACTTTTAATTGATGCAACAGCTGGCTATGAAGCACTTTCCTTTATGGATGGATATTTCGGATATAATCAGATCCAAATGGTCCTAGAAGGTGAGGAATCCACATCCTTCAGAGCCCCTTAGGGTGTGTTTTTCTACCAGATAATGCCCATTTGGCTTAAATAATATAAGTGAAACATATCAGCGTGCCATGCATCGTATCTTCAAACCCTTCTTAGGGATGTTTGTTGAATGCTATGTAGACGATTTGGTGGTTAAATCCAAACAACTTTCTAATCAATTGGTTGATTTGGAATCCATATTCCGCAAGCTTCGACAATATAATTTGAAGATGAACCCCTTAAAATGTACCTTTGGGGTAACCTCAGGAAAATTTCTCAGATTTGTTGTATGCCATCGTGGTATTGAAGTCGATCCTGAGAAGAACATGTCAATCCTTGGTATGCCACCTCCTCGAAATTTGAAAGAATTAAGAGGAATTCAAGGAAACATAGCCTATATTCGGCGTTTCATCGCCAATTTGGCAGCCAAAAGTCTATCCTTCACCAAATTGATGAAGAAGGAAGTCACTTACCAGTGGACTGAAGAATGTCAAGAAGCATTCGATATTCTCATGAAATACCTCTTGAGTCCACTGGTAATCATGCCACCTATTGACGGAATACCACTTATCCTCTACGTAACAGATCTAGAGAGATCATTGGGTGCCTTTATTTCTCAAACGAATGATGTTGGAAATGAAAACAGCCTTTACCATCTCAGTCGAACTATGCTTGAAGCAGAAAACCGATATTCAAGTATTGAGAAGTGCTGCCTGGAATTAATCTTTGTAGTTCAGAAGTTGAGACACTACTTGCAACATCACAAGGTCCAATTGGTATCTCTCAATAATCCGATCAAATTCATCCTTGGTCGTTCGATGCTTATAGGACGTCTGGGAATGTGGGCAGTTATTTTGTAGCAATTCGACATTCAGTATGTGTCTCCAAAAATGATAAAGGTCCAAGCTCTGGCTGATTTTCTTGATGAACACCCTTCAGTGGAAGACACATCTTCAGATATTGAACTCCCTGATGAGGAAGTCTTCTCTATTCAAGAAAGTCCTTAGGAATGGGAAATGTATTTTGATGGTGGTTCCAGAAGTCCAACAGGGTGGAAAATGGAAAATCCTAAATTCAACAATGTTGGCTTAGGAATTGTGCTCATTTCTCCAGAAAAGGCAGTTTTACCTTATTCCTTTTTATTGTGGGAAGGTGGTACCAATAATGAAGCAGAATACTAAGCTCTCATCATAGGATTGGAATTAGCGCTTCATGCACAAGTGAATCACTTAAAGGTGAAAGGTGATTCAGACCTGGTAATCAAACATGTCAATGGGGATTATGCCATCAGAAAAGAAGAACTAATCCCTTTGTATGATTACGTTAGAGAGTTAATGGTGGAATTCCCTTAGGAACCGACATTTTATTATGTCCCAAGATCTCAAAATGATCAAGCTGATGCACTGGCTAATATAGCCACAACTCTGGCAGATCCAAATCGGGATGAGACAGCTATCAGTATTACCCACCGTCGTGCAATTTCACCATATGTTCGAATCAGAACAGATGAAATTAATGAAATTAGTCCCATTCCTAAACTGTATGGTCATACTACAGGATGGATGTCACCTATCAGGTAATACCTTCAAAATGGAACACTTCCACCTGATAGAGCCGAGAAGGAACAAATCCGGCGACGTATGGTCAATTTTACTCTTTATGATAGCCCAGATCACCTAGGGAAAATTCTCTAAAAACGTGGTTTTTATGGAGTTCTCTTCTGATGGATTGATGGTGAAGAGATAATGGCTATCATGAAAGAAGTGCATGCATGATTCTGTGGTGCCCACCAGTCTGGATATAGACTGTCTGATCAGATTTTAAGGCTTGGATACTTTTGGCCATCAATGATACAAGATTGTGTTGATTTCACAAAGAAGTGAAATTAATGCCAAGTACATGTCAAATTCATTCATCACCCTCCAGAGTTACTTCATACAACTAAATACTCAGGGCCATTTTCCACATGGGGAATGGATGTGGTGGGACCTTACCCTTCGGCTACGGCCAAGAAGTTTAAGTACATTATTACTGCTACTGACTTCTTTTCCAAATGGGAAGAGGCAATACCTCTCAAGGAAGTCAGTCTAAATGCATTGTTAGCTTCATCAAGTCTAACATCATTACCAGATTTGGTGTTCCTCATACCATATTGACGGACAATGGAACCAACTTCTGTTCATCCGAGGTGAAGAAGTTGTATCAAGAATACAACATCAAATCCAACCATTCATCTCGTTATCATGCAGCGGCCAATGTCCAGATAGAAGCCTTCAACAAGACTCTTTCAAATATACTTCAAAAGATGGTGGATAATGATAAGAGGTCATGTCCTGATAAACTCTTTCATGCTTTATGGGCTTATCAGACTACCACCCAAACTGCAACGGGGTCAACTCCATCTTCATTTGTATATAGAATGGAAGAAGTCTTTCCAATTGATGGTCAAATACCCTCAATCAGAGTTTCCATTTGTGATCAATCATCTACAGATGAATAATATCAAAATATATTGAATGAATTGGATGAGTTAGATGAGAAAAGATTGTGTACATTTCACCACTTGGAAGTCTATCAGAATCGAATATCACGAGCTTTTAACAAAAAAGTTCATCTTCGTTCATTCACTCAGGGAGAATTGGTATTAGTTCTTAGAGATACAATGATACCAAGAAATAAACCTCCCAATCTTGAGGAAAAATGGGAAGGACCATACTCAATACATAGGGTATGCTCCAATGGATCTTATTCATTAATCCCGATGGATGGAGAATTCATCACTACTCCATCCAATTCTAGATTTTTGAAGATCTATTTTGTATAAACACAAAATATATCCTAATTGGTCCAGTATGACCTTAAACTACACCACCGTCCAGCAAGACGTTAAACTGCATCCTCAACGGTCCATGCATATGACCCTAAACTATTCGCGCTTTCGTCCAACATGATGTTAAACAGTGAAAAAGTCCCTAATTTGTCCTCACTACATGACATTAAACTGCACAGTCCCCCTTCTGTCCAGCATGACGTGAAACTGTGAAAAGTCCCTAATCCGTCCAGCAAGACGTTAAACTGTGTCCCCTTCATCGTCCTTTCTATATGACATTAAAATATACACCAACAGTCCATACATATGACCTTAAACTATTTGTATTCCTTTCGTCTCACACGACGTTAAACTGTAACATTCTAACTACATGACGCTAAACTGTACAGAAGTCCCTCACGTCCAGCATGACATTAAACTACACCATCCACGGTCCATGCATATGACCCTAAACTATTCGAACTTTCATCCAAAATGACGTTAAACTATGGGAAAAAGTCCCTAATACGTCCAACATGACGTTAAATGGTGTACTCTTTTGTCCCTGCAGCATGACATTAAATTGCACAGTCGCCCGTTTTTCCAACATGACGTTAAACTGTATTGTACCCATCTTCCTAACTACATGATGCTAAACTGTATAGAAAATCATTTAATACATCCTACATGACATTAAAATGTACTTTGTACCTGCTACATGACATTAAATTGTGCAGCACCAATAGTCCTAACGGCAAGACCTTAAAACTGCATAGTCCCTTCATATGTCCTACATGACATTAAACTATGCTTCGTTAGGTTTTTTCTACCTCTTATTTCTCACACCAAGTATGACTCATGTGAGCTTAGAGAAAACATCAACCATAATTCCCTCTTTGGGATGCTAACCATGCGTAAGTCCCAACATCATTTTACATTATTATTTAGGTCGTTGTCCTCAAGAATGACTTGATAATTAATTCATTCTTTAATTGAACTATGCGAACTTTGATCCTCGCCTTCCAGGCTGGGTACGTAGGCAACCTCCCAAGGTTCAAGCCAAAAATCAATATCCTCACATCGGTTCACCTCCATCTCATACGATGTTGATTTGTGAAACCACCCCTAGAATCAATATCTTTACATTGGTTCAGTTTCGTCCTTGTTATACGACGTTAAACTATACAACACTTTTGTCCAGTATGACAATGAACTACAATATTCATTGATACCCTCACCTAATATGGAACCATTATTTACATTTATTTTTCAATCATGTTTCATTTCAAATACTACGTGTATACATGGAAATGCCCAAACCTTTTATCTTGGGTTAAACCATCATTGTACTAAAGTCCCCTTTCACCATTCACATGTACGAACCAAATTTGTAAAGAGGGTATTTCTAGAACTACGTGGGCTTGATTCCCATCCTTATGGGATACATAGGAACATTCGAGTGTCCCTCGAATCTAGCCCAATGTCTTTTGGGCCTAACCCCAAATTCCACTTCTAGTCCCTTGGATGAAAAGTCCCCATGAAAACACACACTGTGTATTTCTTATAATGGTCCAAACTCTATGACCCTAAACTAAGATCTCTTATACTTTTTCTCCCACATGACGTTAAATTGTAGTGTAAGAACTACGTATGGCTTGATTACTATCCTTATGAGATATGTATTGAAGTCCAACATTTCAATTTAGGACCCAACCACAACATGATTATGGTTAGCACTGATCTTTGTATCTCTATATACATTGGACAATACCCATATTTATGTGTCATAATCCTAACCTTAAATATTTTCAGATCTTCATAACCCTTTTCATGACTTTTAGTCACAAAAATGTCAAATTTATGAGAGTTCTTTTACCTGACTATACAGCACGTTCCCTTAGGTGGCCTTGCATAAACAGTCTCCATAACAGATTTGTCAGCCAAAAGATACTATTATCTGACTATGCAGTCAATTCCCTTAGGTGGCCCTGCATAATTCAACCCCCTAACGGGTTTTTCTGATACTAGTAACTTCATTATTAGGATGATAGCCTCTTTTGTCCTTATTTGTCTTAAATGATAGTATGTAGGGATCCACAAAAATAGCAATCCTTAACATATTTGTCCCATATCCTTTTTCATGATCTGAAAGTATTCAAGTCTATGGTTTATATTCTCCTTCCCTATGTTTTGGCCGGACCTTCGTAGAAGTGATATCCATCCAGTTCTTCGATAATCTTATTCGGAAATATCTTCTCCATATTCAAGTACCTCTTTCCATACAAAAAAGTCTATACTTTGGAAAATATTAATCTCTATAAACTTTCACTGGATATTAGTAGTAGAAAGGTAAATTTATGAGAGTTCTTTTGCGTGACTATGGATCACGTGCCCTTAGGCAGCCTTGCATAAACAGTCCACATAACAGACTTATCAGCCAAAAGATGCTATTTATTTGACTATGCAGCCAATGCCCTTAGGTGGCCCTGCATAATTCAACCCCCAAACGGTTTTGTTAAATAATAGTAAATTAATTATTGGAATCTACTTCATATGATGCCTTTTATCTCTTTTTCATTTCATTCCTCAGATTCAAATATTCTTAAGTCATAGTTTACATATTTTTCCCCTCATACTTGAGTATGGTAATATGTTATCAGATAAATCATCAGGGAATTGAGTCAATTTTAATCCATTACAGTCAAAGCTATTTTCGACCTTAAACATTAGCCTTTGTATGTCCAATGTGCATGACATTAAACTGCCCACAAAAGACAAGGGAACTCTGAATAAAAGTCATGTTACAGCTCACTAAACATACATTTTGTACGATTTAGGTAATATTGAGCAATTAAAAGGTTCAAAGTTTTTAGGGTTATTTACATTAATCCTAGTAAAAATCAAACTATGCTTACTAGGCCCATTGGATTAGGTAAAATTTAAAGCAGGTAGCGAATGCATACAAGCATAATTGATTGAAGATAAAAGTACTCTTCATTGATGCTCAAGAATTAGAGGTACATCCACAGATTGGAGCCTTTTCTATTTTTTTTTCAGGAGATTACAAAAGACTGTCCACATAAGTCTTCACTTGATGTACAACATCCCGAGCTTCATCAGCAGCTACTTGAAGCTTGGGCACTCGACCAGCTACACACTTCTCAGCTTGATGAAGTGCCTTCTTGGCATCTGAAATGGCTTTCATACCATTCGTTTGAGCTCCCTCAAATGAATTATTGAGCTGATCAAGTTCCCCAGTAGCAGCATCTAACTGTTGCTGGAGCTGCACCTACTGGACGCCTTTTTCATTGATTTTATGATTCAGATCCTTCATCATGGCAGCATAATCAGCCTCGGATCGGGATACCGCAACCTCAAATTCACCGATGTTAACTGACAGTTTCACCCTGGTCAGATCTTCGCGACAATTTTGCTCCTACTCCCTCATAAAGATGACCTGTTTCACTGCGGCATGGATCTTTTCATATCCAAAACCACCAAGTCCTAGCATGACAAACTGGGATGAAAATTGAGGGATCTTCGATGATATCTCTTCTAAAGGCACCTCAAGAATGATTTTCCATATGTTTTTCCACGGCTTGCGTTGTGAAAAGATGAGCGCTTTAAGCACCACTGGGTCTGATTCAACATCATCATCACAGGGGGGCATGTAATCTGGGATTAATGCACTTAAAGAAGTTTCATGTTATGCTCCTACCCCCCCCCCCCTGACCTGTGCTTCTTCGCTTTCAATTCCCATTGGGGAAGAAGGTGAGGCCTCACCTCCATATCTAGCCACTGCAGTTGATGGCCCTTCATGATTAATTGAATGCTTTGGTTAGCTTCAAAGGATAAAAAAGAATCGATTGTCTTGAAAATTAAGTACAATAAAAAATATTGTTATCCCTTACCTGACGGTGAATCAGAAACCTGAGAATACTCCTCCCCATATTTCCTAGTCTCAATAGGATCTTCAAGATGGGTCTCAGGAGGGTTTACTGGGTTTAGCTCTACTTGAGCTAGTGTTTCTACAATGGTAGGGTTGACATCAATGTCCACACCCTCTTCAGGCATTGGTAGTTCATCAGCTTCTATGGATGGAACTACATATTATTTTCAGTCATGATTAGAAGTGTAAATTTTAAGAAAATTTACTGGGAGAAGGATAACACTCACGCCCAAGGTCTTCTAAATCACACGACAACATAGCATGATCATTAAATTCTTCAAAAGACATGCCATGATTCATTATTTTATCCAATGATATTTGATAATCCTGGTTAGTCTCACCAGTGAAAGCATTAGATGTGCCTTATTGACGACTTACGTCCTACAGCCCCTGACCCTAGTCAACATCTTTGGGTAAAATCACAGCAACAGTTGCAAACAGTCGCCAGAAGATCTAATGCAGGAGTTGAACCTAAAGTATCATAGAATGAAATTCAGTCGGTGTTTCGTTCAACATTTTTATGAAGCATTGTTGACTTACCAGAAATAGGTTCTTCTCTTCTTGCAACATCAGCAAGAGGGATACTGGGAATAGATGCTAGCTCTTCTCCAGGAGCATCCAAGTCATCTTGGATCTGTGATTGTTCCACATCACCCTCCGTGGTCTTTGAAGGAGGATCAGTTCTTTCCCTCATGGGGGAAATTGAGAAAACCCCTACAATCCCCAAAATTATCAGTAACCATGTGTTCATGGGTATAGACTCATGATTACCTGAAGGGATTATCATTACTAACGAAGCATTTAGATGTGGACTTCCTCCTTCGTTTCCTTTTCGTCTTTGGTTTTTTGGGAGTATCGGTAGTCTCCCTTATTGGCACTTGAATTGGAGAATTGAAGGCTATGTCCAAGTCCTCATTCATGGCCTGTTGGCCTGGAGATATCTTGCCTGGTTCGTGAGGAGAATTAGCAGCAGCCCCGATGGCAGTACCACCTGGGCTATACTATGGTGAAGGAACCTTAGGTCCTTTCTTTGCAAGCTGAAATATGAAGAAAATAAATTCCTTAAGTAACAAAGCTTCAACTAGAATCAAGTTGCAAAGCAAATAAGGAAAGAAAACTTACATCTTCTGGAGCCACATAATCATGCTACTCCTCATCTCCAAAACCACCAACCCCCTCAGTGGTGCCATGATCAATCATTTCCTTCACCCGCCTGATGACAGGAACTTACTCATCAGTGGCATATATGTGCATTTCCAGCTCTCTGGTGTAAGCCCTCACTTCTTTAGGGTTATCCTCATATTGGATATATGTAGAATCCAGAAGATTACTTATTCCAAGAAGTTGTAGGCCCTCACACAAATCCAGCCAGTCAGTCTCAGTACCATAGTATAAACCCTTCCCTAACTGGACAACCTCTGGTTTTAGATATGAAAGCTGCGAGGATGGTCCTACAATATTTGACTTCAATTTATTCCCAGATCCTGCAACTACATATATAGAATAAGAAAATAAGACTTATTTCTTTATAAAGTAGCAGTGATTAAAGTACCACAATGATGTAACTCACCAGGAGTTGATGGAGTGGGTCTTTTAATTCTAGTCGGAGGATTATATCAGCCACGAAACTGCTTTTCCGCTGGTTGTACCGCATCATCCCCATCATGGGAATATGGTGAATCAGTTCTAGAGGAGGATTCTGGAGAATCATCTTCAGGTGGGGAAGCATTGCCTTCACGAGGGAGGGTTTCCTTATTTAAAGTCCTCTTCCTTTTTCCCACCTAATAAACTGGGTGATTCCGCATCCCATTGGGGAATGATGCTATCCATTGTTCGACATAATATGTAGTCAAATTATGTGCCTATTTTTAAACTGGTAGATCAAATACTGCCCCAGTATTCTCCCTTGACGTCAGCAGCCATAGTCGCCGAGCAACCATCAGATGTTGCTCTAACCTGACATGTACTGGAGGACATACAACAATCTGTTGCCGAAATTTGAATTGAATTGCAAATCAATATGGACCATAGGCCTCACATATAATTTCTCTGTCAATCCTGGAAACTAGCACACCATCCCTGCAAGATAGCATGTATGCCCTCAAATCCAAGCGGGTTGTTCCATCATCAACAAACCGCCCGGTTGGCAGATTTCCATAGGGAAAGAAGTTGAATTTCTTAAACATGCTCTGCCTCACATTCATGTCATAGGCATTAACATCTAATGGAGAAACTCCAAATAATGCTTGCACTGACGGCCTGGAAGAACTTCTTGGAATTTTTAATCCATTTTGTACATTTTATGTCATGAAGTGAGTGGAAATACATCCCCATAAAATTTGGAATGGTCCCACTATCCTTAAAGGAGATTTACCCATGAAGAAATGAAGTAAACTCCTATGAATATTTGCTAAAATGGGTGTAACCAACCCAATCATTTTTCCCTCACCTAACATTGCCACAATGACGAAGGTCCCTGGCTTGACGCCTCCCTTCGAATCCCTAACTGGCAAGAGATAAACACTGAGCCACAAAGCCATGATGCCAGACAGACAAGTCTTCTTTGGAATCCTTTGATTCACCTCCTATCCCCATTTCTCAAACTCTCCTGCTTCTAGACTTGGCCAGAATTTTCCATGAGCACCCCTCTTCTCAGGTTTTGGCCAGGTGGTAGGACGTTTGGGCCTCTAATCCTTGTATTTCCTTTTCTTGGATCCTTTCTCCTTCGGCTCCTTATCCTTTGTCTCATTCTCATTATTCTCAATAAGAAATATATTCATCCACTCATGCGGATGAATATCCTTTCAAGAATGAGTTAACGAGGTCTCTGAACTCTTGAGCCTCTGGACGATCTTAAATAATTCCCAAGCTAAAGCAGGAGTCTTTTCTGAATCATTACAAGTCACCTCTGGAGGAATGAATTCCTCATACATATCACCCAAAATTGGAGCCCCTGAGATCTTGTAGACATCCCACAGACTGATACCTACTTCTCCATGAGTCGTATAGAAAGAATTAGTTTATGGGCTCTAGTGGTTGAGTATCTCCGACATGAAGTTATCATGTCTATAAACACATGCTTTCCCAACCCAAACAACATTGTCTATTGCCACTCATTTCAGATCCTTGAAAAACTCTGAAAAGTTTTGTCACACCCAGTATACCCACATCCAAGTTGGCTTCACACCTCCCCCAGGACGGAAGTCCCAAATTTTCTTCCAACCTTTGGATTGATCCATTTGAGCGTTTCAGAAGATTGAAGGATGACAATGTGGTTGTAGCTCGGGCGTATGAGGTTTTAAATCTGGTGTACAAGGGCTCTGATGCATCATATAGGCCTTCTCCGCTATTCCATCATTTATAAATCCTCCTCCACATGAGATATTTGCTTAAGAAATGTTGGTGTAATTTTGAAACCATGAAAACGGAAGATAATTCATTGCTTTTGGAATAGTGACTTCTCGCAGATGACCATAGCCATTCAATGGCAGATAAGTGCTTTGAGGAAAGTCGAGATGATATTTCTTCAGATACTTAGCCAAATCCGTAAGAGTGCTATCTTCGATGGTATAATAATCGTGGCCAATGATGTTCATCATATCATCAATACGCTTGCTAGCCAGTTCATAAACTACTCCGGTTCTAAGAGCCAATGATTCTACACGAAACTTGAATAAATTAACTTTTATGTAAGTTCATTATTCATAAAATTTGTGAAGGAATTTCAGAAAAATAGCTAAGGCATTAAGGCGCACAAGTATGGATTTGTCGCGCAAGTGTTAATATGTCGTGCATGTTTTTGGAGAACAAGTATAACCAAACAAGTCCTATTACCTTGAAAACAGTGCGAAAACAAAGAAACAGTGGAAAATGAGGAACTTGCACGACAAAGGGGACTTGCGCGGCAAGATCTCGAGAATCTGGAATCAGATACTATGTGCGGAAAAGGACCACGTATTTATAGGCTAGAAGGTTCACTTGCGCGCCTCCACCTAGCGCGCTCCACCCAGTGCGCTCCAGCCCTGCGCGACAAGAACCTGCGTGCCCAGTGTTGTGCACTGAAAGACTTGTACGCCACCTTTCCTTTGGTTTTCTTCTTTTCCTCAGAGTCACATCCTCATTTCTTTCAGATCCAACTCTGAGGGGGGGACTTTTTTTTACGCTCCTTTTTCGTCACATTGTCTAACAGAATTTAAAGGGCAATGGTTAGCACAAATTGATTCATCCTTTGAAGAAAAAATCAAAAATGAACAAAGGCATGAACAAGGCTTCAAAAGCACATGTGCCGTGCAAGTTCCATCACTGTCGTGCAAGTCCACTTGCGCGATGCCTAATGGTCATGCAAGTGACTTGCACCCCCTAAAGTATAACCGCCCGGGTCTTCTTCAGCCAATAAATAGACCATGTGGGCCCCCCATTTGGGGAGGAAGTTTTTCCAGAAACACAGATCTGAACTCCCGGCACCCTAGTCTCTTCACAAATCATCCGAAACACTTATAAGGTAATTTTTTACCTAGAACAGAAGATCTAAAGAGGGGGAGGAAGGCCTAAGTGTTGAAACTCATCAACACTTGTGCGCCTGATTGGCCAGCCCTTAAGGGAAATGGCCACAGTTGCGCGCCGCCTAACTCCTTCAAGAGAACTTGTGCGCCACTTTTCTGGAAGATCCTCAATATAATTCTAAAGGCTTTAAACAAGTGTCACTCAAGTAATACTCTGCTGGTTAACTGTCACGCAAGTACCCATGTGTCACACAGGTATACCTGCGCGACCAGGACTTGGGCGCCCATGCTGTACCTGTGCGCCTGCCAGGACTTGCACGCCCCTACCTTTTTGGGTGCCCTTCATTCCCATTTCACCCCTCTTATGCCATTCCACCTCTCCTATTCAATATTCATTCTTCAAGACACTCTTCAAAGCCATTTATGGCTTGATTTCCTGATTTTACTTCCTTATCTGAAAGAAATTCTGGGGAATATCTCTCAAAACCTAGTGATTTATATATCTTTATGTCACTAATGATTGAGATTTCATTCATTCAACCTCATCTTTAAGATGAGAGACCTCATTAACCTAGAACTCCTTTTCAAGAATAATCCCCAGTCATAAAATATTAATATGGGAATCCTCCTCAGGAGTAAGCCCCAACCATAATTCCCTTAATCTGGGGTTTCTTTTCAGGATTAAGCCTCAGTCCAAGTCCTCATTAATTTGGGCCTCCTTTTAAAGAAAAATCCCCAGTCATAAAATCTTAATATGGGAATCCTCCTCAGGAGTAAGCCCCAAACATAATTTCCTTAATCTGGGCTTTCGTTTTAGGAGTAATCCCCAGTCCAAGTCCTCATTAATTTGGGAATCCTCCTTTGGAGTAAGTCTCAATTACTCTTTTAACATGGGCCTCCTTTTCAGGAATAATCCCCAGTCATAATTATTAACCGGGGCCTTCTTTTCAGGAGTAAGCCCCAGACTTAATATGGGAATCCTCCTTAGGAGTAATCCCCAAGTACCTTAATTTTTCAAGTCCCTTAACCTGGGCTTCATTTTCAGGAATAAGCCCCAGTCATAATTTCTCTTAACCAATCCTAATTTACCTTTTAATCTGGGATTCATTCTAAGGAGTAAAACCCAATCATAAGTCCTCTTCTAATTTGGGCCTCCTATTCAAGAGTAAGCCCCATGTTAGAGTATTCAAATCTCCATTATGCACATATACCATTATGGACCCTGTTCCTAGATTTCGTCCCTGAAGTGAGTCCTAATCTTCATTTATCTAGGAAGTCATAAACATATAAGCCCCGCATCATTGAATCTTTCGTGGAACAATTGTCTGGTTTCACTAATACCTCTTGTTTGTCACACCGAGAATGACTCACATGATCTTAGAGTGTAAAAGTAATCATGACTTCCTTCTTTGAGCCATAAATCATGCATACAAATCATACTCCCTTATTCGAACTACGTGGGTTCTAATTCCTTTTCTAAACAAAGGATACGTAGGTATCCCATCTACGGGTTCGATCCCAACTCTGAAAAAATCCATGTCCTTATGAATGACAATAAACTTCAAGTGCCCCACTGAGTGGCTTTAAAACCAGTATGGTCATCATAATGGCCGAGAGACTTCTATATAAATGTGTCGAAGGATACCATTGACCATTAATCTCTAATAAATACAGATGATTCTCTATCGATGAAGAACCTCAAATACATATAAAAGATTCTTTAAATTTCTGAAATATTTAATCATTGATTGTCAGATCTAAAGGAAATCTCATTTTATACTTGGTAATGTAATAAGGATTCACGAACATAACATAAATCTATAAAGAGAGTCCCAGAGTAGAAAATAATTCCCCTCAAAAAGGTGTGATGAGTCCGACCACCCATCCTCTCGACCAAAGCAAATTCCTAAGCCTCATCAGTCCACAAACTAATGAGAACCTACCTTTGGAAAGTAGGTCCAAATGGATGTGTAATCATTGGATATTTCCAGTTCTACGAACAAACCCATTAGAAACCAATCGAAATGTTTGAACCTTCAATCAAGGAGGTCATCCCCGAATTCTGAGGGAAACAACATGCTATCGTTGTTAACTGCTTTATTGGAATGGCCATCTGCCATTACGTTTGCTTCACAATAATCAAGTGTGATTATATGATTTCACTCTAAGAGGTGTTAGATACCGTCAATTTCTTTGGAAATGAGAGGCCAAAAAATATGGATGATGCCATTATAGATGGCTTTAATGATGGTGTCATAGTCACTTTCTATCATTATGTTGTTCCAACATTGGTGTTTGATGAATTAAACCGCTATAATGATGCTATACATATAATATTATAAGGATAAAAAAAATCCACATGCACTATACATGAATCAAAGGACCTTATAGTGGTTCCATTTTATAATATGATACAATATTAGTGAGATACATTTAATTTTTATAAAAATTTATAGAAAAAATATTAAATAAATTACCCTCTCATGTGATGTTACCAAAAATCTCAAAAGGACAACACTTATTTAAGTCATAGTGTAAACCATGTATACTATATCTAACAATGACCTCATATTCCACATATATGACACCATTTGGGAGATATTTCATTTTTTTAGAAAAAAATCACTTGTGAGATATAATATATTAAATAATTTTATTTTTGTTCACCAAGCCTCTACATTCCATGGAATCCTGTGCTAACTTTATACCACACTATGAATATATTATATAGATTATTCAAAGGTGTTAAAATAAATAAAATAAACTTATATTAGTCATAACATGTCACACATTTTTTTATTGTTTTTTAGATTTCTATGTATGATCAAAGTAAAAAAAATGTTTTTTTTATGTGACTTTGAATAGATAATTCATAAAAAATAACATTCTAAACAAGTATAAATCCTATCTACATTGGTAGAGTTTTAATATTTATTTCATATATATCATCAAACTTCAAAATATATTTTTGATGCTATAATAAAATTACCACATAAAAAATGTGACCTTAGAAGATTAATTATCTTTGACAGTGATTGACTTCATCTTATGTGTTTTGGTTTTTAGAATTATTAATAATTTTATAATCAACATGCTGAGAAAAATTAAATAGGAGACACAAATTTTTTGTGTTTTTATTTAATCATTTTTAAAATTTAGTAAATTGGGTTGTTGGTCCATATATTCAGAAAAAACAACTCTAAAGGATATTCTAAATCATGAATCCAAACCATCTGAATTTTCCTATTTGTTGAAATATGTTATGGAGGACTTATATCTGTGATTTCAGATAATCAAACCTGATACTATTAAAATTTTTATGGATATTAAATCAGATTTTGGAGTGTAAAATATTTTTTATCATATATTTTCTTTGGTTAAATAATTGTTTCCCAATGAAAATACAACACATTTCTGTTTCTATGAAAGTAAGAGGATATGCCATAATTTTTCACTTACATATTATAAGATAGATGTATGTTAAAATTAAAGAATATTATATTATGGTGATTATAAATCATTAGTGAATTTTTCAAAATATTAGGAATTGAGGTATAAAGGGGTAAAACACAGAAATTATAGATTTCCTATGAAATAAGCGAGGGGTTTTTTAATTACCCCCATTTAAAAAATATACTTATGTATCAAAACATAGCTTATTTGATGACATATAATAAATAAAATATTTCTACTATTAATAGATTATATTTTTTATGTGATAGTTATCCATGGATACAATCTGAGGTCATACATCTTTCTTTTTCATTTGAAACATGAAATATATAGTTGGGTCATTCTATAGATGGTTTTTCTCCATTTGGTGCTTATGGAAGTAAATAATGTTATTGGACTATTTTCTTTACTCCATAAAACTTAACACCTTGTATATTGATGAAGTAATTGTATATATAATTGGTGAAATTAATTCTTAGACATCTGAATAAGAATATTTATGTTTATCTGAATCCACTAATTGATGATATTATTTTATAAATGAGAAATGGTGTAACTAAATTTTATAAATTTATAAAGAAGAATTTTACACCAATGGTTTCATTAATATTGATTAAATGCGCCTTTATTAAATACAATATGTTATCTTCATGGAGTGCACATGGTCTAGAATCTTGTCCATATAGTATGGTTGAAAAATATCATTTATTATTGAAAATAAAAGAAAGGCTATTTATATTGACTGATATTGAAGATTTCTTCCAATGGATCATCCATTTCAAAGGAAGAGAAATGATTTTATAAAATGTAAAATTTAATGATATGAACCATTCATAGTTCTCTCATGTATTCAGGTAAATTCAATCATGTCTACATTACATCCTATTAGATTTAGAATAACCATAATAGAACCAAAAATAAAGAGTGTTGTGAGAGATCATAATTGGATAAAAGAGTGTATATTTAAGGACCTTCCATATTGGTATATTTGTTTTGTTCATAACATGTTAGATGTAAATTATATTGGGAAGAATATTTTTTAAAACATATTTTATATTATATTGGAAAAATGCAGTAAGGCCAAATATAATATAGAGGCATGATAAGATCTTTCCGAAATTTATAGATGACCTAATAATGAATTATTTGATGATGAAAGATCACACAATTTAATGAAACCAAAATCTACTTACACACAATCTAAAGAAATTCATTTTTATTCTATCAATGGTTTATATATTAGATGTTACTGGATGGTTATGTTTCTACTCTTTCTATTTGTATCAGAGATGGGAATATTACCAGGTTAAAAAATCATGTCTTCCTTGACCTAATGGACAGATTACTACCTTTTGGTTTTAGAGGGATATTTATTTCATTAATTTGGGACATGTTAACTTAAATTTAATATTTATTCTAAGATATTTGTGTAGATACATTGGATTATGAGTAATTGAGTATACTAAAATGGGTATTGTTTTAATTTTACATATATTGGAAAATATATCCCCCACCCTTATTTGAATGAATGGAAAATTCAATATTTCATTGGTCATATGACGTTAAATTTAGAGGGATAATATAATTGCAAATGATGTACCAGTTTGAGATATATATGTGAAAATAATGAAAATGTACAAAATAAAAAATCAATTGATGGTTTAATTGTATAAGCACACATGGAAGAGAAAATTTTAAATTTCCACTATTATTATTTTCTTTCAGAATATCCTTCAAAATACAATGTGATGGGTTATAATGAGTTAAATGTTCATGATGTCACATTCCATCAACTATGAGTTTTTAATAATCCCATGCTTGGTTTTGGTTTTTATCATGAATGATGTAATTTAGATGAAGAACTGTATAGAGCTTATACATTTATTTTAATGAATTGTGTAGAAATGAAATAATTTTTTTAGTAAGAACTATTTTTTAAAATTTATATAGTAGATGCATTTATTTAAATTTAATTTTTTAGACTATATAACAACAATATCAAAAAAAAATTATAAATTTTTCGACTACTTCTCTTAATAAAATCATCAACATAATATTGGATATTGTTTTCAAAGACCGTAAAGTTGAGTTTTTTTCAATAGAACATTTAATTATTTTTTAAGTATATCAACTATTAATAATATTTATTTTATATAGAAAATAAAAACTGAATGTACAATTGATATTCAATTATCTATGCTAAAAAATTAAATTAGTAAGATATAATAATGGGTATGTAGATAATGGATTTAGATCCCCTATACACATATATATAGAATCATTGAAATCAAATATTTGTGGTGTTTTTTCGAAAGGATATCATCATAAAGAAATTGATGTTTAATTTTGTGGTATGCAATGAAATATAATTGATATATGTTACTTATAGAAAAATATAAAACTAAAGTTAAATCTAATTAGTTTGATATTGATCAATGGTTGTGAATTCATCCAAAAAAATATATTCATTGACATTAAATATAATTTTATTGTTACATCAAATTAACCATTTCTGTTTTCATATCATGCACGTCATGACTATCATTAAAATTACTATGATGTTTCCAGAGATTTGGATGACCAGGGGAATGAAATAAAATGAAGTATTATAAAAATATATTTCTTATATATGAATATTATTCTATCCAAGTGAAACATTTTAAAAAAATTCACGAAAATTCCCCAAATAAATATCTTACCCAACAGGATAAAAACATCAATGCTAAAATGCACCAGTTATGGGATGATGATATTTATTATGTTTATGATGTAATAAGGGATATAGAGACTAAAAGTATTATATAAGTTAAAGATGCTGGAGAAGATGATGAAGCCATTTTACTCAATGATGATGGGAAATAATATGAAAATTTTCATATTATATATAGGTATTTATTATTTTCATAAAATTTATATTTTCAATAACAATTATTTATATTTTATATCATTGGTTTGAGATGGATGTACCTAATGATCAATTCTTTTCCTTATTTGATGCAATTAATTATTATTTTTAATATTATATATATATATATATATGTTAATAATTATTAAAAGTTAATAATATTATATTCTTCATGTTATTTTTTAGTTTTTTATAATTTATATCTATATTAACAATTTTTTAGGTGTTTTTTTATTTGTTATGATATATATTTACAAGTAATTATTCTATTATGGTATTTGTTAGTTTTTTATAGTTTATATTTTTATTCAAAATTATTTAGAGGTGATACTATTATATTCTGGTATTTATTGTTTTTTATATTTGAGATATATATTAACTAATTCATACATTCTAGATTATTTGTTTTAAATGGATGGAGATTCTCCTGATAATCTATTTTCTTCTCTCACTGATAGTAGACTTCCTAATGGTGAGATTGATTCATCTGATCCATAGGATATTGTACCAATTTATTGTGTTCATTGTATTTCATGAATTTTTATTGTAGACCATATTTTATTAAGACATCCATCTCATGATTGTTTTTATATATGAAGTCATGTTAAATCGTTTAAGTCATATATTTTATATTATTTTTTTTGTTAGTTAATTATGGTAAGAATATTATCATTATTTTTTTATTTTCATATTTTTTAATTTTGTTATTGGGAAGGCCAATGAAATTCTATGAAATTATTTTTCTAAAACAGTGGTTTCAGGGGATTAGGTTCCCATTATCATTTTCCCATAGATACTGGTTTATTGGATTGTACATTATTAAATAATTTAATTTATTTTAAATTTATTGATGCAGTGTAATGTTTTTTTTAATTGCCTTATAGAATTTACTGTCTATTATTGAGGATAGCGGAAGATCTCCATTACATGAAGCATTAGTGTTTTACATATGTGAACATTTTAATCAGTTTTTACACAACCACAAAAATTGATCAATTGATAGAGCTTCTGCTAATATTTTCAAGTAGCCTTGATTCTACGATTTACATGAATGTATTTTAACTAAAGAATGTGATGGATTGTGAACCAACTATCTAGTAGATAATTTTGGGAGGAATCCATCATCTGGATGTCCGAACTGGGGGGGGGGGGAAGGAGGTCACACATAGGGGTGGGATTTGTGAAATGTTTATTCATTTATGACATGTGGTAGGTAATATAATTTATTAATATATATATGTTAACTATAAAATGTATTTTCTATTATACATACTGCTACAGACCCGTATATTATAAAGTTTAATTTTTTCATATTTATTAATACTAATCACCATACCTGACAAGTACCATCAACTGAAAACACCAAATTGTGGTTAGTATATTTTTTTCAAAAAATCTTACAAGAATTAATATTATTTTAATTTTAACTTATAATTTATTTGAAGGAAACTTATAAGAATGAGACTTATAATTCATGAGAGATTCAATATAATATAAAATAAGATGCCAGTTTTGAGTCATGTTTCTATGAGGGGGATTGGTTATATATGACATTGCATGGTTCCGAGAAAGATTGGATGATCGTTAAGGTTCATGAGTCACACATATGAGTTTTTAGGGTAATTTTATTATGTCACCTATAAACTCGAAAGGATATTGTGGATATTCTACATCAATTTTCTATTGTGAGGAGATGTTCAGTTCTTAGGATGATATAATTTAGTTCATGTAGAGAGAGAGGTAGGAAGACCATGAAAATTAGCATCACAGATATGAGAATATGTTGGTGTACATGTGATGACTTTACATGGCATTGTTATGGAGTTTCCTCTCCCGGAACATTCAATTTTTCCCCAATTGACTAAAACCAGTTGATTATCAAGGATTTTAAGCTTATTTTGTATTTTAGGCGATAGATATATTTCTTTGAAAAGATGTATTAATGTTTTATTTGTTTTTATGGTTTTTAACATTTTTTAATATTTTAATTTTATTTAAATTGATTTCTTTTTTTCTAAAAACATGTATAAATTGTGAATTCTATCCATATAAATTGATTTTGTTTTTAACAAAATTGAGTGGACTTTATTGTAACATACATACAAGTTGTCATAAATAAAACTATTTATGGATGACTTTTGTTACATGATTATTAAAAAGATATTATTGGATTATTATTTATCATTCACAATTCCATTGAAAATAATAAATATTTATGATTAGACATCACTAAAAATATTTTTGTGATATATTTTTTTATGATGGGTCATTCGAAATGGACTCCCATCACAAAAATTTATATATGATGTGGGTATATCACTAATGGACCATCAAATAATAATAAAACTATAGAATTGAAAAATATAAATTTAAATGCCATTAACTTACAATGATAAGTGATATATCCTTCCAATGGGGAATTATATATAAATTTTTAATATAAAGAGGTGAAAAACACCAAACATATCTCAATGGAATAATACAGAGAACAAATATTAAAATACCTTATATGATAAAATAATACTTATTATATATTTATGGAAATATAATATTATTTATTATAGTATAAAATATGATTCACTTATTATTTTCCAATTCATATTTATCACTAATTCCCAATAAAATTCATCATTATAGTTGTTAAATGCTTCATTTCTCATGTGTGTTTGTGCGGTCTCAATCCATTTACTGAATCATGGTTCCATAATCTCAAGAATCATAATAAACACATTATTATACAATTAAATAATTATATATAGTTTAATAACTAATTATAAATAGTGGTGATGAAATATTAATTATATAACTTTAGGGAGACGATAATATGTAGATATAGATGAGTGATGTGTCCAATTTTTTATGGATGGAAGAAAAGAACGGAGAATGATAATTCATCACTAAAAAATAATTATTATATCTTAAATATCATATATATACAATAAATCTTTCATAATTACATTCCATGATATAAGGTGATGGAAAATGACACATATCAAAATGTAAAGGTGCTAGTCCACACGTACGTAAGAGTAATATGATCATCTCCCAATTGATGGAAAACAAGTTAGAAATGTATAACAATATTCATAACAATTTATGATTATATTAATTACACTATAATCACTATGTTATTATGTATAATAGAAGATGATATAATGTGTAAAATAATATATTATTATGTATAATAAGAAATAAAATTTAAATAATTATATTAAGATTTATATAACTTCATTTAGAGACTTCCTTTGGTTGAAACCCTAAGCCTTGAAAATTGGACTTATTTGATGGAAAAAGTATATAGGATTATGGGATGTAATATAATATTGTTTTGGAGTAGTAAACTTCCATGTTATAATTATCAAATTATGTTAACAAGGGAAGAGTAGAGGTTCCCTTTATACATGGGTGGAGGGAGATTCATGGAATTAAATAAATGATTTCAATAATATTTAGTCTTTTAAATGTTAAAGTATATCCAAATGAATAATAATTTGATGTTGGAAAATATAATATTTAAATAGATTATAAAATAATAATTCTAAATGTTTAGATCTAATTTCTACACTTATTTTCAGTTTAACATCCAAAAAACCCATTTTAATTTTAATAACAAAAACAAATAGTTTCTCTCTGATTTTATAGTTCATTATAACAATTTTTTTGAAACATTTAAATTATGTTATTTATATTTATTAAAAATTTGGAATATATTTAATCAGATTCAAATTCTATATTTTTGGAATTTTATTTTAAATATGCATTCCAAATGCATTAAAACCCCATTTAAGAGAACACAATTTAAGTATAAAACAGAATTCGATTCCATTAATTGGATTTGAAAAATAATAAAATGAAATTAATTTTTTTATTGACTATATACACCATAAAATTATTTAATACCTTTTAATAACAGTTTAAAAAAAATTGTAAATTTCACTATTCACTAAAAAATAAAACTTTTTACAAGAACCCAAATAATACTTTATAAGATAACTTTGAAATTATGATTTCAGAAACTATGCTAATTTAATAAAATTAAACCTCTTAAAATGGTATAAATTAATTATAATTACCACACAAAAATGGAATAAAAATACGTCTTTATGAAAAAACATTGGTTATACAATCACAATAATGATAATTGAGTTCTTATTTATTATGAAAAAATCATAAAATTTTCATCATTTAAAACCATTATAAATATTTTTTCATAAAATGTTGTTATTAATTTTCTTAATTCCAAATTTAATTTTATTTTTATAATATTCAAATTTAAATAATATTTTTTATTCAATGTCATACTTACTGAATGCACATTGTTGTGTTCTGAGAATGATATAAAAAATCATTTAAAGTAACATTTCAAGGTGTTAATCTCTTTAAAGAATAAATATATTAAATACATGAAATTTTTATCTCAGTACTCAGGGGTTAAATATTTGAAAATACATTTTTTAATTTACACATTATATGAAGGGATAATAAAACTTATTTTGAAATGAGGAAATAGGAAATAAAAAGGGTAAAAACCCCATAATTAGGATCCATGATAATGATAAAATTAGTGGGAAGTGAAAATATATATATCAATTAATAATATAATATCCAAATAATAATAGATATTTATAGATAGTAGGGTCGTGATAATTTTAATAACCAAAAAAACATAAACCACTAAGTAGTTAAAATAACAATCAATCCATTAGAAATAATTATATAATGAAAAAAGATATCATTTTAAAGGTCTTCTATCCTATAGGTTATGAATTCTCTTTCCATGGAATATGATAAAATATAATAACATGATTACATTCTATATTATAAGTATAATTTCATTCATTTTTTGGGCTTCAATCAATTTCAACATTAATCGAATCTCTTAACCCATTAAATAAAAATTGAAGGTAATTTATTTGTTCCTGAATAACTAAAATTAACGTTCATTAGATCATAATATCTATAAAATAATGAAAATAAGTTCTTTATTTCTATAGATATTTATGAAAACAATGGTTATAAATTTTTTCTAATATGGATAAATCCAAATATGATGAAATAATAAATTAATCGCGATAATTTTAATAAAAACACCCACATATTAACTTTAACCATTCCATGGGATGATAGAAATGAGAATTATCATAAAATTTTTCTAACTAAATTCAATATAATAATTACAAAATATTCTATAACATTTTTCTCTAAGATAAACACTTACATTTATCCTCAAACAATGTAAAGTAGCTCTCAACGTCACCAAAAACTCATCGAAATTGAATAGTCATATATTCTATTTAATCATGATGATCCTTTCCATTAATAATCCTTGTAACTATAAAACACCCCAATGAAAACATACATTCATTAAAAAATTAACTCTATACATATTTCACAAATAAAATCATATAAGTTTGATGATATTCCAACTTTATCCAAGTTAAACATTATCATCTTAGCAGAAGTCACATATTAAGGGTTATTTACCCTTCAATAATTTGTTTTCAAAAACTATCATCATATAATTAAATCACGTTTCTTGGTTAGAACTATTATTTAATATATTCTTGAAAATCCATAAATAAAAAATGGTGGTGAAAGTTCCATTTATGCTACATGCTTTTAATTACCAGAATATCATTCATAAGACAATTCAACAACATAATACTCAAAATCCCAAAATATAAAAACATTAATCATTTTAATTCATTCTTAAACCATTAATAAGGATTTGAGAACTTATTTTTTATTATTATTTCCAATAAAATAAATTATGAATCATATCTTAAGATTCATCAACCATGTGATAAACTAACCCTATTTAACCTGACACATCACCTGGGAAGGCCCAGGAAAATTAACAGATTAAACAAATAAGCCAACTTGTCTAATGAATGACCAAAATTGGAGACACCTAATAAAGTAAAATTAAAAAAAAAGAGTACAAATCCCTGATAAATACAAATTTCCTCCAAAAAGGTTAATAATAACATTAAATGGTGACAAGACAATGTTTATCCTCAATGTGAAAATGTATTTGGTACTACCAAAACTACATTGAAGGAAATAACAATAATATAATTCTTCCATGACCAATAAAACCCATTCCTTATCCTACAACTTACAAAACATTATATATAAATAACCAAAATGAAAAAAATTTGGTGTGACTACTAATACTCAGTAGGACACAAATGAATAATATATAAAATTTATATCAGCAAAAAACCATTAGATATTCCATTAAAACATACCAAAGTTTCAAATCCATATCTATATGAAAACAATTTTTGTTAAAAATACCTTTTTTCGTATAAAAAAATTCATAAATTAAAATAAACAAGAATATAAAAAAATTTAGACTGATAAAAAGTGTGCAGTAATAAAAACTAGCATATCCCAAAGATATTATTATTATTATCATAAAATTAATATTACTAAAATGTTATAAAATTCTATACAATCTGGTATGGTAAAAGCATCTCTATGACAGAAAACCATAAGGCAAACATTTTGATATATAAAAAATCACATTCAAGTGAATTAAACATGCATGAATCATATTTTTTATAGAATATGTAATAAATTCTAGGAAAAAGAGTATGAAACTAAGACAACATGTGAAGCCTATGATATTTATTTATTACATAGTATTTAGATATCAACCATGTTCCAACACCAAAGTCTTCTAAATGTTCCATGTGCGAAATTTTAACAATATTAAATAGGGGTAATTATCTATTACGAAACATAATTGGTATATAGATTACGGGAATAACATGCCCAATGTACCTAAATATTCCCTTGTGCAATGTTTTCAGAAAAAAAGGTCATATAATATTCATAATTTTAAAAACATCTTCACATGTAAACTAATAGCACTTATACGAATTTATGTTCAAAAATCCGTTCTTGGAAAATATATTCTAAAAAACCTGAATTTTTTATTTTTATTAAACATCGAATGTACATGATATATTTTTAGAGATAAACCCCTTTAATTTTTTTTTAAATTCCAATGAGATGGGTTTTTAAAAATCTTCCTTCACATATAAAAAAAATTAAATTTAACAAATTAATTATAAATATTTCATATGAACAATATTTCATCATAAAAAATGTATATAGATAGGAATCATAGACAAGTATCGATATTTCCAATCAGAAAATATATTATGAATAGTCTAGGATTTTATATTCAAATAATACACCATTATACCTTCCCATATTTATCCTAGTAAAAAATAAATAAAAATAAGTTAATCTATTCTCAATGGAATACCAGAAAATTGACTGCAGTTTATTTAATGACCCAAACATTTATAATTGCAATTTATACCTTTTTTTAATAATGACATAATCATAAAAAATCACATTAGGAAACAGAATTCCACACCAAGCTTAAATAAACTACTATGATATATTTTGATATAAATTTCCCACTTTTATGTTTTACATTTCGAAAATCTAGCATACATAGTTGTGATCTGTAAGATTCTTAGAGTACAATAGGAAAAACATATTTTTTTTGAATAGTAACCTTACCTTATGAACAGTAACCAAACCACATGAATAGTAATATGTATTTTATGAATAGTAAATATTCTAAATGAATAGTAACCTCACCAATGACTGTTTAAATAAAATTTATGCATCTTATAAGTGACAACATTACCATAGTAAAAGTATTGGAATTTTTATAAATCACAAATAATAAATTATAATTAAAAAAATTAAAAGAAATTTTTTTATAAAATATATTTATAAATTAATTTTTTTTATTTTTTATGATTATAATATAATTTTATGAGATCTTTATTAAATTGTCAAAGTGTTTGAAAAGTAGTTGTAATTTTAAATTTTTTAATTTTCCCGTAAATTATTTTTTTGATTAAAAATTAAATTATTAATATTTAGAAAATTGTCAATGAAAATGGAGTCCGTTTTTCCATTATACACATCGAAAAATGGTTTTGGTGAATTTATCATAATTTTCTAAAATAGAAGAAAATTTTGATAAATAGTGAAATACTAAAATATAGAAAATAATATAAATACATTAATTATAGAGTCATGCATGAAGTTATGAAGACGTAATGCTAATTGGTGAAACTCTCATTCACTTATTACTATTATTGGTCATAGAGTGATCAATATTTCTTGTCTTGTTTATAAATAATAAATTAATGAATTTAATATTGAGAAAACCCTTCTCCTCTCCACTATAAATAACACCCCTCACGCCATCATTACTTCACATATCTCAAGATTCAAGACTTGACCAAATTCTAACCAAATATCTTTCCTATCCCCCCACACATCTTGAATCCCACGGTCTAATTAAAATACCAAATCCACTTCTCTAAATAGGCTCTCAAATAAAATATATTTAAAAGGTAATTTCACTCTTGTTTCTTTCAATATCCTTTCCAATTTGATTTATTTTGTTCTCTTATACTAAAATTATCTTACGAAAATTTTATTATAACTATATTATGATTAATAAAATTGTATGATATCATTATAGTATGAGATTATTCATTATTTTCCCCCATCTCTCTCGTTGTTTATAAATATGAAATCATTGCTCATGATCAGTTAATGTACCTCCATCATAAGCGACACACTTCCATTTTCCATTAGCTCCATCAAGGATGTCACGGAAACCATTAAATTGTAGAAAAAAGATTTTATTATTTATTTTTAAATCCAGTTTATGTTTTGGAGACATATTTTATTCATAATACTAATTGATAAAACAAAACATGTTTGTTGTGAACCACACACCGCCCAAATTAACCAAAAATGATCATCATTAAATTTTAACTAATAATTCATCCACATGGTATATAACATAAAAAATTATTAGATCCTATAAAATCATGTCATATCATTAATAATATGTAATATTATTTCTATATGTTTATACATGTTCTACACGATCTTCCATTCATGTGTACCAGTGAACCATTCATGAAAACATTTAAAAAGAACACTCCTAAAAAATGGATTTAAACTCAATAACACATATGAAGGCCCCGAAAAGAAAATAATGAAACTATAATGAACTATATTCATTTATTAGAGGTTTTTAAATTGATAATTAATTAATATAATTTCATTATTCATAATTATAATGTGAAGAAATCATTCTGATACATGGTAAGTGGAAATTCTCGAACCAAACATCCTTTCTGTGGGTTCTCTATATTTCACACCATTTTCATCAAGGTTAATCCTTAAAAATATTTTTTTACATAATTATAATAAAATTTATAGGATATAAGTGTTTTCCCCTAGAGTTTATGTCAAACATAATGTTTTCCTAAAGAACACTTCATTCAAAAACACACCCGTTACTTCTCACACAAGGTTGATGGTTCTTGTATCATGTATGTTATTCCCTCATTCATTTTGGAACACAATTTTTATGAATGTGATCTTATGAGATGAAAATAATTCTTTTCCATGGTTTATTTATGTTCATGATTGATATATGTTCTATGTGGAATACATGGTAATGAAAATTTTATGATGTTATGGGTGTTCCCAGAATTATATAGCACAATATGAATATTTCAATGTGATGGGTGTGGCTGGAATTATACAGCACTCCAATGCATTGGGTAATGTGATGGATCTCATGAGGTAATGTGATATGATGTGTGAACATAATTCTATATTTTTTTAGAACTATGTGTGGTATTTAACCTCCATGACATGATGTTTCATTTTTATGCATTGCAACATTACAAATATTTTGTTAATGTTTCCTCTCATGATTATGATCCAATGGCAACTTTATGATGATAATGGTTATGTTCATCCCATGTTATGTTGTTTCATGTTATTATATATCATATTAATATGATTTTATCTCCACCCTTTTTTATGTATATCATTAGGTGACTACATGTACAAAGTAGAGGCCAAGAGCCAATAAGAAGCCAGAGAAGAAGGAATTAAATAAATATTTTTATCATAAATGTTAAGTATGGTACTAGTTTTCACAAGACAAAAAACCTTTTGATCCAAGATGGGTAATTATTTTATGTTTTTTATCCCAAAAATGATGTAAAAGTAATGTAAGAAAATCATGGTCATTATAGTTGGTATTAGAGGCAAGGTTTAGTTAACAGGGAAATTAGGATTAGTAAACCCTAGAGAAAACCTCTTATATAAGACTAAGTAAAAATATGCACACAAGAATCTTTTATAATCATAAGGATCCCACTAGATATTATTTTAGTGTATATTTCACAATTTTATAAGTTTTTTAGTCATTTCCTGTTGACTTATGATTTTTTTGAACCTTTTATATTTTATAAAATGATTGGATCCCAGAGAAACTGGGCCAACAACCTGTGCAAGAGCCAATGAAAAGATTGCACGAATGAAATCTCAATTTCATTGGGAGGTAGAGTTCAAAACATCATGGTGATTCTTACCCAACTATCTCAGGTTATGAATAATAACCTGAATAATTAGGAATAGACTCCTTCACCATTGGGGGAGAAAAAGGCTATTTTCTGTTTTATGTGGAAACAACCAAAGACATTTAGTCCATCTTCTGTTCCAATAGTTATGGAATATTGGTTCAAATCCATGGAGAATATCTTTTATGTGCTTCACTATTATGATATGGAGAAGGTTACACTATCAATTTATCATCAAGATTGATAGGCTGATCAATGGTCAGATTTCATTAAGAACACCAAGCCATGAGATGAAATTGAAGAGATGGATTGGGAAGACATTAATATCATATTTATTTAAATGTATTTTCTAATAAATATGTTTATGATGATATATAGAGAATTCATAGATCTCAAGAAAAAGGATGTATAATCTATCTAGACTTACAATGTGAATTTCAAAAGGCTTTTAAGGTATGCTTCATGTTTTTTATCAACAATGATATAAAAATTGATATAATATTCAGTGGATTGAAACCACACATTCAAAAGGCTCTTGAAATTCTAGTCCTTGGGTGTTATGTAGATGTTTTTTGGTGTGACCATGAAGAGAAGATAGATTTCAGAGAACTTTCCCATGTCTATTGTGATAAGAAAAAAAATATGGGGTTTCAAGATGAAAGATCTAATAACAATGTTGGGAAGAAAACTCAACCTCCCACATGCCAAAATGTGGGAAAAAACATCATGGGAACTGCCTCAATGGGACGAAAAATTTCTTCAATTATGAAAAAAGTCCACCATGCTAAAGAGTGTCGAAAATACATGAGAAAGAAGGAGAATGTTTTGAATTAAATGAGAGCACCACCCATGGTCTAATGTTACAACTATAAGAAGAAAGGGAACTATGAAAGTCAGTGCACTAAAACTCGAGTACTCGAGGGTAATCAACCTAATCAACCACTAATTCAAATAAAATAGAGAAGTGTTATCTCATCACTACAGTGGTATTGGAGAAAGAAAATGATGTCATACAAGGTCCAATTTCTATTCCTTCAGTAATTGAAAAAGTCTTATTTGATTATGGTTCTACGCATTCCTTTATATCTTGGATATTTTTTAGAAATATAGAATCAAAGTCCAAAAAACATGAATTAGTGATATCTATTAAAACTCCAATTAGTTCAATCAATTCATCCTAAGTGTTTTACTCATTTCCTATTGCATATGTTGGGATATACTTCCAACAAATCACGTAATACATCCCTTGGTGGAATTCGATGATATAATAGTGATGGATTGGATCTCATTATATAGAGAACATATCATCTATAGAGAAATTGAAATATCATTTCATATTATAAACCATTCCACTCTCCTCTACAAATTAATATAAGATCATAAATCTCCTTGTAAAAATACTTCAACATTGTGGGTGTTGATTCCATGTGAAGAGGCATGCCTCACTGAAATAGATGAGTTAAAGGAAATTATCAACCAAGTGGAAATGGCCATCATGAGGGAATACAATGATGTTTTTCTTAAATAGTTACCCAAAAATCCCCCAGATCATGAGGTTGAGTTCTCTATATAACTCACACCCATAGAAAATCCTATCTCAATGTGTTCAGAGAGGATGTATCCTATCGAACTGGAGGATATAAAGAAGGAGCTATAAAGTCAAATTGACAAAGGGTTCATATTCCCTAGTGCATCACACTGGGGTGCAGCAGTTCTCTTTTTGAAGAAGAAGGACGGAACAATGTGATTGTGTATCGATTATCGGGAACTCAACAAGAATACCATAGAGAATAATTATCTTCTTCCAAGGATTGTCGACTTGTTCGATCAGTTAAGAGGAGCTCAATTCTTCTCAATGTCAGATTTTAGTTCTAGATATCATCAGTTAAAGGTTATAAAGGAATATATTATGAACACTATCTTCTGTACAAGGTATAGGCCCTAGGTGTTTCTAGTGATTCTATTCAGACATACTAATTGTTCTAAAATCTTAATGGATTTGATGAATAGTGTCTTTATACATTATCACGAATTTTTTCGGTAGTGTTTATCGATGATATTCTTATCTACTCTATGAGTAAGGAGGAATAGAAAGAACATATAAGACTTGTATTGGAGTCATTGAAATAAGATATGTTTTACACCAAGTATAGATAGTGTGACATTTGGATGAAGCAATTCAAATTCTTGAGACATGTGTTCACAAGTGAGGAAATTTTTGTGGAACCTTAAAAACAATGGTGATTTATAAATGGCCCAATCCCTCTAGAGTCACCAAAAATCTATAGTTTTCTTGGATGATCTGTGTATTTCAGACGTTTTGTGGGAAATTTATCATGATTTTCATGTCGGCTAAATAAGTTAAGAAGGAATGGGTAAAGTATGTCTAGACAACAGAATGTGAGGTAAGCTTCAAGGAGCTAAAGAGAAAGAATATCAGTACACGTGTACATACATTACCAAAATGTAAAGTATTGTTTTTGATATATAGGGATGATTCAAATAAAGGAATGGTTTTTGTACTCATGAAAAATGATAATGTGATAGCATATGCCTCCCGGAAGTCGAAGATCCATCATCAGAACTACCAGACACATGATCTAGAGATGGAAGCTACAATTTTTCCTTGAAAATTTGGAAGCCCTATCATTGTGTTGATAAGTATGAAATATACACCAAACATAAGATCTTAAATTATATATTTACAAAAAAGGTTCTAAACATGATTCAAAGGAGATTTTTAGATCTAATAAATGACTACAATTCACCTATTCACTATCATCCTGGAAATGAGAACAAGGCAGTTGATGCTCTAAAGTTAATAGAACTTTCTACTATATCCATCTTATGGATTGAGAAAGACCATATATTCTTGGATATAAAATGGATTGATTTGGAAATCATAAGGGTAGGGGATATATCCTACCTCTCCTAAATTATTGCACTACCATCTATCAATCAGAAGATTATGTAGGCACTAAGGGATGATCTGGAGTTAGAAAAGAAGGTCAATTCAGTAATGGAATGGATTAATTAAGAGTTATATATCAATGATGATGTTTTGATTCAGTTTAGAATGAAGATTGTGTGAATTCATCACCCATGATAAAAAAGTATCTATTTGACATTTAAAATAACTCAACATTCTCTATCCATCTCGGTAGCTGAAAGATGTACCGAGATCTACAAGAACATTTTTGGCGGGACACCATGATGAAGGATATTGCAGAATATATCTCAAGGTGCTTGGTATGTCAACAAGTTAAATAAGAGTGAAAAAATTACAAAGAGATGATGAAACCTTTTCCTATACCTGTGTGGAAATGGGAGAATGTCACTATGGACCTTGTCATGGGTCTCCAAAAAACATTGATGTGAAATAATTCAATATGGGTTTCGGTTGACTGACTCACCAAGTGTTCCCAATTATCACTATTCGGGAAGTTCTATCACTTGAAAAACATGAAAAGATATATGTGAATGAAGTCATGATACTGCCTGGTATTCCCCACTCATTATCAATGACCATGATTCAAGGTTTGCATCTAAATTCTGGAGTAGTCTTCAACATGATTTTAGTAATGAATAAAGTAGCACAACCAATCACCCCAAACTGGTGGCCAATTTGAAAGGAATACTCAGACACTTGAAGACATACTAATATCCAACTCTATAGTATTAAAAGGTGGATGGGATCAACATCTATCATTTTTTCAATAATCATACAACAATAGATTCCACTCGTGTATTTATATCGCTCCATATTAATCTCTATATATAAAGATTAGTAGATCTCCAACCAGATGGCATGTTGATGGAGAAAGAAAGCTACTTCGACATGATCCTGTGCTAGAGATGATAAAAAATGTTCAAGTCATCCAAATGTATATCAATGCTACTGAGAGTTGAAAAAAGGGATACACATACACTCTTCAAATGGAATTGGATTTTTATGTTGGAGATAATGTTTTCCATCGAATATCTCCATGGAAGAGATTCATGTGGTTTGGAATGAAAGGGAAGACAATCCCAAGGTATATTAGACCCTTTGGGATCCTTGAGCGTATTGGTGTCGTGGCCTATCAGTTTTCACTTCAACCAACTATGGATTATGTTCATGATGTGTTTCACATATCACTTCAAAGGAATTACATACAAGATCCCTTAGATGAACTGAAATTTGTGGTGTTATAGCTTGAAGATATCTCTTATAAGGAAAAACTGGTAAAGATTCTAGACCAAAGAGACAAGGGTCATCACAAAAATATACCCCCTTTCTAAAGTGTTTTGGTGGAATTATAAGTATAAAGAAAAAATGTGGGGACCAGAGGATTCGATTAAGGAGAAGTACCCTAACCTGTTTATGTATGAAAAATTTGAGGGAGAAATTGCCAAAGGGGGGAAAATGTAAGAACCCAACTTTTATCAATGCAATTTCTCCCTTCTTATAGTAATTTAATAGTCATTCAAAATCAAATCATGTATTAAAATTCCATATCATTCTTAAATGATCTACTATGCGACCTTTACACACAAATTTTCCACTTCTATATTTTGAATTTTGAAAATCTAACATATAGGGTTGTGATCAGTAAAGATGTTTTGAGTCTGATAGGGGAAAATTAATTATTAGTGAATAGTAGCGTAACCTTATGAATAGTAAATTACCCTTATGAATAGTAATATGACCCCTATGAATATTAAATCTTCCAAAAAATTGTAACCTCAACCATGAAAGTATTAGTAAAATTTAAGCATCATATAAGTGTCTATACGACCATAGTAAAAGTATTGGTATTTTTTTGCATCATATAAAATTAATTATAATTAATTAACTAATTTAAAATAAAATTTATTTTTCATTAAATTTATTAATAAATTAATATTTTTATTTCTTATGATTATATTAAGATTTTCTGAGATCTTTATTAATTTATCAAATTGTTAGAAAAGTACTTGTAATTTTATAATTTTTATTTTTCATGTGAATTATGGATTTAATTAATAATTAAATAAAAGATATTTATAAAATTATTTTGGAAAAATTGCATTCATTTTTGGATTCTACACATTGAAAAATGGTTCGGGTAATGTTTTATGATTTTTTTGAATACCTGATTTTTTTATGAATAGTGAAATACTATAATTTACAAAATATGATAAATACATTAATTATAGAGTCATAGACAATGATCAACTGATGTAAGACCAATTGTTTCGAACTGAAATTCACTTATTATAATTCATGGAAGTGGAATCATCACTATTTCTAGTCTTGTGGAGAAATAAAAAATTAATGAACATAATATTGAGAAAACCCATCTCCCCTCCACTATTAATACCACCCCTAACACCCTCATTAATTCACACCTATCAAGACTCAAAATTTATCCAAATTCTTCCCAAATATATTTCCTAGCCCTTCCTTATGTCCATGAGACCTTTTAATGATAAAAATAAAAAAACCTCTTCTATAAAGACGATCTCTAAGAAGATATATTCAAGAGGTAATTTATCATTCTTTTCTTTCAATTTTCTTCAAAATTTCATTTCATTTATTATCTTATCCCTAGCTTCTCTTATCAAAAATTCATGATAAATTCATTTTGATTTATATATAGGTATTATAATATTTTTAAAGAATATTATTCATTAAAATACTATCTCTATATTTGTTTAAAAAAATTATATCATTTCCCGTGATGTGTTAATTTACCAGCATCATGGGTGATGCACTTCCATTTTCCTTCAACTCCATCAAGATTGTCAATAAAACCATTAAATGGTTGAAACTATATTTTATTATGTTTGTTTTAAAACCCTTTATTTTCTATAACCATATTTTATTCATAATACTAATTGATAAAACAAATCATGATTGTTGTGATCCTAAAGCCGCCCAAATTAACGTAAAACAATTATCCTTAAATTTTATGTAATGATGCATCTAAATAGTATATAAAATAATTCATTATGAGATAATTTAAAACCTTTTATAATCATTAATTCCATGTAATAACTATTTTGTATGTTTATCCATGTTCTACACAAACATCAATTCATTTGTAAAAGAGAACCCTTCGTGAAAACTAAGAAAAAGAACACTCCCAAACAATATATTTAAACTCTATAAATCATCCAAAGATTCATAAAAGAACATAATGAAATAATAATGAAAAATATTCATGTATAAAAGGTTCTTTAATTTCTAATTATTTAATATATTCTCATTATTCTGAACAATGAATGGACGAAATAATTCGGATACACGGTAAGGGGAATTTCTCAAACCCAACGATCTTTCTTCGAGTTCTCTCAATTTCACTCCAGTTTCAGAATTGTTACACCATAAAAATAATTTTTCATTATTATATTTCCTATTTATTAGATATACATGTTATATAATGTATTTTATGTCAAACACATTTTTTCCTAAAGAACTCTTATATCAAAAAACACACATTTTACTTCTCACTCAAGGTTGATGATTCTTGTATCATGTTTATTATCCCCTCTTTATTTTGGGAACCCATAGTTTAATAATGTTTTATTATGAAATGAAACCCCTTAACGTACGTGGGTTATTTTTGTTAATGATTGATATATAATCTATTTGGAATACATAATATAGAAATAGTTATGATGTGACGAGTGCACCCGAACTTATATTGTGCAATATGATTGTTGGAATGTGATGGGAGTGCCCACAATTATACAACACTACAATGCATTGGGTTACATTATTAATCTCATTTTTTAATGTTAAATTATTAGTGAACATGATTATAGTTTTTTGCACAAATATTTGTGGTAGTTAACCACTAGGACATGAGGATTTATAATTTTATGCATTGCCACATTACAAGTCTTTTCATAAGGTTTCGTCTCATGATTATGATCCTATGACATTACTATGATTACAAGGATTATTCTCATCCCTTATTTTATTGTTTCATGTTTTCATCTATCCTTTTATTTTTATTTTATGTCACCCCTTTTTGATGTATATCCTCAGGTGACTAAATGTTCTAAGGATATGTTAAGCGCCAATAACAAAGTAGATTATAAGGAATTAAATAAATGATTTGTGTTGTAAATGCGATGTATGGTCCCATCATTCCTAAGACACAAAAAATATGGATCATCGAGGTGTCATGTTTTTATGTTGTTTATCAGTAAAATTATGTAAAGTTAATGTATGAAGAGTAGGGTTGTTATAGTGTTTCTCTAGATATTTTCAATAAATAAAAACACTTGGTATTCTGGTTTATATTCCTTAAAAACAAATTTTAATTAGATGAATAAATTTTATTTTTATCAATTAAAAACGGATTGGAATTTAAAAATATATTAATGTATTTAAAAACATGGATTGAGCTAAAAAAATGGGTTTCCCACATTTTCATTGATTTTATAAACTTTTTTATCCATAAAAGGATGATTTGGAGAAGAATAAATGGAACCAATTTTTTTATTTATTTTCTTCCCAAAATTATAAATGTGTATGGGTAACAAATATTTACCCTTATACATCTCATAACTATTATGTTAGGGTCCCATTTCCTCATTACATGACAATTTATGGGAACTTCTTACCATTATATCTTTTGAGTTTACCCTTATATAGCTAGGAATTACCATTACGCAATTATGATCTACACTTGTGAAATATCAAATTACCCTTATGCAAGTACAAATTTACCTTACTGAAGTCTTGATTACCATTTTACAAACACTAATTTATCATACAAATAAATGTATTACACTTAAAAAAGTATGTATTACCAATTTGAACGTTTGGATTACCCTTACTCCAGTTGGTATCACACATACACAAATTTAGAATACACTTATATAAGTCTTGAAATAATAGATCTACCCTCACATGAACCTCAAGATAGCCTTATGTAGTGAATGTAAGCCACGTGATACCTCTTATAAAGGAGAAACATATCCTTATTCAACCTTTAGAATAATGTGCGACAATTTTGAAGGTTGAATTATACCATTACCAACTGAAGGAAACCACTAATTATCCATAAACAACTAAAGAAAAACCAAACAGTACTTTACACAACTCAATGAAATATAGTCATATATTTATTTAGCCCTTAAAAAAATTTATTCATAACAATAACTTTAAATAAATACATCATATAGGTAGAAGACATTACCTTTTCTTTGGAACTAGGCTACATGTAAGGTTAAAAATTGAACCAAAAAAATTATTAAATTTAAAATAAAATTTAGTAAAATTAAAACCAAAAGACACTTTTAAATATTATAAAATTTAGATTATAATAAAAGTTTGGTGTTTGAAATTATCCATAATATAAATTATTTCCACCAAATAGAATAAAATACTATAAAATTGAAAATAGGGAAGGATAATGATGAATGAATAATGGATTTTAGTATAACATTATGTGTTTATCATATCCATACAACCATATTATAATAGATATAGTGATTGGTTTTCCATGAAGTACCATATCCTGGATATCCATTAACCAAACTGTAAAAATAGACACTAATATTTCTAGTTTATGTTCATCAATATATTATTTAAAAATAAAGTGAGTTTCCATGTGATACATCCTCATTTGGTAGACATGAAACATGTCATGAATTAATTATAAGACATAGGATAAGTCCAAAAATTATTCCTCCTTCACAAAAAATTCAATGATCTCAAAAGGATTAAAATAATGAAAACATACCCTACTCACTCAATAATGACATCCCAAAAAAAATTAAATGTAATAAGAGATAAATTGATCACTAACCTCATACTCTAATGGAAATCATTGGTAGTTTCACCACAAATAAAATGAATCATTACTACATCCATCATTTACCGAGATAAACACACCATCACCATCCCCCTAAAATGAGAATCGATCAACAATAAAAAATTTTCCTATTATTTCATGATATCAAGAAGATTAAAAAGTCCACCCATATGACATGTCATAGTGAATTAAGATAATCATAGAGTAAGGATCATACCTACCAAAAATATAACCACATCAGGGAACTTCATCACCTTAAACAAAAAGTTCATGTTTTACTAAAATATCAACCATGTTTTCATGAAATAAATGATATAATTTCATGATTAAAAATATGCTTGTTTCATTGGAAATATGACACAATGGTTGGGACAAAATATAACAATGATTTGATTTTGTGGGTTTTCTTGTCTGTATAACAATTTACATTGGTTTCACCATTCGTGTTTATTTTACCTTGTAACTCCTAATGGTTCCCACACCCATAACTAAGTACAAGACATCTTTCTAAATGAAGGTATCAAATAAGTGTTTCAAAACAAATGGAACTTAGAAACTCACATTAGAAGAGAGGATTGGAGGTCAGGCTCATCACACAGTTTTTTTGGGAATTTATACCTACTCTATGACCTTTTTAAAAAAATTTAAGATATGTCTGATACCCTCCTATTAATCCCAATATGGTACATGTTACCTTAACCAAAAAATAATGTATTCAATCATTACATAAGAAAAGTAGGGCCTATGGATGAGTATATATATATATATATATCCATTCATGGACATTATTCTATTTCCTAGAAGTGGGTGGCTTCTTCAATGTAGAATCCATGTAACTAGGTACTATAAAATATACTATCATCTTAGGAGGAAATTAATATTGGAAATATGTGATTGAGTCATTACGAGGAATCCAACATATATTGGTTATTAGAGGAATCAAATCCCAATTAGTTCGTTAATCCCAAGATGTTTAACATCATGAATAAATAAATATATGATGCAACATAGGTTGTGATTCTTGATATTGAGTCCAAGGAATGTATCCTATGTATCATTGTTATGATAGGAATTAGATTCATTGTAGTTTGATTTCACCCTTAGGAACTTCTTTGAGGGGGTTTCCCTAATAATGGGGATGTCATATCATGCCACTTATAGGAGATTACACCATGAGGGTACCATGGATGGTGGATATTAATAATGTGAATTATATGACTATTTCTAATCTCTGTTCCCATGTGAGTCATGCTTAGTGCGAGATACAAGGGATATCAAGTAATCAGTCTCACTGTATATATAAGGCCCCGACCTTAAACCTTACTTAATATTGAATTAAATGAATAATTCGCATTGAGGATCTTTTCAGGTTTAGATTTTGAGAAAATTAGGACATAACTATTACATCTCAAAAGATTTACAAAGTAGGACACTTCTACTTGGTTTCCATAGAATAAAAAAACTCTCAAAAAGAAACATGTCTATTTCCATGTTTTATATAGCATGACTTTCCCTTGATCACATCCTTGACCCTATTCCAAATAAGTCCTGTGAAAAACATTTCAAAAAACATGGGGTGAGCATAAAAAGCTCAGTAAGTGATACACATATAATAAAAACTGTTAGTTTATCAAAACAAAAAGTAAACCATGTATACTTTATCAATGTAATACTTTTCACCTTTATGAAGTAGTAAAATCTCTTCACCAAATAAAAGATCATTAAATACCCTTTTGTAACCAAAAGATTACCATAAAACCCATATAAAGAACACATAACATATAAAGGTAACTTGGGACATAAACATACTTAAGTGGAATAACCATACGATCGACTTCCACACATATCACTTAGTGGAATAGCCATACGGCCAACTTCCATACATACTTAATGGAATATCCATACAGCCAACTTCCATACACAATGCATTGGAGGTTATAACGTAACTACCCATCCTGGTATTCACGGCACCACCTGTCATATGGTTCATCACGTAACCACCCGTCAAATGTCCAAGTACCATTATAAAATCATAAAACAAAAAACAAATATAATGGAAAGAAAACATGTCCACACTTTGATCACAATATATCACATAAATATATTGACATAACAAATCCTTTATAAAAACCATTTTCAATACCAAAATACATAAAAGAGTATATGGTATTTATTTCATTTTAAAAAAAACATTACGGCTTGTTCAGAAAGCCAAAGACCAAATAATACTCGCGGCGGCGGAAAAGGTCATTGTCACCGCGTACGTTAAAAGAAACATTATTTTTTGTCATTCTGTAAAACGCTTCATAGAAAAAGATTCCTTTTTTATAAAAGTAAAAGTCAAAGGGGTTTATACACAGTATACAAGATAGTTGTGTATAAAACGAAATATGCCTCAATGAAAGGAGATTGAGACGAAGTCCCTTACCTCGGGTCTGACTTGACTTGATCATTCTTTAACGTCCTGAATAATAAACTTGAGTTAATTTATATTTTCTTAAGAACATTTTTCGAGTTCATTAATCCTTTTATATCACTTATTTCCATGTTATAAACATTATGTAATCATTAAGTTAATAATGTTTGTTTTGTCGATATTTGGTCCTTAAGTCGAAAGTGGACTTCTTACGATTACATGTTGTTCATGTGGTCAAAGGTTCATTGTATCTAGAATGACATTCCTGATTTGTATATCATATATATCATATATATCTATCATATACATATATTTATAATATCACATAATCATTTATAGTTACGAAATGAAATGCACCGTTCATGGAGACGGTAAGTCGTACGTATGCATGAACGCTACTTTCATTTCTATGTCATATTAATGGAAATAAAACTAAATGAGAGGTATGTATATTTTAATTCCAGAGTTATATTCATAATTCATATGTAACATAAATTATATATATCCATTATAAATATGTACTTATAATAGTACATTACATTTGGGGATAAGAAATGAAATGCACCGTTCATGGAGACGGTAAGCCGTACGTACTTATGAACGCTACTTTCATTTCTATCTCATACTCTAATTGAAATAAATAATAATTATATAGAGGTATATTATAATTCCAGTATAACATCATATATAATAACTTTAAATCCATCCTTTATACATCCCACATATGGCATTAACGAATCAAATCACTTTGAGGGGGCGGTAGTCCGCACTTCCTTAAATAAAGATCTCACGTTTACCCATAATGGAGACCATAAAGGTATGACAAAAATGAAAAATACATAAGATTAAGGTAAACATAGAAATATTATATATCATATATAAATATATTTACATCTTAATTTCCACCTTTGAAGGAGTTAAGATAATGTTGAACAATCATCGTTTCAGGAGGCATAAATTCACCATCCACGGAAACAGTATGTACTTTAACCATTAGATGTAGGTGTGTGTAAGTGTAGCTCTAATAATTATTATAAAAACATCCTAGTATATTTAAAATACTGGAGTTGTTACAAAATAAATGAATAAAAAGAGTTTAGGGGGTTGGAGAAGCAAAATAAAACAAAAGGACTCAAAAGAAGACATTACCTTAAAATCGGGTAACTCCCTTTGGTTTGACCTCAAAGGCTTCCTTGGGAAGACTTATTCCCAAAGTGATGCATCAAGGAGTAATAGAGGGAAGTGGAGAGACAAAATGGGCAGGGTTTAGCCAATCCAAAATCTTTGGGAGTGTGGGTAAGGAGGTAGAGGTGGGGGCCTTTTATAAGAGGAGAGGAGGGGCACTCTTGTAAAGTTACAAAATTTTACTTTATTTTCAAAAGATTCTCGGATTTTAAAGGTCCAAAATTGACGTATTTCGAGGATAAGGTGATGAGGGTTCTAAATCCACTCATCCAATAGGTTTTTGACATGTGTAGGTCTTAGATTTTACATTATCATTCTATTTTATTTAAATCGTTAAATAATGAGGTCGTCACTGCATCATTATGATGTCATATATAATTTAATTTATTTAATGTCTAAAAATTATACAAAAATACTATGATGTAGGAAATATTTTTAGTTTTTCAATGACTATTTTTAGTCAAAAATATTACTTGTATAATCCCATGTAAAAATTGTTATAGTAAAACATTTCATGTTTGTGTCATTTTTTATTTTAACATCCAATAAAAGGTATTTATGTCATTCTCCAACCAAAGTGGCTCCATGGGGTCCCCAAGTTGACCCATGGATTGTATTGGTCGGCCATGACACATAAAATGAGGGTAGGACATGTGTCTAGGTCATTTCATTTTATTAAAACATTATTCTTACCTTAAACTACACTAATTACCTCTAATCGCGATTAAAAACTTAATAAGTTACTATTCACCAAAAAAATTATTTTAATCTCATTGAACCAAATTTTACTTCTTAATGACAACCATGTATGTCGGATTTTTGAAATTCAAAATGCAGAAGTGGTAAAATTTCATTTAAACGAAAAATTAGTTTTTTAAGTACCAATTTGTGGTTTCAATATTCATCAAAAATTGAAGTTTTTCAGAAAAATACCAAAACATCACCGTAAGATATATTTGATATTCCGAATTCAAAAATGAATTACATTTTACAAAATTCAAAACATATGAATTGAATTAATTAATATAATAATTAATTCCCACTATCAGAGCAAATAGCGTGTTTTTATGAAACAATAAGTATCAAAAGATTGACACTAGTTTAAGTCCAATTTCAAAGTGAAATTGATTCCAATGACCACCATTAGATTAAATGGTAAAAATATATTATAATTTCACTTTAAAACCAATTCAAAAGATAATTTAATCATATAAATAAATTAGATTATAAGGAGGTTTTGAATTAAAATACAACATCTTACACTATTCATTAAAAAATGAACTTTATCTGAAAAATACAAAATATTTACACAAAGTAAATTTTGATGTCCCGATTCTAAAGAAGAGTTATATTTGGTCTAATAGAATGTATAAGAGTGATAAAAAATATATTTAATGATGGTTCACCATCAAAATGAGATAAGTGATCCTTTAGTGAAAATTAGGGTATAAATGCCTAAAATTGAATTCATTCCATATTTTAAGCCTTTATCTTTTATTGGATAAATGTGAAAACATTTAAAAACATATATAATCATATTTTAGTTATATCTATCCATTCCCTCCAAAACAATGACTACATGTTAACTACCATTTAAAATAATATTATTATATTACTAGTGTGCAACGTAAGTTTTCAAAGGTACTCATCGTTGCGTATCAGGTACGCTATCGAACATAGCAACCCCTTTAAAGTAAAATTAATATTTAATTCGTAAATATTAATAAATACCAAAATGGTTTATTCATTATTTACCTGGGATGTTACATCCTTCACCCCTTTTGGGAATTGCGTCCTCGCAATTTTATTCACTTATGAAAATAAGTTGGGGTATTTATCCCACATAGCATTTTTAGATTCCCACGTTGCCTCTTCAACCATATGGTTTTTCCACAAAACCTTTACCTGGTGAATTACCTTATTTCGCAACACTTGCTCTCTTCGGTCAAGAATCTGGACTGGTTGTTCTTCATAAGATAGGTTCTCTTCTAGCTGAACTACCTCTGGACTCAAAACATGAGATGGATCTGGCATATACTTCCTCAACATCGAAACATGAAAAACATTGTGCACCTGAGATAAACTCGGAGGTAAAGCCACTCGGTAAGCAACTGATCCAACTCTCTCCAAAATTTCATATCGTCCAATGAACCTTGGACTCAGCTTTCCTTTCTTACCAAATCTCATCACACTTTTCCATGGTGAAACCTTGAGAAAAACATGATCACCTACCTCGAAAGATAGATCCTTCCTCTGGTTATCCACATAACTCTTCTGCCTGCTCTGAGCTATTCTCATGTGTTTCTGAATCAACTGAACTTTTTCTGCCATCTCTTCTACCAATTCTGGTCCCATCAGCTTCCTTTCACCCACTTCATCACAAAATGCTGGAGTTTGACACCGCTTCCCATATAATGCTTCAAATGGTGCCATCTGTATACTAGAATGAAAACTGTTATTATATGAAAACTCAACCAAAGAAAGATGTTGGTCCCAACTTCCCTGATAATCCATCGAACAAGCTCGTAGCATATCCTCCATGGTCTGAATTGTTCATTCGGACTGCCCATTTAATTGAGGATGAAAAGCTGTACTAAAATTTAATTCAGTACCCAACGACTTCTGAAGGCCTTTCCAAAAGTTAGAAGTAATCCTGAGATCACGGTTAGATACAATGGAGAGAGGAGCTCCATGTAACCTGACTATCTCTCTAAGATACAAACGGAAAAGTTGATCTAGGGAAAAAGTATCTCGTATAGAAAGGAAATGAGCAGATTTAGTCAAGTGATCAACAATAACACAGATTGCATTATTACCTCAGGATGTCCTCGGTAATCCCACAACGAAGTCCATGGATATATTCTCCCATTTCCACTCTGGCACTGGTAAAGGTTGAAGCATCCCTTTCAGTAACTGCCGCTCTGCTTTAACCTGCTGACAAGTCAAACACTTCAAAGTAAAATCAGCAATATCCCTTTTCATTCCATCCCACCAGTAATACTCCCGCAGATCTCTGTACATCTTAGTACTGCCAGGATGAACTGAAAACGGGGAACTATGAGCCTCACATAACAACTCATTCTTCAACTGTGAATCACAGGGCACACATAATATCTTCCCAAATCTCAAAACATAATCACTATCAATGTTGAATTCTGGCAACTTACCTTTCTGAACCAGCTCTACCTTTTTCTGTAACTCACTGTCTTCCCTCTGTGCTTGCTTAATTCTGTCTGATAGGGATGATCTCACTGATACCTGATACAAAACAGAAGAACATCCTACACCAACAACTTTTATGCCAAAGTTCATCAAATCCTTAACCAAAGGATCAAGTTCCAAACACAACATCGTTAATGAAGTATTACTTTTTTGACTCAAAGCATCAGCAACTTTATTGGCTTTTCCCGGATGGTATTGAATTGTACAATCATAATCCTTGATTAATTCCATCCATCACCTCTGTCTCATGTTCAATTCTTTCTGATTGAATATATACTCTAAGATTTTGTGATCAGTATATATTTCACACTTTACTCCATACAAATGATGCCTCCAAATTTTTAAAGCAAACACAACAACAGCTAATTCCAAATCATGTGTAGGGTAATTTACCTCATGAGTTTTCAACTGACGTGAAGCATATGCAATAACCAGATCATTCTGCATAAGGACACAACCAAGTCCCTTCAATGAAGCATCACTGTATAAAACAAACTCACCATTCCTGGAAGAATGTGCCAAAACTGGAGCATTAACCAATCATCTATTCAACTCCGTCGGTAGTAACCTGTGTCAACTGAGCCATCACTGCAACAAACTGTTTAGTTCTGATTCTGACCATCTCTGGATACTGATTTCAACGGTCATTTCCCTCTATATGCCTTCCCAGAAAAGTTGTTCTGTTTCCTCTATGAGAAACCATTCTTAACCCAGAAATATCTTATATGAAGAAACATGGTAATCATTAAATGCTATATCATTTCAATCATACCATAAATTAACTTATAATTTAACACTTTTCTAACTCCTAAAGTTGTCTAAACTGACCTCTGATACCAACTACAAGGCCCCATCCTTAAACCTTACTTAATATTGAATTAAATGAATAATTCACATTAATGATATTTTCAGGTTTAGAGTTTTAGAGAATTAGGACATAACTATTACATCTCAAAAGATTTACAAAGTAAACACTTCTACTAAGTTTCCATAGAATAAAAAATAACGCTTAAAAAGAAACATGTCTAGTTCCATGTTTTATATAGCATGACTTTCCTTTGATCATATCCTTGACCCTATTCCACAATAAGTCCTATGAAAAACATTTCAAAAAATGTGGGGAGAGCATAAAAAGATCAGTAAAGGATACACAAAGAATAAAAACTGTTAGTTTATCAATACAAAAAGTAAACCATGTATACTTTATCAAAGTAATACTTTACACCTTTATGAAGTAGTAAAAAATCTTCACTGAATAAAAGATCATTACTTACCCTTTTGTAACCAAAAGATTACCATAAAACCCATACAAAGAACACATAACATATAAAGGAAACTTGGGACATAAACATACTTAAGTGGAATAACTATACTATTGACTTCCACACATATCACTTAATGGAATAGCCATACAGATAACTTCTATACATACTTAATGGAATAGCCATACGGCCGACTTCCATACCCAATGCATTGGTGGTTATAACATAACCACCCGTCCTGGTATTCACGGCACCACCCGTCATATGGTTCATCACATAACCACCCGTCAACTTTCCAAGTTCCATTATAAAATCATAAGACATAAAAAAAATATAATGGAAAGAAAAAATTTCGACACTTTGATCACAATATATCACATAAATATATTGACATAACAAATCCATTATAAAAACCATTTTCAATACCAAAATACATAAAAGAGTATATGGTATTTATTTCATTTAAAAAAACATTACGGCTTGTTCACGAAGCCAAAGACCAAATAATACTCGCGGCAGCGGAAAAGGTCATTGTCACCGCGTACGTTAAAAGAAACATTCTTTTTTGTCGTTTTGTAAAATGCTTTGTAGAAAAAGATTCCTTTTGTATAAAAGTAAACGTCAAAGGGTTTTATACACCGTATAAAAGATAGTTGTGTATAAAACTAAATATTCCTCAATGGAAAGAGTTTGAGACGAAGTCCCTTACCTCGTGTCTGACTTGACTCGATCGTTCTTTAACGTCCTGAATAATAAACTTGAGTTAATTTATATTTTCTTAAGAACCTTTTTCGAGTTCATTATTCCTTTTATATCACTTATTTCCATTTTATAAACATTATGTAAACATTTATGTTAATAATGTTTGTTTTGTCGATATTTGGTCCTTAAGTCGAAAGTGGACTTCTTACGATTACATGTTGTTCGTGTGGTCAAAGGTTCATTATATCCAGAATGACATTCCTGATTTGGATATCATATATGTCATATATATCTATAATATAAATGTATTTATAATATCACATAATCATTTAGAGGTAATAAATGAAATGCACCGTTCATGGAGATGGTAAGCCGTACGTACGCATGAACACTACTTTCATTTCTATGTCATATTAATGGAATTAAAACTAAATGAGAGGTATGTATATTTTAATTCCAGAATTATATTCATCATTTATATGTAACATAAATTATATATATCCATTATAAATATGTACTTATAATAGTACATTACATTTTGGGATAAGAAATGAAATGCACCGTTCATGGAGACGGTAAGCCGTACGTACGCATGAACGCTACTTTCATTTCTATCTCATACTTTAATGAAAAGAAATAATAATTATATATAGGTATATTATAATTCTGGTATAAAATCATATATAATAACTTTAAATCCATCCTTTATACATCCCTCATATTCCATTAACGAATCAAATCACTTTGAGGGGGCGGTAGTCCGCACTTCCTTAAATGAAGATATCGCGTTTACCCATAATGGAAACCATAAAGGTATGACCTAAATGAAAAATACAGAATCTTAAGGTAAACATAAACATATTATATATCATATATAAATATAGTGACATCTTAATGGCCACCTTTGATGGTGTTAAATTAATGTTGAACAATCATCGTTTCGGGAGGCATAAATTCACCATCCACGGAAACAGTATGTCCTTTAACCATTAGATGTAGGTGTGTGTAAGTGTAGCTCGAATCCTTCTTATAAAAACATACTAGTATATTGAAGATACTGGAGTTGTTACAAAAGAAATGAATAAAAAGATTTTAGGGGGTTGGAGAAGCAAAATAAAACAAAAGGACTCAAAAGAAGACATTACCTTAAAATTGGGTAACTCCCTTTGGTTTGAGCTCAAAACCTTTCTTGGGAAGACTTATGCCCAATTTGAGGCTTCAAGGAGCAATAGAGGGAAGTTTAGAGACAAAATGGGAAGGGGTTGGCCAAGCCAAATGATTTGGGAGTGTGGGTAAAGAGGTAGAGGTGGGGGCCTTTTATAAGAGAAGAGGAGGGGCACTCTTGTAAAGTTACAAAATGTTACTTTATTTTCAAAAGTGTTTCGGTTTTTAAAGGTCCCACATTGATGTATTCCGAGGATAAGGTGATGAGGGATTGAAATACACTCATCCAATAGGTTTTGGACATGTTTAGGGCTTATAATTTACATTATCTTTCTATTTTATTTAAATCGTTAAATAATGAGATTATCGCAGCATCATCATGATGTCACATATAATTTAACATATTTAATGTCTAAAAATTATAAAAAAACTACTATGATGTAGGAAATCTTTTTATATTTCCAATGACTATTTATAGTAAAAAATATGACTTGTATAACCACATGTAAAAATTGTTTTAGTAAAACATTTCATGTTTGTTTCATTTTTTACTTTAACATTAAATAAAAGGTATTTATGTCATTTTCCAACCAAAGTGGCTCCATGGGGTCCCCAAGTTGACCCATGGATTTTTGTGGTCGGCCATGACACATTCAATGAGGGTAGGACATGTTTCTAGGTCATTTCATTTTATTAAAACATTATTCTTATCTTAAACTACACTAATTACATCTTATCACGATTAAAAACTTAATAAGTTACTATTCACCAAAAAAATTATTTTAATCTCTTTGAACTACATTTTACTTCTTAATTACAACCATGTATGTATGATTTTTGAAATTCAAAACGCAGAAGAGCTAAAATTTCATTTAAAAAAAATCAGTTTTTTAAGTACCATTTAGTGGTTACACTATTCATCAAAAATTGAAGTTTTTCAGAAAAATACCAAAACATCACCCTAAGCTATATTTGATATTCCGAATTCAAAAATGAAGTTCATTTTACAAAATTCAAAACATATAAGTTGAATTAATTAATTTAATAATTAATTCCCGCTATCAAAGCAAATAGCGTGTTTTTATGAAACAATAAGTATCAAAAGATTGACACTAGTTTAAATCCAATTTCAAAGTGAAATTGATTCCAATGCCCACCATTGGATTAAATGGTAAAAATATATTCTAATTTCACTTTAAAACCAATTCAAAATATAATCTAATCATATAAATAAATTAGATTAAAAAGAGGTTTTTAATTAAAATACAACATTTTACACTATTCATTAAAAATGAACTTTATCGGAAAAATATCAAAAATTTACACAAAGTAAATTTTTATGTCCTGATTTTAAAGAAGAGTTATATTTGGTCCAATAGAATGTATAAGAGTGATCAAAACTATATTTAATGATGGTTCGCCATCAAAAGGAGATAAGTGAACCTTTAGTGAAAATTAGGGTTTAAATGCCTAAAATTGAATTCTTTCCGTATTTTAAGCCTTTATCTTTTATTGGAAAAATGTAAAAACATTGAAAAACATATATAATCATATTTTAGTTATTTCTATCCATTTCTGCCAATACAACGGCTACATGTTAACTACCATTTAAAAAAAATTATTATATTGCTAGTGTGCAATGTAAGTTTTCAAAGGAACTCGTCGTTGCGTATCGGGTAAGCTATCGAACATAGCAACCCCTTTAAAGTAAAATTAATATTTAATTCTTAAATATTAATAAATATGAAAAAGTTTTATTCATTATTTACTTGGGATTTTACAGTATATGGATGGAAGACATATTTTCTATGACATTACATTGGATGTTTAATATATATATATACATCCTTAATAAGAATTCCTACACATCCTGGGTGTGTGAGAAGTCATAGCCATAATAATTTATTATTATTCTCAATCCACTATTATATGAGGAAGAATGATCATCTTATGGAAGATATTGGTACCCAATAATTGGATTGTATGTGAAATGGGAGACGTACACTATGGTGGATGCCTATTTGAGATTGAGCCCTATGAATGGGTTCGACATATCCTGGTTATGGTAGGAATCAGAGACCTCATAGTTCAGCCTTTTTTTTAATCTAATGGTGGATGGGGAAAATGATCATACAATGGGATATATTGGGTCCCTATTTTTTCAATGTTGGAGACATTGGGGACATACACCGTGGTGGATGCCAATTTCAGCATGGACCTTAAGAAGGCATCCAAGCTATCTTGGTTATGGTACGAATATGAGTTTTAATTGTTCCATTTGGTTGTGGATTACACACTGAGGCTTAAATTTTTTATCCACTAGATAAGGTAATCATTTCTCATGATGTCTCATTGACACTTCTAGATTATCATTTTGACATGTTCTGGTTGTCTTCTTAATATATATGAGGGTGTTTGGACATGTCTTGGTTTCCTAGTGGAAACGTACGAGGAAAATCACATGATTCATTTTACTATTCTGAAGGACATATAATATTATGAATGTAATGTTTTAATACTATCGCATGATTAAATTTTTCACATCCGACATTGTCACAAGATCTAGATGAATTTATAGTGGACGTCGCATCATCATGGATAGTATTTCCTAAAGGTATTGCGAGAACTTTTTGACACATACTAGTGTCATTGTGAGACCTATCTGACATGTGATGGTGTTTCCACATGATCTAGGGTGAAATATCAAATTTCCCTCACAATGTTTGGCTACAATTCCAAGGGGACTTGTAACACTGTGATTTTTTAAAAGAGAAAACTATTTTCAATAGCATATGTGATACGTAACACCGAACAAAAAATGATTATTTATATATGACCATTTAATTATTTAGATTTTATTTTTGATTTATGTAGGATTAACTAAATTTTGAAATATATATATTCCCAAAATATAAAGATAAATAGTTAGTGAACAATCAACCAATTATTGGTTATGTATTTTGTTCTTCAAAATATATTTTCCTAAAAAATTATTATTATTTGGTTTTTAAAATAACATAATTATTTTTTAGAACAATGAAAAAATTTGTGTAATAAAATGATCTCCAATATTAATATAACTATATCATGATAATTGGAGGCTGATATATTGTGATTTTTCAAAAATATTGATTTTTCAATGAATAGTCAAAAAAATTCTAAAGAATAATTGTAATTTATTTTGAAAAAATATGTAATATAAAAGTCAAAAAATTATTTTAAATTTTGGTCAAAGATAACATAAGTTTTATTTATATATATTTAACTCAATTAATTTCATTTAAATAATTATTATACTTGATTTTAGTATAAGTTAATTATTATAATTAAAAGCACATTTTTTTCTGAGAACTATTTTAAATGGCATAGTATTTCAACAATTTTATTATATTGAATAACCCCAAATGAGAAATGATTCAAATAAAAGGATAAGGATTTATATATATCTTTGTGAATTCAAATTCATAAAATGAATATTAAAAGTAATATAGTCAAAGTAAAATCATATATTCATTAAAAAACTATATCATTTGGAAAAAAAATTTCCATTATGATTGCATGTTTTATATTTAATTAAATTCTTCCATGTCCATGAATTTATTTTGATAAAATGAATTTCATATATGGAAACATAAAAATTAATATTAGATAATTGGTTCAACATAATGATTTTAACAATATGAATAGAAACTATAAGAAATATTATTTACCATAGTAAAAGGAATATAAGTAAATTAAGAATAAAAATGATTAAATTAAGCTGAGAAATTGAGTAAACCTAAATGTATGAATATTAATATTTCATTTTCACTGAAATTATTTTTATAGTTTTTCCTTATTTTTTACTGTAAACATTATTAATGAATCAGTTTGATAAAATATATAATTTTTTAATTTATAAAATAGAAATTGTATTTTGTGTAATATTTTAATTTATTTTAGGAAATAATTTTGATGAATTAATAGATTTTTGAATTAGATAATTTTCTAATAAAATATTATTATTATATATAAATGATCATATAATTTTTGTTAAGTCAAATGTTATTTATATAATGGATTAAAAACTCCCACTTTCATAAACCCATCATTTGTAAATAGAACTCAATTCTATTTTAAAAGTAAAAATACAAATATTTATAAATTTATTTTTTAACAATAAATATTGTTTTTGGTATGATGAAATTGAAATTTTATAATGTTAAATTTTCATAATTTTATTATATGGTTGATTTTTCGAATTAAAATTTAATATGTTATAAATGTATTGTTTGTATTATGACATCATGATGACCTAAAATGATGTAATATATATATAATTGAATACAAGACCAAATATATGTTTTAAATTCAAAATAATGTAATATTATATTTATTTTATTAAATTTATAATTCCTTTTTGAATCCTGGATAACATATGACATTTTTTTAATATTTAAAATCATTTTATTTAGGATATGACACAATACCAGGTCATAAAGGGTTTTATATTAATAATTTTTTACCTTGGACTAATAAAATAATTTAAAAAACACATATTTAGAATTAAAAATTGGAGAAACCATGAGTTGTTTTTTTATTTTGGTTATTTTATTATATAGAGTCCAAATTCTAGGTTTGAGAAATGATAAAAAATTCCCCACTCATTTTCTATATAAATGCACCCAAGATCCAATTTTTATTCACTCAGAAAAACATTTTTAATCTTTTTAATCATCCTTCCCATATCTATAGTCCACCCATAACACCCTAATTATATAATGAATATCCTACCAAGATTTTGGAATCACCCTCCCAAGATAAGGGATTATCACATTCTCCTCAGTATGAATGTATTTTCTTTATCTTGTTTCTTTTATTTTCATTTCCAAATGTTTGGATATGTTATTTACTATCCAACATACTCTGAATTTTGTGTATAAATGATGTTATATCACTTTTAGTATCATCAATCCCTTCCATTAAAATTTTTCATCCCCTGTTATGCTGTTGAATTTTTACCCTGATTTTCCATGCCAAATAATTGTGTAGTGAATACCCGTACCCATTTTTAGTCAAGGGGACTTGCCTTTATAAAATTAAGATTAATTATTGGGGACATAATTATATGTATTAAACACTCTTTGATCATGTAATAAAATAATCTTATGAATAAATCAACGTTGAATTATATATTTAGAAAACTAAAGAATGAGAATGAAGTGAATGTGACGGTTGTCCGGAAAATTATATAGCACTTCAATGCATTGGGTGTGTTTTTGTCACATGAAACCTCATGAAAGATATTTGTGAGTGAAAATAATCCATCATAATACTTTTTCTATCCTGATTTATTAACATTTAGACTTGTCCTACGTTTATGAAGTAATGTTCTATGTTATTTCCATAGTTCCCATATTGTCAATATGTTATCATGTTATAATATGCGTCATTGTATTTATTTATTATTATCACTACTTTTATGGAACATTAATTTTTATATTGTATAAAATGTAAAAATTTCTTCATGTTTTACCATTTTTATATAATTAATATGCTTTTTAGCTCACCACTTTCTTATGTGTATCCCCAGGTTATCTTATACAGTTTTAAGTATGATATAATAATATGATAATGTTAATGAGGTTTTCAATAAAGATGATGTATTCCCTGTTTTATGTTGTTATGTAATGTACCTAATTCCCAAATACACTAGCCATATAAATCATTATAGTATTATTATGTGCAATATTATGTAATAAATAACAAATTAATATGTAGTGAAGAAAATAGATGTTATTATTGTCATAAAAGAAAAATCATAGTTATTGTTGTCATTTGGATTTTAATACTATAGATAAAGCCTTAGGGGTAAGAATAAGTATATTAAAACATCCAATTTTTTTGATAAAGTATAGACTAAGTGGTTTATAAATAAAATAAATCTTTTTATGGATTATAAATATGTACGTGGCTATGGAACATATTTACATTGAGTTAAAACATGAAAACAATGTGTTGACTTAGAATCAACTCCGAACTAGTGCATGACAAAAAGCTTTGTTGCGCTCCTAGTTTGAAACTATTAGAGTATATGCTGGGTAAATTTAAAATCTGATTTTAAAAAATTATTTTGGGAAAAGAAAATACCATAAAATAATATTTTAGTAAATATATCATAGAAAACATATATTTCTTCCTTGAAATTCAAAATACAATGAATAAATTACATTTATAATTTAATGCATTGTGATCTCTTTTGATGAATCTATGGCCCTTTTAACCATAAAATATTTATTGTTTTAGGGTAATTTTGTTTCTCAATACCATATTCTATATCACACTCAATTAGTAACTTGGTGTCACTTTTATCTTCCATGTCTATGTTTTCACTTTCCAATAATGTCCTCCTACATGGACACCACGTTATGTGATGACATTCATACTTCCATTTCCATATTTTTTAAGAAAAATTTTAATTAAAATCTTTTATTATGTGTGATTTAAATAAATATATTTAAGTTCCTTAAAACATTACTTACATAGTTGGTGTTTAAATTTTGAGGACACAATTTACTAAAAGGGGGACGGATGCAACACCCCATGTTTTGAAAAGAGAAAACTAGCTTCAATAGCATATGGGATACACAACACCAAGCTGTAACAAATAATTACTATTTATATATGACTACATTAATATTTGTATTATATTTTGGATGAGTATATGAATTTTCTAAAAATATTGGTAATTACTTAGTCAATAATAAATCAATTTTTAATGTCTTTCATTCTGCAATTTTTTTTTCCAAAACTGTATTTATTTAATTTTATAAATATTATAATCATTTTTAAGAAATTTTGAAAGAATTTTTGTGATAAAATAAGATTAATTTTTATTATAGTCATATCATTATTAACATAGGTAAAATTATGGGATTGTTTAATTATAGATTTTTCACGGAATAGTGAAATATGTTGTTTTCATGTAAAGTTGTTATTTATTTTGATAAATTAATTAATATCAAAGTACCATTATTAATTTATGATTATTTCATTGTAAAATATGTATTTCTTTGTAATATATAATTCAATTATGTATATGTAAATCATCATTATTCCGGATTTGTGTATAAGTTAATTTATCGAAATAAAAATGATTTTTTTTAAATTTGTTTTAAAATGAATAATGTTTCCTTGTTTTAATTAATTAAAGAAAACCATAATGAGAAATGGTATAAATTAATTTAATAAATTATATAAATATAAATATATATTTACGAATTGAAATTCATATAATGAAGATTTCTAGTTATAGAATTTAATTAATATCATTTTTTCCTAAAAAATGTATCTTTCAGAAAACTGATTTCCATAGGGTGTTTAGATTTATAAACATATACATACTAACTGGGGAATAAATTTTATTTATTTTTATCTAATTTATCTTGGAATAAAATATTATGATGAATGAAACCATGTTGTTTTTACTATGTGGACCACATATGAATGAGAATGAAATGAAATTTGATGGTGCACACAAAATAATATAGTTCTCAAAGAATTCGATAATGTTTTATGCTCAAATGATTTTGTTAAATGTATTCAAGAGTCATCGTTATATATAAAGTGATGTCTTTCCATCATGATGTCTGTGTAGTTATATTTGGCCTATGATTATGATGCAATGTTCTATGTTGTTGCCACATTTACCATGTTTTTATAATATGATGCTATATTATGCCACATTTTTCATGTTTATGATTCTCACTCATTTTCCTCCACATGGATATGACTATTGTGTAATATGTATTACATTATTCAAGATTTACCATGTTTATAACCTTACTGAGATTTATATATCATTGATTTCTTGCTTATGTCCCCAAGTTAACACAAGTAGTTTTAAGTATGAAGGAATAATATGATCATCTTAAAGAAGCTTTCAATTCATATGATGTATTCTTTATTTAAATTTGTCATTTAATGTACCTAATTCCCAAATACATTATTCTTATTGATATTCTAGTTTGTATTATGTGTACTCTTATATAATATATCATCAATTAATATGTAATGAATAGATGGGTTGCCCTAGGACTTCATGAGACATAAATGGAATAACCTAAGGGAATTTTGAGACTTTATTGACATGTAAAAGGTAGAACGCATGGCCCATCAATCATATTGAGGGAGAATCACATGATTTTGGTGACATGTTTCAATGTTTCCTCATGATCCATGGTGGTTATGTGAAGCACATCAAGATATAGAAACTTTCTTCACGTATGTATCCCATAATTTTATAGTCTTTTATTATAGTATCAATTGTATATGGGTTTTAGGTTTATCGAGTTATAACTTGTTCCATGTTTCATGTGACCCAACCGACATGTAGGATTTCCTTTGCATAATCCGACTGACATTACTAATGACCTTTCTGTGATCTATTATGTGAGAATATGAAGAACCTATGCATGTCCTAATATATCTTTTGTCATTATACAAATTTACCTATAAGAAGACCATTGTGATCCCATGAATAATTGCTCATAGAAGTTCTCCCATACTCTCTCAGGTGAAATAGATTATAGATGTATTTTTTGTGATGAGGAGGATGGATTTGTAGGCGTCACCATCTTATTTATATGCTTCCATTCGTAGAACTTGAATCTAGGATTTGGGCTGGAGTCGGTGGAGGGTATTAGTGTAAAGTGCTTCAAATGATCATTCCATGGACAATCCATGGATCTAGGTGATGACATAAACAATGATAATGTTCCACATTTTCTATTTTTATTCAACCACGACTAATCTAAGGGATTTTTACTAAAACTTTATACATAAGATTGAGATTTTACAAGGTATGGATAAAATGTATATGGCCCTTCATGTGATCTGGATGGTTATGAAAAGGTTCCACCCTGATTAATGATGACTTTTCTAGGGTCCTCCACAAGACAAAGAAAAGATTTCCAGGAGGGATTTTCAGGGACCATTATTATATATTGAAGGATCCTTCATGAGATCTAAGTCATGTATAATGATCTTTTCAAGAATATGATTACATTAGAGAGGGCCACATGTGATCAATGGTGATTACATCAGGAATATATCACCTTCCATGTGAAGTTCATCATATCCTTGATCTATAAGAGGCTTCCCCCATTTTCCCTTTTATTTCCATATTTATTCTACAAGTGAGGATATCTCTCAATGTTATTTTTGTTTTGTCCAAGACAATCACTCTCCTTGTATTTGATGCATCACATAAACAATCATGGGTTTTTTTGTTGATTCATGATCATTTCCAAAGACAACCCTTCTGGTTGTCTCTAGATCTAAAACGGGTAGTGAAGAAATGAATGGATATTTTTGAGACCCTTCATATGATGAAGGTGATATACCAATAGGATATGGTATGTTATTTTAGACATGTATCCAAGGATTTCATGAGGTCATGTGGACTATATAAGTGTGTCTTAGTAATATAAAAAAACCAATAAGAGTTAGGACTTCTATATATTTTTAGCCTTCATTTTACAAGGGTTCTATATGTTTTGTAGGAGCCTACGATTCGACTATTTTCATGACTTAGAGGAAGTCATATGGGTGTATCTACATGCTATATGGGGGCCTTGTATGCCTTTATAGGAATATGGATATTGAATAAGGGACTCTGTGTTATCTATAAAACATTATGTGTCATCCATGCCCCATTCACATGATCTTTTTGAGGTTTTGAAATCATGATTCTTTTAAGAGTTTGTGAGATCCACATGATTTTGAACAACTTCTTTTACATTGTTTTTTAAGAGATTGATAGCTATACTTTGGGAATTTTTTCTCTTGTAGTTTATACGATTCTCATTTGGTGGGTGTAAAAAATGTTTAACTAATTTGTATCTTCATCCACAAAAGAGTATGGGGTGGTCCAATTATGAACTACAAGGATTTTTTATTCAAATACAATAATTTAATGGATAAAGTTTCACTAAAATGCTAGGTCTATTGTGTTCTAGTATACTTTTTAATAGGAGGATCACCATAAAATAATGTCTACAATTTGATTGTCTTACTATGGACACCAACATAGATTATTCAAATTATGACATTTAACGATAAACCAATAGTACATTAAAACAACAATACCTAATCCATGATTTGTAAACCCCAATATTAGATCAAACAGAACAACTTAATAACTCTGAATACACATGGTACCATCAAGAATCCCAACATATAAATACATGGTCTTCTTACTGTAAACACTTACAATACAATGCTACCAAACAGTATCATATTGTTACTCAATCCATATCTGATAATGTAAAGAAGAACCACATGGATCATTAGTTGATTTCATAATAATATCATAGACTCTTACTCAACTATGTGTATTTGTGTAAAAATGTTTCCTAACGATCATTCCTCCTTTGATTCATCATAACTATCTTTGTTTAGACCATACTCAGGATGATTAGGACGATATCTAAAATCCAAAGAGTATACAAAATATTGAAATGAATTATTCAAAAATACAAAAACTATTATTGGCATATTCCTATTGGAAAAACTTCAATTCCAAATTTTTTATCTGAATATATCAGAAACATCCTTATAAGGGATCAATGTCACAATGATTATTATTCATGTACAACTACCATCAACTCAATATCACTACTATATAGATTCTTTTAATGAATGAGTAAATGTTGAAAATCATATTACATTGTCTAATTTATGTTATAAAAAACATCCAAAATCCATGCATGATGATTTAGAGTGACATAGAATATACTCAACAAGGATTAGTATGAAAAAACATAAGAGATAAATATAACATCACTACCATCTTTTGAAATGATATTTAGGGTTTAAATTTTCTAACAAGAGGATATATGGAAATTAGAGAAAAAACATAAGTCTCACTGCACCCATTTATATTTTATCTAAAATAGTGAAATAACAAGTAACTACACCATTACTTGTGAGAGTCACGTATAACACTGATATTTCACATGTCAAATAATGTAAACCCCCATTATTTCCAGTTATAACCAATGAAAATAAACATTATTTCATAAGATGAATCTAGCCAAGTGATAAACTCAAACAAGACTATGAAAAGAAACCATTCTTATGAAATTTCAAATAGATAATTCTAAAAATAATTAGGAACGAATAATCCAAAATACCAAATCCACCATATCTCACATAACCTAGACATAGTATAGACAATGAAATTCCACAATGATAAACGAAATCGATCTAGTATTGGGTTATGATAATCCTTCTATGGTTTATCAAGTTATGATATCTCATCTTGGTGATATCCATTATCGAAATGATAACACCATATCACTAATGGATCTCTTATCCAAACATGTCACAAATCAAAATCATGTTACCCATACACATATTGAAGGTTAACTTAGTCTTTCTCACTAATCCAAAATCCATGGTGTATATTTCACCAAAATTCTTGCCTATGGATCACTGTTTATAGAGTTAAATGAAACAATGATCCCTAATGAAAAATGAGATGAACGATACTCTTAATAGATGAACCCATGGAAGATATGAATGATAATAAATAGCTATCCAAAAACCTAAACTACTATTAAAATAGATAGTTTAAACAGGATTTGATGAACACAAAAATCATTGTATGTACTATTGATTCCAGTATCCCTTACTAATAGACTAAAATGAAAAGTCATTCCCTGAAAATCCTTTCACCCAACTAAGTTTATAAGGTCATATTTTCCACAGAAGATCATAATCTTGAATTACTTGAATAATAACACCAATATAATATTAATATGGATAGAAAACACCCCACCAAATTTAGATTATCAAAATGAAATAATATTTAAGGACAAACTAGTAATATAGAATAAAAAATCACACTCCAATAAAAAAAATTATAGACAACTCAATCAAACTACACAAGAGGGGAACTCTATCAGGTCTTGTCCTTTGGATAAAATTTGATAACCTATACCTAGATAAAAGGTTACAACCAAACATATTAGTCATCAATGAATGTAATCACATTTGTAGACGTTCTAAAACAAACCCACCAGAGGATATAATCATCATTCAATAATAATTTATTTTTAAAAACCATAAAAAAATTCATTAAGATGTGTTTTTAAAATAATTAGTTTTATAAGTAAAATTCAGTCATTTACTTATAAAATAATTCAAAAAGAGAAAAATTTAACAATTAAATAATTACATAATTAAACCTCACCCCCTTTTCATGAAAAATAGACAAAAGGATTTTATTTTAATATTCAACAACATAATCCATGATTTATTTTCTATGAAAAGGAACATACATAAAAATTATGAAAACTAATTTAAAAATAATTGATAATCCTATTTTAATTTATAATTCCACATTCAAAAACCATGTATTCTTATATATTACCAATTAAAATGAACTTAAATTTTTCCATAAATCCAAAAATTACCTTTATAAATTCATGATAAGAAACTATTTCATTAAAAAAATAAAAAAATTGAAATTATTCATTAAGGGTGTGAATTTAATTAATGAAAAATATTTAACCTATTTGAAAATCACAATATTTTCTAAGTTTTCATGTATAAAAAAACATGATCTAGAATCCATACATTGCTTTATAAGAAAGCAATAATTTTTTAAATTTCAATGTAATATTATATTTCACTTAAAATAATTTTATAGTATGATATGATTATTCCAACCCTCTACAAAATCCAATTCCATAAATATTTGAAAAACCTGTTCATTATATCAATATATCCAAAAAAACAAGTTGGTTCTTCTTAGATCAATGAGAGTCTCTCAAAAAATCCCTGAATCTTGGGTTATAAATAAAAACAATGGTATGTGGTCCTCCATTGAGATAGAGACATTATAGACGGTAATATTCTAAATGTGCCAAAACCACTTTTGTGTTAAAAAATCCAGTTGTATAGTCACTAAATAATTCTTCAGGTCATTTTAGTAAATGGCAAAACATTCATCCTTTTTTAGTTTTCACCCCAAATCTAGGATGGCCCTCAAAGAAACCATCATGTTAAAATGAGGACAATATTTCATCACACCAAACCATAACTCATGGAAAAAAATCAATGAGAACATAAATATCGATTACCCATGTTAATTCATGTGACATAATCAAAGGTGGTGATCAAGACACTACTCTTCTTAAGAAAAATTATCCTTGAGAAGTTATAGATCAATTATATTAATCACTATACCAAACCGAGGTAGTATTAAAACACATTAAACTATGGAAATATATAATACCATTTTGAAACAGAGAAAATCGTTTTGAAATGACATGTGACACATGATGACCCGCTAAAAGGTCGAGATCAAGTATACTCATAGAAAATTATCATGAATAACAAAATATATTAAGAAAACTGATAGAGTATAGTGTAGAAGAAGTATATAGATCCATGAAACATAAAAATCACCACAAAAAATGATAAACCTAGAAGTAAAATTGGGAAAAAAAGAGCCTCGTTGAAAAATATATTTCACCACATGTCTAAACAACTCTGATGATGATTGAAACCAAGAGAATATTATAGGCCACATAACAGTCATAACTTTACCTGTATCAAATGAAACTATGATTAAAAATTCCCAATCATCATTGCAGTTTATGATAAATAATGCTTAGAAGGATTGAACTATAGAATCTATAAATTTATATCACCATGTAACCATTAGTGATAGCATCAAAACATAAATAGTTTATATAGATATCTCCATATGAAAAAGAGCTTCTAAAACATCATTTGTTTTCTTATAAAAACATTTCATATTCAAATACACAATAATATAAACATAATAAAAAATGATTAGTATATGCGAGTAATAAATACCCAATACCAAAGATGTAATGGTTATTATATAATTCATGTCACTAATAAGAAACCAATACAATACAATTTAATTAGAGAGAACCATATTCATGGTTCAAAATAATTAAGGTAAAACTGTGAATATATAAAATATGAGAAACATGTGAAATAATCATGAATGAAACATATTATTCTATATAATATGGTGAATATTCTATGACAATGAATATGGAACTAATAAGATCAGTGAATCCTTCAATATTGAGTCTTTCCACAGTCTATCAATATCATGCTTATTCCCATGGAAAAAGTTTACAAGAGTTTATATTTGTTATGTTTTCAAAAAAATAAAATATGTGTAAAAACCATGCACAAAATAGTATTGGTCACTATGTTATGAGAATATCATGCCCAAGGATTCCAATTTGCCCATAATCTATGTCTCCAAAATGTAAAAAGCATATATCAAACTAAAAATAAAATAACATTTTTAAAGAGTTTCATCACTACCCTCAGGCTTTTAAAATCTACATTCCAATTATTTAAAAATAATTTTTCTTAAAAAAATAAACTATTTCTTATTTTTATCAAACACAAAAATATATAATCAATTTCTAATGATACTCCCATTTAAATTCTCTTTTGAATTTTTTATGATTGTATTTTAGAAATCATCCCTAATTTATTTCAAATTTGGGAATTTAATAAATTAACAAGGGGGTTTTCACAATGACACAAGGTATTTCACGGGTTAACACCAATGTATAGAGAAACAAACTGTAGACCAGGATGATGATTTCTCAAACCAAAAACTTAATGTTAAGAGTCAAGGATCGAATGATAAATAAAAATTAACTTTATACCTTCCCATTATTATCCAATTAAAGAAGAAAGAAAAATGAGTGAAACAATATCAAGAGAATACTAGGAAATGAAGAGTAATTTATGATTGTATATTTTATAAAAATAAAAACCCTAGAGTTTTTTTGATCATTTAAATTAAAAAAATCATCTCGGAAATTAATATTCTTTTTTATCGAATCATAACTCCAATGAATTTAAAACTCTCATAAATGAGATATAAACATTAAACAAGATAAAATAATTGTGTCCCCGTTATTTTCCATCTTTTAAATTGTCTTTAAATCGTTATATATTTGATGTTGAAAAAAATAAATGAAAAAAATTATATATTTATTTTCAATCTAGAAGAGAATTGTGTATTGGTAGTATTGTTTTACATCTACACAACTCACAACTATCACATGAGTGTACTCAGTTACCCATATGTTACTATTCATGGGTTTAACATACCGTTACATAAATTTTTATTACCATTATAAAAATCTATAATACCTTTATGTAAGAAAATACTTACCTTATGCATGACTATATAACACTTTTGAAGGGCTGTATTACCCTTACACATTCCTAGAATACCCTAAAACATGTTTGGATTACCCTTACACAATTTTGGATTTCCCTGACAAAAGTATGGATTAACCTTAAGAAATATTGTATTATACTTCCTCATTTCTAAATTACCCTTACACATGTGTTGAATATGCTTACTCTATTCCTGAAACCAGAGAGCTACCCTATTGTGTGGCTTGGAGGACCATTATCAAGTTAATTTAGCCAAGAGCATACTTCTACATGATTGAAAAAATCCTAATATAACCCTTGTAAATAGTGGATGACCCTAACAAAGGTTGTTTTATTCCAATTTTGAGCACATAGAAAATAGGGTTTACCCTTTTGTGACTCAAGGAAAATAGTACTTACCCTTATGAATAAATATTAAAACATATCCTACCCTTATGAAATCCAACGAAACTAGTAATTACTAATATGTAACCATTTAAAAATATATTTAAACAAGTTAGACTTTTAAATAATACAAAATTAATATTATTATACAAGTGAGTTTTTTAAAAACTAAATTTAATATTTTTTATTCCTCTTAACATTTGAAATACTGATAAAGTAATAGATACAATTCATATTTCATTTGTTGTTTCATAATCATCACTATTAAGACCTTTAATAATACAACCTTGTTGATCATTTTCTGAATATTTCCCCCTTTGAAATTAATTTTTATAATTCCCATATTGTCTAAATTTAAAACATTAAAATATAAATGATTCCATATTAAAATAATTTTTCTATTCATTACATTAACCAAACATTTTATTTATCCCCAATAAATAATCTCCCAATATCCATCATTACCAACAAAAACATAATGATACTTTGATATATTTCTCAAATTAAATACTCATGTATTCTATACATAAAGGATTATTAATCTATATTCCACTATGCTCTTTATAAAACTCTGTTTTTTTTCTCATTTGGATATTATACAAAATCACATATATATAGGTTGTTAATTGTATATCTAGATAGCTAGTTAAGAATAATGTCATGATTTACCATACTACATTTCATTACATTTTATAATGTTTATAATCACTTAATCATTAGTTATATTTATTGTAAACATGTTTCTAATTGGTTCAATTCATTTACTAAAATTGGGAAATATATTTTGATAAATAATTATAGTTTTTGTTAATCATAAAATCCTAAAATATCATTCAAAGAATTAAATAATATTTACACCTTATTTTTGATTTTTTAATATATAGGCTTAACATAGGTCATATATGAATATTATCTGTTCAAATCATTTATAACTGGGAATAATGAAAATGTGAATTAGTGAAATCATATTGCTCGGGAGTATCTTGGATAGTATATATTTTAAGGGAAACTCATCTGGAACCTCTAATAATCACGTCCAAAAAATGATTCTCAATCAGATCTATTAACCCTAAGTGAATATGTGCCATAATCACATAATCATTGTAGTATCACTATAAAAATCTATTTCATAGGAAAACCATAATACATTCTTTGGCATAACATTGTATTTTATTATATACATAGGTTTATCCTAATGGTTATCAATGAATTTTATTCATTGTAGTCTCTAAAAATAATAAAATATTGATTTTATACAAACTACCACAACCCACCCTTTTTATACCAAATTATTCAATCATATATGATGAATAATCATTATATATAATTACAATACATGTTATAATAATAAAGAATTAGTTTATTTGGTAACATGGATACTTACAAAACTGGCCCTTAAAATATCAAAACCACATCCCAAATATTTCTTCACAACTAGAAAAAATAATAAACATATCATATATAAAACTATTTCCAAAATAATAGGAAATCATAAACATCTTGATGGGTGAGCTTAGATGCTCAGTAAGGCTAAAAAAGGGAGACATCAATCAGTGATCATATGTAATCAAATAATGAGCATAAGGGTGTCATATCATGGTAGTAGCATTTCAAATTCATACCTAATGACAAAAATAATCATGATTCCTGGATCAAATCACGGTATTTCATTGAACAATAATCATGAAAGAAATCAAAAAAATGATTCATGAGATCATAAAAATGGTACAAGATCATGTCTTAAATTATTAGTATAAAATATAGAATAATCATAATCGTTGAAATATGATGTTAAGGATACCCACATAGACATTCCTCAAATTTTATCCCTCAAATAACCAACAAGGTAATTGCATCAGGCTTACTATAGGCTCCCTTGTACCCTCTCATGGAATTTTGATAACCTATAGGGTACCCTCTATTAGACTTGGGATAAGCTCTTCTGTACTATATTTTAACCCTATGATAACCTCTTGTGTATGATTTTAAATCATAAAACACAACTCTTCTACTAATTAATTTAAGATATATAACAGACCCATCGCTCATATAATCATAATCCATTTGTATATTTTCTACAGAATCATGGAAACATTTATCATCACATCAAAGCTTTACACATGGAATAGAAAACATTTTCATTAATGTTTCTTTATCATTATCCTAAAATATATATTGAAACAATAATAATTTGAATAATAGATCATAACCGCACTAAATAATATGAAATATTGAATGACATTTTCATGGATGAAAATACACTTAAATGGTCCTCGAAACATTTATTACCGAAATTAACCTCTAATTTTAAAATAAATGATTTAAAATTCAAAATTTTACAAAATATTATGAAAAATTTTTTATTTGAAGACAACCAAGTAAAAATATTAAGTAATATTTAATGTAAAACGTGTATTACAATGGGAAGAAAAATTTCATTAAGGGTAAATTAAAACAAAAATACATTTAAATTTGTTTTTTGAAAAGTAAAAAGTACATCACTCAGAAAATGAAAAAAATGATACATTTCAAATGTTTATACAGAATATGAAAAATGGATAAATATGAATTTATAAAATCATTATGGAATGAAAAATATATTATTGGAACATTATAAATAAATTTTCGATGTGGAAAAAATATATTCCCAAATGACGACATAAATAATGTTGTTTTTCTATAAGAACATTATTTTTGTTTTTTATATACTTAAAAATATTGTAATGAAATGTAATACTAAATAAAAAATGGGAGTAATTGAAATAATATTTTGATAGTTAAATCATATAATTACATAATTTTAAATTTAATCTTATACAATACCAATAAAACATGATATTGTAATGTAAAACCCTTTCATATTTGGTATATTTTGATTGATAGATTTCATGAAAGAAATAAATTTAAGAAATATAAAATTCAACGAGAAAGAATATATTAATCTTAAAAAACATTATTGGTATATTATATAAACGTCATAATAAAATAATATTTTCAACATAACATATGTATCAAAGAAGACAATTTGAGATGATAAACCCTTACCACTTTGGTCACATTTGAATGAAATACGACTGCATGAAATTATTATAATAATAATATAAAATATCATTAATAATAATGGATAAATCATATAACATCTAAAACGGGATTTATATATACACACCACATAAATAGATATACGTTTATAACATCAAACATGATAAAATGAAAGAGTATTAAAGGTAAAAACCCTTACCAAATATCTCACTTTATTCATATTCTCTATAACCCATGTATAATAAATTTAATTTAATTATACTTATTTAAAAGAAAAATATTAATTTTAATAGTATCATATATGATACACTTATAACATTTAAATGACCCTATATTAGAATGTTTTTATTAAAGTCGTCATTTAAGGTGTTAATTGCTTCGTTTCTTAGTTGTGTTATGTTTTTTAAAATCTAGTCCTTGTAAATAGATCATTGTAACCTAATCTATTTAATATAAATATAAATATAATTATCATTTTCAATCATTATATGTTATTTTACAACTATTTATAAAATGTGGTTATGAAAAATGAATTGTATCATTTCATGGATACAGTAATCCATACGTATACGTGAGTTATGTTTCAACATTTTAATTGATGTAATGAAAGAAAGTTAAATGATAATAAAAATTTAAAAAAAGATTATATTATAATTAAACCGATAATCATAACCATCCATGAATGATGTTGATTGAAAATGATTCATAACGCTATATAATTTTAATTAATGAAAATTATGAAGTGTCACTCTCTTGAATTTAATCTCTCTATATTTATTCATATATAGAAAAAAATTCCTCAGTTATGAATGTTTATTTTAAAATATATATTTTTTTTTTCTGGTAATATATTTTTATTTTTTATTGATGAATTAGTTACTTTAAATTCCTACAGAACACTGATAGAGAGATTTAACAAGCTGTAAATAATCATGTTAATAATTTTGTATATTTTCAATGTAATGTTATATTGATGATGCATAGGGAAGAATAAAAATTTATATATGAATAAAATAAATTATATCCATTTTAATGGATGGTATTTCAATTAAATCCATATCTTCTTATCATTAATGTCAAATTAAATAAATAGTGTAAAAACTGAGATTAATGATATTTTCTTCTAAACAATATTTTATTATATTGTTTAAAAATAATAATAATATTAAACTATGACAAGTAGGATGATAAATGGTATAAAAATTTACATGTTTTATATTTACGATCTAATTTATATCTAATTAGTAAAATTGTAACCATTTAAGATTTAAAAGGTTTTTTAGACGGTTAAAGTTAAAAATTAGTTGATGAATGGTTTAAACTAATTTATATGTTTTAAAATGACACAAAATCCTATTTATTTTTTTTGGATCATGATATTTTGACCACGTTATCTTTTTATTCAAATCTATTAAAATTTGTAAATATTTTTCTTCAGAATGATTTATTTATATTCTAATATTTTTTCTATTTCCAATAATGTCTTTCCCACAAATATAAAATGACACTCATTCTCTCTTTCTGATACACCATGTTGAGCCTTCTATGTTGAAAATAACTTAATAATTCTATTCTAAACTTAAATTCAAATAAATTATAGTTATTTGTCTTCATAATATTCCACTACTATGATCCTTATGATAATAAATAATGTAGTCCTAACAAAGAAGTGGAAATCATCTAACTTGACCTATTTCAATTTACTTCATATTATACCTACATTAATTATATGTTATTCATAATAAAAAATAACCTTATTACCCTAATTATATATAAATTATATTATTATTATGGAACCACCATTATTCACAGAATTTTTCTATTTAATGGGATGGTAAATTATCACTTGTTTGTTTTTCGTGGATGACCACCTCCACATTGTAATACAATTCATTTTCTATCATAGTTTTTCATGGAAGGTTATTATAATGGTTTTAGGAACTAGATAATATATTTATTATATGTTTAACCATCTATAATTATAATATCTTATATAACCATCATTCATTCAAATTTTTTGGAAAACAATAATGTCACTCTAGTGTATTTGTGGATACCACTTCCACAAAGAGATGTGATTTGTTTTTTAATTCAGAATTAAATGTATTTTATTTAGGTTATATTGTAAAAATATACATGATATATATTATATAATAAATTTTTTATAAATTATATTGTTTTATTTTCCTTTCATTCATTATATCCAAAAAAATTGAAAACGACATTCTTGTATATAAATTTCAAACTATCTCCTATAATCATGTAATTTCTATTTCTATTTTTATCATTGATATAAGAATCTAAATATATAAATATATAAGTAATATATTTCATATTTTTTTCATGATTAAAAATTTTGACATTACGGAGTCCTGATAAATCTACAAGATTATAACTACCAAAGTGATATTATCAGGAAAACAATTTCTATACTGTAGGTTATAAAACATTTTAAACAAGTCAAATATAATGTGATGGATTTTCATCTCTCTAGTCATTCTATTAAATAAATTTTATTTTTTCACAAATCATTCATTTTTTATATTTTATATACTTAAAATTATTTTTTATTGATGGTTCTCATTAAAATTATAGGGATATACATTTCCATATATGGATTTCATATTCATGAGGTTTTGGTCTGAAATTAAAAAAAAGGCTAGGGATTTACATTTTGATATTATATTAATAGAGATTATTTATATTTTAATTTTCCTTAAAGAAATTATATGTTCCTTCTATAATAAATAACCTTTAATTTTTTCCACATTCATTTATTTAGGTATTTTTTATGTATTATTACAATTTCACTCTCTCTTTTCTGTAAAATGATTGAGAAAATATTTTTAATAAAAATAAGCATTATTTATTATTTCTCCAATAATATTTTTTCCCTTGTTTATATTTTCCTTCAAATTATTTTATTTTTTTAATATTGTCATGTTACTATTTAATGTCATTTTTATCGATGATTTAGTTTTCATGAAAATGTCTTAAAGGAATGTTATTATCATTTTCTAAATAACGTAATTTTGAGTTATAATAAAATTTTTATAGAAATTACTCTTTTAAGATAAAAAACATGTTTATACATTTCCACCTTTATCACTGCTCAATTATTTTATGAATCATACAAATTTGTTCAAGGTTATATTCAAAAGAATTATTTTACATAATATTTAAATTTTTTTATATTATACAAATGTTTTTTTAAAATCAAAATGGATTTTTTACTTAATAAATAATCTATGTGAAATTTTAAATAAAACTTTCATTTAGATTGACATCCTTTGAAATTACTTATGATTTATTACGGATATGATCCAACGATTCAATTGTTATTTATTCTATGATTAGTTTATGATTATGATAATGAAATATTTATGAAACCTAATTATTTTTAATGGGTTATAATATAATTAAATGTCAAAAATCTTATAAAACTAATTTCATTTCCATGGGATATGATATATGCTGGGTGATTTTTGATATTATAGAACACATATGAATGGATTATGATTATGTAATGAGTGGGACCAGAATTATATATCCCACCATTGAATTGGGTAATGATGGATATCTTATGGGATAATAAGGGCTGAAATGTGAAATGAATATAGTTTAGTAAGGGACTTTTTCCACATGATGGTATTGGGATTAAACCTTGAATAGTTAAATGATGGAATGGGGAGTGAACCGAGTCCTCTATTTTTGTCTTATATGTGATCCTTAACTATGTAAAATAATTTTTATTACTATGTGTATTACAAAAACTTATATCTTATGCTAGTGTTGTGTTATATCTGATCGTGTTCATTGATTCCTTTATGAATACAGTTTTATGAACTAACAAGATTTATAACATGAATCATGATTATGATCTATGATATATTGAGAATAGAATCCTATTGTTAATATCATCTTCAACCATTATTATGATCATGTTATGCTTATTTGAACACTAATATCCCCCTAGTTTACCATTACGAACCATCTAAGATCACCTATTCTTAAGTATCCTTTCCCTATGTAATAAAGAATGGTACTATGTGTGATATGTATAAAGATGGATATAGTTATGGATAAAATAGTGTGAAATTGTGTACATTTCTAAAGAATTTGTTTTAATTTATACGAGATTCCAAAGATACTAGACCCATACCATTCTCCCATGGATCATAATGAAATTTATTGAATATTCATATATTAAATAGTAATATCTATATATGAATAGTATGGGTTGCTATATATGGTATTAGATTATGGTTTAGTTACATATGGAATCAATTATGAGAAGCATTTATTGTAAGCCCTTATGATAAACTTATGTATAGTATGACAGACTATGATATGGTGAAGAATGTATCATGGGTTTCCTAGGAAAACATCTATGTCAAGATACATATTGTGGAAATTATTGGGTAAAATATGATTCTAGGGGTAATAATTGTAAATAAAATTCTTGTATATCATGATCATCATTCTAGTACATAGTGTGTCTTCCCCTTTAATATACCTTATTTCATACTCCATGGGTACATTATTGTGTTAAATAACATTTTCCTTAGGATCCATCATTAAGGATTTGAATAGATGATAACCAAGTATAACATTGGTTAATACTAATGGTTTTTATATTTAAATGAATTTTTCATAATTTAGACATCATATAAATTTTTTATTGATTATACGGTTTCTTATTGTGATTATTATTTCTCACTCAAAGATTTTTTATTGTATTTAGTCGATGGAATGAAGAAAGAATAGTTGTAATGATGAATATGATGGTTAATGGAAGGATTCTATACACGAGTAACTAAATAAAAGAGTATATAGAAGAGGATATATTGTGATTATGACTAATTATATATCATATTATACTATTTACAATGTAAAATTTTTCAGTTTAATAAAGGTTCAAATTAGTGAAAGATAGAATTTATAAATATTCATGTTGTAATGACCAAAAAGGAAGGAAATTTCAATATCCTTCATGTTAGGAATGTGGGATGAATTAATAAACTGACTATCTTAATGGAAAAGTAATAATATTTCATGTTAATGTAAAGGTCATAAAGAAAAATTTTGTAGAAGAATTCAGTGTCTCATGTGTAGGAAAATTGGGGACTATCTAAGTGAATGACCTAATTCAATTCTTTTCTCCAATACCATTGAAGTGACTATTTTATGTCATTAATTGATGTTGATTGAATAATGTGGTCATGTATTGGGATGAGATAATTATTTTTAGAAGCATTTCATTAATTATATTTTCTTTAAGAATCATGTACTCTAAAAGATAATTTATAGAACATCGTATAAGGATTAAAAAACATGTGTTAAATGGAACTGATAACCAAGAAATATGACTTAGTGGTAAGGTGATATTATTTGAGAACAAATAATTAAGGAAAATATATTCTGTAATATATACTTTATGTTAATTTTGAAATGTTTATTTTGGGGAAATAAATAATTCTCATTAATGATGTGAATGAGATAATATTGGAGACCTTGATATATATTAGTTATTTCATGACAATGTGATTTATGTTATCTATTATTAGCTTATTTCATCTTTGTATTTATGAAAAATATTAAATTTTTTATGATTTTATTTAATGAATAATAATAGAGTTATCTTTTCTGATCATTTCTGATTTCATTGTGTTTTTATGGTGATTTGTGTTGTTAGTATATTTTTTAAGAATGTATAATAAAGGTATTAACAATTTATTTATGTGACATTATGAGATAATATATTTTATATTGGGTTCGATTATCATAATTGTTTATAAAAAAATTGTTCAAAACATATGTATTGTTGTGTTTTAAATTTGGTTAGACATGTTTTGTATGGATATTACAGTTAACTATTTATAGAGATGATTGATTTGATCATTGGTTACTATTACATAATGTTTTAGAGATTAATATATTTTATTTATAAATATTAGATAAATTTTTATAACCTTTTTATTTTAGTAAATACATAGATGTAGAAGGAATGAATTAATGATATTACGATACCACCAAAGTTAATATTACCACTTCAAGAAAAAAAATCATATATATAAAATTCATTTACTATAGTAAGAGATGAGATTCATGTGGAATTGATCAAAGAATAATCAAAGGATGAAATCGTGCTTAGGGAAAGGAATGAAATAATGTATATACATTTTATTGTGTTTAATATTATGGGATTAGAATAATCCCTAAAGTTATTAAAGGTATCTAGGAATAAAATTGTTATCCTTTTATGTTTGTTTCTTATTAATCATTGGTATGTCCACCCCCATTGGTTTATAGTGTTATGGTCTTCAGTTTTTTATGACCATGATTTATATAACTCAATATATGTAAATGGACCTTAGTTTCCTATATATATATATTTTTTAATATCCCATTGATTTACTCCATATCCAAAAACCCTCAAAAAATTATGATGGGTGTGAATTATGATTCCCACTACCCCTTTTAAAAGAATGCATTATTATTATTCTTTATGATGTCTTTTTTCAATAAATATTCTTTCCAATATTGATATATTTATTTCCTTGAGGAAATTGTTAGTATTAAATTTAATTAATTAGTAAATAAATTTAACACACTAATAATATACATTAAAATAATAGTAGGATTGATATGTTGCATAACACAAAATTCTAAGCCTTAAATGAATTGTTATGTATTATAAAAATAATATTACTTAAATGTTTACACTATATCCAAACCATTGAATAGTTGGGATTGAATATGTTTAAACACATTATTAAATAATTTTATAATGTCATAGTCAATAAAAATATATAGACTAATTCTTAGTAAATAATCACTCATTCTATTCAAAGTCAATTTAAGATTCAGTAATTCATTTTCATCAACAATGGTTTTTATTACATTTTGTATATAGATGTTAAAATTAATTTATTCGAATTTTAGAAATTTTGAATTATAAAAGTAATTTTTTTATAAGAATATTAAAATAAAAAATGTGTCAAAATTTTGTATTTCTCTAAAATAATTGATTTTTTATTTAGTAGTAAAAAATACCCACTTTTAAAATAATTACATTTAATTTCATTAAATAAATTAATTTTAAAATATTATTTCATTTTAGATGTAATATTATCGTGAATAAAGGTATTTAGAGAAATAATATTAACTCTAATTTAATTATTAAATTTTTTGATTTTGATGCAAGTTAATATATATGCTTAAAAATTTTGTTTTCTAAAATATCATTCATAGAATATGACACATTTATTTTAAAATATAATTATGTGATATCTAGAGAATGAAAAATAAAATATTGATAAAATATTTAGAATTAGGATTTTGAAATTTGGTAAATTGTTCACATTTTTTTGTTCGTAATTTATTGTAACCATGGTAAATATTTGTCAACTAGGTAAGTTTAAAAGGGCTAAAATAGGGTTAAACCATTGAGTTAAGGTTTCAAAATAAACCCAAAATTTACCATTTTTAAATTTTATGTAATACATTAATCCATTGATATCAAAAATTATAATATATGTAATTTTAGTGCCATTTTACATTTATAATGAAATTTATATTATTTTAAGAAAAGAAAATTCAAAAATATCCCTTCATGAATTTTATATTTATAAAATTTTTATATTATGATAAAAATATGTATAATTGTTTTACAGTTTTTTATTTTAAATATGAATTTAATTTTTTATCATGGTAATTTTTTTTAAATTTCTTGGTGATGAAATAATTGTATTAAATGCTTGAATAAAGCTAACACATACCTTGTGAAAGGCATAAAAAATCACATTAATATTTTTAAAATCACTAAACGTACTTTTTTGGTAATTTATTATTCAATATGAGTTTTATGAATGAATATATCATATTATGAATTTAGTAGGGGTGTGTTCAAATAAATCTTTTATCTAAATTTTTTTAATGTAAAATAATATAAATAATGTCAAATTTGCATTAATGATATTTTATGATAAATAATATTATTTTAAAAAAATTTATGAGTTATAAAAATGAATCAAGGGAAAACCTATGATGATGATTTTTAAGAACATTTACCCCATCTACATGCATGTTCCAATTTTTATCTTATAATTAAAACAAAAAATATTTATGATAGGAAAATTTGTTACCACCATTAAAGATAAAATCAGTTAATGAATGAGATTAACCATAAACTAATGTTTAAAATGACTCCAAATAATAGAATAATATAAATTTGTAAGGATATTTTCAGAATATCCAATTATTTTTCTAATATCCACCATTTGGAAGAATTCTACATGAGAATAACATAATAATGTTTTAATATTCTCCATAATCCCAAGTTTGTCCTTTCTATCCATTGAAAAAGTGTATCCCTTCTTTTTTTTCTTTACACCACATTGAGACATATACCTAAAAAACTATTCTATTATCATTAAAACTTTACTATACTTGATTTATAGTTGATTTATTACTAAACTTTAATTCCAATTCTCTTTATGAATTGATCTTAAGGATTCATATCCATGAAGTTCTAATTATCTAACATGACATAATTCAATTATTTTCATATTATACCCTAATTAAAATTGTAATATTAATTATATAATAACAAATTTAGTGTAATTTAAAGATTAAATATTATTAGGAATAATTAATGACCATTATATATCATGTTTTCCATAAAATAATAAGTGAATGTTTCTTACGTTCAAACATTTTGGCTACAACCTCCAATTAGTGATACAATTAATTTCCACAACCAAATTTAATAGATGGTTTTTATGATTGTTTAAATGTTTATATATTATATTTATGATATAACTATAATTCTTCAATTATAATATCATTTATAAATGTTTAAATTCCAATCCATTATGAAATGAGTGTGTCGCTCATGCATACATGTGGACCACCACCACAACAAAGCAACGTGATTTGTTTTTCAATTCCTCTTTACACATATTTTAATAATAATATATTTAATGAATATAAATTAAATATATGATATATTTATGAATATTTAAATTTTAATACTTATTTACCTTTCTTTATCTCTATCCTTTGAAAACTAAAAACAATGTTTCTGCATACGTACAATATGCAATCTCCAGGAATGATGTAATTCTCATTTCCATCACTACCTTTTATGGATAAACCTAAATATATATATATATATGAAATATATTATTTTTATATAATTATTTAATTTTTTTATATAATTCAACCATGATCAATGTATATGTACTGGAACGGCCAAGCTTAATTTTTCATGAAAAATGAAATAGGTAACAGCTGAAATCTATTTTTTTAATAAGTAATTTTTAATAAATGGGTTTCGGAATGTTATTATTAGATTATATTTGATATCAAGTTTATAAAATGTATTTAGATAAATAATCTTAATAAATTTAAATTTATAATATAGTAGGATTGGGTGCTTTCAAAGCAATGTCTAATGCGAGGTAAATGATTTTATCTCCCATTTATTGCTAGGAGACACATGCCCTATAAACCACTTGACTCTTTATGTTTTGTATATAATGATAATGTATTTAATTTATTATGGTTCCAATGGAAATTATAATGATATAAGAACCAATATAAGGTTTTATATTTCATTGGGTTTTAATTCGAATGTTACTAATGTGGTAAGCGATTTATGTTGCAACATCAATTTAATTTTGATTTCCAATGATTGAATTTAACATAAAGAAATTATTTGATACTTATATTATAAATCCAATTGAATGTTATTCTCCCATTTAATTAATGTTATTTTATTTTAATAATATATTTTTACTCTTTTTGGTACATATAATGTTTTCAGAATTGTTTTTAATAAAAATATACATTATTTCATCTGTGGTCGTTAATCATTTTGTTACATACCCATGTTTTTTAAAATATGAAGAATAATTATTTACTTTTATATAATGATTATTTAATCTCATTTTTTCAATTGTTTTCTTTTTATAAAAATGTTTCAATTGTATCATTTTTTCTCTTTTAAAATAGGTGTTTTCTATGTATGGATTATGTTTATGATGATAATATGTTTATGAAACCTATTTATTTTCTATGGGTTGTACTATGAAGAAATGTTTAATTTTTTATGAAACATTTTTTTATGTTGGTTAGGATTTATAATAAATGATATATGATATTATGTAACACTAATAAATGGATAATGATTATATAATATATGGACCATGAATTATATAATATTCCAATTCATTGGGTATATATGATTTTTTCAGATATCATCAGGACTTCAAAGGGGATTGAACATAGTTCACCAAGGTAATTTTCAATTATAATATTATTAGGTGTTGTCATTAACTAAGGATATAATGGAATGGGGAGTGAAACCAATCCCCTATGATAGTGAAGAAAGGGATCCAAGAATAAGGTAATGCATTTTTATGATTATGTGAATTCCAAAATCATAGGTCTTATTCTACTGTTATTCTCTCATGGCTCATGTTCATTGAATCATTTTTGATTCATGTCTTATTAAATTCCATGATTTATACCCTGAGTTAAGATTATAACTCAACATATATTGGTTAAGGTTTTAGAATGTTAGGCTCATGTTCTTGTACCCTTATACTCATGTTATTCTTATGTGATCATTATTGTCTCATACTCTTACCCTTACTGAGCATCTTGTCACACAATTTCCTATATTTTCTTTCCTGAGGTTATGAATATATATATTTACTATGATATGTTAAAGAATGGTGTCAGTTAGGAATAACATAGTGGTAAATGATATATATATCTTTTGAACAAGTTGTTTATGTATTCATGTTTCTAATGGAATTTGAAATATATGATCCTAGTGTGGATAATTTTGTTATGAAATGAATTTACTCTTATTAAGATGTGATATATATGTATGAAAATTATGGGTCTCTATATATGTAATTTAATTATTTATGGTGAAATGGGTGGGATGATACAGGATGTTTTACCAGAAAATTAGTAAATTTATGTGGTTGAATAATAAAAAAGAAAGCAAGTCAATCATTGAACTACTATTTTCAAGAGTCTAAGACATGTTTTTAATATGAGACCAAGATTTTATATATGGATATTATATATTTTTAGATGTATAATAATTACATTACAAATACAATCAATCAACGACATTAAAAATTTACAACCTTTTGAGACTTGGAAAATAATATTAAAATTCGTTGAAAGATCATGATGATATCCCACAAAAATCATCTCACATAGTACCCCTATTAGGAATACCCTACATAAAACATTCTTCATAACCTAGGGAATATAAATACAATAAATGGTGGGCTTAGAATCTCATTAAGGGATAATATTAAGGATATCAATCTATGATCTTGTTAAATAATAATATAATAATAAGGGTATGTGATCATGATCATAACATATGAAGTTCATAACAAACCCATTAGAGATAATAAAAATAATTCATGGAATAAACATTATCATATTAGGAAAAAATTTCTATTAGAGGAAGAAATCGTCAATAATACATTATTAAATATGTTATCCAGTCATAGAATAACGAAAAAATTATAAATATAGAAAACCATTTCATGTATCAAGGTTATTTACCAATACCACAAACATAGTAATTCATGAACCTCTAGTTTTCCATAGTGTATAAAGATGAAATTGTTTTCCATTATGTATCAGGACATGCCTATTTACCACTCTGGATCAGTAGTCTTTTGTTTACCATTTTGGATCAAGGCAAGCCATTTTCCCTTACAAATCAATCTCATAGACTTGTTTCCCATTTTAAAATAATTTGTTTTAACAATAAATTGTTTGGAGATGTGGGTCCGTCCCATAACATAATGATTTTTTGTGTTCTCTTTAATATCATAAAAATTAATAACATCATAACCCATTAAATTAAATTTAAATAATAAAAACTTCACCTTGTTTTAACCTGTGAAAAATAACCATGTTTTGTAGTCATTTCATCAAAGAATAACCCATGAAATGAAGTTGGGTTGAGAATATTTTTACCATGTTATACTCTATAAAAGATAAACTTGTTTCATAAACAACTATTACTCACAAATATAGACAATTTAGAGAAAGAATAAGGATGGTATCCATGTAACATATCTTTAATAAGGTATAGGTAACATCAACAAATGAAAGCATATATAGTAAATACTTTTGAAATATTATTTAAAATATTTATTGAAGAAAAAATGCATTCCTCTTTGATAAATTAATTTTAAAACATACAATATTTTAAACAAAACCTATTTAAAAATAAATTTCATATCATATATAGGAATATTTTAAAATCATTTAAAAGCCTTTTTATATCACAAATAAATTTAAAAAATATTATCCCTGAAAATTATTGTATAACATCATTTGAAAACATTTTTAATTTTTTTATAGAAATCATGGTTTTTGGAATAATTCAGTTTCCTTACACAATATATAAATAAGGTCAGGTTTTATTTAAAGAAAAGTTTTAATTAAATTATTTAACACAGAGTGAAAAAATAACACCATTATATAAATATATCATGAAAAAAGAGAGAGAATAAAATTAAAAAGAAATATTGAGAGGTATGTCTTGTGATTTCATATTTTATATTTAATCGTAAACAATCCCGATAAATGATGAGACTACAACATAAAATATTTACCACGTTGTATTATTGAATCATAATACCCTGATAGAATAACATTAAATGAAATAGGAAATATAATTAATATGAATAAATTTATTACATTACATGTCAAAGGGGACGAAAATACAACTTCTAAAATAATATAGGTACATAACAAAATCTAAGTCTCAAAGAAGTCAAATTAAGACCAAAATCCCATTCTAATTTTGAATCATCTAAATAGTAAACCTCATGATAGAGAGATACTGAAATGGATATTTAAATAAATATTATAATACATAAACTAATACTAAAATAAATTCATTGGATTATATAAACCACATGAGGTAAATATTTTTTGAATATAGAATTTATCTTGCAGAAAGTAATAGTGAGATGTAAATACCTTTCCTTACATATTGAATTCCATCATATCCATTCAAACATCCTGAAAAATAAATATATGATTATTATATATATATTATAGAACCATATTCATATATACCATACCATATTTTTTTATGACCTATTATTTAACTTTTATTAACAATTGGGTGTTATGGTTATGTTTTGGGTAATAACTGCTTTATTGTTCATACAAATATTGATTTGATTTTTTTTAAATTATTTTGATTAGTTTTAAATAACATATATAATGATAACCATGATATAAATATCATAGTTAATCATTATATATTTAATTAGATTAATCCATACATTTTTTGATAATAAGTGAAAGACACCATTCATGGAGACGGTAAGTCATATGTATGCACGAACATTGCTTTTCACATTATTATTATGATGGAAGAAAAAAAGTAAATGATATAAATTTTATCATTCCAAAGTAATTTTTATGAACTATATTTAATTTTATTCATTAAATCTTTCATTAATACATTCAAATTATAGATTGAACAAATGAAATCACTTAATGAGGTGGTGGTACACCGTACACACAAATGATGATATCATATTCCCACAAAAACAAAATCATGAAGGTGTGTGTGATATAATAATTTCAGACTCATAATATCTTAATAAATATAATATATTTAATATATATATATACAATCCACTATTATGAAAAACCATGAATGGTTTTAATGGAAACACATATGAAATAGGTTTATAAGGTAGTAGTCTGAAGTACACATGAAAAATGATTTCATAACCCATTTAATTGAATTTTGTGTAGTAGTAGGTCATATTAATAACATAAAAAATATAATTATATGGAATATATATAGTTTATTATATAATCGTGTTATAATTATAATTTAATGGGGTGGAGGAATAAAAAGAATGAAAAATCTTGTTGATGAACGTTAACCATTCTTAAAGTATCAATCTTAGGTTTTCACTAAAACCTTCCTTGGCGGGTTATTATAAAATCTATGACTTCTAGGTTATTTTTAGGTAATTTCTGAGGTAATTTATTTATATAATGTTTAATCCAATTTTCTTGAGAGGTGTGATGATTTTGGGAGAGTTAGTACCATGTTAATATTTAGGAGGAGTGACATTTATGTAAATATTCAAAGGTATTCACTATTGGGAGGTCAATATTTTCTTCAATTGATCCAAATATGATAATTAAAGTTTTTTAGGGGTGGTATGATCTTTCCATACGTTCAAAACACATTTAGAAACTATATTTAAAAATTTAAATCATTTACATCGAAGTATCCACATTTTTACCATAATGATTTTTCACTACAGTTACCAGTTTTCTTACATAGGTAATTTATCCTTTACGACTAAATCAATGTAATATTTATTACATACATTGGACTCAATTAATATAAATATTATACCTAATTTATAACTTATAAATTCTTTATTTGTTATAAATTAATTTTAAAACGAACAAACGTCACACGCAAAAACATTGCTTTATCCGTAATTAAGCTAAAGAAATTTACTTTATAGGGGTCAATATGTTCATTACATAAAGTAAATTTTTCCAATAATGGGATGTATATTTTATTTATTAGTATTTAGAAATAAATTGATATAAGATAATATTTTTAGTAATTTTAAATCATTTAATAAAATTTCATTTATTATAAAATAACAATAATTTTATTTTTGACATTATTTATTTAATTGGAATTTTTGGTAAAATATCAATTCAATAATGGAATTTAAATATATTAACATAAGAATAATGTAACATTATATATCCACCTATTAATTTAATTTAATATTATAATTCAATCAATTTAAACTAGTTACACAAAAATTAGAATAAAATTTTAAGACAAAAAATAACTAAAGAATTACTACGTTGGGGTTTCTTAAGAATTTTATATAACTAATTAATATATAAATAATAAATATCAATTATTTTTATAAAAAAGACATCTATATTTAAATATATATATATATAATCAATATAATTTTATGTTTTTGCTTATCCCAAGGAATTGTAGATAATAAATGTATAAAATGTATATTGTTTGTATTTTTCCTCACTTAGATTATTATATCAATTAAATTAAACACAAAGTGGCTATAAATTTCAATATTTTATATAATATTATGAAAAAAGACTAAAAAACTCATTAAATAAAACTAATATAATTTGATAGTCCATTTTCACTTCTATCATTCTAGTTTAACCCATGGAAATCCCATTTTTACTACAACATCTATAATTAATTTTTAGTACATTCACTATTCATTATTGAAAAAAATATGTCGACTTTATTAGAAATTATAAAAAATTATAATTAAAAAATCAATACATTTTTCTATATTCAATTCAATGTTTATGGAAAAAAATAAAAAAATTAATCCTTAAAACATTATGAAATAGATGGTTTTTATAGAAAGAAAATGGTAATATGTTTTCAAATGTTTTATATCCAATATCAAAATGAAATTTATTATAATAACATAAATTGTATTAATAGTTTTATAATTTATAAAAATTATAATTTAAATGAAATTTATGAACAAGTAATGTTATAAATAAAATAAATGAAATGGTAGTGTTTAATTAAAATTCATTATCATAACACAATTCAAAAAATGAAAATTTTCATACCATGCCAAAAAAATTCACCAAATTTTTTTTTGACATTATGAATTCAAAAATGAAGATTAATTTATCCAATTGAATTTCTAAAAAGGTAAAAAATAATTATTATTTTTTTAGAATAAATGTTTGGTTTTAAGATAATAGTAAGACTTTATCAAAAAAAATATTTTATTATCAATATGTATTATTTATAAAAAATATTATACATTTTATTCTAAATATAGTTTTTACTATTAAATTGTATATTTTTAATTTCTATGTTATAATATTTGTCTTTGTAATATTATATTAACAATATGTTGTGGTTTTATTAACACTGATAATTTTCTTTAAAGAAACCTAATATAGATTTGTGTGTAGCACCAGTTTAACTAGGCGTTTCATTTTGTAACAACCTATACTTTTATCAGTGGAATTTATCACTTATCATAGTAATTTTACTTAGAATATATCACATAAAATCACTTATAGACTATAAAAAACATATTATAAATGAAGAATTAATAAAATAAGAAGTATTTCTAGATGTTAAGGACCCAATACCGATGAAATATTCACCTTCCCATTGGACTAGTATTAAGAACCTTATGAATAGTCATCGAGTCAAATAAATGGTAACCTCACCCATTAATGTATAAATAAAATTTAGTAATATTATAAATGAATTTATGGTGTTATTATATCATAGTATATATAAATAAATGGTTTGAACATTATTAAGAATGTTTAAGATATTTTCTATGTTGTAAATATTTAATTACAAATTCCTTATTAATTTTATAATTTAAAATAAAATTTATTTTCCTAAAATGTATAGATAAATTAATATTTTGATGTCGTATGATTTAAATATAACTTTATTATAGATTAAATAATTTTTCAATGTGTTATAAAATCAGTTATAATATTTAAATCTGTATTTTACAAGTAAATTTTGATTTTAATTAAAATTGTATTAATCTTATTTAAAAATTATTTTCATAAAATGGAATTCATTTTTTAATTTTAAATATAACACCCATATGATTTAAAAATAATGTTAATATAGAATAAATGAAACACTATGTCCCTACAAAACAAACACTGTTATTTATAAGAGATAGTTAAAACATAGGCAATATAAATAATTTTCCATATCTTATGTTTTGAATTTTGGAAAATGGAAAGACATGGTTGTGATTAGTAAGATATTTAGAATCTGGTAGGATAAACATAAATTTTTGGCGAATAGTTAGTTGAACCATATGAAAAGAAATTTACCCTTATCAACAGTTATATGAACTTTATTAATAGTTACCTCACCCATGTCTGTAAAAATAAAATTTGGCCACCTTATAAACAAGAGTGAATATTTTAGTAACTAATAATTAGATGTTGGTATTTTTGTGATAGGTAAATATTTAATTATAATTTTAAATAACTAAACTGATTTAAAAAAAATAAATTTTCATTTAATTTATTCGAAAATAAATATTTTATTGTATTATGATTTTAGGATAATTTAATGTGACCTATGTTAATTTTTTGAATGTATTATAAAAATAGTTTTATAATTAAAATATGTATTCTTCAAGTAAATATGGATTTTTAAAAAAATTATATTTCACATATTTAGATAATTATATTGATAAAAATAAGTTCATTCATAAATTCTACACATATAAAAATTGTTATTGGGTTTATTTGGGATTTTTCTAAAATACTTGATTTTCTAGTGAATAGTAAAATACAATAATAAATTAATAATGCAAAATACAAGATTTATTCAGTCATAAGTGATGTATGGATGATGTCATTATACATGGTTCAATCTCAAAATCACTTATTACTATTTTTTGTCATAATAACCAATTCAATTGCTTTTCTTGCATTAAATAATAAAATAATGAATACGATATTCAATAATCACCCCTCTAATCCACTATAAATGGCCCCCATCACTTCATATTCTCCTCACTCCTATAATACTTGAATCTTCTCAATTTTATTCCCAAATACTCTTCCCAGTACTCTCCACAAATTTATGTGATCTTTTTCATTCCAAAAGACCAAAAACCCATCCCTTAAATAGGTTATCAATATGGACATTTCAAGTGGTAAACCCTATTTATTTTTCTTCTAATTTCAAATTTCAAATTTCATTATTTTCTTATCATATCCTCACATCCTAGGTAAAAATGATTATGATAACTCCAATAGAATATATATACTATAATGATATAATTTTAATGTAATATCATTCCTCAATCTATTATCTCCCCTTCTTATTTTTTAAAAATGAAATCATCATTTTGGGGTGCCAATTTACAAACTCTGAGCACGTCGAACCTTCATTCATTAATTTCTACTGAAAGGCTGGTCGTGAAATAATTTCTATGGTTGAACTAGATTATAATATATTTATTAGGTCTTATTAATTTTTCTTAAACCATAACATATACAAAATATTAATTCATAGGAGAAACCTTGTACATAATAAGAAAAATATCACCAAAATAATCTAAATGATTATCACTAATGATGTATCTAATTACTGATCCTCCTATCATATAACCAAATGAATTATATCACAACATAATATTATTTATATTAATTACTATCATATAAATTCAATTCATCATAATTATTCCAATTCCACATGAACTTCCACACTCATTTAAAATTATATCGACCATGAAAACCAAGAAATTGAAGGCTCTAAAGAGATAAAATTATATCTTATAACACATAATAATGGACATAAATGAACCTAATAATATTATAATAAATCAAATAAATATGTATACTATTATGAATTAATTAATTAATGGATTTAATTTGATTATCTAGGACGTTAAGGTCAAGTGTAGAAGACAATCGAACATAAGGTAATTGTTTTCTACCTAAGCCTCCATTTTAATTCAAGTGACTCTTTGTCTCTCTTAATACCAATTAAATTATTATTTAATCATGTTTAATCCTCATAAATTCTATTTGAATTTTATATATATTTTTACCAATCAAAATCTGTCTTTATTTAATGGGGAGTGTAATTTTATGTAAATATGTTTCTCAATTCTTCCCAATAAACATACCTGATTCAAAGAAACATATAAAATTATTAAATATTTTGAAGTGTTATATATAATCTAGATTAATACAAAATTATTTTTTCAGAAACAACTCATTTAATAATTGAAAAATTACCTTCATTCATTTTTGGTTTTGTGAAAATATATTTCCAAATGAACACTTCTTTTCAATGTTAAAGCGTATTTAACTAAAAAATTCATTGATAATTTTATATGAGTATTTTTGTTTCTTTCAACACCTCTATTGAATTTAATGCCCTATTTTATTTAATTTCTTATTTTTATCATCTAACATAATGTATTAAATGGGTTATGATCAGTCATAAAATGGATTTTCTATCTTATTACCAATCACCATACTAGATACAATGGTTATTGTTTATGTTTATAGATTGGGAAAGGTTATTTTATATGTTCATGTTATTTATATTCAACCACATTAATATGAGTAATGAATTATACTTAGAATCTAATGGGTGGATCCCATTATATACCTTTGATGCATCGGTTGTTCTCATGAGGAAAACCAATTTTGGTTTTGAACAATACCATACCCTATAATTTTTAGATATCTTGGTAGAGGCCGTGACAATATTTTTCAAATGTATGGAATTATGAATTACCTTAATGTGGTATTTTTAATTGATAAACCATGTGATTTTTAACTAGTATAATATCAATGGTTGTGTTTCATTCCCTTATAATCATTTATATGGCCATATTTAATCATCTTTCATTCATTTAATTTTATACTCAAGTATATCTTTAAAGGAATGTGTTTTTAGTTATTTACCATGCCTAGTGTTTATTTTTTGTGATCAATTTCATTGTATGAGTTACCCTTACAGATCCTATGAGCTCTCCCCTTTATTATGTTAAAAGTTTCCCAAATACGTGCAGATTAATACTCTTATGAATTACTTTCAATGATAATCTTAGAGTTTATTGGTGTTTCTAATGGAGATGCAATGTTTTTTTATTCATGTTGTAATTTGAATCTTATATTTGAATCTAGTTTCTCAAAACTACTAAATTATTCAGTATTTCATGATGTGACATCGTTTTAAACATACCAATGGATTAATATAAGAAACCAGATCTGGGTTACTTCAGTATGAGTTCTTAAAGATTCCATCAAAGGTTACTTAGTATAAATCATACAATATTTATATAGAAAACACAGATTAGAGATCAAAATACTTAGAATGTATTTGAGGATAAGTATACAAGAACATACTAGATTTTTGGTAAGACATAAATTATATGGATATTCATAGAAAATGAATCCCTATCTTGATATTACATGGGGATGTGGTTCTTGCGTAGATGTACCTAGGAGTAACAACACCGACATCATGTTCTTGGTTTCACTCAGGGTAACCTAGTAAACATCAATGTGCCTTACTATGCACCTTTTCTGACACACCAATGGTATATGCATAGGGTAAAACACATTTTTATTATAAACCATTTTAATGGATTTATATGAAAATATTTCATTAAATAAATCATTCTTAATATTATGAAATTATCCATTTAAAAAATTTCAATTTATGTTATGTGTTTCTCCTATTTGACATTATGAATTATGATTCATAGACTAATTTAGTGTCACGACCTGTCCTCGGGGACTACTTCGTGACTACCCCAAGCCCGCCTTCCATAGGCTAGGGGTTGGTGACTAGCACCAAAGGCGTAAATCCCGATATAAAGGGAAGGCATTGCCTTTTTAACAGTAACAATCACAACAGAGTACACAACTGAAGTGAGTACTAAGTGAACTGAGTACAAAAGTAAATGCTAAAAAGTAAATGGGCCAGTATACAAAACCAACTAAAAGTACAGTACAACTGAATGGGAAAGTACAACAGCATTATATTAAATCAGAAACACTGAGTCATCCTCCGGGAATCCCATCTGAAGGGTGGGTTCAGATGGTCTCCTCGACACCTCGGGTCCATCCATCCGCTCCGTGCATGCCTCACTAGGTGGTCCACATCCAGTTATCATCTAGCTCCAGAAGACTTCTCCACGATCAGTGTTGTCCGTCGTTTGCATCCAAAACAACATAGTGCGGGCATAGCCCATGCAGGGGTGAGTATACAATAATCAGTAGGGACCTCGGGACCCACGACCGACTCCCAGAATCTACGAAGGGTAAAACACAATGGAAAGGAACAATCCCAACGAATCAACCAACCCTACTTGGGTATATGCCCATATATATACCTAAGTTATCAATCTCAGTTTGGCTCCAACTCTCGAGCCATGCACAACCCAGTCCACACAGGAAAGATAACCAATCATATCAAAGATAATGATTGAAATTCAAGACTCACCTCACACAGGTACACATTTTGTGTATAGCGATAGAGATGATCAGATGTAGTCACTGATTCATCTAAGCTATCGAACCCACACAGGATACAAGTCCAGCTAAGCTATCGGACCCACACAGGATACAAGACCAGCTACTCTGCCGGACCCACACAGGATACAATTACATAGGTCAATACTACCAGACCCACAGAGGATACATGATTAGTAGTCATCTCCATCGAACCCATGGAGGATTCCAGTATGGTAGTTGTCACTGTTAAACCCACGGATGATTCTCGTACAGTTGTCAATGCAGTCGCAGCCAAGTCTAGGGTTCCCGCACATAACACGCTCGATTCCAGGAGGGTCTGCTCCTCGAGAAATGGGGATCGATATATAAACTATCATAATGTCCAGAGTTGATGTTTCCCCAAGTTTGGTCTCATCAAAAGAAACCCAACGTGAAAGACGGTGCGTCAATCAGACGCCCGGTATGAGAGTTATTGGATTTTCTTTTCCAGGGGCCCGGTTGGGTTTTAATCTAAAACCAACCCGACCATAATCTAGCTATATCCATCAACCAAGAATAGTATTCCAAAAGAACCATCTCATCAAAAGAAATTCAACTTAGTTGATGGAACATCAATCGGACGTACTGTCCGTATGTTATGAGCATTTCCGCTCCAAGGGCATAGTTGGTTTAGGGTTCGAACCAACCCGGTCGTACACAAACTTAGCCGAAACCTCAAGTGTAATATTCCAAACTGACCATCTCGATCCAATGATTCCTACACAACTGATGGTACATTGATCGGATGTTCGTTGCTCAAGGTATGATAAAAAGAATGAAACATGGTCTGAGGTGGGGGTCTGGGCCCGGTCCGACCCATGCCAACCCACCCTAGGTCGGCCTGAACCGCATCAACCCAACCAGGGTCCAGGTCCGGCCCAGCCAGACGTGTCCTGACCCATGTGACCCGCCTTGGCCCAGCTGGTTGGGGGGTGTGCTGGCTCTGCCAGCTGGCCGAGCGGGGGGTGCAAATCCCGGTTCCATGGACGCGACACTAGGATGGCACCACTGGTATCCCCGGATACCTCGCGACCATGGGATCTGCTGCTCGTCGCTGCAGACGGTGCCGCGGCGGGCTCCTGGAGGCCGCCGGCACCATCGAGGTCCTCCGTGGGCCAATAGAGTCATTCTGGTGGTCCATTTTTTTCTTCGGTCTGCGCCTACAATCGTCTCAAGATACGTACTCCACTTTGAAGGACCCAAATCACCATTGCGGTCCCGTTTCGTTATCACCAAACACCCCGCGCATCAAGAACAAAATAGCAGTGGGTCCGGACCTGTTCGTTAGTCCTTAACCACCGTGTGAGTTGTTTAAAACAATACCAAAAAATTAAACGTCATGTTCAATAGTATAAAACACATATATTAGATATAAAAATCCCCCTACCTCAATGTTATTGTCATACGCCGTCGTTCCGCAGAAGACGAGTGTCGCGGTAGATTGGCATCGTGGAAGAACAGTGTCGTACCATCAACGATGGAGGAAGGGTCTTTTTCATAGGCAACTTAGGCTCCTTGGTGTCGATATGAGTCCGAGGAAGATGCGTCGTTGGAAGAAGTTCTTCGCGTTCTTCGCTGGGGGTGTTCTTCGTCGATAAAGAATAACCTCTCCTTAAGTTCTCCTCGAGCCATTTCCCAATGGTGATGTTCCAACAAAAAGAAATAAGTGTCTCTCCAATTAATAAAATTTCTATGAAATTCATATTAATTTCAAAGCGGTGCCCATTAATTTAACACTAACATTAATTATAAGATTTGGCACATTTAATAGGATGAGGGAGGTAGGAAGGCTCCACCATATTGAATATATGGAGTTGTCGAAGGAAACAGTAGGGAATTAATGGGGAGCTGATGGTTGGGGCTCGTGTGGGCCCGCCTCACAAACATACACACTTGGGAAGAAATAACCAACTCAAAAAATAAAATTGTGTACCACACAATTTTATTTAGTTTATGATTAAACCCTAAAAATTAACTTTTGACCCACATAAAACGCAATTGCTATAAAGGTCCCCTTAAGAAAATACTAGCACTACGAGTTCATCAGTGCCCTCATATTTCAATTATGAGCACCGATTCAAATGACAGAAAAACCCACTCGTACGTTTACCGAACGTACCCGAACAAAACAAAAAAAATATTGATTCCGGGAACACCGGGCCTCAGAATCAGGAGACGTCAGAATCCACTTACTCATAGAATTTTAAACTATTTAAGAAAAAAAATCCCTTGAAATTTTAGGGTCTTTACATTACTCCCACCTCAAGGATTTACGTCCCTGTAAAGCTATAACATACACTAGGAAAACCAAAAGGGGTACTGAGCACACATCTAAGGTTCCCGCACCCATGTGCTCTCCTGAAGGTTCCCGTGCTACTAGAGAATGTGCACAAGAATAATACACCATCCATGAAGGACCCTCTCTTATTGATCCTCGATCTTCACCAGTACCTCCGCAAACGCCGCCCCGTCATCGATGTCCAGATCCCCGTGATCGATGATGTGGGTCGGGTCGTGTAGGTATCTCCTCAGTTGAGATACATGGAAGACGTCGTGCACCCAGTGCAACTGAGGTGGAAGGGCCAGGATGAATGACACCTCGCCTACTTTTCCGAGGACCTAGAAAGGTCCGAGGAAGCCAGGAGATAACTTGCCGCCCCCACAAAATCTCTACAATCCACATCGAGGTGAGACTCATAAGAAAATGTGGTCGCTATCCTCAAACTCTAGTGGTCTCCGTATCCTATCGGCATAGGACTTCTGTCTGCTCCGTGCAGTCATCATCCACTCCGGGATGATTTGTACCTTCTCCGTCATAGCCTGAACCATCGCTGGTTTCACAAGTGCTGACTCCCCTGGGCCAGCCCAGCACATAGGTGATCTTCAAGGTCGACCGTACAGTGCCTTGTATGCTGCCATCCCGATGGTGGAGTGGTAGATTTTGTTGTACGCAATCTCCACTAAAGGTAGTTTATCCTCCTAGCTGCGGCCAAAGTCAACGACACATGCACAGAGCATGTCCTCGAGTGTTTGAATGGTCCTATCCATCTGGACATCCATCTGAGGATGAAAGTTGGTGCTTAGGCATAGCTGCATCCCAAAAGCCTCATGCACCTCCTTCCAAAGACGGTAATTAAAGTGAGAATCTCGATCAGAGATGATAGGCGATGGCACACCAAGAATCTATACGATATCCTGAACATAAAGGTATCTCAAGCTATCAACTAAGCCCTACTCTCTAATCAAAAGGAAGTGGGTTGAAATGGTGAGTTGTTCTAGGATCACCCAGATGGAGTCGTGTCCTCTGGATGTGCGTGGGAGTCCCGTCACAAAATCAATGGATATCCTATCCCACTTCCACTCTAGAACTTCTAATGATTGTACCAAGCCTGCTGGTACCTTGTGCTCCTCCTTCACTTGCTGACAAATGAGGCATCGTGATACGAACTCCGCTACGGCATTCTTCATACCCGGCCACCAGTGTTGTCATCTGAGGTCCTGGTACATATTCCCCACTCTTGGATGTACCGCTAGAGGGGAAGTGTGAAACACCCTTAGAACATCCTCCTGTAGTGCAACAGGTACCATGGTTTATCCCTTAAAGATGATGGCGTGCTCTCCTCCTTCAGAAAATCCATCAAGCGCCTGCCCTTTGGAAATATGAGCATGTTGTGTCTCATAGTAAACATCCCCATGTTTCACCTCTCTGACCCACTGAAGTAGTGGAGGAGTGACTATGAGATAGAAAGGCTACCCCATTTCTTTCCATGAAGGATATCTATAACGCGACTAGCTACTTCATCGTCTCTCCAAGTATCTAAATGTCTGATCTTTTGTTGAGAGAATCCGCCACAATGTTCCCCTTCCTAGGAGTATAGACTATGTAAAAGTCATAGTTCTCGAGTAACTCGAGCCATCGCCACTGTCTCAGGTTCAGGTCCTTCTGCGAGAAATTGTACCTGAGACTCTATTGGTCAGAGGAGACTGTAAAGCGCTCACCCATCAGATTGTGCTGCCACATCTTCATGGCGAAGACCACTGTTGCTAACTCTAGGTCATTGGTAGTTTAGTTCTGCTCGGGCTGCCTCAACTACCATGAACCATAAGTAATCACTTCTGATTCCTGCATCAGGACACACCTGAGTCTGGTCCCTAATGCGTCTCAGTAAACTACATACCCTATGACCTCCTCTGGTAGCCTCAAGATGGGCACACTGATCAAACTCTATCTGAGCTCTTGAAAGCTCTACTGGCATCTATCTAACCACACAAAGGGTTTCCCCTTCTTCGTCAATGGTGAAAGTGGTTTTACAACCATGGAAAATTCATTCAAAAATATTTGATAGAACGCAACTAGGCCTAGGAAACTCTACACTCTATCACACTCTTGGGTGGCTCCCAAGAAATTACTCCCTCGATCTTCGCAGGATCCACATCAACTCTCACCTCCGAGACGACGTGCCCCATGAGGTGATCCTATTAAATACAGAACATGTACTTCGAGATCTTACCATAATGCTGTTGCTCTCAGAGTGTGTCCAGTATAACCCACAAGTGGTAGAAGTGCTCCTCCGCAGTAAACGAGTAAATCACTATGTCGTCAATGAAGACTATGACAACCCGATCAAGGTAAAGATGGAAGATCATGTTCATGAGAATCATGAACACTTTTGGAGTGTTGGTCACGCCGAAGGGCATAACCAAGAACTCGTAGTGGCCATACCAACACCTGATGGTCGTCTTCTACACATCCTCATCTTGAAATCTGATCTGGTGATAGCCGGACCTGAGGTCTATCTTTGAGAACTATCGTACTCCCTTGAGCTGATCGAAGAGGTTGTAAATCCTCGAAAGTGCGTAGTTGTTCATTACGGTCACCTGATTCAGGAGGCGGTAGTTGACACATAGTCACAAGCTTCCATCAGCCTTCTTGGAAAACAAAATCGGAGAAGCCTAGGGTGAAACACTAGGTCAGATTAATATTGTTCCGTACAAGTCCTCCAGTTGTACCCATTGCTCACGCAGCTCGGCGGGATCCATCTGATATACTGGAGTAGATATCAGTGTTGTCTCGGGGTAAAGATCTATGTACATGTATACCTTCTTTCGAGGAGGTAATCATGGAACATCGTCATGAAAAACGTTTGTATACTGATCCACCACAACAGTAAAACTCGGACTCCACACATCAACCTCTCCGAGGATGAGACTAGACAACTGATGTGTGATTGGCTACCCTCTCCTCAGCGTAAGTCGATCCTACACTGCAAAGGCTCCCTTCTCGCTGGTGAAGGTGAACCAGGTCCCATCCATGTGGACACACTACACATTGCACCTAATGCAGTCGATCTGATGATGGACTGTAGATAACCAGTCCATACCCAAGATGACATCATAAGGCCTCAACGCCGATAAAAGAAGAACCCAGCAAAAGCTCTCACCTCCTAGAGTAAGCTCACACTACTATCACTAGCACGTAGTCATCGAGTATGCTCCAGTAAGAGTCTCTAGATGTAAGGATCAACCCAACGGCTCCGTCAAAATCTCCGAGATCCGAACAAAGACAATGGTAATAAAAGAGTGACTTGCTCCTGTGTCTATAAGAAATGAAACAAGGGTGGAGTATGAACAGATAGTACCTCGAATTATCTCAGGTACGTCATAGTCATAAGCCTCCGCTGCCTAGATCTGGTCTTGCCTCTGTCTGACAGCTCCCTATGGTCGGGGTGGACCTCCCTGGGGTGGTGGTTGTTGAGCTTTGAAACATCATCCACCACCCGCTGCTCGGCCAGATCCTATGCCTCGTCCGCATACTCCCTGTGGACCGCCAGGGTCGAACCTCTGACTCTACCTAGGAGGTCCCTCCACTGTCTATTACTCGTCTGCATGGAAGTTCAGGCAGTCATGAGGCATGTGGCCCTACCAACTGCATAAATAACATTGTCTGCTCCTCGTAAAGATAGCTCTGTTTCGTGTTCCCCACACAACTAGACCTATATCCTGAGGTCGCCCACCTGATGGCCTGGACCGCTTGGACCAATGTGACATATGTCTACTGCCGGATGTAGAAGACTCCACTATGTGTTGCCCAGCAGTGGGTCTCTCTCCTGGTGGCTGCTCAGCAAGAATGCTCTCCACTAAAAGGGCTCGCTCCAACACCCCTGCATGTGTCGGGATGGTGATGGGAATCGACGAAGCCCTAATCTCATGCCTTAGTTCCTGCTCGATGGTCCGGGACCTGAAGAACCAGTCCCATACCATATCTGTGGATTAGCGTGAGAGGTTAGTAAAACTCGCCGAGTACAGTGCTACTTTAATGTTGCATTGCTGCAGATGAAGAAACTAATGAACACGCTCTGCATGAAGGGTGGCAAGAAGAAACTCTGGGAATAAGATACTCTTGAAGTCAGTCTAAAGTAGATATGCCTCATGGTGCACCTGGAGCATCAATCTCCATCATCTACATGCTTCTGCATGCAGGAGACTCGTGGAAAGGATCACTATAAGGTTAGCTGGTGTCCTTACCAGTCGGAAAACTCTGGCAATATCCTCCAGCTAGTCCTCAGCATCCTGAGGTTCCATATCTTTGCAGAACCTGGGTGTCCTCTGTCGCTGAATCTCATGCAACACACTCTAGTGGTATGCACTCTCTGCTGCTAGGGCTGGTAGCATCAGTGGATCAATGGGTAGTGGTACCACTAGTGCCTCCGCTATGATGGGGCCCTACACCGAGACCTCGTCGCTCGGTGGGCTACCATCTCGCACGTAACTTGGAACCCTCACTAGTTTTATTCGTGGGGCCATCCTGAAATGAAATAGGTGCTCCATGGTCAAACATTATACCTGTTGAGCTGACACATTGTAATCACAATGAAAACTTTTGAAACACACACTCATAATCAGTGTTTTCGTGCACTGAGTCGAAAATTAGAGGTCAGGGTCCTGGTGTATGGATACGTCGGCCACCACAACAACACTGGAATCCGTCGAAAGAAGACCACACTCAATACTCTTGACACTATTTCTTCACATAAAGGAAAGATCAGAGTCCTAAGTTCTACTGTAGAACCGACCCCTCTGATACCTATTTATCACAACCCGTCGTTAGGGACCGTGCCGTGACTACCCAAAGCCCTCCTTCCATAGGCCAGGGGGAGGAGACTAGTACCAAAGGCGTAAATCCTCATATAAAGGTGAGGCATTGCCTTTATGATAGTATCAAACACAACAGAGTACACAATCGAAGCTAGCACTATGTAAACTGACTACAAAAGTAAATGCTGAAAAGTAAATGGGCCATTTTTCAAACCCAACTGAAAGTACAGTACAACCGAAAAGGAAAGTAAAATATCAGTAAAGTAATGAAGCAACACTGAGTCATCCTCCTGGAATCCCAATTAAATGGTGGGTATAGATGGTCACCTCGGCACGTCAGGTCTGTCTGTCCACTTTGTGCATGCCTCACTAGGTGGTCCACCTCTGGGTACCATCTAGCTCCACAATACTTCTCCACGATCAGTGTTGTCCATCGTCTACATCCAACACAATGTAGTGCGGGCATAGGCCGTGCACCGGTGAGTATACGATACTCAGTAGAAACCCTAGGACCCACGAAGGTATCCAAAAATCTACGAAGGGAAAACCACAAAGTAAAGGAACAATCCCGAAGAATCAACCAACCCTACTTAGGTATATGCTCATACATATACCTAAGTTATCAATCTCAGTTTGGCTACAACTCTCTAGACCAAGCACAAGCCTGTCCACATAGGAAAGAGAGTCAATCACATCAATGACAATGATTGAAAGTCAAGACCCAGCTCACACAGGTACAAATATTTTGTATAGTGATATAGATGATCAGATGTAGTCATTGATTCATCTAAGCTGTTGGACCCACACAGGATACATGTCCAGCTAAGCTGTCGGACCCACACAGGATACAAGACCAGCTACTCTACCAGACCCACATAGGATACAAGTAAAGAATTAAATACAGCCAAAACCACATAGGATACAAGAACAGTAGTAATCACTGTCAAACCCACAGAGGATTCCAGTACGATAGTTGTCGTTGTCGAACTCATGGAGGATTCCTGTACAGTAGTCGATGCAGTCGCATCCAGCTCTAGGGTTCCCGCACACAGCACCCTTGATTCTGGGAAGGTCCTCTCCTAGAGAAAGGAGGTTTTATACATCAACATTAACAAAGACTAGAGTTGTTGTTTCCCAAAGTTCCATCTTGTCAAAAGAAACCCAACGCGACAGAAGGTGCGTCTATCGGATGCCCATTATGAGAGTTATTGGCTTTTCCGTTCCAGGGGCACGGATGGTTTTTAAGCTAAAACCAACCCGATAGTACTACAGCTATGTCCAAACCTCAAGCATAGTATGACAAATGAACTATCTTAACAAAAGTAATTTAACATAGTTGACGACACGTCAATCGGACGTCCGGTCCTTATGTTATAAGCAATTCCGCTCCAATGGCCCGATTGGTTTTGGGTTCGAACCAACCTAGAAGTACCCAAAAATTGCTGAAACCTAGATTTTAATGTAACAAAACGACCGTCTCCATCCAAGTATTCCTACACAACTGACGGTATGTCGATCGGAGGTCTGTAGATCATGTTATGGGGAAAACACCGAAAAATTGTTCAAAGTGGGGGGTCTGGGCCCAGTTCGACCTGCCCAACCCAACCTGGGTGGGCACAAACCGGGTCGGGCCTGGTAGGGTGCAGCCCAGCCCAGCCCGTCTAGGCACGACCCGACCCGGCAGGTGCGGCCCGGTCTGTGTGACCCGCCCCTGCCCAGCCTAGGGGGTGGGGGTTTGCTGGCTCGGCCAGTTGGTCGAGCGAGGGGGGGCGACCCCCGGTTCCACGGATGTGGATCCAGGATGGCGCTGCTGGTCTCCCTGGATCCTATGTGGCCATAGGATATGATGCTCACTGCCGTGGTCGGTGCCGCGACAGGATCCTGCCGATGGCGCACCGGGGCGTCGCCGCCTCCAGGCGGCCAGCCGGTGCTGGACGCTGGTGTCCCATGCCGCTGTGGTCCACCAGAGTCATCCTGGTGGTCCATTTTTTCTTATATCTATTCCTGTGATAGTCTCTGGAACCGTACTCCACTGTGAATGCCCCACATCACCATTGCGGTCTAGTTTCGTCATCTCCAAACACCCTGCGTATCAAGAAAAAAATAGCAGTGGGTTGGGACTTGTTCGTTAGTCCGTATTGTCCGCTTTATTGGTTCAAAACATCACCCAAAAATTAAATGTCATGTTCGAGAGTATAAAACATATATATGAGATATACAAATCCCCCTACCTTAATGTTTTTTTCGTATGTCGTCGACATGCGGATGACGAGTGTCGTGGTAGACGAGCGTCACTGAAGAACGATGTCATTCCATCAATGATGGAGGAAGGGTCGTTGTCATAGGCGAAGTAGGCTCCATGACGTCGATATGAAACGGAGGAAGATACGTATTTGGAATATGTTCACCACTTTCTTCGCTGGGGGTGTTCTTCGTTGAAGAAAGGTGTTCTTCGTCGAAGAAGGATCACCTCTCCTTTAGTTTCCCTGAGTCTTTTCCCAACGGTGATTTTCCAACAAAAAGAAATAAGAGGCTCTCCAATTAATAAAATTGTTATGTAATTCATATTAATTCCAAAGTGGTGCCAATTAATTTAACGCTGACATTAATTATATAATTTGTCACATTTAATGGGATGAGGGATGTAGGAAGGCTCCACAATAACGAATATGTGGAGGTGTCAAAGGAAACAGAAGGGAATTAATGGGGAGTTGAATGTAGGGACTCGTGTGTGCCCCGCCTCAAAAACATCCACACATGGGAGGAAATAACCAACTCTCAAAATCAAATTGTGTTCCGCACAATTTTATTTTGGTTAATATTAAACCCCAAAAATTAACTTTAGACCCTCATAAAACAAAACTGCGATAAATATCCCCTTAAGAAAATATCGGCGTTGCGAGTTCATCGATGCCCTCAGATATATATTACGAACACCGCTTCAAAGGATAGAAAAAACCACTCATACCTTTACTGAATGCACCCTAACAAAACATCAAAAATTGATTTCGGGCACACCGGTCCTCGGAATTGGTGCTGTAAGAAGCCACAGACTTATAAAATTTTGATGTATTTAAGAATTTTTCTTTTAAAATTTATGGGTCTTTACATTTAGTTTATCGTGTTATTTATATATGGATCCTACTGTAAGGAATGGAAACCACATGAACACATGTATCCCATGTAGGGATTTACCTCCTATGAAAAACAATGATGTTGGTTCTAAAGCATTGACTGGTGTTGAGTAACTTATAACGATACTAGGATAGATGAATCATATTATGAACAAAAACCTCACCGGTATGGAGAATCTTGATCCACAATGTGGAGGAGAAATTATAGACCCCTATATGCGAAAAAAACCTCCATCATTCAATGGGACAACAAGCCCATTTAAAGTGGAGTAGTGGATAAGTTCCTTAGAGAAGATACTTCTCACTCTGGTATGTAATGAAAGGGAGAAGGTTGTCATGGACATTTATCATCTATAAACAAATTCATATTAGTAGTGCTCATTAATTAAATAGATTAATGGAAATTAAAAAATTGAAAAAATGGATGGGAGGGACATTAAAAAATATTCATAGAAAAATATTTTCCTCAACAACAGTGATAAAATATGAAGAGAAAATTCTTGAGTTTGAAACAAAAAAGTGGGTGAAAACACTGAAATGTATGAAGCACATATTAAAAGGATATAAATGAATATTGCAGACTATATACATAATCTAAGGAGAAATATTTATCAATTATTTGATAGTATGAATCCAATCCTCCAAAAAATTGGTTTCACAAACATTATCCTCATTTGATGATATAGTCTCATGTTCATTCAGAGACTGACAAAATTCCCTACGTCTTATGACTTTAAAGATAATCAAGAAGAGAATAGGGTGGAAGAGGAAAGAATAGATAAATGGAATAATAAAAATGAGAGTCTTCCAACATGTGATACTTGTGGAATGAAAAACATCAAAACCTTCTTATAAAGAAAATGAGTATATTTAAAATGTGGTGAAATATTACACTAATCTTGTGATTTCAATGGAATGAAATAATGTACCAATGTTCAATGCTACAAATGTAAAGTGATGAAACATTATTCTAGTGATAGTCTTATTTGTCCAGGAAACATTACCCAAATATGGACAAGGGAGAAATTCCAAGATTATGTGATAAAAATTATTGATATTTAGGTTCATAATAATGTGGTTCTAGGTACTATAATAATTTTCTCAAAATTATCCAATTTTTTTTATTTTTGATCATCGTATTATTTTTTATATTGACAATTTTTATTGAAAATTTTATATTTTAAATTTTATTTAATAAAGGTGTTATCAGTAAAAACACGTAAGTGAAGTATCATTTCCACAAATATTTTTTGATTTGTCCCCCTTTTAAAATATAAATGTGCATCAGTAGTTGAACATATCATCATACACATGATTTACATTGATATAAATCTTGGAATAAATTTTCATTCATGTTATGATGTGAAAATATATATTAAGAATAATGAAGGTACATGTTTTGAGAATGATGTCGAATAGCTTCTCTATAGAGAAGAAACATTATTTTTTGATTATTATATAGATCCACCATAGGTAGCTCTATTGAATCCAATTATTTTGTAGGATGATAAAACAATATCTATTGGGGAAGAAATAAATATTCAAATTTAGTAATACCTATTATGAAGGAATACATAGATATATTTCCAAAAGAATTACCTGGACATCCTCTAGAGTAGGAAATTGAGTTTTTATTGATTTATTCCTTGGTAGATGTCCTATTTCTAATACCCCGTATTGAATGTAAATAGTAGAATTTGTATAACTGAGTAGAAAAATAGATGAATAGAGTGATAAGGTATTTGTAAACCCTAGGGTTTCTCCATGGGGTGATCCTATACTTCTCTTTTATAAAAAAGATGGATATACATGGCTATGCATTGACTATAGAGAGATCAATTATATTACAATAATGAAAAGGTGTCATCTTCCTATCATTGATTATTTATTTGATCAATTTTGAAAAAGGCCAATATCTTTCAAAGATTGACCTTTGATCTATATATCGGATGATGCATGTCAGAAATAAATATATTCCAAAGAAAACATATTGAACCAGGAATAGTCATTATGAGATTATAGTAATTCCATCAGGACTATCTAATAATCCCACTATTTTTCATGAATATAATGAATATAGTTTTCAATGAATATCTTGATGAATGTTTTGTGGTATTTATTCTTGATATCAGGGAATACTCTAAAATCAATGTAGGAATGAGAATCACATGCACATTTTTTTAATGACTCCTTGAATAAATGAGTTATATGGGATGTTTTGAATGAGAGAATTTTAGCTTCAAAAACATTCTCTTATTGGGTAAATTATCTATATGGATGGAATCTTAGTGGATCCTGCAATTACAGAGGTAGTTTAGGAATGGACAACACCAAAGAACATAACTAAGATATATAGTTTTTTTTGTTTAGAGGGTATTTATTAACATTTCATTCAAAACATCACCCGGCTATCCGACTCGTTAACCGAGCATACTCATAAAGGGATTAAGTTCGTATGGACAAAAAATTATGAATAATGCTTTTAATAACTAAAATAGAGGTTAGTGAATTCTCCAATCATGACTCTACCATCGAAGAATGGTGTATTTTTTATTCATAGTGATATTTCAATTAAATGACTTGGATACATACTTATGAAGAATGATGGATTTATTGTCTATGCTTCATGGTAGTTAAAAACTCAAGAACAGAACTATCCAACTCATTATCTTGAGTTAGTAGCTATAATATTTTCTCTAAAGATATGGAGACATTATATCTATGGTGAAATATGTGAGATATATACCGATCATAAGATCGTGAAATATATCTTCTCACAGAAAGAACACCACATGAGGCAAAGGTGATCAATCAAGATACTAAAGGATTATGAATGTTCCATACAGTTCCATATTAAAAGAAAAATCAGGTGGAAGATGTATTGAGTAGGAATGTTCAAGGAGTTCTAAAAAATATGAGGATTGGCATCAATCTTATGTACATGGATCTAGTGAGGATGGATATGGGAATTATCAAAAGTGGTAAAGCATCATTAATTTTTTAAATGGTTTCCCAACCATATTTATTTTAAAGAATTAAAATTTATCAATCTGATGATGAAAATTGTAAAAAGAAAACTAAAACCATAAATGTTAGGATGTTATCGGTATTTATGTTTTAGGATGGAATTCTAAAATTTGGGAGAAGTTTATGTCTTCCCTCTACACTCGAGTTAAAAATGGAGTTATTGGATGATTCTCATAGTTCAAATTCCTTTATACACCCCTAGTAGCACTAAGATATATAGAGATTTGATGGATCATTTTTGGTGGGGCCACATAATGTGGGTAATTGATGAATATGTATCAAGATGTTTAGTCTGTCAACAAGTGAAGGCTGAAAGACAACATCCTAGTGAAATCATACAACATCTACCTATTCCATCATGGAAATGGGATAAAATACCAATATATATTTTCATTGGATTACCCAGAACACCAAGAATGAATGACAAAATATGGGTAAATATAGATCAAATTACCAAATTTTCACATTCACTAGCTATAAGGGAGGATTTCCCACTCAATCTCTTTGTACGAATCTATATTAATGAAGTCATAAGACATCATTAGGAACATCTTTCAATTTTTTCTAATCATGATTCATTATTTACATCATAATTTGGGAAATGACTTCATAATTATTTGGATACTGATCTTCAATGGAGATCTACTTATCACACTCAAATTAATGAGCAATTAGAAAGGACAATCCAAAATTTAAAAGACATGTTATGATTATGTTCACATGAATTTCTAGGAAATTTGGGATCATTATTTACCTTTGAATGAGATTTCATACAATAATATTTTCTATTTAAGCATATATATGGAACCATTTGAAGAATTTTATGGAAAGAGATGTCATATGCCAACACGTTTGGATGATGTTAGTGAATGATATCTTGTAGGACCAGATCGTGTGGACAAAACAATAGAAAAGTTAAATACTAATCAAAACCATATGAAAATTTCATGAAATTGGCAATAGATCTATGCTGATAATTGAAGGAGGGATTTTTTATTTCAAGTGGGAGATCATGTTTTCTTAAAAGTATCTCCATGTAAGAATGTTATAGTATTTGAGGAGAAAGAGAATCTGAGCCACGTGTATATTTTTTCTTTTGAAATTAAAGAGTGAATTGGAGTTGTGGATTATAATTTTCTAATGAATCCTAGCCTCTCTAAAGTACAAAATGTAGTCCACGTCTGTTTGTTGAGGAAGTAAATTCTTGATCCATCACATTTACTCACATCAAATGGTATATAACTTGAACCTTACTTATCTTACTATGAAGTGCCTATCCATATTTTTCACTCTAAAGAATAGGTGTTGAGGAACTGGATGAATCAACTATAAAAGGTACATTGGAACAATCATAATATTGAAGAAGAAACATCGGATATTGAGGAAGATATGGTGAAGACCTACCCAAGTCTTTTTATAAGGAAACATTCTTGTAACTTTGAGGATGAAATATTTGTAAGGGGGAAAGAATGTAACACCCCACGGATTTACAAATAAATTTGATAAATAATAAATTAAAAATAGAGTCACAATGAATCAATAAAATTTTTTATTTTCTAGAGATAGTTATTACCTATCCTTTAAACATAATTTTTCCACTTCATGGATTTGAATTCCCAAAAATGGACATACATGGTTGTGATCAGTAAGATATTTAGAATCTGATGGCATCAACATACATTTTTTCGAATAGTAACATGATCTTTATGAATAGTATTGTTCCCTTATAAATTGTAATATGTTCCTTATGAATAGTAACCTCACCCATGTATGTAAAAATAAAATTTAATCATCTTATAAATGAGAGTGAATATTTTAATAACTAATAATTAAATATTTTTATTTTTATGAATAATACATATTTCATAACATTTTGAAATAAATAAACTAATTAAAAATAAAATTATATTTCATAAAATGTATTTTAAAATAAATATTTTACTGTCCTATGATTTTAATATAATTTTTTTGAGACATCAGTTATTTTTTTGGAAGTATTATAAAATTAGTTTTAAATATAAAATCTTTATTTTTCATGTAAATAATGATTTTATTTTAAATTTAAATTTCCAAAATTTAGAAAATTATTTTGATACAATTGAGTTCATTTTTTAATTAAACACATCGAAAAATGGTTATAGTTAATTTTTGTGATTTTTGTAAAATATTTTATTTTTTACTGAATAATAAAATACAATAATTAAAGATAGATGCTAAATACATTATATATTAGGTCATAAGTGATTTATGGATTATGTAAAAACATATGGTTCTAACTCAAAAGCAATTATTATTGTTTTTCGTCATAATAATAACCAGTACTTATTGTCTTGGTCAAAATAATAAAATAATGAATAACATATTCAAAAATCACCCCTCTCCTCCACTATGAAAACCACCCCTCACTCCCTCTTCTCCTCACTCCAATAAGCCTATAATGATAACAAATTTCATCCCAAATAAACTTCCATATAATTTTCCAATATCCAAGAGATCATGTTCTTTAAAAAATACCAAAATCCATTCCCTTAAGGGGTTCTCAAAGATGTTACATCAAGAGGTTGACACTCTTACTTTTTCTTTTAATTTCATTCTAAATTTAATTTATTTTTTTATCATCTCATCACATCTTATATCAAAATGATGATGATATATCATGTATCATATAAATTCTAGAATTATAAAATGTAAATTAAATATAATTCCAAAAAATAATATGTCTCTCTCTTATTTAAAAAAATGAAATCATCATCCCAGAGGTGCTGATTTACATCCTTAGAGGATGATGAACGTTCGTTCTTCCATTTACCCATCAAGGCTGGTTAATAAAACATTTTAATGCTTTATCTAGATTATAAAATAATTATTATGTCTTATGTGATGTTCTAAAACCTATATATATACTTAATTATAGTTTATATGAGTAAACTACTTCGTATTAATCAAAATATAGCCAAAATAATATAAATGATTATCATTAATGTTATATATAATAACTCATCCTCATACCATATAAACAGATGAATTATAACAAAATTTTGTCATATATATATGATAAATAGTATAATATAAATTCAATTCTGTATAATTATTCAAATTTCAAATGAACCTCCATACTCATATACAAGTATACCAATAGAGAAAACCCAGGAATCAAACACTACTAAGCGATAGAATTGTATCATATAACTCATCAAAAAGGCCATCAATGAAATTAATAAAATTATAATAAATCATGTACATATGGATAAAGTTATTAATTAATTAATTAATGTATTAAATATTATTATCATGGATTTTAATGTCATGTGCAGAACGTGTTCAAACCTAAGGTTTGGGTTTTATACCTGAACCTCCATTTTCTTTTAGGATACTCTTTTTATAACATATATCCAATTAAATTCTTAATTATTCTTGTTAAATCTTCATAAATTGTGTTCTCATGTTCTATATATCTGGTCTAATAATAATTATTTTTTATTTTATGGGTAGTTAATTTGTTTATAATGATCATTCTCAATTTTTCTTGATAAACAAGTCTGATTCAAGGGAACTTCCCAAATTCTTACAAATTTTCAGGGGAACCATATAATCTATTTTATTTGAATATTATCTGTCTAAACCCACTAATTTCATCATGAAAAATAAAACAATGTAAATTTATAGTTTTATGAAAATATTTTACGAAAATAACACTTTATTTCAAAGAAAAATTTAATTCCCAAAAAAATTCATTGATGATTTTATTTGAATATTTTGTCTATTTCAACACCTCTATTGAAATTTATTAGTTCTTAAGGGTGATATATTATGTTTATTATCTAACATATTGTATTAATTGGTTTATGATCCTTTTTAATGTTGATTTCTTTTATCTATATAATTCAACATAATACTTAGAATGTTATGTGTTTATGTGTAAATATTGGGGAATGTTACTGCATATGTCCATGTTGTTTCGGATTGGCCCGATTCATAAGAAGAATGAATTAAACATAGAAAGTGGTAGGTGGGGCCTAACATAGCTACTTGATGTATTATTAGGTCTCATGAGACAAAACAGAATTGGGTTTATGCCAAGGCCTAAGCCAATTATTTTTTGATGTTTTGGTCGAGACCTTGACAATATGTTTCAGATGTTCGACACTATAAATTCCATCATTATAGAATTAGTTATTGATAAACCATAATATTATTCGAATAGTATAATATCAATGGTTATAGTTCACTATATTTTGATCATTTAAATGGCCTTATTTAATCATCTTTCATTTTTTTCCATATTATTCTCAAATATATTCTGAAATGCATCTATTTTTAGTTTTTCATCGTGTGAGGTGTTTATTTTTATGATGATTTTTTCTCTATTACATACCCTTACTGAGAATCAGGGCTCACCGTTTTCTAATTTTTTTACTTTTCCCCAAAATTTGAAGATAAATATTATTATTAATGACTTATAGGGATGATCTAGTATTTTATTAGAGTTTCCAATGGAGATGAAATGTTGTCTATTCTTTCATGTTGTAATGTAAATCTTATGTTTATCTGGTCGTCCAAAACTAATAAACTATTCTCTTATTAGGGATGTGAATTAATTTTAAACATATAAATGTATTAATATATTAAAACAACATTGGGAAACTAGGGTATGGTACATTACACATAACTATAAAAAAAATTGGAAAATGTTTGGGATTTTTTTAAAATACTTGATTTTTTATGAGTAGTAAAATACGATAATTTTTAATAAAATATGAATACATGAATTATTGAGGCATAAATTATTTAAGGCCAATTTATTATTAAAATCTCAAATAATAGTCAACTAATATATTATATTTATATTTAATTATCTATCTATTCATAGTTTTTAGCGAAAATAATTATCAAATGGATTTAATAATGAGAAAAACGCCCTTATCCTCCACTATAAATATCACCGCATGAACCCTTTTCACCTTACACTTATCAAGATTTTATCATTATAAAAATTCATATTAATACCATTCCATGTCCCCTTACCCATGTCTCAGATCTCTTGGTTTAATCAAAAGATAAAAACCTTTTCAGTAAGAAGGTTCTCAATGGGGGGAAATTCAAGATGTAAATTCTACCTTCTTTTATTTTAATTTATTTTCAAGGAATTTTCATTTTAGTCTTTCCTAAAATATACTCATATAAATAAAATTATATCTATATTAAATTGTATATAATATAATTCTATAATGTTAATGGAATATTGATCATTAACAACTTCCCACTCTTTCTTTTATTATAAAAATGGAATCTTCACCCATGATGTATCAATTTACCAACATCGTGGGTGATGTACTTTCATTTTCATTTAAAACATTCAAGGTTATTAATAAAACCATTAAAATGGTTCAAACATATTTTAAAATGTATGTTACAACCCTATTTTTGTTCTGGATCTAACATATATACATAATACTAAATGAAAAAAAATTGGTTTTTTCTGATCGAAATACTGCAAAAAATATCCTAAAATAATAAAAATTAATTTTTATCTAATGATTCATCCTCAAAGCATATGAAAATTTTATTAAGAATATCATTTTAACATACATATGATCATTAATAACATATATTAACATTTCTAGATATTTATCCAAATTTTACATGAACTTCTATTCATGTATACAACAACAATGTTCATGAAAACTAAGAAAATGAACACTCTTAGACGATGAAATTAAACACTATAACTTATAAAAAACCATAAATTAAATTAGTAAAACAATAATGAAATAAATTTGAGTATTAAATTTTATATATTTGTAAATAAATTAATCTAATTTGATTATAATTGTTGATAATGTAAAGAAATCATCCAGACACAATGTAAGGGGAATTCTCGGACACAACTATCTTTCTTTTAGTTTACCCTCTTTCACAACATATTAAGTATGAAAATTATATAAACATAATTTCATAATGATTGCATTTACATTTATTTGATATTCATGTTTTCTAATTTAGTTTACTACAATCACAATGTTTTCAGAAATTAAAATTATAAAAAAAATTACTTCTCGATATTGTTTATTGTTCACTAAAGGTTGATTATTCTTATATCAATAATTCAATTACTTATTTTATTTTAGAACCCAATGTTTTTGTATGTATTATTTCTAAAATGAAACAAATTTTCTTCAATGGTCTATTTTATATCCAATATTGATATATATTCTATGTTTCATGATAGAAAAAGTAAATGTTATAATGTGATAGGTGCACTTGGAATTATATAGTGAAATGTAAATATTGTGATGTGACTTGTGAAACATGAATTATAAATTGATCCGATTCCTTGGGTAATGTGATGTATCTAATGAAGTAAAATATGATTTAAAATGATGTTATATTTCTTCTGAAATATAAAGGGTAGTTGACTACTAAGTCATCAATTTTCATTTTTATGAATTTCCACATTCCATGACTTTATATAATTCTTACTCTCATGATTATAAAGATGATGTTATTATTTTTCTCACAAAATGGTATATTATTTTTTGTTCGTATCTATAATTTTATTGGGATTTTATCTGAACCCTTTCTTTGATATATATCCTTAGGTGACTAATTTTATTAATGATAATTTATTGTTAAATAAGTATATAGAGAATAATTAGTTAAATAAATGTTTAGATTTTATTTTGTAAATGTTATGTATGGTCCTAATTTTACCATGACATTAAACCTTTGGATCCTGTTATGTAATTATTTTCTATTTTTTATCAATAAAATGATTTAATTAGAATGAAGAAAAAAAGGGTCGCAATAGATGGTATCATAGCACTGTTTAGTTAATATTAAAATTATAATTACAGAACCTTAGTTGAATCCCATAGTACTAGACTAATTATATGTAAGCACACAAGAATATTTTCTAAACATCCGGATCTTATAATATATGACATTGAAGTTAATTTGAAAAATGGATAATCTATTGATGACTTATTGACATATATCTTTTTATAACATTTTATATTTTACTAAATGGTGGGATCTAGGAGAAACTATGCAAAAAATAGAGGGAAAATGAAAAAATTTCCCAAATGACATACCCAATGCCTTGGGAGGTGGAGTTCAAAATTTCATGGATATTCTTAGACATGATACTTTGGTTATAAACAATAACCTGAATAATGTGGAATGAAAACCTTCAATGAAGACATAAAAAATGGTTATCGAGTGTTTTATGTAGAAACGACAACTGGAGTTTAGTGGATCTTCTGATCCACTAGTCGATGAATAGTGGATAATGTCAATGGAGAAGATATTTTATGAGCATCACTACTCTGATATGGATATGGTGACCATGGAAGACTATCATTTAGATTAAGATGTCAGTCAGTGTTTGGATTTTATTTATAAAACCAAGAAGAAGGAAGAAATTTAATAGATTGTGTGGATGACTTAACGAAAATGTTTCATAAAAATTATTTATCTCAAACTATTCGAAAAAAGATGGAGGGGGAATTCATAGAGTAAAAAAATGAAAGGAGAATCTATCTCTGCTAAAATATAATATTTCAGAAGGATTTCGAGGTACTCTTTGGGTTCTTATAAACAAAGGTAGAGAAATTAATATATTCTTTAGTTGAATAAAAAACTCCATTAAAAGGATCTAGAAATATGACACATTGGGAGTTATGAAGAATTTGATTGATGTGATGTCAAAGTGGATATGGATTTTAGATTACGGTCTCATGGAAATGGTGATAAGAAATTGGATTTGGAGTTTCAAGCAAGAGGATATAATGAGAAAGGTGGAAAGAAAACAAAACCGACCATTACAATGATGGGCTAGTAATCATTGTCAAGAAGAAGGTCATATCAATGTGGATGTGTATTGATTATCAGTAACTCAAAAATATCAAAATAAAAAACAAGTTTCCTCTTCTATGCATTGATGGATTTTTTGATCAAAGTCTCTGAACTTAGTAATTATAAATGTTAGATAACTATTTTGGATAATATCAGTTAATAGTGAAGATGGAAGAAATTTAGAATACTTACATATGTATAATTTATGGGATCTATGAGTTATTAGTGATTCTATTCAGAATTAATAAATCCCCTTAAATATTCAAGGATTGGATGAATTAAATATTTATAAATTACCTCAATAAATTTATGGTACTGTTTATCAATGATATTATCAACTACTCTAAGAGAAAAGATAAACATGATTAAAATATAAGGATAGTGTTGGATACATTAAGGAAAGAAAAATTGGAAGCCACATACATCAAGTGTGACATTTGGGTGCAGCAAGTCACATTCATGGGACATTACATCAATAATGATAAAATTTATGTATACCCTTCAAAAACAATGGTAATTGAGGAATGGACTAGTGTAGAGACCCAAAGCTTGATGTACATGGACATTACATTACTTTTGCGGAATACTTAATACATAATAAGAACCAACACTCAAGGACCATAATAGTTTAGTGTCTTTGGAAACTCGGAACATAATCTTCTAATTGTGGTGAAAGATCTTCAACATCTCCCATAAAAATCTTCCACTTTTGTTTTCTTACCTAAAACCTTACTTTAAATAATGGGGAATAGAAAACATATAAAGGGTGAGATCAAATGATATGTAAGGGTAATAATGGATAAAATAAAAGAAATCACATACATTTGAACTTAGAAACATGAACATAATGTTTAAACATCAAAATCATGAGCAATAACATAAAACATGGTAGTACATAAGGCATAGATCATAAAGAAACATTAATCATGATAAAATAGCATGTTAATAAAACATGTAATTGTGGAAACCATTAAGCACATGTTTTGATTTCCATAGTAGCCATGGCATTGCTGCCAAGACCATCTTAGTGGACAAAGTCCCTTTCTGAATCGAGTTCACTCCTTGTTCGAGTCATGTATTACTAAACCGGTTTAACTTTCCATTCCAGCCATGTCTATCTCATGAGATATAAATCTTTACCCAATGCATTGTAGAGAGATATAGGTCCCACCCATCTCATAATGAAATCATTCTTACTTGTGCGACAAAATAAACTTAAAACATTCATCATAACCCAAAGAATAAAATGGGTTCCATAAACATCATCCCATCATAACATAATCCATATAAAAAAAGGATATAATGTCATCATAAGATAAGTAACACCATGTAAATCATAGATACATGATACTTTAAACATACACATATAAAATAATGTCATATGAGATGGAAAATGGTTTTGATAAAACCCTTGAAATGAATTTTTGAGGAAAATATACTTTCTTCTACAAAATCATTTCCTTTTCACAAAATTCCATGAAATCTTACAATAAAACTATTTTTTTGAAAATATTCATAAATTTCATTAGAGTAAACATCATTGAAATAAGTCGTTTTGAAACCGTAAAAATGCATTCACGCCGTATAAGTTAAAATAACAATCTTCTCATAGTTTTGTCGAAAAAGTCAAAAAGTATCTCATATGGTAATCAAAAGAAATATTCCTTACATACCATGTAGTAAAATTCACAAATGGGAAAAAAATTCTTTAAACATACATGAAACCATTTTTAGAAAACAAGTACATGGATAATAAATATAACCCCAGTAAATACTTACGAATAAACAATCTTGGATAAGAATGAGATTGGAATAATTATCCCTTACAAAAATATTTTTGTAAATAAAATAGATAAATTATGTATATTAACTATAAGGTCACATAAAGAAAGTATAAATACATGATAAGATATAAAAATTCATTTATCACATAATCAATGAACGACATAAACAAGAAAGAGAAGATAAACCCAAAGAACGGAAATTGGTTAATAATTTCCCTTACCTTATGTCCGATATGCTTCGTATATTTCCAAACCTCCTATATAATGATTTAAATAATTTAATTGACTTATTACAGAATCATATTCATTGTTATGATATCATATATGGTTCACTTATGACTTTATATTACAGGTTATTTTGTAAATTCCATGTTAAAGCACCGTTTTGGATAAAATCGTTTCATTTATCATACGATTTTTGACTTGTTGTTCTTGATATTATTACTTATATCTTGATTTAAATAATTCCATAATTTAAAACATGATTTATATATAATATATATTCATCAAATAAATATATATGATGGATTGATAAATGGAATGAAATACACCGTTCATGGAGATGGTAGGTCGTACGTACGCATGAAAGCTATTTTCGTTTCCTTATTGAATTGAATGGAATTAAGTAGATGACATACATACATATATATACATAAATCCAGTATTATTATTATGTTGTATATTTCATTATTATTCATTATATATACTTTATCATCATTAATGAATGGTTAATATGGAGAATGAATCTCATCGCGTCGTGGAGGCGGTACTCCATACGTACGCACGAGCGATGATATCATTCCCATGATCAGGGAATTGTATTGAAGTGTATTTATAATATTTCATAATAAATATCACTTTAAAATAATCATATATATTTAGTTATTTACACCATTATACCCATCCAAGTAAGGTGGTGGTCGAAAACGGATTACACCATGAAGTGGATGCGGTATTCCGTATGTACGCACACGCGGTGATTTTGTTTTCTTTAGGGTGGATAGAAGGTGAAATAGAGTTGCTTCATATTTGTAATAAAATATCAGTATATATGTAATACTTATGTTATTACTTTATAAGGATAAAACTAAAGAATAAGATGTAGAATAAGAATGAAACTTGGGAAAATCAGAAGAAGAGATTACCTCTTCTTCAACGCACCTCCTTTAAGCATCCTCTTAAGGAAGTAGAGTTGGTATTTTGAGAAGACCAAAACCTCCAGAATGTTTCTAGAGAAGTGGAGAAGAAAAATAAGGAGGGTTTGTCTGAGCTTCAAGGCTCAAAAGGGTGTTAAGAGAAGAGGTATGGGGTGCCCTTTTTATAAGGGAGGAGAGGGCCACCATTGAAAAAACTCAAAATATTATTTCATAATAAAGTCATATTCGGTTTATAATAGCTCCAAAATGATTTATTTCAAAGATAAAGTGGGTATGGGTCCAAATCCTCTCAACCAATAGATTTTAGACAGGTTTGGTTCATTTTATTAACTTTATCGTTTAGTTTTAACTCTTAGTTAATTAGATTGACATTTAGCATGTCACTTTGTATATTTATGTTATATAGATAATAAACTTACTATATACATCCAAGAGACCTCCAAGTGGTCCATTAATGATACAAATATCATGATATAATTATCTTGGCCGAACTTTATATTTTTACTAATATAATAACAATTAATAATATAATATTTCTTTTAAAAGAAAATTTATGTCAATTTGGACACTATTTTGTAATTGATTTTTGTGAAAATCATAACATCATGAATAGTTAAAAAAAGTTAATTAAATAAATATCAACATGTCATAATAACCTAGAAAATTAGTTTAATTCTTAAAAAGTCTCAAATTACATTTATTTGTATATTTATAACATCAATTATGTTAATATTTCATTAATATGATAATTACTGCATCATCATTGTGTCATAAATAAATTAAATTATTTAATGTCTAAAAATTATAAATAAAATACTATTATGTATGAAATATTCTTATCTTTTTAATAAATATTTTTAGTCTAATTTAGCTTATGTATAACTCTATATTAAAAATGATTTATTTATTAAACATTGATTTTAACTATTTTAACCCTTCTTTAAATAAATTAATAATAAATGTCCTAATATAATCCATGTGAACCTAAATGATCATATTTTATTCCTGAGGTTTTTTTTTATAGAATGAAACTTATAAAATATAATTAGGACATGTTTTAGGATAATAATAATATCGTTTTTACCCTTAATTACCCTATTTACTTTTAACTGTGGTAAATAAAAGGAAATAGTTACTATTCACCACAAATTACTTTCATCTAATTGAAACACATTTTAGTCCTTGATACTAACCATGCCTCTTGGATTTTCCAAATTCCACTCACAGAAGCAGTAATATTAAGTTTTATGTGAATTTCCAAATTCTCCTAGGAGGTGGGTAAAAGACGGTGAAAAGTTCAATAAAATTTTTATATATCTAAAATTATTATAAAATGACCCCATGAATTACATTGAACTTATATAAGTATTATGTATCAATTTTGACCTAAAAAAAATTTAAATAAAATAAATAATTTTTTAAATAAAAAAGTCGTTTTTTTAAATAGTAACAAAGTGTGTTCACTGTTCATTAAAAAATGAAAGTTTTCCGAAAAATACCAAAAATTCACCCTTGGATAATTTTGATATTCTGAAGCCAAAAATGAAGTCCATTTTCAAAGATAAAATTTATAAAATTCCAAAATGTGGGTATTACTATTCATAACGGCTAGTTCGTAATAATATTATAATAATATCTCGTTTAGTGAAAATTGGTATTGTGTACAACAAACGCTATCGTGGAAGGTCGCGATTGCGTGTAATGAAATCCAAGTCAGGGCTGTGTGTAGTGAAATCTCCATTTGGTGTTGCATATAACATAATCAAAACTTATTTCATTTATACATTAAACAAAATCTATACTTAATGTTGCATAGAATAATTTCCACAAAATGAACTTAAAATTGTATGTAACAGAAGCCAAGAATGGTGTTGCGTATACTACAAGCTAATACAATGTTGCATATAGAACAATATAATTTTGGTGTAGTGTATAACACAAGAAATCAATGAAATTAAAAGATTATTTTTCATAAAATCTCGGGGTTTTACATTCTACCCCCCTTAAAATGAATTTCACCCTGGGAATTCGTCAAGGTTATAAATGGTTTACTACTCGAAAGATTCTCTAACAGAAAACCATATCATAAAAAGGAATAACAAAACTTATCTTCAAAAACTAAAGTATGAAACGTAACAGTTACCCAAATTAACTAATCACTGGGTTTCCACATAGGTGAACATAGGTAAAATTATGGATATGGAAGAGAAATATAACCATCATGTTCTGATGGTGAGTGGTAGAGAACAAGGCTATGAAAAATCCAACAATCACAAAGCCATAAATTTGTGATTATCTATAGTACCATCTGATTCATCGGATATAAGGGGACTAGGACAACATTTTTGGTTTTCAAGATCATTTCCCTAAAGTTGAAGAATTTGAATTATAAGAAATACATTATTTCGGTATAATCTCACTATTGTTCGTGCCTTGAAAAATTTACTCTTCATATCTAATGAAATGAAGTTGAATTTTTCATTCGTGAGGTGTTAGAAGATCATGTGATAGAATGATGGGTCATTACATATGTCTCAAATAAAAGTTTAGCAAAAGTTATCAAATATACATCAGTCCATATGTGGTGAGGTTAATCATATATGATTCCAAAAATGGACTTATACTTTATCTATCATACTGCTTAATATAATAAAACTAGTTTCTACTAACCAAGGACTTCCTGTAGGCCAGTGGTAGGTGAAAAAGGTATGTCACACTTCAGTTGTGGGTTTGATTCCCACAACCTTGTCCGACGTGATAGGTTGTCTCTCGTCCTGCATGTTGTCCCTTTTTCTAAAACTACATTATAATAACATTTCTACAATAAAATATAAAAAAATGCTATCTTATGTCTAACTTATTTCATTCCAATCTTTAGGCTTATAAAAAATACTTCTGTCCATGCTCATAGTATAAGGAAAACAATTACTAGAAATGTCATCTACCGAGCATGTGAATACCATCATTTATCCCCCATATATCATACGATATATCTTGTTGGTCACATTCCAAACTTGTGATTACCTTAATCATGTATTCTTTTGAACCATAGTGAAAACATGAATGTAATCACAAGGTTACTCTTTCTATATACCAAAATACCAAAAAATTTATATACTCAAACCATGATATCACGTTTTCCTTATATTAGTCAGGAGCTCATTAATACTATCAAACATTTCATTATCTTTTTATCCTTTCTTTATGTGCATATCTTCTGCTTCCCAAAATATTTGAATAACTTTTCATGGTTACCGATACCATATAATGATCAAAAAACACAATAAACTGTTACATAGATATTCCAATGTTCCACAATACTATAAATGAGATGCCACAACTTTATTTTGGAATCCCTTTACATAAACACAAAATCATTCCACCACATCGTTGTCATATTCAACATTGCTAATAGTGATCGCATGTGACTTCCCTTTGTCCTTTTCATTAAGAGGTTGCTCACTTTGATCATCATTAACCATTGGATTAGGGCATTGATTAGCATAATTCCCCATTTCCTTTCACTTGAAGAATTTAATTGTTGGTGGTGCATTATCTGCAGTCTTTTCTTTATTCACATCATTAGAAACCCTTTTTCCATTACTTCGAAACTCAGCTGTTCGATGACATTTTTTTCCACACATAAAACATTTTCTAGTCCCTTTAAGACAATCTCCACCATGCTTCCTTCCACACATTGAGCATAAACAAACATTTATCTTATTTTCACCATTATTCTGAGATTTCTTCTTAAACTCCATCTTTCGTTTCTTGTCAAAACCATGAGATGGATATATAACACCAACTTCCATTTCTACCTTGATAGCACAATGCAGAATTTCTTCATAGCTACTGAAGTCTCGTATAGCTAATTCCCTTCAGAGACTTGGTTTTATGCCACTGAAGAATCGACCAACATTACTTTCAGGTTGGATGATAAAGCCAGATGCATACCATGCAAACCTTGTAAAATTCGCTTCGTATATAACAACCAATTCATCATCCTTTTGATTAAGCTCAAGGAAATACTTTTCCATCTTTGTTCAAAGAATATGAGGGAAGTACTTATTGAAAAATAAGTTCCTGAACTAATCTCATTCTATGGATTCAATTTAATCTCGGTGCCTCGTATTCTGAATTAGAGCCCACCATTGATCTGTTTCACCTTCGAAATGGTAAATAGCCAGAATGACTTTTTCATTTTCTGGACAGCGAAGTATGGAAAATATCCTTTCAATGGTACTGATCCATTGTTTAGAAACAAGTGGATCAGAAGACCCACTAAAAAAAGGTGGGCATTACCTCATGAAGGAATCAATAGAATATTGTTCTCTTCTCTGCTCATTTGGAAGTCCATAATGATTCAAAGCTTGTGTATGTATAGAAATAAGATTTTTCACTCCATCCCTGATAATGTTGGTTTTCTCAAGAGGAAAATTATTGCATTTTCCATTACATTGATCAACACTATTCCTTGAGGTACCAGCCATCATCTAAAACCCAAAAAGAATAGTGTGAGAGGGAAAAATCATTCTAGGGAAAACAACATAATAAAGGGGGATTACCTTAAATATCTAACATCTTATGTATATTTCTAATATCGTTACCGTAATTCTAGGACTATAACCTATACTTATACTTACCCTTAGGGTCATCCCTATACATACCATAGAAATATCTCTAGGGATCTCACTAAAGTTTTCACATCCTAGTTTCCAAAGGTTAACTAAACCTTTCCTTTGATACCAATTGTAGAGACCCAAAGCTTGATGTACATGGATATTAAATTATATTTGTGGAATACATAATACATAATAAGAACCAACACTCAAGTACCGTAATAGTTTAGTGTCTTTGGAATCTCAGAACATAATCTTCTAATCGTGGTGAAAGATCTTCAACATCTCCAATAAAGATCTTCCCCTTTTGTTTTCTTACCTAAAACCTTTCTTTAAATACCGGGGAAATGAAAACATATAAAGGGTGATCTCAAATGCTTAGTTAGGGTAAGCATGGATAAAATAAAACAAATCATATACATTTGAACTTAAAAACATGAACATAATTTTCAAACATCGAAATCATGAGAAATGATATAAAACATGGTAGTACATAAGGAATAGGTCATAAAGAAACATTAATCTTGATAAAATAGCATGGGAATAAAACATGAAATTGTGGAAACCATTAAGAACATGTTATGATTTCCATATTAGCCAAGTCATTTCTACGAAGACCATCTTAGTGGACAAAGACCCTTTCAGAATCGAGTTCACTCATCATTCCAGTCCTATATTACAAAACTGGTTTATCCTTCCATTCCAGCCATGTATATTTCATGAGATATAAATCTTTACCCAATACATTGGGGGGAGATATAGGTCCCACCCTTCTCATAATGAAATCATTCTTACTTGTGCCACAAAATAAACTTAAAAAATTCACCATAACCCAAAGAATAAAATGGGTTTCATAAACATCATCCCATCATAACATAATCCATATAAAACAAATGGATATAATTTCATCAAAAGAGAAGTAAAACCATATAAATCATAGATAAATTATAATTTAAATATACACATATGAAATAATGCCATCTTAGATGGAAAATGGTTTTGATAAAACACTTGAAATGAATTCTTGAGGAAAATATCCTTTCTTCTTCAAAATCATTTTCTTTTCACAAAATGCCATGCAATATTACAAGAAAATTATTTTGTTGAAAATAGTCCTAAAATTTTGAAGAGGAAACTTCATTGAAATAAGTCGTTATGAAACCGTAAAAATCCATTCACGCCGTATAAGTTAAAAATAACATTCTTCTTGTACTTTTGTCAGAAAAGTCAAAAAGTACCTCGTATGGTAATCAAAAGAAAGATTACTTACATACCATGTATTAAAAGTCAAAAAATGGGTAAAAAAATACTTTAATCATATATGAAACCATTTTTATAAAACTTGTACATGGATAATAAATATAAGCACAGTAAATACTTATGAATAAACAATCTCGGATAAGAATGAGATTGGAATAATTATCCCTTACAAAGATATTTTTGTAAATAAAATAGATCAATTATGTGTATTCACTATAAGTTCACATAAAGAAATTATAAATACATTATTATATATAAAAATTAATTTATCACATAATCAACGAACAACATAAAAAGGAAAGACAAGATCAACCCAAAGAACGGAAATTGGGTTATGAATTTCACTTACCTTATGTCTGATATGCTTCGTATGTTTCCAAACCTCCTGTAAAATGATTTAAATAATGCCATTTAATTTTTAAAGAATAATATTCATTGTTATGATATCATATATGGTTCACTTATGACATTATAGTACCTGTTATTTAGTAAATTCCATGATAAAGCACCTTTTGGGTAAAATCGTTTCATTTATCGTAAGATTTTCGACTTGTTATTCTTGATATTATTACTTATATCCTGATTTAAATAATTACATAATGTGAAAAATGTTTTATATATTATATATATTAATCATATAAATATATATGATAGATTGATAAATAAATGAAATACATCGTTCATGGAGACGGTATGTCGTACGTACGCATGAACGTTGTTTTCGTTTCCTTATTGAATTGAATGGAATTAAGTATATGACATATATATATATACATAAATCCAGTATTTTTATTATGTAATATATTTCTTTTTTATTCATTATATATACTTTATAATCATTCATGAATTGTTAACATGGAAAATGAATCTCATCGCGTGGTGGAGACCGTAGTCCGTATGTACGCACGAGCGATGATATCATTCCCATGATCATGGAATTGAATTTAAGTGTATGTATACTATTTAAGAATTAATATCACTTTAAAATAATAATACATAGTTATTTATTTACACCATTATACCCATCCAAGTAAGGTGGTGGTCGAACAAATATTACACCACGGCGTGGAGACGGTAATCCGTGCGTACGCACGCGCGGTGATTTCATTTTCCGTAGGACGGATAGAAGGTGAAATAGGGTTGTTTCATATTTATAATAACATATAAGTATAATTTAATACTTATGTTATTAATTTAAAATGATACAACTAAATAATAAGTAGAAAAAGAATGAAACTTGAGAAAATTGGAAGAAGAGATTACCTCTTTTTCGACGCACCTAATTTAAGCTTCCTCTTAAGGAAGTAGAGTTGGTCTTTTGAGAATCCCATAACCTCCAAAATGTTTCTAGGGAAGTGGAGAAGAGAAATGTGCAGGTTTTGGACAAGATTCAAGGATCAAAAGGGCTTGAAGAGAAGATGGAAAGGGTTCCCTTTTTATAAGGGAGGAGAGGGGCACCTTTGAAAAAACTCAAAATATTATTTTATAATAAAGTCATATTCAGTTTATAATAGATTCAAAATGATTTATTTCGATGCTCAAGTTGGGAGGGGTCTAAATACTCTCAAAAAATATATTTTAGGAAGGTTTGGGTCATTATATTAACTTTATCATTTTGTTTTAACTCTTAGATTGTTAGATAGACATTTACCATGTCACGTTTTTTTATATTATCTAGTTAATAAACATAGCATATACATCCAAGAGACCCCCAAGTGGTCCATTAATTATATAAATATCATGATATAATTTTATTGTCCAAACCAAATATTTTTAGGAATATAATAACAATTAATAATATAATATTTGTTTTAAAAACTATTTTATGTCAATTTTGACACTATTTGGTAATTTATTTTTGTGAAAATTATAATAGCATGATTAGTTAGAAAAAAGTTAATTAAATAAATAATAACATGTCATATTAACCTAGAAAATTTATTTAATTCATAAAAAGTCTCAAATTACATTTATTTGGGTATTTATAACAACAATTATGTTAATATGTCATTAATAATATAATTACTGCATCATCATTGTGTCATAAATAAATTAAATTATTTAATGTCTAAAAATTATAAATAAAATACAATTATGTATGAAATATTTTTAGCTTTCTAATTAATATTTATAGTAGAATATATCTTATGTATATCCCTATATTAAAAATTATTTAGTTATTAAACATTGATTTTAACTGTTTTAACCCTTCTTTAAATAAATTAATAATAAATGTCATAATCTAATCCATGTGGACCTAAATGGTAATATTTTATTCCTAAGGATTTATTGGGTGTAATTAAACATATCAAATATAATTAGGACATGTGTTAGGGTATTAATAATTTTATTTTTACCCTTAATTACCCTATTTACTTTTAACTGTGGTAAATAAAAGAAAAAAAAGGTACTATTCACCAAAAATTACTTTAATCTCATTGAACCACATTTTAGCCCTTGAAATTAACTGAGTCCTTCTGATTTTCTAAATTCCACTCACAGAAGTGGTAAAATTGTGTTTTACGTGAATTTCCAAATTCTCTTAGGAGGTGGGTAAAAGATGGTGAAAAGTTCAATAAAATTTTATATATATCTAAAATTATTATAAAATGATTCCAATGAATTACATTGAACGTATATATGTTTTATGTATCAATTTTGACATAAAATAAATTTAAATAAAATAAATAATTATTTAAATAAAATGGCGGTTTTTTAAATAGTAACCCCATGTTTTCACTATTCATCAAAAATTGAATTTTTTCAGAAAAATACCAAAAATTCCCCCTAGGATAATTTCGATATTCCAAATCCAAAAATGAAGTCCATTTTGAATGATAAAATTTATAATATTCCAAAAAGTGGGTATTACTATGCATAACGGCTAGTTTGTAATAATATTATAATAATATCTCGTTTAGTGAAACTTGGTATTGTATACAACACACGCTATCGTGGAAGGTCGCGATTGCGTGTAATGAAAGCCAAGTCATGGCTGTGGGTAGTGAAAGCTCCATTTGGTGTTGAATATAACATAATCAAAACTTATTTCATTTATACATTAAACAAAATATATACTTAATGTTGCGTAGAATAATTTCAACAAAATGAACTTGAAATTGTATGTAACACAAGGCATGAATGGTGTTGCATTTACTACAAGCTAATATGGTGTTGCGTATAGAACAATATAATTTTGGTGTAGTTTATAACACAAGAAATAAATGAAATTAAAAAGAATATTTTTCATAAAATCCCAGGGTGTTACAACTAGACCCTCTGGTGTTATAAAAATCCACATATTTCATATATTAGTTTTCCACTATCGTAGTTATTTAATAAACTTTTTCCATTTTCAAGCCCGATAACAAAGATTATATCATATGTGGTAACATATGACTATATATAAGAATATAATTAAAGCATCAAGGATTTAAATTTTTCGTTGATCACTGCACATGTACTCACATTTGGAAAAAGTGGAGAATTTTTTATATATAATGTTATGCATAAAAGAAAGTATCAGGTTGTGCTATCTTGAAAAATGATAATGTGATATTATATGACTCATGATAGTTGAGGATCCATGAGCAGAACTACTCGATGCATGATATGAAGCAAGAGACTATGATTTTGTCCTTGATAATGTAGTTAATCTGCCTCTCTGGTGAGAAGTGTGACATATATACCAATCAAAAAAGCCTAATGTATACATTCACACAAAATTATATCAACATCCGTCAAAGGAGATTTTTAGAAATTATCATGGACAATTATTTATCTATTAACTTTCATACTATAAAGGAAAAAAAATTAGATGATTCTCATAGAAAAAAATAGAATGCTACACTATCCATGTCGTGGATCAAGAATAACCATATATTCAAAGAAATAAAAAAGAATTCATTTTGAAATCATAAATACCGGGAATACATCCTACATTTCTTAAATTATTTTCCACCATATATCTATGAGATTAATAAAGAGGCACAAGGGTATGACCTAGAGTTACAAAAGGCAGTGATTTCTGTTAAGGAATGGAAACATCAAGAGTACTATTTTGATAATGAGGGTGTTATTCAGTTTGGAATAAGGATCAATGTTCCTTCATCATCTATAATAAAGAAGTATCTATTGGATGGTTCACATAGCTCAACATTATCTATCCATATTAGTTGTACTTATATGTATTTTGATCTCTAAAAACACTTATAGTAGGACATTAGGAAGTGGGATATTTGCTGATTATATATCAAGGTTATTGATATGCCAACAAGTTAAAGGCGAGTGATAGAAGTCCTAGTGGATGGTGAAACAATTTCCTATACCCATGTGGAAATTGGAGAATGTCACTATGGAATTTTTTATGTGTATCCCGAAGACATAAAAAAGAAATAATGTGATATGGGTTTTGGTGGATTGACTCGCCACGACTGCCCACTTTATTTCCATTGAAGAAGATTTCTCACATGAACCACATGTTAAAATATCTGTGAAAGATGTGGTGAGACATAATGGAGTTCCACTATCTATTTTCTCTGATCCTTATCCCTAGTACACATACCAATTCATGAAGAGTCTTCAACATTATTTTAGTATTGAATTAATTTTTATCATGTCCTAGAACCCCCAAAATGATGTCCAATATGAAAGTAATTTTCATATGCTCGAAGATATGATAAGATCCCACTCATTAGAATTTAAATGTGGATGGGAACAACATATCCCATTGGCTACATTCTAATACAACAATAGATTCATCTTGAGTATTCATATGGCTCCATATTATGTTCTATAAGTAACGTAATGAATAACACCAACATATTTAGATGATGTAGGTGAAAGAATGCTACTTGGACCTGATCAGGTGTAACAGACCATAGAGAAGGTTCAATTCATCCATCCATATATCAATACTACTCATCATAGAAAAAAGTTCTATGTTTACCATCATCTGAGGGACATGTATTTCGATGATGGAGATAAATACTTCTTTCAAATATCACCTTGGAAGAAAGTCATGTGGTTTAGAAAGAAAAAATAATTAATCCTTTGGTACATTGAACCCATTTATATCCTTGATCCCAAAATAATATTTCTATTTTGGAATTAACTTTTACTAAATATTTATTATGTTCATGATATAATCAAAGTATTACTCTTGATGATGTACATACCAGACCCCTCAATTTACTGAACTCAGAGGTTTTATACCTGGAAAATGATATCTCTTATCTGGAGCAGCCAGTAAAGATTCTTCACTGAAGAGATAAGTTTCTATAAAATAAGACAAACCATCTAATCAATGTTTTCTTGAGGGAACAAAATCTGGATGATGTATCTTTGGAACCATAGGGGGTGGTGAAGGAGAAGTAACCTAATCTATTTATGTAAAATGAAATTTAGAGGGTGAAATTTCAAAAGGGGAATAATTTAATGAACCAATATTTTATTACAAGAATTTATCCCTCCTTACATTAATTTTATAAATAACATAAAATAACTAATATTCCTTAATAATAACATTATAAATGAAGAATTAGTTAAATAAAAAGTATTTATAGAGGATAAATAACTAATACTAAAGAATATGTAACATGACCTTAATAATTGTAAATCGTCCCTTATGAATAGTAAAGCACCCAAATGAATAGAAGCCTCGCCAATGAATGTATATATAAAATTTATTTATATTATAAATCAAACAATGGTATAATTATATCATAGTATCAGTAAATAAATGTTTTAAAAATTATTAATTAGGTGTTGGCAATTTTGTAAGTCATAAATATTTAATTATAATTTTATGATTAATTTTATAATGTAGAATAAAATTTATTTACATATAATTTATTCATAAATTATAATTTTTTATTCTTGTTATTTTATGATAATTATATTATACCTTACGTTAATCTTCACTGATTTATAAAATAAATTATAATTTAAAAGTATGTATTTTTTATGTAAATGATGATTTTAATTAAAAAATTAATTACTATTATTTATTAAATTATTTTCATAAAATGGAGTTAATTTTTATAACATTACACATAATAAAATGGTTAGGTTAAACTTTCTCGATTTTTTTAAAATTCTTGAATTGTTTATGAATAGTAAAATATGTTAATTTACAGTAAAAGCTAAATACAAGAATTATGGAGTCATAGATGGTGTATGACTGATGTAAGCCCAAAATATCAAAACATAATTCATTATTTTATTATATTTAGATATAATTATTGTACTATTAATAGTCTTGGGTCTAAATAATAAACTAATGCATAGAATAATTAGAAAACACCCATATCATCCACTATAAATACCACCTCTCACCCCACTTCCCCTCACACCTATCACGCATTGATCCATGCCCGAATTCAACCTGATACTCTTACGTATCCCCTTAACCACATCTACAAGATCTTAATATCTTCTAAAAACTAAAACCTTTTCCCTAAGAAGGTTCTAAAGGAGGAGAAAATCATGATGTAAATTACTCTTTATTTTCTTTTAATTTTCTGTCATGTTCATTCCTTTTTATTCTCTCTTCAACTCATGAAATAAAAATAGCATGATAACTCCAATAACATAAATATAATTTAATTATTTAATTTTAACTGATGAACCATCCTTAAACCCCTCTATATCCCATTTTTATTGAAAAAAATTAAATCGCCATTCATGACGTGTCAATTTACCAACATCATGGGAGATGCACATTAATTTTAATTTTTTCTCATTTAAGGGTGTTAATAAAACCATTATAATTGATGAATAATATTTTAATATTTATGTTGAAATTATATTTATGTTATGTCAATAATATATACACATAATACTAAATGATTAAACAAAACAAGTTTATTATGATTGAAAAACTGTCAAAATTAACCTAAAATGATCATTATCAAATTTTATCTAATTATTTATCCTAATTCCATATAACCAACTTATTTATAATGCCATTCAAAATTATGTATGATCAGTAAAAAATATAGTAACAATTGTATATATTTTTCTAGATTTTACAGTAACATACATTCATGTATACAAGTGAACTGATCCTGAAAACTAAGAACAAAACACCCCCAAATAGTGAAATTAAACTCTATAACTCATCAAAAATTAAATTAATGATCATAATAAAACAATAATTAATCCAATTAATTATTAAAATTTATTTTAGTTTATAACTAATTAAAATAATGTGTGGATACAGTATTTTAAAGTGAATAAAACATTCCGACATTAGGTAAGGATAATTCTTAAACGCAACTCTCTTTCTTTTTGTTTTCCCTCTTTCAAAAAATTTTTAGTATATATATTCTTTAATTATAATTTATTCATCATTATATTACCTTATTTGAATATAAATGATTATTACATGATTTGATGACCAAAAAAATGTTTTCCAAAAGATTTATTCTTTAAAAAACACACATATTAATTATCTAGATTGTTTCTTTTTCACTAAATGTTGATGATTCTTATATAAATTATGTTATTCCATATTTCATTTGGGAAACCGGACTCATTAATTTTCTATTTATGAAATATTACCCATTCTTTTCCAAGTTTTATTTTATATGCATGTTTGATATACCTTATATGTGGCATTCCTGATATTGTAAATGTTATGATGTGCTGGGTTCACACATAATTATATAGTGCAATGTAAATTTTACAATGAGATGGGTGTGCATAGAATTATATAGAACACAAATTTATTGGATAATTTGAATTATCAAATCATGAAAGTTAAATAAGTTTGTACATGATACTAGCTTTGTTCACAACAATGCATAGTAGTTGACCACCATGACAGGATGTTTCATTTTTACCAATTGCCACATTCCATGCCTTTACCTAATGGTTCCTATAATTATTAGTATGACGATGTTATGATTATTCTCACCCAATGTTATATTTTCTCATATTCTTATCTATCCTATTACTAGTAATTTTTCCCACCCATTTCTATGATGTATACCCTCAGGTGACTACTTGTACTATGGTGAATTGAAGGCCAAATAAGAAGCTAGAGAAGAAAAAATTAAATAATTATTTTTTGTTTTTTTAAATGTTATGTATGGTCCTAATTTTCCAAATACAGTAAAGAATTGGACCAGGTTCATGTACTAAATTAATATTGTTTATTATTAAAATAATTTAATATGAATGTAATAATAAGTAGGGTCACAATATGTTAAACACAAACCATTAGAGAAATTTAATTTATTTTAAAAAACTTATTCCTAAAAACATATGGTGTTAAAAAAGCATTTCATGATTTTTTATTCATTATAGTGGTTTGTGAAAATATAGATTGAATGATCAAGGGTATTTCATTGTTCTAATATAGCATGATAAATCTGGACATTGAGGAACTCAACTAAGTCAAAATAATTTCTGATGTTTGTCCCATTAAATCATTGGTATTGGTAATAAATATAAATAAATTCAACAAATAATATTATGGATTCAGGATCACAGGGTGATTGAGTAGGATATTATTTGTAATATAAATGAAAAAACAGATGACATGCCTATCCTTAAAGTAATATACATTTTTCATGTTTCCATCAAGGGTGATGGTTTCATATCATTTATGGGTTCACTATGAATCATTTTTAGTGTGATTATATGGAATTAAAAGATAATTTTTAGTGCCTCCTACAGTTGTATTGGTTGAGGGCCGAGAATCTAATTATAAGACTCTATTTATAATCATATAGGATTTTATGATTTAATATAATATAATCAATGATATCATCATTGTATTTGATTTATTGGAAACTTAAGGCACATATACCTCTCAAATAACTCTAGAGAAACTCCATTATACATCATGAACATTAGGTTTAGGAGTAAATTTTCAATGAAATTACACTGAAAAATAAAAAAACTAATCTTATAGAAGAAACAAGGAGTGTTAAAACCTCATCCATCATGAAATGATATTATTGATACATTCATTGTCGTTACTTTAACATCCATATTTAAATGGCACTGATCGTGCATAGGTTGTAGCTAAACTGATGGAAAATTCATTTTGTTATTTAAAAAACATTATTTTCAAGTGATAACCCACTAAACTAAATCCATTTAAAAGGAAAATGGTGAACCTAAAAAAACAAACCACAATAGGATGATAAGTGATCCCTTTCTCGGACAAGACCAATCCAAAAAATATAGTTTTGATTGACTCAGTTTCACGATGGATAAAAAAGGCAGGGCCTTCTAGAGTCCAAATAAATCATATAATTTTCATCACCTATAGCTACTCTAAGGACCACTTCTGTTGGATTTAATATATATGAAAAATGTAAAATTTGATGATTGAGGTTATAAGTATAATTTTTAGAGATTATCCTTAGGATTAAAAAGTATATTATTGGAGGAATAAGGTCCCCCCCACTCCACAGATAGATTTCATTTAGGAAACAATATTTACATATTCCATTAAATGAATAGTATTTTAATAGTTAGGGAATTTATTATACCATCCTAGGTGTCATCAGGATTACTCATCTATTTGACTTGTTGGTTGGATCATGATGTTGAGAAACCATTATTTTGTGATGGGAATTCACAAATATCATTTAGGTATGGTACTAAGGGAAACACTAAGAAGTATCATCGATGGATAGATCCACCATGGTTGGTCTTAATTGATCATCTAAGGATTTTCTATTTCCTTGGATCTAGAGGGAGAGTGAAAGAATCATCCTACTCATCCTTGATATGATGAATTCATCCTCAATGAAACTCTTCATTGATCTATTTAGAAATATTATACTCCTAGAGAAAAATAGTGAATCAAAAAATTGTATCAGTTACATGAGTAACTATAAAATAACAAGATGATTTGGACAGTCCATTAGCGTTGTTGAATCATATATGAATGGTATTTGGAGGCCATATCATTATGTGGATTATAAGGTCCATGTAATATTTCTATTGATGGTTCTAGTGACCTATAAAAGGGATCAACAGTTTCTATCAGTCATCATGGGGAATATATCTTCACATGCATTATTATTGTAATCACACTCTTTAACGTTTGGTTCATTAACATTAACACCATTATAATTGGATGAAGTCAGTGGTGGGGGGGTCTATTGAATCATTGAGTGGAAAAGTTTGAATGGGATTTTCATCACTAAAAGAATGAACGAAACTAAAAAGACCCACACTTCACTCAATACCATTTTTCAAATAAGGAGATGCTTGTTCAATGATCCATATATATATATATATATTGATAAATTAATTTACAAAACATTTGAATTTGATGAGATATCCTTGAGAATCAATATGTTGAACCTGTAGAACATTGTGAAGAACAAACCATTCAACCCAGCTCTTTGAGGACCGGTGTAAAACCATGGCTCTTCTCTATGTTATATAGCCTCTTAATTCAAGTTGACACATGTGTAATCTGATAGTCTGTGGTGTAAGGGAGTATTGGGGGATCTTATGAGGAAGAATGTGTGAAATAAGTGGATCTTGTAACTAGTTTCTAGATATAATATGGATTACTAGAAGGAAAATGTATGTTTCCCCTTGAATAGTTAGGGGAAGGGCATTGATGTGTTCTAACATCAATATTAATGGGGTAAATAATTTATTCATGACTTGAAACCATCAAAAATTTTGTTTATGTTTTTATATGGATTTTTTGTGGTTTTTAAAAATGGTATTTTCTATTTGTTGTGGAATGCGATAGGATCCGTCAATCTTGGTTTATTCCTTATTTATAATGCAGTATATCCTTAATTACTATACTTTTTGACCCACCATTCATTACAATATTACATTAGAGGTTAATCTAATCATATGCCTCCTTTATTTTATGGAATCGTCCTCGATCAAGTGGTTTTTTTGTTTTTTAGGTTTTTTCCTCTTTCCATGGTATTTATCATCTTTTTTATATTTATACATGATTAGTCAAAATAAAAAAAATGTATATGTATCAGAATCAATGATTTTGAGTTTTGTTTTACCTAAAATAAACCCATAGTAAATCTAAATTCTAATGTTCCAGCATTATAAGGTATCACTTGTATTCATTTCGATGAATTCAAATATTATTCAAATTGAATCATTTTATCATTTCAACAATTAAATTATTGTATTAATGTTTTATTGTCTGATTATGATTGAGATTCCAATTTTTTTATCTTCTAGAAGTTGACCATAATTTAGATCAATGAAAATCAATATATTATATGAATTGAATTTTGAGAATATAGAATTTCTTATCTTGTTATCCTAAAATGGAAAATCAATATTTAAATTGTTGATATGGAAATAAAATATTTAATTTCATGACTATTAAATAGAGTTTCACAATCATTAATAACTTATTATTTTGAATTAGTCATGACTAGGGTCTTAAATTGAAATGGGGAATTATAAGGGGGGTTTTACTAATTCATTTAATTGACTTAATTATCTAGGGAGGGGCCCATAATTAATATGTTAAAGGATAGTGAATCTTATTTTTATAAAATATTGATACATGTTACATATTGAATGAATGTAAGGGTTTAGTTCCATGACTTCTATATTTATTTAGTTTTTATTTATTAGGAATGGATTAGATAAATTCATAAGATTATATATGAAATTAAATAGTGATTAATATTAGGAGAAATTCCTATATTCTAGTAGGGGACTAAGATGAATATCGGGGTTTGATGAAAAACATAGATTCATTAATGGTTGATGCAATGGGATTCTCTTAGAAAGACATTGGATTCAACTGTGATTCATATCATAAAGTCCATAGCATGTATTACGCTTATTTTTGGGTAATGTTAGTATGTATTAAGTGGTTTTTCAAGATTTCATGCATGGTTATTGTAACACCCCAGGTAAATAAAGAATATGAAATTTTCATATTTATCCATATTTGTTAATAAAATATTAATATGACTTTAAAGGGGACGCTATGCCCGATGGCGTACTCAACACGCAACAACGAGTTTCTTGGGAATCTTACGTTGCACTCTAATAATAAAATAATATTATTTTAAATGGTAGTTAACATGTAGCCGTTGTATTGGCGGGAATGGATAGAAATAACTAAAATATGATTATATATGTTTTTAAATGTTTTTACATTTATCCAATAAAATATAAAGGCATAAAATACAGAAAGAATTCAATTTTAGGCGTATATACCCTAGTTTTCACTAAATGTTTAGTTATCACCTTTTGATGGAGAACTGTCATTAAATATAGTTTTGTTCACTATTATACATTCTATTGGACCAAATAAAACTATTCTTATGAATTGGGACATCAAAATTTACTTTGTGTAAATTTTTGGTATCTTTCCGATACAGTTCATTTTTTTAATGAATAGTGTAAAATGTTGTATTTTAATTCAAAACCTCTTTTTAATCTAATTTATTTATATGATTAGATTATTTTTTGAATTGGTTTTAAAGTGAAATTAGAATATATTTTTATCATTAAATCTAATAGTAGTCATTGGAATTAATTTTACTTTGAAATCAGACATAAACTAGTGTCAATCTTTTGATACTTATTGTTTCATAAAAACATGCTATTTACTCTGACAGCGGAAATTAATTATTAAATTAATTAATGTGAATTATATTTTTTGAATTTTGTAAAATAGACTTCATTTTTGAATTCAGAATATCAAATATAGCTTAGGGTGAATTTTTGGGATTTTTCTGAAAAACTTCAATTTTTGATGAATAGTGAAACCACTAAGTGGTACTTGTAAAAACTGATTTTTCCATTTAAATGAAATTTTTCCATCTTTGTGTTTTGAATTTCAAAAATCCGACATAAATGGTTGTAATTAAGTAGTAAAATGTGGTTCAATGGGATAAAAATAATTTTTTGGTGAATAGTAACTTATTATGTTTTTAATCACGATTAGAGGTAATTAGTGTAGTTTATGGTAAGAATAATGTTTTAATAAAATGAAATGACCTATACACATTTCTTACCCTCATTGGATGTGTCATGGCCGACCAAGACAATCCATGGGCCAACTTGGGGACCCCATGGAGCCACTTTGGTTGGAAAATGACATAAATAACTTTTTATTTAATCTTAAAGTAAAAATGACACAAATATGAGATGTTTTACTAAAACAATTTTTACATGGGGTTATTCAAGTCAGAGTTTTGACTATAAGTATTCATTGGAAAGATAAAACGATTTACTAAATCAAAGTATTTTTTTTATAATTTTTAGACATTAAATAAATTAAATTATTTATGACATCCTGATGATGCAGCGATGACCTCATTATTTAACGATTTAAAAAAATGGAATGATAATGTAATATCTAATACCTAGACATGTAAAAAACCTATTGGATGAGTGGATTTCGAACCCTTATCACCTTATCCTCGAAATAAATTAATGTGGACCTTTAAAATCCGAAACTCTTTTGAAAATAAAGTAACATTTTGTAACTTTACAAGAGTGCCCCTCCTCTCCTTGTATAAAAGGCCCCCACCTCTACCTCCTTACCCACATTCCCAAAGCCTTTAGCTCGGCCAACCCCAGCCCATTTTGTCTCTCCACTTTCCTCTCTTACTTCTTGAAGCCTCACATTGGGCAGAAGTTTTCCCAAGGAAGCCTTTGAGCTCAAACCAAAGAGAGTTACCCGATTTTAAGGTAATGTCTTCACTTGTGTCCTTTTGTTTTATTTTGCTTCTCCAACCCCATAACTCTTTTTATTAATTTATTTTCTAAAAAATAAAGTATCTTAAATATACTAGGATGTTTTTATAAGAAGGATTCGAGCTACACTTACACACAACTACATCTAATGGTTAAAGAACATACTATTTCCGTGGATGATGAATTTCTACCTCCCGAAACGATGATTGTTCAACATTATTCTAACACCTTCAAAGGTGGCCATTAAGATGACACTATATTTATATATGATATATAATATGTTTATGTCTTACTTAAGCTTTTTTATTTTTCATTTATTTCATACCTTTATGGTTTCTATTATGGGTAAACGCGATATCTTCATTTAATGAAGTGCGGACTAGCCTCCCCTCAAAGTGATTTGATTCGTTAATACCATATGTGGTACGTATAAAGGATTTATTTAATGATATTATATATGATACCATACTGTAACTAAAATACTATTTTCTATCATTATTTTTTAATTCCATTAAATATGAAATAGAAATGGAAGTAGCGTTCGTGCGTACGTACGACTTACCGTCTCCATGAACGGTAATTTGATTTCTTATCTCAAAATGTTATGTACTATTATAAGTACATATATATAATGGATATATATGTAATATATTACATCTAAATGATGGATATCATTCTGTAATTATAACATATATATATATATATCTATCATTTTGTTTTAATTCCATTAATATGACAAAAAATGAAAGTAGCGTTCATGCTTACGTACGGCCTACCGTCTCCATGAACGGTGATTTTAATTTTTATCTCCAAATTCTAATGAATAGTATAAAATTAATATATACTGGATATATATGATATTTAAAACATCAATACTATTATGGAAATGATTTACCTATAACTACATGGAAAATTATTTTCCAACAAGTTCAATTTTTGACTCATGTACCAAACATCGACAAAAATGTCTGAAATGAACTCATATTATTAATCAATTATTATAACATTAAAATATGTGAAATGAACTGAATAATAATCTTTATAAGATGTCTTTAATCAATTATAAATTGACCAAAGTTTATTATTCTGGAATATAAAGAAACGAACAAGACAAGTTGGACTTGAGGTAAGTGATCCTACACCTCTCTTTCTTTTTAAGTACACTCATTTATGTCATTACTTTTAAGCTCATATTTCTTATGATTGGGATGTTATTTTATATTACTCCTACTGTAATTATTATGTTCATATGATGAGAGACCCTATTTCCTCTCATCAATCCATTTTGGAAGTTTTGAGTGGTGCCGTTAGGCTGCCAAATTTTCGTAAGAGATCTAACCTCTCTTTTTCTTTTTAAGTCCTCTCCTTTATGTCACTTCTTTTAAGCTACTCTTTGTTGTGTTGGGGGATGTTATTTTATATTCTTCTTTCTGTAAAATTTATGTTAATACTATGAGAGACCCTATTTGATCTCATCAATCCATTTTTGGACGTTTTAAGTGGCGTCGTTAGGCTGCTGAGTTTTCATAAGGGATTTTTCATCTCACTTTTATTCCCATGAGATTTATGCTACATTTGCCAAAATTTCCTTTGAGTGGTGTATGTACTGCCCATTATTTTACTCATTGTGTAAAATAATTTCTTTTATGAGTCTTTACATCAATGTTGTATTGTCCTTCTTTCACGAGGTGTATGTTTCGAAAGATACCCATATCGGTAAGGGAACCTTTCACCCTCCTCTTTTTAAAAGACTTCTTTTGTTATGTCTTTTAATTAAGATTCTATTATGTTGGGATATGTTATTTTATATCCTTATTGATTTAAATTTTATGTTCATGTGATGAGATGCCCTTTTTATCTCTCATAAACTCATTTTATGAATTTTGAAGTGATGCCGTTAAGCTGTCAAAGTTTTGAAAGGGAATTTCATAACCCAATTTTGATTCTTTGGGATAAGATTGCACTCCTTGAATGTGTCATTATATGAATATGTGTGAATAACCTGTGATTGTTTTACACTTAATATCCACTATATTTGGTGTATTAGTTTGTCAAACATAATTATGTAATTGATTTATCCTTATTCCAAGGATATCGTCTTTGTAAGGGACTTCGTCTCAATCTCCTTTCATTGAGGCTTATTTCGTTTTATACACAACTATCTTTTATACGATGTATAAACCCCTTTGAATTTTACCATTATACAAAAAGAATCTTTTTCTACGAAGCGTTTTACTAAACGACAAAAAGGAATGTTTCTTTTAACGTACGTGGTGACAACGACATTTTCCACCGCCGCAAGTATTATTTGTTCTTTGGCTTCCTCAACAAGTCGTGATGTTTTTTTTGAAATAAATACCATATACTCTTTTATGTATTTTGGTATTGGAAATGGTTTTTATAATGGATTTGTTATGTCAATATATTTGAGTGATATATTGTGATCAATGTGTGTAAATGTTTTCTTTCCATTATGTTTGTTTTATGTCTTATGATTTTATAATGGTACTTGGACAGTTTACGGGTGGTTACGTGATAAACCATATGACGGGTGGTGCCGTGAATACCAGGACGGGTGCTTATGTTATAACCACCAATGCATTGGGTATAGAAGTCGGCCGTATGGCTATTCTATGAAGTATGTATGGAAATTGGCCGTATGGCTATTCCATTAAGTGATATGTGTGGAAGTCGACCATATGGTCATTCCACATAAGTATGTTTATGTCCCAAGTTACCTTTATATATGTTATGTGTTCTTTATATGGGATTTATGGTAATACTTCGGTTACAAAAAGGTAAGTAATGATACTTTTTTTCAGTGAAGAGTTTTTACTACATCATGAAGGTGAAAAGTAATACTTTGATAAAGTATAAATGGTTTACTTGTTGTTTGGATAAACTAACAGTTTTCATTCTTTGTTTATCCCTTACTGAGCTTTTTATGCTCATCCCAAGTTTCTGAAATGTTTTTCACAGGACTTAGCGTGGAATAGGGTCAAGGATGGGATAAAGGGAAAGTCATGCTACCTAAAACATGGAACTATACATGTTTCTTTTAAAGAGTTTTTATTTTATGAAAATTTAGTAGAAGCGACTACTTTGTAATCTTTTGAGATGTAATAGTTATGTCCTATTTCTATAAAACTCTAAACCTGAAAAGATACTCAATGAGTAATCTCGTAATAACTCAAGATTAAGTAAGGTTTAAGGCTGGGGCCTTATAGTTGGTATCAAAGTTCGGTTTAGATAACTTTAGAGGTTAGGGTATTCTTTAAGCATAAGTGACATTACCATAATGGTTAGGATTTCAGAAAGAGTCATAATTTTTAGATAAAGTGAATGAGTAAGTATATCTTACTCATTAGTAAATGATGGTTCTGTTGATATACTCACACTGACATTTCTGTTTTAGTGAATGGATGGATCTAGCAGACACCAAAGAGACAATAGGTTTGAAGGAAACTGTGGTGGTTCTCTGATTAAGATACTAGATAAAATGGGGGATTCAATGAGGAAACTCGTGGTTGTTCTAAACCAACTATCAAGGAGTCATGATCAACCACTTGAACCTTGGTATGTTCTGTAATGCATCATGAATGAGATTACCAATTGATGTGGAAGTTCAGGTAATAATTATAAAGGTAACCGTTAGAGTTTATATGATCCTTACTTTTGAGGTAATTATGGGTTATTATATGATATGCTGGAAAATGAAAGGAAAGAGATAAACTAGAGGTTAAAATATGTTATGATAATTTTTGATGATTTTATCTCTTTTTGGGGAATGTTTTGGGAATTATATAGTTTTGGAAAAAGTATAACACACAGACCGTGTGACAACCCGTCGCGTCGGACAAAGCTGCGGGAATCAAACCCACAACCAAAATGCGACTGGTATTTATCGCCTACCACTAGACTACGTAAAGTCCCTGGTTAGTTTGACTGATTCATTTTAGTTATTTGATTTTATGAATTAAGAGTAAGTTGATTTTGGGTTATTTATGAAAATGATTAACCTATCATGGAGGGTATGTGATTAGGTTAATTACATTTCAATACGAGACTTTAAGAGTAACTGGTGTTATTTGGAGATAGGTGTTAATTTGTACCTTGGAAGACTATGCGACTAAATACTTCAAATATTTGGGTTTCAATCATAGATTGGTTTACTTTGAAGAATTTTATGGACAAATTGTTTATCGAATAGTCCTCGTTGAACTTTGGGTTTTTTTGGACAAATTTTAGAGATTAAGAATAGATTTTCTTTTTATAAAGGGTTATCCTTTTCTGGATTATCTAATCTTGTACTAACCTTTTTGGTTTTGGTTTTCATGAAAGTCTAAAGGCATGGGAAATATATAGTTCTCTTTTGTGGATTAGGTGACTCTCTAGAAGTTTATTATAGTACTCTTAATGCAAACAAGTCTCCCTAAAAACTCGTCTTTTGGAAAAAATATGAGTTTGATTAAGGAATCTAGTAAAAGTTGAAAGTCAACATGATAAGTGATTATGTTTCCTTATGAATAAAATCCTCAATAAAAAGTAACTTAAAACAAAAATGTTTTCTATTAACTTTTCCTACTGAGGAATCAAATACCGTTTAACCCATCACAAGTTTGTGATTTTCTCATGGTTAACTTTCTCCTAGACATGTTTACTATCACTCTCCCTTAAGAACATTCCCCTTTGCTTTTTATTCCATGTCCATGTTTTACTACACGTAATCCTAGTATGGGTTAACTCGGGTGACCTCTGTACTTAACTTCCATTATTTTAAAGTGATTGTTTTACCGACTCTTGTTCTGATGTGGGACTTTCGTGGATGTTTCCAAGCTCAATTTTAAAAATTGTGAGGACGCAATTCCCAAAAAGGGGGGAAAGATGTAACACCCGAGGTAAATAAAGAATATGACATTTTCATATTTATCCATATTTGTAAATAAAATATTAATATAACTTTAAAGGGGACACTATGCTCGATGGAATACCCAACACACAACAACGAGTTTCTTGGGAATCTTACGTTGCACTCTAATAATAAAATAATATTATTTTAAATGGTAGTTAACATGTAGCCATTGTATTGGAGGGAATGGATATAAATAACTAAAATATGATTATATTTGTTTTTAAATGTTTTTACATTTATCCAATAAAAGATAAAGGCATAAAATACAGAAAGAATTCAATTTTAGGCGTATATGCCCAAGTTTTCACTAAAGGTTCAGTTATCGCCTTTTGATGGTGAACCGTCATTAAATATAGTTTTGTTCACTCTTATACATTCTATTGGACCAAATAAAACTCTTCTTAAGAATTGGGACATCAAAATTTCCTTTGTGTACATTTTTGGTATCTTTCAGATAAAGTTCATTTTTTTAATAAATAGTGTAAAATGTTGAATTTTAATTCAAAACCTCTTTTTATACTAATTTATTTATATGATTACATTATGTTTTGAATTGGTTTTAAAGTGAAATTATAATATATTTTTACCATTAAATCCAATAGTGGTCGTTGAAATTAATTTCACTTTGAAATCAGGCTTAAACTAGTGTCAATCTTTTGATACTTATTGTTTCATAAAAACATGCTATTTGCTCTGACAGCTGGAATTAATTATTAAATTAATTAATGTGACTTATATGTTTTGACTTTTTTAAAATAGGCTTCATTTTTGAATTCGGAATATCAAATATAGCTTAGGGTGAATTTTTGGGTTTTTTCGGAAAAACTTCAATTTTTGATGAATAGTGAAACCACTAAGTGGTACTTATAAAAACTGATTTTTCCGTTTAAATGAAATTTTGCCATATTTGTGTTTTTAATTTCAAAAATCCAACATACATGGTTGTCATTAAGAAGTAAAATGTGGTTCAATGGGATAAAAATAATTTTTTGGTGAATAGTAACTTATTAAGTTTTTAATCACGATTAGAGGTAATTAATGTAGTTTACGGTAAGAATAATGTTTTAATAAAATGAAATGACCTAGACACATCTCTTACCCTCATTGGATGTGTCATGGCCGACCAAGACAATCAATGTGTCAACTTGGGGACCCAATGGAGCCACTTTGGTTGGGAAATGACATAAATAACTTTTTAATTAATGTTAAAGTAAAAATGTCACACACATGAAATGTTTTACTAAAACAATTATTACATGGGGTTATAGAAGTCATAGTTTTGATTATATAACTTAATTGGAAATTTAACAAGATTTCATAAATCATAGTATTTTTTTATAATTTTTAGACGTTAAATAAATTAAATTATTTATGACATCATGATGATGCAGCGATGACCTCATTATTTGACGATTTAAATAAAATGGAAAGATAATGTAATAACTAAGACCTACACATGTCCAAAACCTATTGTATGAGTGGATTTCAATCCCTTTTCACCATATCCTTGAAATAAATCAATGTGGGACCTTTAAAATCCGAAACTCTTTTGAAAATAAAGTAACATTTTGTAACTTTACAAGAGTTCCCCTCCTCTCCTCTTATAAAAGTCCCCAGCTCTACCTCCTTACCCACACTACCAAAGCCTTTAGCTCGGCCAAGCCCTACCCATTTTGTCTCTCCACTTCCCTATATTACTCCTTGAAGCCTCACGTTGGGCAGAAGTCTTCCCAAGGAAGCCTTTGAGCTCAAACCAAAGGGAGTTACCCGATTTTAAGGTAATGTCTTCACTTGTGTCATTTTGTTTTATTTTGTTTCTCCAACCCCCTAAACTCTTTTTATTAATTTATGTTGTAAAAAATCCAGTATCTTCAATATACTATGATGTTTTTATAAGAAGGATTATAGATACACTTACAAACAACTACATCTAATGGTTAAAGAACATACTGTTTCCTTGGATGACGAATTTCTGCCTCCCGAAACGATGATTGTTCAACATTCTTCTAACATCTTCAAAGGTGGCCATTAAGATGAAACTATATTTATATATGATATATAATATGTTTATGTTTTACTTATGCTTCTTTATTTTTCATTTATTTCATACCTTTATGGTTTCCATAATGGGTAAACGCGATATCTTCATTTAAGGAAGTGCGGACTACCGCCCCCTCAAAGTGATTTGACTCGTTAATACCATATGTGGTATATATAAAGGATATATTTAATTATATTATATATGATACCACACTGTAATTAAAATACTATTATCTATAATTATTTTTTAATTCCATTAAATATGAAATAGAAATGGAAGTAGCGTTCATGTGTACGTACGACTTACCGTCTCCATGAACGGTACATTTCATTTCTTATCTCAAAATGTTATGTACTATTATAAGTACATATATATAATGGATATATATGTAATATATTACATCTAAATGATGGATTTCATTCTGTAGTTATAATATATATATATATATATCTATCATTTTGTTTTAATTCCATTAATATGACAAAAAATGAAAGTAGCGTTCATGCGTACGTATGGACTACCGTCTCCATGAACGGTGATTTTAATTTTTATCTCAAAATTCTAAGGAATTGTATAAAATGAATATATACTAGATATATATGATATTTAAAACATCAATACTATTCTGGATATGATGTACCTATAACTACATGGAAAATTATTTTCCAACAAGTTCAATTTTTGACTCATGTACCAAGCATCAACAAAAACATCTGATATGAACTCATATTATTAACAAATTATTATAACATTAAAATATGTGAAATTAACTGAATAATAATCTTTATAATAGGTATTTAATCAATTATAAATTGACCAATGTTTATTATTCATGAATATAAAGAAACGAACAAGACAAGTTGGACTTGAGGTAAGGGATCCTATACCTCTCTTTCTTTTTAAGTACACTCTTTTATGTCATTCCTTTTAAGCTCATATTTCTTATGATTGGGATGTTCTTTTATATTACTCCTATGGTACTTATTATGTTCATATGATGAGAGACCCGATTTCCTCTCCTCAATCCATTTTGGATGTTTTGAGTGGCGCCGTTAGGCTGCCGAATTTTCGTAAGAGATCTAACCTCTCTTTTTATTTTTAAGTCATCTCATTTATGACACTTCTTTTAAGCTCCTCTTTTTTATGTTGGGGGATTTTATTTTATATTCTTCTTTCGGTAAACTTTATGTTAATACGATGAGAGACCCTATTTGATCTCATCAATCCATTTTTTGAATTTTTATGTGGCGTCGTTAGGCTGCCAAGTTTTCGTAAGGGAATTTTCATCTCACTTTTATTCCCGTGAGATTTTTTCTACATTTGCCACAATATACTTTGAGTGGTGTATTTACTGCCCATTATTTTACTCATTGTGTAAAATAATTTCTTTTATGAGTATTTACATCAATGTTGTATTGTCTTTCTTTCACGAGGTGTATGTTTCGAAAGATACCCATATCTGTAAGGGAACCTTTCACCCTCCTCTTTCTAAAAGACTTATTTTGTTATGACTTTTAATTAACATACTATTATGTTGGGATATGTTATTTTATATCCTTATTGATGTAAATTTTATGTTCAAGTGATGAGATGCCCTTTTTATCTCTCATCAACTCATTTTCTAAATTTTGAAGTGATGCCGTTAGGCTGTCAAATTTTTGCAAGGGAATTTCTTAACCCAATTTTGATTCTTTGGGATAAGCTTGTACTCCTTGAATATGTCGTTCTATGAATATGTGTGAATAACCTCTGATTGTTTTACACTTAATATCCACTATATTTGGTGTATTAGTTTGTCAAACATAAGTATGTACTTGATTTATCCTTAATCCAAGGAAATCGTATTTGTAAGGGACTTCGTCTCAATCTCCTTTCATTGAGGCTTATTTCATTTTATACACAACTATCTTTTATACGGTGTATAAACCCCTTTGACATTTACCTTTATACAAAAGGAATATTTTTCTACGAAGCGTTTTACTAAACGACAAAAAGGAATGTTTCTTTTAACGTACGTGGTGACAACGAACTTTTCCGCCGCCGTAAGTATTATTTGGTGTTTGGCTTCCTCAACAAGCCGTGATGTTTTTTTGAAATAAATACCATATACTATTTTATGTATTTTGGAATTGAAAATGGTTTTTATAATGTATTTGTTATGTAAATATTTTTGAGTGATATATTGTGATCAACGTGTGGAAATATTTTCTTTCCATTATGTTTTATTTATGTCTTATGATTTTATAATGGTACCTGGACATTTTACGGGTGGTTACGTGATAAACCATATGACGGGTGGTGCCGTGAATACCAGGATGGGTGGTTACGTTATAACCTCCAATGCATTGGGTATGGAAGTCGTCCATATGGCTATTCCATTATGTATGTATTGAAATTGGCCGTATGGCTATTCCATTAAGTGATATGTGTGGAAGTCGACCGTATGGTCATTCCACTTAAGTATGTTTATGTCCCAAGTTACCTTTATATATGTTATGTGTTCTTTATATGGGTTTTATGGTAATCCTTTGGTTAAAAAAAGGTAAGTAATGATACATTTATTAGTGAAGAGTTTTCACTACTTCATGAAGGTGAAAAGTATTACTTTTATAATGTATACATGGTTTACTTGTTGTTTAGAAAAACTAACAGTTTTCATTCTTTGTGTATCCCTTAATGAGTTTTTTATGCTCATCCCAAGTTTCTGAAATGTTTTTCATAGGAATTAGCATGGAATAGGGTCAAGGATGGGATCAAGGGAAAGTCATGCTACCTAAAACATGGAACTATACATGTTTCTTTTTAAGAGATTTTATTTTATGGAAATTTAGTAGAAGCGACTACTTTGTAATCTTTTGAGATGTAATAGTTATGTCCTAATTCTCTAAAACTCTAAACCTGAAAAGATCCTCAATGAGTAATATTGTCATAACTCAATATTAAGTAAGGTTTAAGGCTGGGGCCTTATAGTTATGTGGGCTAGGACATGAATACTTTATTTTTTTATTCTAAGGGAATCATGTTGGATTATTTAAAATATTTTTTGGGAGAGAATTAATGGTTGAATCACATAGATTTCCTTAGTAAATTTAGACAATGGTTTCCATGTTAGTGTACTATAGAATTTGTTAACCCATGTTATATACTATAATTCTATACCCAGAAGGATTGAATCATGTATTTTTACACTGATGTTGGGTGTAACCATAAATTAAATCATTTATAGTTATTTAATCGATTTTTTTAAATGTATTATAATATATTTCAAAAATATTAAATTTATAAAAAATAAAAATTATTATCTATAGTTATTTTGCTTGTATATTACTAAATACATGTTATTTAAGAGACACCATTAGTTGTGGACTATTTATTCAATCCCACATATGGGATTGTGTACTATGGAATATTATTAACTATGTTTTTATCAAAATTTCAGTTCAATTACCAATCTAGGAAAGTACCCAATATTTTTTTATTATATTATTACTATGATGGATCTTTAATGTTTTAGTCGTATCTTTATATTAGGACTTCATATCGAATATTTCCCTATTTAATGTCTTTTAATATTAATTTGTGATTGTATTATATATAAAATAATGTTGATATAAGGTTATCTAACATGTAGTATGCTATTTTATTTTGTTACAACATGTTTTATTTTGTTTACTTTTCACCACTTTTCTAGAAGATTATTCACATAATTATTCATTAGTAAATTTATGTGATCATGTTTATTTCATATGTTGTAAAACACTAATATACAAGTATTTTCTCCCAAAAATACCACCATAGAGACACATATCTTTTCTAAGGCCTCTAGAGTACATAGTGGTTCCAATTATATATTGTAGTGATATCTAATCTGGGAATTGATTAGTGGTCTGGGGTAGTGGGGAATTAAAAACTGATTTCAAACATGTTTTTCATTTTCTAATATTAAGGAATGGTATAATGGAGTACACGGATTTATTGAGAAATGGTGTGGAAATATAGATTCGACTATCCACTACATATATATAGAATAATCATGTTTCTATGTGTGAAAATGATGTTCATTTTGTTTCATTTTATTATTGATATGGTTGCACTTTGAATAAAATTTATGATTATGATGACTCTGATTTAAATGATTTGTCCTTCTTTCTACATGTGTTCATGAATCATAGTATGCATATAGAATTCACATGTCATCAACGAGATTTCATTTAACTGATTATCTTATTACATAGGATTCAACTTGGGTGAGTTACTAATTGTCTCTACCTACATTTATTTAGAGCCTTACTATATATGCGCATGGTATAATAAGATTTAATTAGATGTTTGAATTGGTAAAAGAAAATTTTATGACTAACTGTATTAATTATTATAAAGAAACATCTAAATAAAATTCCAATCAAAACTTATTTTGAATATTTATCTATAACTTGTAATTGAAATTTTATTTTACTAATTCTTATTGGTGAAAATATCTAGTTAAGGTAAAGAATGAAATAAAAATTGTGGGATCCATTAACATTGTTTTTCTACATCATTTAATAAAATAATAATCAAGGAAAATTATAATCCATTTTTCTCTATAACTTGTTCTTAACAATTCATATATTTAAGTATTTTTTTGGAAATTTTAGGTTAATAAAAATTAAATAGTGGAAAATTTTGAATCATATCATTGTGATGCATGAATAATGAGAAATTAAAATTTTGAACCTGTGTATTGGTGGTTGGGGATTTTTAGAGTTCTGTTGTAATGTGGTATTGAAATGATTTTGAGGCCATGAAATGTTGATGTATCTTGATGTATGTTATTTCTTTGAGCCTTGTAATATAGATGGGAAAAGGGGAATAGAGATAAAATTTGTTTTTGATCTTAAAAATAGTGATTGTAATGGTGGATGTCATGTGGCATTGAAATTGGGTTGAGTTACAATCATGTAATTTTGGAATATTAGTGATATAAAGAATGGGATTGGTTGGATGTCCTATTTCCATTATTCGATGTCACTATATATTATGATTGTGGGGCCTTATGACCCTAATGGTGGACCATGGGTGGGGTTAAAATGTTTTTTATGTTTGGTTTTATGAGTGTATAATATTGGTAGATTATTTAAAATACAATATCAGTGTGTGATATGTGTCATCTATTATGGGTGTTCAGAATCATAGATGAATTTTATTTCTTTATAGAAACACTCATGTGAGGTTTATTTTGGCCTTGTGATCAGTATCGGGTAGGGGAGGATCATTTGGATTTCTAGCCCAATTAACTCCCTGGTGAGAGTTCAAATCAATTTATTGTTAATAGTCATGGATGGTATAGTTGGAACAAGTTAGGTGTGTCTAAACAATCTGTTTTAAACTAATTAATGGGAAATTCTCAAGGATGTTTGCTTTTAGGAATTTGAGATTCCTTGGGAATTTTAGTATAATTGGGGTGGACTTGGTGAATATAAAGAGTATTGAAAATGGTGTTTTTATGAAAAAGAACACCCTTGAATGTGGTTTGGTGTGAGTCATTTGAAAATTCATTGTACTCTTGAATGAAAAGTAACATGAAATATGGAGCTTGAGAAGCACATAATGTTTTTTAGGGTAGGACATGTTAGGTATTTAGTATTTTTGACAGAGGATATAACTTAAAGAATACATTGATAACATAAATGACCGCATGTTAATATGGGAATTACACTCAGTTTTTTCTAGTTATGTTAATGGTTTTGGCTTGTTCAGGTTCTTTTATATTAGAGAATTAGTTTGGGTTCTCTTTTCTTTGTGAGGCTAGAATCTGAGAGAGTCACGATAGCTTTCTTGGAGGAGTTATATGAGTTTTGGTGGAACCCGGTTCCAAAGTCTTTGAGATGAATTTTTTTAACACGAAATGTTGGATTATACATTTATTGAGTTTGGTGTAATCACTAGAGGCAAGTTTGAATCGATGATGCATTGTCCCATTTATCTTGTGGTTTGGGAAGTAAAAATTTCACAACAAATAATATTAAAGAGTAAGTATCAATGTGTAGGATATGGACCCATGTAGGTGTGATGGGGGCCTTATAGGTATGACGACCATTTGCATTTTTTAGAGTCATTGTTTTTATATGGTAGGGGATATAATATTTGATTGATTTGGTGAATCATCATAACCAAGATATGATTGAACATAAAAAAATATATCAAAGGATCATGTTCCCAATAGTTGGGTGTGGCTACAAGGAACCATCCTTAAACATTACATAAATTTATGTGTTTGGGAAAAAATTAATTTTATTGTAATCCTAAATATCTTTTATGTTTATAATTTTATAGAATATCATCCTCACTCTTACTGAAATAATTATTACGTCTCAAATTGAACACTTCCACTCCATATACATTTCACAAAATTTCATTTATCATATAACCAAAGTTATTTTCATGAAATATCTAAAAATTTATTCTTTTTGACGTCATCCTTTAACAAATAGTTCATAAAAAAAATTGTGAAAAAATTTTAAAATGTTGGATGAGCACAACGATATCATTAAAGGACATAAAATAATCAATAATTTCTAAGTACATAAACATTTATAAATAATTTCAATTTATAAAATAATCTTGGTCTCCAAATAATCATTTTTCCTTTGAAAATATTTTTTTTAGAAAACTATTTTCACAAAACATTTATAAATATATATATATATTGACAACTAGATCTCATAAAGGCTTCATTTCAATCATGATAAATTTAAAAAAACAAAATCATTTTTTTCATCCATATGAGGTAACATATACTATTATTTAAATATAATATTTGTATTATACCTTAATAAATATAAAAATTTCTATAAAACCAATATAAATCATTAATAAATTATTTAGGTAACATGATACATAATTTTTATTGCACTCTTACAAATACCCATTACAATAGAGAGCTATTTCAGGCATATCAGTTCATAATTTATAATAGAATCACCCATATGTGGTTTATAACAGAACAAACCTTCATCATATGAAAGGGAAACACCCATCATCATAAAAATTCCCAACAACCATAACATAAACTAAACATAAAAACACTTGTATAAAAATATTCTTTTCAACAAACATAAAAACATTCTTATATATCAAAATATTTGTTATATTGATAAACATTTTTAAAAATACATATATCATTGTGAATGAGTGTTTTTTCATTGAATAAAACTTGAAATAATGTAATATAATCCAAATATAATAATGTTTAGGATGGTTGGAAATCCCATTGAAACTGTATATGTTAGAAATCATTAATATTATATATTTTTTAAAAATGTTCTATGTAAAATATATGAAAAGAATCCTTCTGAATATATTTTAATGAAATAAAAAACTTAAATAAAATAGCCATTATAATTAATAATTGTCCACATAAAGACAAAAATATATTATTTTTAATGATATAGATTTGGTAGAAAAGGATTTTTAATTTAAATAATTAGAATATTTAAAATGATGTTTTATAGGTAATGTGTCCCTTACCTAGAGTCTGAATAATCAGACATGTTTATTATCATCCTAAATAGTAAAATTATGTTAATTAATTACTTTATTATGAACATATTTCATGTATATTATTACTCATACTTTGTCTATTATCATGTTATATGTAGTTACTTATACATTTATGTTTAATTTGGATGTTTTGATGATATTCTTCTTATATGTTCAAAATGACTCTAGTAAGTTGATTATGTTTAAAGAGTTCTATATTGAATCACTTGGGAAAAAAGGCATTTAGCGGTGGTTTTTTTTGTTTCACGGTGGTTTAAACCGCCGCTAAATCGATTGGCGGTGGTTTTGAAAAACCGCCTCAAAATCGTGCATCAGGAAACTATTCGCGGCAGCTTTCAAAACCGTCGCAGAACGTTTCGCGACGGTTTTTCGTATTTATTTATTTTATTTATTTATTTTATTTTGTATTAATTTTATTTACTTATTTTATTTTATTTATCTATTTTAATTATTTATTTATTTTATTTATTTATTTTATTTATTTTATTTATTTATTTTATTTATTTATTTTATTACGTTTTTATTTTTTATTTTTTTATTTCGTATTTATTTTTTTTCGTATTTATTTTTTATTTTATTTATTTATTTATTTATTTCATATTATTTTATTTACTTTATTTATCCATGCATGCACATCCCATGCACATGCACGTCCCCATGCACATGCCAATGGCCATGCACATGCACATGCACATGCACATGCACATGCCATTGCCCATGCACATGCCCATGCACATGCCCATGCATGCCCATGCAATATAAAGAAATTCTGCCTTTGGTGAGATTTGAACCCCTAACATCTTGCATATTTTCCAAAGACTTTTCCACTTTAGCAAGCTCGCCATGTGGTTAATAAACAGAATTTAATATACTTATATATATTAATTGAAAAAACAAATAGTACATAAATAAAAGAAATAAACTCAATAATAATAAATAATAAATAATAAATAATAAATAATAAATAAGAAATAATAAATAATAAATAATAAAAAAACCGAAATAATTAAAAATATAAATAATAAATAATAAATACAAATAATAAATAATAAATGTAAATAATAAATAATAAATAATAAATAAATATAAATAATAAATCATAAATCATAAATAACAAATAAACAAAAATAATTAATAAATAAAAATAAAAAAAATAAATATATATAATACAAAAATAAAAAATAAAAAATAAAAAATAAAAAATAAAAAATAAAAAATAAATAATAAATAATAAATAATAAATACATAATAAATATAAATAATAAATAATAAATAATAAATAATAGATATAAATAATAAATAATAAATAAAAAATAAAAAATAATAAATAATAAATCGTGAATAATGAATAATGAATAATAAATAATAAATAATAAATAATAAATAATAAATAATAAATAATAAATAAATAATTATAAATAATATATAATAAATAATAAATAATATTTAAATATAAATAATAAATAATAAATAATAAATAATAAATAGTAAATAATAAGTAATAAATAATAAATAATAAATAAATATAAATAATAAATAATAAATAATAAATAAATATAAATATAAATAATAAATAATAAATAATAAATAATAAATAATAACTAATAAATAAATATAAATAATAAATAATAAATAATAAATAAACATAAATAATAAATAAATATAAATAATAAATAATAAATAATAAATAATAAATAATAAACAACCAGTAACAAATATTATTATTATTATTAATATTTTATTATTAGTAATAATAAATAATAAATAATAAATAATAAAGAAATATAAATAATAAATAAATATAAATAATAAATATAAATAATAAATATTAATAATAAATATTAATAATAAATAATAAATAATAAATAATAAATAATAAACAATAAGTAAATATAAATAATAAATAATAAATAATAAATAATAAATAATAAATAATCAGTTGCAAATAATAGATAAAAAATAAATTAAAGTATATTATAAATAATAAATAATAAATAATAAATAATAAAAGAAACACATGTAAAAGTATGAAAAGACGTGATAAGGGATGAAAATCATGAAAACGCATGAAAAAGGATGGAGAAGCATATGAAGAATGAGGCATTAGAAAGAATGAGAATGCATGAAAACTCATGAAAACTCTGGAAAACTCCTTAATAATTCAAAAAAATCATCAGAATAACCCACAAAAACCCATTGATAAAGATAACAAGTCATGGAAACCCAAATAAATAGTAATAAATGGAACAACTGTTAAAACGCGCCAAAACGGTTATAAAGAGACAAAAACATTGGACTGACATTAACGGAGATAACTTATGATCCGAGAGTCTGTTTTAGATCCCTGACCTATCAAATCAAAGATCCTGAAATGATATTCAACCTGAAAGGTGAAAGAGTCTGAATGGACAAGCGAAATGGAAGTTACGGCCATTTAAAAAAAAGCTGACGGTGAACGGGTGCTAGAAATGAGGCATTGAAAAACATAACAAACCTGATACCCACTAAACAGGCCATAACATATGATCTAGGAGTGAATGTGGGTTTGATTATACATGCCTCTAGATCTCTTCATGATCTTCAATTTGACTGGTTGTGGCGCTTCAACGGATGCCCGGATCGAAAGTTTTGGTCGTTTTAGTGATTTCGAGGCATCTCAGGTTTTTTTATTTTTTCATTTCATTTCGTGGCAGTTTTGCCGAAACTGCTGCTAATCCTCGAATAAAATAAAAAAAAATTAAAATAAAAAAAATAACTTTTTTTTGACATTTCCCGGCGGTTTAAAAACCGCCGTGAAACGGCGGCCCGAAACAATTTTAGCTGTGGTTTTAAAAACCGCCGCTAATTGGAAATTTTCTTGTAGTGAATAATATATAGTATTTTAATAATAAAATAATTATCAGTTCCATATATTAGATAAACATTTAAAACCAATCATGAAATATAGTTATAAAAATATTATATTATAAACATTGAGATTGTAGGTTGTACGTATGCATGAGTAATGTTTCCATTTTTTCAAAACAAGTAATGAAAATAAAGATATTATTTTTTAAATATATATAATTATGATTATATAATACATATAATATTATTTATCCATATATATTTATGTGTAACATCCATGTTATGTAGACATGAAGATTGTTCACATCATTTCACTAATTTGGTGATCCACATTTATGAATGAATAACATTATAATTATTCAATGGAATTGTGGGAATGAAAAGGACATTCCATTCATTAACAATATATATATATATATATATATATATTTAATTTCATCATTTTATCCACCATTGAATGGATATGACTGAAAATAAATTACTTTGGTTCAGGAGGTGGTAGTCTTCCATACACAAGAATGAGAGTTTAGGTTCCCATTTTATGGGAGAGGATATTGATATTGGTTGTATAATATATATAATAAATTATAAGTATATGAATTATTTGTATTTTATTATTATTTTCATGTTTTAATAATATTTTATGGAGGTTTAAGAATAAATAAATCATAAATATTTGGTTAAAAGTTATTCCTCTTCTTCGGACAGATTCATTTTCTTAACACCTTATGTTCTATAAAACATAATTATGACCAAAATAACATATATAATTTTTTTATGGGTATTAGTATTTTATTTTTAAGGGTTTCTATAATCAAAATTTCTATTTATGTGTGTAGATGAGGGGAGAGGGGATGCACATATTTATGTGAGAGTGGTGAATTATTTGAATTTCATAAAGTACTAAATTAATATAAATCAATTTTCATTTTAATGATTCTCTAAAATGAAATTATTAAAATTCAAGATGAATATAATTCTTTATAATATCATACAATAATATTTCTAGAAGCTTTTGTTATGTTTTTACACTAATATACTAGTTTTAACTCCTCATTTACCCTTTTGACAATTACTACGATAACAATGTTTTTAACAGTTTAGGATTCAACATATTCTCAGAAAAATACAAGTTAATCATAAATTGACCATGGTTAATATTCTAAATAATAATACAGTCACTTGATTAAATTTATGAATCGTTTTTTATTTATTTATGAAAAAAAATTATTATAAAATATATCAAAAATATTCTTTTGGAAATATGTATAGTATTATAATATAATAAGTGTCTAACTCATGAAAAATAGTTAAAAAATTATCTGAATGATAATATATAGATCATATAGTCATAATATGATCATAAATTAAAATTTAAATAAGTTTATATATTATTTTAAAATATACATTTTTGTTTGACCCCTCGAGAAAAAAATTAACATTAATGATGGTAAGGTTTTTTTATATATTAAAGGGTTATAATGTTTTTGATAAGGTGAAAGATTCCCCCTTAAAGGATAAGGATTAAAATATTTCACAATTTTTAAAAGATATTTTATATTTGGTGTATTGATATTTTTTAAAATAATTTAATAAAATATTAAAAATTCGAAAATATAATTACTGATATTTTAGACACTATTCATTTCATTTTATGTTGAAAACAAAACAAAAACAAATAAATTAGAGTATAAACATATAAAATACATAATATGTTACATTTATTTCAATAATTCATTGCTATTACATTGTTTGAATTTCAAATCACATAATTGATTGTTCTACTAACTCCACAAGCACCATGTCAGTATCACATAAGAATATAAGATAATAATTTTACAACTAATAATTTTTATAAAAATATAGAAGAGAATTAAATAAATAAACATCATTATAAATCATTATATTTTATTTATATGTATACATAATAACATCAACATAGACAACATTTGTTCCATTTTTCATTTTGACTTTTCCATCTATACACATTCAATGCAAAAGAATTTGGATAAGTCCCTTATTATATAACTCCAAATTTAAAATGTTTCCCCAATTTATAAAAAATACATTATATTTATTAAACAATCATCCAAATTATCCTAATTTATAAAATATTTTTTATAGGGTAGCATAGTTGGTATTTATAGTGCTATGAAAGCACTACATCAACACTAAAAATGCTTATAATACTAGTCATTAAAAAATTTATAATTTAAATATTTTGAATTATTATTTCTTATATATTTATGATATAAAAAATGATAAATTAAAGAAGTTTAATAATTTTTTATATCATATTTATTTAATTGATATATCATAAAAGATAATGTCATTCATAAAAACATTAATTTTTCACTATTCACTAAAAAATAACATTCCCAAAATAATATCAAATATGAATTTTGTGAGAATTTTGAATTTATAAATAAAAAATTATATCCATTCTATCAAATTAAATCCCCCTAATTGGTTTAAATTAATATTAATATAAATTAATAAAATGAAACAGAAATCGATTTTTGTAGAAAATGATTTTTTGAGCCTAAAAATGAACTTTTGGGGAAAATCAATTGTAAATACAATTACTATGTTATTAATTAGATTATTTCAAAATAAATGAGAACTATCATAATTTTACATTAAATTTAATGATTCGTGGGACTATTTTATCAAAATAAATGAAATTTTGAATAAAATCAATATTTTTCATTTTGCATTGAAAAATAAATACGTTCTTAACAAACCCAAAAATACATTATAAGATAAAATTGATATGCTCATTTCAATATTGATATCAATTTTTTCAAATAAAATTTAAAAAATCTCTTCAATTTAATTATAATATTCTCTTAAAAATGAAAAAAACTATTTTGGAAGAAAATGTATTTTTGAAGCCTAAAATAACTTTACTGAAAATTGAGTTCTTATTTCATAATAATTAAGCAAAAAATTTATATTGAGTATGAAAATTGTTTATTTATTATAATGTGATTATTTATATTCTAACACAATTATTAAATGACTAGGCAATAACCATCATATTTAATTATTAAAATTTTACGGTTTGAATAAGATTAGTGTTGTGTGTCAAATATGTTATTAAACAAATTATAACTTTTTAAAATATTTGGGTGCTTCATTCTCTAGCCATATAAAAAATTCTGTCCCTATAAATTTAAAATTTACATTGTAATCATTTTTTAAACATTTAAAAATAACCTTCTTTAATCCCAAATCATATAATGGTATAATAGAACATATTATTGAAAAAGGGGAAATAGAAATATTATGGTCAATTTAAAGAACACACAGATTGGATTCCAAATTGAAGAAAATTAATAAGATGTTAAAATATATACATGAATGAAACCTAAATCACCAGATAATGAAGGTGAGTGATAGAGATCATTGATCACAAGAAATTTAGTTATCATAAGAAAATTAGTGATCTTAAAACTAAAAACCAATGAGGTAGGAAAAAGACAATTTATTGAACAAGAACTTGGTACTAGGATATTTTATTTATTTCGTGATATTTTTCCTTGAATTACTGCTTTTTTTACTTATAGTCTAAGAAAGAAAGTAAATATACATAGTTTAAAATTATAATTTCATCCTTTAAGCAATTTCTATCACATTCTCATTTATTTCTCATAATGATGAGTATTCGAGATAAAATTATCATGCAAGAAGCACTAAATTTATCTTTTAGTGGCTTACATAATAAAAAAAAGATAACAAGATATTTCTCCTATCATTAGACATTAATAAAAAAATCAATCATTATAAGTTAATTTATCATCAGCCCTTCCACCCAATGTGTTCCCCTCCTAGGCCAACAGTAAGATAAGGTATATGGTGAATACCAACTTCCAGCATTCCACACATGCTCAAACTTACCTACATACATACATATATATATACCATGTGAAAATAAGAAAATTACATGGAGTACTATAACAACTAAATGGAAAACCGATAGTGCTAAAATGGTAAAGACGTTGACAACAACAAAGAAAAAAACATTCATTATAAACCCTGAGCTTGAAATGTTGATCATGATCTCCAAACTACTCTAGCTAACATGAAAAACAAATTATATATAAATTGGTTGATCATAAATGTATACTCGTTAAGATCATCTCTAGAGCTTATCATGAAAAGGTAAACAAATCGTGCTAAAGAAGAGTGGAAAAAGTGAAACAAACTCACCACCTAAACATGTATACTAAATTTCTTGCCTCGCCATGGATAAATATCACCAGGTATCACATAAAAGTGTGAATATAATATATACATGATACATACAGGGTTCCCTACTCTCATATTCCCACTAGGTTTCCACTCGGACCCAACATCTCATATCCTGGTCCATCTATCTCCAGAACAGGCCATCCCAAAGACATATAAACTAGGAATCACAACATGAACATATTGCATGAAATCGTTACATCATCTAATCAACATAAACATATATTGACACTGATTAGTTTTTAGAATCCATCGTTGCCTGTATGACATGTGTCCTACATTTGATAGTATACCTCCTTGCATTATCATCCATTCACCATGTAATGTACAACATGACATCATAGTCTATAAACATAATACCAATAATAATATTTCAAACCACATATATGGTAATACATGTGTCTGAAATAATCAAAATCTATCAAAACCCTCTACATACATATATGGGGAATCTAACCATAGTTCATAGTAGAATAATTAACTTCCAAGATAAGAGAATGGGGATAGAGAGAGTTGTCACCCATCCATCCTCATATATGGATTTTGTGGAAGACAACCTCCCAGAGTCCACTAGGATTCATTCTTCTTTACCAACATGGGTGGGGATTTTGTATGGAATCATATAAAATAAATGATATGATTTATCTCATATCCACAATATGGTTATATCCCAGTCATAGAATCAATGAAAACTAATGTCTCTCGAGCTCTCTGCTCACACTTCTAATACAAGATTTCTTATAAAAGATAATAATTTATAGGACCTAGATTAATTAATTCTTTTATTTTAATCATTTAATATTTATTATTAATCCATTATCCATTAATTAACCAATAACATTATTCCACATTACATTGAATGAATCATACAAGTAATTTCTACTCCCTCCCGACATAATCAAAACATAGTCCACGGTTTATCAATATTTACATTTCTTCAACATTTTCATTTTGTCAACACTAACATCATGGATAAATAATTATTTTTTATTTTTTATAATCATTATACAGTCCATGTAATCTCAGAAAACCATCCTATGCCACCACTAATAAGAAATATGTAACCAACACACCCAGATGCCTCAATAATTGGGGAAGAGAATGTAGACAAAATAATCAACACATAAATTTTCCATTAAATAGATTCATAATAAAAATTCCCATCTATCAGCATCACATTAATGGGTATGATCAGCTTCAACCCATTCAATGATCTTTGGTTCCATCCAGGACACCCACAGGATTATCCTGTTTTATCTCACCATCAATGGAATCAATTACTTCCAAATCATATGGGCCTCCCTGCCCGCATCAGGCCATCTATCCCAAGCACAACTATTGTAGGATCATGTTACATATTAGCCTCCCCTCCCTATATCAAACTATATGTTGATGCAAAACTCTATGAAACAACCCAGAATAAAAAAAAATAATTATGACCATACATTAATTATTAACCTCAAAACAAGGCTTCTATTAATAACAGTTAATGATCTCTCACAGATCCACAATCAAACGACTGGATCTTCTCAAGATGATGGTAAAATTGAGCCATTGAAACTCACTTTATTACATAGTAGTTTCTTATTACATATTGAACTACCTGATTCATTATTCATAGGTTAATGTTACGAGAAACCTAAGGCTTCAATCTATAACTAGATACCAATATCTAAACATTCTCTATTGCATTCAAACATTATTCATCAAACAATGATATGTATAATTCCCAATTTTAGGACTTTTTATTTATTAGAAACATTATCAACCTGAATTATCATGATTCATATGATTTAAAAATTCCATTAAAACATGGAATATCACATTTATTTAATAATTCACAATGTATCCACTTGATTTCCATCAAATTAAAAAAAACCACTAGTTTAAAAACATACATCGTATTTAATTATTCTCAACCCTGTTAATTAATTAATATCATATTTATGTTCCTTTCCAATTAACAAATTATACTCTAGATTAATGGTCATAAATTCAAAATATAGCATAGATATCACACTATATAAGAAAAAATGATGAGGCCACAATAATGGTATAAATAATCCACATTCAAGGACTAAACAATTATTTATTAGTTTGGTAAACCAATTATGAGGTTAATTCCATTTACATATAATGGGATAAACCAAGTTCAATTAATGGTCTCATGTAATTAAATAGAGAAGTAACCAATAACCTTCTTAAAATGGGTAAACATTATACACATAAGGAAAGACTAACATTATAGTTCATGACCACCACCCTCACAAAGAAGATCCCTCCCTCCAAGGATTTCTCTAAACAACAACACAAAAAAAAACAAAAATAAACTCAACTGAAAAATTGTATATGATAATATATCACATGGAATGAAAAAAAAATGAGAAACCTCATTAAACAACCATGAGAAAAGAGGTATAATGTACCTTGGATGCCCCAATATTCAAGACTGGAAGCCAAAAATCAATCCCCACTGAAGGGATCCCCATATTCTTGATGAGTAGTCCATATGATCACATGTATGTTTAGAGAACAATATATTTCGAGTAAAACCCGAGGTGCTACAACCTTAATATGAATTAAACACATAGAATATACAAGGTGTGTAAAAAAATTTCATGTTATTCACATTTCAATATTGAGATCTCATATAAAAATGAATCACCTCAAAGAAATTAATCCAAAAAAAATACATGTCGTGTAACACCCCATGAACTACCCTCAACAACATGTGAACAGAGACTACAAGGCATAGAATATACACATTCCATAAATTTTCCTTGCATCAGGATTTTTATTAACCAAACCCCTCCATACTCCATCCAATCCTCCTCTGAGGAACATTTTATTAGAAACATGCAAAGGGTTATAGTACATGGGTTTGGAACCTTATAATAGATATCTCTCATAAAATTCTCATCCTAGAGAATCAAAAAATAAAACATAGGGATAAGAATGAAAAGTGTTCATCCTAATATCCAACCTATGATATAACTCTCAAGGATAATACCACTATAATAGATTAAGATAAAAGAAAAAAATGGTTATGTTAATTTATTTTTCACCAACAACTCATGCTTATAGTTACTCTACACAATTCCACTTTTCCTCCACAACAATAAAAACCCAGTGAAATAAAATGCCCATGAAAGAGCTTATCATGAAGGTACATAATGTTTACATGCCTCTCCTTTAAGGTCGTTTCATCATCAATATCTATCTCACCCAAATATTCGATATGAGAGTATTCATAAAAAAATTTATGGATCTCTGAAACATTAAAAACATCATGTATTTGAGTCAACTACATGGGAGGTGAAATCTGATATTGAATATCTCCAACAAGATCCGACACCTCGAACAGAACAACATATCAGGGAGATGTCATACTCCTAATACCAATCATTCTATTCATGGGATAAAGAATCTCCTTCAACAACATGTTATTTATATAATTGAACTTTATAGGCCTTCTACTTTGATTGGAATTGGACATCAGACTATCTTTAAATACATTCATTTTCTCATGAATTACATGAACATTATCTTCCCTATTTTTAACCAGTTTCATTATAATAATTACTACCTATCCATACTTATTATATAATAATATATATTAGAAACAGAGGCACTAGAAAAATTTAAATGATACCATAACATTGTTGGAGTGTAAAATAATATTGAAATAAACTAAACTAAGGGATTATGCCTCATCGACGAACCGCAAAAATACATTATTTAAGAGGGAAACATGTCTTCAATAGTCTTGATAGTCTGCCTTATCAGACTGTCCTTCTACAGATGATAAAAGTATTAAGGAATATCTGAGATCCAAAACATTCTAGATACCTATCTAAACATTGGAGGTAAAATAATAATTATGATCAGAGATGATCTTCTTAATGATTTTATGGAGTCACACCACCACATCGTGACACTACCTTGACAAAACCTAAATTAAACCTGACTACCAGATCACTATAATATGGAATGAATTCATTAAATGATCCACTAGCACCAAAATAGTATCATAGCCTCTATGATCTCAAGGAAAACTAGTATCATAGTGCATATAGATGTCCCCCCACTTTAATTGAGGAACATCTAATGGTTAGATAAAACCACATATAACATAGTAAGTAGCCTTCATTTTCTGGGAGACCAACCAATATGAAATAAATATTTCAATAGTAAATTTGAACCTAGGCCACCAAAATTAACATATCAATGTTTAGTGTAACATTTTCATGATGTCATTTATTGCCAAAGGAAATCTATGGAACTCATGGAGAACCATATGAAAAATAAACAGATGAATAAAAATAATTACCTAGAATATCATCTTGTGATTTAAATTCTAAAATCAACCATCATGGGAATCACCAAAATTAAATTGATCACTCCATACCTCTACATGAGAATCAAATAGGTGGGACTCATCCACCTACTAAACCATATATGATTACGACATCATCTATAAAATACAATCTATTTCCGCCAACATACCCCATATCTCGATGTATCTTATAGGGTGATTCGAAAAACCCTCTTGGAATATCTGTATTCATTCACAACATGACTTTGTGAAATCTTATTTAGCACATCCACCTCAAAAATTTTCCATTTTGGTGAATATTAAATCTTGAATTCATATTCCATAAAAAAAATCACTATAACCTCAATAATGTAAGTTCAAATTCATACTCGAATAATACATATCTTAGGATTTTATGGTAAGTAAAATCCAAAAATTATCCTGCAAGAGATAATCATTCCAAAAAATAAAAATAAGAACAAATTTTAAAAACTCAATTCTATGGGTGGTAAAAAAATTCACATGGGGATGAATTAATAAGACCCATAAGAAAAAACCGATCACTTCTGAATCTTAAAACATCCATATATAAATCTTGAAGCATCATATAAAACCTCATACTGAACCCCTTCTACTAGAAAACAATGTATGAGATAACTGACCAACTTCTCCTTCTGGTACTCAAAAGATTTATAACACAGGTCAGTCCACAATAATGACACCTCCTTTCTAGTTAAAAGCTATTACTGGTTTCAAAACCTGTGATAAATTGGTTTTATAACTCCTATAATATCCCACAAGACCATGAAAACATCACACTTCTTCCACAATCTTGCAGGATTCGCAAGAAACAACCACCTCTATCTTTGAATGATCAAAATATATTATCTTTTGGGGCATAATAACCCTACAAAAGACTTAATGAGACTAGAACTCAAACATCAACTATATCGTAAAAATAATATCAGGATGAATAACTCCCAATATGTAACATAAATGATCTTCATGATCCTCAAATTATATACACTACATAAGTATTTCATTTATGAAAACCTCAATGAACTTATATAGGAACTCGCTGATCATTGTGTTGATCAAAAATAGTAAAACAGATAATGAATTCATCATAATTAATGACATCCCGATGAACAAAGAATTACCATAAAAAATATATAATGAAGTCTTTATGATATCCTCATCCAACCCATATATTTGGTGATATCCTATTTGTAGATAGATATTGTAGAACCAAATATATACATTTAATTGATCGAATAAATCATTATTCCCTAGAATTGGATAGATGTTCTGCACTTCAAATTGGTTTAAGTGTTAGTGATCAATACAAGGATAAAAAATTTTATTTGACCTTTTCCATGAATTAAACTAGTGCACCTCAAGCTAACATACTAATTCAAAAAAAAAAACCACACCATAGTAGATCATTTATCTATAAACAAAAAACATTAAAATCATAAGGTTCTATAATATACAGATACGTTGATATAGGATATGTTCTTATATATATATTTATCCTAATAAAATTTTATTTGTCAGGTTAATACTACAACCTCATCTAGAAAGTCATCAGGGTACTCTTAGAAAACCCTATGAATCACCGACTGCTAAACCTATAACATTCATAGAATTATCTTGATCCTAAATGAGGAAATGGTTGGAACACACATCTAACCTATCTGAGTGTCTTTCTCTCCAAATAAAACTGATATATCTCTACAATAACCATACAACACATCCTTCCTCTTGAAGAAATACTTGATATAATACCTTGAAAAAAATTAATCCATACAGAGGATGATGTCATATGTATGTCTCCATAAATATATGAAATATCCCCAAGATCAATGCTTCCCCAACAACAGATCCAAATAAAAACATACTTTATAGAATGCATATCGACCTCTATATGGTGTAGTCAATTACAAGGGAATAAGAATCCCTTTTACCTCATGCACAAAATCATGGATCAGTTTAGGTGATATAAAAGAGTTTATCCCACATGAATTAAAAAAAAGTCATGCACCAATGTAGAACATGAGAGAAGGGTACCTACTATTTGTCTCACCTATAATTGGAAATGGTGAAGGACGAAGATAATAATGGACTACACTAGAGTCTTCCAGTACCTAATTAAAACAACATCCATAACCGCGACCATATCATTGAGGATGAGGAGAATTTAAGGGCTATACTCTACCTTCCCCATATCCTCTCTACTAATCCGAGAATAGAATAGTATACGACTTCAAACTCACATGAAATTTCCCTAATGGTGGAACCAGAAATGGAAGACCTAGAAAAAGATCACAACTCAAAAAAATTAGATCCTCTCTATGATGATGACCTCAACCTACAGAAGATAAACACATGTGTGATCCTATTGTAAAGGGATGAGATCTGACACCCCCTAAAAAATGAGATAAATGGGGATGGGAACTATCCCTGTCTAACCCAAATATATTTTTCCCAACAAATGGGGACCTAAGAGAACTTTTTTAATTTTTGAGGAATCCTAATGACTCCCCACTCATGACAATCCAGCTCTAGATATTTCACTCTCAATAACCTATTTTCTAAATTTCACCTCAATATACATCTTAGTTATAAAATGGGTGACATGGCGCTAGACATTTAGATACAAATTCTCCATGATATTTTTTTTCTTTGCCTCCATACCCAGTAATAGGTCTGAAGCATATTACATAAGGGCCCTAAAATGGATCCCAGAATCTTGCACATTGGAACACCTTGATCGAAGGGTAACTCGGACTTGGATATTGGAAACCATTGTGGTTGATGAAATAATATATGGTTTGAACTAGTATTATAACTTCTCCCATGAGATTTAATACTCATAAAAATTCATAAGGAATAAGAATGACCACTACCAAGATTATATACATAACATTATCATAGACAATATATCTCAACATTCCTACCAATCATGGATTGAAATTAAATCTATCTGAACCTCCTCTAACCAGACTTATGTGACTAAATATAAAAATGATCCATCATACTTTTGTGGAATCTATCACTATAGATCATGGAGTCTCCCCACCAATGTGTCATCTTCACTGAAATGAACATTGTGGTTATATTTTGTCAAATCCTGGTGAACATCATGGGCATGAACATCACAAGGGCATCGACCTAGATCTATTTCTACAAAAAATAATAACCTAGTAGATCTCATATACCTAGAAAATGGAATATTTAACATAAATTAAATAAATTGTTTATTATCATGCTATGTTTTTCACATATCCCAGGGTCTACCCATTTTATTAAAAGGTATAAAGAAGAACTATGCATGATCCATTCCTAGGTCTCTACACTATAACCAGTATCACTTCCTTTTGTAGGGTCAATAATCAAAACATTTTATGAATCAGATCATAGGGAGACTAAATAATCGTGTCATATCTACACTCTCATGTTTATATTATGTACTAATCTTACTGGATGTTGTTTCCCTAATAAACAATGGAACCTCACATGTACCTAACTCCAAAAATTATCATATCCCATAATATGAACCTTTGAAACCAATCTTCCAAGACACCAAACAAACTATGTGCACCCCTTATCAGCTAGTAATCTGTGAAGGGATATGATGGCTTCTTGAGTCCATCCACTAGTAGGCCCTAATTTTGTGACTAACAAAAACCATATTATAAACAAATTGATTAGAGACATTACCCTCTAAGATAACAAGAAGAATAGATATAGAAGATTGATATAAAAATCAAAACCTATATAGAAATATTAATATAATGAAACCCCATGTTTAAACATGCAAATATATATTGTAATATAACAACTTATATTAAATAGTATGTACCAAAAAGGTTACTATTGATGTAACTATGAAGCCCAAAAAAACTCCAAAAAAACCACAAGCTAGTAATATCTAATATGATCTCTATCCCGCTTCTGTTAACCTAAATAATAGTTTATATATACATAGGGTTATTAGAAAAATATACCCAGTAAGGTCCTCACAAGATCCTCTCTTACAAATGATAATTAAAGCATGCTAATACGCAGTGAAAAATAGTGAAATTAAGTTTTCACCAAAATAATAATACTATGTTTTCAGCCTTACTATGGATAAATATAACAATAAATCATGTTCAAGATATCATATAACATAATAATGATACATCAAGGATACCTTAGTCCAACATCACCATAGGTTTTATGATATTCCCCAATTTTTGCATGTACTAAGATATCTATCTCAAATAGGCCAGCCTGAAGACACCATTATATGTCATCACAACATCCACCTCATGTATCACATCATCAAATCATCACATCCACAAATCCATAAATATTATTTGAGTATTTTTTAGAAGCCACTGTATCCTGTATGACATGTACCATACATCTGGCATATACACTTGGTGAGGTACCCCATGACATCATAAACTATAAAAATCATAACCATAATAATTCATTGTTTTCTACATTATGTAATACATTAGTGTTAAATAACCAAAAACTAGGACACCACTCTACAAAAAATATGGAGAAACTAACCACCATTCATACCATCCCATGTAAATACCATTAAAATTTATCCTGGAAATTGGGGGAAGTCATCCATACTTTTTGTCATAGGGATGTTTGTGAATGCACCCACCCAAAGTCCATTAGTTTTCAATATCCACAACTATCATTGGTGGGGTAGCATATGATGTAAAAAAACAGAATCTATTATACAGCTAAAAATCACATTCTAGGAATACTTTTGTCATATACTAAATTGAAACTACCATAACTTGGACTCTAAACAACCAATACTATAACAAGATATCCTACATACAAAAAATAAATTAAAAGGGAAACATTAATTACTTATTACCATTTTATCATTTCATTTTTAATTAAATATTTTATCCATTAATTAACCATTAAAATTATTCCACATTAAATTTCAATAATAATCAGTTTAAATTCCATTCTCCCAATGAAAAATTAAAAATGCGTCCATTTTTATCAAGATTATCATTTTTCATAATTTTCATTCCATCAACCCAAATGCCGTGAATTTAGAATTTTTATCCATTATTAAAATCATTCCTTGATAAACATAATCTAGGAAAAACACCATATGTTATCAAAAAAATGAAACATGAATCTATGAACACTAAGTTTCATTATGCAGTAGGGAAAAAATACAGATACAACAAGAATCCCACTATCATCTATTATATAGATTAATAATTGATCATCCTAGATTTAAACATCACATTAATGTGTAATCCAATATTTTTACCATTATGTCATCTTTGGTTCATACCCCAACACTAACATCATTATCTGATGAATCTCACCATTAAAAGTGTCAACTACTATGGAATTTTTTGTGTAACACCCCATGCTTCCATGGTACGCTTCACTTTGAATTATTCAGTAGCGTGTGTTGTACGCAACTTCGAGTTCTAAAACACCACAACCAATCAACTAACCGCTATGAATAATAATACTCACTTTTTGAAATTTTATACATTTAATATTTCAAAATGGACTTTATTTTTGGATTCAGAATATCATAATTATATTAGGGTAAAATTTTGGAACTTTTCTGATAACTTTCATATTTTGATGAATAGTGAAAATTACTAAATTTTAATTAAACGCAAATTTTTAATAGAAATAATTAATAGTGATAAATTATGCATATGAGTGATTATAAAGTATAATTAGATTATATTTTAACCATTTAATAAAATTTTTGGTCATTGGAAATAAATTCACATTTAAACCGGATATAAGAAATTGGCAATCTTTTGATAGTTATTATTTCTTGAAAACACGCTTTTTGTTTTGACAAAGAGAATTAATTTTAAATTAATTTCTTCCACTTATGTGTTTTGAATTTAGAAAAATGGATTCCATATTTAGAATAAGTAGGTACAAATGGTGTAAATATTTAACATTTATTTTTATTCATTTTGAATAATTACATCGGTAAATACTTTATTTACCATGTTAAAAGGGTAAATCCGGTAAATAAATGTAAAAACTAATATTATAATAATACTAAATTACACTAAAACGTATCCTAAACCTATAGGATTAAAAATGTTCAACCTTGGTCATCTTTGGGTCGATTTTTGGACCCCATGGAGCCACATGTAAGTGATAATGACACTTTATATTAAATAAGTTAAAAGTAAATACAAAAATTACATAAGCATATATATTCTTGAAAAACAATTTTTAAGTAGAGTTATATAAGTTATATTTTAGACTATAAATATTAACAAAAAAATAAAAAGATTTTCTAAATAATGGTATTTTATTTATAATTTTTAGACATTTAATAATTAAATTTATTTAGGACACATTGATGATGCGGTATTTTTCTTATTAATGAAAGAATCAAAAAATTGGTATTATAAATGTTAAAATAAATATAATCTGAATGTTTTGATGCCATAAACGAAATTTATTGCCTAATATGACATTTTAGTATTGATTAAATTAATTTTTATGAATTAATATTTTTATTAAAATTATAACAAAAATCAATTATTAAGTAGTGTCAAAATTGACATAATGGTGTTTTTAAAACAAATATTATATTATTAATTGATATAATATTCTTAAAAATTTAAGGTTCAGAAAAAAATACTTATATGATGATTATTATGTAATTAATGAACCACTTGGGGTTATATTGGCAGTTTATAGTATGGTTATTAACCAAATAATATAAAAATACAATGAGACATGGTAAATGTAAATATAAATAACTAAGAGTTAAATATAAAAGATAAAATTAATATAGTGACTCAAACATGTCTAAAACATCTTAGTTGAGTGTTTGGCGACCCATACCTAGATTATAATTTAAATAATCCAATTTAGAGACATTATAAATAGAATAAAAATTTATTATATAATAATACACTAGGTTTTTCGTAAGGAGCCCCTCCTCCCCCATATAAAAGGACACCACTTCTAACCAATTTATAGAACCTTAAAAGCCTTTTAGATCAGCAAAACCCTACCCAAATATCCAATAAAAATCCCTAAATTCAACCTAGAGGCCTTATTTTTATTATAAAGCCAACCTATGGAGCCCTTTTGATCAAATCAAAAGGAAGAACTCGAAGAAGAGGTAATTTTTCGCCACCCTCTTTCATGTTTCTTTTTTCTTAAACTTATTATATCTTTGTTATTTTAATTATAAAATAATAACTCCAGTATCTTCTATAAACTGTGATGTTATTATAAATATGGTACAACCATATTCAGTATTCTATCCATCCTTTGAATGACATGTCACCTTACATGCTTACGTACGGCTTACCGTCTCCACATCGTGGTAAATTGTTGTTCAATATATTATTATTTGGATGGGTATGATAATGATGTGTAATTGATGTAAAAAATTAATATAACATGATAATTATTTTATACATATTATACAGAATCAAATTATATGTTATTTTAATATCAAAAGATTAATATTGTCGCTCGTGCATACGTACAGACTACCGTCTCCACGAACATGATGAGATTCATTACCCATCATATCCATTCAAGAATAATTTTCATTTGATGATTAAAAATAATGTTTAAAGACTTTATCTTTTTCTGTATATTAATATGATACATCCCATAAATAAAAAATATGACTCACATAACAAATAATATAACGTAAAACGAATCCTTTAACACATGAAATAACGATAATACTAAGTTATTATTAACAAAATAATGTAAAATGATCATATATGATATCATATTAATGTATATGATTCTTGTATAATTTAATAACAATTATTTTACCATTATACAAGAGGTTAACCAACCCTCAACCAAGGATAAGTGCAAGGTAAGGGTTAATTATACAATCTCTTCATTATTTGAGGTTGTTTATATGTAATTATCTACCGGGACCTCTTTATCATCCACATCAATGTTTCTTTAAAATGTATTTGAATTTTTTTTACTATTTACTAGACAATGGTTTAAATTCATTTATACACATATTTTTTTTGAAAGGAATATTTCCTTCATTTTCCAAAAAAGGTAATTTTTAACCTTTTCGACATATTTAAGGTAAGAATGTCTTTTTTAACTTATACGGTGGGTGCAGTTATTTTCTACCATTATAAAATCCTCGAAGCTTCCCTTACAAGATTTTACGAATATTTTCAAAATAAATGTTTTCTTTATAATTATGTGACTCTTAAATGATTTCAAAATATAATGAGATATTTCTCTAAAAATGGTTCTGATTTCATCTATGTCAACATCTTATGAAGGATTTTATGTTTATTTGAAATTGATTTATTATGATACAAAACTTCCATATTGTATTGATGGTTTTGTGATTTGTTTGAATGTGGATGTGCTATTTTTATACCATTCAATGTTTATGGTTATGGTATTTAAATTTCATATTCTAGTTTTAATACAATTTTTTATGATATGTTTAATCCTTTTCATATGAGGAATGTATTGGACATAGTAAGTGATGGGAGGAGCCCGCTATAGCCTCTCGATGCATTGGTAGGTCTCATGAGTCAACTACACGTAGAATTGGCTGAAGCCCATTCCCAATTTTGATATATGGTTTTGGAAAAGGCCATAAACATTTTTAGATGTCTTGGCCGAGGCCCTGACCAAATAATTCAGTATGTCAGACATTATACATTTCCTCATTATGAAAAATATATTAATGGTTCATGTGGTCATTCGACTACTAGAAAACCAATGATTATGTTTTATTATGACTTTATTTACTCATCTCATATTCCTTCCATAAAATTATTCATATTTATTATTGGTAAATGCATGTGTTTTAAATTATTTACCATGCTTAATATTTATGTTATCTTCCGCTGTTTTTATTACCCATACTGAGTGTTTGATCTCACCCCATTCTTATGTTTCTTTTTCCCAAGATGTGAAGAAGTATTTTATGACTGACATGCAGGGGTAGTCTGAGGGGATATATGTGTGGACTCTGGAGACTATGTTGTTGTTGTTTTCCACTATATGATGTAATGTAAGACTTATGAATGAATTTAGTGTTTCCAAGGATACTAAACTAATCAGACATTTAAGAAATGATTTCCTTGTGATCATTACAATGTTATGTAATAATTCCCCGACTCTAGGTTACTGGGGTATGGAATTATAGTTTGTATCAGAGTAAGTATATTATAAACCATGGAAGCTAGTTTTATATATACTGTTATTAGAGAACATAAACCTAAGATGGACTTTAAAGATTAGTGTAGAATAACATACTAGAATTTTGGTATTGTAGAGATTTTATGAGTTTTCCATGTAATACATCCCTGTCTGGATACGAGAAGGTTGAGGCGGCTCTGGAATAGATGTAACTAGGGGTAAAACCTGAAAACAATGCTTTGATCTAGACTCGAACGGGAATAGGTGCATGACAATGAGCCTTGCTGCACTCCTGGTTACGACACTCCTAGGGGATATGCTTAGGATAATTCTCATTTTCATTAAAAACCATTATGAAGGGGTTATAAGTATATACTTCCTCAAAGAAAACATTTTTATGATTATGGATTATATCCATAAACTGTACAATTCATGTTAAGTGTTTTACAAGTTTGGATTTATGTATTGGGATTCATAAAATAATATAGTGTATTCCACTGATTAGAAATGGTGCCTAGTGGAAGAAATGGAAACCGTATCAATGCACACACTCCATGTATAGAACAACCTCCTATTCTTGGTAATTATAGTAGAGCTAGTGACACAATTGGTGTGGATCATCTTATCACCATACTGGGAAAACTCAATCAAGTTATGAATAATAACCTTACCCGTATAGAGCACCCAAATCCAAAACATGGAGGATCAATGTTGGATCGCTTCATGAGGAAACAAGAACCGAAATTAAATGGGAATACAAATCCATTGGTAGCTGAGCAATGGATAAGTTCCCTAGAGAAAATATTTCAGGCTTTGGGGATTAATGAGAGGGAAAAAGTTGTCATGGCAGTTTATCGCCTCACGGGAGATGCTGAGCAATGGTGTTCATTGATTCAAAACACAAATGAAGATGACGAAGTATAAAATATGGAATGGAGGGAGTTTAAAAACTTTTCTTAGAGAAATACTTTCCTCGTGACCATCAAGAAGATATGGAAATGAAATTTCTCAGTCTGAGGCAAAAGGAGGATAAGAATGTTAAAAAGGATGAGGCTAAATTTACAAGGATAGAAAGGCATGCTAAAGATTATATACGCAACCCAAGAAGTAATATTGATCATTTCTTTGATGGGTTAACGCCATTTCTCCATAGAGATTTAGTATCACAATCATTCTCATCATATGAAGATATTTTATCATGTGCTGTCAAGATAGAAAATGAATTCTCTATGTCTTATGAAATTAGAGCAAAGAAATAGAAGAAGAGATCTGCTGAACACTCTAGGAAAGGAAATAAGGAAACATGGAAAAAGGGAAGAGTTGAATTTACACCATGTGATAATTGTGGAAGGAAGCACCCGGGTGCCTGTCTAAAAGAAAAAGGAGTATGCTACAGATGTGGGCAGAAATGCCATATTCTTATTGATTGCAAGGAAAAGAAAGTCACTACCAATGTTCAATGATACAATTACATGGATATGGAACATTATGCAAATGAACTTCCTAAGAGTCAAGGGAACTTACCTCAGAAAAGGAAAAGAGATCAAGGCCAAGCTTATGCTATCACTACTACTGAGGTAGAATCTCCCAAAGATGCGGTGGTATGTAATTTAATAGTTTCCTCAATTTTAGAAAATGATTTATTTGATTCTATATCATCGCATTGTTTTATATCTTCCCGGTTTTCTAAGAAAATTAGATATTTATAATTTGATTTAAAAAGGTATTTGTCAGTAAAAACTCTTAAGGGAAGTATCATGGCAACAATGTTTTGTGGATCAATCCCCATTAGATCATATAAATGTTCTTTATCTACTTATCTCATCATTATAACTATGATTGAATTTGATATAATCCTCAGTATGGATTGTCTTTCGGACCATGATGCAAAAGTTTACTGTATGAATAAAGAGGTTAGTATTTTTGATGATGATGATAAGGAACACCTTATCTTTAGAGCAGAATCATCACCACCTAATTCTTATCTAGATACACCCCCAGTAGCTCAACTAAATTCAATTATTGGGGACGAAGATAATGAAATAACTGTGTGTGAGGAATGTAATGTTCAAATAGAGTATGTACCTATTATGAAAGAATATGTTGATGTTTTTATGGATGATTTACCAGGACATCGTCCAGAATGAGAAATTGAGTTTTCCATTGACCTAATTCCTGGTTCGAGGCCCATATAGAAAGACCCCTTATCGAATGACCACAATGGAATTAGTAGAACTAAAGAAAGAACTAGAAGAATTGAGTAACATATGATTTATTCACCGTAGTGTATCTCCATGGGGAGCCCCTGTCCTTTTTGTTAAGAAGAAATATGGATCTATGAGGTTATGTATCGACTACAGGGAGATCAATGCTATAAAAATAAAGGACAAGAATCCCCTACCTCACATTGATGATTTATTTGACCAACTGCATGGAGCTCAATACTTTTAAAATATTGACCTTCGATATGGATACCATCAGTTGTGTGTGAAGAAGGAAGACATTCCGAAGATAGTATTTTGATCCAGGTATGGGCATTACGAGTTTATAGTAATTCCCTTCAGATTGAATAATGCACCCTCTATCTTCATTTATTTAATGAACATTGTTTTCAAGGAATGTCTCGACGATTTTGTAGTTGTATTTATTGATGATATCTTAGTATACTCAAAAATCTATGAAGATCATGAAAATCACTTGCGCATTATCCTGAAGACTCTTAGAAGACATAAATTATATGGGAAGTTTAGCAAGTGTAAATTATGCCTTCAGAAGATTTCTTTTCTTGGACATATTGTCTCTGAGGATGAAATTTCCTTTGATCCTTCTAATAGCAAGGCAATCCAAAAATAGCAATCACTGACGAGTATAACTGAGGTATATAGTTTTATTGGTTTAGCATGTTATTATCGGCATTTCATCCATAATTTTGCCAAATTGTCTAACCCAATAACGAAGCTCACACGTAATGGGGTTAAATTTATTTGGACAAAAGAGTGTGAAGAATATTTTGAGTAACTGAAGAGAATATTAGTCAACACTCCTAAATTGACTCTACCATCGGAGAATGATGGGTTTTTTATTTATAGGGATTCTTCAAAAAAAGGAATTGGTTGTGTTTTTATGCATAATGATAAGGTTATTTCCTATTCATCATGATAGCTGAAAATTCATGAGAAAAACTATCCTACTCATGTTCTTGAGTTAGCAGTTGTGATCTTTACATTGAATATATGGAGACATTATCTCTATAGTGAAAAATGTGAGATATATACCAATTACAAGAGGTTGATGTTTATTTTATCACAAAAATAACTCAACATGAGGCAAAGGCGATGACTTTATCTACTCAAGGATTATGATTACACTATACACAACCACCAGGGGAAGGCAAATAAGGTGGCAGATGTTTTGATCAGAAAGTATCATGGTGTTTTAACAAAATGATATTTGAAAGGGATCGAATATTCAGGGATCTAGTATTGTTGGATATAGGAATAACCATGGAAGGTGAAACATCGATACCTTTTCAAATGGTTGCCAAACCATCTTTACTAGAAAGAAGAATGAGTTCTCAGACTGATGATAAAGAGTTTGAAAAGAAGATTAAAGATGTGAATGATGGGGGATTGAGTTACATTGTCTATGAAGATGGAATTTTGAAATTTGGGAAGATATTTTGTGTTCCCGATATACCTTATCTAAAAAGGGAATTGTTGGACGCTGCTCATAGTTCCATTTTCACTATACACCCTGGGAGCACCAAATTGTATTGATATTTGAAGGAACATTTTTTGTGGGACAACATGAAGAGGGAGATTGATGATTTTGTGTAAAGATGTATTGTTTGTCAACAAGTGAAGCTAGAAGGCAACATCTTGGAGGAGTCATAAAACCTCTTCCCATACCTGAGTGGAAATGAGATAATATCATGATGGACTTTGTCATGGGACTACCAATGACTCCTAGAAGGAATGATGCAATATGGGTCATTATTGATCATCTTACCAAGTCAGCAGATTTTCATGCTATAAGAGAAGATTTTACACTTGAACGTTTAGTAAAAATATATATTAATGAAGTTGTGAGACTTCATGGAGTACAACTATCAATTTCTTCTGAACGTGATCCTCGTTTTACTTCAAGATTCTGGAAGAGTCTTTAGAAGGAATTGGATACTAAATTTCATTTGATCACTGCCTACCACCCACAAACATATGGACAATCATAATGGACTAATAAAACCATAGAATACATGTTGATATATTTCTCACTTGACTTTCAGGGTCTATGGGATCAATATTTACCTATGGTATAATTTTACTATATCAATAGCTTCCACTCAAGTATTCAGATGGCACCGTATGAAGCGTTATACAAAAAGAGATGTCACACACCAACCTGTTTGGATGATGTTGGTGAAAGAAAACTCGTAGGCCCCGAACTGGTTGAGGAAACTATAGAAAAGGTGAAGTTAATTCGAAGCCACATCAAAGCAGCTCGAAGTAGGCAGAAGAGCTATGCTGATAATCGAAGGAAGGATTTGTAATTTCATGTATGAGATCATGTTTTCTTAAAGGTATCTCCATGGAATGGAGTTATACGTTTCGGTAAGAAAGGTAAATTGTGTCCCTGGTACATCAGACCTTTCAAAATTCTAGATCTAATTGGGACTTTAACTTACCATTTGTCAATGCCGCCAAGTCTCTTCAAAGTTCACGATGTGTTTCACATATCACTGTTGATAAAATACATGCCTGACCCAATGCATATACTCACCTATGAGTAAGTAGAATTGGAACCCGGATTGTCTTATTGAGAAGAGACCATCAAGATTCTTGATACCAGAGAACAAGTTCTGAGAAATTGGGTGACTCATCTAGTAAATGTTCTATGGAGAAAACATAAGATTTAAGAGGCAACATGGGAACATGAGGAACATATTAGGAAGAACCACATGAGTCTTTTCATGTTGTAGTATTTTAGAAATTTTGAGGACTAAATTATTTGAATTAGGGGAGAATGTAACATCCCAATCTTACATGTTACGCTTCTCTTGGAATAATACAGTAGCGTGTATTGTACGCAGCTTCAAGTTCTAAAACACCACAACCAATCAATTAGCCGTTATGTATAGTAATACAAACTTTTTGAAATTTTATACATTTTATCTATCAAAACGGAATTCATTTTTGGATTCGGAATATCAAAATTATCTTAGGGTGAATTTTTGGTACTTTTCTGATAACTTTCATATTTTGATGAATAATGAAAATTACTAAATTTTAATAATAAAACTATTTTAATCAAAATAATTAACAGTGATAAATTATTAATTTGAGTGATTTTAAATTATAATTAGATTATATTTTAACCATTTAATCAAATGTTGGTAATTGGACAAAAATTCACATTTAAACTAGACATAAGAAATTGTTAATCTTTTGATAGTTATTATTTCTTAAAAACATGTTTTTGTTTTGAAAATGTGATTTTAATTTAAATTAATTTCTTCCACTTATATTTTTTGATTTTTGAAAAATATATTCCATATTTATAATCAGGATGTTCAAATTTTTTAAATAGGTACCTTTTATTTTTATACGCTTTGAATAATTACTTCGGTTAATATTTTACTTACCATGGTTAAAGGGTAAATCTGGTAAATAAGGGTAAAAAATAATATAATAATAATAATAAATTACACTAAAATGTTTCCTAACCCTATTGGTTGATACATTTCCGATCATGGGCATATTTGGGTCAATTTTGGGACCCCATGGCGCCACTTCCATGTGATAATGACACTTTATATTAATTAAGTTAAAGTAAATACAAAAATTACATAAGCATATATCTTTTAGAAAACCATTTTTTTCATAGGATTATATATGTTATCCATTCGGATATTAATATTCATTAGAATGATAAAATTATTTCCTACATAATGGTATTTTATTTATAATTTTTAAACATTGAATAATTAAATTTATTTATAAGAAAATTATGATGTAGTATTTTGTTTATTAATGAAAGAATAAAATAATTGGTATTATAAATGTTATAATAAATATAATATGAAAATTTTGATTCCATAAACTAATTTTATTGGTTAATATGACATGTAAGGATCGATTAAATGATTTTTTTTGAATTAATAATGTTATTGAGACTATAAATAATCAATTATTAAGTAGTGTCAAAAATGACATAAAGGAGTTTTTAAAAAATATATTATATTATTAATTGATATAATATACATTAAAATCTAAGGTTTGGCCAAAGGACTTATATGATCATTGGTATGTCGTTAATTAACCACTTGGGGTTCTCTTGGCAGTTTATAGTAAGTTTATTAACCAAATAAAAAAAACACAAAGAGACATGGTAAATGTAAAACTAATTAACTAAGAGTTAAATCTAAAAGATAAGTTTATTATAGTGATCCAAACCTGTCTAAAACCTAATGGTTGAGTGGCCTACAACCCATCCCCACCATATATATTAAATACACCAGTTTGGATCCATTAGAAACCGAAGATGAATTTATTATAAAATAATACATTAAGATTTTTCTAATGAGACCCTCCCCCCTTATAAAAGGACACCACTTATAACCAATTCATGATACCATAAAAGCCTTTTGGTTCTGCCAAACCCTTCCCAAATATCCTATAAATTCCATATATTTAACCTATAGTCCTTAATTTTATCAGAAATCTAACCTAAGGAGCCCTTTTTATCAAATCAAAAGGAAGAACCCGAAGAAGAGGTAATGTTTTCACCACCCTCTTTCAAGATCCATTCGTCTTCCACTTATTCATTCTTTGTTATATCCATTCTAAAATAATAAATCCAGTATCTTCTGTATACTATGATTTTACTATTAATATGGTAAAACCATATTCATTATTCTATCCATCCATTGAATCACATGACACCATACGTGCGTACGTACAACTTACCATCCCCACGTCATGGTGTAATTGTTATTCTATACATTATTATTTGGATGTGTATGATAATGATGTGTAATTGATTTAAATAATAAAGATAACATGATAATGATTCTGTATATATGATATACCATCCAATTAAATATTATTCTAATATCAAAATAATGATATTTTCGCTCGTGCGTATGTACGGACTACCGTCTCCACGAATGTGATGAGATTCATTCCCTATCATATCCATTCATCACTAATTTTCATTTGATGAATAAAAATAATGTTTAAAGATTTATATTATTCTGTATATGAATAATATACATCCCATACATAACAAATATGACTCATTTAAAAATTAATTTATCAAAAAATGAATCTGTTAAACCCGAAACGGCGATAATACTAAGATATTATTAACAAAACAATGCTAAAATATCATATATGATATCATATTAATGTATATGATTCTTTTATAATTTAACAAAAATTATTTCACCATTATAAAATTGGTTAACCTACCCCCAACCAATGAAAAGTACAAGGTAAGGGTTAATTCTATAGTCTCTTCATTATCTGAGGTTGTTTATACGTAATTATCTTCTGGGACCTCCTTATCATCCACATCCATGTTTCATAAGAATATATTTCAAAAAAAATTTACTATTTACTAGACAATGGGTTAATGTCATTTATATCCTTATGTGGTTTTCAAGTAATATTTCCGTCATTTTTCAAACAAGGTAATTTTTAACCTTTTCAACAAATTTAAGGTAAGAATGTCCTTTTTAACTTATATGGTGGGTGCGGTTATTTTCCTCCATTATAAAATCGTCGAAGATTCCCTTACAACCTTGTAAGAATATTTTAAAAATAAATGTTTTCTTTATAATTATGTGACTCTTAAATGATTTCAAAATAGAAAGAGATATTTATCTAAAAAGGGTTTTTGATTTCATCTATGTCCACATCCTTTGATGGATTTTATGTTTATTTGAAATTGATTTATTATGATACAAAACATCCATATTGTATTTAAGGTTTTGTGATATGTTTGAATGTGGATGTTCTATTTTTATACCATTTTTTATGGTTATGTTTTTGAAATTTCTTATTCTATTTTTAATATGATTTTTTATGACTTGTTTAAACATTTTCATATGAAGAATGTATTGGACATAGTAAGTGACGGATGGATCCCACTATAGCTCCTCGATGCATCTTTAGGTCTAATGAGACAAATAGATGTGGAATAGGCCAAGTCCCTTTCTCAATTTTGATATCTGGTTTTGGCCGAGGCCATAATCATTTTTGGACTTCATTGCCGAGGCCTTGACAAAATGTTTCAGAATGTCCAACATTATACATTTCCTCAATATGAAAATAATATTAATGGTTCATGTGGTCATTCGACTAGTAGAATACCAATGATTATGTTTTATTATGGTATTATTTACTCAGCTCATATTCCTATCATAAAAGTATTCATGTTTATTATTGTTAAAGGCATGTGGTTTCAGTTATTCACCATGCTTAATATTTTTGATATCTTATGATGTATTTTCTACCCTTACTAAGCATTTGAGCTCACCCCTTTCTTATGTTTCATTTTCCTAGGATGTGAAGAAGTATTTTATGACTAGCCTGCATGTATAGTATGAAGGGATTTGTGTGTGGACTTCGGAGACTATGTTGTTGTAGTTTTTCACTATATAATGTAATGTAAGACTTATGAATGTATCTAGTTTTTCTAAGGCTACTAAAATAATCAGTCTTTCGAGACATGATTTTCATGTGATCATGCCAATGTTATATAATAATTCACCCACTCTGGGTAACTAGGGTTGGGGCGTTATAGTTTGGGCCTCCTTACCAACATCACATCAGCCTTCCCAGGATTATCTGTCCTAGGATCATATTACATCTAGCAGTCCACACACCATATCTTATTATATATAGAATACCATATCCAAATAAGATCACAAAATCAATGTAAAGAAACCATGCACATCCAATATTGAAATTTTGGCCCTGAAATATGGAATCTTATCTTTACTCATAAATGAGATACCACGACTCTAAACTCAGGGAACTCAGCTATCTAGATAAAAATAATTATTTCATGCCCTATAAATTAACATTATAACACAACTTGTTCTTGTTTATTCTTGAATTCACCAGTTTAGTATTCTGATGTTCCATCTATGGTAAACCTAAGGCATCAGGCTTTAACATGCTTAAAAAATATAAAAATGCTATCTTTCTTTAAAACCAGTTTCATCAAATTGTTAGAATTACCCTTATCATTGTCATGAATTCTTATTTATTTTTAATATTTTCAATATGAATTTTATTCTTATCTTTATTTATCAATTAAATTGAATCATGGTTGATCACATTTAATTTGGCACTTATAATGCATCAATTTGATTTTAATCAAATTACAACAACCACTTCATTATAAACATGCCACTTATTTTATTATTCTTATGAAAAAAAATTAAATAATTCTAGTTTTATATTCTTTTCCAATTTTCACAAGATACTACAATAATTAGAACATACTAACAAATAATAGCATAAATATCACACTATATAAAAAAACAGTCTCCCTTCTATAATGTTATAAATCATCAACATGCAATCACTAACTAGTTTTTTATTAATGTGATAAAATCATTATTAGGATAATTTAAATTACATTCAAAGGGATGAACCATTATCAATTTTTTTCTCAAAAATAAATATTGAATTAATGAATTTCCTACTTGAAAATAGTCAAAATACATTTTCCGAGAAGGGACCGACATTGTAGGTCCCGGTCACCTACATCATAAGAAGAAAATCTCCCGAAGGATGTCGTAGAACAATAACACCATAAAAAAACAAGAAAAACTCCTTTAGAAACATGGATATGATCCTCAGTCACATTTAATGAAGAAATAGGATAATTCAGATCAAAGAACCACAATAAAAGTGGTAAAGCACACCTTGAATAACAAAGAAACAAAAACACGAATCCATGAATCGATCAATGTCAATGTAATCCCCAAATGATTAAACAGAGGTCATTTGGATTAACTAGATTTCTAGAGAGTTGTAGTGTTGTTGAAAACCTAATTTCATGCATCCATTATAGGTTTAATAAAAATGTAATTTACATTGAGTATAGAATCCCACCTTTTTATTACATAAACTTTTATTACATTTTACAAAACAGAGGATCTTTATGGTTTAGTGTCTTGGAATCCAGGAACATAAAACATGAAAACATAAAACATTCTTCTTAAACACTTGAAAGGCATCTTCCCATGTTCATCCTAGGTTCATTACTACATCTCATAACCTGGGGATATACATCCAAAGAATGGGTGATCAAATAGCCCAGTAAGGGAAACAAGAGAAACCTTTTACATGTGAACTTGAGATAATTCAATAAGGTCATGAAAAGAACTTTAAGGCATGAGAATGAAATCATGAGTCATATCATAATAAAAATAAAATTTTCATAACATGAAGATGTGGCTACAACATTTAATATTGACAATCGTTTTGTTTCACCAAGGTCCATCCCCAAGGTGTCGTTAAAAATTACCAAGGTTATTCACCAAGGCATCGTTAAAAATGGTCATCTCTAGAGATTAAGTCTTTACCCAATGCATTGGAGCGCTATCTGGCCACACCCTTGACATGTCTTTATTATCATGTGAGACACATATATCATCATAAATCATTTCATAAAAAACCCATATAGCATAAAGGAAATGGGTTTCATTTCATAATCATACCATTTTAAAAACTGCTTTAAAGACATGATCTTTATGTCACTTTAAACCCAGAGAAATGGAAAGAGGGTTTCATGTATGTAAATCCAAGAATTTAAAATAGAAAATTTTGATATATATCTGAATACACCTGTAGAAATATGATCTTTTAGTATTCACTTAATAACATTAAATAATTTTGAGAAAAGAGAGAGGCATTTTGAGACGAAAGTTCTGCAGCATAACGACTACGTTTCAGGGTGGTAGAAAACATTGAAAAGAGAGGGGACATGAGTTAAACATTCATAAATAACCCATAAAACAGTAGAGGGATAGAATATAAGGGATTTAAGAACATGGTAATGAAATTTGAAAATATACCATATGAAATGAAGAACATGAAAGGAAGACAAAAATAAGATTTCTATTATGAAAATTCGGCAGCCTAACAGCGTTACATAAACTTCAACCAAAAATGAATTGATGTGATCAAATGGGGTCTCTCATCATATGAACATAAAATATCAGTATGATAGGTATAGAGATCATACCCCAATATAATAGAAAGGAACTTTCAAGACTTGACATGTAATTATAACTTTGAAAAGGGAGAAAGGTGCAAGGACCACTTAAAAATTCATCAGCCTAACGACGCCACTTAAACTTCAAAATACTGAATTGAAGAGATCAAATGGGGTATCTCATCATATGGTCATAAAATATCATTATGATAGATATATAGATCATAAACCAACATAACAAAAAGGAACTTGAATGAATTGACATGAAAGTAGATCTTCGAAATGAGAAGGTGAAGAACCACTTAAAAATTCGACAGCCTAACGACGCCACTTAAAACATCAAAATACTGAATTGATGAGATCAAATGGGGTCTCTCATAATATGGTCATATAAGATCAGTATGATAGATATAGAGATCATAACCCAACATAACAAAAAGGAACTTGAAAGAATTGACATGAAAGTAGAACTTCAAAACGAGAAGGGTGAAGAACCACTTAAAAATTTGGCAGCCTAACGACACCACTTGAAACATCAAAATACTGAATTGAAGAGATCAAATGGGGAATCTCATCATATGGTCATAAAATATCAGTATGATAAATTTAGAGATCATACCCCATCATATAAAAAGGAACTTGAAATACTTTACATGAAAATAGATCTTGAAAAATGAGAAGGGAGAAAGAATCTGTTACAAAAATTTCGGCAGCCTAACGGCACCACATAAAACATCATAAAACGAAATAATGAGAGTAAGAGGGGATCTCTCATTATGTGAACATGAAAAGGGAAGTAAGAGAAGTATAAAATAACACCCATTTACAAAAGAACATGGAGAATAAAAGAAATTACATAAAAGAGATTTCTTGAAAAGAAAGAGAGAGATCGGATCCCTTACCTTAAAATGTAACTCTTAAAACTCAAAGGATGGGACCTTGAGGGATTGGGGGAACATTGGGAGGAATCCTTGGGAGGTAAGGAAAACATAAATTCGTTTAGGATGGTTTTGGAGTCTAAAATATTAGAGGAGGGCTTGGTATTTATAGGGAATGTGAGGGGACAAGGCATTAATGGCCAAGGGACACCTCAAAAGTGGTTTTCTCAAAAGCATGGGCCCTCCCATGGTACTTCCCATAGAATTAGGACACATGGGGACCCCCACACAATAATTAATCCTCTTTAGTCGACCATCCCTTAAAATATCTCATGAAATCATCATGACACAGTTATGATGTCATTAAACATACCGAAACCCTAAAACTGTACTTTTACTATTCACAGAAAATTCAACTTTCTCAGAAAAATCCCAAAATTTCACATTAACCAAATATCAATGCTATAATATCAAAAATGAACTCTATTTTATAAAAATAATTTTTCACATATTTTTAATTCATTTTTAAAATAAACACATTATTCACCGAAAAATCATTTTTTTCAGAAAAATCCCCAAAAATTACCTTAACATAATATCGACGCTCTGAGTTCAAAAATATAATCCATTTTATAAAAATAATTTTCTAAATATTTTCAATTTAATTTTTAATTATAAAACACTATTCACTCGAAAAAACTAAAACTTGAATAACAATTTATGAATCTATTAGTTACCCATTTTATTGAATCTCATTACTTAATCTAGGTGTATAAATTATATTAAAACTTTCTTTGAGTGAAATTACTAATCCATTTGATCACATTACTAATCCTAAGAGTAAAATCACTATTCATAATTTACTATTCATCAAAAATCAAGTTGATCTTATTAGACTCGAAATTTTGTACTGAACATAATTGTAGAAGACCATTTTTTAAAAAAAGTTACACATTTTTATTTATTTAAGGTTTACATAAACATTTTTAAAATATCCTTTCTCTAAAATTCATCAAAAATATGCATACTATATTTATCCGGTCATTTGAAAATTCATAAACATCATCATAAGAAGAAATCCCAATTTCTATTTAAAACAAAGGATTACACAAGGCAGTTACGGTCTCCTTACAGAGCCCCTTATCACACCATCATAGGACCTAAGTGTAAGGTGTGCTAAGGTGAGAGAATCCGAGGGAGGCTCGGCCAACATCGCACGAGTAGTAATTTCTATCAGTTTGAACTTCTCGTGAAGGCGATCTCGTTCTAGCTTCACACGATGAAGTTCAGCTTGGGTTTGGTCCAGAGAAAAGCCCAGTGGTGCTACCTCCTTCCCAAGTTCTGTTATATGGGTTTCGATCGGTCCAAGACTACTGGGTGAGGACATCGAATATTCTTTCTATATTAATTAACCAAGATTTCTTGTATGTAGAGACAATAATCAAAACGTTTAGTTTCCAGCGGTCATATTGACCAATGGTCAAATAATAGTCAAAACCCAACAGTCTCATTTTAATTATACTCATGTTTTCAAATAAGACATTATTTTTGAGTATAAAAATAAAATAAAATAACACATAAAATTAGGAAACAAGATATATTCAAAATTTCAGGTCGTTACAATCTTCCCCCATTAAGAAATTGCATCCTCTCATATTTAAAAATTGGGTTTTGAAATTTCATTGAAAGTCCCACATCGGAAAAGGAGTCAGTAAAAATATTACTTTAAAAGAAAGAAATGGAAGTACAAAGGTCACCCAAGTTAACCCACACTAGGATTCCATGTAGGAAAACATGGGCATATAGGAGAAAACAAAGGGTCAAGTTCTGAGGGAGAGTGATAGAGAACATGATTAGGAGAAAGTTAACCATAAGAAAATCCCAAACTTATGATGTGTTTAAACGGTATTTGATTACCTAGTAGGAAACGTAAACCAACAACATTTTTGGTTTTACGTTTCATTTCATAATTTTGAGGAATTCATTTACTACATTGAACAAAAACATAAGAAAATATACCTACCTTCATGTAGATTTTCATCCTTTAATAATTTTCTACCCAAAAATAATCTTTTCTCCAAATGATGAGCATTCAAAAACACTTGGTGTCATCAAAACACAAGAATCAGCTTCTAGATAATCACATTATCCACAAAAGAATAACCATCTATTTCATCTATCTTTATACATTATCCCAAAAATAGAAAGGGTAAGGTAAAACAACTCTTCAAAAAGAAATAAACCCATAGGAATGGAAACTACTTTTAAATCTTCAAAGTCCGATTGTACTACCCATAGTTCATCATAGACCATTCCATAAATAACTGTCCATAAAAATCCTCAAAAATAAACCAAACTAAGATTGAAACCCATATACAAGAAGGATTTGATAACATAGTCTTCCAAGGTAAACTTTATCATTCATCTCCAAACAACATCAACCACTCCTAACATCTTATAAAAAAAGTAAATAACCTAAACATATTTACACCACGATAGGTTAACCATTTCCATAAGTAACCTAAATTACTATAAGTATGCCTTAAATTCATCGATTATTCAAAATATAAGTCAACCTTACTCTTCAATAAAAATACTGTAGTAATCTATTTACCTCGATCATATAGGGTCCCCAAAATAGTGAACGTCTTCCAAAATAATAATCATCTTTGAATCCCCCAATCATCTCTATCATATTAATACTTCAATCATCCCATTTCCTATCACATTGGTTGTTGGGACATGTTCTTCTATTTCCCACCATTAACTAAGAAGATAAAGTATAATTAGGGTCTTAAATACTTCTCCAGTAATCATGAAATGAAAAATTTAAGTATAAAAGGATAAACTTGTAGAATAAAAGTATATCTTAACTTGTGATCCCCTAGGTTCCAATCTAGGTTATCCGTGATCATATATTCTTATGTGATTATTTATTTTATTTTATCTTTGTTCCTTTAATAATGGTTCATAATAAGATTATGAATTTTATCAAAGCATATCCCCCGAGAGTGTCGTAACCAAGAGTGCAACAAGGTCCATTGTCGTGTACCAGTTCCCGTTCGAGTCTAGCTCAAAGCGGTGTTTTCGGGTTTTACCCCTATGTACATATGTGCCAAAGCCACCTCTACCTGCTCGTATCCAGACAGGAATGTATTTGCTTGGAAACCACTTACTCAATACTCACCAAAATATCTGGAAGATTTCCTATATTTAAAATTTTCTATAGGGTTCTTCCTAAAGATTTCATATCCTAATTTCCACAAATAACTAAACCATACATTGATACCAACTATAGAATCCCGCCTTTTTATCACATAAACTTCCATTACATTTTACAAAACCTAGAATCTTTATGGTTTAGTGTCTTGGAAACCAGGAACATAAAACATGAAAACATAAAACATTCTTCTTAAACACTTGAAAGGCATATCCTCATGTTCATCCTAGGTTCATTACTGCATCTCATAACCTGGGGACATACATCAAAAGAAAGGGTGAGTAGAAGGCCCAGTAAGGGAAACAAGAGAAACATTTTACATGTGAACTTGAGATACTTCAATAAGGTCATGAAAAGATCTTTAAGGCACGAGAAATAAATCATGAAATATATCATAATAAAAATAAAATTTTTCATAACTTGAATATGTGGCTAAAAAATTTAATATTTACAGTCATTTCATTTCACCAAGGTCCATCCCTAAGGTGTCGTTAAAAATTACCAAGGTTATTCACCAAGGCATCGTTAAAAATGGTCATCTCTAGAGATTAAGTCTTTACCCATTACATTGGAGCGCTATCTGGGCGCACCCTTGACATGTATTTATTATCACGTGAGCCACATATATCATCATAAATCATTTCATAAACAACCCATATAGCATAAAAGAAATGGGTTTCATTTTATAATCATAACGTTTTAAAAACTGCTTTAAAGACATGATCTTTATGTCATTTTAAACCCACAGAAAGGGAAAGCGGGTTTCATGAATGTAAATCCCAGATTTTAAAATAGAACATTTTGATATATATGTGAATACCCCTGTAGAAATAAGAGAATTGAGTATTAACATAATAACATAAAATAATTTTGAGAAAAGAGAGAGGCATTTTGAGACGAAAATTCTGCAGCATAATGACTACGTTTCGGGGTTTTAGAAAACATTGAAAAGAGAGGGGACATGAGTCAAACATTCATAAATAACCCATAAAATAGTAGAGGGACAGAATATAAGGGATTTAAGATCATGGTAATGAAATTTGAAAATATACCATATGAAATGAAGAACATGAAAGGAAGACAAAAATAAGATTTCTCTTATGAAAATTCGGCAGCCTAATAGCGTTACATAAACTTCAACCAAAAATGAATTGATGAGATCAAATAAGTTCTCTCATAATATGAACATAAAAGATCAGTATGATAGATATAGAGATCATAACACAAAATAATAGAAAGGAACTTGCAAGCCTTGACATGGAATTATAACTTTGAAAAGGGAGAAAGGTGCAAGGACAACTTAAAAATTCAGCAGCTTAAAGACGCCACTTATACTTCAAAATACTGAATTGAAGAGATCAAATGGGGTCTCTAATAATATATTCATAAAAGATCAGTATGATAGATATAGATATCATACCCCAACATAAAAAAAGGAACTTTAATGAAATTACATGAAACTAGAACTTAAAAATGAGAAGGTGAAGAACCACTTAAAAATTCGGCAGCCTAACGGCACCACATAAAACATAAAAATACTGAATTGAAGAGATAAAATAGGGTCTCTCATCATATGGTCATAAAAGATCAGTATTATAGATATAGAGATCATACCCCCAACATAACAAAAAGGAACTTGAAATAATTGACATGAATGTATAACTTCAAAACGAGAAGGGCGAAGAACCACTTAAAAATTCGGCAGCCTAACGACGCCACTTAAAACTTCAAAATACTGAATTGAAGAGATCAAATGGGATCTCTCATCATATGATCATAAATGATCAGTATGATAAATTTAGATATCATACCCCAACATAATAAAAAGGAACTTGAAATACTTTATATGAAAATAGATCTTGAAAAATGGGAGGGGAGAAAGAATCCATTACAAAAAATTTGGCAGCCTAACGACGCCACTTAAAACATCATAAAACTAAATAATGAGAGTAAGAGGGGAACTATCATTAAGAGAAAATGAAAAGGGAAGTAAGAGGAGTATAAAATAACACCATTTAACATAAGAACATGGAGAATAAAAGAAATTACATAAAATATATTTCTGAAAAGAAAGAGAGAGATCAGATCCCTTACCTTAAAATGTAACTCTTAAAACTCAAAGTTTGGGACCTTGAGGGATTGGGGGAGCCTTCGTAGGACTCCATTGGAGGTAAGGAGAACAGAACATCGTTGAGGATGGTTTTGGAGTCGAAAATATGAGAGGAGGGCTTGGTATTTATAGGGAAAGTGAGGGGACAAGGCATTAAAAGCCAAGGGACACCTCAAAAGTGGTTTTCTCAAAAGCATGGGCCCTCCCATGGTACTTTTCATAGAGTTAGGCCACATGGGGAACCCCACACAATAATTCATCCTCTTTATTCAACCATCCCTTAAAATATCTCATGACATCATCATGACACATTTATGATGTCATTAAACATACCGAAACCCGAAAACTATATTTTTACTATTCACTGAAAATTCAACTTTCTCAGAAAAATCACAAAATTTCACATTAACCAAATATCAATGCTCTGATTTCAAAAATGAACTATATTTTATTAAAATAATTTTCTAAATATTTTTAATTCATTTTTTAAATAAACACACTATTCACCGAAAATTCATTTTTTTGAGAAAAATCCCCAAAAATTAACATAATATTCGTGCTCTGAGTTCAAAAATGTAATCCATTTTATAAAAATAATATTCTAAATATTTTTAATTTAATTATTAATTAAAAAACACTATTCACTCGAAGAAACTAATACTTGAATAACAATTTATGAAACTTTTATTTACCCATTTTATTGAATCTCATTACTTAATCTTGGTGTCTAAATTATATTAAAACTTCTATGAGTGAAATTACTAATCCATTTGTCACATTACTAATCCTAAGCGTAAAATCACTATTCATAATTTACTATTCATCAAAATTCAAGTTGATCTTATTAGACTAGAAATTTCATACTGCACATAATTGTAGAAGACCATTTTTTGAAAATCATTACACATTTTTATTTATTTAAGGTTTACATAAACATTTTTAAAATATACTTTCTCTAAAATTCATCAAAAATATGCATACTATATTTATCCGATCATTTGAAAATTCATAAACATCATCATAAGAAGAGATCCCAATTTTTATTTAAAAAAAAGATTACACAAGCCAATTACGGTCTCCTTACATAGCCCCTTATCACGCCAGCATAGGACCTAAGTGTAAGGTGTGCTAAGGTGAGAGAATCCGAGGGAGGCTCGGCCAACATCGCATGACTAGTAATTTCTATCAGTTTGAACTTCCCGTGAATGCGATCCCATTCTAGCTTCACACGATGAAGTTCATCTTAGGTTTGGACCAGAGCAAAGACCAGTGGTGCTAACTCCTTCCCAAGTTCTGTTATATGGGCTTCGATCGGTCCAAGACTACTGGGTGAGGCCATCGAATCTTCTTTCTATATTAATTAACCATGATTGCTTGTATTTAGAGACAATAATCAAAACGTTTAGTTTCCAGTGGTCATATTGACCAATGGTCAAATAACAGTCAAAACCCAACAGTCTCATTTTAATTATACTCATGTTATCAAATGAAACATTTTTGTTGAGTATAAAAATAAAATAAAATAACACATAAAATTAGGAAATAAGATTTATTCAAAATTTCGGGTCGTTACATTGAGTGAAATCCATTTTCACATCACATAAATGATGGTCTTCATATGTCACCGAAAAAGAGTTTCATCAATGAAATTATTCCAATAAACATAAAATTCGTGTAACACCTAGTGAAACTACCTTAAAAACACAAACTATGAGTACATGGCCTGAAATAATTATATGTCTTGAATTCTACCTATATCCATCTTTCATTATCCATAACCCAACATAGGCATTCCCATCCTCTATTAAGCAGATCAAGTGTCAGAAAAACACAGAGGGTCTGACTACACAGGTCTGTGACATTACATAATATATATATATCAAAATGAATAAAACTTCTTATAAAAAAATAATCTCGAAAATTAAAAAATAACACCAATGGTTCCGAATAAATTATTTCATAAATATTTAACCCCAAAATCTCTAAAATATTATGGAGTAATATTGACAGCATGATATTAGGATAATTTTATCACATATTAATATATGCTAAAATTAATTTTTACCACTAACCACTATTATAAACAGAAAATAAAAAATAAAAAAAATGATTAAATATATGTCCTAATATTATAATATCAAAATATGAAAATATATCTAATAAATACATAGAACCACATAAAATGAAAAACAATATATAATTTAAAAAATATAATTTAATATTTATTCCTCAAATAAAATCCCATTTTCGATAAAAGTAATTCCATTTTCCATTATCATAAAATGTTTAAAAAAGTGTAAAGTTATTAGAAAATAACATTAATAAATTAGTCACAAAATCACTTTTCATACCAATGGTTATGAATTTTTATAATTTAATCGACATCAAATAACATATTAATCCTAAAGGATATCAATATCTCTAAACATATGTCTACAAAACAAGTGATCAATTTACCAGAAAAAAATTCATTAAAACATAATTTAATATTAATGTTTTAATATATATAAAAAATAATAAAGACCCTATAAATTACTCTTTACTGATATTATAACATAAAAAATCAAAAGATTATTAATTATTTTAAACAAACTAATACCCATAAATCATAACTATTCAATCCAAAAATTTAGAAACCTCAATCAATAAATATTCTTCATAATATTATCACCATATAATAATAAATATGAATAATGTAATATTTTAGATTACACTTCAATAAATATGGACATTAACAAATCTAAAATTTTCTATTGTCCACATAAAAAATATAACATATTACCAAATCACAAATAAAATCCCAAGGCATTTATCATATCTATAAAATGGTTGTTAAAGGACCTCTTTATCAACAATATGAAAATACATAATAAAATGTACTCCTATATTTTATTTTCATAGAAATGAAAAATTTCCCCATTTATGAGTTCTTTTAATAACTTTGATAAAGAGGAATAATTCAACATTGTTCTATTAAAAATACATTACACTATATTATCATAAACATAAAATATTTGTTAAAAATACATAATTTAAATTATATTAAATTTAAAACAATAACATAACAGTGAAATACTATTTATTATAAAAATTTCAAACATTGGGGTGAACAATAACATGAATAAGAACAAATTAACAAAAATAATATAAATAATCAATGTTCCTTTATCTTTGGGCCTGACCCTTGATCATGATATTGGAGAACAAATAACATCATCTTGAATAAAAGAATGTACCAATATAAGGAAAAAAAGATGTTTCGAATACTATAAATATATATGTTAAACACAAAGTGAAAATTTTAAACTAAAAACATTTACATTGATTCATACCAGGAACACCATGTATCTGATTTTGTTGCCGTTGATTCCTGCATGTCACACAATTTGTTGTTTGAGTTAATGTATTATCACTTTGAAAATTAAATAAATAAGTATATGATTATAATTATATAAAAATTAATTAATAAATAGTGTATAAAATTATTAAAGAAGAATATGAGCTTGTTTTATAGGTTTTGGCAATGTGATATATATTTTAAACTGAAATGGGGCTTTGCATGGGAAACACACACTTCTTTTCATACTGACCACATCATGTATGGGATTGATTTGTGATCAATTAATATTCATAAAAATTTAATTATGGATCATTTTCAGAAAATTAAGAATTCAATATGATCGTGTTGTTAGGTATTTAGGGTGTAGAAAACATTAGTATCTAAATTGTCAGTTTCAAAGTGATAAGAGATTCTTTTTGTCATACCGAGAACATCATGTATCCGATTGAGTATCATATTATTCCTATACACAAAAAATGGAATATGGATCATTATACTAATGTATAAAATCAATTTGAATTCATTTGATGTCTTTTGATTATGCCTCTTTTATTTATTAATTTTTTTAATCAATTTTAAATTAGAAGACACGCATAGAGTCATACCAGTCACACTATGCATCATATTGAGGTGAGGATGATTAATAAAAAACAAAAAAATATGTACAATGATAATAAATTATCAAAAATTTCTTAATGATTTTTTTAGGTTTTTAGTATGCCACATGTGTTTTTAAAAATTTGTTATTTTGAATTTGAATCGAAAACATTTAATCATATCAGACATATCGTGTGTCATTTTTAGATGAGATTGATTTTTAAATCTAAAAATGACTTATGAATCGTTATAAAAAATCTTAAATACAATAAAAGTGTGTTATCATAGTTTTTAGTGATTTAGACACTTTATGAACTAAAATTACAATTTTTAACTGATAATGGATATGTCGATTCATACTAGGCATACTGTATATCATATTGAGTCTTCAGATGATTCTTACACATAATATATGGATTATATATCAATTTTATCAAGTATTAAAATAATTTTAAGGTGTTATCTCTCTTATGAGTATGTCACAAATATTGTAAACTAAAATTAATGGTAATTTTATTAAAATGCACACATGGAGTCACAGTGGTCACACCGTGCATATGATTGAGGTTCGGTTGATTCCTACACATAAAAAATGAATTATTTATTATTATACTAATGAATTAATATAATATTAATTCATTTTATAATTTTTTTAGTATATAATTTATCTTGTTTTCTAAAAGTATTGTCAACAGTAAATAATATGAAACAATTTGGGTCACACTAATCATTCCATGCATTGGATTTCGGTGTGGAATATTTCTACACATCAATAATGACTTATGGTTTGTTTTCATAATGTAAAAAATCAAATATATTTTCTTGGTTTTGAGTATTTAAAATCTGTTTTTAACTAAAATATCATTTTAGACAAGAAAAACACCCTTTTAGTTATACTAATCACATAGTATACAAGTTTGATGTTATATTTATTCCTACATATCCAAATTTAATTATGAGTCGTTTACCTTATTTATCAATACAATAAAGGTGCTTTTCATGTTTTTACTAAGTGACACACTTTTAAAACTAAAATCTCAATTTTATCCTGGTAACAGGCACATTGAGTCATATTGGGGTAACAATGTATCATATTGAGTAGTGGAAAATTCATATACATAATAAATTACATATGGATCAATTTTCAAATGTATCAAAATAATTTGATTTTTTTTCCATTTTTTGAGTATTTTTGGTTTGTTTCTTCTTAAATTAATGTCAAATTTAATTTAAAAGTTACACATGGAGACATACTGGTCACACCATGCATCATATTAAAGTGAGGTTGATTTTTAGGCATCAAAAAAGGAAATATGGATATTGTTCTTAATGTATCATGATAATATGTACATATTTGATCAGATTTGAGTTTTTGATGTGTGGTTTGAACAAAATTATATGTTAATTTTAAAAAAAACCTACACAGTTGGAGTCATATTGGTCACACCATGCATCATATTGAGGTGATGGTGATTTATAGAAATCCAGAAATTCAATATGGATCTTGTTATTAATGTATCCTGATAATATGTTTGTATTTGATCAGATCAGAGTTTTTGATGTGTTTTTTGAACTAATATATTTGTAAATTTTTAATAATCATTCACAGATGGAGACATACTATTCACATTGTGATCCAGATTAACGTGAAACCAATTTTTACATGTTACAAATGACTTATTAATATTTTTTGTAATGTAACAAAACAACATGAATTCACTTTATAAGTTTTTATTATGTCTCATGTATAATTACTGTGATTTAATTTTAAACTAGAAACACATACTTTGGGTTATATTAGTCACATTTTGAGATTTTTTAATGCGATACTAATTCTTAAATATAAAAAATGTAGTATTAATCATTTTAAGAAATTATAAAGACTATATGAAGGTGTTCTCTATTATTTCTGTCAGTGAAACACATTTTTATCTAAAATTATAATTTTAAACTAATAAATTATTCATTGAGTCATTACAGACACACCATGTTTCAAATTGAGCAATAAATTACTCTTACATGTAAAAAAATACTTATGGATCATTTTCCTGAATTATCAAAAGAATAATAATGTTTCTTATCAGTATTGAGAATATAACATTTCTTGTTAACTAAAATTATTTTAAATTTTAAATAAAAGGACACACATTGAGTCCTATCTATCACACCAAACCTCAGATTGATGTGTGTCAGTGTCTTACATATAAAAAATTACTTCTGAATCATTTTACTATAGTATAAAAAAAATAATTTTTAATATATTTTCAGAATGTGATATGTGTTTTAAACTAAATCTACTGTTAATTTTAAATAAAAAGACACACAAAAAGTTACATCAGTCACACCATTTGTCATATTTAGGTGAATCTCATCCTAACATGATAGAAATGAAATATTAATAATGTTTATAATGTATCAAAATATATGACTATGTTTTCTCATTTTTGATTATATCTTTATGTTTTTACTATAATATCCTTTTAAATTTGAATCACATACATTGGGTCATAACAATAACATCGTTTTTTATATGAGAATAATTTATGCACAAAAAAAATGTTTTGTGAATTGTTGTACTAAATTATCAGTAAAATATAAGTTTGTTTTCTTTGGATTTATATTGTGACACATTGTTAAACTAAAATGTCAATTTTGAACTGATAATGAAGACATTGAGTCATTCCCGGATGAACGTGTTTTAGATTTTTGTGTGGATCATTTCTACATGTTAAAAAATATGCATGAATTATTTTCCCAATATATCCAAATAATACGAATTATTTTTCTATGAATTTACTAAGTCTCTTTTTTTACAAAAAATCATTTCAATTTTAAGGAAAAAGAATAATTACATTTATACTAGTCACAGAACACATCTGATTGAGGTAAATCATATTCATACACATCAAAAATTTATTATGTATAACATTAATAAAGGATCAAAACAACATGAATTTCATTGATTCGTTTTGAATATGTGATTTATTTTTTAACTAAAATTGAAATTTTAAACTAATAATAGAATATTTGTGTTCTAAAAATGAAAATTATATCGTATTGAGGGGTATCTTATTGAGTATGTGATGTTTTTCTCTTTTAAATATATTCCACAAACCAAATATTATTGAACATTTTCAATTTGGATGGAAGAGAAAGCCTCATTATTCCTAAAACTATTCTGATTTCAGGCAGCACGAGGTTTCATATTCCATCCAAAAGTAATGTCATTTCACATTTATAGAATATAGAATATAGAATATAGTTTAAAGAATAATATTACTTCTTATTAGATCTTTGAAAAAAACATGTATTGGGTAAAATTGATATAGAAATTGACATAAAAATAGTGGATAAATTAATGAAAAATTTATCTAAATAAGTAGTGTGAAATAACCTTTTCATGATGTCTTTATAAATTTTTAATCCACTTACTTATTTTCTTTATTTATGATACACCCTTGTATTCAAATTTTTTATGAGAATGGGCAGCATCAAAAAAATAACCAAAACGTGAGAAAAATATTCCATCTATATAAAAAAGTATTATTTGAGTAATATTATAAATAAATATAATAAACATAAATACTAGAAAATACTTTTTAAAAAGTTCAATTTTAAACTAAATATACAAAATATTATTCATACCCGGTATATCGTGTATTGTATTGAGGTTTGGATATTTCTATCAATTGTTTTTAGCCTATAATGAAATCAACATTCTTGGTTATCTAACGATATTGTTATTTGATATCCCAGAAATACGAAATAATTAGAGAATAAATAAGAAAAATCATCATCATGAGTTCAATATTATCATTGAGTGCATGGTCATATTATATGAGTGACTTATCCTTGCAGAATATGGAATTTTTTCATGATCTATTTAAAAAATAACGTAATATGTATCACATATAAATGATAATGAAATTTACTAAAAAAGTAGATAAAATGATGAGAAAATAAACTAAACAAGTAGTATGATGTCACATCATCATGATATATGTGAAAAATCTGAGATTTTTAACTTGTTTTAAACTATATTGTGTATGATTTAAACTAAATGGGAAATTATATATTTAAAACTTGTACTTCAAGTCATACCGACCACATCAGGTTTATGATTGATGTGCAGTCAATTTGTACATGTCACAAATGACTTATGATTTGTTTTCCTAACATTTTAAAACAAACTGAGTCAGTTTTCTTTGGTTTTACTATTATATATATATTAAAAATATAAAAACACTTTTATATTGATAATAATTACTTAGAGTAATACTGAACATATGGGGTGTCCGATTGATATGTGATCAATTCCTATACATCACAAATGTCATATAGATCATTTCCTTAATTATTGAAAACATCATGATCTTGACTAATCAGATTTATTCATTAACATGTGTTTTGAATTAATATGTAAATTTAAACAAGATATTTTTCTAATAAAAATGATAAATAAATTAATTAAATAAAAAAGATAAAATGATGATAAAATTAACAAAATAAGTTATAGGAATTCACATCTTCTTGATGTATTTATACATTCTGATGATTTGAATTATTCTCATTCATTTCTAACCAAATTAATCTCATCCATTGAAATTCTCTTTTAGTGACACATCAAAAATAAAATATAATAATTCTGATACTAATTATTCACACCCAAAATATATTTCTAAGGTCATATACCATAGTATTTCACAAAATAATAAATTAATGACCTAAATGATATTTTAGTAAAAATTCCAGCACAATGTATGCTACCAACTCATATCTAAAAAAACTACTTCATCTTTTTATTATGAATGATTTCCTAAATATTTGAAGTATTGAGAAAATATAGTAAACATTATTAGTAATGATTTATGAATAAATTTTAATTAAAAATGGGATTTTTTGGTTTGGGGACGCTGCTCTTTCCTTGTTTTTTGATATCATTTGTAAATTTTCAAACCTAATACCAATAATCATTTTTAGTATTTTACATCAGACAATAAAAAATAATTAACCCTAAAAATTAAATTATATTTTAATATTCCTTGATAGTGAAATATTTTTATTTGTAGTTGAGTCACTTTCCAATTTTAGCAAACCATTAGATTATTATATCCATTCACCGAATTCATACCATGACAAAACAAATATTTAAAGATAACATCATAATAACAAAAAAACATGTCAAAAATTATACTAAAACATATAATTCAAGGTTTGTCTATGAAATTTTGATTTTAGTGCATTAAAATTTTATAATACACATCATGTGTCATTAGTGTATTGTATATTCATGCATTTCATAAAAATAAATAATATTTAGTGTATCCAGATTGGTCGAGATTAGTATACAATGATTCATAATAAATAAAATAAAAATACATTTTTTATTATAAGATTCTAGAGTTTTACCCTTGAATTGTTGGCATCAAAAATAGTTTTTCTTTTTTTTTCTTCATAAACACCATGTTAAGATCATTTTTTCATATCAATTTCTTCTTACTCAATAGAAATTGATGACTTAGAAAGGATATTGGGATTAAAAATATAAATCCGGATTCACATTTGTTTCCCTTTATACAGTAGTAATATAAACGCATAAAAAAAATATAAATAGTTATTAACTATATTGAACATGTTAGATCATTTTTTTATGTCTATATTTTGAAGAAGTTCCTTAGGTATGTATTCACACTTGATAATCCCAAACATTCGTACAATAAAATATTATTTACACTCTAGAGACCAACCATGTCTGTAATTAATGTTACCAATATTTATTCATCCAATAGAATGTAGTATATGTCTCTACTTTTTTTATTTTGTGTCTCCATGATGAATTTCTGTTACGATATGCTACAATGGATCTGGTGGGGATATGGTACTTTCAAAATGAGTTTTTTTCATTGAATATTCACTTAATTTTAATGATTTGAAAATATTTTTCCCCATCATTTTATTCATATAAAATATTATACCTCACTTTATATCATTTTTCATAAATATTTTTGAATTTTTTATTTATAATTTTTTATTATGAACAATCCTCATTTATAAATATACGATTATACATCAATTCTTTGAAATTTTCAATAAAATAAATAACTGTTGTAATATCTGGATCACCAATTGGTACATGAATCCCAACACTTGTCTATACTTTTACTTATATCCCCAGTCATAAGTGATATATTGGGAGTTATTTTATTATAGCATGTCTCCTAGGATATTATACATGGTACAACTCATTGTAAGGTAGTGTGCTGGTGTTGATAGATAAAAGACACATACAACATCACCCTATAGATTTTTAGAAATATAAATTATTGTAGTTTTTTATTCACATTTTGGATCTTTTCTTAAGAAATGGTCAATCACGTCTAATATAACCTGTTTTTCTACATTCATAGAATATCACTTCTCCATCATTCTTATCTTTTCAATATTTCTTCTAGAATCTATTTTGAATGTTCTTCTACCCAACAATCTTTTTCATCCTTCGGGAAAGATTGGATAACTCATTTTGTGAAGCTTTACTTTCACTAGATTCAAAATGAACAACAACCTTCGTAGATTTAGATTGTTTAAATCTATCAGGTGGCTTGGATTTTATATGACTTGAAGTAGTTGAAAAAACAAAAACTCCATTTACATTATTCTTATTAATATTATATGAAACTCTCTTCATTATAGTTTTGTGTTGAAGAAGGGTTCCAAATAGTTCATCAAGATAAATCTTGGTGACTTTTTTATTCACATCTATTGCATTTCTCTTGTATTCTCATTCGTTAGGCATGGTGTCTATGATCTTGTCTACAATAGCTTCATCATCTAAACCTTTCTCACCCATTGATTGTAAAATTCTAACAATAGTCATGAAACTTTTTAGTACCTTACCTATGGGTTCTCAATAAGGAAAGAATAAACTATGATACTCATCTCTGTGCATAAGTCTTCTAGTTTTGATAACTCTCGATGTTCCAAAGTGAGTTATTTCAAGATTCTTTCATATACTATTTGAAACTTCACAAGATGAAATATGGATGTATATATTTCTAGTCAGGGAAAAAAGAAAAGTATTATGTACCTTAAATTTCACCTAGTACTCCACCTTTTCTAGATTAATAAATGTTTTAAGTTCCTTATCGGGAATATTATAATCTCTATTTAACATAATGTATTTGTCTATACCTATGTTTATCACAAAGGTCTTTATTATGTCTCCCTAGTACTCAAAGTCATTTCCATCAAAAATTTGTGGTCGATTAGGATTGATATTATCTTGAGGTCCAACATGAATGCCTACCATACTAAAATAATATTTATTTCCACAAAACATGTTAGAAGTAAAAGTTTATAACCAAATAAGAATGGGAAAACAAGAATAAGAAAACTTATATGTGGATATAAGTATTTTAATGACCTCCAATGATACAAATTGTAGTGTCGAATATGTAATGAGATGCTCAAATACAAGAGGGGGAAATTTTATTCTCTAAAAATTCATTGGTATCCATTATAGGTTAGTTTAACAAGTTTTCAAAAACATCAAAAAAACCTCTTATAAAAACTTTTCTTATTCTTTACAACCGTAAGATAAAAACATAAGAAATATTTTCTTAAAAGAAATATTATACATTAAAGAGTATAGAGTCTGTAGAATAATTATATTAACATAATTAGAATGTATAAGAAAGTTATAATTTTTATCATTAACAAAGTTATGATTATAATGGAAATAAAGTAGCTTAAAATAGAAAACAAGTAAAAATGAGATTTTTTTAACTGAAAAAGAAGGTTATCCAACAACCTTGGATAATGGTTCCTTGATTTATACTTTCAAGAATGTGTGTCTTTTCAAAACCTAGGTAAGCCCTCAATCCGATGATCTATTTCTGTCTTGTTATCCCTCCAAGCCCTCGATTTATAAGGAAATGGGAACCTCTATCTTCCAAACCCGGAAGCCCACGATCAGAATGATCAGATTCTTCACAAAGAAAGTCTAAAAAATTTGTTCACACCTGAACCAGTTTTTCATGACATCCACATGAAGCACCGAGAGTGGTAAGATACTCTCTATCTAAAAATCACTTCACAGCCTTTTCACATGCCTCATGTTCATCCACTCTCTACATTGAATTCCAAGTCTAAGTTCTTGCCTCATTCAAATAGACATGTATTTACAGGAAAAACATCCCAATGGTAATCTCCACTCCAACGATCATATTTTACATAAATTTTGGAGGGACCTGAACACATTTCAAACATATAATGGTTATTTTGTAATAGATTGTATGACATCATTTCAAGAATAGAAAATGATATTAAGATAAAAATAACTGTTATGTATAAGAAAACGTGGAACCCAATAATATTGGAATGAAACATTAAAAAATATAACATTTTTAAGAAAAACATATTGTTATGAAATAAATTATCAAGAAAATGGATTCATAAGAAAGAAGTAAATTGTATTTTGAAACCGATAGCACTTTTATTCTAGAATCGAAATCATAAAATCAGAAAGAATTTTGCACCAGATTTGGAATCCTAAAATTGGAGTGATTCTTGCACCAGATTTGGAATCATAAAACAGAATGAATTATCCTCCAGAATTTGAAACATAAAATAGAATATCTTTTTCTCTAGATTCGGAATCAGAAAATTGGAATGACTTTCATACCGGATTCGGAATCATAAAACAGAAAGACTTTTGCACCGGATTTGGAATCAAAATACATAATTACAAATCATAAGTATAACAGAATGACTTTTTTGGATCATAAAAAAAATAATACATAAAAAGAATCATAACATAAGAAAAAGTGTTTGTGATTTTTAAAACATAAGACCATAAGGAATGGAGAAGTAATATGATAACCCTATTGACTCAACAATTCCTTTATCCTCATGTCAATCATTTCTAATATATTCTTGGTGAAATATTTTTTTTCATGAACTTTTATTACAGTTCCAATAACTATAACAAATATATTTTTATCTGTATTCATGTCATCAAGAAAATTATTGAAATATAAAGATTTCCAATATGGTAGTTCAATAAAAATTGGTTTCTTTTTCCAACCTAATATCCAAAGGTTCATCGAAAATTCATTACATAAAATATTTTCATTATCATTTAATTTATCAAAATTTTGATCAAAATATAGTGGAAAAGTTGTTGCACATCATTTTTCATTCCCATTTAATCATGTCGACCATGATTGGTATTGATTTCATTAAGGTAAGAATTTACAATGTCCTAATAATGGAATCTTTGTGGAATTTTTTAATTGAACTGAGTGTCTTCATTCCTCCCAAATGGGATACCCGAAAAATCCTTTAATGATATAGTATTACAAAATTCTATAAGAATTAATGTCATTTATAATCCCATAAAACATGTCCCCCATTATTAATTATTTACTTATATGAGAATAAATCACTGTAACATCTATATCCCATATAAATAATAGATCATAGACTAGTGGATCTAAAAATACATAAATATTATTACAGTTAGAATTTTTTTGAGATATATTTATATACGAAAAAATTTATTTACTCTTCATTATTAACCATGAAGTAAAGTTATAATTTTTAAACATGGATAACCATATAATATGAGTAATACTATGTACACCAAAAGGATTATTTTCATCTATTGATAACATAAGATAGAAGTTTCCCAGCACATTACTAAATTTAGGATTCTCATAATCAATTGTATTCCACTAAGGAAAGTCTCTTTGGTGATATATATTCAAATTTTTAATTATTCTATCTGCATTCCATGACAATTTTCTCATGGTTTCATGATATCCATATAGTCTTATAAATTGTTGAATCATAGAAAATTACCACGAATTTGTTTAAGGACTTGATTTTAATTTCCTATATGAATCAGCACCATTCATCAGGAATTTTATGAGTGATTCATGGTCCATCTAAAACAGTATACAACCACTTAGACAAAAATGTATTTTTAGAGATTTATTCCAACAAAAAACATAATTGGTTTTGTGTCATATGTTTGACAAAGATGAACTTTTTCTTTGGGCTGTATATCATTATGGATAACTAGTAGTTCTGTAAAGATGATTCCACTCCTTCTTCTGCCTGCTTTAAAATTATATTACTTCAATATAACTGGAAATTTTGTGTCTTTTGTAAAACTAGTATATAATGGACAGTTATCATTGAAATTTATATTATCAAAAAACATTGTATAATCATTAATATCATATTCAATTATCATTTTTATTTCTTCCGTGTGATCTCCATTACAATTTCATCTAGTTTTTATATCAAATGATCCATAAACTAAAAAATCATCCCAATTGGTTTGCAAATTCAGTATTTCCCCATGTTTAGTCCAAAACATATATATTTTATTTTATTTCTAGATAATCAAATATTCTTCCAACTCTTGAAGACAACTTCCTCTTAAAAAAAACAATGTAATCCAAAACAAATTATTTTAGAAGGGTTATATTCTGGACGTATTAAAAACACATGACAAAATATTTAAATCAACATTCATAGTTATTTTCATACAATTAGCGTGCATGATTTTTAATTCATATCTATTCTATTAGGTTCACAATATGCAGATTTTTTATAAAGAAAATATATATACACCATAAATATTAATAATAAAAGTTTCAATTTGTAGATAGTTTTTATAAGAAGATCCAAACACTTTATTATTTAAAATTTTTTCCTTTTCCTTTGAATGAATTGGGTAATTGAATTTTTGAAATGTATTAATTCACTAGTTGTAGGTATTATAATATAAAATCATAAAAATAGATCCAAATTTCTTGGTATTGGACGACTACTGCTCATCGCAGTTCAAAAAAAAAGGTAAATGAACTCAAGATATGGAGGATGAGTATCATGTAACAAAATTGAATAATAAATATTCATGATATAGAGCTATTAAAAATGTAACCATTTCTTTAAATATAAATTATCCCGGATTTGGAATTTGAAAAGAACTTTAAAAAATACCATTTGTTGTTTCCAAAAGGTGAATAAATAAATAAACAATCATATGATACCCAAAAGGGGCTCCTTGATTGGTGTGACCATGTGAAGGCTCAACTGGATCATCCAAAACACATTGATTGTGATACAATAGTTGTACTTTCAACATTCAAATAAATTCTTCAAATACTAAATTAAAAATAAAAATTCATTTGGTCTGAGGACTGAATTCATGAAACATATAGCTTCCCCTGAAAAATAGACTGTAATTCATTGAAGGTTAGTGTAACAATGCTATGTATTAGTCCAATAAGTGGGAGGAGCAAGTGTTTATTATTTTTTTGACTTTCTGTGTTCTTATTGAAGTGGTGATTCATTTATATTCTGAGTGTACCTTAACAGATGTTTGAATGTTCAGGTGACCATCAACAGTCAGTTGAAAATGTGATGTATGATTAATTCAAAGATCAAGGAAAATCATTAAACAATTAAAATGATACATTATAATTGATAACTGATGACTATCAGTCAACCATGGATCATTATTTACTTTAACTATGAAATTTACGAATGATAGGTATCCAAATAAAGCATAAATATTTTATAACTTATTTATTTATATTTACAATGTTCTCATTCAAATTACATCATAAATCATTGGATTAATAATAATTATTTCATGTATAATTACAAATTTTCTTATTAACAATTTAAATAAAATGTATTTCCTAGTAAAATGGATCAATTACAACCATATATTAATCAAATTGGAAATGATAATTATTTAGGGAAACATAATATATTAAATGTTTTGAATATTAATAATAAAATTTTATACAAGGTTGTTATAATTAGTTAATTTTAAATATATGATTTTTTTTCAAAGAACTATTTTTATCAAGTATTAGGAATTGTAAATTTTCTTAATTAAACTGATTAGTCACATTCCCATGGGTTGATTTTATATATTGTTTTGATTTTTTTGTAACGTAAAATAAATTAAATGAGTTTTAAAGAAGAAAGAATATGATGTTTATAAACATTATACATCCAATGGAGTAATTTTCCTATATTGGAAAAGAAATGTGAAATATTTGGCTACCTAATGAGAATCCCTTCACATCAGATGATTGATTAGATAGTTTTTACTCTAAATAAAAGTTTTTTTGTTTTAATAACTATAAAAACATCTACAAAGAAGTCAGAAAATGATATGTAAGCTGAAAATTTTTAGATAAAATGTATAATCTATATATGAAAAGGTTAAAAGGATTACTGAATAGGGGAATACCATTCAATTTAAAAGGATACCATTCTTGAGTTACTTAGAATATTTACTACTACAATCATATATCAATATATCTCAGACAGAGGTTTATTAATGATGCAATTATTGGAGGTAGCGAATGATACAGAAATACACTATCTTATGTATTTTATATATTTCATATTCTATTGGGATGATATAAAATTTGTTTATAATTATTTTGATAATTTCCAAAATTAATGGGAAGAAATTTAATGTGAATTAAATAACATTATATGGGCCAACAATGATTCGAAGTGTTATTGAATTAACCAATTGAATTATGGAATTTCTAAGCTAGAAGTACGAAAAATAGAAAAGTCATGTATTATATAAAAATGAATCCATAGTGATGTTGACACAAACTATGATATGTTTAAGTATGGATTAATCATTATGATCAAAGAATCACTATATATAAACACTATTTCTTCTCTTTGTAAACATGACCTAGACTGGTGTAAGGATGAATTTTGTTCTACATATGGATTATTGTGGTCGTATAAGCATCATCAGTGTACCCATAATCCCAAGTAATGACAAAAACTCATTTTTAAGCATGAATTACTATGTATGAATTGATTATTTAGTACAAAATCCTGAAATCACAGTGCAGAAATGTTATTCCCTACGCCATGTAATCATCAGAATAATGAAAAAACTGCTCAATTCTTCCAAATCTATATGAAGTAGACATTTTATAAAATTGATGAATGGAATTAATTTTTATGATTCCAAAGCCATTCATTCATGTATAAGACAACATGAATCTCTTTTTAATCGTTTCCACACGAAATATTTTATAAATATGAAATTTGATGGAATATGAGGAGATTAAATTTCATTTTATTCGGAATTTAAAATAAGGATAAAAGAAATTAAATATTTGTTATCAAAATTAGGATTAAATATATATAATTACCAAGATGATAATTAATGTTTTAAATATCATAAAACCTTTATTTTTTTACCAAAATGAAAATAAAAAGTTTGTTGGGTCACTATCATAATGTACAAATTAAATATGAATCATTAATAGTGTAATAGGAAGCTATCCTGCCACAACGAGGAGGATCAACTTTGTAAGCTATCGAAGATGTACTTTTTATACCACTATAATGTTATAATTATTTTTTGGGAATTAGGGAATAATATTGAGAAAAAATATACATGATCCCAATGAATAAAAATTCGAATACCCATTCAGATGAGACAAGATGAATGAAATAGAATATAGATCACAGGGATGCCCCATATGATTCAGTTGACTTGGAATATCTCAGGAATATGGACAACATTTTGAGATTATGTGTTCACATGTGATTGTCTTATTTTATATGATATGTATCTCATAAAATATTAATGTTTATAGAAATATGATATTACTCCATAAATAAAATAAAAAGTATTCACTAGTACTAAAATTTCAAACGTTTATCGAGATAAAATATAGTGAATTGTATTTAGATATGTGTATTTTAGATGAGTGAGTGTTGAGAGAACCATGTGGATATTAATAAAGAATAATTAAGTGATGTTGTTGTATAATATAGATAATATAAAATTAAAATCATTGAAAAAGTAAAAACATAAGTTAATAAATAAGCGTCATTAATGAATACATTGAATACAGTTCATTTTAGACTAGTATAAACACCATTTATTTAGTTAATAATTCTACAGTCACTTCAATACTAGATTTAAATATTTAACCTTTTATATAAGGTAATATTATAAATTAATTTATGTCTAAGAATAATATTTCATTACATTATTGATATTATCTACATCATAGCAAGATACAACATTTATCAAAAAAATTCACTTAAAAATATATATAAATCCAAATGATCCACGTATATTTTTAATTTGATCATCCAAATAAATTATTTCATAGACAAATTCATACAATTTCACCAATGAAATAAGTTGAATGATTATCCCACAATTTAGAAAATGTAAAATTTTATTCTTGAATCACCTAACTCAATGTTAATATTCCACTACATGCTGCACGGGGACTGAAAATAAGGAGGATGATATGATTATAGTATTAAAATTACTAAAGAACCCAAAACAATTTTATGGTGATCTTTGAACTTGAGAGTTATTTTTTTAATCAACGAGTATTTTTAAATCAATATGACTCAAATGAGAAAGAGAAAATAAGATAGACATGGATCCTAAGAGAGCACCAATCTAGGAATAAATTGTACTAACACACACTATGGAACCCGATGAAGCATGCAACTAGATAGGATGAGAACAAAAAAGCATACCTTAGATTTTAGGCTTCATTAATCTAAGAGAAAGTCAATGGGGAATGATAAAAGCATTAGACATCAATGAAAGCATGATAGGAGTGACTGGAATTGGTTGTATTAGGGTTATCTTTAAAATATTGGGGATTGTTTTATCAGTGATTCTAAAAATGAACAGATAAAGATACAAATTATCAATGATAAAATAAGAAACACTTTTAAAAGATATCTTTTTCACCTCTTCGTTAGCATTTATACAGATATGTCGCTATTAGCACTATATTAGCATAGATAAAATCCATATTTATCATCGCAAATGATTAACCACTCAGGAAGATAAAATTTATCAGTGTTTTTTAGCTCTGATAGAGATATACCTATATCAGTTCTAATGATGCTATGATAAAATGCATCTTTATCCACTCTAAAAAATTATCATTGATAAAGAATTTATAATTATATATATATATATATATATTCTACATATTTATAAATTTTTATATATGATTTTAAATGTATTTATAACATTATATATCATTATATAAGTATATTTATATATTTAATAAATACATTAAACATATTAATTATTTAAATAGATTTTCCAAAATTTATAACAATTTAGATATCATATAAATAAAATATAATTCTATAAATACTTTTTCTAAAAATATTATATATTTTATTTATAATTATTTGTATATATTTACAAATATATTAAATATACAATATTAAATATGTTCAAAAAAATATATTTGTAAAAATATTTATAAATATTTATTTGAAATTTTTTATTTGTAATTATAAATAAACTTATATCATTATATATATTTTCATAATTATATATAATTGAAACACATACATATAAATAAAAATATTAATATAGTAAATATATTAATCACTTAAATATAGTTATTATAATTTAATAATTATAAATATATTTAAAATAGGAAATATATTTATAAAATTATATATATTTATTAAATATTTATAAATATAAATATAAAAATAAAAAAAATTAAAAATAATTATTAATGTAAATAAAATTATAAAAAAATAATCATTATTGAAATATTTTTTTTATAATTATTTAATTGGTTTAATATTTATTTATTTAATTATGATTATATTTAAATTTTTTAATTAATATTTATATATTCAAATAATTATATATATTTTTATAAGTATATTCATTTATTTAATAAATACAAATACAAATATAAATTTAAATATTGAAAATATATTCATTATAAAAATATATTAATTATAATTTTACAATTAATTAATATATAATTATTCTTTTATAACTATATAAAAACAGTACATTAAAAAATATATATTTATTTTCAATTATAAAAATATGATAATATAAATATAATAAACAAACATTTATAAATATATTTATTTATAAATATTTTATTACAAATATATTTTTATCACTATTAAATAATATATAATCACAAGCGCATGGAGGTTAAAAATGAAAAAAATTGAATAATTAGAAATGAGTACACATTAAAAATATTGAAACATTGAAACATTTTATTAAATAAATAAAATTTATTAAAAAATGAATATATATTGAAATGAAGATGAATATATATTAAATATATTAAAATACAGTAATTAAATATATATTTGAAAATGATTATGTTTGAAATTAATAAAAAATATTAAAAAGAATAAATAATACACAATTGTAATAATTTCGAATATAAATTAATAAATTTTACTCATAAAGATTAATATATTAAATTTATAATGTTACTAAATAAAATTTGGAAATTAATATTAAAATTTTAATAAATTACATAAATATTAGGTTAATGCGATTCAATATGTGATTTCATTAATTGTGTAAATATTTGTGTGTCTGTGTTATATATAAAAATGAGTTACTTACATATATGTGTTTGTGAAATCAATCAAACACATGTTTTATATATGTTAAATTGAAAAATAAAATGATATTCAATTAATTTCCATTACATGATACAATTAGTCAATATTATTATTTAATATTAATTTTTAATTATAAACCATCATTCAATAAATATATGTCTTATTTAATGTGATAATTAAAAAATTTTAGTATATAAATAATATTTTTTAAATACTATATATGATTATAAATTTTTATAAATATATATCAATATATTTCTTTATTGAATGTATTAATGAAAATTTGTATAAAAACCATTTAAAATGAATTAGAAATTAATATGTTTTTAATTATTAAATTTTATAAGTTTTTTTATTTATATTTAATATATTTTATGATATAAAATATAAAATTAAAATGTATATATGTATATATGTATATATATATTGAATTGAATCATTTTTTATTAATAATTAGTCCATTAATAAAATTTTATCAATATTATCAATTTATTCATATTTACATAATTTGTATAATTATTACAATTTTTTTATTATTTATTACAAAATTTCATTTTATGTATTGATATGTAAAATATTATATTTATCTAAATATATATATATATATATTAAATTTATTCTTTTTTACAAAAAATTATTATGTTATGAAATTTTTGAAAATATTTTCAAAATTAATCATTTTTAATTTCCATATCAAATTATTTAATTTTAATATTTTAATAAATCTGTATTAAATATATACAATTTATTAATATATATAATATATATATATATAATTAATTTATTCATAATTTCTTAATTGAATTTTTAATATATTTTTAAAATTTATTAATTATTTAATTTTTTTATTTTTAATTATTTCAATTTTCATTATTTATAATTCTTTTATTTTTTATTACTTTGTGTAAAAAAATTAGGGCATGGGAAAGGTATTTGGTTAATGTATTGGGGTTGGTTGTGTAGGACAAGAATGGGTGTATGATGTTGGGCCAAGTACCGCAGAAAGAAGAGTGTGGGACAAGGCCCGCCTGGGCCTATTTTGGAACCGTATATGTGTGAGCGGTGTCTGTGAGAGTCCATCCCAGCATCATTCTTCGTATTTTTAATGTAATTGAATGACGTATAAAGGAGTGTTCATTTTTTTACTATTTTGATGAGGGAGTCGATGCACAATCAGAACATTTATCGTCATTAAAAAAAGATGATAATGGGTTTTGTTTATTTGCGAAAAATATAAAGAACTCATAAATGGTTACTTTTATTATCTCTAATATATGAAGTGATAAAGGTGCCCCTTTATCAGTTCAAAAATCACAGATTAAGGGTTCCTTTTATCAGCAAATTTTTAGCACTGATAAAACATACCCTTTATCAGCACTTTTTTATCAGTGATATATGAGTAATTTATCAATGGTTTTCGCTAGTGCTGATAAATGATAGCACTATATATTTACCGTTTTAGTAGATTTAATATCAAAACATTTCCATAAAATGTAATCCATAGATTTTATCATCCATTCATTGTTTCCTCATTTTTTAATGTTAATGGAATTAGACACCGCAAAACTTTATCTATGTGATCTTTTTGATCCGATTCATTAAATTTCACACTGGGATATCGATTCTTATAATTCCCATAATCCCTACATTTAATTGAATCAATTTATATATTAAGAATTAATTTATCAGTATTCATATTTTTGATCAAAGTTTTCCTTTTTTCTAGGTATATTATTACTTTATTCCCAACTCTATCACATACAAACATATTCCTATTATTTTTGGACATTTCCTTGTGACCTACTCCCCAAAATTTTGACACTTAGTATGTTTCATCTATTTAACATTATAATAATTCTCACATGAACATGCTTATAAATTAATGTTTCATTTATTTTATTTATTAGTAAAATCACCTAGGATTAGATAATTAATTATAAATTATGATAACAAGTTAAGATTATCAATAACATATTTCACTATAACTCCCATTGAATTAATTTCCTCATTTTTAATACCACCACATTTTTCTTCTCATCCACTATTAATTTGTTTCCTTATGGTTGTATTCATTTACAAAAAAACAAAAGTAGTGTGATTATATCAAATAAAATCATAATAAACCACCTTCTAAGAAGGATAATCACTATAGTATCCTTAATCATATCAACTTATGTTCAAATATTTTTATTTATCCAAGATAATTATCTATAAAGGTATCCTTTATAGTCATAATAGACATTTAAATTATTTGAAATTAACATCTTGACCTCTATAATTTTCTAAACCCTTTATATCAATACAATTATTAGTACCCATCCATCAATATTACATAATGTAGTATCTTTCGACTTGAAATCAGATTCATTCATACCCAATGATATTTTTTTGGGGTAAGTGGTTTAGAGATTCAAGACATCACAAATTCATTAACAAATAATACATCATAATATAAACACTTCAACATTCTATCCATTTTCTTAAAAAATAGAATTGTTAATATATAAAAATATTTATTTTAATGAAATAATTTAGAAAAATTTGTCATGTCCTTATCCATATCTGAACTCAATATTAAATCCATGTGAAATTTTTTTGGAAATTCATGATGGGTAAAATATCTTAGTAAGAAAAATTTTAAAATATTAAATAAACATACTAGTTCAAGAATACATATAAAATTTTTTATTTTACAAAAGTATAAATGGTCTCAAAAATAAAAAAATTTATTAATTAAAACATTTTTTGAAGACATTTTATAATGAATTGTAATGAAAAAACTAAACTGTTAATGGTTTGTTTTAAATAATTAAAAATTGAATAAAAATTTCGAAAATATTATAAATTTCAACCATAATAAGTTGTATATACATTCAACCAAAGATAAAATCAATAAATTTCCATATGAAATGATTATGTTTCCATAAAACCTATAAAAATAATAGATACATAATGTGGGAAACATGGTGATTCATTTTCATATCAATCTTATAATCACTCATCCATATACCAAACACATTAGAGATGTATATTGGGATCACATGTTCCTGGTTTATAATCTCGCAACCCATTCATGGTTTATAATAAAACCACCCATCATTGGATTTTAAAAGATACACCCATCAACATAAATAATTCTGATGAAGCATACCATAATCACAAATTATATTATACTTCATAAAAATATTCATTACACCAATAAGAAAATAATTCCCAAATATTGAAATTTCAATTCGATTTTAAACCCTTTATGATAAAACCAAAAAAACTATGATGGTGGGGTATTCTTTGAATAAAACATTAAATCATTTAAAGAAAAAAAATCAATAGTAGTGATATAAAAATAAATTGTTGACATTGTATACAAAAAAATAGTACCTTCCTTTTATATTTTTCAAAATTTAGCATATAACATATTTAAAATTATTTATAATGAAAAACATTGTATGAAAATAAAAATGTGATATAAAATTCCATTTATAATTCATTAATGTGAATATAGATACAAATATAATGTAATTTTATTAATATGGAAATGTGATCAATAGACTTAGAAAATAAATCTATAAATTATTTAAATTTAGGTTTTATATGTAATGTTTTAATTTCCTAATGACTAAATGATCACATTCATTCCTTGTCATCTTAAATAATAAAAATATGTTTTGTATATACATGATTAATAAAAAATTTTGGTCTATTTTTCCTTTTATTTTATCTATCAACATGATATATAAAATTACTTTATTAATTACTATCACCTTTGATATTTGGATGATATTTGGATTATAAATTAGAAATGACCTTGAATAGTTGACTATATTCTAATAGAAATTATTCCAAAATACCATGATTAATAATCATGAAATATTTATCATTTTTATATGATAATTTTTCCATTAAGAAAAATCATGAATTATGGTTATGAAAAATGAATTACCTTAAAATCATGGTGACATTAGGTAATTTTCACACATGATTAAAGATTCAAATTTTCAAGATCATGATTGAAATAAATTAACGATAATAATATATCAATAAAATTATCGTTATATGAAAAATATGATATTATTTTTATATATATACTTATATATAGAAGCTATATGATTTCTTCATGAAAAACGGATCACACCACTTCATGGAGGTTGTAATCCAGACATAAAAACGAATGAAATTATAATTTTTCATCAAAAAGGTAATAAATTAGATGATATGTTATATTTATATGGTTATAAATATTTTATTAATATCATATATTTACATTAAATTCATAATTCTACCAATCCATAAAACAAATTTATGGAAAACGAATTACCTCAATTCACAAGGTGGTAGTCCACCGAACACAAAAATGAATGTTTAGTTTTCCATTTGATGTAGTAGGTGATAAATATAGTTTATTCTATTATAAAAATATTATAATAGTATATGTATGATATATATGTTATTATTTCTTCATTTATTAATTATATATTAAGGAGGATAAAGATTAAGTAAAACTAAAACATTCAGATTAAAGCTTTATCGCTTCTTTAGAAAACCTTAGTTCAATGACACTTAAATCCCTCAAAGGATGGAATTCCATCCAAACTAAGACATAGAGAAGATGGGGAGGGATGATAGGAATGTAAATTGGATGGGCATCTAAAACAAAATTCTATTTAAGTGTGTAGAAGATAGGAGTGGGTGGTCATTTACATGTGATTTGAGGGACATTCCTGGAATTTCTTAAATAAATATATTAATAAAAATTAATTCTCAATGAAACATGTCTCAAAAATTAATATATTAATTTTTTGGGATGAGTATTTGGAAACCTAATATAATAATATATAATTTGGAGGTGTTTTGTTTATATTTTTATCCTTATCTCTTAGTTTTAACAAATGTTAACTATGTTGAACATTACTGTGATATTAATGATTCTTACTATTTAGGGGTCGAAATAGTTACCTAAAAAAGACAAGTGTCCCATTAATAAACCATTGATAATATTTCAGACCATATCCCATTTAAATGGATTGTTATATTATTATTATAAATATTAAATCATTTTATACAATATTTTGTATTATAAAATATCATTAACATCATTTTTTGGAAATACATGAAATATTAGACTATAATATGTTTAAAATTGAATATTAATGTATTAAAAGAGGTGATACAATAGAATTAAAAACCAGTGAAGAATATATCGTTAAGATAATTTAATTAACTGATCATTCTAATGTTTACCTAAATAGATAGATAGATGATCTAGTTATTTTTGGGTGTAATTATGTTTCAGATGATTCATCATGGATAAATGTATGATACTTATCTCAAAATATGTAAGCATAGAGAATGAAATTAGAAAAAAAAAATTGAGCATAGATAAGCCATTAATTGAATTAACAATTTATGATAGGGTTAGAGGATTGGTTTAAATGATTGGAATTGATCTGCATTATATGATTTTAATATATTTTATAGAACTACATTACATAGAGGTGGTGGAAAGTACTCATTAAATGAATTGTATGAGATATAAATTAATGAATATATATAACCCTTACATGTAAATTAAATTTTGGAGATTATAGATTGTACACATTGGTAAAAGTCACAAGAGAACATTTGGGATTACCAATTGAAGGATGTAAAAGAATGTAAGAAATTATAAAATTCTTGTAATATTATTAAATAATTACCTCAAATAAACTATTTAGATATTAGTAAAGTAAATTTCTATTTTTTAGTTACTAAACTAACTCACATAGTTATGGAAATGGTTGGTATGAGGGACTATATATAGAATAAATATATGTGAATATGTTATTTTTTCATCGTCATTTTAGGAGGATCATTCCATGATGAAAATTATAATCTTAAAAGACTATGTAATTAATGAAAAATTGTATAATTTATAATAGATTTTATGTAATCAATAACATTCATAGAAATAGTGAATGAAAGATATCAATTCCATTATACATGTGAATGTATTCATCTATAGTAATTCATATCATTGCATCTCATAATGGTCTTCCAGAATTGATGTTTCATCATACTTATATTTTATGATTATTATGTTCACATGGTAGCCCTAATATGAAATTTATTTATGAGTTGGATGATCATTTTTTTGGGAAAATTCATGATAATGTATCACAGAGATACAATCAGGATATTTTTATGGGTGTCTAGATAATATTCTATGATCATAATGTGGTTTTTGTTTTTGTTTGGGTATATCGAAAATTTTAGGGAAATATTAGGAATGGCCATGTTATAAATTATGACTATCACATTTTTCGAAATTTTAATATATTTTAAAAAAATAAAAAATTCCTATGAGTATAACTACATGGTATAATTAATGTATGTGATTGTGGTGGACTGTACTATATACACAATATTTTGTACAAGGATAAATATTTCTCTAAAAATGAGTTTTTAAGATATTTGAGGAGGATATTGAAAGAAGAACATCATTGAGATTAATTGGATTATCCAATATCTCAACAGAATGGATGAGATATCAATGAGTTAAAAATCAAATGATATATTACACTGTTCTTTTAATGAAAAAATTAGTAAAGATATGGACATAAAAAAGAGTAAAAATAGATAGTCTGATAGGGACATACACGAGTTGAATGTCCATGATAAGACTAATAGATTTAATTTCTAAAATCGATATATGGAACATTGTTTTTATAGTAGATTATAAGGATTTAGTATGAATGAAGTGTTTACTATGGAGAAAAAGATTGAAGTTGGGGAACATAATTTTTTCTAGAGACTGCTATAGAGAAATCCATCGTACTAAAAATATGTTTTTAATAATTGGATATATCAAATTCATATGATGTATAAATTAATTGAATTTTTATAATAAATTTAATACTAGTTATATATAATATTAGTCAATTCAAAATTCTAGTGTATATCTAAGAAAGGCATAGTCCATGAATTTATTTGATGGCAATGTCCCTTAATAGTGATTAGATGAAGGAACAAATGATTGATGTATCATTTCTAATGTGAAATGTGAGGATAAAATATGTGGGTTCAGAAAATAGTATTGGATGTTAAAGTGGGATTCCATTAAATTATTTCTTATTGTCGGTCATTTAAAATCATGTTCTCATCTATAATGATTTCTGGTCTAGGAAACAACAATTTCAAATGTATACAATATAGAAGGTTGTTTCTATATAGATTGATCAATGGAAGCATATAAATAATAAATTTTATTTAATATTAGTGTTTAGAGTATGTGTAAATAAATGACTAGGAAAAAATATAAAATAAATTTTTGTGGAATATGTTGAAAATGAAGTTGGATAATTTTTTATTGACGTGTTGATGTGTATATTGAAGTTGAATGGTGAGATAATGGTATAATGTTTACAAGTAGAAGTAAAAAATCTATAAATATATCAGTAGGGTCAGCCTGATATGAATTTAGTTGATATATTGGACACTTTCTATTTTGTATATGGTATTTTTTTTTGTGATTTAGTATAATTATAACTACTATATTTCACTATTATTATATCAATTTTTATATACTAAAAAATATTTTATAAGGGATTAGAGAATGCACCAAACCATGTATTGAATTTTTTCTTCATTAAATTATATATTTTCTCGATCGTTTTATTTTTGATGGCCTACTAGTGCATGTGTGGGTTATTTTTTTGTGGCAGTGGTGACTCAAATTTTACTTTTGAATAAAATATTTTTGGAATAGACTGTTTCATTTCATACAAATGTTGTCATTTCAGTGGAGTTCTTGGAGTTGGTTCTAGAAGAAGGTTCCAGGTTTTAATAATTCAACACATCTAATAGAAGTCTCCATGTAACGACACACTATTTTTAAAGACACATAATATATGTATTTTTTATATTGGATTGCCTATATTTTATCATATATTACAATCAACCTTAATAATTAATCCCTATAAAATCCCATCTAAATCCACATGCATTCAAAGAAATTATATCCAATGATTTATCCCTCCATTAAATTAATTGAAAAATTTAAAATTATAATCTCCAATTACGTTTATTTGGTAAAATGGGGATCACACACATTATATGGAGAAATAATTTTATTTTTTTATCAATTTCATGCCATATCTGAAGGGAATGGACGAGGTCAATCAATACACAATAACCCCATTAATATCACTTATATTCATCAAAAATTTTATAAAAAATTTATAAAATATACCAAAATACTTTCATAGTTTGTACCTCCAACTTCAAAAAAAACCAGTGGCGTGTGCTCAACAATAATCAACATCCCATATCTAAAAAATCTATAATCACATAGGTTCAAGATAAATAAACCAATTAATCACTAAAATATGAAATAAAATTACAAATACCTATACAACTAAATAAGTAAAAGTGTGTTGAAATAATTTATAGGATGATAGGGAGAGAAATAATCCCCATTAGGTACATAAAATCAAGCCTCATACCACAAATAACAAATGATAATGAAGGAGAGAGAATGAGAGAGGGGGTTAATTTAATTGATCTCCAATATTCTACATATTTTATTAAATCGAGTGAGAAACAAAATTTTAAATATGGTTTCCACAAATATATATATATATATATATATATATACAGAGATAAATCTAGAGAACACTAGTTTTATAGTTACTCTCCCATAGATCCAATTGAGTGCAATTGAGACTTTTTAGAGTGGGCAGTGGGAAACCCCAACAACACATCCCCCTAGAAGGTCAATTTTTTCTGTTATGAAACATTATCCTCTTATAATCGCTATCACAATTATTTTTTTATGCAAAAACTTCAAACGATTAAAATTAATTCTAAAAAATATATATTATATATGAAAGGCCCATAATAAAGTCTAAAATAAAAATATTCAATAACCTTATTTTTGATCTTTTGAGACAGTGTATTTTCTATCATTATTTTCATGTAACGACATCATACCTAAAAAAATTGAATTTAATTGATAGATTAATTTTAACATAAATTCAAAGGATCAAGACTTGAGATCTAATCCATTACCACATTACAGTCAATATGATTTTTATTTTCCTTAATCATATCATCCTAAACATAATTTTGAAAATAGACTTCAACACTTTTTTTATAATATATATAATTATTCGTATTTTGTTCATAAATTATAATATTCTATCAGGATTTTAATCCTTTATATACATTTACAATGATATATCATGACTAAATATTTCATTATATCTTTTAAAAAATTAAATTTTTTCCTAATCCATTTCTTAACACATTGTATTAATAAACCTTCTAGTGCATCATGTGAATCCACTAGAAAAATAGTTTTTACAGATTATTCATCAATACACATCTATGTACCTCTTCATGATCCCAAAAAATATAAACTATGGTCATTATATTTAATGATACTCAATTTAAATGATAGAATTTATATATAAAAAATTTATTTTCTTATTTTTATAATACATATAGATATTTCTTATATACGTGCAACTAATAATGATAAATTTAATGGATTGATCATTAATTTTTTATATGTATACCTTTTATTATGATAAAACATTTGTAGATAAGAACAATATATATTTTAATATTTTTATTCATATGAATGTATATATTTTAATTCTTATTGAATAAATTCTTAAAAGAATCCATTGATAGTTTAATATATTTATATAAACTATTTATTATAATATTTTCGTCAATTTAATATTTTGGTAAATTTATTCCTCCTATTTCAACCGTAATAATTTTTTTATAGATACTCTATTTTTTTAATTTTTGAATATTTATATCCATTCACGTTATAATACATCCCAAAATTTTCCTCTGGGTAACTATTTGATTGTTTAAATCTATTATAAGGCCACATTTTTTTGATGACGCAAATTGTTGGTTATATAAATATATCTCCAAAAAATTATGATGAAAAGGCCAACCATTGATATAATTTATATTATTTTAGTTTGAACCATATCTTTAATATCGTAAGAGAATATTTTTAAATACATATCTCGGTCTCTATATTTTATACTTGTCATACTATATAAATATAAAAATAAGATCACACTTTTCCCCTAATTTTCAACTCTACTGCTTTGTTTCAATTATTCACTATCATTAATTTTGGACAAAAATAATATAGTTTATTCCATCATAATAGAGATTCATAATATCAATCATTTCCAAATATTATAATAGAAATTTCATGTTATTTAATCTAAATATCAAAGCATCCAATTAAATAACTTATTCTCTTTCTACAATGTCAAACAAAAAGAAATATTTTTATTAGAAATATAAAATTAATTATTTTTTTTATCACATCTTAATTATTTTCGATCCTTTTATATTAGACATTCACATAAATTATTTAAAATATTTATTTAATTCTAATTCTCATATAATTTTAATATACTATAAAAATTTTGTCTCAAATTATAAGTAATTAAAAAAATGTTTGTAATGTTGTAAATATCATTGATTTGAGTGAATTCAATGCAATTAAAAATTTTAAAACTGTTATTCCCAAATTTTACAATGCCTATTACTTATTTTTCAATTCCATATAATTTATTATTCATTGTCATTATTGTGATATGAGAAACACAATACATGATTAATAGAATTTTATTAATTAATTAAATAAATGAAATGTCGTCAACATTGTATGATCTTGACCGGTAATAATATTGTGATATTTGGGGTCACCTAGTTTTTAACAAATACATGTTTTGAATTGTAAGTCAATCATTTCAAGAGTGACCTCCTTTATTAGACATACCATACATTTCCTCATGTGAAGAAATCACATTTTTAATTTAATACTATTATTTGTATGTTATATTGGTTTATTTTAATTTTTTATACACATGTACTTATAAGAAACCTATTATTATGATAAGTTTATATGTAAAAAATCTTATTCCATGTATCAAAACACACTATATCGTTGACATATTTTTTAATGACTTAGACAATTTAAATCCTATTTTTTTCTAAAAACTGTTCGTTACAAATAATATAATATTATAAATAAATGAAATTAAGAGAATAAAAGGCTATCCCATTAATAATGATCATTACATTTGTTAGCTATGAAACCAATTAAAATGAAAAACATTACAATTGAAAAAAATGTATATAATAAAAATATAAGAAGATAATGTATGAATGAAGTCAATCTACTAAAATCATCACACCAATTAAAAATTCCATAAAAACAAAATAAAATATTATTAGACTAATTAAAATCCCATGAATTGAAAATATAAACATTGGGGGAAATTTCAGTAAATTTAGAATGAAATACTGATGTTGTATTTATAGGGTGTAAATGGAAATGTAACGGTTGGGATTATATTATTATATGATGATTAGTCAAATATAACCATTGGTTAATATGAACATTGGAAACTATACCATTGGTTAATAATTTAAACATTATAATTAGTTTTTATTTGTATTAATTGAAAACTATTTCTGATACAAAAAGGAGAATCAATGTCCTCTACAAATAGAGTCATGTCATTTGAAGGCCATTTTTTAGAATATAGGAAGGAGGTATCGTTATTGGGGTTCTACATTAACCAAGACCATGTAGAAATTCTAAAAGTGAATCTTGAATAAAATACCCTATGGGATAAGTCTATGTTAGTGGAGATTACCACTTGATCGATGTCATCCAAGCCCTGCCAGAAAAATATGAACACTACACACCTTACTCTTTTGGCGTATGCGGGTGTAATAAGTGGTTATATGTCCAAACCATAGTTACATTTTGTGTAAATTGTATTGTTTAAATAAAATTTGTATTCCATCAATTCTCTTTAATAGTATTTATATTAATAAAATTAATGATTAATTATGATCAATTTGATAAATTTATTTTTTAGATGCAAATAAAACATTATTGTAATTTTTTTGAAAAAATATACAATCTTTAATAAAAAATAAATCATTATGAATTTTTTTTAATAAATATTTTTATAAAATAGTATTATCTAAAAATAAATTGTAAAAGGATTTTATAATTTCTTAGTAATTTTTTATAATTGTCATAAAGATGATAGTGACTTGAAAACTGATATTTTTATATAAATAACGATTTTATATTTAACTGTTAAAATGATTATATCTAGAGAACCTTATGATAAAATAAACATAATATATTATATTATCCACTAAAAAAATTTTTAGGGTGAATTTATGAGAATTTTATAAAATAGATTAATTTTTTTGTGAATACTGAAAAAAATATTTTCTATTTTCTGTATGTTTAATGACTTCTTATTTAAATAATAATTATATAATAATTAATTAATCATAATAATTGACCTTAAATATGTTATATTTTTAATATTTTGTATTTTTATATATTTCAATAAATATAAATATCCGAATCGTGACTTTCTGAAGTCAAAAATGGAATATATGATTTTAAAAGCATAATTTTGTATGAAATTTAGTTTTCCACCCACAAATAATAATTAAAAAATTGATATCTATTCTAATAGAATAAATAATAAAAATGAGTGACACAAATTTCCAACACCCTGAGAAAAAACTATGGCTGAGCCTGCGGTTTTTCATTTTTCAGAAGATAGATTTTTACGACCAATATATAGAAATTAAAATATAATTCTAAAAGATTTTTGATAAATACCATATCATTTAAACATTCATCTTCCATACCAATCCATACTCTAGGTATTTGTAGTTATGATTCCTCCCAATTAGTCCCCCAATGTTCCATCCATAATTTTTAGGACCAATTCTTCAAAAAAAAAGTGAAATATCCACTTCTATTTTCTATTTAAGATAACTTTTCATGTGGTATATACTCTAATTTAAAAAATATTTTCTTTTGGCTAATAAATATTATCCCATTACTATAATGATTTCATTTTATGATTGAGAGACCCTTTTCCCATCTCATTTCACTCTTTTCTAAAATTATTTATTATACCAATCATGTTTAGAAACTTACATACCAATTTTAACACATTTACATTTGAAATTACTTTTCCATTTTTATTTGAATTCCCTGAGCTCGTTTATTTTTAAAGGGTATTAAAAATATATAAACATTAATTTTTTATAATTGGATTTATATGTATTAAAATGATATTTCATTTTTGGGTAAAAAATTTATAGTTATCTTACCTCTAAGCACTTTTGTAATGAAAATATTTCTATAATAAACCCATTCATTTTTCTCAATGGGTTATTAATAAGAATAAATTTTATGATCTATTTGCATCACATAAAATTAATACATATTAATGTTGTTACATAATAGAACTACAATTAATTAGGTAATGAATTTAATCTATATTGATGAAATTGTTTAGGATACCATGGTGAATAACATTAATAATATTCATTTAAGACACCTTAGAGATTAACCGTCATTATATTCTTATTAAAGTATCATTTAAATGTATTAAGAATATTTCTATGTTATGATTCACATTATTATTATTTTTATTATTATTATTATTATAAGAAAATTTCTGATGCCTTGTCAATATTCCTCATGTTTTATTGATATATCTTAAGATCACATAGCATATGACACTATTGACTATTACCATACTAGTATTCATTCTCACCCATTTACTTTGATGCATGTCCCCATGATTTGAGATGCAGTAAAAGTAACAAACGGTGAATCCTTGATGTTTTCTTTTATGCAGGTTTACAGTAATGTTTTTTTTTCATGTATTATGTACCTTATTTTGAAGAAACTAATATTTAAAAGGTCTTATTTTTGTACCATGTATTGAAAAGTTATGTAATAAAAAAGAATGATTCCATAGTTTGTATCAATTTATGGTATAATTATATGTGTAAATTTGTACTTGATATCTTTAGGATAAACCCTTTGGAAATGTATAAATATAGAAAAAATCATTGTATTTTTGTAATAATTATGTAATTGGCTTCCAAAAAGATACATCCCTATCAAGATACTACATGTAGACATGGCCTTGGAACAAATGTATCTAGGGGTAACACCTAAAAACACCGCATTGATCTCGAATCTGTTAGGAACTGGTGGATGATAATGATCGTTGTTTCATACCTGTTGTGATACATCTAGGGATATGTTTGGATAATAATATTTTTTATGAACCATTATGAAGTACATATATATAAATTAATTTTTTATAGTAATTTAATAACATATTTAAGAAGGATGTTTTTAAACAAAAATCCCATTAGAATTATAAGATTTCTACAAGTAACAAATTTTTACTATGTTTTTATTCATTCTATAAATGGAAGGAAATGGAAGGAACTATGTAAATTATGAGTAAAATAAAAGATTTACGGACAAAGTTTCGATGGAAGATAGAACAAAAAACATCAAGAGTACATTTCATCAAATGAAATGAGTTATGAACAATAATGTGAATCATGCAAAGAGACCAGATTCACATTGATGGGAACGACACCATATTAAGTCATTTATACATCAATGACCACCCATGTTTTAATGTATATACCATCCTAATAATTTCATAAAAATAATAAGGGTCTATAAAAATGATATATTCTATACTAAATTGCTTATAGAAACATAAAGTCACCTAGGAAGTATACCGCTTAGAAGAAGAAGGTTGTCACTGGTGGATACTGATTATAAACATGAATTTGTGACTGGAGATTGATGTTAATTTTTTTAAGAGATAAAGGAAAATTTTTTATAAATATTATCCCCATTAAATATAAATAAAAATTGAAAAGAAATTCCAATAGTCAGATTTAAAAGAAAATGAATTTGTGGGAGTGTGTGAAATGAACATAACCAAACATTCTCGAGACACCTCAATCTGTGTTATAGATACTGATAAAAAAATTTATACCCTTTGATGGTTTAAGACTCGATATTTGAATGTGTATATAAAACTTATATTATAATATCTATGACATGATAGTGTGGAGTTCTATGAAGGTTGTACTACAATTTGGATACACCCAGTAGTCACCGAGATCTAATCAAAAGAAGAGAGTAATGGAGTAAAGCATAAGAAAGATCTTTTATCATGAAGTTGATGAAATAATGTGAAACATACCACATGAAATAAATATAGAAAAAATCATTTATGGAACAATTTCCCTTTGAGTATAAATTGCTAAAAATATAGAAGAGACTGGCATATATCTTGGAACTATTTTATTGAGGTGAAGCCTTAAATTCTAGACAATAATGAAAAATTAATGACTGTGTAAGATCATCCCATTGTTCAATGAATTAATTGTGTATAGTTTGGTAACATTGAAAATAGATTCCAAAATTATAAGATAAGGAGGGTAACCACCATCAATCTCAACAATGGATAAGGGAGAAAGACTAATAATTTTCTATTACGAAATCTTGATTGATTCTCCCAATGACATGATTGTAGGTAAACTGATTATTCAATCAAAACTAGAAAGTTATTAGTTTGATTCTATTTTTATGAATTTATTTATTTCAACCATGTTTTAATATTATGTATAATTATTCTATGAATAGCTACATGTGTAGTTATCAGTCAAGACTCATAAAGGGGTTATCGTAGAAATAAATTCTTAAAAAAACCCATGTATATACTTAGTTGAGTAAAATATCATCCAAAATATAGTATTATTTTCCACGGTGTAATTTTACACAATACTATGGATGGACCATATATCAATGTATAATGCTATAATCAATTGAAGAAGCATGGATATATTAGTAGTCTTGAAGGGACAACCTTATTTCATTTTCAGAATAGAGATATCCCAACATGAGATTTTTCTATAAGAAACTCCCATATCTGATATTATGTAGATGTTTAGTAAAGAATGAGATGGAAATGAATTTATAAAGATTGATAATGAAACCATAATTATAGAATACATTGATTTATTTTCTAAAGAGCATCCTAGACTTCCCCCATATAGAGATGTAGTGTACTTTGGTGAACTGATACCGGGATCAAAGTCAATATCAAATACACCATATAGAATTGAAAATTTGGTGTTAGATGAATTAAGTAAAAAACATTAAGATCTTTTTTATAAGGGGTTTATCCAACAATGTGTGTCTCCTTGGAGATTACATGTTCTCTTTGTGAAGAATATGAAATTATCAATGTGCTTTTCCATTTATTATAGATCTTAATAAGATCATAGTGAAAGATAAGTACCAGATACCATGGATTGATGGTTTAATTTAAAGGATTTGTGTTTCTCAATTAATATCCTATGCTTACATCCAATATGTGTATCATTAATTGACAGTGAATACATAGGATATTTTAAGGACTTCCTTCCTAACAATATATAGGAATTATAAGTTTGTTGTTATTACCTTTTCCTTGACCAAAGATCATCCAATATTTACTTATTTGATGAATAGAGTTATTAAGCACTATCATGATTAATTAATGGTAGTTTTCATTGATTTATATTGATATATTCCAAAAGTTACGATGATCATGAGGACCATATAAGGTATATTTTAGGAACCCTGGGGAGGGATAAGCTATTTGGAAGAATCTGAAAATGTGATTTTCAGTTAAAAATTGTTCTATACTTGGGGAAAATTATATCCATTGAAGGAATCATAATTGACCATGTAATGAAAATGGTTTTAGATGAGCCACCACATCCTAAAATAGTAACATAGATTCATTTTTTTTGTTGGTTTGTCTATATATTATATGAGGCGTGTTAAAAATTATCATGACTTTCTAATCCACTATCCATGTTAACTAAAAAAGGGATAAATTTATATGAAAATGGAGGGTGAATAATTATTTCAATAACTGAATAATGTAATGGTTACTATGCTTAAGTTATCTTTACCATCTTTTGAAGAATGATTTGTTTTTTAGCGAAGCATCTCTGAATGGTAATCAGTGTGTCCAAATTCAAAATTAAAATGTGATTTATTATGAATCCCAACATTTAAAACCCGGTGATCAGGAATATTCTACAAATGACATGGATCTATCTACGGTTATTTTTTCGTTGAAAATATGGAGGTACTATCTTGATAGGGAGAAATGTGGTATATACATAAACCCCCATTTATTGAATTATAATTGCATGAAAAATGAACTGAACATGTGACAACATAGATGGTTATTAATTCATAATGACTATGACTATTTATTTAAATATAACCCTATATGTGAAAATAATTCATTTATGCTTTTATTATGATTTACCCAGTCGTTATGGATGTTCTAAGGATTTACGGTTATTCTTTGATCCCAGACCTATCAGAATATTACATGGAAACAATAAGGGGATAGATATCATAAAACCTATCCCAATAATTATCAACCATCATTAATAGATAATATCAGTAAATATCAATGAAAATATCCTTTATTTCAAAATATTATATAGGTTATGAAGAATGGATATTTTCATTGGTTCAATTTTTATAAAAAATGTTTATAATTATTTCACACACGGAAATGTGCCCCATATATCCTGAATTTAAATAAAGAGATAATGGATAAAGATCATAACTCTACATTCTCTATATTACTTGGATTCTATAAAATGTATAGGGGCCTTTGTGATTATAAATATTGGGATAATATGAATAGGTATATTCCAAACTACACTATATGGTGCTTTTTATCTCAAAATGTGATGTTGGGGATACAACTTCGTAAAGGGGTATTGAAACTATAAGAGTTGGTGTCCTAGAACCAACTGTTTGTACTTTGATTACATGGATATTTAATATATTTAAATACTAATCATCATATTACATATTGTTCATTGTTCTTCATGAATATGATTTAATATTTTCTTATAGTATTTGTTGAATTAAAAAGGTCATGGAAGTTCTTTGATATGATGAGAATCTTGAAATGCTATAACAATATTATTAATTATAGTTCTATGGTTGGATAACATACTATTAAGGTAAACATAGCATGAAGAACGTTAGGTATGAGTACTCGTAAGCAGATGAGACATCCTCTCATGATGCTCTAACTTGGTAAAATCTAAGACAAGAGATTATGATAACAGACCAGCCAGTAGGAATTACACATGTCTTGTTATTATCAGATATTTCTATCTGTGAGTGTGTGTAATGATCCTTATACATTAATATTATCATTAGTATGTGTCACAACTGGAGCACCTTGATTTACAGACGGAAACTATCACAAAAATAGTTTTTGGGAATTAGGGTATGTTGCGTGCATCATGAGTGACATGATATTAATGGATAAGTCGAGGAAGGATTTTTCCCTTCCATTTATGGATGTTGATATGTTGGCCCATTGATTGAAATAGATATGTCAGAAGAAATTTAATGGACATGGTGTAACAGTGAGTATTTTTTAGGTAGTCAAAGAATGATGAATTAATTATAAAGGTTAATGACACTATCACGAAACCTGCATGGTGAAATATTAAGACAAAAGGAATATATTACAATACAAGTAGTCATTTGTGGATGCTGTTGACATGAATTTAGGTTATTTATCATGGGTTCCTTGACCCACTTCTAGATATTAATCCTTGACTTTTAGAAAGACCACCTAATGACAATGAGAAATAATCCTAGAGGGTCACACACTAAGTGTTTTTGGTTGTATTATTTAAATGGTATTTGAATTTAATTAATGAAATAAATATTATTCCCAAGACTGTAGAATAATTTTATTCAAGTTAAGATGATCTCATAAATTAAATAAAATATATTTATTTTCTATTGAACATTTAATAAATATTTATTTATTAGTTTGTAAATAAAATATTTATTTCATAGAATAACTAAATAATTTATTTCTTCTGGTGTTCAATAAATGGAAGTGGATTTAGAGAGGACCATGGTTGGTCTAGGGGTAAAATAATAATTTTCATGATGGTGCATAATTATTAGTTGGCACAAGATAAAATAATATTGAATACTATTATTATTTAACACGAAATCTTATTCTTAATTCAGTTTTGTGAAAGTTGGTGCACTATAAATAATGGCATGATATTATTATTGTTAGCAATGGTTTTCACTAAGTTCATGAATTCATTTAATTTGTATTAAGAAATTAAATATTCTAACTGATGTTCCATGCATATAAATAGACAAGTGTGTCTAGTGTGCCATAGTTAACATACCACATGCTTGGTGAATTGAGAATAATTGAGCTAAAAAATTTTCTCTGGAATCATAATCCCCCCTCTAATGAATGAGATACATTCTTCAAGTCCATAGAACAAGTGATAAAGAATGACTGACACAAGAAACTCACTTCACCGCGCTAGCACTCAGAGAATGAGTGGTGTCGGTCGGAGGCCATTTGAGCACATGTGAATCACCACTAGAGTGATTCTAGTTTGGCTCCTCCCAAGTGCAATGAGATAATCTAAAAGGGTCATTCAGAATGATCAACCCCATAAAAAAACAAAATACGGAAGATCCATTTTTTCATTTAATTATGAAATTAATTAAATCAATAATAAAATTGATGTACAAGATCCTCTCTAAAGGTTTTAGACCACTTTATTGATTATCTAAATATTTGATTCTATTCTATGGAGATTTGAATTCATCATCGTATTGATCCCAGAATAATCATTGATCATTATAAAAATTAATGTTGGGTTCCATTGAAATTGCGCTTCCACCAAGCCTGAAACCTACATGTGGTATTATGGAAGTTACATCATAGTTTATAATTTTTTAAATATTTCGCTATTGATTTACAAATATATTTATTTAGTTTTTTTCAATTCAAGTTAATCGTTCTGAAAATCTGAATCTTGAGATCTGTTCCTCCTATTATGTTTCTTGTTCACCATACAGAAACGATCTTTTCATTTAATTATGATTAAAATAAAATAGAAGATCTCATATGGAGGTTCCAATCTTATTGGCCATATTAAACCAGAACACACAACGTATATTTGGTAGTACACATCATGTAGTTATGATTCAACGAATCGGACTAGTTTTTTGAACCACATTGTGTGTTAGATTCATTCTATGTCTTAAATAACTCTGTGTGTTGACAAGGATCAGCTGTCACGCAGTTTCCGGATTACACGCTATGTAGTCCACTGGACACAGTGTGAAGTCCATTCAGGTTAGGGTTGGACTGTGTACCCCAAACATGACTTGTTCAACTGGAAACTATGTAATGTGCATACTACATGGAGTGTGGCCCCCTGAACATGGCTCGTACTCTGAATATTTCTGATGTACATCTACACACCATGTCCCTGAGAGTATACTTCGGATACATGGTGAACGATAGTACACACTATGTAGTCAGAACTACACGTCATGTACTAATCCAAATTACACAGAATTACTAAAATTTATAAATATATTATACATACCCTTCAGACATGTACCATATTGTGGGCGTTGAGCTGAGGCACAACACGTGATAGGTGCTTTATATATATATTTTAAATTTAACATCTCTATAATGTTCATTTGTACTCATTGGGTAATTATGAAAGGGAATTCACTAGGTTTCCTCTATGTTACAGGTTATGTACAATGATATTTTTAAATGAATTTTCTTCTTTAAAAGTATTATGGATAAGAATCTCAAGGAAATTCAAAAAAGGGATTAAGATAAAAGGATTGATTAATTAAAGATGATAATTAATTTATTTCAGCATGATTTATCTTAAATAAAAAAAATTATAGAATTGAATTCAAGTATTATTTATGCATAAATATAATTTCATGTATGGATGATCATTATCGAGACCAAGACCTTTTTATGTATATGGTTTCATTAAATTAATTTATTTAAATTAAATTTGTTGGCCTATGATCCTTCACCTCATTAATATGTAGGGAATGCGTTCCCAAGGGTTCTTTTATGTAAAACAGCTTTTTTACCCCTCATCTACATATGAGTTTATGAAAAGGAATATGAAATGAATGGAACTTCCAAGATAGTGGAGTTTGATCAAGGTGGAGCTGAGACAAAACCAATCCTTGAAGATTTAGAGGTGGAGAGGTGGATGTCTGCAAGAACATATCCAAGATGATCAAGATGTCTCTCTGCTAGTCCAGGGTTAGTTTATCAACTGTTAGATAAAATAATTATTATAAAGGCTCATGATCATTCCCTTTATATTTGGTTTTTGTCAGTTTCATGGATTATCATAATGTATGTGTGGTCACAATCACATAATTAATGAATTAAACAATCATGAAAGATAAAACTATAATAAACGAGACTTATACATAAATATTATTAAGACATGGTTAATCACGTAAATAAATTCCATTTAATAATAACAATCATGTTATTATTATAATAATAATTTCACACATAAGAGATAGAAATACCTCAAATAAAATATTTATCCAAACAAATCCTTCCGTTACTTGATTAAGGGAAAAACTCAAAAAAAACTATTTTTTGACCAACCACTGTTGGGACAATTACTTTTATACAAATATCCCTTATGAAAGGTTTCAGGTTGACATAACTATATTACATTATGTAAAGTAACCTTGCTAGAATTGGTGTAATATTAGAGGTATGAGTTGAGGAAATCCAAAAGTCATGATTTTAGGACTAAGAAGTTCACTCAATAGATCAGGGAGCTGCAAGACTGCAGTTGGAAAAGACCTACCTACATAAATATATTCTTATATCTTGTGAATCCCTTGTTGGGGTTATGAAAAGGGGAATACAGATCCTTTACACTAGAATTTCATGGCCACTAGACATTCTGTGTTCAATGGTGAGGGCCATTGGGACTTGATTAAATATTGGGAGACTTAATTTTAATTTATTTTTTCTCATAAAATGTAATCCAGTACGAATGATCTTCCCTTTTAATTGTAGAATAAAAATTACAAGCATGTCAACCACACTATCTGTGGGATCAATTATCGATAATGATAGTATCCTCACTAGTATTAACATTTAAGAATGGTTTAGATGCCTTTGTGTTATCCTACTCCACAAACAGAAGTCTTATGTGATGAAGTCCACATTACTTGATCTTCTTACCAGAAAGGTGAGTGATGAGGATATCCAGGTATATTAGAAACTTATGAATGAAATGATGGACATTGAATGACTGATGTTATAATCAATGTCTAATGATCTCATGAAGTCTCATGAAAACACAGATTCTAATAGCATGCTTGATGACCGCCGTGGTCTTTACAAAGATAAATAATGACATGAAAGGTTTGAGATCTCTATGGAACTCATTCAGGGTAAGGTTGGAGAAGGTTCCCTAGCCGGACCTCATGTAGTCAATCTTATTCGCTAAAATGATAACCTCTAGGTTCTAGGGAGTAAACTCCCCAAAGAACTAGGCAGCGATCTCATTCTCGCATCACTCCCTCAATTATTCTCTAACGTTGTTGTAAATTTCAACATAAAAACAAAAAGAAGTCTGTATATGATCTTATTATACTCATTCACCCAGTGGACAGTGATATAAAGCATGAAATTCCTTATGTATTTATGGTGAATAAGTGTAAATATAAAGAGAAGAGTATTAATCCCAAAGATTCTTCATGACCTACCAAGAAAAGTATAACCAAAGGTGAGGAAAAGGAACATCATACTCTTTATTTTTCATGGGGAGAGAATGGCCATAGGAAGAAGAACTAAACCCAGTCTAAGAAGGAAAGAGAAGCTTTCGGTGAATTATTTATCAAATTCAATCTTTTTGTTTTTACAAATTGGGTATTATATACATGTTTTGGTGATCACATATGTTTCCAAATATATGAACTAATTATATTCAAGAATATTGATAGAGGGGAGGTAGATCAATGAGTATCCAATGGATCCAGACATGCTATTGAATGTGTCAGGGACTAGCACCTCACGTTTCTAACTAGGATGATCTTGGTGATAAAGGGGTTTTATTATGTGCATTCGGTTACTAAAAACATTATTCATGTATCAAGATTAGATAAACATGGATTTTTTTTCATGTTTGGAAATAAATGATACTTCTTTTACAAAGATAGAATTTTATTTGTTAGGGACAATTTATACAACAGTCATTATGTGTTGGATTACAAAAACCAAGTAATGGAAATCTATAACAAAGATACTTCACATAATTCATACCACACCCAACATTGGAATCACCGGTTATGTCAGGTATATGAGAAAAAATTTATTTATTTTAATCAAGATAGATATTTATAATCATTAAAACTAAATCTACTTAGTTTATGTCATGTGTAAGAACCCGGATCTTCGTTTCAGGTATGTTTTTCCTTTTTCTGAAGTTTTTGAGAAAAGTGGAATTTCTAGAAATTTTTGAAGTACACGTCGTGTACTCTCTTGCTGTGCCAAGCTATGTGATGGTCGTCTTCGGGCCACACACACAATGTGTAGGGATGAAGTGGAGGCCGCTTAAAGAGGATTACGGAAATATATAGTACACACCATGTACTCAAGAAGTACATGCTGTGTATTTTCTTTTTATTTCATTAAATGGACTAAGGTCACGCTTAATCGACCGAATCGCCTTCTTCTAGGTCTCTTTCAACCGAGAGACATCGTACGGGAGTGGAATTTCTCCAAATCCCCATGCCTTCATCCGTTCTCTAAATCGAACGCTATCAATTGTGTTGGAACCGTAGTGGTGAGTCCTACCTTCTCCTAGAGCCTTGTTTTCCTATTCCTCTTCTTTCTCATGTTATCATCAGTTGAACGTTTTGGACGTTTTCTCAGATCATCGACATTTTAAGGAGAATCAATCTTCATGGCTCAAGTATATTGATACCCTAGAATCCAGGTAGGTGGTTTTTTCCTTACCTTTCGAAGTCGTTGAGTTTTATGTGCAATTTACACCAACACCCATGAACGGGGTATTGCATGTTTACCTTTTTCCCTTGTGGTTATTCCTGCATTGCTTGCATGCTTGTGTAGAGGTAAATTGACCATGTTTGTAGATAATTGCTGTGATTTGATGTTTTTCCAATGCTTTGTTCTGTTTAAAACCATCGGGTCCTTGTTAGCCTTGTCCGTTTTTCTTGTTTCCATGCCTAGTGACCGTAGGATGGAGTGATGATGATAACATTCTTGTTTCATATAAACTTTTTAGCCATGTATCTCTATAGGTGTAATTTGTCCTTATAGCATTATTATGTACTGACTGGCATGGGGCTGTGAGAACATGGTGCTGTAGACTATAAGGGATAGACCGAGTGAGCTTCCTAGTTAGTCCTTGACATTATAGGCTACACAGGAGAGATTGAGGGATCTTCCTAGAGTGCCTTGAATATTATAGACTACAGGAGGGTAGACCGAGTTAGCTCCCTCAGAGAGTCTTTACTTGTTGAATTTCTTTTAAACCTTTTTCCAGACTAGAGAAGGAATTTACTGAGTGAGCTTCCTTAGAGAGTCTATGATAGACCTGAAAATATTGGAGGAATTGACCAAGTGAGCTTCCCCAGAGAGTTCCTAGACCTTGGGGCCATGAGGGTTAGACCACGTGATCTTTCTCAGAGAGTCCCTGACTACCCTATTCTATGAGGGTAATTGACCGAATGAGCTTCCCCAGAGAGTCTCATAAATTAGTATGACCAAACTAGATGGGTAAGACTGAGTGCACTTCCCAGAGGGTTGTGGTACTTCTCTGTTAGGACCAGAGGGGATGGCTGTTAGTACATCCCAGAGGGTTTCATGTTAGTGGTTAGTTTTTTGCTTCACTACTACGTGTTGTCCTGTGGACTGATTATTGTTGTATATGTTGGATCGAATAGTTGATATAAAAGTCTATTAGATGGAACAATACAAGAGGGGGGGGGGTGAATTGTAGGTTTAAAAACCTTTGAGATTTAGTAACAAAGAGATTAGTTTAAATGAACTTAAACTAATACAAATAAAAACACCCACAATTGTATTGAATGTAAAAGGAATGATGTATTGTAATACTATTGTAAAGCAAAACAATTGTATTCAAGGTGAACACAATAATCAGACTAATACAAATATGAATGATTCTACCTTAAAGCGTATAGAACCAATCAATACAATATGTAATGGAATGATTGTAATTGAAACAATTACAATTGAATATGTAAAGAAGAAAGGAAACAATACAAATCCCTTTCTAATACAACAGCGGAAATGTAAAAGTAATACAATTCTTTTAACCCAAAGAGAAGGGTTATCCTTTCACCTAGGATAAAAGGTCTGTCTCACCAACACCTTGGAGATCCCTCGATACGATTATCGGCACGTCTGTCTGCCTATCCCCGGCAGCCCTCGATACGATGATCGGACCGTCTGTCTGCCTATCCTCGGCAGCCCTCGATACGATGATCGGACCGTCTGTCTGCCTATCCCCGGCAGCCCTCGATTTTGCAGGTAATCGGCACCTCTGTCTTTCAATTACTTGAAAGCCCTCGATACGATGATCGGACGCACAAGGCTGATGAGAGAAGTCACAGTGTCTCTCTCTAGAATCTTCGTTGTTCACAGAGTCTCTTTCGTTCTCTTCGTTCATCAGTATCTTCTCAGCTTCAAATGACCTCCTATTTATAGGCCTCGGGTTCCAACGGTCATATTGCCTCCAACGGTCATATTGAAACAGAAAGTACGACATCGTTTTAATTAGTATATAACTAACTCAACGACATCGTTTTGTTAGGATAAGAGATATATAGAAATGTAAAACATGAATACGATTCATATGCAGAGAGAGTTTTTGACAAAGTACCAAAACAAATAATGATCATCTGAATAGCAAAGTCAGTACGATACGATTGACAGAGTCAGTACGATACGATTGACAGAGTCAGTACGATACATTTGACAGAGTCAGTACGATACGTTTTGGTCGGTACGATCAACATCGTACGATACGATAAACATGATAAAAGACAATTTGTTATTTACAAACATATGATAGAATACATTTGAGATTTCCAAAACATGATATAGAATATATTTGTGATTTCCAAAACATGATGTAAAAGCCAAAAGAAGACTTTTGACTTAACAATCTCCCCCTTTTTGGAAAGCACAAACACACAAAGTAAATGAATCAAGAAATACTTATCTCCCCCTGAGTTATTGAAAACTCTTCTGAATAAGAAATCGAATACAACTAACTCCCCCTTAGGTATTGACTTTCCTAAGGATTGTATTCATAGATTTTCCTTAAGAGCATTGAAATGCATTCTCCCCCTTTGTAAAACAATCTTTGCTTTGTAAATATTCTCCCCCTTTGTGATTTACAAAAAGAAAGGAGGAATCTCGAATTGTCTGGAAGAGTTAGTGAAGTAATACAAGACAATGGATAAAAGGGAAAGGATTATAAGAGTTATTACAAAACAAACAAGTTCCAAAAGAAACAAATACAACAATCATTTGTTTTATCTTTCCTTCTCTTTCTTTATAAGCTCATGAAGCACAACTTTCATCTTCTTGATCTCCTTCTTGTCTTCAGAAATTGATTCACCCTGAGTTTTGAGAAGCTCCTGTTGATCCGCAAAAATCTGATCTTGATTTCTGATGGTCTCCTCCTGTACTCTGATTACTTCTTCAAGGGTATCAATTCTATTTTGCAGAGTCTTGTTATCCTTGGACAACTCGGAATTTTGATTCTTCAGTAAAACCATTTCATCTTTGAAAGATGAAACCTTCGAGAATTCAGATTGGAAAACATTCATCCTCTCTTGCAAATCATTCACTGAAGGAACATCGGCTCTTTGAGAAGATAAAAGGTTCAGCCTTTCAACCGTTTCTTTATCAAGCTTTTTGAAAGCAATTGCAAGCTCATTTGATAACCTTCTTATATCTTCAATAGCAATCTCATGGTCATTGATTGAGCTCTCTGTTTTGTACGACCACTTAGTCATCTTATTGCAAGCTTTCTTATGAGCAACTGAGCTTTCCGAAAGGACTTTCAGATCGACTTCTACTGACAAAACTTTCTTTCTCAATTCTTTCACAGATCCAAACTTCTTTCTATGATTTTCAGTAATAAAATCAATCTTCCCTTCCAGCCTCGGAAAATAAGGAATTGTTTTCTCCAGCCTTCTCAAAACATGAACAATGTAATCACTCTTCTTGAGAGAGATTGTATGCTCTGAATCAGTATCTTCATCGTACGATGCTAGTTCATACGATCTGCTTGAATCAACAACTTGCTGTTTCCCTTTCGCTTTTTCTTTCTGTTTTCTTTCATCTTCCACTCTGTCACTAATGACAACTACTTTATCAGATTGAGAAGATTGAGCATCTTGCTTTTCTCGAGATGACATCCTGTCCGGAGATTTTTCCTGATCGGCATGAGGAGTTTGTTGAACACCTTCGCTCAGCTTTTGAAGCGATTCCTCTCTACTTTTCTTTGAACTTTGAAGAAATTCTAACAGAAAATCTCCTTCTTCTACTTCCACTTCTTCTATCACTTGTTTTCCTTTTTCTTTCTCAGGCAGACTCTGTACGATGGGCTCTTGATGGAATTCCATAGTTAGTTGAGCACTAGCATCTTCAACTGCTTTCAAGACTTTAGAAATATCAAAGTCCTGAGCCTTTCTTTTCAAAAGAGTCTTCTTTTTCTTTTCATCTTGAAGGGTTTCTTCTACCCTTATTCTTTCTGCAAAAGCCTCAGCAGGATCAAGACCAAACTTCGGATCACCATATTTTCTCTGTTCCTTGTCCTTTCTCCATTTGGCTACAACTTCCTTACTGTACCTCGGCTTCTTCTTCGGCTTTGAACTAGTCTGCGGATCAGACTTTCGAGTAACACCGGCGGATTGATTGTCTTTGGCTGGCATAGGTGCCGATTGATTTTCAGGCAATTCAGCTTCTACATCTCTGACAAAAAGTATTGAATTTGAATCAAAACAAACATTCAGCTTTTTCATCGTACTCTTATTAATCAAAGACGGCGACAAATCCATAGGTTTTCCTTTCAGAGGAATGTTACAAAACTTCATACTTTCAAGAATGAATTTCGTAAGGATGGCTGGATACATTATTATTTTGGATTTAATCCCTCCTTTCTTGACATTCTTGATGGTTTCAAAAATATATCCCATGAGATTCACTTTCCTCATATTCACAAGATAATCGAGCATAAAGACATCAGAAACTTTAAGAGTTTCTCTATCCCCTTTCCTTGGGACAAGAAAACCTTTCATCCATAAAGTGACAAACCGATTGTCCGGTGAAAGATGATAAACTTTCCTCTTTCCCTCATTAACAACAAACAAAGATTTTTCAGCACTTTCTCTATTGAACGTACCAACTTCCTCTGGTAGTTTGTGAGATGGACAGAATGAATCCCCTTCTATAGAAACATTCAGAAAGTGTGCCGCTTGTTTCACAGACATGGATAATTTTCGATCGTACACAGCGAAGTTTATAGTCATATCTTTGTCGAAAGACACGGTTTTGTAAAATTGACAAACTTCATCAAAAAGAACTGGATCTTGAGTATCAGGCTTTTCCACACAGAGATGTTCCCATCCTTGAAACAAAATAATCCTCTTGATTGTAGAATCGTACGTGTCGAAAAAGTCTCGGGATACTAACCTTTCTCTGTGAAAGTCTTTCTCTGTAAAGGTCTTTGAAGACATTTCAGCGGGAGTGTTGGCAGAGGATTGAGATATAAAGATGATGCCGATTGAGAAGATCGTACGATTGTTTATAGCTGGGGGAGCAGAGCTTCGCCTCAATTCCTGGACAATCAATGTGGGTTTGGGGAGGGGAGGGGGGTATTTATAGGCAAAAAAGAGATGACCGTTGAACTTCTACGGTCGAGATTATATAATACCAGATCAATGGTTAGGATTAAAACAAAGAAAGAAAATAAAATAAAAATTGAAAAAGATACCTGTCGGAGAACAAAAGGTGATTGCTGGTTTTGGTATGAATCAAAAGTAAATGCAATCGTAAGAAGAAAAAAAAACATGATGCCGATGGAAAACAAAGTCATTACTATGGTCGGACCGTACGATGGAAAATAGTTGTTACCATTAACCGACAGTACGATGGAAAACAATCTCAATACTATCATCGGTCGATAAAAAAATATTGAATGATACGATGGAAAAGAATTTGAATACCATCATCGGTCGATTCAAAAATTATTGAATGGTACGATGGAAAAGAATTTCAATACCATCATCGGTCGATTCAAAAATTATTGAATGGTACGATGGAAAAGAATTTCAATACCATCATCGGTCGATTCAAAAATTATTGAATGGTACGATGGAAAAGAATTTCAATACCATCATCGGTCGATTCAAAAATTATTGAATGGTACGATGGAAAAGAATTTCAATACGATAAACAGAAAAATTGAAAAGGTCAATACGATAAACAGAAAAAAGAAACATATAAAATAGAGTAAATATTTAAAGATCAGAAACATAGACATAAAGAAATGTCCTCCCCCTTTCTACGAGGAGTTTCTTACTATTAGGAGAGATGTAAAACAGAAAGTAGATATGAATGATTATTTTATTGTAATCATTCCTAGCTTCTGTTTTATAAATTCAAATCTATCGGAAGGTAAAGGTTTTGTAAAAATATCAGCAAGTTGTTCTTGCGTTCCGACGAATTGTAAAACAATATCTCCTTTTTGTGTGTGATCCCTAAGAAAGTGATGCCTAACATCTATGTGTTTTGCACGAGAGTGATGTGCTGGGTTTTTACTAAGAGCTATGGCACTTGTATTATCACACAGAATTTGAGTTTTGGAGAAACTCAAACCATAATCAGTGAGTGTGTGCTGCATCCACAATACTTGAGCACAGCAACTTCCAGCTGCTACATATTCAGCTTCAGCAGTGGAGAGTGCTACTGAGTGTTGTTTCTTGCAAGACCAAGAAACCAAAGAATCTCCTAAGAAATGACAAGTTCCAGATGTACTTTTTCTATCCATTCTACAACCACCAAAGTCAGCATCTGAAAAACTTTTTAAAACAAAATCATTTCCAGAAGAGTAGAAAAGTCCTAAATCCATAGTGTCTTTTAAATACCAAAAGATTCTCTTTACGGATTTTAAGTGAGACTCTTTTGGATTAGATTGATATCTTGCACATAAGCATACAGAAAACATCAAGTCGGGTCGACTAGCTGTCAAGTATAGCAAACTCCCTATCATACCTCTAAAAATTGTTTGATCTACTGGTTTCCCATTTTCATCAAGATCAAGAGTATTTGAGGTACCAATTGCGGTGCTAATACTTTTAGTTTTGTCAAATCCATACTTTTTGAGTAAGTCTTTAATATACTTATGTTGAGATATATAAGTTCCTTCTGGTTTTTGAGATATTTGAAAACCTAGAAAGAATGTTAACTCACCCATCATACTCATTTCAAACTCAGATTTCATTAAATTTGCAAAAGAATCGGTTAAAGATTTCTGAGTTGATCCAAATATGATGTCATCAACATAGATTTGGATAACCAAAACATTTTTGTTTTCCATTTTGATAAAAAGAGTTGGATCAGCTGTACCTTTTCTATAATTGTTTTGTAAAAGAAATCCTGTAAGTCTATCATACCATGCTCTAGGGGCTTGTTTAAGACCATATAGAGCCTTGGTAAGTTTAAAGACATGATCAGGATGTTTTGGGTCTTGAAAACCAGGAGGTTGTTCGACAAAAACTTCATCTTGAACAAAACCATTTAAAAAAGCACATTTGACATCCATTTGAAATAGTTTGAAATTGAAATATGCTGCGAAGGCTAATAGAATGCGAATAGATTCAAGTCTAGCTACAGGAGCATATGTTTCTTCATAGTCTATTCCCTCTTGTTGATTATAGCCTTTAGCAACAAGTCTTGCTTTATTTCTTACAATGATTCCATTTTCATCACACTTGTTTCTGAAAACCCATTTTACACCAATTACAGTTGTTTCTTTAGGTCTTTCAACTAAGGTCCAGACTTGATTCCTTTCAAATTCATTTAGTTCATCCTACATTGCTTTGATCCAATCATCATCACCTAAGGCCTCACTTGGACTTTTAGGTTCAAATTGGGAAAGAAAAGCAAGATGTTCTATTTCATTTCTTAAGGAATTTCTGGTCCTTACAGGTTGATTTATATCACCAATGATATTATCACTGGGATGATTCCTAAGAAACAATTGATTTGGGTTTTGTAAAACCTGTTCATCAACATATGGTAGAAAATCTTCTGTGGTAAATGTTTCAGGAACACTTTATTGAACATTTTCCTTATCAGAATGTTCTTCTAATATAGGTTGATAAACATTTTTGGAAAACACATCCGAGGATGTAGGATTGGGTTGGTTGAAAACAAAAGGGTTAGTTTCATCAAATTTTACATGTACTGTTTCTTCAACAGTACAAGTGTTTTTATTGAAAACTCTATAAGCCTTAGAGGTTGTGGAATAGCCTAGAAAGATTCCTTCATCAGATTTTGGTGCAAATTTGTGTAAATTATCTTTTGTATTCAGAATGAATACTTTGCATCCAAAAACTTTGAAGTAAGAAACTTTAGGTTTTCGGCCAGTCCATAACTCGTAAGGAGTTTTATTAAGAAATGGTCTAGTTAAAACACGATTTATAGTATAACAGGCAGTACTTACAGCTTCAGCCCAAAAGTGCTTAGCAATTGAGTATTCACTCAACATGGTTCGAGTCATTTCCTGAAGAATACGATTTCTTCTTTCAACAACACCATTTTGCTGAGGAGTTCTTGGTGCTGAGAAATTGTGAGTAATACCTTTCTTACTACAAAAAGTTTCAAAATTTGAGTTTTGAAATTCACCACCATGATCACTATGAATAGTTATCAATGGTAGGTTTTTCTCATTTTTAACTTGGGCTCTAAAAGTTTTGAAATACGAAAAGGCTTCAGATTTCTTTGTGAGAAAGTAGACCCATGTAAATCTAGTAAAGTCATCAACTAAAACAAATACATAGTATTTTCCTCCAATGCTTCCAGATTGTGAAGGACCAAACAGATCCATATGCACAAGCTGTAATGCATTAGAAGTTGAAACTTCATTAATTGGTTTAAAGCTAGTTTTATGTTGCTTGCCAAATTGACAAGGATCACAGACTTTTGAAGAATCATAACTAAGATCCGGTAGCCCTTTTATAAGTCCTCTCTTTGAGATTTTTCTTAGGTTTCTCAAATTACAGTGTCCTAATCTCCTATGCCATAGCCACGATTGGTCTTCTATTACACTTAAACAAGGTAAGTTCTGGTTCCTAAGGTCTTCTAAGTTAATAGTGTAAACATTCTCTTGCCTATGGGCAGATAAAATGAATTCATCCTTGGAATTGTGAACTAGACACTTATCATTCCTAAAATTCACAAGGTAACCTTCATCACATAATTGACTTATGCTGATGATATTGTGCCTAAGACCTTTAACAAACAAAACATTTGAAATAAGAACTTTTCCAAGAAAAACAATATTACCTATACCAACAATCTTTCCTTGAGCATTATCTCCGAAGGTAACTTTTCCACCTTTTGTTTTGATAACCTTTTCAACGAAATCTTTGTTTCCAGTCATATGACGAGAACAACCACTATCCATGTACCAAATGTTCTTATTGATACACTTCTCGTTTTCCTGAAAAAGAAACAATTAGATTTTTGGAATCCAAACTTGTTTGGATCCAGAAGGATTAGATAAAAGAATTTTAGGAATCCACATTTGTTTTGCAAAATGAGCTTTATGAAATCCTAAGGATTGAGTTTTGTTAAGAGAACAATCTCTTCTCCAATGTCCACCACATTGACACTTGGAACAGAAAATGGTTTTTTGAGGAACAAAATAGTTATTACTAAAAACGGGTTTGGAATAAGTATAACCAAGACCAGAACGATTTCTCAATGGTCTAATTTGAGAATACATCCTATCAAAGTTTTCTTTTCCATGAGTAAAATTTGACAAGCACTTTTTCAAGGATAAAATCTCTGACTTTAGTTTTAAAACCAAATTCATGTTTTCTAAAACATTTGAATTAGAACTAGAGTTAGACTCTAAAAAGTTTTTCTTTGAAATAACAGTTTCAAGATCCTTAGAAAGTTTATCTTTTTCAGATTTGACTTTCTCAAGGGTTTTCAAAATACTTTCAAAATCAGAAGTTTTCCCATCAAGATCTTTAGAAAGATCTGATACTTCTTTAGTCAAAATAGAAATTCTAGAATTTGCTTTTTCAAATCTCTTTTTGAGTTTAGAATTTTCATTTTCAAGTAACTTAGCAAATCTAGAGACTTCTTCAAAAGAAGGTAAAGTATCATCTTCTGATGATGAAGGTTCATCATTTGAAGATTCATAATATTTATTATCAACATAATTTGCATTTAAAGAGACATTTGTAATAGCTTCAGCATTGTGTACCTTAGCCATGAGACAATGATCTTCAATTGGTAGTCTGGCTAGAAGTCCAATATTCCTTTGTCCTGACGTCTCATATTCTGAAGAATCATCTGAGGAATCACTACCACTTGCACTCCATGTATCATTTTCTTTCAAGACTTTCTTTGTCTTATAAAACCTTTTCTTGTTTCTTTCAGAGTGTTTTTCTTTTCTATCTTTTCTCTTCAGTAAAGGACAATCAGGCCTTATATGTCCTGCTTTCTTGCATTCATAACAAGTTACCTCTGAATCTTTCCTATCTTTCCTGTCTTTCTTTTTGAATCTATATTGAAAATCTTTCTTTCCCACAATCTTGTTCATCCTCCGAGCAAGATTAGCTAACTCATTGTCTGAAAGATTACAATCACTTGAATCAGATATAACAACTTTCTTAGATTTAGACCTTGTAACCCTTTCAGGTGTTTTAGCTTTAGATGCAAAATCTACACTTCCATTCCCATTCTTCTTCTTATTGAAATCAGCATCTCTTTTCATTCTTGTCTCGTGCTGTAGAAGAGTTCCAAAGAGTTCGTCAAGAGTAATCTGGGAAACTTTTCTATTTTCATCAATAGCTGTTCTTTTTGACTCCCATTCATTTGGCATAATATCTATAATATTATCAACAAGAGATTCATCATCAAGACCTTTTTCTCCCATAGATTGTAAGCTATTGACAATTGTCATAAACCTTTGTTGCACTTTGCATACTGGCTCTCCATAAGGAAAAACAAATCCATGATACTCTGCTCAAAGCATTGCTCTCCTTGTTTCTATAACCTTGGATGTACCAAAATGAGTGACTTCTAATTTCTTCCAAATACAGTTGGCTGCTTCACATGAAGATATCTGGCTATATATATTCCTGGTCATAGAGCATAATAAAGTATTGCGTACCTTGTAATTCAGTTGATATTCTTGCTTCTCTTGGTTGGTAAAAGTACTAACTTCTTTGTCAGGAATTTTGTAACCCCCAGTAAGCATAATAAAATTGTCTACACCAGTATTGATGACGAAAGTCTTCATACGATCTCTCCAATACTCATAATCATTTCCATCAAAGATTGGTGGTCTAGAAGGATTCAGATTATCTATTGATCCGATATTCATTCCTGCCATCTAATATACCAAAAACAACTTTTCCACTCCACACGTCAGTGTAGTAAGTATTTAAGAAAGTAATAAGAAATAAAGCTAGTAATACAAATCAGTGGAAAACCTCCTCTGATACCAATTGTTGGATCGAATAGTTGATATAAAAGTCTATTAGATGGAACAATACAAGAGGGGGGGGTGAATTGTAGGTTTAAAAACCTTTGAGATTTAGTAACAAAGAGATTAGTTTAAATGAACTTAAACTAATACAAATACAAACACCCACAATTGTATTGAATGTAAAAGGAATGATGTATTGTAATACTATTGTAAAGCAAAACAATTGTATTCAAGGTGAACACAATAATCAGAGTAATACAAATATGAATGATTCTACCTTAAAGCGTATAGAACCAATCAATACAATATGTAATGGAATGATTGTAATTGAAACAATTACAATTGAATATGTAAAGATGAAAGGAAACAATACAAATCCCTTTCTAATACAACAGCGGAAATGTAAAAGTAATACAATTCTTTTAACCCAAAGAGAAGGGTTATCCTTTCACCTAGGATAAAAGGTCTGTCTCACCAACACCTTGGAGAGCCCTCGATACGATTATCGGCACGTCTATCTGCCTATCCCCGGCAGCCCTCGATACGATGATCGGACCGTCTGTCTGCCTATCCCCGACAGCCCTCGATACGATGATCGGACCGTCTGTCTGCCTATCCCCGGCAGCCCTCGATTTTGCAGGTAATCGGCACCTCTGTCTTTCAATTACTTGAAAGCCCTCGATACGATGATCGGACGCACAAGGCTGATGAGAGAAGTCACAGTGTCTCTCTCTAGAATCTTCGTTGTTCACAGAGTCTCTTTCGTTCTCTTCGTTCATCAGTATCTTCTCAGCTTCAAATGACCTCCTATTTATAGGCCTCGGGTTCCAACAGTCATATTGCCTCCAACGGTCATATTGAAACAGAAAGTACGACATCGTTTTGATTAGTATATAACTAACTCAACGACATCGTTTTGTTAGGATAAGAGATATATAGAAATGTAAAACATGAATACGATTCATATGCAGAGAGAGTTTTTGACAAAGTACCAAAACAAATAATGATCATCTGAATAGCAAAGTCAGTACGATACGATTGACAGAGTCAGTACGATACGATTGACAGAGTCAGCACGATACGTTTGACAGAGTCAGTACGATACGTTTTGGTCGGTACGATCAACATCGTACGATACGATAAACATGATAAAAGACAATTTGTTATTTACAAACATATGATAGAATACATTTGAGATTTACAAAACATGACATAGAATATATTTGTGATTTCCAAAACATGATGTAAAAGCCAAAAGAAGACTTTTGACTTAACAGTATATCTTTCTGTTATTGCCTATTTCTTACTGTACTCTTACCTTCCATATGCTCACTGACTGTTAGGCATCGATCTTCAGGTGGTTTCCTACTTGGATATAGTCTCACACCATTTTTGGGCCATGATTTTGGGCCCAAAAAGACTATGTTGTTTTAGGTATAGACAATAGAAAGCACCCTTCGACTTCTGGTACTTGATTTCTTGGAACAGAAGAGCATGGGACCAAGTTATGGGTGGCGATGCTGAGGATTTTATTTGTTTACCTTTATTATGTACTTTGGTTTGGAACTATTTCATTTCCATATTTGTGACTTGTTTGGAAGCTTTCCTAGACAGATGTATCATGAATCATTTCATAAATATATATATGTGTGTGCTCTAGCTATTTATTGCTATAGTCTTCTGCTGTTACTCGTGTATGGATTGTTCTGTTTCCGTTTTTTTTCTTATTTTTTACTTCCGTTGTGTACTCTTCAAATTAGGGCATATTTTCCCCACTGTCACACCCAAGGCCTTCGCTGCTAGTCAGCAGCCTTTGGCATTTGGGGTAATACGCTTGAGGCCATGTGACAAACTGGGTATGGGGCACCTCTGGGCGGCATCCAGAACCGGGATGTTACAAAGTAGTATCAGAGGAGGTTCTATTCTCTTGACTTACTAATTAGAGCATTATCTAGGGATAGGGAGGATATGGTACTTGGTGTTAACATGTGCTCGGGAGTAGCTAACCCATCTACAGGGAGAAGCCAATCTACCTCGCTTATTACAGTTTTATAGTTTTGCGATGTTACAGATGATATGATATCACCTAGAGTTATTCACATCACCTGTGTTGTTATTGTTGTTTCTATTATGGTTCTATTTCTGTCGCTACCCAATGAGTTGAGGGTATTCCATCTCATGCATCATATAGGAACCTGTTAGAAATCACTTTCCATGCATTTTTTCCATTCCATTTTGGGAGCATTAGAGATTGCATGTTGTTGTAATAGACTTGTGTAGGTTATGCATACTGTTGTGATAGATGCTTGATAAAATCCCTGCTATTTGTTAGAGGATTTTTTGTATTGTACTTTCTTGGATGAACACAAAATTTTGGTTCTTGAGGTGTTATGGGACCTCTTGAATCCAAAATTGGTGGATCATTGACCTGTTTTTCCTTTCATATGACTGTATTGGATGCCAAAATTTTATTCGCGGGGAGTATGGGCCCTCAAGGATCGGAATTTGGCACCTTCATGCCTTATTTTTGTGTTTTCTGGACTTCGGTGCAGTTTATTAGATACTGCCCAGAAAAACCTAGAATACATGGCCTGTAATTTGTATATACACGCCGTGTAGTTTCTTTTAAAAATGTGTCGCTGACATTATGAGCAGGAACACGGTGTTGTGGAAAATCTTCTGGAACACGCCGTATAAGGTATGTACATGTCGTGTAGTAGTGAACCGTGTACCCGGTCTTCTCACTAACAACACGGGACTGGGAAGCTCGAGTATAACATGCCGTGTTTGGTAGGAAAACACAGTGTAGTTTTGTTCCAGGTACCTGGCAGTGTCACGGACAACACAAGTCATTGTTATCTTCTCTTATACATGCCTTGTTTGATCAGAAAATGCCGTGTAAGGGTCATCTATGTAGCTGGTTGTGTAACTAACAACACGGGTTGCCAAAACCTTCTTTAGTACACACTGTGTCCATGGGAAAAATGCTGTGTAGTCTATGTTTAAGTGGACCGTGTAGGTTAGCCATGTAAGGAGACTTGGGTAGGGGAGTAGAGTTCAAGTACAAGCCGCGTGTGGGGACAACATGCCGTGTAGTTTGGGTTGTTACATGACCAGGGTGGTAGGAATACACTCCCATTTGAATGGCTTATGATAACACACCGGGTTGTTTTTATACACGCTGTCTAGTCATGTCTAGTCAAACATGAATGTTTCCTTCTCCTGTTCCCGTTTTGTACTCTTGTGTTCTCAGTCTTTGATAATCCTGATTTAAGGTGTCCTTTTGATCATTCAGAGCTATGCCTCCAAGACATCCTCCAGTTGTACGTCAGTTGCCATACGGTGAGCAGACACCGGATATGGCCGATCAGGATCCTCCTACAGATCCTCCTGCTGTTCCAGTTTTGGAACCAGTAGTTATACCCGTCGCAGGAGATGATAAGCAGTTTAGGGAGGACTTCCTAAGGATGATGCCGGCTTTTCAGGGAGCGCTGCCTCCTACCCCATCGATGGCCGAATTGAGGCGGGTCTTTCAACAGAAGCATCCTCCTTCTTTCTCATGGGACGGAGGACCCCAGGCTGCCGAGTCATGGTTGGAGGCCACACTGACTATCTTCGAGCATCTCGAGATACCCCCAAAGAAGAGAGTGAAGCTGGCTACCTAAATGCTCTGCGACACCACCAAGAGGTGGTGGGAGATGATCTCACCATCAGGGCGCCAGCAGGGTATGTCATGGGATGAGTTTCAATGTACCTTCTATGACTAATTCTATCCAGAGACCCAGAGGGCTGATCGACCCCAGGAGTTTATGATTCTGCATCAGGGTACTCTTTCTGTTATTGAGTACTCATACCACTTTACTGAACTGCAGCGTTTCGCACCGATCCCAGCAGGTGATGAGTTGTTCCTTGCTAGGAAGTTCGAGGATAGTATCAGGCAGGAGATCTGTTCCTAGGTGAATATCATCATGTTGACCTTGATATCCTCTATCGTCAACTAGGCGCTTATCATTGAGCGCAATCTGAGGGATTCTGGATCAGTGAGCCAGAGCGGTTCGACCTCCAGAGCTGGTGTTCCTCCTACGGATAGTTGGAAACACAGTAGAGAGTCTCCTCGAGGAGATCATGGATGGCAGGATGTATCATATGGCAGCGAGGTTACGTGCTACCAGTGCGGTATGAGTGGGAATACTAGGCCCCAGTGCCAGATAGATCTGATGGAGTGCTGATTTTGCTGCAAGGTGGGCCATCTTCAGCGCTTTTGTCATAACTTCTCACCTTAAGCTGGAGGTATATGTTCTTCTATGACACCACGTTTTTGTGATTCTTCGCCAATTTCTCACCAGTCTAGGGAACTAGAGTTCTTCCGGCTGTTTGGGCCGAGGTGGAGGTTGCGGTCATGGTGGTCAGTCACCCGGTCATCAGTGACAGCAGTGTGGATCAGCTCAGAGTGGTCAGCCAGGGGCACAGGGCCGCGGTACAGGCCAGACTATTGTTGTGGAGTATACCTATCAGGAGCAGGATCCCGGACCATCTAATGTTCGAGATATGATCTTAGTAGCCTCAGTTTTATCTTCATCTCTTTTCCATACTAGTGTTTCTCATAGTTTTATCTCTATTGCTGTTCTGGAGAGCCTTGGGCTCTGTATCTTCTCGTCTTCTGACATGCTGACTCTTTAAATTCCGTTGGGAGGAAGGACTTCTAGCATACATTAGTGCAGAGAGTTCCCTCTCGAGGTTGCAGGGTATCATTTCTTATGGTATCTCTATGTCCTAGAGATGACAGGTTATGATGTAATTCTCAGGATAGACTGGTTGGTTCCCTTCCAGGAGGGTGTCAACTGTTATCGCCGCAGGGTGAGTTTCGTATCACCGTAGGGTGAATACATTATTCATAGAGGTGATTGGTATGTTCAAGTGTGTCGAGCTGGACTCGAGCATCATGGGCAACGAGGAGTTACATCCCAGATCACTAGTCTTTATCTGGATGACCAGTGGACTTCACAGTTGGACTTTCCTCCAGTGGTGGATCATTTTTGAGATGTCTTCCCTGAGGAATTTTTAGGTCTACCTCCAGAGTGTGAGGTAGACTACTCAATTGAGCTCATGCCTGGAGCAGCACCGGTGTCCATTCCTCCGTATAGGATGGCTACACCTGAGTTGCAGGAGCTCAAGAAGCAGTTGGAGGAGTTGCAGGCAAAAGGATTCATCCGACCCAGAACTTCTCCCTTGGGTTCTTCTGTCCTTTTTGCGATGAAGGCAGATAGTGCCCTTAGGATTTGCGTGGATTATCGGAAGTTGAACCAGTTGACGGTCAAGAACTGATATCCCTTTCCAAGGATCGACGATCTCTTCGATTAGCTTCGAAGATCTAGAGTGTTCTCAGTCATTGATTTGAGATCCAGTTATCATCATATGCGCATTAGACCGTCAGATAACCCTCTTACAGCCTTCAAGAGAAGGTATGGTGTATATCAGTATAGTGTTATGCCATTCTTTCTTATGAATGCACAATCAATTTTCATGGTGTTGATGAACCAAGTGTTCCATGTTTACTTGGATTCCTTCGTCTTGGTCTTTGTGGACGATATCTTGTTGTAATCACACACTCGACACGACCATACCACACATCTTGAGATCATTTTGAGTACACTGATAGATCATCAGTTATATGCTACGCTCCCAAAATTCCACTTTTAGATGGATCAAATTCACTTTCTGGGTCATGTTATATCAGAGACATGAGTATAAGTGGACCCATAGAAAGTGAGAGTTTTAGATTCCTAGGAGCAGCCGAAGAACGTCTTTGAGGTGCGGAGTTTCCTAGGGCTAGCTGGATACTACATGCGCTTCATAGAGAACGTTTTGTGCCTAGCAGCACCATTAGCAGGTCTGAAGAAAAGGGGGAAAAGGTCTTATCGTCAGATTCTTGTGAGTCAGCCTTTCAAGATATGAAGGGAAGGTTGACGTCAGCACTAATACTAGTCTTGCCAGAGCTAGGTAAGAGCTATACTATTTATTGGGATTCTTCAAGTATCGAGATGGGTGTCGTTCTTATGCAGTGAGATGGGGTTGTTGCTTACGAGTCTCATCAGTTGAGGCCACACGAGAGGAACTACCCGACGCACGATCTGGAATTGGAAGTTGTTGTTCATGGCTTTTTCTGTTGGAGAGACTACCTTCTGGGAGAGAACTTTTTGGTTTTCGCCGATCACAAGAGTCTCAATTATATCTTCACTCAGTGTGATCTGAATCTGAGACTGCGCCGATGGGTCGAGTATCTTCAGTCATTCGACTTCAAGCTCGCCTATACACCGACAAAGGGAAACGCAGTGGCGGATCAGTTGAGTAGGAGAACTCAGATTCAGGTAGTTCAGGAGGCTAGTAGTGAGTGGCATCTTATGGATCTATTCTCTGAGATTCACATGGAGGTGCACGACAGATAGGGACATACTTTCCTTTCTTCTGTAGCTGTTACCTCTACTCGTCTTGATCATGTACGGATGATGCAACTCTCAATATTTAGAGGATTAGTCCTGCGGGAGAGTGTGTTAGGTGAGGGCCCTCTCCCTAGATGGGCAATGGCTGAGGATGAGATCTTGCATTTCTAGGGACGTGTATGGGTTCCAGCAGACATACATGAGGAGCTTTTGTTGGATTTTCATTCCTCAGTTTGGGTAGTTCATCATGGCATCACCAAGTTGTATCAGGATCTTCATTTCTCATACTGGTGTCCAGGTATGATGAGAGATGTTGCTGGTTTTGTCATAAGACGTTCTACTTGTCAGCAGGTGAAAGTAGAGCATCAGAGACCAGCATTCCTTTTACAGTAGTAACCCATTCCTGAATGTAAGTGGAACGACGTCACGATGGACTTCGTGACATGGTTGCCGAGGTCACCCTGATGGAGTGATGCAGTTTGGGTTGTCGTCGACAGGATTATGAAGGCTGCTCACTTCTTACCAATTAAGGATACCATCAATGTTGATGAGTTGTGACCATTGATCATCCGAGAGATTATACGTCTACATGGAGTTCCACACTCCATAGTTTTGGACAGGGATGCACACTTTACTTCTCGGTTCTGGCAGGGACTTCAAAAAGCCTTGGGGACACAAGTGATTTTGAGTACAACATACCATCCCTAGACTGATGGCCAGTCTGAGCGTACGATCTAGGTGCTTGAGGATATGCTCCGAGCATGCATTCTAGAATTTGGCGGTTCTTGGTAGAAGCATATCTCTCCTCTGGAGTTCACTTACAACCACATTTTTCAGGCGACTATTCAGATAGATCCTTAAGAGGCATTGTACGGTAGGCCATACGGATCACCCTTAAGCTGGTCGGAGGCAGGATAGGTAGCTATGCTGGGACCTCGTCTTGTTCAGGAGACCTCTGAGCAGATAGAGTTGATTCTGAAGAGGATGGCTACAGCACAATCTCAACAGAAGTCTTATGCTGATCAGCAGAGATGACCTTTGGAGTTCGAGGTTGGGGATAAGGTTTTTCTGCATGTCGCACAGAGGTTGGGACACTAGAGGATTCAGAGATAGGGTATGCTTTAACCACGGTAAGTCGGGCCCTTTGAGGTGTTGGAGAGAGTTGGTCTGGTCCCCTATCAATTACAGTTACCTCAGAGGTACCGGGCTATGCACGACGTCTTCCATGTTTCTCAACTCCGACATTACTTTTTAGACCCGTCTCATGTCTTCCATCCCGAGGAGGTTGAGCTCGAAGAAGATTCATCATTTGAGAAGAATCCTATCCAGTTTTTCCAATGCAGTACGAAGGTTCTCCTAGGCCGGTTTGTTCCTCTGGTACGGGTGTTATGGCAGGACGGGTGAGTACAGAACCATACTCAAGAGAGGGAGGCCGATGTGTGATCCCAGTGGCCAGAGCTCTTCATTGTTTCTTCTTCTAAGCCTCACTAGGAAATTTTTGTATGAATTTCATTAAGGGGGGAATGTTTTTAAGAACCCATATCTTCATTTCAGGTATGGTTTTACTTTTTCTAATGTTTTTGAGAAAAGAGGAATTTCTGGAAATTTTTGAATTACACGTCGTGTACTCCCTTGTCATGCCAAGTCGTGTGCTGGCCGTGTCTGGGACACACACACGGTGTGTAGGGATTAATTGGAGGCCTCTTAAAGTGTATTATGGAAAAATAGAGTACATTCCATGTACTCAAGAAGTACAAGGCGTGTAATTTTTTTTATTCATTAAATATATCGGGGTCACGCCTAATCAACAGATTCTTCTTCTTCTAGGTCCTGTTCGACTGAGAGATGTCGTACGGCCGCGTAACTTATCTGAATCTCCATGCCGTCATCCATTCTCTAAATCGACTACTATTGATTCTGTTGGAACCACAACGGTGAGTCCTTCATTCTCCTAGAGCCTTGTTTTCCAATTCCTCTTCTTTCTCAAGTTATCGTCGGTTGAACATTTTGGACGTTTTCTCAGATCTTCAACATTCTAAGGAGAATAAATCATCATGGCTCAAGTATATTGATCCCCTAGAATCTAAATATGTGGTTTGTGCCTTACCTTTCAATTTCATTGAGTTTTATGTGCAATTTCCACCAATACCAGTGAACAAGGTATTGCGTGTTAACCGTTTTTCCCTTGTGTTTATTCTTTCATTGATTTCATGCTTGTGTAGAGGTAAATTGATCATTTTTGAAGATAATTGATGTGCTTGGATGTTTTTACCATGGTTTGTTCTGTTTACAACCTTCAGGTCCTCTTTAGCCTTGGCCGTTTTTCCTGTTTCCATTCCCAGTGACAGTAGGAAGGAGTGATGATGATAACATGCCTGTTTGCTGTAGAATATTTATCCAAGTAGCTCTACAGGTGTACTTTGGATTTATAGAATTATTATGCACTGACTGGCATGAGGCTATGAGAACCCGGTGCTGTAGACTATAAGGGATAGACTGAGTGAGCTTCCTAGTGTGTCCTTAACATTATAGGCTATATAGGATAGACCAAGTGAGCTTCCCAGAGTGCCTTGAATCATATAGACTACATTAGGTTAGACCGAGTGAGCTTCCTCAGAGAGTCTTTACTTATTGAATTTCATTAAAAAAAATTCCAGAATAGAGAAAGAATTGATTATGTGATATTCCATAGAGAGTCCACAATAGACAAGAAACTATAAGAGGAATTGACTAAGTGAGCTTCCTTAGAGAGTTTCAAGACCTTGAGGCCTTGAGGGTTAGACAACATGATCTTTCATAGAGATTCCATGACTACCCTAGACTATGAGGGGAATTGACCGAGTGAGTTTCCATAGAGAGTCTTATAAATTCGTACAACAAAACTAGTGGGGCTAGGCTGGCTGAACTGCCTAGAGGGTTGTGGTACTTCTCGGTTAGGACCAGAGGGGATGGCTGTGAGTACTTCCTAGAGGGTTTCCTGTTAGTGGTTTGCTGTTTTCTTCACTTCTGATTATTGTCCTGTGGACTGATTATTGTTGTATATCTTCCTGTTACTACATGTTGTTTACTTTACTATTACCTGCCATATACTCACTGACTGTTAGGCACATATCTTTGGGTGGTTGCCTACTTGAATTTAGTCTCACTCTCTCTTTGGGTTATGATTTTGGGCCCAAGAAAACTATGTTCTTGTAGGTATAGACAAGGGAAAACACCCTTCTACTTCTAGTACTTGATTACATAGAGTAGGAGATCATGTGACCAAGCAATAGCTTGTGATGCTGAGGAGTTTATCTCGTTACCTTTCTTTTGTACTTTGGTTTGGCACTATTGTATTTCAAGCATTGTGACTTGTTTGGAATATTTCTTAGACATATGTATCATGCATCATTTCATATATATATATATATATGCATGTGCTCCAGTTGTTTACTGCTTTAGTCTTCCGCTGTTACTCGTGTATGGATTTTTTTGTTTCCATTTTTTTATAATTGTTTACTTCCACTGTGTACTTTGCCAATGAGGGCATAGTTTCCCCACTATCACACCCAAGGCCATTGCTGCTAGTCGGTAGCCTCTAGAGTTTGGGGAACTGCGCTTGAGGCCATGTGAGAAACTGGGTATGGGGCGCCTCTGGGCGACTTCTGGAACCGTGATGTTATATCATGCATGTTTACAAGGAAAAATGACCAAACCGCATTTATTGGGAAAGGTTAAAGTGATATATAACTTCTTGAATTGGTTCATACCGATGTGTGTGGAACATTTCCAATTGAATCAAGGGGTGGGTACTCATACATCCATACTTTTACTAATGATTTTAGTTGATATGGATATATCTATTTAATTAGCTATAAGTCAGATTATTTAGAAAAGTTAGTAGAATACAAGAATGATGATGAGAACTAGCATGGTAAGAATATTAAAAAAATCCACATAGATCGAGGTAGAAAATATCTTAATCAAGACATCATTGATTACTCATGGGATTTTGGGATCCTATCCCAACTCACTCCTCCAAACACACCCTAGTGGAATGGTGTGAGGGAAAGGAGGAACCCCACCCTATTATACAAGCTGAGATCAGTGATGAGTTATGTGAGTCTTCCATTATATTTTTGGGGGTATGCCCTACAAACAACAACACACATTCTAAACAAAGTACCAACTAAATTGATAAATGGTATCCCATACAGGTTATGAAGTTGATGAAAATCCATGTTCTAGAATTTACATGTGTGGGGTAGCGAAGAATTTGTTAAGGTTTATTCATGTAACAAACTCTCACGCCGAGGCACAAAGTGTACCTTTATCGGATACCCTATGGAGACAATGTGATATTACCTATACAAACCCTTAGACAAAAAAGGTAATAGTGGAAAGACATTCCATATTTTTTTATAGTGATCACATCCTCAAAATAGATAGTGGGGGAGAGGTAGACATCGATGATGTAGAGGATGAAGGTATACAAGAGTTTTTATCAGAACAGATTCCAAAAAGCCTCATGGAAGAAGAATCTATTCTAGAGACACTAGTACTAGACAGGATTAAAAGAAAGGTTAGACAACCAGAATGGTATGATTTTCTAGTTTTTGAGTATGGTGACACATTATTAGTTGAAAATAATGATACTATAACCTAAAAGGATGCAGTAAGGGGAACCGACATTTCCATGATTAAAGAAGCCATGAATTCTGAAAAGGATTCGTTAAATCAACTCAAGGTCTAGATTTTGGTAGAACTGTCAGTTGATGGAATGATGGTTGGTTGCAAATGTGTATTCAAGAAGAAACTAGACATGGAACGCCAATTAATTACCTTTAAGGTACAAATGGTTGCAAAAGGGTTTAACGAACATTAAGTAGTTGACTATAAGGAATCTCTATAACCAATTGAAATGATTAAATCCATCATATTTCCTCATGAAATTACAACATACCCTGACTATGAGATTTCAAATATGCATTTCAAAACATTCTTCCTTAATGGGAGCCTTCATGAAGTTGCCTATATGAACCAACCTAAAGGGTTTTTGACACCAAATTATTCCAATAAGGTATTCAAGTTGTAGATATCTATTTATTGATTAAAGATAGAATCCATGTCATGGAACATTCATTTTGATGAAGAAATAATAGAATTTAGTTTTATCAACAATGAATGTGAGCCTTGTGTCAACAAAAGGTTTAGTGGGAGAGTAGTCGTTTTTCTAATAGAATATGTAGATTCCATATTACTTATTGGAAATGAGATACAAATATTATAAACTGTTAATGAATGGTTGAATCAATGCTTCTCCATGAAGGACATGGTTGAGGCAGCATATATTATTTGGATTAGAATTCATCGTGATAAATCCAAGAGACAGTTAGGCCTAACTCAAAGTACATTCATTTATAAGATACTGAAGAGATTCTGTATGGAATAATCTAACAGGGGATTTTTTTCCAACATCCCATGACATTCATCGTTCCAAGAAAATGTTCCCTCAGACACATAGGGGAAGAATGATAAAGGAATGGAATCCAGATGCATCAGTGATTGGGTCAGTCATTTATGAAATTCTATGTACTAGGATGGATGTCGCCTATGCATTTAGTGTGGTAGGAAGATATCATGATGAACGAAGTGACCAACATTGGATGACAATCAAGAATATCCTAATGTATATGAGGAATACAAAGGATATGATGATGGTTTTATAGAGGAGATGACGAACTTGTTATCAAATGATATGCATATTATAGTTTCTAGACTGATCATGATGACATGACATCACAAATGGGATACATCTTCACTTTGAATGGAGGTGCAGTGAGCTGGAAGAGCTCAAAGCGGAGTGCGGTTGCGGGTTCTAAAGAAGTTTCTAAGTATATCGCAGCTTTTGAGGTAGATAAATAATTAGTTTGGATGTGAAGCTTTGTCTAGGAGATGGATTTTATACCTAGAAATAATGATCCCATCACACTGTACAATGAAAATACTAATGTGGTGGCTCCTTTAAAAGAACCAAGGTCACATTAATGGATGAAGCACATACTTCAGAAGTATCACCTCTTGAGGAAACATTCATAGAGATAAATGTTACTATTAGCAATATTTCCAAAAAAAGACAACATGGAAGACCCCTTTGACTAATGCCTTGACTCAACAGAAACATGTTCACAATGTGTGTTCTAATGGACTGAATGTCGTAGGTAGTTGGCTCTTGTCCAAGTGTGAGTTTTTAAGAGTTAGTCTCCTAGAACCAACTGGTTGTTATTTGATTAAATGAATATTTAATTTATTATAATATTAAACATATTTTTACATATTTTTCATTGTTCTTCATGACTATGATGTAATAATTTCCAAGATTACTTCTTACATTGATAAGGTCATAGATGTTCCCTGCTATGATTAAAACCTTGAAATGATATAACAATATTCCTAAATATAGTTCTATAGTTGTATGACATACTATGTAGGGAAAAATTGCATGCAGAATGTCAGGTCTGAGTACTCATAAGTAGAAAAGACTTCCTATCAGGATGTTCTCCCTTTGTAATCTCCAAAACAGAATATTATACTACTAGAACCACCAGTAGGAATTACACAGGTTTTCATGTCATCATATATTTCTATCTATGAGCATGTGTAATGAATCTTAGATAATAACATTATAATAAATACATTTCATGACTCATGAAAAAATATTTCCTGATGAAAACTGTCACACCGACAGTTGTTGGGAAGTTAGGTACGTTGAGAGCATAATGAGTGACTTGATATTAACGTACAAGTCGAGGAATAATTTGTCCCTTACATTTATGGATGTTGATTTCTCTTCCCTTTGAATTAAATAGATCCATCCCACAAAATTACATGGCCATGGTGTAATGACATGTTTATTTCAAGTAGTCAAATAATGGCGGATCAAGTATAAAGGTTGACGACACTATCACGAAACATTCTTTGTGAGATATTGAGACAAAAGGATTATATTACATAGTGAGTGTTAATATGTGGATTTAATTGTTGCAACATTACATTCTTTTTCTTTGGTTCCCTAACATGTTCATAGACAGTACTCTTGGTCTTTAGGCAATCTTGCTTATTGCCGATGAGAAAGAATCCAAGAGGTTCAGACACTAAGTGTTTTTGGTCGTCTCAATTAAATTATATTTTAATTTAATTAAAGAAATATATATTAATCTCAAGACCATGGAATAATTTTATTCAAGTTAAGATGATCATATAAATTCTATAAAATATATTTATTTATTTTACTGATCATTTAATAAATATTTATTTTCCAGTTTGTAAATAAAATATTTATCTATGATAATATATTTTTTATTTATTTATTCGGGTGTTTAATAAATGGAAGTGGAGTTAGAGCGGACCAAGGTCGGTCTGTTAGTAAAATAATTATTGGAAAGGCAGTAAATAATTATTATTAGGCACAAGTTAAAATAATAATGACATTTCTATTATTTTTTAATGCATATGCTTATTCATAATTCCAATTTTCGCAAGTTGGCGCACAGTAAATAATGACGCGGTATTATTATTATGAACAAGGGTTTTATCTGTGTTCATGAATGTATTTAATTTTTGTTATACAATTAAATATTATAACTAAAGTTCCATGCATATAAATATACAGGTAAATAAATTGTACTATAGTGAACACACCACACTCTTGGTGAATTGAGAATTTCTGTGCTAAACAATTTCTCTCTTGAATCCTTTAATCGACCCTCAGTGAACGAGAGAACTTCTTCTGGGCCAAAGAAAAAGAGATCAAGAGTGACCAACCCAAGAAAGACGTTTCTCCACGCTAACACACGGAAAATGAGTGGTGTCGATCAGAGGCCACCAGATCATGCACGGATAACCTCTAAAGTGATTGTAGTCCGGATCGCTACAAGAACAATGAGATAATTTGGAATGGTCATGTCGAATGATCAACATCATCAATGAATAAAATATCCAAGATCCATGAATTGTTTTCATTATAATATTAGTTAATTAATTATAAAGATGATGTGAAAGATTGTATATAATGGTTTCAGGCCTCTTATATATGACCCGCCTTCACCAAAAGGAGGGAAGGGACAACAGATTGTGAGGCCCTTCCTTATTTAAGATGAAGGAGAGATAATGACCCCCGAAACCCGCTTTCAATAGGTCCTTGAGTGGATACCAGCACCAAGGGTATAGATTCTCGCACAGAATGGAAGGAATTACCCTTTTGTATTTTTATAGGATCAATAGATAAGTTAGAAACCCCAACAATACAAAAGCTGAAAGTAAAGGTAAAGAAAAAAGTATCATATTCCCATATGTATGTTCAAAAGTAAAATATACAAGCCACAAAAACTCCAATGGTAAAGTAAAAATAAAACAGGAAATGACAACAGCAACTGCCCCAAGGTCTGAGCTAGTATGGTCCTGAACAATCCCTGAAGTCCTCCTAGAAACCTGAAAGCTGTTTTATATTCATAAGGTGAGCATACAAGTATACTGAGTAGGGAAAACCAAAATCCCTCATGCACAAGTGTGGGAAGCATTCTAATGCCTTGTGAGAAAAGAGAAACGAAAGCACCTATCCAAGAAAAACTATTCACCCAAGCCTCACCAAGTCACACTCCCCAAATAACGAAAGGCATGTAAAGAATAGTAATAGCACATCGAAATTTGGGTACCCCGCGCCAATTTCCCACTGGTTATTGAGGAAAACCTATGCATTGAACCAATCCTGCAATTCTCACTGTAGTCCCACTACCAAACCCCTCCCGCACACAGTTGGGCCATAACCACTATCCCGCCCACATACACCTAGGCCACAACCACCATGGGTAACCACACCCGCAAAAACCTAGGTCAGAACAAATATTGTCATGCCCGAGGACACCTGGGCCTCATCCCGAAGACATTTAGGAAACAACCTGCCTGCAAACACCTGGGCCAACCACCACAACTACCATGTCCGATGATTATTGGGATAATAATGGACATCATGCCATCACAACCTACCAAAAGATTCGTGGGATCTTTGGGAAAAGGATCAGAAAGGAGAAAACAACTAGCCACTCATAGGTGTGTTGGGAAAAACACCCTCCCCTAGAAATGGGGTGTTCAGCACTAAGTGCTCAACTTGGGTGCGAAACGGATAATAAACATAAGAAATACAATATATGTATAGGTAACAGGCACTCATCCCAACATAGGGGCTCCAAAACCTAAGCACAAACACCCTCATTACTATTCATTCATAAAGAAAAGAACAACACTCACGGCCAAGTCACAACTCACCCCCAAAAACCAATTCCCAATTTAAACCATTCTTATTATCATGTTCAAGTGATCCCATTTGGATGAAAACTACACTACTGGGAAACTAAAAGGAACAACTACAAGACAGAGAAGAGAAATAACCCAACAACAATTTAAGCATTCACAGCCGGTTCTCTTGTAATGTTATAACAACAAAAAGGTGATTAGTGAGATCCCTCAAAGTACTGGAACTAAAGAAAACATCACAAAAGAGATAAGTGTGATCCTTATAAGTACATGAAACAATGAAATCCCCAAGACACATCCCCACATTCCCAAAACTACGAACCAACGATGTCTCAACAATAGAGGATCCCACCCGAGTTCGTGTCACAACATAGTAAAATAAAGCATTAGACTCACAACCAAGAGGATCCCATCCTCACCCACATCACCCCATAAGAAATAAAACAAAACAAAACCCACTAACAAAATAGAGAAGGACATCATCCACGTTCAAGCACATCGTTTATTATTTTCTTCATTCTGTTGGTTATCCGGGGTGACCACATAGGGTTTTATGTAAACTGGGCATCCATTTAATCCTCTGTGTTTACATAATTAACTAATTTCCATGTTACAACCATTTAATAGATATATAAGACAAGAGTTCATTAGTTCACAAAGAAATATCACCAACGAAAATGATTTTCAGTAGGCATAAACCCGCACAATTTACAAAAATAATCACCAAGGAAGAGAAGAAAAACAGAACAGAAGCACATCATTCACACCCCTTCCCCTCATTCTTTATTTTACATTTTTCATCTTTATTAAGGTTTGGTTTCATCAATACCCATAGAAAAAAAGTTTACCCACCCCGCATGATGCACAGTAAGGAGAGACAAAGTAAAATCCCTACTTGGTTGATCAATGATCAAAGTTTCTCTCTGCACGCCAAGAACAAGGGATGTGCCTCTTGCAGGGGAGGATTCCAATGGACTCCAAGAGGTGTAGAAATAACCATTAGAGGCATACCACAAGCCAAGAGAAGAGAAGAACCCCAAGCATACCAGGGAGAAGAATGAAATCCAGCCGAGAAGAGAAAAAGAAACTCTAGGGGGAGGTATAAAGAGAAGATCCTACAGTTACCGGATATGGAATTTTGAACGCCTGGAATGTCGGATTGTGGTTTTCCACGTGGTTTGGGTGGTTATGCATGATGATATAAAGTTTTTATTTAATATCCCTCATCTGGGAGGTTCCTTGGGATTTACATGAATTAATTATCGGCTTTAAATTGCTTTAAAAAAAGTAAAATAATTATTTTACGTAAAAAATTGTCGCGGGAGCGGGACTGGAAAAAGAAAACGGGGGACTGGGTGAGGACACGGTGCCACCATCAAGGTGCCACCTTCACGGTGCCACCATTTTTGTGGAGCCTTATTTTGGCAATGAAATGGGTGAGGAGGTTTTGGGCCATTACATTAGTTACCTCTCAAACTATTCTCACCCTCGAGAATAAAAAACAAGCCAGAAGAAAAGAGAGGGTCTGAACAACCACCTCGAAAGATACCTCTAAGGAGTGAACCTCATCGTTATCTTGAAACACCTCTCCCTCAAGAATCCAGGCAACATAGAAAGGTCAAATTTCCTAGTCATATGGGTTGGGGAGTCTCTTCCTCCATGTCAAGATACAATCTGCTTTGGGCGGCACTAACTCACCCGCATGGGTTTAATCGCATCCAACTTAATGTGTCTTGCTTAGGGATCGGGTCCCCCACATAGCCAAGACTTTTAACACACATTCAGAAAAAAAAAATAAGGAAAACCACACATTTCATTGCCAAAAAGGTAAAGAGTTCCATCACAAACATGTACAAACAAAATGGTACAAAACTCAAAACAGCTCTGGGTACTGGGCACACATATGCGTCTCTCGTTCCCAGGTACTTTCCTCAAGCTCACCAAGCCTCCACAACACACGAACCAATGGAATTGATCTTCCTTGAAGAACCTTCTCTTCATGACCTTCAATTATCACTGGTTTCTCAACGAACGTTACATCGTCCACGATATCTTGCTCTCCCCAGTCGAGGACGTGTGAATCGTCGGGCAGATACCGATGGAGCTGGGACACATGGAAGACAGCATGCACCATTTGTAGCTGTTGTGGAAATGAAAGCTGGTAAGACACCTCGCCGATCCATTGCAACACCTCAAATGGTCCGACGAACCTGGGATAAGCTTACTTCCCCTATCAATCCTCTGTTGCCCACGCCGAGGGGAGACCATCAAGAATATGTGGTCCATGACCCCGAACTCTAAGGGTCTCCTCCTGTTATCGGCACATGACTTTTGTCAGTCCTAAGCCGCCTTCATCCTCTCTCGTATAAGCAGAACCCTCTCCATCATACTCTACCCCAACTCTAGGCCAAGAACAGCTACTTCCCCAACTTTTGTCCAGTACACGGGTGAGAAAAATTGCCTCCTAAAAAAGGCTTCGAATGAAGCCATACCAATTGTAGAGTGTTAGATATTATTATAGGCAAACTCCACTAGAGGAAAGTGTCGCACCCATGTTACTCCGAAGTCCAGGATACATGCCCGTATCATATCTTCCATTTTCTGGATGATGCACTCCATCTGCCCATCTGTCTAGGGGTGAAAGGCAGTGCTAAGTCATAGCTGGGTGCCATAATCATGTTGCAATCCCCTCTAGACTCATGTGGTAAACCGTGAATCCCTATCTGAGCCTATGGACCTCAGAACTCCATGTAACCGGACCACCTCATCCACATACATCTGTGCTAAGGCATCCACTACGCCCGACTCCTTGATCACCAGAAAGTGATCTGATTTCGTCAATCAGTCCACCACTACCCAGATAGCTTCACAGCCTCCTTGAACCCTGGGTAGCCCCATCACGAAATACATCGAGATGTCATCCCAATTCCAATCGGGGACATCTAATGGTTGTAACAAACTGCCTGGAACACGGTGTTTATCCTTCACCTACTGACATAATAGGAATTTTCCCACAAACTCTGCCACGGCTCGCTTCACCCCGGGACACCAGAACTGACCTCTCAAGCACCGGTACATATTGGAAACTCCCGGTTGCGCTGCTAGGGGAGAGTTGTGGAACTCTCTAAGAACTCTCTCGCACATCACCTCTAGAACAAACAGATTTCCTTGGAGAAGCATTCGATTCTGACCATCCTCTATCCACCCTTTTGGAGCATCACCTTGGCTAACCTGGTCATGCATCACTTCGCTTTTTGGGTCTCCCCATTGGGACTCCTATACCTACCACAACAGAGAAGACTACATTGTCATGTGATACAGGAAACCTCTACCACCTTCCCTCCTCGCATCCAAGTGCGGGGCAACTTACTCCACCATTGCCTTCCAATCATCTGCCGACTCTCGAACCACATCCTTCTACGACTTCCCGCTCAAGGAATCAGCCACCACATTCCCTTTTCCAATGATGTAGGAAATCTCGAAGTTGTAGTCCTGAAGGACCTCCACCCACCTACACTGCCGCGAGTTCAGGCCCCACTAGGATAGGATATACTGTATGCTTTTTTGATCGGTGAAGACCACGAAGTGCTCCCCCATGAGGTAATGCCGCACAACTTTGGTGTGAACACGACCTAAAAGAGCTCCAGATCAGGGGTGGAATAGTTACTCTCATGGGGGCATAAATTCCTAGAACCATAAGAGATCACCCCTTGCCGCTACATCAACCCACATCCGAGGCCCTGCCCTGAACCATCACGGAACACCTCATATGCCACACCTTCTTCTGGAAACCTCAACACTGGGGTACTAACCAACTTCTCCTTCAGATAGGTGAAGGCTACCTTGCACTACCTATTCCACACAAAAGCCGGGTCCATCTTGGTCAAGGCCTTCAAAGGTGCTGCAACATGGGAGAAGTTGGGTACGAGTCTCCGGTAGTAACCTTCCAGTCCGAGGAAACTACGAACCTCAGCCAAGTTCTTGGGTGCCTCCCAAGAAACAACTACCTCGACCTTCGATGGGTCCACTGCTATACCCTGCTCGGACATGACTTTCCCAAGGAAGTGCACCTCTCGCATCCAGAGCATGCACTTGGACAACTTTCCATAGATTTGGTGCTGCTGGAGGACCTCTAAAACTGTTAGCAGGTGCCCAGCGTGATCCTCCTCTGATATTGATTAGACCAGGATGTCGTCATCAAACATGACTACGAAAAGGTTCAGATATTCCTGGAAGAAGGAGTTCATGAGCCCCATGAACAGAGCTGGTGCGTTCTTAATGCCAAACGGGATGACTACAAACTCAAAGTTCCCATATCTACCTCTGAAGGAAGTCTTCAAGATGTGACCTTCCTTCACCCTCGGCTGGTGATATCCTGAACACAGGTCAATCTTCGAGAACCAACCTACTCCCCTCAGCTAGTCAAAGAGATTTTCTATCCTTGGGATAGGGTAGATATTCGTTATCGTCACCTAATTCAGCCTCTGGTAGTCTATACACAGCCTGAGGCCACCATCTTCCATCCTCGCGAACAAGACTGGGGCACCCCACGATGACGCACTTAGTCGAACAAAACCATTATTCATCAGATCATAAATATGATTCCGCAACTCCCATAACTCTGAAGGTGGCATCCGGTAGGGGGCCATTGAGATCAGATGAGCACCAGGTTTCAAGTATATCCAAAACTCAATGTCACGTTGAGGGGTAGAGTAGTCACCTCTTCATGGAATACTTCCATAAACACACTAACAACCCCTAGAACATACACCATCTTTGCATCCACTGACTCCCATGATAGTTTAGCTAACAAGGAGAGGAGGGGTTCCCTCACTTACTGCTCTCCTAGAAACTTCACTTACTGATGAAAGCCACCCATCAGCCGCCCGAGACGGAAAAAACAACCATTCATCGGAAGCAGTAAATGACGACACATACAGAGAAGATCCAGTCAATGCCTAGGATGACATCGTGCGGCTGTATCTGCAATAGCAGAAGATCCCTGACTAACTGATGTGTCCCTATCATCAGTTTGCATCCTCGACAAACATACAAAAATTCAGCATGACCTCCGACATGTGTGCTCAGCTCTAGGGGCACTGGAAGTCTCGCAGCATCTAAACCCAAAGCATGGGTCAGACTACATGTAACAAAGTAGTGAGAATCTCTTGTATCGACCAATGCATATTCAAGGGTATTAAACAAGCTGATCGTACCTCGAACGTCCTCTGGACCTACTAGAACTACTGCCTCGACGGCATGCAACTGACCACGCCCAACTTTTCTACCTCTCAGCTATCGGTCACCTCCCCGACCATGCCTGGGTCAAGGTCCCTAAGGAGTACCCTAGGTCGGCCTCCTATTTCAACATCTACCCTCGGTAGAGCGGGAGCCTATTGCCCCTGTTGCTGCTAGTGAAAGGGCCTAGCTAGGAAATGCTATTACTAAGGTGGGTGCTGGACCTACCCACCACCACAGTAATGTCCTCTATCTGGGCACTGATTCTGAAGGTGCCCATGGATTCCACATGTGAATCATCTCGGCCCTGGGATTCAAATAAATGGGTGAGGGCCGGATGGTCGGAACTGGAACTGCTGAGGACTACTCCCGGCTAGTCGAAACCTAGAGGGTCCTGATGCTGGAGGCCTGCTCCAAAGGGCCTTCCCCTTTTACAAGCCCAACTGGATTCTCTCTCGTGACACACCTCCCAGCGTGTGCATCCTCTCCACCACTTAATCCTTTTTCGACACCTCTAAGTATGTCGGTAGGGTGAAGTGAGTAACAACGTACTGAAGAGGGGGTACAAGTGCATCCTCCAAATGTCTCGCCCGAGACTCCTCATCCGCAAAGAGGTCGGGAGAAAAGAGAAGGGGATCCTTGAACTTGATCCCCAAATATCTCACTTACATAATCCTCTACTAGAAGGAGAGTAGATCCTGCCTCTTTTCAGCCTTCATCGTGGAAGAGAGGAATTCCGCCCAGAACTCCTTCTCGAAGCCTGCCCACATCACATCAGTCTCCCTCTTCTCCCCAAGATAAAGCATCCACCACTGACATGCTGCCCCACGCATATGGATTATAACCAGAGGAACCCAGTACTCCATTGGAGCCTAGATCAGGCTGAAGGCTATCACCACCTCCTCTAGCTAGATCTTCGTCTCTATATCTAAGATACTTCCCTCGTACTTCATGAGGATCTTCCGCTGAAAGGCACGAAGTGTCCTTTACCACTGATCGTCCTCCTCCTCTCGGTCAGCCCTCTTCCAATCAACCAAGTCAACCTCCTCGGCCTCGATCACCTGCACTACTCATGGTCTACTCCTAGGTGCCATAGCTACAAGGTAAACAATGAATGCTTAAGCCAGAGTAGTGTAGAATATTGTTCATAAAATTTCTTAGACTACTTTATTTATTTTCAATCCCCAAGACTCCCATGAAACATAAGAACACAAGTCATTATTATGCATGTATATTTCCTAAGGTCTCTTCCCTGCAATCATTGTAGCCTCACTTGGTCGTTCGGTAGGTCTAGATTCCTTGAATCGGATCACGGGGGCCCTAAAATCTCGTGTACTAGCCGATCTTCCCTGGCCTAATTCACACACCAAGGTCACCCAACACTATATCCCTACCACCCCATGAAATCCTGTGCATAATTCTACACTCCATCCTATCTCTCAACCCTCTCCTCCGATACCATTATGTCATGACCTGCCTTCCATAAAAGGAGCGAAGGGACATCATATTGTCAGGACCTTCCTTCTTTATGTTGAATGAGAAATAATGACCCCTAAAACCCGCCTTCAATAGGTCCTAGAGTGGTGACCAGAACCAAGGGTATAGATTCTCACACTAAATGGAAGGCATTACCCTTTTTTATTTTTATAGGATCGAGAGATAAGGTAGAAACCCCAACAATACCAAAGATGAAAGTAAAGGTAAATCCAAAAGTAACCCATTCCCATATGCATGTTCAACAGTAAAAGATACAAGACACCAAAACTCCAAAGGTAAAGTACCAAGAAAAAGGGAAACGACAACAACAACTGCCCCATGTTCTGAGATAGTATGGTCCCACATGATCCCTGATGTCCTCCTAGAAACCTGAAAGTAGTTTTATATCCATAGGGTGAGCATACAAGAATACTCAGCAGGGAAAACCAAAAGCTCTCATGCTCAAGTGGGGGAAGAATTATAATTACCTGTGAGGAAAGATAAACCAAAGCACCTAGCCATAAAAAACTATCCACCCAAGACTCTCCAAGGCACACTCTCCATATAATGCAAGGAAATTAATGTATAGTAATAGCACAACAATATTTGTGTACCCCGAACCACTTTCCCACTAGTTATTGAAAACATCCTATGCATCAAACCAATCCTGAAATTCTCACCGCAGTCCCACTACCAAACCCCGCCCGCACACACCTGGGCCATAACTGTTATCCCGCCCGCAGACACCTGGGCCACAACCATCATGCATAACCACACCCGCAAACACCTAGGTCAGAACAACTACTGCCACGCCTGAAGACACCCGGGCCTTATCTCGAAGACACATGGGAAACAACCTGCTCGCAAACACCTGGTCAAACCACCACAACTACCATGCCCGGTGATTCATGAGCTAATAATGGACTTCAGGCCATCACAGCCTCCCCGAAGAGTCTTGGGCTATTCGAGAAAGGGAGAATAAAGGAGATAAAAACCAGCCACTCAAAGGAGTGTTGGAAAAAACACCCTCCCTGTGATAGGGGGTTTTCATCACTAAGTTCTCAACTTGGGTGGGGCGCGAATAAGAAACAAAAGAAATAAAAAATATGTATAGGTAACAGGCACTCATCCCAACCTAGGGGCTCCAAAACCTAAGAAAAAACAACCTCATTACTATTCATTCATAAAGAAAATCACAACACTCACGGCCATGTCACAACTCATCCCCAAAAAACAATTCCCCATTATAACCATTCTTGTTTTCCTGTTCAAGTTATCCCATTTTGATGAAACCTACATTACTGGGAAACTAAAAGGCACAACCACATGCCAGAGAAGAGAAAAGACCCAACAACAATTTAAGCATTCACACCAGGTTCTCTTGTAAAGTTACAACAACAGAAAGGTGATTAGTGAGATCCGTCAAAGTACTAGAACCAAAGAAAACCCCACAAAAGGGATAAGTGAGATCTCTCGAAGTACATGAAACAATGAAAACTCCATGACATAGAACTGTATCCCCAAAACTAGGAACCAATGATTTACCAACAATATAGGATCCCACCTGATTTTGTGTCACAGTAGAGTAACCAAAAGCTTCAGACTCACAACCAAGAGCATCCCATCCCCACCCACATCACCCCATAGAAAAACAAAGAGAAAAAATCCCACTACCCAAAAAGATTAGGAAACCATCCAGGTTCAAGCATATCATTTATAATTATCTTCTTTTTGTTGGTTATCTGGGCTGACCACACATGGTTTTATGTTTACTGGGCATCCGTTTAATCCACATAGTTTACATGATTAACCAATTTTCATGTTACAACCATGTAATCATCACAGAAGACAAGAGTTTATTAGTACACAGAGAAAGACAACCAATATCCATGATTTTTAGTAGGCATAAAACCACACAATTTACAAAATAAGGATCAACAAAGAGAATAAAAGTATAACAGAAGCACATCATTCACACAACTTCCCTTGATTATTTAAAGTCTGTTTGTTATCTATATTACGGGTTGGTTTCAGGAAACCCACAGAAACAATAGTGTACCCACCCCTCATGATGCACAGTAAGGAGAGGAAAAGGAAAATCCCTACTTGGTTGATAAAGGATCGATGCTTTTCTCTGCACGCCAAGAACAGGGAATGCTCGGCTTGAATGGGAGGAATTTCGTGGACTCCAAGAGGTGTAGAAAGATCCTGTAGAGGCGCACCACAAGTCATAGGAAGAGAGGAACTCTAGGCGCACCGGTGATAATAATGAAATCCAGCTGAGAAGAGAAAAAGAATCTCTAGCGGGAGGTATAAATAGAAGATAATACAGTTACGGGATATGGAATTTTGAATGCCTGGAAAGTTGGATCATAGTTTCCCACATGGTTTGGGCAGCTGTGAATGAAGATATTAACTTTTTATATAATATCCCCCATCAGGGATGTTCCATGGTATTTTTAGGAATTAATTATGGGATTTAAATGACTTTAAAAAAGTATAATTATTAATTTACTTAAAAAAAGGTCACGGGAGAGGGACTACAGAAATAAAACGGAGGGCTGGGTGAGGACACGGTGCCACCGTTTTAGTGGAGCCTTATTTTGGCAATGTAATGAGGCAGGAGGGTCTGGGCCATTACATCTTACTTCTTTATCTAAAACTTTGATTCAATTCTGTGGAGACTTACATTCATCATCATATTGATAGTAGAATAATAATTAATCACGGTAAAAATTAATGTTGGGTGATATCCCAACCGCGCTTCTACTGCACCAAGAACCTACAAAAACCACTACCCATACCAATATTGAAGTATAAATATATCACCATAATCCTCATCACTGATACTCCAATAAAATCCATAGGAAACGATGTGATATGGGTTATATCAGATCAACTAACCATGATTTCCCATTTTTTCACTGTTCTAGAATATTTATCTACTGATAAATTCAAAATATTTACATCAATAGAATGGTGAGGATACCTATAAGAACACATTATATCATTTTTTTTGATGATTCAAAGTTCAAATCAAAATTATAGAGAATTATTCAACATTATTTGAATACTGAATTAAATTTCAGTATGTCTTATCACCCCTAACTAATGGCTATTCTAAAAGGCATATTTAGACACTAAAATACATTCTAGGAACATAATCAATGTAATTTAAAGTTTTATGGGGTCAACATACCCCATTAGTTGAATTCTCATACAAAAAAATTAAACTCGATTATTCAAATGGAACTATATGATGATCGACATGTGTTTTCATATAGAACTCATACATGTTGGGTTGAAGTTGGTGAGAGAAATCTACATGGGACAGATATTGTGAAATTTAAAATAGAAAACGTATTTCCGATCCAATAAAAAATAATGGCTGATTATAGTTAGAAGAATAAATATGTGGAAAAATTTTAAAGGGACATAGAATTTTATATTAGAGAAATGTTTTATGTCATGTATCACCAAGGAATAGATTTATGTGATTTGGAATGAAATGGAAGAAATATCCTAATTTACATTTACCCTTTTATATTCTACGATTGCAGAGATATAGTGTCCTCTCGAATAGAACTTCCACAAAATCACACACAAGTTCATGAAGCATTCAAAATTTCTCTCATGTGTACGAACATACATGATCTCTCAAATTTACTAATTCATGATGTCGTATCACTGAGACATGACATCTTTTGTGTGGAGCAGCTGGTGGATATCTTGTTCTATTGTGAAAAAATTATACACAAATATATTACCAACCACATCAATGTATTATAGAGGAACCATAGATATGAATAATTGACATGGGACCTAGAGTAAAAAAATAGAAATAATTACACTAAACATTAATCAAATGAGAGAATGATTTTGAATTTTTAGGGACGAAATATATTAATGCGGCATGAAAGTAATGGGACAAAATTATTAAATGATATATGTTTTCTGAATAAATTTTAGTTACATATTATATATTATTATACACATTAGAAATTAAGGTAAACATAAAAAAATATTATGTCATTTACAATGATCATTATCTTAATTAGCTTTAAAAAACTTTAAATTGAAAAAATACAACTAGATAGAAAAATAAAAAATTGAAAATAAAAAATTAGAAATTATGCACCACCCCAATCTTCTAGAATCATCACCCCTAAAAATAACACTATATAAATAGAAAAAAATATTAGGAATGTAATTAACATATAACAATATAAAAATATAACCTTAGAGATAAATTCTATAGAATTTAGAATGAAATAATGATATATTATTTTTAGGGTATAAAGGGAAATGTGACGGTTAATATTGGACCATTTTCCAAATATTAGAATCAGTCAAATATGATTGCTGGTCAAATATGAATGTTGGTTAATTAGACCATTGTAAAATATACCATTGTTTTATAATTTCAAAATTTTTATTAGTTTTTATATGTAGTAATAATAAAGGATAATGGATACAAAACAAAAAATCGTTGTCCTTAACTTATAAAGTCATACAATTTGAAGCCCATTTTTCAAAAAATCAGAGGGAGGTATCATCTCTAGTGTTTTACCTTGACCATTCCCATGTCTAACTACCATAAGATAATATTGAACAAAATCACCTATGGGATAAGTTTATGTTAGTGGATATGACAAATCAGTTCATGTTATCAGTGCCACTCAACAAAACTATTACCATCACACACCAGACTCTTAGGGAGTTAGAAGGATTTATAATGGATTATTTGTCCTGAAAATGTTTACATAGTGATTAAATTATTTAATAGAAATTAAATTTTTATTCAATAAATTATATTTAAGGGTAGTTATTCTTAATTTTTTTTAATTGATATGAATTTGATAAAAAAATTGAAAGTGAATAAAACATAGTTGTATTTTTTATCTATAATATATATAAATTTTTATAGTATTATCATGTATTCTGAATAATATTTATTAATCAATTTTCATTTAAAACATTCCTTTGTAAATATAAAATATAATATAATTTTTTAGGATATATTTTATAAGTGTCATCAATTTTATAGGGCTTTAAATTTACAATTTTTAAATAAATAAGGAATTTTAAAAGTTAAATTTTAAATATTCAGATAAATTTTATGATAAATTAGTATTCATATTCGAAATCATCACATTAAAAATATGTTATTTAGAATAAATGAAAATTTTCTAACATACGTTAATTTTTACCTAAAAATTGAAAATATAGTTTTGGGTTTTCAATATGATTAATGTTTTCATATTTATGTCCTACTGAATAAATGATTAATTAATCACAATACACGACCAAAAATATGTTATTTTATTAATATTATTTAATTTAATTTAATTTCATCAATTTTTTATTTTTATAAGTTATTTTTCAATGTCTTCAAGTAGTATTTTATTTAAAAATCATTATTTTGTAGGACATTTAGTTTTCCATGAAAAAGAATATTTTAAAAGATGATTTTGGTTATGGTGGATTAAAATATAATAAATACATACGTAAATGTCCAAAACCATGAGAAGAACCTAGTGGTGTGAAAATTGATTTACATTTTTCACAACCAAAATTTCCCATACCGATGTTTGGAAATTATTTAATTATTACACAACTTTTTCTATAAATGAAGACCCATTCCACCAATAATATTCACTCCCAATAAATACTATAGAAATTTATAGGTATTTACACTCCCAAGGATCACCACTATGGTTCTATAATTAATCTATGGTTACATCCCCATGTTTTAGGGCCAACTCATTAAAACAAGAGAAATCTCAACTTCTCTTTTCTGAACTAGATCACATTTCACGTGGTATGTATTCTAACATAAAAAATAATTTATTTTTTTCACTTCCCATAATCCCTTAAATATAATGGTTTTCTGTTATTAATGAGATAACCTTTCCCCCTCACATTTTACCCTTTTCTAAAACCTAGTTTTATCCCCATCAGGCTACCGAATTTACATCTCAAATTTATCTCTTTAACATGAGAAATTATCTTTACCTTTTGATATGAATTCACAAAAAAAATACTTTAAAATGGGAATTCAAAAACATGTTAACTTGATTTTTATTTTGGTATGTACATATATAAATCTCATATTCACTTCCATGGGTTAAAAATGAAGTAATGATCATGTCTTTCAGCACTTTTATGCACCAAGATTTTGATATAAAACCCCTTCATTATTCTCCATGGGTAATTAATGAAATGATTTGTTATGATCTATTTGGATCACATGAAATTAATTCATATTAATGGTGCACCATGTTAGAAAATCAATTACCTAGGAACTGAATTTAATCTCTATAGATATCATGTTTTATGTTGCCTTTGTGAATAACCATGATATTTTTCATTTACAACACCTTTCTGATTAACATTATTGATATAATTATGAATGTATCAATTAAATTTTGTAGCCACATTTAAATGTTATAATTCACGCTCTTTATATAATCCATTATTTTTTATTTTTAAATTGGACTTCTAAATGATTAGTGGGAACACTAACAACATAAACCAATTAAAAACACTAACAAAAAAGGTATCCCATATATATACAATTGAAACAGAACCTCCCTAATGACTTCATAATTATGTCAAGACTCCACATTCATAGGATCCCACAGAAATATATCTCATGTTGGGTTGCATGGGATTAGTATCGATGAGAAAAGACATAACCTCTTGTTCATCCAAATCTGGATGGCCTATCTCTGGTCAATACTTCATGCTCTGAATCCTCATGTGGTTCTCTTCCATGTAGAGTGTCTTGGTGCTCTAAAATTAAAGGATACAAAATATCCCCAAAAACCAACATGTAGTCACAAACAGTGACGATCCATGCACAGACAAGCTCAACACAAAAAACACATAAAATAAATGAAATAAAATTAACAAATTTTAAATTCTAAGGACCTCTATTTTTCTCCTTGAGCCACAAATCCACATTCCTCAAGTTGCCTAAAACATTATAGCACATCATTGACAAAACTCCACCTCAGACATCGTAAATGAAAGCCTCATCCACTCCATCCAAACCTAAACTTTAGTACACATAATATCATCATAATCTTTATAAATATTCATAGAAAACACATCCTCGATTTCATCAACCTTCTGAAGCCAAGAGAGATGTATCCACCACAAGACACATGTAGTCACTCACCCTCAAATACCAATAGTCCATGAAAACCTACTCTAGGATCCTCTTTTTAGTGATTGAAAGATTCCTCGGTCAAGAGAAGAAGAATGAGTGGCTAATTCCCTTAACAGAGCACATCTATATAGCCCCCAACAGTGATACCCACCACCGAAAAAAACGATGAACAACACAAGATCAAAAATACAAACCACATATCATACAACCAGCATCAAATCACATAACCTTTCACAAAAAATATCCCTATGAACCGTCATAGATAAAACACTGAACAGACATGGAGAATGACTTTCAAATAGATGTCATCCGACTAAGGCCATGCCAGGACACCAATAATCAACAATACTTACCTAACAAAACCACCAAAACCAACCACAATAGATCAGACTAAGAAATACACTATATAATTGAGAGTCTAGAGTAGGGAAAGCCAACCAAAGCCACCGAACAACAAAAATATTTAATGAAAAAGAACCGGTAGAGCCACCATATGCATCAAATATATCCAAGGAGATTGTCACATGTTGGGAACCACCACAGTGAGACTCATGGAGAATAAAAAGAATAAAAATGCATTAAAATGGGATGTGAGACCCATCACACAGTAGGGAGAATCACCAACAGAATGAAAAAAAATCGTATGGGAGACAATGTGGTAGCCAACACTCGATCCCCCACCCCTCTAATTCGATGTCGAGAGAAAACCCTAGATCTATAAAAGGAGGGAGAGTTGCTTCTCAATGGAAATACAGAATCTTATTAGTATTATGACATGCCTCTTTCACATTCTGTATCATTATTAATATTGTTTTTATTGACATGTCTCAATATCACATACTATATTCTCTATTTCTTATTCCCTTATAGGGATTCATGCTCACCCCCTTACTTGATTTATTTCCCCAGGATTTGAGATGAAATAAATCCATCTTAGAGTGGACCCATGATGATGTATTTCATATTTTTTAGAATAATGTTTTATTTGTTCATGTATTATATTTCTTGTATTCCAGAAACTAAACATTAAAATCTCTCCTATTTGTACCACGTAATGACGTTTTATGTAATAAAAATACATGATTCCACATATTTCACAAAATCTGATTATCAAAAATGATTGTATATTCTATTCATTAAAAATTAAATGTTACTTTTCACATTGTTGGGAACCATCTATATTTTCCAGAACATACACCTACATGGTTAGTAGTTTATTCATACATCAATTCGACTTATGAATAACCTCTTAACACCTTTTAATTCATTAAAAATTACCAATTTCATTTTATGAGCATTAATTAGATATATATATATGTGTGTGTGTATATTATACATAATATAAATTTTTAACATTTTAGCCATTATGTAAACATTAAAATTTTATATTTTGGATACTTAAATATTGAATATTTATGTAAAAGGGTTTTTAAGACATTCATAATGTTTCTATTTGTAATTGAATTGAACCCCTCAATGATTTACATTAGTTATTACGTTATTATTAGGACTTTTATGTAATAAAATATCGTATTCTTCAAGATATATTCAACATTATAAGACATATAATCATATAGGTTGATTTAATATTACCATGATATCAACATATGAATTATTTGATCTTGAATCATGGTTCATTAAGTATAAAATGTAATTAATATCATAAATAATCATGAAAATTTATATTTTCATTTCACTAAACTTGATGAAGTATGATATATCAATGGTTTTTTTCATGGATCATGATGGTGGAGGCCCCTATGTCATCCCCCACTATAGGAGAGGGATCTTCATCCGCCTTCTAGGGGGAGGTGGTTCAATTTCCCCATCTAATCATCCTGAGATCCTTTAATTTTTCTATTTTCCCGAAGGTTTCTGGTAACCCTAATCTTCCAATCTCAATTATATAATTCAATTATGATTCGACTATCCACAGTCAGACATTGATCACTCGATTCTTGAATAAATGGCCTTCAATGGATGCGTTTGATCGGATTTTGTTCAGCGCATGGGATTTGAAAGAGCGGACTACTATAGTGTAGATCTATAGAGAGAACATAATATATAATTTTCATTAGATGAGGATTTGATCCAATATTGGGATTTTCTACAAGAAATATGGAACAGATAATGCATCTTTCTCTTTATATGGCCCAGTGATCTCCACATGGAATGCGAATCTCCCTCGGTCCCAATTTGGGTATGCTAAGGAAACCTTACATTACCCTTTCAAAATACTACAATCTTTAGGATGTTAGAGAATCACATTGGTATGTTCACGTGTGCTGAAAGCCATCATATATCTATTTTCAACCCAGTGAATCCTCAAGATGGTGTAGAAATTGATGCTTCACAGACACCCCTATTTTTGTTTGGATAAATGTAGGAGAAGAGTATCATTTTAAACATCATGTTGTTTACAAATCCTGAGTTTATTTCTTCTTGGGATGTAGGAAAATGTGTCATTCTTCAGTTGTTTACAGGAGGGTTCCTAAATAGTGGGTTACCCATGCTGATATAGTAGGAAATAGGAAGACCCTAAAGACATGTGTTGTTGACTTGTCTGGTTAGGGGCATGTTACTGGCCATGAGTTGGGTTCCACTGATCGACACATCTAGGAGGGTGTGACTCTGATCCTGTAAGAGTATGTCTTGGGGGAATCAGTCCATGTGGTGTCAAACAGGGACACACCTTTGGACCAATTTTTTTACATATTTGGTAGATGAAAACATGGTCTATTAGTGGATAGTTTTTCTTATACAATGGGGGCTAAGGGCATGACAGAGGCTTTCAGTGTGGGCATTTTAGGAGTCTCTAATTTGGAATCTCTAATAGAGGGTGAGGGAGTACCCAAGAATCTAGTTTCATAATATGATTAGGTAGTTAGGTCTAGGAACAATAAAAATAATGTAGGTAAGGAAGAAGTCCATAAAAAGGTACTCATGTCAATTCCTAGAAGAGAGGTTGTTGATATCAAATTGGGTGACTTTTTTGAATGTTTCTTTATGAGGATTCGATGAAGGCATTAAGAATTGACCTGGTTAGGTTCTCCATTGATGAGTAGAAGGCCCCTGGGAATGAGTCCAATGATGATCATTCTAGCCAATTATATAGTGATTTAGATGATCATGGTCATGTCAATTGACTTCCAATACTAGGAAAAATCAAGAGGTATAGGGGTGTTTGCAATGTGATAAAGGAATAATCATATATTCTAATACCTATGGAGACTTGAACTATAACGAATATGAAATCTATTCTAGTGGACACATAACTTCCTAAGGATGTATCTGGGTAGGTGGAATCCATTATAGTGCGTGAGAAATAATTGGAATAACTTTTTGACATAGGATAAGAGATGATGGAAAATATTTTGATGATTAAATCAACTAATGAAGTTTCCAACACGATGATGAGTAGGTTATTAAAGGTATGACCTAATGATTACCATTTCTCATGGATCAAAAAGCACAATCTAATAATGACAAGGGGTCCAATAAAGAAAAGATAAATGTAGAGGAGTATAGCAAGTTCTTGGACAAGATGGCATTCATGTTTTAGGACCTTTTAACGGATGCACACGTTACACAGATAAACACTATATATTAAATGTTATTGGGTGAGTTAATAACTTATTGACCAATGTTGTCTTCAGTGGATCTTTTATATCCTTTTGTTGTTGAATCTTGGTTTCTATATTTTTTCTCAAAATTTATTGATAATGAAAAGGGAAATATTGATTCAGATAAAATATGGGATCCATTTTCAAATTAAACCCCTTATTTATCCCATTATTCTTATCATACTATTTTTTTATATTTCACTTTACAAAGAGAATAAATATAATGGTAGAATTTTTCCATGAAATATTTATCACACTAAACATATGGTGATCCTATTCCTCTATTTTTTTTTCAAAATATGATGATTTATAACCACTAAATTGAAAATTACTCCCATATAATTAATTAATATCCCCCCTTACATGAGACATTTCATCTACATGGACTAATAGACCCCAATTTCCTCTTCTATGATGATATTTTCCATCAACCATAATTATACACAATATGTTTTATCAATCAAAAATTAGATGGTAAATGAATAATTTTTATGAATGGAATAATTATAATTGATGCTTATATTTATATATACGCTCAAATTTTTTTAATCCTTTTAATAAAATGATAAAAAATTATTGAAATTTGTTTCATCCTTAACTTATTTTGATTATTTATCATCATAAATATTTTATTTTTAATCTAAACAGCATTGGAGGTAATAAATATATAACCCTTTTTATCTCTAATTCATATCCATGGCATTCCATCTCCTCACATAATAAAGTATTAATAATTTAATTATTTTTTCAAATAAAAATTCAACCAAATTATTATCATTGAACGAAAAGACCATTTCCTCAAACATATATGGATGGTTTAACATTTTATTTCTCCCTACTATTGAATACACATGATTTTCAACATACATATGAATAGAATTTAAAATATTTTCCACTACTATAAAAAATTCATCAACAAATTTATCCTAATCTTACCATATAACAATACATCGAGAAAAATATATTTTATATCAAATTCCAATCATAGGATTGTCTCCTTCATGAATAACTAGTATACTATTAAATATATATTCAGATTTTTTATCCCATTAATATATTTAGTTCGACGAACCAACAGAAGACGGAAATAATTTTTTATCATTTTTCCTAGATTCTTTATTATTTGAATTTATCTATGTGAAATTACCAGAAAAAATTCTAAGAGTATTAAAACTCTGAATATTTTAAAACACATAAAATCCAAATGAGTTATTTTATATTAAAAATTATCCATCCATAGATTAAATCCCTTTCTATTCATATATAAAAATTAATTTATTTATTTAGAATTTATTCTTATAAAAAATCACACAATTGAGAAAAAATATAAATAGATAAGGAATTCAGATTCTCGTTTTTAAGAAATTTATTAAAAAATTAATTTATAATATAATATGTGAACCTAGAACATTCTATCCAATTGATATTTCCATATACGAGGAGGATAATCTCTAATATCATGGTGATTAAGCACTCTAAAAATCTTATCCAATAAAAACAATTTTACAACAATTTTTGTTACTTTTTTAAGATCATAAACATGTCAGTTAAATCCATGTGAGGTTTTGAAAAGGGAAATAAGAATATATGAGAAAAATAATATTTATAAGGGCCAAAAAATTATTACTATTGGGTAATAAATGCGAGAAATCATGTAGTATCTTACATCAATTGTCTTAATTTTTTTTCAAGAAAAAGAGTTTACAGTAGAATGTATACCATAAGTCCATTATAATGAGTAGAATGATAAACAATGACTATAAAAATTAACAATAATACTCATTTTCACATCTAAAATTAATTTTATTGTATTATAATGATAACAGATATTTTTCATTTAATTTTACTATAGTTTAGAATTTAATGAATTGATTTATATTTTTGTCAAAAATATTATTCGAAAATTTAGTTAATATGTTGAATTCAGGATTTTTTGAATTAAAATAATGATTTTTATGGGTAACATTTTAATATCTACTAGAATAAATTATCTTATTATGAAATATACAAATATATTGAGTGAAAAATATGATATTTTCTTTTGCGTGAGATAATGGATATTTTTTACCTCACTAAAAAAATTACTGATGGTGGATTTTTTATTTTCAAAAAATATTTTCTATTACATGTATGTTATAAAAAATGACTAAATATATATTAATGGTTTTATTTTATAAAAAATAATATATAATAAATTTTTACCAGTGTGATGAATATCAGCAGATGATTGGAATGCCACAAAATTGTGTTCAATTGTTATATGTGTCTTGATTAATTCTTCTAACCATATTTTTTTATGTTCAGATCATCAACACATTATTATATATTATATAATTTTATCTATTATATAAAAATCATAGATTAAAGAGCTAAAATAATGATTATTATAATATAATTATACTGAAAACCATTTCAGTTATAGATTAGAGTCATTCTGTGAGACAAGTTCTATTATCCCAAATATCTATCTATGATTTTAAAATCATAATAAACTAAACTATTCCTGAATTATATTTATCTGCCCCATGTTCCTAGATTTTTTTTATATTACACAATAATTTGATAATTATTGTTATTTTTATGTTTTAAGTTCTTTTTTATATAACTAGTAATAATAGAAAATAATAAATATTATTATATCCAAGGATATAAATTTTCTAGATGATCAAAATCTAATAATTCAAATGATGATCAAGACAATCTAGAATATAAATTAGAAAGTATTAAAGAGGGAATAATAAATGAACTATTATTTCTCTCTATTATTTATTACCATATCAATTTTTTGAATAAAAATAAGATTTTTATCTTTCAAATTAAAATAATAATTCAATGATATGTAGTTTACATCGATTTTATCACGATTAATCATAGATTTTAATTCAGTGATTATGTAATAATCTGAATCCTTCATGATTTTATTCTTATTATTACTGTATTGGTATTGTCATTTTAGAAAACTGATTGATATTTTTTCAAAGTGAATTTTTATTATGAGTGAAATAATATTAATATTAATATTTATAGTGGCCAATTATAATCCCAACATATATAATTTTAAAGAACTATATAACTGTATCTAGATGTTATGGATCCCAAGTCATTGAAAATATGGTAGGGAAAACATAAAACCTATATTTTAATATATATTTTTGTTAGTTAAATTTTCAGTTGTCCATTATAATTATATAAAATAAAATAAATTTATAAAATTTATAAATTTCATATAGGACAATGAAAATATAGGATCAAATTACCTTAAATATTAAGAAAACATATATATAATTTTAAAAACATTATCATTTTATGTCATTTAATAGATTATAGAAATGTGTGGAGGCAATCACAAACATAGGTAATAAAATATATATTTTTTAATACTACTATTATGAAATAAAATGTAAAATTGATTCTATATGTAGTTATATATCCTAATGAAGTTATCATTCACTGTTATTATATAAAATTATACATTTTATTAGAAAATATGGTCATATAGGTATACTTGGATGTTTATAAAAAGGATTAAATATATGTTTGGAAAATATTTATGGGGTTAGAGTCTATATTAAAAAAATAAGTATTGAATCATACTCATTTTCTCATGTATATAAAAATTTAAAATAAAATCAAGTCTAATTGATATCATTTAAAGGGGTTTTTATATTTAAAATTTCTATAAAGCAATATTTATGAAATTTTTTATCATGAATATTCTAATAACACTACTGTATCTATTTTTATATATAATAGAAAATATTCAATAGTGGGGTAATTTAAAACTCCTTTGATGATTTTTTATTACTATAAAAATCACATGATATTATATTTACTTTTCCTCATTTAAATATTCACATAAATATTTATGTTATAATTATAGATTGACTGTAATGTTGAGTGATACATCATACATCCATGATTTTATTTAATAGTGTTGGTATTATTAGTTAATTTTTTAAGATTAATTATAAATCAATAAATTATTAGTGATATTATTTTTGGTATGTTGATTAATTAAGTAATTATGTACTTATCATGGTGTCATGAGGATCATACGATGTTATTTAATAAGTGATGGGGGAGAAATGAACTTTTAAAGAAGGTTTTGTGTATAATGATTAATGCAATGAAATTATTCACAATTAATTTTATCATAATAATATGTGATGAATTATTTGAAACATAAGTTATACTAATGCAATATAGATTATAATTTTCTACATTTTAATGAGTAAAACAAATTCTTCAATATAATTTCATTGTTCCTTATTCATTGGTGATTCATTTGTTGTGGAATTTAGATATATTGTGAGTTAATATTATAATTTCCTTATTTAATTATGGTACATGAATGTTATTAATTTTTTAAATGTGTTAAAAAAATATGTTGAGGGAGGTATTAGTGAATCTAAATATATTTAGAGTGTCTTAATCATTTCAATTATCTGAGATAGAAAGAATAATTTTTTTTGAGCCCAATGAACAGTTGGGAGGTATACATATATATGAATGGAGGAATCAACACTAATTATTTATCATATACTAACATGTAACATTATACACCACAATTAAAAATTAATATCCAATAATTCAATAAAATTCATTCACACTTATAAAATAATAATTTCAATACAATATATAGTAATAAAATGTATAATCATATATTGTTAAAATATTGATAATAGTTATTTGGATTTTTATGTTTTTAAGATGATGAATATGTAGTTATTATCCAAATAAATATTCATGTAATCAGTCATGACACCTCTCTTCATTCATTAAAAACCATTTTCATCATTAAATTATTATAATTGATCTATATTAAGACAAAAGAAAAAATTTCATTAGTTTGAATGATTGGGTGAGATAAAAAATTTAATATAGTCATCCCATGGAGTGAGACAACTACATCAAATACTACAATTAATTTTATCCCTTAATAATTAAAATATAAACAAAAAAACCTATCAGCATGTCATTTCTAGTCACAATAATATTCCAAAACATTTTCTATCACACCATCTACAAAAATATTTTATATTTACCAAAAAGATATCAACACATTATTATGGATATATCATATTCATAGTTTATTATATCATAATGAGATGTACCCCCATGAAATCAATAGTATTGAAGATTTACCTTAATATAGGATATAAAACTTTAACTCAACATAGTCCTCATTTACATCGATTGGTCAAATCATGTAAATCATTATTCATCCATTTATTCCACATATACCTCCTTCAATGAATCGTACACATGAATTTTGGGAATAATTATCCCTAAATATGAATGTTACAAATTCAATTAAATTACCTATCAATACATAATAATATAATATAATATTATGTCATAAATTAATCATCTAAATAATCAAACATTTTGAATCCTCATCAAATGTATTAAAAAATATAGGTATCTATGATTTATTACTGGAATAACTCTATAAAAATACATACTCAAATTGATAATTATAATAGTGAAAGTATTACTTACTCAACACATAATCACCCACCTCTTTCTTAGAGATGTGTGAGAGAGGGTGATTAAACACATTGGTGAATCAAGATTTTATTAAATCAGAGTAGTGTTTTTGAAAAAAAGATTAATTCTAGGCATATCAACTATATTCTCATCCCATTGTTAATAATGATAATGATACTAGAAAAACATATATTTCATCATCAGTATCTAATATTGGGTAGCGTGAGAGTGTATGAATAATATCTACATCATAAAAATGAATATACATCAACCATTTAACCATGTAAACCATACAAAAATAGTTGAATAAGAAATTGAATCACACTACTATGTAGAAAATAAATATAAATACCACATAAAATCCCAAAAAATAAACATCAATACCATAATAAAAATATCCACGATTTTAATATGTATAATTTTTCAAAATACCATGAAAAATTATTGTTTCCTATTTGAATATCCAACATAAATTAATTTATCATATAAATATAATTATCATTTTATAAATATCAGATCTATATCATTATAAGTAAATTTTAGAATAATTTCATGACTTCAACCATAATTATTATATTTTAATTTAATTTCTACAAATAATTTATTCATCACCCAGTCAATATAGAGAAACAAATCATTTTTCATTTATATGTTTTTATTCACATGTCATGCACTAAATTATTCATAATATCTCATATTTAATATTTCATCAACTTAATAAAATTTATTTATCCATCTTATTGAAATTATTCACTTAATGGACCAAAACATTGGTTTCCAACACAAACATTTTCAATCAATTATATATATTTTTAATTCTTGTATTTTCAGGTCATAATAATTGAAAAAAATTCATATATCAATTAAAATCAGTATCAATTTTATATATTATATTAATATCATCTCCGATGATTACCATTAATAAACATATTTTTTTAAATAATTATAATAATCATTTTTTTTAAATTTTGAGATATATATCTTAATTTCATCTCCATTTTATTCCATAATCATTTAAAAAATTTCATTTTTCAATTATACATTATTAATTAATATCATTTTTCTATTTAATTTTCTGATTCATAATTGGAACTCATCGTTTTGATTAATCCCGTGTTATATAATAACAACACTAAATAATTAGGGATAAATTAATTCCCAATATATGTTATATATTATTATCATTAATATAACAATAATTATTTTGAGAGTATTATTTATTAAATTTATCTAGTAGAAATGCGAGTTACTAATATAAAAATGATATTAATATGATAATTACATTCCATGAATGAGTTGATGGTGTGTAATGGTTTATTCATTTGGATTTGAATTTATTATGTGAAATGAGATAGTACAAATATTTATGATATGTTTTTTAATTATGTTACTATAATTCATATGTCTGGTTAAAGGGTTTGATCTTTAATTGATGCAGACATACACACTTTTTTCTATATGAAAGAGTGTCATATCTACTAACCATATATAGGTAACTGAGGATAAGATTGAGTTAGGGTATTATATCAGGGGTTCAATGTCTTCTGAATCGAGTCATAGTTTTTGGGGGAAATGTTTTTGTGACACTTCTATATATGAATATTTCATTCCCTCATGAATATATTTTTATTCATTGTTGTGAAAGTATGTAGTAATATATTGAGTGAAAATATCTTATAATGAATATTGTTGTGAATTATGATTATAGATCATGAATAAAGATTATGATGTAAATTTTGTTAATATTGTATTTATTGAATATGCAAAGACCATACAGATTATAGATTTCAACTAACTAAATAGGAAAATATTCTATGATTTATTTTCAAAACCTACATGAGCATTCATGTGATTTAATATATTTTTCTTTTGTGAATCATAATTGGAAATTTATAGAGCACATGAATTATTTGAAATTTAAGAGATATATTTAATAATATTTTATCGAATAATTACTGTGTTTATTATATTAGAATTATATATTATAACGATTTTATTTCGATACATATACCACATATGATTTATTTGTATGAAATGACACAATTTATTAACATTCATTATATTGGGATAATTTATTACTTATACACATGTGTTATGTATGATTATTTTTTAATCATCATTATCAAAGTGGATGATGTCTCCTATTTTTTGAGAATTGGGGATTAGAAGTACTGGTTCCAATAATTTTTTTTAGTCTCAACTATATCTTATTAGAGGTGGTTTATGGGAGTTCACAAACAGGTATATTAATTTATTACCAATTTAAATTACCATGATATGTTAATGTTTCATGTAATGTAAATGTTTGATTTGTTTTTTTGTGATAATATAAAATATCTTCTGGGGAGTAAATAAAATTCATTTAGTAATAGTTGAGAAATTTTAATAATTATAATTAGTTTATGTATTTTTGTTCTAGGCTGTTATTGTAGAATATTGAATATGAATCCTTAAAATAATAATTCAATGTATAAACATGGAAATCATGGACCACATAGTTTAATCTATAATTTTTTTGATTCAGTTTGAGTTGATAAATTATTTTAGTAATATACATGAGTAAGAGTGATATCATATCTACCAATATTCATATCATATACTATATGATCATAATTGGGATGTTATTAAAGATAAATTAGGTATTGTTTATATATATTGGGGTATTAAACTCCATACAAATAATTTCAGGAATGAGTTGAGATAATTAACAAAACTGATTTATTATTATATATCACACTCATTATTTTATAGAAATAGATTTTTTAAATACCTATCTAGAATATAATAAGTCTTTTTATATGGTGGTATAATTTTTTTTGAATAGTTAGAAAAAAGAATTTATATATTATATACTTATCTCATATAATCTATGAACAGATTTATATTTTGAATCCATTATTTAGTTTTTGAGTTATGTATTTTTACTTCTTGACAAGATAGTTAGTGTATCATATCTATTTGTAATCAAAATTCCCACTCTATAATAATATTGTAATAATTTGAAATAAAATGTATTGAATGAGTTTATTTTGACCATATGAAGTGAAATTTAGATGTACTAGATTATTGTTTTACCTATATCATTTTAAATTATCAATATATGCGAAATTATTTTCATAATGATAACATTAATGTTAGCATATTTTCTTATATTAATATATTTATTAATAAATTTTTATTTATTCTGAATTTTTTAGTGTAGTTAATGCCCCCTGATATGTGTAATGAAACATCAAATTTCATAAAACACTATTTATTTATTAATTATATATAATTATTGATATTAAACAAGGATTAATATCCTATTAAGTAATAAAATATAAAGGATGGGGATTTTGATGAATCATATTAAGTGATACTAGGTCATTAGAAAGATGATAGATGATGGGTCCACATTTTATTATTATTTTGTTTGGTCATACTTGGAAATCCAAACAATTTTATCTATTTGGTAAATGAATTGACATATTAGTGGTGATTAAAATATTGAAAATAATGTATAAGATTATTTTTTTGAACAACACTATGAAAATCCAGCTTTTATTACAAACTTAAATAAGATTTATTACATTAAACATCACTTGATACAACAAAGAAGATCGAGAGGTTTAGTGTATTTGGGGATTATGATCATTACATAAAAACATAAAACATGAAATAAAACATCTTTATTGAAAACTTCCTTTACATGACCACAACATTCCCTTGTACTTAGCATTTCATGGGATAACCTGACGACATGCATAAGAAAAGGGTGAGCTATAAAGCCCAGTAAGGGAGTACACATGGAATAACATGAGGAGTAAAATACATGTTAGAAAATAGGCATATCAATAGATCATAAAAGAAACATGAACATAAATTCATGATAAAGCATGATAATCATAACATGGAAATGTGGCAACAACACTTTACATGGAATTAGCATGAGTCAAGGCTCATTGCACATAGAGAATGAGTAAATCCTCATTGCACATGAAGCACGAGTAAACCCTAATTGCACTTGAATTAGCATGAGTCAACACTAATTTAACATGAAGTATCATGAAACTATACTTTACCTAATGCATTTGAGCGCTATAAGGGCGCACCCTTCTTAAACATTTCATTTCATGCATAAGTGTGCCACATAGATCATAAAACATGGATTCATAAAACAGAATCATTTATTCAATGATAAATGAATGTGGAATTCATACATGAAACTTTTTAATCAATATGTAATGGTTCATTAAGGTGGATACCCTTGATGGATAAATGGGCATGGTATCCACTACACAATGACATTGGCTTAGAAAATCGGTGCGATTTCAGCAGTGTAACGGTGTGACATAAGAATTCATAAAAACAGTTGATGAGATAGAAATGGGTTCCTCATCATATTTAAATATAATGGACAGTATGGAGGTCATATAGATACATGTCCCAACAATTTTAATGGAATTTAGATTCATGATACAAAATTAATGCTTGAATGTAAATGGGGAGAGAGAAGTTCCTTTCGAAATTTCAGCATAGTAACGGGTGTACATGGGAGGCATTTAATGAGAGAGAAAGGGGTCTCCCATCATTCAAACATAAAGAGGGCAGTATGAGGGAGGTGAGAAACCATACCCCAACACTCATAATTGAAATTTAAAGGTCAAAACAACTTAAAGAAAATTGGACAAAAAATGAGAAAGGATGAAAAAACCCTTACTTGGAAGTGTGCTTCCAAAGGCGAGAAGGAGGCTTTTGAGAGGCTTCTTGGGAGCTTGGGGAACCTTGGGAGGATTCTAGAAAGAGTAGGGCAGAAGTTGGATGAACTCAAAAGGCTTTGAGTGAGGAGGAAGTGGGATCTTGGGTGGGTTTATATAGGAAAGCTGAGGGAATTATTTATTATTTAGGTTTGGGTCCCCTTACATTAAATTAACCCAAATCACAAACCATCCCATGGTTTTTGCCCATGGTTTTTGGAAAATGGAAGAGGAAAACAATATTTTATAAGGCCAAAGTCCTAACTTATTAAAATATTAGGTTTGATTATGTGGAGGTGAGTCACACTCCCATGAAAATTAATTTAAAAAGGCAAGGTGTTGAATAAGTCTTGAGGGGTCAATTAATGCTTTGAAAAGTAAGTCAAACAAACCCAAAATCACATTATTTTAATGGTAAAACATATATTGGCCGAACATAAAGCTTATAGTATTTTATTACATCACTATTGGGTCATTATGATGTCATAAAACACATTATATATTTAAATGGTATTTAATTTTTAACCAAAAATTTGACTATCTGAGAAAATTATGAAAAATTTACCGTTGGATAATTTCGACGTCCTAATTCCAGAAATTACATTTATTTTATCTATATAATTTTATAAATATTTTAATTATCACTTTTAAAATAAAAACTGACAACTATAAAAAATTCACGGGTTTTGATGGAAATGGCTTTCAAACATTAATAAAAATTTTAATTGCATTCATAAAATTATAAGATAATTTATATTTAATAAAAAAAATAATTTAATAATAATATTATTATTTTATTAAAATATTATTTAATTAAAAAATTCCTTAATTTAATAATATATATTTCTTAATTAAATAATAACTAAAAACACCATTTATACTTTAAAAACTATTTACAATGTATAAAAACTGACTAGAAATTATATACATTATTATATACAAAAAAATGTACATGAACATAGTACAAATTATTTGTCACATAAACCCTTAAAAATGCTGCATAAGACCTAAGGGTAAGGTGTGCGATGGTGAAAGACTCTTGGGGTGGCTCAGATAACATCGCCTGAGTGGTAATTTCAAGAAACTTCTACTTTTTCCCATAGATGGTCATGTTCGAGCATGACATGATGAAGCTCAGCTTTGGATTGGTCAAGGGCGAAACCCAAATATGCAACCTCTTTTCCGAGCTCCGACAAATGGGCTTCGTATGGGGAAATTCTACTTGATGAGGCCATCGCTTCCTTTGTCTGAGTAAATTGGATTTTTTAAAGACCTATATTTATACTAATCATGTGATCACTGTTCAATGGCTATAAAAGTAACGGTCATAATTCTTATCATAAAACCAATGAACTTGACATCTTATGAAAATATTTTTCATAAAGAGACATTTATCTGGATCCAGATGGAATTTCCATTAATGAATCTTTGGGTCGTTGTGAACACTAATTAAATTTATCATATTTATTTTTTAGACCTATTGGATGTAGTTGAGGCTGATTTATGGTTTTGGGGATATGTGATTAAAATGTTTTTTGTGTTTATTAAAAGATATGATATTGTATATATTAAAAATATCATATCCAACTATATATAATCTAGATCATTTATGTATGTTTTGGTAGTAGGTGTTATAGAGTTATTTTCATTGATTTTGTAAAAGGTATTGAGATGCGTAGAGTGTCCTTATTCTAGAGAAAATGTTTTCCTTAAGTCTCTCTACAAATTCAGCGAGGGTTTGATCTCTAATTAAAAATCTCTTGATAGGAAGTCTTCTATAGATAACATAAATGTTTTTCCTTTTCAGATATCTCATACGATGGGTCATTTTTTCCCACAATTACCATTCTATTGGTTTAAAATCATCTGTTCCTTATCTTATTTTTTTATGATTCCATTAAAAATATCATTAATATGTGTCGCATATCGATGATCATAATATGATCTATCTCCTTATGTGGTATATATATTTATTTCAATGTAATTACTCTATGTTAATAACCTTTTTATTCTCCTTCAAGGGATTACACTTGAAAAATAAGTTGTTCCCTAAATGGATTGGTGAGAGCTAAGGTAACATTATCTTATTTAATTAGTAGAGGCAAGATTCTCTTTTTTCCTATGTCGAAAAGAATATTTATAGAAATAGATATACATTCAACCCTTCCAATCCATGTTTCAAATAGAAATTAATGGGGTAATGTTTTATACAAATAGTCTAATAGTGATTCCACGAACATTTATATTATCACTACATATGAAAAGGTTATATCTTAAATATTTTTACAATTTTTTGAAAAATGAGGAAAGAATACCGCAAATGATTTATCATTATAAGATTCTATTTTATTAAATATACCCTCACAACAATCATGATTAAGTCTTATATGGGTAAATCTACATCTCATGCATCATCTATAATTTTTATTCAACATGGATTATAATTTCTCCAGATAAAAATTAGATTCTTCATTGATTCCATACAATTAAACATCAACAAAAAGGGGCTACATCATTACTTCACATGATATTATTCTTTGTCTACATGACTATTGGATTCCTTTAATATTTCTACTATTGTTAGTGATTTTTAATCATAGGACCTCTCTTCATTTATTTTGGAATTTCACCTTTATGTCATGTTTGGCTCTATATTTCATGCTATTATTTTTATTATTATGAAAAATAATTTAATATCGATATCTAGAAGCTGGAATGATAATAAAAATTTCTGGAACTATTGTCCCGTAAATTAAGGGAAAATATATAATTTTATTATCATTGAATGGAATCCCTATGTCATTACCCTAAGAAAATGTGATCATTAAATCAATCTCCTTCGAAATAAAAATCATTGATGATGAATGAGTTCCATATGAAGATAATAATTTTGGAATTACCTAAAAATATAAATCATTATAATTGTTATTTTAATGAATCTATTTACAAGAATTGAATGGGGAGCCTGTTGCATTTAATAAGTCTTGTTCTTAAATAAAGAATCATTGGTATCTAATATCTTATTTCTTCTATTCTTTGATCCTAATCATAGTTCTTCAAAAAGATTTATAATTTTTTAGAAACAAATAATATATATTATTAAATAATATGTCCTAGAAAAATAACCAGATTTGGATCTCATGGATAAAAATATTGATATAAATTTATCATTGTATTCAGATTAACATGTCACCTTTAATGTCCATGTATCATTATCCCTACCATATCTCATCTATGGGTGCATTTTTTTTATTTTACAATGGAATTTTATTTGGATAATGATGAATCTCTTAGACCCTAGTTAATTAATGTGCATAGTTTTGGGTTACATAAGAACTATTATGGAGCATATTTTGAACAAATATGTTAATAACTTATCAAAAAATGCATTCATGATTTCACATCATTAATGGTATACACTTAAGTATTCATAAATTGTTTACACGAGATAAATAATTTTTTTTATAATATAAAAAATCATTTTATGATCATTTTTGTAGGATATAAGTGTTCTTAGATCAATATTATATCTTTAGAATGTTTAACTGCCATCCTGAATCTCATTTTCCATGATAAAAGTTTGATCATTCACTATTGATCACAAGATATGGGAATCATCCAGATAACATTATAACATTATAAATCAAATAAAATAGGGGTAGTCACCATTATATTTTGTTTATTTTCTCATCATGGTGGGAATATACTACTTTTTGATCACCTTGGATTGACATTAAAAAACAAGATATGTTACCCAAAATAGTTTATCCAGAATCAGTGATTAGGAACTGTCCCCTGACCTTAACATTCAGGGACATCAATAAGAAAATTCACACCAAAAAATAATTATAATATTATCAATGGGACAATAATATTAGGATACTAATCCACATAAACCTATTCATTTTGTTTACCTCTTACCCAGAAAGGCAATCTGGGCTTATAAAATTCCATAGAATATTTGGATTCTCCTTTGAAGGAAGAACAATTTTTATTTCCAACAATACACTAATAAAAATAAAAAAACCATAACTTAGTATAATATATCTCTATTATCATAAAAACCAAAGGATAACACGTCCATATCCATCTATAATAGATAAAGCATGTTCCTTATAGGTATTCTTTTATATACATATATATGAAATGGATGATCAAACCTCATATTTTTATGAGGGTAAAATAACCCAAATCAACATTGAGGACCCTCAGTAACTATCCTAGATGATTCCATTCCAAAGTGGATCATCATCCTTGTACCACTCCTCTTTCACATGCATCATCGCTCTCTTATCACATATGGAAAGAGACCTAAATTACTTTTGAAAAAACAATACATGAAAAAACCACTATCCATTGATGGTTAAAATATTCATCCTTCTCACTAAGCCTAGAATCCTCATTCTATCTAAAAAATTTAATCCTCTACACTATAATTATATGATTCATATGGTGGGTATGATCCCAAAATTTTTATAGAGCTATCTCTAGCTCATTTATAGATACTATTTTAATTTTTGTGGAGTATTTTTTTGGGTTATAACATGGAGATTTTTTTGGGGGGAAATTTGATAATAATTAAAGAAATAGCGTTGTGTATGGCTTGAAAACTGTTTTCCATAACCATTCTCCCAGGTCTAGTTAACCATGCAACCCTATACAGAGATGAATTTCTTTGATGGTGCACAATTTTACAAATCATGTACCCCAATAAAAGAGGATAGTTTTTAGGTTGATGTTTAGGGAAGTATATGCACCCTTTCATATAAAACAATGCGTAAAAATTAATGTTACCTTTAAATAGATTTTAAATCACTCGAACTGACAAAACATTCCACATTCGACCATAGGATCTCTTCAATATTTTTGGATCACATCTGATACATTCCAAGCCTTCTACACCTCCATTCTTCATGATTTGATGTCTAAATTGAAGATATGAACCCCTCCTGGTAACATGACTATTTCTCATTTCATTCGAATTCCTTATCCTTTGTTCTGAATTTATTTACGTATTTTTTATACTATGATTTTTAGATTTATATATAGATTTGATAAATATAGATCCATTAATTTGGATGTAGATATAGATCTATGAGTTCTTGAATTTTTTAATAATAATTTAGTTTATAGATCACCTTCTAATTATACTACATTACTCTGATGAATTTCGGGGATTTTTTATTACAAAATTTTCATCAAAAAATCAAGGTGGGTGGTATAATATTCAAATCCCATATTATTATTTTAAATTTTGTTTATGTGATTAATGAATTAATAAGTTTAGTTTATAAAATTAAATTCCTAATTGAATTAATTAATGTAGTAAATTGATTTATTAAGGAATTAGGGGATTCATTTAATAATGAAAATTTTGGAATTGGGATAATTAATTGAATATTTAAATATATAATTTTAAATTTCTGAATTGAGAATACTTAAATGTTGATTGAATTAAAAAATGGTAAATTTTTTATTCTGAATAATTAATATGTGAACTAATTAATAGATTTTTTTGTTGTGAATTGATTAATTAATTGGTGAATTAATTATTGAGATAAATATAGTTATTTGATTTTTGAATTAATTAAAGGAAATGGAATGATAAATTATCTATGGAATTAATTGAATAAATTGATGTGATTAATTATACATTGGGTTAATTAATAGAAATGATTAATTTGTTGTTGAATAAATTAGAAAATGATTGTTGAAATGAATACTAGTTGTGATTAGGTTGGAATGGTGTAGAACATGGGTTTACCATGGTTTGATAGACATATTAACTGAGGAATATCGTGATAGGTTTTGTTATGATTTTTGAAGGACCATGAGAGAATTTATATTAGTTTTCAACGAACCTAGAGAGCCTTCGATAAAGAACACTATGTGAGATTATATTTGATTTCTAAGAGATAGTAAGAGATATTTTAGTTGGGATAGGTAAAATATCCTGAGATCATTCCCCTTTTCCTCGAAATATTTTGGGATTTATTAGTATTTCTTACAATAGACACTTGAGGTTAGAGCCCTCTGTGATCATTACTCATTCCATAATGATTTACATGATCAATTAAAATTATCAAGACATGATTTGTGATAATGAATGGTAACAATGAAATTCAGATATATGATATCCCTTTGGGATAGTTCTGAATTTGTCTCATGCTGAAGTAGGTATTGAGGTTTTCGTGTCCTTAAAAACCAAGTAGTTTAGGTGGTTAAATAAATATTAATTGGAAATGTGATAACTATTTACTTATGAATTAATTTTTTATTTATACACTTATATTCAATTTTTTTAGTAGTTTAAATTTCTTCACTATAGGTGGTGTCCTACTGAGTTGTAATCTCACCCTACTTGGGTTTCCTGGTCGGTACCTGAATTGATTTCTTGGATGCATGACAAGTTAAGGGAAAATTACTTCTATTATATAGTTGGGTCATGATGGATCATTGATGATGAAACCAAACATGGGTTGGGACCCAAATGGGAGTATTCAATGTATTTATATTGAGTTTTCAATAGACACTGGATATGTAATTTATCATGGAATGTTTAATGCTTTAGTTATGATAATGTATTTATTATTTTGGTCATCTTGTTATAATAATAGTATTCTATTGACAATAATATCTAATTTAGATATTTTTTATTTATTTCATATGGTGAATAACTTTAAAAAAGTGGGTGTAATCTCCCTATGATTGATATTTCATACACTCCCTGCTAGTTGACAGTCTCTGGCATATGTGGTGGAACACTTGAGGTCATATGGGGAAATGGTGAATGGCACCCGGTATGGGATGTTATAAAGTGGTATCTAATCTATTTTCATTTGTATTACTATTTGATAAAGGTAGTCATGAGACTAGTAATAACCAGACCATGCAAATGAGATCATTCATGGGAGTTGCGAACCCATGTATGGGAAAAAAACACAAATACATAGGGTGGGGTTATTGTTATTGATGCTTGTTGTTATAGTTGAATATTATTTCACTTTGAGTAATGAACTTGTTGTGTGATGTGATGTTTATTTTTGAAAATTGTAACATATTGAATCATTCTTGAGTATGGTATAAGAATTGAGTTTGTATACATAATTCTATGCCCAAATATTACTTTATAATATCCACAATTTTTTCCATGCACGAGAAGAAGAGTTATGGGTTTGCTGTTGAACTTGAAATTGTTTTTCGTTGTTGTGAAGTTGAAAAAAAGATTCCAAATAAGAATTTGAAAAGGGTAAAATGGCGAAAAATGTAAATAATTTGGTATTTTAAGGATATAATTGATTAATGAAAATGTGTTTAGCCTTGTTAACTAAGACCTAGTTATACAATGGTTGTGGATAGTAATAGTTCCCCAGTTTTGACCATGTGCTGAAGCTAGGGGGATTGACTATTGTTTTTTATTGTGTTTCTCACTTACGTAGACATTTTAATATTTTGAAATACGTACTACGGTGTGTTTTTTCCATTATAGATATATCCATCCCCAATGATGCTTGCTAAGGGGATGAAAAGAGTACATGGTTGTAGATGATCCACTATTAGTGGAACCTAAGACACCAATAGTTCTAGATAAATATGTAGGGGTAGTTTTGAGGGAACATTAATACCATCATTAAATTCGTAGAATGATACCCATGGTTGGTTGTGAAAATAATGTTCTGACTCGAAGAGGGAGTTCTAATTGTTGAACACTTTTACTTTTTTCTGGAGAGGGTGGGCGTGAGGTTGATGAGTTATGGATTTAATATATCCAAACAATATATTACCACTTGGAGACTCCCACTGATTATATTTTCATGTTAACTTCTTAAATTTTATGTGGCCAAAAAAAGAGATGGTTCTATATCCAGACTCAGGATGGAAAGGTAGAGACTATGGAGTGATTGGACATTCAGTAGAATTTCATGGATCACTTTTATCCAAAGACACTGACACAATAAATAGCAGCTCTGTCATTTGATTTATTTAGGGAACATGTCCATGATAGACTATGTTGTAAACATTATAGATTTACAGTAAATTTCTCTGACAATTCTTGTAGATGAGACTACTTCAGCAAAAAAAATTCAAGATGGACCTAATTGTGAAATGAATTCCTATGTGAATATATTCAGGATGAATAGGTTTTTAGAAGTGGTGAATCAATCCTTAATCTCTCAGGGTAATAATAAGGTGTATTCTAGTGGAAAACATGGGGTTTCTTATAGGAAATCTATAGGTACATATCCTGAGATCATGAAATTACCTTATGAGAATTTCTCCCAGTGAAGTGGAAATTGAAGTATCTCGGGGGAAGTGTCTGTTATACCAATCCCTACCAATGTTTTTTAACAAGTAGTGTGGTAGGGAGGAGACTTCGAGGAACGTTTTCCCTAAAAAATAGTTGAATTTTGAGGTTGTGTGTCACACTCAAACATCGCACTTCAGTAATGATTTTTATTTTTATATAATAATTTTCCTTGGTAAAAAAAAATTGTTTCTATGAGGTGTGGGTAAGGCCCGATTTGATTTTTTTTTACATTCACTGATAAATTAACATTTTGCCTTTCCAATTCCTAGATTAAGAGTAGGGTATGGATGAAACCATGTGGCTTTACCATATCAACATGTAGCCTGCTTGCTGTGTTGTTAGATAATTAATATTTTAATTATATTATAATTATTATTAGGTTATTGTTATAAAATTTTTAACATCATTTTTACCAGTAATATTACTAACATTATTATTATTATTATTATATGTTGGTTTAGAGTTTTTTATGTTTATTTTATCTTTATTTTCTATTTTTTTCTTTTCTCATTTTCACAGATTCTCTCTTCCTCCACCTCATTTCTGTCATGTAGCTCCCCCTCCGTCCCCTACTCATAGCTGCAACCCACCACCCTTTCACCTATAAATCAAGTAACACCAAACCCATTTCGGCTGGACCTCAAACAAGTGATCCACCTCCCTCCCGACATGACATTCGCACGCTACACATACTCCACTCTCCACTCCCCTAAGATGCACAACACCCCCCTATAAGGGAAAACCTCCAGTTACACCCCTGATTCAGCACATCACACCTTCAAATGACACCCTTTATAATCTATCCTCTCACTCCCTCACTGCTGGTGCGTCTCACCTCATTTAGTTTTTTCATTCTTCTTTAGGTTATCAGGTTAGGTTTTAGGTTGCATTTGGTTTTTTTGTAATTGACTTGATACCTTGTTTTTAAGGTTATTTTAAGCCGCTTTCAATGTGATTGATATGTTTTGGATGTTTTGTGCCAAAATTATGAGGCATCTCATACCGTGATAGATGGTTCCATGTATAATTATTGTTTGATGAATTAAATTGTGAGATTAATTAATTTATCATGATTATTTATTAGTTTTCATGTTATGAATCTTATATTGTCTAAGATATAATGTGAATTTGTTTTTTTACTAGCATTGTTATTCAATATGGGTGTATTTTTCTATGAAAACCCATGTTAAACTATTTATTTGCATTTTATAAACTATGCAGGTTGTATTCTGGTGTAGCATCAAGGTGAGTTGAATCATAAAAGAATATTTGAGAGAACTTTTTATATTTCATTCAGGTGAAAAAATATAAAAATTGTGTGATAAATGTTCTACTGGTATCTTTAATTAGAAATGGTTCATTTTAACTATATAGATGGTTTGTTTAATTGTGTGAGTGATGCAGATAAGGTTTTAAAAGGTTTTAGTGTGCATATTATTTCAAAATGGAATTTGTGTGTGCATGTGTGTATGAGGTATATGTGGTGCCTCATTTGTTTTTTTATTTGAACATAACACGTGACATGAACTCTTAACATCTTGTGCAAAAATTTTAATCTTTGGTAGTAGGTGGGAAAACTAAGAATTATTCACTATTGACATAGAAGTGTAATTGGCCATGTTTTACATAGATAGATTAATGAATAAATTAGTAACTAATATTTTGGATGATTATTGGAGACTTCTAGGTTATGGGAGTGTTCCATAATATTTTATCATGAATGATAACACATGTTTTTGTGGTGCCTACACCACTTATATCATAGACCCAATGTTCTAGGGTCCCACTTCTCACTATTATCGTTAGGACCTCTCCCATATTTTGCGATAATTGTTTATTTTATGCTCACAATAGACACATGGTGTGACATTAAGGTTATCAGAAAAGTATGTGTGTGTGTGTTTTAATTTAAATAGTTTTTTTTTAAAGTAGTTTTCCTTAAATCTATTTTCTTTAAAAATGAATAAGAATTTATTCATTTTCTTCATCTAAATATGTAACTATATTTTTCATTTAATTTTTAGGTATGGAATAATTTCTTGGTGGAATCCTATTGGGAGTCATCTCACACCATAATTACACCATTAGGTGTATGTATATTTTCTTATGTCTGATAGAGGTAATGGTAATCTTTTTTGATGTGGTGGTTCATGCTGCAGCTAGATTATTAGTGCGGTGTTGTGGTGATATCTTGAGGGTTTTTCCTCTTACTAGGAGGTAGTTTTTATATTGGTTTTTCATCACCCTACCTAGGGGTAGTTGTTGTTTGGGATTTTGGATTACGTGTGTAATTAAATTTATTGTTTTTTTAAAGGATTGTTTGGTTGGGACTTTAAGTTTTGGTCAGTGTTATTTTTCGGGTTGTTTTATATTTATACATAATTAGCTAAATCATTTCCAACATTACTTTTTTATATCCAGGGTCTTGTGCTAGCCCATTGGGATTGGTTTGCCCTTATATTTTTTTTGCAATCTAGGTCACAAATCAACCCAATTTGGTTCATGACACTATTAAAATACTAGAAATGTACAATGGTTCAGGAAGAACCTGAAATAGACAGTAAATTATAGATGACACGGACAGAAAAAATGTGCGATAATGGGGTCTTCTACTTAAAATAAATTGGGGAGCATGACTTATACTAGTCGAAAATTTTGAGGAAGTAGACTTGGTACTCATATGAAAGAGAGCCAACATCAGTAGTGTATAATAAATCTGAATAATTAATATGTAACAAATGGTAGAGTGGAATGACGAGTACATGATATTAAGCCTACAAATGTGGATAGAGATGTTGGACCATCGATAATGATAGGTACTATTATAGGAGCTTCTACATTATCTAGTACCTTATTTTTATGGGTGCCTCCCATTCTTTTATATATATAAAAAATATTAATTGTGCGATAATGGGGGGGGGGGAGTTTGTGTGTAGGTAAATGATGATAGATAATACATCGGGATTATGGAATAGAGACATCTGTTTATTCAAGGGATGTTATTTTGAGATCTGTGAGTATCATTTTCAATGGGATCATTATATTTGTGACATTTTAGGCTTTGACCTAATTATTTTTATAGACCATAAAGTCACATACTAATACCATATTGAATATTACCATAGGATAGTAACTATTACCTCTCATAAGTGTTACAACTTTATTCACCATGGGGAGTGGGATATCTAGGTAGGTCAAGAGGGGCCAATTACTCATCAACTAAGAGAGCTCAAAATCCAAGTTTGTTGTTTACTATTGGATGATAGAGGGGTGATGTATGATGTATCTCAGACCATAGAGGACATATTTCTATATGGGTTTCCTAAATACTTCATAGGGTTTCCATTAGAGTGAGATGCAGAATTTAGTATTGAGATCTTGTGCGAGGTTTAGCCAATTTTAGTTCCACCATACAAAACTGAACATATAGTGCATCAAGAGAAAACTAATCAGCTCAAGGAGTTGGAGGATAAGGGGTTTATCCATCCAAATACATCTCCTTGTTGTTCACAAATGTTTTTTTTAAATTATGCTGACGATATTCTATGAATGTTTGCTGACTTCAAGATGATGAACTAGATTAATGTGATGAACCAGTATTCTCTTCTACATATTGATGATGTATTTTTCTAGTTGAGAGATGAATGTGTTATCTCAAAATATTGAATTGAGGCTAGGGTATCATCATATGAGGATTAATACTTATGATATATTGGGGAATGCACCTAGGAGTAGGTATGGCCTTTATGAGTTTGTCATAATTCTATATGGATTAAGGAACACACCAGTAGTGTTTATGGACTTGATGAATTGAATCATCCATCTTTACATTGATTAGTTTTTTTAGTGTTTGTGAATGATATTTTCTTGGGTACTACAACACTTTTGACTATCATTCTCAATATCATGACATTATCTTTAGTATGCTAAGAGAGCATATGATATATGCCAATCTATCTAAGTGCGAGTTTTGGATTGATCATGTACACTAATTAGGCCACATCATCTCAATGTTATTTGTGTTAGAAAACCGGGATAAGGTGTAGATAGGTGTATAATAGAAGCATCCAAACAATTTTTTTATATCAATATATTTCTAGATATAGATAGATATTTTTTAAGCTTCATCCACAACTTATCTTGAATTAGAATGCTGCTTACAAACATGAAAAAACCAGAATTAAGTTTGAATTGTTTGAAGTGTGTGAGAATTTCTTCCAGGAGCAAAATAATCACTTGACAACAACACCAATTGTGATCATACCACATTCAGGTGAAGAGTATACAATGTATTGTGATTCTTTTGGGATTGGAATCTGAGTAGTGTTTATGCAAGATAAATATCTTGTGGAATATGTGTCTCAGAAGTTGAGGCTGAATAAAACAAATAACCCTATGAACCACCTTGAGTTGGAAGATTTGATTTATGAATTGTAGTGTTTTAAACCTACATTTTAAGAGATATTTAACTATGAATACCTATAAAAATAGATCGATGTAAATATTTTTATAGGGATAAATTAATATCTGAAAGTGGATATGGGATGCGTATATGACGTTTTTTTGATTTTGAGATAGCATATATGCCCGAAAAAGGGAACAATGTTTTTGATTCATTGATCAGAAAAATGTAGACTCAGATAGTTCATGGGTCTATTGATGGGTGGATGATGATGACCATACAGGATGAGATGCAAGTGCCAGTTCAAGAGAGTGAGGAGTAGATGACTATCATATCGGTTTCAGTGGAGCCTACAATGTTGAGACGAATCAGGGACCAGTTGTACAAGGATCTTGAATGTTTATATTTGAAGAAAATTCTCGATGGTGGGGATAAACCATCATACTGGTTGATAGATGAGGATGAGATCATCTATGTCAAGAATTGGTTCTTTGTGACTACGAGTAAGTGAGCGGATTGGATGAATTAATTTACTTCCTTGAAGTGGGAGGTACATCCAATTGTGTGTAAGATGTACCATGGACTGTGATGACAGTTTTTTTGGTTCAAAATGAATAAAAGAGATATCAGGGATTGTAAGATGATGATACACATTACATTAGGTGAATGTAAATCCTTAATGATGTCGTGGTTTACTATATTCATTTCCCATTCCTAAATGGATGTGGGAATACATAACCATAGAATATGTGGTGGTGTTCCCATGGATAGCTCATAAGAGTGATTTTATTTGGGTTTTTGTAGATAGATTGATGAAATAAACACATTTCATAACTATACAGGAGACATTTTCAATGGTTTAGTTGGGATAACTATTTGTTCAAGAGATAGACCATCTTTTTGGGGTTCCGCATACTATAGTTTCAGAACACAACTCAGGCTTTACTTATCTCTTCTAGAAGTTCTTTGAGAATGTGCTTAGTATGTATGTTTTATTGATTATGACTTTTAAACCACAAAATGACAGGATGTGGGAGCATACTATACAGATTCTAAAGGGTATTATTTCTTAAATTCATTTTAAACTTCAGAGGATCACGGGAGAACCACCTATCTTTGGTGGAGTTTCTTATAAAAACATTTACTAGAAAGATATTTAGATAGCACCATATAAGGATAATTCTTGTAATCAATGAATATCACCTCTATATTAGACATAAGAAGTTGAGTCTGATCTATTTGGACCGAGTCTCATATAATAGATGTATGAGAAGGTCATTTTTATTTGGAACCATATAGAGACAACATAGTGTATACATAATTTTTATGCTGACAGATGTCGATGACCCCTTGATTTTATATCGGAAGATCATGTATTACTTTAGGTGTATCATAGGTTGGGTTTACATAGGATAAAAATACTAGGAAAGTTAGTGCCTAGGTTCATTGTACAATTTGAGGATGTGGAGATAATTTGGTTGGTGGTATGATGATTAGCTCTTTCATGAAGATATGGTTCTATACACTATGTTTTAAATGTATCACAACTACGATGTTATCACCCCCAAACCTTCTCATGTGATTGATGTAGATGATATTGATTTTGAGAAAGATGTGTCCTTTGAGGAGCATCTGAATTGCATTTCGGATCGCAATGAGACTGGGTATTAGGGAAATACCATGTCATTAGTTCATGTATTATGGAATTATGGGTGTGTGCAAGAGGAAACATGGTAAAGGGAACCAAATATAAGGGCTCAAGGTTTAATTGTTTTTGACTTGGATTATTAGATAAGATTGAGAATGGTGCCCAAGGATGAGCTATTATTTGGTGGGAATATTATAATATCCATACCATTTTTTGAAATTTTCTCTGGCTCGATTATAGGTACTCTTTCAATTTTTTTGAATACATTTTTTGGGGTTTTAACCTGATGTGTCTTGGGTGGAAATTTTAAAAAGATGAAGGAAATAGTGGACTCCAGGGTTTTACCTCACGATTTTCTCAATCCCAAATAATCGTAAAACCCTATACATAGGGGAATTTCATGGTTTTCCCATGGTTTGTTAAACCTGACACCCTATAAGGAGTAACCATGAACCCCTATAAAAGAGGTTTATTGTTTATGTGCAATGTTAGGAAAAAATCAGACACCCATTTCCAAAAAAATATGCACAATAATTAAAGTGACCTAAAAAGTATATTTTATGTCACCTAAGCCCCCAAAACTCATCCCATTCGAACCTAGGATCTATTTCAAGGTTTTTCAGCTCTACAGACAGATTCTATGTTTTCATGACCTCCATTCTACAAAATTTGATGTCCGGATGGAATATATTCTCTCATTCCTATAATATGATCCTCTATTGGTTCTATGTCATTCCTTCTACATTGTTCTAAACTTATTTTTGATGTTCTTATACTCTGTATTATTAGATCATGATCTAGATCTAAGAGATATTGATTGGTAAATATTGATTTAGGTTATAGATCTAGATCACATTCTACATAATTACACTACTGAATTTTGGGGATTTATATTTGGTAGTTGTTCATTGAAAAAAGGGGTTGGTTGTATTTAATTATAATACTATAAGTTTAATATTAATTAAATATATGTGATTATTGAATATATATAGTTATATTAGAAATTTTAATTTTTAATTGAACTAATTAATGTGTTAAATTAATTAATTGATGAAGTGGGGATATTATTGAATAATAGAAATTGAGGTATTTGAATAAATAATTGATAAGATAATTAAGAGAGTATTGAATTAAGTAATTGAGGATAATTAATTTTTGAGTTAATTGTCAAATTGTTACATTGTAATATAGGAATAATTTATTAGTGAATTAAATTATTAGATGTTGAGTTTTGAACTGATTAATTAATTGAGAATGTAATTAATGGGATTTATATGGTTAGTTAATTGTTTAATTAATTAACAGAATTGTAATCATTAATAAATTGTGTTATTAGTTAATTAAATTGATATGATTATTTAAATGTTGGGTTAATTAATTAACTGGGGAATTATTTATTGAAATTTTTAGTGAAATGGATATTGTTTGTGATTATGTTGGAATAGAGTAGAAAATATGTTAACAAGGGTGTGGGGGATGGATTAACTATGGAATTCCATGTGAGCTTTCATTATGATTTTTGATGGACCACAAGAGCCTTCAATGTGGTATACAATGAGGGATTATATGATTATATCTGAAGGACCATGAAATACTTCATGGAAGAAAACAATGCTAGATTTTATTTGGTTTCGATGGGAAAATGGGAGCTCTTTGATTTGGGTTTGGTAAAAGGCCATGATATATTTCTCTTTTTCCTAGTAATATTTTATACTTCGTTATTATTACCCACTTTAGACCCTCAATTATAAATTCCCTTATTCACATTAATCATGATAGATAAATTATCTTGTTCTAATGATTTTTATCAATATCTTATTTGTGATAATTAATGGTAAAAATTAAATTCATATGTATGATATCCTTTGGGGATAGTGTAGAATCTATCAGAAGCCGATGTATTTATTGATGTTTGGGTGTCCCTTTGAACTCGATAGTTTATGTGGTTAAGTAAATATTAATTGACTATGTGACCACTGTTTACTTATGAATTTTAATTATTTATTTATACATATAAAATTATTATTTACTGTATATTTTTTTAAAAAAATTCTTGGTGGCATACTATGTTGTACTCCCAGCAGACATGGGCTACCAGATTGGTTCCTGAATATATTTCATGGATGTCAAACACCGTTAGGGGAAATTCCCTATGTTAGATATATACTTCAGTATGGATCATGGATAAGGGAACTTGTCATGATTTGGGACCAACGTGGGAGTAGATAGTGTCTTTATTTTGTGTTTTGATTTTAGACTATGCACATACATTATTCTAGAATGTCTACGTATTTAATTTTGATATTGTATTTCCATTTTTTGTCATCTTATTATACTGGCATTTTTTATGGTTATGTTTTATTCTTATATGGTTAATTTAGTTTTTATGGTGTATTACTATGATAAAAGATGGTATAGTATCCCCATTATCGATATATGAGACCCTCACTATATCTAAGTAGCCTCTGTCATAAGGGGAGGTGCTCTTGAGGTCATGTGGAGAACCTGCTCGGGTCACCACGTGTGGCCCCCAATCGAAGATGTTTCAAGGTGGTTATCAACACCAGTATTTGTGATCTATAGCCCATCCCATAGGGGAGTTACATTTCTCATCCCAATAGTGGAAATTAAAGACCCCAGTAATGCTATTATAAAAAAATGATGTCTTATAACCTCAAATTTACAAATTGTAGAGATCAATCAACTGCATGTTCAATTCCCACCCAGAAAACATAGTTGTAATAGGGAATTATACCGAAGGGGATAAAATTAGTGCTCCTAATTCCCCTCAAGTAAGTCGGTACCTTGTTTATCATCCCATATTCAATAAAACAAGATTATAATCAACATTCCAAGTGCACAATGGTGTCAAACTAAGTCAACGAAACATATATATTAAATGATGGAGAATAGTCACCATGGAGAACCACACTCCTCTTTAAAGGACATGATCAACATCGGGGAATAAAATATCCTCCCATGTATGATTTAACACCCTCCATAAATAAGGATATCAATTATTCTTATCATTAAGTAATTGTTCCAGATGCTTTCACTGGGGAACACACATCTGTATGTGGAGGACGTGCAGCTGTTGCCCTGTATTCCCTCTTTCCAAAGGCGGGTGGAACCCGTCGCTTATTTAGGGATGTTTTCTCCATGATCGAAATAGGATGATGGGATGATAGTACTTCCTTCCATGGATTCCTCCTCGAAACTCATCATCTATTCCATGCCTCCCTTATTGATTAAGTCATGGTTCATTAATCTCATTCCTGGTGCCTATCTTTGTGGACGCCAGATAATTACACAACTTCCGTCAGGACATTCCTTGGGGTCTTGACATGGTAGCAACCTTCTGTTGGAGTAGAATGTAACATCAGCCATGTCGAATCATATCTGGATGCATGGACATTGGGGAACCTGTATTCTTTTTCATAAGAGGGCATCTCAAGGGTGTAGAACCCGAGGCGTCTATCGTCTAATGCGGGGAATCAAATGACATATCCATGTATCTGAGGTTTTCCTTAGCTTCCCAAGATTAATACAGGGCATGCCACAAATTTAGCGTCTATCAGAGACGGTTACACCATAGGCGTGTCTTCTGAGGTTCTACTTAGGAATATCATGTTTAACACAAGGTACACCATCAGTTTAACTTCTGGAGGAGACGGAATGAGAGTGATCAAAATTTCCCATAGAAATGGATCAGATTGGTACATACCAAGGAGGGAAGACCTAGAAGTTGTATGGATCATAACGCCCAATGAGGATGTATCCTAGGTGGTGTGCCCCATAGGGGGGATATGTCACATGGTAATTGCTGATTTGAACACCACTGAGTGCGGATCATGGAGTGTGCACCCCAAAATGAATGACACTAAGGCTTACCATTGACTGGGATTGATCCTCATGGAGGTTTCTTACTTACCATGTACATAAGTCAGGGATCAAAACCCACGTATTTCTAAGGGGTGATGAATTGGGGTGTATACAAAGGACAACAACCTGAAGACATGCTGCAGCTTACCCATTGATTGCATCTTCAGTACTACTAGGAGTAGCGAAGAGGAGGATGTCATGATCCCATCGGGATGTGGCGGCCCTGGTGAGAATTAGGATCGATGACGGAGAGTTGAATGGAGTGTAAGGGGATTGAGATGGGACCATCATGAAGGTGAAAATAGTGTTGTTATTGAGCCGTGAAGAGACATCCTACGTATCCCCGTGGCAGGGAATCAAAGTCTGCATAGTTCAGTGAGACGATGGGACACCTGAGGAGGTGGCCCGTGAGAATGGACACATGGATGGGATATGGAAAAATTGAACCTCCTAGATGGGTCATGACTTTCCCAAAACACATTTGTTCGAGGTAGAGATCATGACGAGACCTGGGTTATGGGATTCGACCTCATTGAGGCTTCCTACGTATCCACGTGGCAGGGATTCAAATTCCACATTGTTCAAAAGGAATGGGTGTCGACATGAAGGGGGGTCGGAGCGACCAAAGGGCGATGGGCTAGAGTCTCATAGAGGCATCCTATATACCTTTCCATGGAAAGGATCATAGCCCCCGTAATTTAAAATGGGTGAAGGGCTTACACTCAAGGATGCCCATGGTGTTGCTGAACTGACGTGAAAGGGGTCAGAATGACCGACTGTTGGGCTTGAACCTCATAGAGGCTTCCTACGCACCCTGCCTTGGCAAGGATCAAATACCTCTTAGAACATGTTGATGTGGTGAACCTACGTAATGGGGGTCAGAATGATCGAGTGTTGGGAATGAACCTTGTGGAGGCTTCTTACGTACCCTACCTTGGCATGGGTCAAAGACTAAATAGATTAGGATGGGTGTGGGGCTTAAACTCTAGGTCGCCCATGGTGTTGGTGAATCAACATGAAGGTGGTCGAAACGGCCAGTTTTTGGGCTTGAACCTCATGGAGGATTCCTACATACCCTACCATGGAAAGGATCAAAGACCACATAGTTAAAGATGGGTGTGGGGCTAACAATCTAGGATGCCCATGGTGTTCATGAAATGACATGAAGGGGGTCAGAACGAACGGGTGTTGGGCTTGAACCTCATGGAGGCTTCCTACGTGCACTACCTTGGAAAGGATCGAAGACCCCATAGTTTAGGTGGGTGGGAACCAACGTAAAGGTGGACGTGGGGTCCAATGGTTGTTGTTCATGACCTTTGTGGAAGCTTCCTACATACCTTACCTTAGCAAGGATCAACGTCCACATAGTTCAGGTAGGTGGGAACTGTCGTGAAGGTGGACATGGGGTCTGATGGTTGCTGGGCTTGAACCTCGTGGAGGCTTTCTACGTACCTTACCTTAGCAAGGATCAAAGACCTCGTAGTACATGTGGTTTTCATTTGGGGCATATGCTCTCAGGCATCCCAGGGTAGATTTCATGGTCATTGCTCACTCTAATCCCACGTGAGTCATGCTCGGTGTGAGAAAAAAGATATAGCAGAGACCTGATGATCACGCCGTGAAGGGTGTGTCTGTGGGATGTGGAGTGGGGCTTCCATGTTATCACAACCCAAATAGAAAATAGAGGCTTATGCATGGTTAGTATCCCAGGTGCTGCTATGGAGTAGCAATGATGGATGGAGATTACCCAAGGATGTTTCTCGGGTGCTGTTATGGAGTGACAATGGTGAATGGGGCTTATTCAAGGAAACTGCCAATGTGCCACTATAGAGTGGCAATGGTGAATAGGGATTACCTGAGGAATCTACCCGGGTGCTGCTATGGAGCAGAAACGGAAGATGGGTCGTACAAGAGGATTCTCCCGAGTGACGCTATGGAGCAGAAATGGTAGATAGGGCATGCACAAGGAAACTGCCCATGTGCTGCTATGGAGTAGCAATTGTGGATGGGGCTTACGCAAGGAAGCTGCCCGGGAGCCGCTATTGAGCCACAATGGTGGATTGGGATAACACAAGGAAGCTACCCGTGAGCCGCTATGGAGCGGAAATGGTTGATGGGGATTATGCAAGGAAGCTTCCTATGTGCCTCTAGGTATCAGCAATGGTGGATGGTGCTTACGCAAGGATCTTTCCCGTGTGCCCCTATGGAGTAGTAATGGTGGATGGGGCTTACGTAAGGATTCTACTCGGGTGCCTCTATAGAGAGACAATGGTGAATGGGGCTTGTGCAAAGAGGCTTCCAGTAATGTCTTTCTCATGTCTGTCCATGAGGGAATCCCAACCCACTGGTGGGTTGAGGCATTCACCTTTGCGCTAGTGCACAAGAGGGATAATGCCACGAGGCATTGAAAGCTGTCCAAATAAAGGTAGATCAAAAGTGTGAATCACATGCCCGACATTCGGAACGCAGTGAGGGTGGCATGGCGATGTAGGATAACTTTTGATCGTGTCGAAACACAGCATCCACATAGCTTTAGCCTGAAATGTGGACAAAAATATAAGGGTTGACTGTTGATTGTGATTGAAACAAAGGACCTAGCTTAAAGTGTCATCGAATGTCTTCTGAGGAGTTGGCTCAGGATGGTAGGTGTGCCTAAGCGGCATGGGACCAGGCCATTATGGGGTCCCTTTAGACATGAAAGGTTATGAAGATCTGAATACATGACACATAATGAGTGAGGTGGAGTGATGGAATGTTTGAACGGATTCCAACACCCTTGAAATTACGCCACTGTAAATATGGAATTAGCCATTTTATGATTAGAACATAAGTAATTTTTTGTTTGAAACAAGACGCATCCTATTATTTTCTAGATAAGGAGAACTACAGTTTATAGTCATATAAATAGGACTACTGGCATCAAATTCTTAGAGCATAAGGCATATGTCGTATAGGGAAAGAGGCATCCTATGTTTGGAACATAGAGTGTACTACTGTAAATAGTCATGTAGATAGGATGGATGGCATCTCATGCTTGGAGAAAAAGGCATCTCTCGTATAGGGCAAGAGGAATCCTATGTTTGGAACATAGAGATAACTACAACTTATTGTCATGTAGATAGGATTGTTGGAATCTTAATCTTGGCTCAGAAGGTATCTCTTGTTTGGAGCAAGGGGCATCCTATATTTGGAACATAGGGAATACTATAGTCTATAGTCATTTAGAGAAGACTATTTAGGCATAAGGCTCCTAGCAATGGCTGGTGTTGGGACATATGCAAAGGCGGCCCTTTCTGGTTCAACCTATCATGGGATCCATGTGATAGGGTTTGGAGGAGTTTCTTGAGGAGTTGTCCGACTCATGGTACGTAGAGAATTCATGATGAGAATCTCAACTCACGACATGGTAATGGATCCAAGAGAAATATGTTGATTCAAAAGTCATCTTTTGACTTTTATATCTTGTTTTGGAAATCACAAATGTCCTTTATCATGTTTATCGGATCGTACTGAGCATACTGATCATACTGACCCTGCTGATCGTACTGACCATGCTGATCGTACTGACCATACTGATCGTACTAACCATGCTGATTGTACTGACTATATTTTTTTTACTGACTTTTGAAATTGTATTGACTATGTTAATCGTACTATGTCTTATATGTCTTATCACTTTTTATCATTACAAAACATTACATAGTAATACTTGTAATACTCATACTTCGCATTACGTACTTGTATTGGTACTTAGTCAGAAACACATGTTTCATATTAATCATACTCATATTTTTCATCTCTATATATCTCTTGTTTTGACCAAAACGATGTCGTGGAGTTAGTTACTAACTAATCAAAACAATGTCATGATTCCTGTTTCAATATGACTTTTGTAATGCCAGGTGTTCAAGTCCCTTCCTGTTTTTCGGACAAATATGACCGTTGGAGACAATATGACCATTGGAACCCGAGGCTTATAAATAAGAGGACATGTGAAGCTGAAATATAGAGATTTTGGAACAAATGTAATACTCTGCTTCTATAATGTTATAGAGAGAGACGTTGTGACTTATCTACGGCTTTGTGCATCCGATCATCGTATCAAGGGATTTAAAGTGATTGAAAGAAAGAGGTTCCGATTACCTACATAATCGAGGGCTGCTGAGGGTAGGTAGATAGACATTCCAATCATCGTATCGAGGGATGCCGGGGATAGGCATACAGATGTACCGATCATCGTATTGAGGGCTCACCATGGTGTTGGTGAGACAGCTCTTATCCTAGGTGAAAGGATAACCCTTCTATTTTGGTCAAAACAATTATAATACTTTTACATTTTCGCTGCTAATTGTATTAGAAAAGAAATTGTTTTGTTTCCTTTTCTATCTCATTTACATTTTTTATTGTTTTAATTACATTCATACTATTACATATTGTATCAATTGATTATATACGCTTTGAGGTATAACCATTCACTTTTGTTTTACTCTGATTATTGTATTCATCTTGAATACAATTACTTTCCTTTTCTAATAGTATTACATTACATGATACCCTTATATTCAATACAATTGTGGGTGTTTGAATTTCTACTAGTTTAAGATCATTTAAACAAATTTCTTAAGTGTTTAAACATAGTTTTAAACCTACAATTCACCCCCCTCTTGTATTATTCCATCCAATATACATTTACATATACTTATTCGATCCAACCCTTGGTATCAGATGTGGTTTCCACTGATTTGTATTACTTGTTCTATTTCTTTCATATTACTATTTTAACTACTTACTACACTAACATGTGGAGTGGAAAAGTTTTTTCTTTTATCAGATGGTAGGACTGAATATTGGGTCAATTGAAAATCTAAATCCTTTTCGACCACCTATCTTTGATGGGAATGATTATGAGTATTGGAGAGATCGAATGAATACATTCATGATCAATACTGGTGTAGAATATTTTATTATGCTTAATGGAGGTTACAAAATTCCTGACAAAGAAGTCAGTACTTTCAATAACCAAGAGAAGACAGAATATCAATTGAATTACAAGGTAAAAAATACTTTATTATACTCTATGACCAGGAATATATACATCCAGATATCATGTTGTGAAACAGCCAACTGTATTTAGAAGAAATTAGAAGTCACTAATTTTGGTACATCCAAGGTTATAAAAAACAAGAAGAGCGATTCTTCGAGCAGAGTATCATGGATTTCTTTTTCCTTATGAAGAGCCAGTATGTAAAGTACAATAAACATTTATGAAAATTTTCAACAGCTTAAAATCTGTGGGTGAAAAAGGCATTGATGATGAAGATCTAGTAGATTAGATTATAGATATAATGACGAATGAATGGGAGTGAAAAAGGATAGTTATTGATGAAAACAGAAAAGTTTCTCAAATTACTCATGATGAACTCTTTGGAACTCTTCTACAGCACGAGGCAAGAATTAAATGAGATGCTGATTTTAACAAGAAGAAAAATGGGAATGGAAGTGTAGCCTTTACATCTAAAGCTAAAACACCTGAAAGGTTTACAAGATCCAAAGACAAGAAAGATGCTTTAACAGAATCAAGTGATAGTGTTCACTCAAATAATGAGTTCGCCAATCTTGCTCGAAGAATGAACAAGATTGTTGGAAAGAAATACTTCCAATACAGATTCAAAAAGAAAGATAGAAAGGACAAGAAATATTCAGAGGGAACTTGTTATGAATGTAAGAAAGTAGGTCATATAAGGCCTTATTGTCCTTTACTAAAGATAAAAGACAGAAATTAAAGACATTCTAAAAGAAATAAGAAAAAGTATTACAAGACAAAGACAAAGAATGTATTGAAGGAAAATGATACTTGGAGTGCTAGTAGTAGTGATTCATCAGATAATTCTTCAGAATATGGGTCCTCAGGACAAAGAAATATTGGGCTTATAACCAGATTACCAATTGAAGATCATTGTATCATGGCAAAGGTACACAATGCTAAAGCTATTACAAATGTTTCTTTGAATGAAAATTTTACTAATAAAAAATATTATGAATCCTCAAATGATTATTCCTCATCATCAGAAGATAATACTTTACCTTCTTTTGATGAAGTGTCTAGATTTGTTAAATTACTTGAGAATGAAAATTCTAAACTTAAGAAGAAGCTTGATAAAGAAAATTCTAGAATTTCAATTTTAAATAAAGAAGTATCAGATCTTTCTAGGGATCTTGATATGAAAACTTCAGATTTTTAAAGTGTTTTAAAAACCCTTGAGAAAGTCCAACCTGATAAGGATAAACTTTCTAAGGATCTAGAAAATGAACTTTCTATGAAAAATGTTTTAGAGCATAACTCTAGCTCAAAATCAAATGTTTTGGAGGATAAAAACTTGGTTGTAAAATTAAAATCAGAAATTTTTTACTTGAAAAAGTGTTTTTCAAACATTACTTATGGCAAGGGGAACTCTGATAAAATGTATTCTCAAATCAGACCTTTGAGGAATCAATCTGGTATTGGTTATACACATTCTGAACCTGTTTTTAGTAATAACTATTTTGTTCCACAAAATACTTTTTTTTCACTAAGTGTCAATGTGGAGGACACCAGAAAAGAGATTGTTCTCTTAACAGAACTCAATATTTTGGATTTCATAAAGCTCATTTTAAAAAAAATGCGGATTCCTAAAATTCTCTTATCTAACCCTTCAGGATCCAAACAATTTTGGATTCCGAAAATCTAATAGCTTCTTTTTCAAGAATACAACTGTACCAATAAGAATATTTGGTACATGGATAGTGGTTGTTCTCGACACATGATGGGTAACAAATATTTCTTTGAAAATATCATAAAAAACCTGGAAATGTCACCTTCAGAGATAATGCTCTAGGGAAAATTGTTGGTATAGGTAATATTGTTTTTCTTGTAAAAGTTATTATTTCAAATGTTTTGTTTAGTATAATTCAATTGTGTGATGAAGGTTACCTTGTGAATTTTAGGAATGATAAGTGTATAGTTCACAATTCCAAGGATGAGTTCATTCTATCTGCCCATAGGCAAGAGAATGTATACACTATTAACATAAAAGACCTTAAGAGCAAAAAATTAGCCTGTTTAAGTGCAATAGAAGACCCATCATGGCTATGGCATAGAAGACTAGGGAACTATAACCCAAGAATCCTTTGTAAACATTCAAATAAAAGACTTTTAAAGGGACTACTGGATCTTATAAATGATTCTTCAAAAGTCAGTGATCCTTGTTAATATGGAAAGCAACATAAAACTAGATTTAAATCAATTAATTATGTTTCAACTTCTAATTCATTACAGTTAGTGCATATTGACCTTTTTGGTCCTTCACAAACTAGAAGAATTTGAGGCAAATACTATGTATTTTTTTAGTTGATGAGTATACTAGATTTACATGGGTCTATTTTTTAACAAAGGAATATGAAGCCTTTTCCTATTTAAAAACTTTTAGAGCCCAAGTTAAAAATTTGAAAAACCTACCATTGATAAATATCCATAGTGATCATGGTGGTGAATTTCAAAATTCAGATTTTGAAAGTTTTTATAGTAAGAAAGGTATTACTCACAATTTCTCAGCCCCAATAACTCCTCAGAAAAATGGAGTTGTTGAAAGAAAAAATCGTATTCTTTAGGAAATGACTAGAACCACGCTGACTGAATACTCAATTGCTAAGCACTTTTCGGCTGAAGGTGTCAGTACTTCTTGCTATACTATAAATCGTGTTGTATCCATACCATTTCTTAATAAAACACCTTAGGAATTATGGACTGGACAAAAACCTAATGTCTCATACTTCAATGTTTTTGGATGCAAAGTATTCATTCTAAATACAAAAGATAATCTAAACAAATTCGCACCAAAATCTGATGAAGGAATCTTTTTAGGCTACTCCACAACTTCTAAGGCTTATAATGTTTTCAATAAAAACACTTGTACTGTTGAGGAAACAGTGCATGTAAAATTCAATGAATGTGATCCTTTTGTTTTCATCCAACCCAAACCTACATCCTCAGATGTGTTTTCAAAAAATGTTTAACAACCATTATCATAAGATTCTTATGATAAGGAAAATGTCCAAGAAGGTATTCTGGAAACATTTACCCTAGAATATTTTCTATCATATATTGATGAACAAGTTTTACAAAACCCAAATCAATTGTTTCTTAAGAATCATCCAAGTGATAATATCATTGGTGATATAAATCAACCTGTAAGGACCATAAATTCCTTATGAAATGAAATATAACATCTTGCTTTTGTTTCCCAATTTGAACTGAACATTCCAAGTGAGGCCTTTGGTGGTGAAGATTGGATCAAAGAAATGCAAGATGAACAAAATGAATTTGAGAGGAATCATGTCTGGACAGTAGTTGAAAGACCTAAAGAAACAATTGTAATTGGTGTAAAATGGGTTTTCAGAAACAAATGTGATGAATATGGAATTATTGTAAAAAATAATGAAAGACTTTTTGAAAAGGGCTATAATCAACATGGGGAATAGACTATGAAGAAAAATATTCTACTGTAGCTAGACATGAATCAATTCATAATCTATTAGCCTTTGCAGCATACATAAATTTCAAACTTTTTCAAATGGATGTAAAATGTGCTTTTCTAAATGGTTTTGTTCAAGAAGAAGATTTTGGCGAACAACCCCTGGTTTTCTAGACCCAAAACATCCTGATCATGTTTTTAAAATTACCAAGGCTCTATATGGCCTTAAACATGCCCCTAGAGAATCGTATGATAGACTTACAAGATTTATCTTTGAAAATAATTATTCAAAAGGTACAGCAGATCCAACCCTTTTTATAAAAATGGAAAATATAAATATTTTGATAGTTCAAATTTATGTTGATGACATCATATTTGGATCAACTCAGCAGACTTTATCTGATTCTTTTGCCAACTTAATGAAATATGTGTTTGAAATGAGTATGATAGGTGAGTTAAAAAAATTTAGGTTTTCAAATTTCACAAAAACTACAAGTAACATATATATCTCAACATAATTATATAAAAGACTTACTAAAAAATTATGGTTATGACAAAACTAAAAGTATCAACACTCCAATTGGTACCTCAAATACACTGGATCATGATGAAACTGGGAAACCAATTGATCAAACAACATTTAAGGGTATGATAGGAAGTTTGTTATACTTAACAGCTAGTCGACCAGAATTAATGTTTTCTGTATGCTTATGTGCGAGATATCAATCTAATCCAAAAGAGTATCATTTAAAACACATGAAGAGAATCTTTCAGTATTTAAAAGGCACTAGGGATCTAGGTCTCTTTTATTCTTCTGGAAATGATTTTTTTTAAAGTTTTTCAGATGCTGACTTTGGCGGTTGTAAAATAGATAGAAAGAGTACATCTGGAACATGTCATTTCTTAGCAGACTACTTAGTTTCGTGGTCATGTAGGAAACAACACTCTGTAGCACTTTCCACTACTGAAGCTGAATATGTAGCAGCTGGAAGTTGTTGTGCTCAAGTGTTTTGGATGCAACACACACTCACTGACTAGGGATTGAGTTTTTACCAAACTCAAATTCTTTGTGATAATACTAGTTTCATAGCTCTTAATAAGAATCCAGCACATCACTCACATGAAAAACACATAGATGTTAGGCATCACTTTCTTAGGGATCACACACAAAAAGGATATATTGTTTTACCATTCAATGGAACACAAGAACAGCTTGCAGACATTTTTACAAAACCATTACCTTCTGATAGATTTGAATTTATAAAACAGAATCTAGGAATGATTATAATAAAGTAATCCTTCATATCTACTTCTTGTTTTACATTTCTCCAAACATTAAGAAACTACTCTTAGAAAGGGGGAGAACATTTCTTACTGTGTTTTCTTTTTTATATTATGGTATGTGTTTTTTCGTCCTATCTATTTATCATATTGACAGTTTTATCGTATTGACAGTTTTATCATAATATTTACCTATCTGTTTATCATATTGATAGTTTTATTATTATTCACCTATCTATCTATCGTATTGTCAGTTCATGGTAATGATTTTCTTTTCCATCGTATTGTCTGTTCATGGTAATGATTTTCTTTTCCATCGTATTGTCAGTTCATGGTAATAATTTTCTTTTCCATCGTATTGTCCGATCATGGTAATGATTTTCTTTGCCATTGGCTTGTCCGATCATGGTAATGAATTTCTTTTCCATCATCACGACCGATCATGGTAATGAATTTCATTTCCATCGGCACGACCGATCATGGTATTGAAATTTTTTCCATCGGCATGTCCATGGTAACAAGTTTGTTTTCCATCAGTTTGTCAGTTCATAATAATAAATTTCCTTCCCATCGACCTGATGATTGATAGTATTATTTTTCATTACGTACGATTTTGTTTTCTTTTGAACTCTACTAAAACCAATAATTACCTTATGTTCTCTGGCATGCACTTTCCATTTTTTAAATTTTTTCTTTCTTTCATTTTAATCCTAACCGTTGATCTTATTTCCTCTAATTTTGACCATAGAATATCAACGGTCACCCCTATATCACCTATAAATACCCCCTCCCCAAAACCACATCATTTTTTCAGGATCTACGTCGAAGCTCTGCCTCACTGATTTTAAGTCATCATACGATCTTTCATCGGCAACATCTCTATGTCTCAGTCTTCTGCCAACACTCCTGCCGATATGTCTTCAAATGCTTTCTCAGAAAAAGACCTTTTCAGAGAAAGGTTAGTTTCCCGCGACTTCTATGATTCGTATGATTATAAAATCAATAGGATTATTTTGTTTCAATAATGGGAGCATTTATGTTTTGAAAGACATGTTTCTCGAGAACTGGTTCTCTTTGATGAAGTCAGTCATTTTTATAAAACAGTATCTTTCGACAAAGACATGACTATCAATTTTGTTGTGTATGATAGAAAGTTGTCTATGTCTGTGAAACAAGCGGCTCATTTTCTGATTGTCCTGATAGAATGAGATTCTTTCTGTCCATCTCATAAACAACCAGAGGAGGTCGGTACGTTTTATAGAGAATGTGCCGAGAAGTCATTGTTTGTTGTAAATGAATAAAAGTGTAAAGTGAGCCATCTTTCTCCAGAGAACAGGTTTGTGGCTCTATGGATGTAAGGTTTTCTTATCCCAAGGAAAGGGGATAGAAAAACTCTGAAAGTCTCTGATATCTTCATGATGGACTATCTTGTTAATATGAGAAAAGTAAATCTGATGGGATACATTTTTGAAACAATTAAGAATGTAAAGTCAGGAGCAATCAAATCTCATTTGATTATGTATCTAGCTATCCTTAAAAAGTTCATTCTCGAGAGTATGCAGTTTTGTAACATTCCTTTGAAAGGAAAGCTGATATATCTGAAGCCATCCTGGATTAGTAAATGTACGATGAAAAAGTTGAATATTTGTTTTGATCAGAACTCATAACTTTTTGTTAAGGAGGTAGAAGCTGAATCGACTCAGAATCAATCAACACCTATTCCTGTATAAGACTATCAATATGTTGGTATTACTCAATAGTCTGATCCACAATCCATCTTAAAGACAAATAAAAAGCCAAAGTACAGTAAGGAGGTTGTATCCAAATGGATAAAGGATAAGGAATAGATACAGGAAGGTGATCCAAATTTTGGAGTTGATCCGGCCAAAGAGTTTAATGAAAGAATAAGGGTAGAATAAACCCTTAAATCTAAAAATAAAAAGAAAACAATTTTGAAAAGAAAGTCTCAAGACTTTGACATCTTTAAAGTCTTGAAAATGGTTGAGGATGCAAGTGCTCAATTAATAGATGAAGTGCATGAAGAGTCCATCGTACAAAGCCTTCTTAAGAAAGAAAAAGGAAAAAAAATGTTGGAAGAAATACAATAAGTTGAAGAAGAGGAAGGATATTTTCTTTTAGAATTACTTTAGAGTTCTAAGAATAGAGAGTAATCAGTTCAAAAGAAAAGTGATGGTATTCATCAAACCCCTCATGCTGATTAAGCACCTTTTCAAACATCTGAAACTCCTGATAGAATTTCTTCTCATGTAAAGCAAGGTGCTCAATATTCTAACACTGAAAAAGTTATTTTCATTAGTGACAAAATAAAAGATGAAAGAAAGGATAAAGAATAACTTAAAGGAAAACAGCTAGTTGTAGACTCAAGCCTATCGAGTGAACCGGCTTCGTACGATGAGGATACTGATTCAGAACACACAATCTCTCTCAAGAAGAGTGATTAAATTGTTCATTTTTTGAGAAGAATTGACAAGACTATTCCCTATATCCCTAGGCTTCAAGGGAAGATTTATTTTATTGCTGAAAAACAAAAGAAGAAGTTTGGCTCTGTAAAAGAATTGAGAAAGAAAGTTCTGTCAGTTGAAGCCGATTTGAAAGTTCTTTCAGAATGTTTGGCTGCTCATAAGAAGGCTTGAAACAAGATGACCAAGTGGTCGCACAAAATAGAGATCTTAGTAAATGACCATGAGATAAAAATTGAAGATATAAGAAGGTTGTCAAATGAGCTTGTAATTGCTTTCAATAAACTGGACAAAGAAACCGTTGAAAGACTGAATCAAGAAACTCTTGGAGCCAATGTTTCCTTAATGAAAGAGTTGCAGGATAGAATGAATGCCTTTCAATCTGATTTTTCGAAGGTTTCATCTCTAAAAGATGAAATAGTTCTATTGAAGAAACAAAAATCTGTTTTATCCAAAGACAACAAGAATTTACAAGACATAATTGACACTCTTGAAGAAGTTATCAGAGTTCAGGATGAGACAATCAGAAATTAGGATCAACTCTTTGCCGATCAACAAGACCTTTTCAGATCATAGGGTGACGCTATTTCTAAAGACAAAAAGGAAATAAAAAAGATAAAGGCAGTTCTTCTTGAGTTGATTACAAAGGAGATGGAAAGAGAAAACAAGTGACTTGTATTTAAGTTTGCTTTTTTTGTTATCGTAATGGATTTTTTTGTTACTATATCCATTGGCATGTATTTCTTTTCTAACTCTTTCAAACAATTCAAAAATACCCCATTGTTTTTGTAAATCACAAAGGGGGAGAATGTTTTATAAAGGGGGAGAATGTTTTACAAAGGTAGAATGTTTTGAACAAACACTTCAAAATCAAGGAAAAATTACGAATACAATCTTTAGGAAAGTACATACCTAAGGGGGGGGTTAATTGAATTCAATTTCTTATTCAGAAGAGTTTCAAATAACTCAGGGGGAGATAAGTATTTCTTTTAGTTTTTATTTTTTGTTTTGTGCTTTTCAAAAAGGGGGATATTTTTGAGTCAAAAGTCCTCTTTTGACTTTTATATCTTGTTTTGGAAATCACAAATGTCCTTTATCATGTTTATCGGATCATACTGAGCATACTTATTATACTGACCATGCTGATCGTACTGACCATGCAGATCGTACTGACCATGCTGATCGTACTCACCATGCTGATCATACTGACTATATTTTTTTCGTACTGTCTCTAGAAATGGTATTGACTATGTTAATCATACTAAGTCTTATAAGTCTACTCACTTTGTATCATTACAAAACATTACACTGTAATACTTGTAATACTCATACTCTTCATTAGATACTCGTTTTGGTACTTAGTTAGAAACACATGTTTTCTGTTTCAATAGGACTTATGTAATGCCAAGTGTCCAAGTCCCTCTGAGTTTTTCGGAGAAATAAGACCGTTGGAGACAATATGACCGTTCGAACCCGAGGACTATAAATAGGTGGACATTTGAAGCTGAAAAGTTGAGATTTTGGAACAACCATGATACTCTTCTTCTATAAAGTTCTAGAGATGGACGATGTGACTTCTCTCCTGCTTTGTGCCTTTGATCATCGTATCGAGGGCTTTCAAGTGATTGAAAGATAGAGGTTCCAATTACCTACAAAATCGAGGGCTACCGGGGATAGGCAGATAGATGTTCGGATCATCGTATCGAGGGATGCTAGGGATAGGCAGACAGACGTTCGGATCATCGTATCGAGGGCTGCCGGGGATAGGCAGACAGACGTACCGAACATCATATCGAAGGCTCACCAAGGTGTTGGTGAGACAGATTTTATCCTAGGTGAAAAGATAACCCTTGTCTTTGGATCAAAATAATTATAATACTTTTACATTTCCACTGCTAATTGTATTAGAAAGGAAATTGTTTTTTTTCCTTTTCTATATCATTTACATTTGTAATTGTTTTAATTACATTCATACTATTACATATTGTATCAATTGATTCTATACGCTTTGTGGTAGAATCACTCACTTTTGTTTTACTATGATTAATGTATTCATCTTGAATATAAATACATTACTTTTATAATAGTATTACATTACATCATACCCTTATATTCAATACAATTGTGGGTGTTTGAATTTGTATTAGTTTAAAATCATTTAAACTAATTTCTTATGTGTTTAAACACAGTGTTAAACCTAAAATTCACCCCCCTCTTGTATTATTCCACCAATTATACATTTATATATACTTATTTGATCAAATAGAATATGTCGACTCAAGGTGTTTCATGGTGTGTAGAGGAGTATCACAAATCATGGTATTCCACACGAAGAAGGAGGGTGCGCATAAGGGAGCAATGCAAAATGATGACATCCTTTCCCAAAAATTTCACGGTGGGACTCTCCATTTTTCATGGGGGTCAGTGATAGTAGGGAAGAGATTGGTGGGTGGGAAGGTAGGAGCCTCTCAAAGGATAGGTCTTCGCAAAGTAGCATCGCAGAGCAATGGGCTCATGGAACATGGGTTCTCATGAAGCTAGACTCACAGAACATGGACTCTCAAAGCATGGACTCACAAAGCAAGGAATCGCAGAGCAACATATCGAAGGATGCTACTCGCGGAGCATGGACACACAGAGCATGGGCCCGTGGAGAAGCTATGAAAGGTAGCTACTCATGGAGCAAGGGCTCGTGGAGCTGCATCACGATGGAAAGAGGAGCTCCACGAACATAGAGATTGACCACCCAAGGGGCGGAGTGGTCGTCCTGAGGAGGGTGAGTTTGGTATTTATAAGGGAGAGGAGCCACGAAGTAGAGCTCGCTCTTTGTGAAGACGGAACCTGCTCCGCGGCGGACCGCGAACAACAGATGTGGTCGCTGAGCGTTACCGCCTCCTTGTTTCACGGCGGGTCGCGAACGTCAAAGGGATTCATGGAGCCATCCCGCCTCCTTGCTTTGTGGAAGGTTTGAAAACGTCAAATGTTGTTCACTGAGCATCCCACGTCCTTGCTTCATGTCGTCGCTCCACGATCGCAGAGGGGGATTCACAAATGGGATTTGCGAACAAGTTTTCCAGCCCAACTTCAAATGTCAATAAGTCCTAATCCGTAACTTCGTTCGGTCCCTACGAAGAACCATATAAAATCTTGTGAAAATATCTATTATCATGAATCATGTATAGAAGAATATTGAAATTTTTGGGGATGCGTTTTCCGGTGTCAACAGTAATCACAAACCATTTCCCTTGGGGAGTAATAGCCCCATCAATTAAAGGGGGAACATGGACCGTGTTGTTGTATGTTTTCTCAATGAATTTACCTAATCTAATCTATATATGTATAATATAAATAATATTTATAAAATAGAAATATAATAATCTAGGTCTTAATGTTTAATCATCAATTATATACTGTAACTCCATCCCGAACTCCTAATAAGAAACATAGGATAGGTAAACTATTCCTTAAAAATAGAATGTATCCAAAATTACGTTATTATAGCATAATTGTATAACCAACTCCCCATCCTCATATCCATGACCCATGAACCATCATAACATAGGTGAACTAACCCTTTAATACAACTTGAATGTACCCAGTTGGAATATTCCAAACACTAAGAGGGGTGAATCAGTCATGGGGGAATTTTAAAACAGTCACAATTATTTATCCCTTTACCTTTTAAACCTGATATGATATTGATTCTCTTATTATATTTCCCTATCACATAAAAGTATATATAAAAAGTAAATATATCACACAATATTTTAGAATATTTCATACTAAATAATAGTAGTTAGTCCTTGGAATGGTCTACAAATGATCCTGACTGTACAACCACTATAAATTAATCTTTTTCATATTGTTAAAATAAGTTGTAAATACAATTTTGTATTAAATGAAATATAGTAAATTGAGAGTTCTTGTTTTATAATGCTTGGATGGGTCATTATATTTCCTCTGATGATAGTCTTTATCTTGTTGATAAGGATTTTTTACACTAAAATAAGTATTCATCCTATTGAAACTACTAATGGATGTCACATTGATTCTTTATTATTATACACACATAATCTTTAAATTGTTAATTTCATAAGATCAAGAAAAACCCCTCCTCTTATTCATAGCAGATAAATAAAAGTTGAACTCTCTTCTTCTTCTACCAGTCACTATGATATGAATATGTTATGGACTGAAAATAAAAATTCCCCCTGACCCAGATAGATATCAACTGATATAGATTGGAAAGTCAATCTTCTTCTTCCTATAATCCTCGACAGATAATAACAGTAAATAGAATAGAATTTCCATGATCTGTTCAGTGAAAAATATTTGTACATATTTATTTTCAACATCATATTTCTAGAATAAAAATGTTTTGATATTACTGAAACAAAGAATATCATATCAAAACCACATCATTTAAATTAATATTTATTCATTGATATACAATATATATTCTTCATTTTTATTGGTTCTCCTCTATTCTACTTTGTAAAGAAAGTATATTTTATATAAATTGAAACGTACATTCAATGATGATCTTGCCCATATTAAAACCATTTTATTCTTGAATTCAAAATATATTTATTTGAAATTCAATTCATTCATAAATAATAATCTATTTGATTTGAATAAAACTTTACACTATTTTTTTGTCTATAATTTTATTTGTTTTATTATGTTCTTTCTATTTTCACCCTATGCATCACGTATGTATGAACACATGCACTTTTTTGACTTTTCCTCCATCTTTATTTCACTCACTCTTGAATAAATAAACATGTTCAGTTTTCTTTCCATGTGTTTATCAACATGTATGATTATGTATAAACACCTTTTATTCGGTAAACCCAAACTGTAAGAGTTCCTCTTCTTCCTTACAAAGTTATGATCATAGGTGTATGTCTAGTTTACTTCACTCAAAAACATTGTCTGTATTTTTTCTTTTTGATCTAGAATTTACCAAAAGAGTACACAAATAGTTTACCCATCAATAACTTAGTATGGTTATTCTAAACTATTTTTTAGATATTTTCTTCAAAAAACAATTCATTATCATAATGCCAACATATTTCATGTTTCCTTGGATAAAATTTATCACAAAAGTAGAGTTATTATCAAAAAAGGTTCTTCATAAAGTTATTTATGTGTGATGAAAAAAGTTTGAAGGCTCGCATTTCTTTCTTTATTTTATAAAATTTAATGATCTTTTTTATTCCCCATAGAAAATATAAGCATAAAACTACTTCATGAAACAGATAATGTGTGAATCACCTTTGTGAGCTCAGAATAGTTCGTAAGACTCACCTTCTTCATGAAACCTTGATGGATCATGGAACTGTTTATACATTGAGTAATAAGAGATAAAATAGATTCTATTTTTCTCTAAAAAATAATAAAAATCTTAAAAATGTGATTAGAAGCGGCACACTTAATCTCAGTGATTATCATTATATATGAGAGGATCACTTCTTGGGGTTCTGGTATCATATAACTTGAATCCCCACAAAATATTCCATTTGTAGGAGAATGTTATTATCTATAAAGATATTGAATTTTTATATCGACATCATATGTTTAAATAATGTCAAATAATGTGGATCCTTTTTACACAATCAAGATTCTCCTTTTTGGTTCATAGATAATGTCCATATGATAAGTATAACTTCTAACTCATCTTCCCAAACACATGATTTCAAATGGACTCCTACATCTTTTTTGAAGTTCAGATTAATAATCTTAATATTAAATCAGGAAAATAATATTTCTTCAATATTCGATAATGTTAGTATCATTAATTCAATCTTATATTGATCATGGTGGAATTGGGATTGATCGATTGTTGTATAACAATATTCTATAGTGAAATGGGTGAGTCATTGATAGATTGGAATGGGAAGACAAAAAGGAATTTAAAAAATAGAGAGATTAATTAAAATAATATTGCGTGGGAGATGGTATGGCCATGATCGCTCCGATTAGACGACCAAATTAATATCAATATTTTATTAACAGGGATAAATAATGAGTGTACTCATTGTATTCCACATAGTAAGATCCAATTCTCACCCCACATCTTTATATGCCAAAGCATACTACCATTTCATTGATTGGACAATGGGTTCATCATTCAGATTCACTACACAATACACCCACATAGGCCACAACCCTTTTTGACCACATGCTTCATAGTGGGATTCAGGCGAATGCAATGCACACTTATGGATGTGTGCACTACTAACATTACACATAGGCCCACTGAGGGCTTCTGCATGAATCTATTGATTCTCTACCACTCTGATTGGAGGTTGATTTGACCTCTTAGTGAATGGTTGACCTATGAGTTAAACATGTTCCCTAGTTGAGGTTAACTTGGATGGAAAGTGCATTTGGACATAATTTTTAACAAAATCCCCAATATTAAAACTTATAAAATATAAAACAAAACAATGGATTACAAAAAAAATCATGGAAACACCATATTAAAAATTTAAAATACCTTATTCTATAATGGTAATATATGATTTTTTGTTGTTATACTTTATGAAAAATAAAATTTTTCATGATCTCCATCAAATAATACTTTATGAAAATAAATATTTACATTCACTGTATTCTTCTTAAAATCAATAATTTTCTTGCTCTTAAAATATGATCCTCCAATTCATATACATTGCACTTTGGAATATCCATTAAAAATAACTATTCATCATCAAATTAAAATTTTTATTTTTTTGGAAAACAAATTTTCTTCTGTGATATATGTATTTGATCATAGAACTATTTCATCAATAATGTATTTTACTGGAATAATTATTCAATCAAGAAATCCAATGTCATTATATAAATAGATAATAATTTTATAGAAATCACGTTAGAAACTCAAATTCAGCAAACCATTGACTTTTCTTCTTTAGATTATAAGAACTGACAACCTCATCCAATCTCTATTTAGTTTGAAAAGACATCATCATATTGATATCAATGATAATTACTTTCACATTGATCACCAGTGACAACCAATGATACACATTGATAATAAAAAAACGCATATATAAAGTTGGATCTTCACCATGTACTGATATAAGACCGTTCTGGGTATCCAACTATGTATATGGAACCATAATTTAATATTGAACGCCCATGGTTCAATTATTGTAAGTAAAAATCTCTTACTGAAGAAACTATACAATAATATCCTTAACAATAATATAATATGAGATTATAACAAAAACTGACAATTTTTTTAATTTTCATTTAATAAAACTAATCTTATTTCTATATGAATATTTTCAATTGTATTTTATGATGATTTTTTATAATTTTTTTTAAAAAGTTGATATTTTAGTGAATAGTGATAAAAAGCGATTTTATAAAATTTTCACTTTTATGAGATTATAATGATATATGATGAACATGAATGTTTATAATACTATTTTTAGACCATATATACACATATGATATTATATAATCCATATTCATATATAATTTTTTAATTAAAAATATATGCTTAACATTTTTCAAATCTATGTAATGTTTTTGCTCAAATAATGTTTTTTAGTTCTCTACTTTTAGTAAATTATTTATAAAATACATTTTGTTTTGGAATTGTTTTAATGAATAATTATGCTAATTTTATTTTAAATATCACTATTAGTTATTCTTCAATCCACATTAGAATTTTTTCCCAAACATTCATTTTTATACTTAAATGATAATTTTTTTGGAAAAACATATTTTCAACTGTATGTCATCTAAAATTAGATGAAGAGTTATTTTTGAGAATTTATTATTTAGTATTAAATTAATATATTTTAATATTTTGAAAAATTCCATGTGTGGTCTTATAGTCACTTATAAAGTAACACCGCCTTTATTCTCTTCACCACACTTCAACTGTCTATTACCTTAACCAATAACTATTCAAATAATTTCATAGAATCTCTCAAAATATCATAAAGTACATTATTTTATCATAATACCATAATATGATGGAATTAGGAATAAACCAAAGGAGGTTGTTAAATTTTTTGGAAATTACCTTTATTAACTTTTTCCAATATTATTTCTTATTCTACCTAATATATATTTTCCAACCATTAAAACATAGTGAATCTAGTGTCATCAATATAATATTATGTCATTATAATTATTATAAAACCATTTTCCACCTCCTTTCTATTTTATGTAAAATGAAATAATCGCTCGTGCATATGTATGACCTACCATCCCCACAAAGAGGTGAATTTATTTTTTTCAGAACGAATTTACATAGATGAAAATAAAAATAGATCTAATGAATATATATTATATTTAAATATTAATTATTACTCTATATATATATATATTTATATTTCAACCCTTCCACCCATTAAATATGAAAATATTTCTTGTGCATATATAGGGACTACCAACTCCACGAACCGATGTGATTCATTTTTCATCTCCACCATTCATGGATTATTAAGAATATTTAATATATATATATATAATATTTTTATCATAGTCAAAAATCTAAATATATTGTAAGGATTATTAAGACGAATGGGCAATAACTACTGAATCAAATCATAGTTGAAAGGTGAAGCAGTTTAGACCCGAAATGATGAAGATATTGAATGATTATTAGTGAAATGGTTATTAAATATAATAAGGGGACCGTATATGTTATTATACATATCTATATTATTATTGTATAGAGGGATAAAAAATCTAAATTTATTATACATTATTCTTAATAAGCCGGTGTGGAAATTTTTTCTTCAGGTAATGATTATTTTTTATAATATCATTTTATTTTGTGATTACTTATGTTTTTATTTTCATAGGGAAAATTATTTGATACTAACATTTTAAACCCCATAAATTTTATTTTTTTCTATTAATATTAGGGTTATTATTTTTTTATTTAATTTCATATCTTTTTTGTTTGTGAAACAATAAGTTATATGTAAGGGTATTTTTTTAAAGTATTGTTTTGATGTTTTCATTATAATAATATTTCTTCCATGTCTATATTTTCATTAATATGTTATAAATATTGTTTTAAGTATTATAAAAATATTTATTTTATTTTTTTCAAAATCTAATTTCAAAAATTTTAAAAGAAATTATTTTTTTCTAAATGATGTACTTTTTTTCAAATGTATGAAAAAAATAATTGATTTAACTCTAACCACACAAATATATTTAATTATTTTCATGAATACTAGTTTCATGGAAGATTAAATTACTTATTTTATAGTTATTTTATATATTTTTCTTTCTAATTATATGGTGAATTTTAATTGAAAATCATATAAAATGTAAAAAAAATATATTTATAAAATAATTATTATAAATTTGAATATTAATTTAAAACTACAATTTTACATTAAGATAGAAGGATGTTACTTTTATGGTATTACTTGTAATATATTTTATAAATGTTTATTTTTTACTAAATAACCTTTGTTTCTGATGAATATATTCTTTTATATCATAGTTTATTAATAATGGATTATCATTTGTTATAACCCACCCATAAAGGAACCTAACATGTTCAAATAGTGTGATAAAAGAGATAATGAATTTTGAACCTCACCTCTAATTTTCCACAGGTTGAAAACAATCACAAATGCAATATCATACAACCAAATGGGAATAATTAACCTATATTATTTTGAGTAATGTTATGTAATATAAAAAAACAAGAAAATCCAACACATAAAAATAGTAATGATCATAGGAGACACATGTAATTTAATACGACTCAAACCATTGAAAAGGTACTACATGGATAAAAATAAAAACCACAGCGGTGACCTAAAAACCACAAACAACTCTTGATCAACTCTACTATATGGTAATGTCAATATTGATTACAAAAAATCTCTTATGAACCTTATCTATAGTTTATATATACAAAGGTTGATATTAAAATGTATAGACATTCCGAACCATTCGAAATAATCTCATAAATATAAAAATAAATAAAGATAAATACAAGTAAATAACAATGAGGCAACTCAACACCTAAATTGGTATGTAAAGTAACCAGTTTCACCATAGGTATCTCATAAATTATCAAATAAAAGAATAATATAATATCCAATATATTTTAAACTAAACCCCCTACTACCACTTCCCAAAATATTTATTTCTGTGCCCTAACATCGTATATCCCAAACCACCTCTCTCCAAATATAACAATCCATAAAAAAAACATGGGATTTTTGAAAATATATTGCATCCTGTAAAAATCATAAAAACATTACATAATATGTACCTCATTCATTACATAAACTCTTGATCAAAATCCCATTCTCCTGAATGATACCAAGTAGATTCAAAGATGCATCACATCTGGCACACTATGAATTATACTTGATGTCATCAAAAACCATAGAAAACATATATATAATAATCCATTATATACTACATCTAGCGTTAAATATGTGAGAAATTAACATAATCCATTACATCCCTCTAAACAAATATATGGTAACTATAACCACTATTAATACCAGTATAATAGTATAACCCGGATGATATTGATGGGAATGAGGGGGTTGTCCGCCATCCATTCATTGACAACCATGATGTTGGGGGAAACCCCTCTTAGGTTTCATTGGTTTTCCAAATAACCACTTAAATTGGTAGGGTAAAATATGAAATCACAATTCCTAGAAATATACATAATTATCATGACAAACTCAAGAAAAAATATCCCTAGAATCTACATCATCTATCATCACTCAAAAACCCATCTTCCACTAGTAATAATATAATATTATACCTATACACAATCCATTCAAGGGATTGATTTAATTATTTCATATGAAAATTTCATAGTCACACTAATTAATAGAAAACATTCCATGCCTTCTAGTATAATCCAACAACATATATAGTTCATCATTAATTATACACAATAAACATTACATTAAACCACCAATAAACAATATTTAAATAATTCATTAATCATTTTTATTCCATAGTCCTAGGTCCTCTAGGAATCATCCAATGTGATCAAAATAAAAATATAATGCACACAAAAATAGCTATATCAAGCATAGGGGGGTGATTATAGAAAAAAGAAACATGGCCATCTGGAATTTTAAATTGATTCGCAAGCATAAAACCATCCCACATGTGAACATAATAACAATGGGAATTCCCATATTTAACCCACTCCATTAGTCCTAATCAAATCCATGATACCACCATGAATCCCACCATCTCATGTGAAAACTGCTACCATAACCATGAGAACACATACAATATATATAAAAGACTTTAGTTATCCCTATATCACACTATATCTCATATAAATTCTCACATCTATTAAAAACTCAAAAGGAAACAAGAAAAAAACATTGAACATACCATCAATTCTCTAAAACATATATCCAACATTAAAATTCATATACATCACTAGACCATTTTTTTAACATAAATAATTCATTATCATATTGAATTAAATAATTAATTTATCAAATTTTACATCCACATTGAACCATAAATAATACACTATAAACAACATCAAGACATTTAAACAGGAATTCAATTATAACCTCATGTTTGATAAAAAGATAAGGGTTTCAACTTGGACTAAACATTCACATATTTTATTATTATCCAAAAAGAAATACCAAGTTTGATGAATTTTTAACTATAAGTTCTTTATCTCATTTCCAAGAACAAAAACCAAGCAACCCATTCAATAAACGTAGAAAACAACCTATCATGTAAAGTAAGTGGAAAATTATCAACAAAGAAAATGAATTATCTCTTGCTTTTAAATGGAATAAAATCCATTTAATTAATAAATTTTAATCCTTAATAAGGTTAATTCTACCATTACACAAAGATAGAAACCAATATTAATTTACAGATTCACTAAAATAGGTGAACTATTGAATACCTCACAGGAAAAAGATTCTTCTTAACAAGATATATTGAATATAGTGGAAAAAATAAAATAACTCTACTTGTATTTCTTAGTGAAAACGGAATGACAACTATTAACAATTTCAAATAAGACGGGAAACTAAGGAAACATAGGATTCATCCTAGACCATGACATGCTGCTATAGAAAAATTGAGTGTGAATAAAACTATTGAACAAACCATGAATTCAAATTAGTTGGATACAGTTGACTATTTATGGTTCACTAATAAATAATTGGTTCACCTAGAATCAAATAAATAAGGGTAATCTCAAAAGCAAATAGTTTAATAATTTTATGTTTCCCAATATTTTTTATCAATGAATAATATAGTTTAATGATAATTTAATTAAATACCATTTAAAAAACATGGTAGGACATGAGACTCAAATGTGGTCCTGAGGCTCACATGTAATAATGAGGATCACCTATAACCATGGGAATCTCATTGAACATTGATCCTCAACTATGATGATGAGATTTTTCTATAACCATTAGGATCACCTAGGACTGTAGGATACACCTATGACTGTAAGTGTATCATATGACTGCAAGGATAGCATATAATGGAGTGACTAACCAATGAAAATGACACTCAAGTATAATGGCGAGACTAACCTACAATTGTGATAACTATCCATGACTATGATACACTCCTACAGTTGGTTGTCTAACCTGAATCTATAAGGCTCACATGAAATAATGAGACCAATCTTTGACTATGAGAACCTGAGAATATCATATAATATAAGTCCCCATACACCCCTTTTACACATCCATGAGTGGATAAATCAAAATGGACATGTTTTTAGGGACTAGGAAATTACATTTGATGCCTCTAAAAAATACCACTTCACTAAAATAAAAATAAGAGCTAGAAGAAATGGGAAGCATGGTAGAAACAATCACTAGTGAGATACCTCACATGGATCACAACATATCATGGACACAAACACACATATGTGATAAATAAATATATCTAGGAGACATTATCTACTAAGGGGAGAGTTGATATCAAATATACGTTAAATCTGTACGCATTATCTCAAAAAATGGTAACATGTGATGCATCAAAATAACAACGGACATTCACATCGACCCAATAATTACTCTGAGTAGTCATAGACCTCCATAGACCACTCATAAAAGGATGCATATACATCAATGTTGAACTCATCCCAATATATTATGTTATAGTCATAATTTTTTTATTTATGAATCTAATGAACATGAAATACATAATGAATTTATCTCATATTAATGGTAAATTCTATTAGATATGGAACATTACCTATAAAAAATAACACCTCTTAAGAACCAAAAAAATTTAATAAATATTACTCCCATAAAAAAATATTCACTACTCATGATGTGGAGTGACCATCCATAACACATGACCTCAAATTATAAACTATATAATCCTACACATATATTCGTAATAAAAATTATAATGATCATGTCTCCCTTTATCCACTCACTAATATAGAAAATGATCTTGGAAATCCTATGCACTAGTTATTGCCAATGAATTGTCTAACCCAATTAACTTAGTATAGTACAATGAATAATGAATAAGTTATCCATAAAAACCATCAAATGGTTTTGTAAAAATTGTGGAGTGATTAATATTGCGGTAATAAAACTAATCCAATGTAATGTTCCTTACCCACGAACCACCAAAAACATTGACACAAGAATGAAACCATTCATTATGATTTTAGATAGTCAAATCCAATTATGAATGTGTCTATCTATGAAAAATATTTTTGAGGGACCACTAAGATACAAATTCTTGTTGAAAACCTATCCTCACCTTATTTTTGAAACCAGGATTATGATTAAATATAATATTCCTTGTCACTCCCTGGAACTTCACTACAAACTCTGGATATTTAATTAATAAAACATTTATTAAGCTTAAATCATCGATCAATGTGAAGTTATCCAATTTTATAAAATATTCTACTATCATCTATATAACATCGTTGACTCCATTATCTATAGAAATACCAGTAATGAATTCTATAAAAATATCCTCTCACTTCCATAAAGTTATAATTAATGGATAGAGAAAACCACCCCAACCATTGTGTTTTTCCTTCACCTTCTAGAAGACGAAGCATCTAGAAATGTAATTGGAAACTAAAATTTTCAACACATGAAACCAAAAAATGACCACATAGTTGATGATACATTATTATCATCCTAAGATGTACCATTAAGGGTTGAATTTGGAATGCATATAAAAACAACTTAAAAATAACCTAATGAATGAAAATAATGACATGCAATAATATCATCATCCTCATACTACCCCTCTTGGTAGTCACCATAGATAACTTATCCTCTTTAGTCATCCACTTCATAATCCACTAGTTGGGACTCCTATTCATATTCCACCAATGATTGTTTCACCGTTATCAAGAAAAGCTTCCTCTAACACCAACCTCTCCCATATCGAAAATAATCACAGACATCCATTCCATCAAGCTCTAAAAATATCTAGATTCATCCACAACATCATTAAATGACATTAAGGTGAGGGAATCAAAAAATATATTAAACTTTAACATGTTATAGGAAATATAAATTTCATAATCTTGGAATAATTCCATGAACCATCAATTTTTCATGTTTAGTTCATGGTAGAAGAATACAGTACATATGATCTTGTAATTAGTGAAAACCATAAAAAATTCATCAATGAGGTAATGTTGACACTACATCAATGAAAATACAATAGATAAAAACTCGAGGAAATGGGTGGAATAATTATTATTGTGGGGTGATAAAAATTGATACCCTTAATAATTAACTAATCATCATTGTATCACAACAATTTTCAAGCCATGATGTGCAGCATCAAAGAAAACCTCAAATGAACCTCATTATTCTAGATGATATATGTCTGAATAAATATTCAATATCTCATTTAGATACACTAAAATCGAATAAAACTATTCAGTTCAAAAGAAACCCTAATCTATTTTAATCAAGGCTCTCAAAGTGGTCATTATCATATTTAATTAAGATAAAAAATTCCTATAAAATCCTTCAAGACTGAAAAAACTCTACATCATTGGAAAAGACATTGGGGGTGGCCTGAACGAAATTACCTTTACCTTTGAATGATCCATAGCTAAACCATTCCATGATAAGAAATGAACTATGAAATAAATTTTTGATCCCAAATCTCACATATTTATATCTTCAAAAAAAAAAAATCCTTAAAAATCCATAAAATAAGATTGAATAGATTAACGTATGGTATGTTAGGTCAAAATAATAAAAAGTCACAAGAGGGAGTGAATTGTTTCCAATTAAAAATATTTATTATAAATGTAGTGAAATATTATTTTCCCTATGTTCCATATAAATAAGAAGGATAAATAACGCAAAAAAATAATTTCTAATGTGTTTTAGGAAATAATGTTCCCTTATCCCACTCCACTAATGCTCTCTTAGTATTCATGATTATTTTAACTAAAGTAAACCCTTTATCTAGATACCACTATAACTGACTTTATAATGTTCAGACATTAAAACACGTCAAATTATTTTATAGTGATCTTAAATAGATATAGTTTACTAGAAAAAGGTGATACTCAACAATTATTGAGTACAACTAGTCAATACAAAAAAAAGATATGGTAATGCCTGTTGAAATATCATTGAATCATAGTTAGAGAAAAAAAATATTTCATCAGAGGTAAATAAAATATCTTCTGTTTTTATTCCATTAGAATAATATATGATCTTCTATGTTGATAAAATACTTGAAAAACAAATAGATTTAGTTAGAAGATACATTTTGAGTATTAGTGAGAATTTGCAGTACATGATAATCATTTATTTATATAATATTGAGCGATTAAAATTTTATTGATGAATTGGTGTAAAAAGATTTATCTTAGAGAAAGAAGTATAAAGATGATCATTATACACATATCAAAACATGCATTTCTCTAAATTAAATCTATGAAATTTTTCATGAACTACGAAAAAATATTGACAATGGATACAACAATAGTAAGATTATTATGTAGTATCCACTCAAAAAATTATATCTCCAATGTTTATTCCATTCGATAACTAGAGAGAGTCATTTCAAGAATATATGACTATTGGTAGTTAATAAAAATATTGATTTCCTATTGGTGAAAGAGATTAAAAAATATCTCATGATAAATATTGATTATTAAAAAGACATAATGTATCTGATATTTGAATATAAATGTTCAGTTACTGTATTAAATTCCGTGTAAAATCAGAATGATTTAATATTTTGAATAAGATACATTTAAATTTTCCTTAAAATTATTTAATGAAATATTTACTCTGATGTAAAATTTCTAAAATTGATAAAAATAATCTATATATTTAAACACATATATGATTTATTTGAACCTGGGTTTTCACTATGTAGGGATATTATTCAAAAGTATGGATGGAAACATATGGTTGATTTCAATAGTTCGGTTAATGAACCATACGTTAAGTACTCAAACGTATGGTTCTTCATAAAATTAAGATCCCCATTAATAATGTTTATATAAAATATTGGGTTCTAAAAGTATATTTCCATAAAATATTTGGGTAATCAATCTTAATTCTTACATCAAATGTACAATTATGAATAGTGATTCCACACATCTAAAAAGATACTATAATACTTTGGAATGTTAAATTTCATTGGAATTTAAAACTAATGTTCTTAGAGAATAAAATAATAAATCCAATAAATATTATCCTAAAATACTCTTAATGTTGCATCATTTGAATCAAAAATTCGAGTGTTAAATAGAATCAATATCATTGAGAAATTATAAGAATATTTGGATCAACATATTCCTGAAAATATCCCACTTTTTGATTATCATAAAAACCATAGAAAATATTCATTTAATTATGGAATTTTTTTAAATATTTTATCATATAATTAGAAGTTAAATAAAATATTTATTGTATCTATCCATATTTATCATAGAATGGAATAAACAATAAATTTAAAATATTTGACAAAGAATGTTTTTTTTCAAAATTACTCATTTCTCCCATAAAATTATAAACTATTTTAAATATATGAGGATTTATAAAACAAAATAATTTTGAATAAAATTGAAATAGATTATTTTTGTTTATCCAAATTTATCCCTATTTTTATATATCAAACATAAATCATAAAAATAAAATAGAACACAATTATTTTGGAAGAAACTGTTAATGTATGTTATATTAATATAAATAAAATTATTTCTAAATATTAAAAAGCCTTAGACATGAAATGATGATTAATTGGGAAAAAATTAAACCACACATAACAAAAAATTCATAAAAAATATTTTGTTTATATTAATCATATATGATTTCATTGAGTTTTTCTTAGAAAATATTGTTAGGCTATGTTGTAGTATTGGAATGATGATTAGGTACTATCTAATTTGATGAAAATTATAAGGTGGACATATAAATACATGTAAGAAGACTTTATCTATGCCATCAATAGATAAAAATTTTGATTCAATGAACCTTAATACTTATTTTCCAATAAAATTACTCGTGACTCGCCTTGATGTCTAAAAACAACATTACATTCAATAAACCATGAACAGATTTAGTTAAATGGAAATACATTTCAATTATTCCACTATGTAGATAGAATGAAATTTTAATAACATGTTATGTAGATGTTAACCAAAAAATAATATCACTGTGATTATCAAAATGAGTGTGTAGTGGAATGCTATCTGAATGTAAGACTTGAATATTGTAACTTATTATATATAACACTATTATAAGTTGTTTAAATATCTATATGAAATCTGGAAAAGTTTATTAGTGAAAATAAAAAACCCATTATTAGCTTGTAATGAATATGTTAGATACATATTAACATCCAAAAAACATCTTTGTATCTTAGGAATCACACTTATAAACTGATTCATATCTAATTACACTAATATGATCTACCATTCCGTTTTTAATGAATCAAATTATATTATTGAGATTGAGTTTTCTTCAACACATTCTAGATGATTCAAAAGTGATTCTAACTCTATTCATATAATAGATTAGATTCTTATATATTCAAAATTCATTCTATAATATTTCAAATCTAATTGAATTTTATTAATAACATCCCTTATCTGAATGAATTTAAAAGTCATACCCTCAAGATGAGAATAAATAGAAATTGAATATTCATTTTCATCCCTTATCCTGTGTTATACTACCTAAAATATGAGATGGGGATTAATTTTTTTTTATTTCTCTATATGGTGATGAAAAATATCCATGGACTTATATTTTCTCTCCATCCATAAAATTATTTATTTATAAGGACTCCTCAACTGCTAGAAATGTTCAGATCTCCAAAAACAAATTATAATCTTTGAGTGTTTTCTTAATTATAATGAATACAATGAAAATAAAAAAAATATTAATTTATTTTGAAACATAAAATAAAAAATCAATTATAATGATGTCTATAAAATATCTGAATAATTATATATATATATAATATTTACTTGAAAAATAATAAAAGTACCCCTATCAAAATAAAAACTAGTGGTGGGAAGGGGTTTGGTAAAAATACTCACAGATTGATATTAATATTTATAAGTTCAATAGATATATCTTATTTCAATATATGATCTCTATGAAAATTATTCCTTATGTTAACATAATTAGTCTGGCTCGCATGATTTTTTTTGAAATTTTACTTGCACAAGTATTATCAAATATAAAAATGTGATTAAAATAAATTCCAAAGTCAAAAAGCGTTCCCTTCATACACAATAAAATTGAATCATAAAATTTCTAGTAGTAACATATTCTACCTAAGTTCTTGATAATGAAACCATATTCTACTTTTTACTAGACCATAAAATTTTGGATTTTCTAAAAAAATGAACATTTTTATGTTCTTTTTCTTTTCTAATACACACAATATGAAATTAGTATCTGAATGCGAAATTAATTTAATTTCATAATTTTATAGATAATTTTGAGAGGGAAATTTTTTTCCCTTGTGAGTATCTAGAAATTCATTCATCTGTAGTTATATGGGGTTTTTTGGGTTTTTTTTAAATTGTGAAAATAACAAATAAAAATCATAATTTTTGGTCTTCTAGCATAAATATATAGAAAACAACCAATCATATATATTTATTACATTTTCTTAAATTTGTTTACAGTTTTATAAAAATATTATTTTATATTTTTACACATTGTAGTTCCATAAGTTTTAAAAAATTTATGCCCAAATTTTTATAATAAATGAATAATTTATATTCTTTGATTCAAGGAATTTCCAAAATAATATTCATTGGTTTGAAACCAAATAATGGTATTCAATTATTCTATCACACCCATTAAAATTCATTATTCACAAGATTATTTTTTTATTAATATTAAGACATGTGAATCATTTTTCAAATTATCATATTAAAAATTATACACGGATGAATTTATAAAAATTACCATAAAAAGAATGATTTTCTACTGAATAGTATATAATTGTTTTTTATTGAAAAAGTTATAAAAAATCAGTTATGGTTTTAAATGAATTAATAGTAAAATAATTTTTACTATATTTTAAATAATATAATTATTTCCCTTAGAATAAATTTAATTTTTGAATTTAGTATAAATTTTTTATAGGTATAATGTAATTTCACTAGAAAACTATTTTTATGTGTGTGATGTATTTTAATATTATCAAATTAATTTTGTCACAATCTATAAATTATTTTGATGAAATTTATATATATTATACAAAATCAATTTTTTTACATTCTCTAATATTTTTCTAGACATTACAAATGAATAAATATAGTTTTATACTTAAAAGTGTATTATTCTAAAAAGAGGATTTAATAAGATTTTGTGAACCTATGTTAAAAATAAATTATTTTACATATATTTATTGAATTTGATTAAATTAAATAGTTATTTTTAATTATAATGGTTTAATTAATTAAATAGTAGTCTTTTAGTTTTCATTTATTTGAATATTGACCATGGTAAAATTTATCTCATTTGAAAAGAGTAAATGAAAATAAAACAAGATAATAGTATTAGAAAAAGATATATTTTTAAATAATAATTCTAAATGGATATATTGTGCTCTACAATTATCACCTTATTATATAATTTATGTTGTTTAATGTGCATTTTTTTTAAAAACAACATATATAATATTTTAATCAAAGAATGTTAAAAAAATGTCTCTCCTTTATTTTTAAATATCTATTTTGTGTACAGATAGAGAAAAATGAATTTGTAAATGAATATAAGTTCTTAATAGGATATTAATGAATTTTTTCTTGATATAAATTTATTTATATTTGTTATAAATTATATAAATACATTAAATTATTTTTCAATAGTAATAGAATATTTATTCAATGAAGATACAAATAATGTAAATCTGTTTAACAATACTAAAAGTGAGATAATTTTGTTTAGTTAATGTGTCCTGTGATATTTATAAATATTTATGTTAATATTGTGAGGTTTGATATCATTATATTTAAATTACCCCTTTCCCTGATGTAATTAATGTCAAATTAGATTAATAGTGTTAAAAATAACATTAATTATATTTTATAGTAAATAAAATTTTATAAATAGATATAAAGTTATGAAATATATTATATTTATAAATCATAATTGAATTGTATTTTAAAAATATCCCAATTTCCATTTAAATTACATATTTCATTTTATAGTAACGTTACTATATTCTAATTAGAAAAAAAACATTAATATTATAGTTATTATCAAAAGGGATAATGAAGGTTAAATAATGATAAGGGTAAAAATGTGATCCAAACATGCCCAAATATTATTATATGAGCGGATTTCAACACATACACATCTTGGATTCAAATATTTTCAATTTACATTAAAAAATAACATCAAATTTAATTTATATTAATTTAATATCTGAAAAAATTCCAACGTTTCACTTCCCCTCAAATATAAAAATGACACTAGTACATTATATTATTAAAAAAAATTAACAATCGTATATTGAAAATAATCTCCAAAAAAACATTCTCAAATTACTACTTACAATCATATAGGTTTTATTGTTCCTAATAGATTAACCCTAGACCTCACAAGTGTTGGTTTAAAGGATGTTATTTCAAATATGTGGAAATAACCTTAACTGATCACTTTCTTTTTAATTATTATTTTTAGCCATCTAAATATTTCATATTATTTATAAAACAATTAATTCTATATAAGTTATATAATAAAATATTTATTGTTTATTAACCTACCTTTATTCACCGTCTATTGATGAAATAGGGTATGAATGCATCACATGTGGGTACGTACAGATTACTGTCTCAACGTAGCGATACAATTAATTTGTAAAAATAATAATTCATGTATTGTAATTATTATGGTTTTAATGTTTATATAATTTAATTACGAAATTATTATAATTCTGTAACGATAATATCACTTCAAACTTCTTACCTTTCAAACCGTTGGAAAACGATAATGTCGATTGTGCATACGTGTGAACTGCAACCACTATGAGGTTATCTGATTTTTTTTCATATTTACTTTAATTGTATTGTAATAATTAGGGATTTGATGATTATATATGATATATATGATATAATAATGATTATTGAAATGTGAAAATATTATTTACCTTTCTTTCATTCCATATGTCAAAAAAATTATGAAAGAGAATTCATGCCTACATATGGCCCGCCATCTCAATGAATGGGGTAATTATTTTTTATATATCTATATTTTATGAATGACTGTAAAAAAATAATAAATAAATAAATAATTTATTTATATCATAGTTAAAATATTTTAGATTACATAACCATGGTCAAAATTCATGTATCAAATGTAAAGAATCAGAACATACATGAAAAAATGAAGCAGATAACACTCAGAATATTAATTTAACAAAAACTAAAAATAAATCAGTGATTGAAGGGTAGAATCAAATAATATATCAAATTATATATATGATTATGGTTCTATAATAGACTTACAAAAAATAATTTTTGTATACATGAGGCACTAACATGTACAAATGATGTCAAATATAAGGTATGGAATGTTCATCTCGCTTTTATTTCTTTGGGACACTTTTCTTATACAATAATTATTTATGTTATGTGTTATATATGATATCCATTAATTTATTTTATGATTACTATCATTATTTTCATGTGATATATATATATATCCATCTAATCGTTATTTTTTCATAGATATTATGATACCAATGTTTCCAAATTAGTAAGGGTTTAATGTTATAAACTCTTTATTTATCTTGATTAATTACGATTGAGAATAAAATAATGAAATATTATTATTGAAATATCAAAAAAAAAATTATTCTATCTACTATTGTTATTTTTTGAAAATAAAATTGTTACATTTTTATACACACCGTAATTACTAAACATATATGAAATTTCTTTTTATATAAAATAGACTTCATTTCTCTTTTTTGATAAAAAACTTTTTCATAAATATTAATTTTCCGTAAAAATGTTTTAATTAATATTTTTTAATTTTTAATTTAATTTTATTAAATTTATTGTTACCCATGTTTTAATTTTTTTAAAATTTATTAAATTGAATTATCATATCAATTTTTGAACAAGGATCTTTTAAATTTTTTACTAAAAATGTAGAAGGAATGTTTTTTTAATTATATGACATGAATGGAATTTCTAGCATTCATTACTAATTAATTTTATGAAGCATTATATACAAGATTATATGGTTCTATTAAATGAGAATTTAGTTAATAATATATTCTGAATAATATTTTTTTAGAAGTGTATTTATAAGGCCCCGACCTTAAACATTACTTAATCTTGAGATATTTCAGGAATACAAATTGAGGATCTTTTGAGGTTTAGAGATTTACAGAATTAGATCATAAATCAAGCATTACATTCCACATTTAAACAAAGTGGTTACGTAAAAGATAGTATTCATTTTTCCCATCAATGGAAACATATTTCAAATAAAACATGGATTCTTTCTTGAAACTTCCTTGACACTTTCATCACATCATGGACCTTTCCCTTGACCAGTGAAAAACATTTCAAAAACATGGGATGAGCATAAAAAGATCAGTAAGGGATATAAAAGTACGAAATGAAAACATTAGTCCATGTATACATAAGAATTAATTTAATCATAATTTAACTCATAAAACATAATCACTTTAACATGCCTCATCAAATCATGAATAACTCATAGAAATTTTAATACATAAAGGTAACTTGAGACATTCATAACATTCTTACGCAGGGAGTAACCCTCATGGTTGCGTTTGGAATACCCATCACAGTATATTCCCTAAATCTCTTCAGAGAAAAATTAACGTTTAAATCCTTCGCATTACCCAATGCATTGGAGAGCTATATCGGGCTCACCCTCCCTTATTTTATCCCGGAACCACCCGTCTTCATAACAATGCCGAAAAACCATAACATAATTGTATCACATAAAACATGCATAAATGAAAGATAACATTTCCACACTTCAATCACAAGATATTAATACAACACATTGATATAATAAAAAAATTATGAAAAACATTTTCAATACCAAAATAAAAGAAAAGTAAATCATGGTATTTATTTTTCTTTTAAAAAAAAGTTATGGATTGTAGAGGAAGCCGAAACTCAAATAATGGTCACGACGGTAGAGAAGTCATTGTCGCCGCATACGTACAACAAAGAAAAACAGTCCTTTTTTCATTTAGTAAAACAATTCGTACAAAAAATATTCCTTTTGAATATACATAAAATTTAAAGCAGATTATAAAATATAAAAAAGAAAGTTGTGTATAAATCATAATATGCCTCAATGAAAGGTGATTGAGTCGAAGTCCCATACCATGGGTCAGACATGACTCGATCGTTCTTTAAACTCAGGAATAATAAAATAGAGTTAATTTATACTTTATTAAGATACTTTTTTCAAGTTCATTATTCCTTTTATATCACTTATTACAATGCTATGAACACTATGTAATTATTTAAGTTAATAATGGTCGTTTTGTCGATCATTGGTACTTTAGTTAAAAATAAATTCTTTATAATTACAAGTTGTTCATGTGGTAATATATCCATTATATCCAGAATTATATTCATGATTAGATATCATGTATATCATATATATCTATTATATACATGAATTTATAATATTACATAACATTTAGAGGTAAAAAATGAAATGCACCGTTCATGGAGACGGTAAGCCGTAGATACACATAAATGGTACTTTCATTTCTATTTTGTATTTTATGGAATGTAATCAAAATGATATAAAGGTATATTATAATTAAAGTATAATATCTTATATAATATCATTAACTCCATCCTTCATACGTCCCATATATGTCATTAACGAATCAAATCACTTTGAGGGGGCGGTAGTCCGTACTTCCTAAAATAAAGATATTGCGTTTACCCATAATGGAAGCCATAATGGTATTCCATTAATGTAAAAATACATAAGCCTAAGGAAAAAATAAACATATTATATATCATATATAAATATAGTGACATCTAAATGGCCACCTTTGATGGTGTTAGAAGAATATTGAACAATCATCGTTTCGGGTGGCATAAATTCGCCATCCACGAAAACAGTATTCTCTTCAACCATTAGATGTAGGTATGTGTAAGTGTAGCTCGAATAATTATTATAAAAACATCCTAGTATATTGAAGATACAGGTGTTGTTACAAAATAAATGAATAAAAAGTGTTTAGGTTTTGGATAAGAAAAATAAAATAAATGAACATTAGAGAAGACTTTACCTTTAAATTAGGTAACTCCTTTTGATTTGTACTAAAAGGGTTTATTGAAGAGAATTATGACCAAGGTAAGGCTTCAAGGATGAAAAGAGGGATTTGGAGAGATTAAATGAGGAGTTTTTGGCCGAGACAAAGGCTTTTGAGTGGTGGGTAAGGAGGTAGAGGCGGGGGCCTTTTATAAGAGGAGAGGAGGGGAACTCTTGGAAAGTTATAAAATGTTACTTTATATTATAATGAGTTTCAGATTTTAAAGGTCCCACATTGATATATTTTTAGTATAAGGTGATAAGGGTTGGATATATACTCAGCCAATAGTTTTTTTGATATGTTTATGTCTTAGAGTTTACATTATCTTTTCATTTTTTAAATCGTTAATTAATGAGGTAATCGCTGCATCGTCATGGTGTCACAAATAAATAAATTTATTTAATGTCTAAAGATTTTATAAAAAATACTATGATGTAGGAAATATTTTTAGATTTACAATGAATATTTATTGTATAAGATATAATTTACACAAACAAAACTAAAAATGTTTTACTCGGATGATACATTCTTTAGTGATATTCTCCTTTCTTTAAAATTAAAATGGTAAAGTGTCACTTTCAACCAAAAGTTATTCCATGGGGTCCCAATGGTTGGAAAAAGGCATCCCATGGTCTTCCATGACACAAAAGGTAGAATTAGGACACATTTTGGGGTCATTTTTTATTATTATGATATTATTTTATTATCCTTAACTACCTGATTACTAAGTAATCACGATAATTAAAGATAATTACTGTTGTTACTATTCATAATGTCCAGAAACAAAAGAGTCTTATTTAAATTATTTGAACCTTTTTATTCCAAATATGGAATCCATTTTTAACAAATTAAAAACACATAAATTTCAATAATTAATTTTAAAATAATTTCCACTGTCAAAATAAATAGCGGGTTTTTTTAAACAATATCTATGAAAAGTTTGGCACTGGTTTATGACCAATTCCAAAGTGAAATTAATTATAATGACCACCATTGGATTTAATGGTAAAAATATATTCTAATTACACATAATGACCAATTAAAAAGTTAATCTAACCATAAAATTAAATTATATGAAAACACAGTTTTGATGAAAAATGCAGTATTTTTCACTATTCATTAAAAAATGAACATTGTCAGAAAAAATACAAAAAATTAACCCGTGGTAAATTTCAATGTCCCAATCATAAAGAATAAGTTTATTTTTTACAAATAGAGATTATAAAATTTTCAAAAGTTTGATTTAAAAATGTTTTGCCATCAAAAGGTTATAAAACAATCTTTTAAAATATTAGTGTATTCTAAGCAAAAGATTGGATTTATTCTCATTTTATGCCTCTAAAAAACTATCTAATTAATAAATAGAAATAGATAAGAATATATATTATTCATTACATACTTGGTATGTTACATCCTTCCCCGCTTTAAAAAATTGTGTCCCTGTAATATATTTACTTATCGAATAAGTGGGGGTATTTATCCATTATTTCATTTTTAGATTCCCATGTTGCCTCTTCACTAATGTGGTTATTCCACAAAACCTTCACTTGATGAATCAACTTATTCGGCAGAAATTTTTTCCTGTGGTTAAGAATATGGACCAGCTGTTCTTTATAAGATAGATTCTCTTCCAGCTGATGTACCTATGGACTCAAAACATGAGATGGATCTTGCATGTACTTCCTTGACATTGAAACATGAAAAACAATGTGTACCTGAGATAAACTCGGAGGTAAATCCACTCAGTATGAAACTGATCCAACTCTATCCAGAATTTTATATGGTCCAATGAAACTTGGACTCATCTTTCCTTTCTTACCAAATCGCATCATACTTTTCCAAGGTGATACTTTTAGAAAAACATGATCGCCTACCTCAAAAGAGAGATACTTCCTCCTGTGGTTTGCATAACTTTTCTACCTGCTCTGAGCTGTTCTCATGTGTTTCTGTATCAGCTAAACTTTTTCTGCCAACTCTTTTACCAATTTTGGTCCCATCAACTTTATTTCACCCACATAATCCCAAAAAAGCTGGATTTCGACACCACTTCCCATATAATGCCTTATATGGTGCCATTTGTATACTAGAATAAAAAAATTTATTATACGAAAACTCAACCAAAGAAAGATGTTTCTCCAAATTTACCTGATAATCCATTGAACAAGCATGTAACATATCCTCCAAAGTCTGAATTGTTCATTCTGACTGCCCATCTGATTGAGGGTGAAAAGCTATACTAAAATTTAATTCAGTACCTAATGACTTCTGAAGGCCTTTCCAAAAGTTATACGTAAACCTGAGATCATGATCAGATACAATAGAGAGGGGAACTCCATGTAACATGAATATCTTTTTAAGATTCAAATGAGAAATTTGATCTAGGGAAAAGGTATATCGTATAGCAAGGAAATGAGCAGATTTAGTCAAGCAATCAATAATAACCCAGATTGGATTATTACCTCGAGGTGTCTTCGACAATCCAACTACGAAGTCCATTGATACATTCTCCAATTTCCACTCTGGAATTGGTAAAGGCTGAATCATCCCTTTCAGTAACTGCCACTCTGCTTTAACCTGTTGACAAGTTAAACAATTCATAGTAAAATCTGTAATATCTCTTTTCATTCCGTCCCACTAGTAGTACTCCTGAAGATCTCTATACATCTTAGTACTGCCTGGATGAACTGAAAATGGAGAACTATGAGCTTCACATAACAACTCTCTTTTCAACTGTGAATCACATGGAACACACAATCTCTTCCCAAATCTCAAAACACAATCATTATCAATGTTTAATTCAGGCAACTTACCTTTATGAACTTGCTCTACCCATTTCTGCAACTCACTATCTTACACCTGTGCTTGCTTAATTCGGCCTGATAGAGAAGATTTCACTTATACCTGAAACAAAACATAATGACATCCAACACCAACAACATCTATTCCAAATTTCATCAAATCTTTAACCAAAGGATCACGTTCCAAATGCAACATTATTAATGAAGCATTACTTTTTCGACTCAAAGCATCAGCCACTTCATTTGCTTTTCCCGAATGGTAATGAATTGTACAATCATAATCCTTGATTAATTCCAGCCATCTCCTATGTCTCATGTTCAATTATTTCTGGGTGAATATATACATTAAACTTTTGTGATCAGTATATATTTCACACTTCACTCCATACAAATGATGCCTTTAAATTTTTAAAGCAAAAAACAACATCAGCTAATTCCAAATCATGTGTAGGGTGATTTACCTCATGAGTTTTCACCTGACGCGAGGCATAAGAAATTAACTGATCATTCTTCATTTGGAAGCAACCAAGTCCTTTTAATGAAGCATCACTGTAGATAAAAAAATCTCCATTCCTGGAAGGTAGTGCCAAAACTGTAGGATTCAAAAATCTTCTTTTCAGTTCCTAAAAACAATCATCACATTCATTTGTTCAGATAAACTTAACACCCTTCCGAGTTAGCTTAGTCATTAGACTAGATAACCATGAAAAATTTCTAACAATCCTTTGGAAATATCCTTCCAAACCAACGAAGCTATGAATATCAGTTACATTTGTTGGTCTTGGCCATTCTTCAACAACCATTCTTTTTGTAGGATCAGTAGTTATTCAATCTTTAGAAACAATATGACCACGGAAGGAAATTTTTTGCAACCAAAACTCACACTTTATGAATTTTCCATTAAATTTATTTTATTTTAAGGTTTTAAAAATAACCCTTAAATTTCATTCATGCTCATATTAACTTTTAGAAAACTCCAAAATATCATCAATGAAAACAACCAAAAACTTATCCAAGAACTCATGGAAAATTCCATTCATATGGTCCAGGAATACAGTAGGTGCATTGGTTTCCCAAAAGGCATAATTAAACATTCATAATAGCCATATATTGTACGAAACACTGTGTTCGGAATATCTGCTTCCTTTACCTTCAACTGATGGTACCCCGATCTCAGGTCAATCTTTGAAAAATACTGAGCTCCCAGGAGCTGATCAAACAAATCATCAATATGAGGCAATGGATATTTGTTCTTAACAGTGATGTTATTCAAGGCTCTATAATCAATGAAAAGTCTCCTTGAACAATCTTTCTTTTTAACATATAAAACAGGAGCACCCCATGGTGATGTGCTAGGTCGAATGAGACCATTCTCTAATAAATCGTGCAATTTCTCCTTCAACTCTAAAAGTTCAATTTGAGACATTCGATAAGGGGGTTTTGAAAATGCATAGAATCAAGAACTATGTCAATAGTAAATTTAACTTCTTGATTTGTATTATTCCAAGAAACTCATCAAGAAAAACATCAGGATACTCATTTACCACTGGCACATCATTAATCTTAACAGTTCCTTTGTTTTCAACAATATGTGCAAGGTAACATTCATTTCCATCTTTTATAAGTTTCTTAGCCTCTTGATATGTTACCAATAGTAAGGGTTCATTCTTGTACACAAACTGAATGTATTTCTAAAAATAAACATCTTTTTCTCTACAATCAATCTTATCATGGTAAATAGAGATCAAATCCATACCCAGGATAACATCAAACTCGTCTAGAGGTAAAACAATAAGGTTTTCAGTAGGTTCTTTCCACGAATAAGGATATAATGATTCTTATAAATTCTTTTTGCCTCAACATTTCCCCTAGGTGTTTTTACCAAATGTTTAGGAGTCAACTCATGAGGTGAAATTCTTAATTTACTATAAAAGATTTCAAAGATGAATGAATGTGTAAACCCCGAATCAAACAACATAGTAGCATAATCTGAGAAAACAAACAAAGTACCTGATACCACTTCATTTGATGGCCCAACATCTGCTGAAGTAGTTTCAAAGGATTTCACCACACCTTTATTCTTGTAGTATGACTGCTTCCCATCATTCGAGCTCTTTGTCAGACACTCGACTGCATAATGACCCATCTCATTGCACTTGAAACATTTCACTAATTGTAAATCAAATTTGGTCTTACAATGACCCTGATCTTTTTCTGTGAAATCATGAGCCTTATGTCGCATCTTACCACGTCAGTAGCAGTTTCCATAATTCAGAAGACATTCCCCAGAATGCCTTTTACCACATTTATCACAAACGAGAAGCTTAGTTTTCTTACCATCAGACCTTTTTGAATAATTTTGCTCTTTCTCCTGCCACCTCGGTCTCTTCTTCTGTTGGTTTTTATAGAACACTTGATCATCAGAGAACTCCATTTCCACCTTCTCAGCACATCGAACAAGCTCCCATTAACTCTTGAACTCATGAGAAGCTAAATACCTTCGATATTTTGGATTTAATCATTAGTAAAAATGATTGATTTTACTATCAAGGTCTCAGATAAAATTTGGATCATACCTTGCCAATCGAGTGAACCTTTCTTCATAAGCAGCCATTGATTCTTCCTCATTCCTTAATTACTAGAATTGTTTTTGCATCCTATATCGAACGGCCTTAGGAAAATAATTCTCAAGAAATATAATTTTGAATTCATCCCAGTAGAGAGAATCAATCTCATCAGCATACCTGATATTTTTAACCATAGACCACCACTAATCTGCTTCACCCTCCAAACGGTAAATTTCAAGACCAACCATTTGATTGTCTGAACACCCCATGACATCGAAAATCTTATCCAGTTCTTTAGTAAACCCTTCAGCTAGCACAGTTTCAGATGATCCTCTGAATTATGGGGGATTTTGCCTCATGAAATGTTCCATACTGACATGTTCCTCTGCGGTTGATCTGGCTGATCTCGTGCATTGATACCACCACCATTTATAGCTTGATTCAACTACGCCTTTACTGCAAAAAACTATTTAGTTCCAATTATGAACATCTCAAGATGCTAATTGGGAAGGCCATTTCCTTCTGTATGCCTTCCTAGCATTGCTTCCATGTTTCCTCTACATAAAACCATTCTGACCAAACATGTCTTAGATGAAGCAACATGATAATCTTCAAATTCAATATCATTTTAATTTGACCATAAAAAAATATTCTTGGATAATAATTTAATAGAATTATAACTCATAAGGTTATCTAAACTGACCTATGATGCCAAATATAAGGCCCCATCCTTAAACATTACTTAATCTTGAGATATTTCAAGAATAAACATTGAGGATCTTTTCATGTTTATATTTTTAGAGAATTGGATCATAAATCATGCATTACATTCCCCATTTAAACAAAGTGGTTACATAAAAGATAGTATTACTTTTTCCCATAAATGGAAACATATTTAAAATAAAACATGGATTCTTCTTGACAGTTACTTGAAACAATCATCACATCATGTACCTTTCCATTAACCTGTGAAAAACATTTCAAATACTTGGGATGAGCATAAAAAGCTCAGTATGGGACATAAAAGTACGAAATGAAAACATTAGTCCATGTATACATAATAATTAATGAAATCATACTTGTACTCATAAAAAATAATCACTTTAACATGCCTTATCAAATCATGAATAACTCATAGAAATAATAATACTTAATGGTAACTTGAGGCATTCATAACATTCTTACATAGGGAGTAACCCTCATGGTTATGTTTGGAATACCCATCACAATATATTTCCTATATCTCTTCATAGAAACCTTAACGTTTAACTCCATCGCGTTACCCAATTCATTGGAGGGATATATCAGGCTCTCACACCCTCAGTTTTTCACGGAACCACCCGTCTTCATAACAATGCCCAAAAACCATAATAAAATAGTATCACATAAAACATGCATAAAGGAAACATAACATTTCCACATTTCAATCACAAGATATCATACAACACATTGATATAATAAAAACATTATGAAAACCATTTTCAATACCAAAATAAAATAAAAGTAAAATATGGTATTTATTTTTCATTTTTAAAAAAAAGTTATGGCTTGTAGAGGAAGCCGAAACTCAAATAATGGTCATGGCAGTAGAGAAGTCGTTGTCACCGCATACGTAAAACAAAAAAACATTTCTTTTGTCATATAGGAAAATTATTCATATAAAAAAGATTCATTTTGAATAGAAGTAAAATCCAAAGGGGTTTATACACCGTATAAAATAAAGTTGTGTATAAAACAAAATATTCCTCAATGAAAGGAGATTGAGATGAAGTCCCATACCTCGGGTCCGACATGACTCGATCGTTCATTAACCTCCTGAATAATAAACATGAGATAACTTATACTTTATTGAGAACATTTCTCAAGTTCATTATTACTTTTGTATCACTTATTACCATCTTATGAACACTATGTAATTATTTAAGTTAATAATGGTCATTTTATCGATTATTGGTACTTGAGTCATAAATAAAGTCTTTATAATTACAAGTTGTTCATGTGGTAAAATATCCATTATATTCAGAATTATATTCATGATGTAGATATCATATATATCATATATATCCAGTATATACACGAATTTATAATATTAAATAACATTTAGAGGTAAGAAATGAAATGCACTGTTCGTGGAGATGGTAAGTCGTACGTACGCATGAACGCTACATTCATTTCTAATTCGTATTTTATGTAATGGAATCAAAATAATATAAATGTATATTATAATTCCAGTATAATATCATTTATAATATCATTAACTCCATCCTTCATACATCTCACATATGGCATTAACGAATCAAATCACTTTGAGGGGGCGGTAGTCCGCACATCCTAAAATGAAGATATCACGTTTACCCATAATGGAAACCATAAAGGTATGTCATAAATGTAAAAATAAAGAAGCTTAAGGAAAACATAAAAATATTATATATCATATATAAATATAGTGACATCTTAATGGACACCTTTGAAGGTGTTAGAAGAATATTGAACAATCATCATTTCGTGAGGCAGAAATTCACCATCCACGGAAACAGTTTACACTTTAACCATTAGATTTAGGTGTGTGTAAGTGTAGTTCAAAAAATTATTATAACAGAATCCTACTGTATATATGATACTTTTGTTGTTACAAATTAAATGAATAAAAAGAGTTTAGGGGGTTGGAGAAGAAAAATAAAACAAAAGAACATTAGAGAATACTTTACCCTTAAATCGGGTAACTCCTATTGGTTTGTACCAAAAGGGTTTCTTGAAGATCTTTCTGCCTAAGGTAAGGATTCTATGATGTAGAGAGGGATTTGGAGAGATGGAATGAGAAGATTTTTGTCGAGATAAAGGCTTTAGAGGTGTGGGTTTGGAGGTAGAGGTGGGGGCCTTTTATAAGAGGAGAGGAGGGACACTCTTGGAAAGTTATAAAATGTTACTTTATATTAAAATGAGTTTCGGATTTTAAAGGTCCCACTTTGATAAATTTATAGGATAAGGTGATAAGGGTTCTAAATATACTCATCCAATAGGCCTTTGACAAGTGTAAATCTTAGATTTTACATTATCTTTTTATTTGACTTAAATCGTTAATTAATGAGTTAATCGCTGCATCATCATGGTGTCATAAATAAATTAATTTATTTAATTTCTAAAATTTATAAAAAAATACTATAATGTAGGTAATATTGTTAGATTTAAAATGAATATTTATATTCTAAGAGATAATTTACACATACAAAACAAAAAATGTTTTACTCATGTGATACATTCTTTAGTGATATTCTCCTTTCTTTAAAAAAATGATACAGTGTCACTTTCACCCAAAAGTGATTCCATGTGGTCCAAAAGTTTGGAAAAAGGTATCCCATGGTCTTTCATGACAAAACAAGTAGCATTAGGACACATGTTGGGGTAATTTGTTATATTATGATATTATTTTATTATCTTTAACTACCCGATTACTAATTAATCACGATAATTAAAGATAATTATCGTAGTTACTATTCATAATCCCCAGAAACAAAAGAGTCTTAAATAAATAATGTGGACCTTATTATTAAAATTATTGAATCAATTTTACCAAATTCCAATCACAGAAATTTCAATAATTAATTTAAAAATAATTCCCTTTGTGAAAACAAATAGCGGGTTTTTTGAAACAATTTTTATGAAAAGTTTGGCACTTGTTTATGCCCAATTCCAAAGTGAAATTAATTATAATTACCACCATTGTAATTAAATGGTAAACATATATTCCAATTAAACTTTATGACCAATTAAAAATATAATCTAACCATATAATTAAATTAGATGAAAAAGCAGTTTTGATGTAAAATGCATTATTTTTCACTATTCATTAAAAAATGAACATTGTCAGAAAAATACCAAAACATAAACCAATGTAAATTTCAATGTCAAAATCATAAATAATATGTTTATTATGACAAATAGAGCTTATAAAATGTTCAAAAGTTTAATTTAATAATGGTTTTCCATCAAAAGGTAGTAAAACAATCTTTTAAAAATATTACTGTATTCCATGCTTAAGATTGGATTTATTCACATTTTAAGCCTCTAAAACACTATCTAATTCATAAATAGACCTAGATAAGAATATCTATTATTCATTACTTACTTGGTATGTTATAGTTTTTCAAAATTGTATTTTTATTTTTCTCGTTAAATATTTCAGTGACCATTTAAAATATTTTTTTCATATGCGATAAAATCCTTTGAATTTAACAATATTTAACTATATATAAGATCCACAACTAACATTCTCACTCTTTACCTATATTTTAAATTTATATTTTGATTATTTTTTAGGAAATCCATTTATTTTTCATGGGTTATACTATAGTGAATTGGTTGAATTTTTATGAAACACATTTTCATTGAATGAGTTACGATGTGATTATATGATAATTGTTTTTATGATCACGTGGAACAAATATTTATTGTTTATGTATGTGATAATGTTTAAATTATAACCATGTATGGTGGTTATGTTATGATAAAGGATGTTGGATATATTATTACAAAGGAAAGAGGTAATGTTATAGCCAAGTATTAGTGGGACCTATATCTTCCACCAATAAATTGGTTAAATATTGATATCTATTGAGATAAATATATATAGAACTGGTATTGAACTAATTGTAGTAAGGTAATTTTTCATGTACAATTTTCATGGGAATGAATGTTTACTACTATGATGGTTTTTAGTGGACATATTCAATTATTTTTATCTATGTAATAAGTATTGGCTTATATGGAAATTAATATTTTTTTATTTCCATGACAAAAACATATGTGTTGTTTCAATTCAAGTTTTCATGCATCATGTTATTTGAATCCTTTAGGATTCATGTCTTATAAAAATCCTATAATTATTCCATGACTCGTGATTATGATTTATGTTACATATGGTGTGGTTTTAAAAAATTTATTCTCATGTAATCATACATTTATATCATCTTATAATAATGTGATAAATGATATCTTCCTTATTTACCAGATTAAGTATATGATATAATCTTTTCATATGTTTCCTTTCCCCATGTTATGATGAAATGTTCTATGTATGATTTTTTAACAAGGGTTCAAGTCATGGAGAACATAGTGTGAGATGTTGTAGATCATTTATGAACAAATTTCTTATATGTAAAACTTTTTAAACTCACTATACCTTTACAATTTTAGTGTGGATACTTAGGTTATGTAATGAATATTCCTCTGTAATGATGAAATTTATATGAATTAAATGTATTGTTTTGTATATTTTGTATTAAATAATATTTTAGTTATCATTTAGAATATTTGATGAGATAACATTAGTGATATACTAAGGGATATTTCCCAGTATTGGATAAAATCATAATGTATTAGTAGGGATTACGAATTTACTAAGCTAATCCTCAGATTTCATAGAAGAAATTTTCACAATATTTACATCCAATAAATTATTTTTAATCATTATTTAGTTCCCATTATGGTTATTGTTTCTAAAACTAAGATTTTTTTTTCTAAGTTAATATAACCCAAATGAATCTAGTTAATGTTTAATGATATGTTTAATTGAATTATTACCCACATTAAAAACCAAGTAAAATAATATATTGAATACAAGACCCGTGATTTTTCTTAATTATCTAATTTATTGTATTATTTACTATCCCATATTGTTTTTTTCTAAGACAAATTAAACTAGAAAAATTTATATTTAAAATGAAAATGGTGGATTAAAAATTAATCTTTCAACAAATATCAAATGTGGGATAAAGGCCTAATGTATATTTAATAGATGAATAGGTTGATTATTTGATTTCTGTAAAGAAGAAAAAATGAAAGTAGTTTTATAAGAAAAATGAAATGATTGGTTAATACAATATATGATTATAATGGTACCACTAAGGTTATATTAATGGTTGAATGTTCTAAATGAAGAATTTATCGGAATTATTAAAATCAATATCTTAGAGGGTATGATAAAGAAGATAATCAGTAATTTTATATAAGTAATGTTTCTATAAAAGATGATAAAGAGACTAAAAATGATATATGAAATGAATGAGATGATTTAATGGTATTTAATATGTTATATTTATGAAGAATGGTTATATTGAGGTTTTTGAATCTTAATACTAGAATAATTTTTCATATTGTGAGGAATAAAGAAATGGAATAATAATATGAAGCATGTTTATTGGAATAAGAAGTATATGTAATGATTGAAGTGTTTATGTATTTGGATTGAATAATGAGGTTTTGTAAGTGATATAAAAATTATATTTTGGTAATAAAATTACCAAAACAACTATTAATTGTTCGGGAATAGTTTTAATTTTTATATTTCAAAAAATATTTTGAATGGTACTAATAACAAGGAAATTATATTTACTAGAAAAGTGATATTTTTGGATAAATGAAGATTAAAGGAAAAGTTAAACCAAAATATATGTATGATTTTGGTTAATAATGTCTACTTTTTATAATGATATTACTGAAATTTAATGTATATGTAAAATTGTTATTGGTTTCTGATTTTATAAAATCTTATTTATTTATTCCTTAAATATGTTTAATGAATTTTATGATTTATGTAAAATATTCAATTGTTTTGAACATAATTAATTGATGTAGATTATGTTAATTTATGAAGAAAAAATATTTTCATGTGATGTTTAAATAAATGGTATAGATTTTGTCATGGATTTATAGGCTTAAGGTTGAACATTTGTTCAATTCCATAGACCCCATTTTATGGTTTTAAGAGATTGTATTTTGAGGTAATTTGAATTTTTTACTAGGTTTTTTGAATATTAATATATTGAGTTATATAAAACCCTATGGGTTAGTGTATTATTTTATTTAAGGTTAATTATGGTTTATGGGAAAGTGAGATATAAAAATTCTGGTTGTTAAATTCTTTTTCCATGAAAATGTGATATTTTAGAATATAATTATGGCCTTGTAAAGGATTATATTTTAGGTTAGTTTTTACATTTGGTTCATTATATTTTGGGGAGTATTACATTTTAACGAGACAATATAGTAATTTTTCATGGTGATTAATGATATTTGGGATATATTTCATTGATTTATAGTATATATAAGAATTATGTTTAAAAAGTGATGTAATATGAAATATTATTTTAGGATAATGACATTTATCTATCTTTATAATTTAAGAAATATTTTATTATATAGTATTTGAGATTAAAAAATTATTAAATGTTGAGGTTTTTTATGTAATTACGTTTAATTATATTCATGTTATATTTATTCATATGGTTTTTTATTCATTTTGTGAATTATCATGATATTTATTGGGGGTTTGGGTTAACACCTAATGATATGGGAATATGTTTATATAAAATTTCGATCCATTAGTCTTTTATTTTTTTTCATTAATTATGATAAAAATCATTTTGAACACTCACATTTAATAGAAATAGATTATATTCTAGGGGTTATTGATTAAAGGATGATATTATACAATTAATTTATGTATGTTTTCATATTTTATGATTATATAAGTTAAAATAATTCAGTAATAGTAATAAAAGGATTTCAAGTCAAATAATTTTCCACATGAAATTCAATTCTGAATAATTCATTATCTTTTAAAACCTCACCATATCATGATTTTTAGGTTGTTAAATTTCTATTGAAAATATTCTATATCACTCTTAATTAGTCCATGTGTTTTAGTTTACTCTTCCATGTCCATATTTTCAATTCTCACAAATTGTTTCCAATTTTTTGAAGTTATTTATATGTTAATTGAAATAACCTTCATATTTTCCTTCCTTATATTGTCTAATAGGTTTTAATTATAATTTTGTGGTGTGGGTTTCTAAAATAGATCTTTCAAATTTCAAAACATTACTTACCAAGAAAAACTAAAAATTATTAGGATAAAATTTATAAAAGGTAGTGATAAGTAGAAAACAAATATTCAAAAAAAAATATTTCTTTAAATAATTTATTTTCTTAAATATCTTATGTTACATGCAACACCCAATTTAAACAAACATCACTATATTATTAAAATATTAATATGTATGATACTTATAACCTTATCCTTAACCTTCATTTTATGAATTTGATTATCTAATTTATGAAATATATATAAATATATTACTAAATAAGATTTAATTTATATATAAATACTAAATAATAATCCTATTTTATAAAATGTAATTTAAATCATCAAAAATATGTTTTCTTCAAAAAAAAATATTTTTACTTATTTTTTTGGAAAAATATTTTATACTTATTTTTTAGGAATTATAAATTTAATATTATAAAAATAACCTATTTATTTAAATCATATTATTAAAAATTATCTTAGGATTAATTTTTTCCAATTTTATAAAAATACTTATTTTCATGCGAGTAATACAAAATTCTAATTTTATTGAAAAATGTTTGTACAAATAACAAATATTTTTAAAATGGTTTCAAACTGAAATAATTTATATTAAATTTTAAATATTCATATTATGTTCATTGGAATCATTTTAATGTATGAATATAGTATAGAAAAATTTGGATGAAGGGAATTTTTTGGAATAACTATTTTACTGCATGCAATGTGTTCTTTATATTAATAAATTTATTTTATCATGATTGGAAAATTATTTTAATGAAATTTATATATTATATACATAAAAAATGTTTTATCATTCATCTAATATTTTTCTATTCAATGGATATGAATAAAATTGGGTTTTCTCTTAAAAATTTTATGTGTCTAAAAAGAGAGTTTTGTCGTAATTTTCACACTTATTATGTAATTATTTATTCTCACATAAAAGTATATAATTATAAAAATTATAAAATATATTTTTAAATAGGATGTTGGAATTTTTTAGATAGGTCACTTTTACTTTTGGTCAATTTTAATAGTAATCAAGGTAAAATTAATCATTGTGATAAAGGGTAATTCATGTTAATATAAGATAAAAATAATAAATAAAGATATATTTAGTTTATAATTATTATTATTGTATTAATAAAATTATTCGATTATCAACTTAGTATAAAAATAGAGTTTTAAGGAATAGTTTTCCATAAAAATGGCCAATAAATTATTAAAATAAATTAATGTTATAAAATATCACTCTCTTAGTTTTAAATATGTATTATTTGTCCACATAGAGAGAATAACTTTTTATGAATGAATATATGTGTTTATTTTCATACTAATGAAATTATATTCATGAATAAATTATTATTTTTTTATTTTTTAAAATTAGATATTGACCTTAATTTGTTTTGAAATACTAAGGAAATATTTATACAATTAACATTCGAATATAATTATTGAATATAAAAATATATAAAATGATATAATTTGAACTAGTATATTTATCACAATAATTTTAAATTTCAATATGTCATACTAGATAAGTTTATATTCATTATATTTCAATTTCCCCTTTCTCTTGATGTATTTAATAGAAAATTATTTCAATAGTATTAAAATGTAATTAATGATATTATAATATAAATAATAATGTATTAAATGATATAATGTTCAAAAAAGTTTCACATTAATAAATTTTAATAGGATATTATTTAAAAAATTATATATGTTCCATTTTTGTCATTTTCATTTTAAAGTAACATTATTAACCAATAAATGATAGATAACATTAAAATTACAGTAATTGTCAAAAGGTTTAATGAAGAGATAAAAAAAAATATAAGGATGAAATTGTGATATAAAATTGTAAAACATTTATTATAATATTTTAATACTATTAATTTATTTTCAATTATACATAAAAATTAATTTATATTAATTTACCATTTTACGAAATTCACTGACTGCCTCTCCCCTCAATTATAAAAGTGTATCCTTAATTTCCCATCATCACACCACTATGAGCCTATTATCATAACCATACCAACAAAAATCTATTTTATAATTAATTATTAAAATTTCATAGTTTCATTTCTTCTCAAAATACAGACAATAGATTTGTTAAGTTTAATTCTAAATAAGTTATTTCAAATAAGAGGCAATTTCCTTAACCAATCAATATCTTTTTAATTATTATTTTACATAATATAAATAATATATATTAATCATCAAAAACTAAATTCATTATCCGAATTATATTGTAATTTCATTTTTATTATTAGTCAACATTTGTTCGACCTCCTTCCAACAAATGGGAAGTAAAAGTTTCACTTTCTGCGTACGTATGACTTACTATATCCACATAACCATCCAATTCATTTATCATTACCATATTTTATTGATTGGTATTGTGATGGGTTTAATATTTAGATATTATAAATATTACAAAATTATATATCTGTAAGGATAATATCATATCTAACATTGTACCATAAAATCCATTTGGAATTGATAACGTAGATCTTGCGTATGTGTGAAGTACCACATCCACGAATTGGTGATTTATTTCATTTAAATTTAACTTTTATAGTAATAAAGATGTATTTATTTAAAATATATGATATATATTATATAATAATTAATTTTTTATGATTAATATATTATTTACTTTTCATTCCTAGCATGTGTTGAGTACAATTGAATATTGTTCATGCATTTGTTCCACCTACTATCTCCAGAAATAGTGAAATTCATTTTTATAACTCTATATTTTATGTATGAATATATATATATATATATATATTGAATATCTATTATTTTTTTATATTTATTTGAATTGTGGTGATTATGAAACCATTATAAAAATACTGTGACAAAAATAGCCGAACCGGAACAAACATGAAAAACAATGCAGAAATCACTTTGAACTATGATTTTAATTAAAATGTTTTGATAAATGGGTGACAATAAGTTTTTAAGTAAATAATATATGATATTATATATATATGGATATATTATATATTTTTAATAAATTTATATTTATTATATAGTATGTTTCAATATGTTTGAAGGAAATTAGGCCTAAGGTAAGGGATTTTAGTCTCACTTTTATTTCTATGGGACACACAATGTAGTCACCACTTGATGAATTTTTTTGGTTTATATACTACCCATGAATGTTTATTAAGATTAGTATCCAAAATATTTTTTATATATAATTATATATAATATTATTTCATTAATGAGGCATATGATTAAAAAGTTACTAAAGTTGTATGGGTTTTATGATACGATCTCATTATTTATCAAGACTATATATGACACAGGTTATGATGATGAAGTATTATAATATACATATTGATAAACTTATGAATATTATTATAATCAAGTTATTTCCTTAAAAAATAAAAGTTTCCCATTATTTTTACTCACATAATGTACTCAAGGAATAAAGAATACTTTTTAAGGAAACTTTTCTTCAATTTTCTCTTAGGTCGAAAACCATTTTCTTCAATATCTATGTTTTCTAAATATTTATTACATAAGGTAGATAATTTTATCCATTTATTGTTTAAATTCATTTCCACCCATGATTGAACTTTTCAAAAATATATGGAATATTTATGTCATTTTATGAATACATCAATTTTTAAATTATTAATAAAATGTGATAGTAATGGTTAATTCAAACATATACAACATGAATGGAAGTTTCCTCCATCATAAATTCATAGTGGTTTTGATCAGCAATTAAAATTATCCGAATTTATATTCAAAGTTGTGTTTTTCCATAAAATGTTGAAAAAAATTAATATTTTAAAAGATATTTTCAAAATAGAAAGGATATTTTCCTAAATAAATATTCTAGAGACCTTTTAAAGGAATTTAAAATTATAATAACATCCTTTTATGTTAATTATATTTTACTAGGGATAAGTTACATTGATGGTATTTTTATTTTTCTCTTCATTAGTAATATTGATAAAGATGATATGTTTATAAACCCCATTTTTTCTATCGATTTGGTATTATATCTTGATAAAATTATTATGAAACCTATTTTATTTTCATTGGTTATGATGTCATGACATGTTAAATGTTATAAGATCTCAGGGAATACATTTCACTATTGTAATTATTTCATATCCCAATGGCTCAGAACAGTTGGTATAGGATGGAGAACAATTTCTATAGCCTATACCATTATTTTTCTATACTATTGGGAATATGAATTTTTGGAATGGCCTATACCAATGTTTCATGGTGAAATATTTGTATACGGTTAATAAAATTTTGTTCTAACTTATAGTTTACTTGTAAAATATGGAATAAACCTATACTAATGGTTTGTAATTGTTATTATAGACTTATACCAACAGTTTGAACTATTTATGTGGGTCTATACCAATAGTGAAAACCCATAGGTATAGGTAAATAACAATGATTCCAAATAAACTATTGGTAAATATCTATACCGAGGATTTAGAAAGCATTGGTGTAGACCCTCCTAGTTCCCAAACCCGAAGCAGTCCCACCCTACCCATAACAAATACAACAACCTCCCTAACATGATGAAATAGCTACCTTAAGAAGCACCACAACCCCACCTTGTTCAATATCTTTTAAAAAACATCCCCAAAAAATATAAAAAAAATTATAAGACCAGAAACTTTTTAATTCATACAACTAGTAAGAAGACACATTCAAAAAATCACATATATTCATTCAAAATTATTCATCTAACATCAAATTTTATAAATATCCAGAAAAAATGTAAAGGAACAATCTATCCCAATCCACCATCAATATAATCATCATCAAGCTCACCTTCATCCTCACATAATAGTCTCTGTCTCCCCACCATCATCCTCTCCCTCATTCTCTCCATCACCCTTGACATTATTCTGACCATTATCTAGTGTATGTGTTGAAAATAATACATCTATAAATTTCATCAATTCAACATTGGTCGTTTGACACAATTCATGCTTCTTTATAACCATTTTGGGCATCTTAATCCTAGGCTCGAGCCTTTGCTACACATGCATTAGCATATTCGAACTTGGTTCTACCAAAACTATAACATGATGTGGGCCAATATATAGAATGAAAAATACTATTCTCTAGTCGACAATATACATTTCCATGGATCACATCTCGAAAATCGTGAAGTATGAAATTTTTTGTCCTGAATATGTTAGCTTCCTGCTCAACTAGTGCATCCAAAAAAACATTTAGAAATATAAATGAACTATTTATTATAAAACTATATATTATAATATGAAATCAACAAATTAAATCTCATAATTTTATGTTGTGTCAGTTCATATATGATTTTTTCATCTTTCTTATTTCTATTCGAGCAAGACAATTTTTCTTGAGGCGCAAAATTTCAATATTTATAACCTCCACCTACAATGAAATTGAATTTTGGAACACATAATTTAGAATTGGTTATTAATAATTAATTTTATATATAAAATCAAATGGTTATAATAAACATATTATAGTATCACATGGTCACTAAATTTGTCATTAAAATATAATTTTAACATAATTCAATGCATTTAATAAAAGTACTTATTACTAAGAGTCAAAAACAATATTTATATTTTTTTGTCATTAAATATTTATACATAGTTTCTATCCCACCATTATTTACTATTTTTATGTATAATTAAAAAAACATTATAATAAATGGGCATCAATAAATGAAAATATTAAATATTATCATGGAATCAATTTAAGATGGTAACATATAATTGAGCATACCCTGTAAAGACCCAGGCTTGGCATACATAGAAATTACATTACTTTTTTGGAAAACTTAATACATAACAAAAACAGTCACCCAAGGTCCGTAATAGTTTAGTGTCTTTGGAAACTCATTACATAATATTCTAATCACGGTGAATGATCTTCACCATCTCCCATAAAGATCTTCCAATTTTGTTTTCTTACCTAAAACCTTTCTTTATATCATGGGGAAAATATAACATATAAAGGGTGATATCAAATGTTCAGTAAGGGAAATCATGGATAAAATAAAACAAACCATATATATTTTAACTTAAAAACATGAACATAATGTTTAAACATCAAAATTATGAGCAATGACATAAAAACATGGCAGTACGTAAGGCATAGATCATAACAGAACAACAATCATGATAAAATAGCATGGGAATAAAACATATAATTTCGGAAAACCATTAAGCACAAGATATGATTTCCCCAATAGCCAAGGAATTGCTTCCAAGACCATCGTAGTGAATGAAGTCCATTACCGAGCTGGGTTTACGTGTCGTTCCAGCCCAGTATTAATGAACCTGATTTACGTATCATTCCAGCCATGTTTATCTAATGAGATATAAATATTTCCCTAACGCATTATTGGGAGATATAGGTCCCACCCATCTCTTAATGAAATCATTCTTTTGTGTGTCAAAAAATTAACATAAATCATTCATCATAACCCAATGAATAAAATGGGTTCCAATAACATCATCCCATCGAACATAACACATATAAAATAAATGGATATAATTCCATCATAAACAACATCAGACCATGTAAATAATTGTGAAATTATAATTGAAACATACCCATATTAAATAATGTCATCTTAGGTGGAAAATAGTTTTTATAAAACAGTTGAAATGAAATCTTCCAGGAAATGTCTTTTCTTTGTCAAAGTCATCTTCTTTTCTCAAAATCTCGTACACATTTAAAAGGAAAATATTTTTAAAAAAAATTAATCATGAAATAATGTACAGTATGATTAATGTAAATAATTCGTTTTGAAACTGTAAAATTACAATAAGGCTGTATATGTTAAAAAAACATTCTCCTTGTACGTTTGTCGGAAAGTCAAAAAGTACCTCTTATGGTAAATAAAAGAAATATTCCTTTGATACTACATTGTAAAAGTCAAAAAGGGGTAAATATAACCTTAAAAATATATGGTAGAATAGTAAAAACATTATGCAAACTTTTTTAGAAATCCTATACTTGGATGATAAATATATCCCCAGTAAATACTTATATATAAGCAATCTCACATAAAAATGAGATTGCAAAATTATCCCTTACCTTATGTCCAATTTCTTACGTATGTGTCCAAGACTCTTGTATAGTGGGTTTAAACATATTATTAACTATTAACACAACAATAATAATATTTGTGATATCATATCTGATTCACTTACGACTTTATATTACCCGTCCATTTGTCAATTTCACGTTAAAGCAACATTTTGGGTAAATCGTTTCATTTATCATTTGTGTTTTGACATTTAACTATTAATATGATTACATAGATCATGATTACCTACATACAGAATGTAAAACATGATTTATATATAATATATATTCAGAATTTAATATATATATATATATATATATATATATATATAATAGATGGATAAATGGGATTAAATACAACATTCATGGAGATGGTAGGTCGTACGTATGCCTGAACGCTGTTTTAATTTCCATATTAAATTGAATGGAAGTAAGTAAATAAATTATACATAAATAAAGTATTATTATTAAGTCATATGTTTCATGATTATTTATTATAAATACTTTATAATCATTCTGGAATGGTTAACATGGAGAATGAATCCCATCGCATCGTGGAGACTGTAATCCGTACGTATGAACGAGCGGTGATATCGTTCCCATAATTATTGAATGGAATGGGAGTGGATTATATAATATCTCAGAATCAGTATGATGTCATAATAATAATATATAGTTATTATTTCCTCCATTATACCCATCCATGTATGGTGGTGGTGGAAAAACATATTACACCACGACGTGGAGACGGAAAGTCATACGTATGCACACACGATTAATTCCTATTTCATATTTAGATATAAGGTGAAATAGGTTTTTTTCTTATTTATAATAACATATCAGTATATTATTGACACTAATGTTATTACTTTATTATGTAACAACTAAATAAGAGTAAGTAGAAAAAGAAAGGAACTTGAATGAATCGGTAGAAGAGATTACCTCTTCCTCGACCTACCTCTTTTAAACATCCTCTCAAGAAACTACAGTTGGCCTCTTGATAAGACCAGAACAACTATAATATAACTAGAGTGGTTTATAAGAGGAATTTTCAGGGGTTCTCTGAGCTTGAAGGATTAAAATGAAGTGAAGAGAAGAGGGAGGATATGCCCTTTTATAAGAGAGGAGATGGGCACTTTTGGAAACCACAAAAATATTAATTTATAATAAACTCAAACCCCATTTAAAAAATTCCAAATGACTCAAATTTGAAGATTAGATTATATAGGGTTGTAATTTCATCATCAAATAAAACTTATACATGTTCAAAATTATTTTAAACCTTATCAATTTTATATATCCTTGTTAAATGTATTTAATCTTATTTGTGGTAATAATTTTATAAATTTTAAATTGTTATAAATACTTAAATATGTGTTGTGAATTGTCCATAATTGGATTCAGACAATATAAATTCCAATTTATAATTTTTAAAAAATTTAGTGATTTTTAAACAATTTAATAATATGTTACTTTAATGAAATATCAATAGTATCAATTTTGACACTATTCATTTACTTGAATTTAAATAAAATTCACATAGAAAATAAAATTGAATTTTTTTAATAGATTCATAACATGTCATATTAATCTATAAAATTTGGGGGGCACACTAGTTAGTTTATATAATATATATTGTAAAATTTTTAAAACCATTTATTTGATATTTCTCTTAATAACATTATTACTACATCATTTTTCTATGATTATTTAATATAATTATTTTTGTATAAAAATTAAAAATAAAATACTATGATTAATATAAATATAATATCTTTCATAAGAATACTTTTTGTCAAATTTATCTTCTAAAACAACCATCTTTTAATATTTTATCTTTATTAATGTATGAAGGTGACAACATTGACATCATTTAAAATAATATAATATAAATGTTATAATATATAATATAAGACTTAAAATAGTCCTCAAGACTACCCTTGGATGCTTATGTTATAGATATACTCGACCAATAACGTTTTGTCAAGTTTCTGACCCTTTTGATGGGTATTATTTTTTTAATAAAAACTATATCATTGATTTTTAACTAAATAAATAATCTCTGCATCATTAATGTATAAGATATTAAATTAAATATATATTACATAAAAATAAAAAATAAATTACCATTATGGATAAAAGATTATCTTTCAAATGAATATTTATAATTAAATTTATTTTCTGTATATCCTTATATAAGAAATACTTCAATTATTAATGTTTGGGTGAGACATATTTCACTCTCTTTAAATAAAATAAATTAACTATCTTATTCAAATCCAAGTGGGTTCCAAAAGATACTATATCGACCCAAGTAGTTTTTAGGATGAAATTCAATCATCCAATTATTTTAATACAAGTGTTAGGTTAATTTTATAATATTATTTTTACCCTTAATTACCTGATTTACCTTTAACTGTAGTAAATAAAATTTACCATAGTTACAATTCATAATGTCTAAAAATAGAAATTATCTTATTAACATAATTTAGACTTACTGATTCCAAATTTAGAATCCATTTTTTCAAATTCAATGTACATAAGTTGCAGTATTTAATTTGAAATCAATCCGGCTGCTGAGAAAACGGGTTTTAAAAGATAAAACATTGCAAAAGATTGAAATGTTTTTACCTATGAATTCAATGTAAAATTAATGATAATAACATACATAATATTAAATGGTAATAATATATTCTATTTATACTTTAAAACCATTCTATATTTTAATTTCACAATAAAAACTATATTGAAGAAAAAGGTTTTTTTAATTAAAATTTACAATATTTTACTATTCATCAAAATATGATAGTTAATAGAAAAATATTAAAAAATTATCCAAAGTTAATTTTTATATACATATTGAAATAATTTTTTTTATTTTTTCAAATTGAACTTATAAATTTGTCAAAAACTAGATTTATATTGGTGTCCCATTAAGAGGCGTCAAAACAGCAGTTTTTTTGAAAAATACTTATTTTACCCGAATTTTTTTTGTTCTCATTCCTTGTTCTAGAATACATGTAGAATGAATTATATTGTTGTAAAATTAAAAATGAGATCAATACTATTCATAATATCTAGTTCCTAATATATCGTTGTTTAGTGAAACTCGATATTGCGTACAACACACGCTATTGAGGAAGGTCACTCTTGCAAGAAACAGAAGATAGGAATAGTGTTTTCATATACTGTAATCTAAGATAGTGTTGCATATAGTGCATGATAATCTTCGTGTAGAGTAAAACACAACACATCAATAAAATTTAAAATAATATTTCTCATAAAATTATGAGGTGTTACATTCTACCCCCTTGAAAATGAATTTTGCCCATGAAATTCGTTGGGGTTACAAATGGTTTACTACTTGAATGTTTTTTTCATAGAAACCCACATTTTAAAAAAATATACTAAAACATAATTTTAAAATATAAATTATGAAACGTAAATGTTACCCAAATTAACTCATCTCTTCATTTCCACATAGAAGAACAAATGTGAATATATGGATATTGAAGGGAAATATAACCATCACGTTCTGATGGATATTGGTAGAGAACATGGATATAAAAAATCCAACAATATCAAAGTCATAAATTTGTCATGATCTAAAGCACCATCTGATTCATCAGATATGAGGGTACTGGAAAAACTTTATTGGTTTTCAATATCATTTCCCTAATGTTAAAAAATTAGAATTAAAAGATATATTTACATTATTTCAGTACAATCTCACTGTTGGTCATTATATGAACAATTTTGACTTCATATCTTAAAAAATGAAGATGAATTTATCATTCATGAAGTGTTATCTGTTCATGTGATAGAATGATGGGTCATTCCATCTGTCTCAAACAAATGGTTATAAAAAGTTATAAAATATACATAAGTCCGTATATGGTGATATTTATCAAATATGGTTCCAAAAATGGACTTATACTTCATATATCATACCACTTAATAAAATTAAACTAATTTTTTCTAACCAGGGACTTTATGTATGCCATTTATAGGTGATAAAAGCATGTCGAACTTTGGTAGTGGGTTCGATTTCCATTTCTTTGTCCGATGTGACGGGTTTTCGCCCATCTTCAGGTTGTCCTTTTTCTAAAACTACACCATTATAACATTCCAGAACAAAACAAAATTTCTAAACATAAACAATACAACTTGATGTCCAATATAATCCATTCCAACCTTTAGGATTATCCAAAATAATTCTATCCAAACTCATATTATAAAAAAATTATTACTAGAAAGCTCATATAACTAGAATGTCAATACCATCATTTATCCCACATATATCATAACATATATCTTGTTGGTCATATTATAAACATGTGAATACCTTAATCATGTATTCATGGAATAGGAATTACCATAGAAACTTAGTGAAAAGAAAAAATATGTCAAAACTTAACTCTTTCCATATACCAAAATCCCAAAAATGATATTACTTTGTCCTTATATAAGTCATGAGATCATTAGTAATACCCAACATATTATTTTTATCTTCTCCCTTCATTAAGCGCATATCATCTTCTTTCGAGAAATATTTAAATCACTTTTCATGGTTATCGGTACCATATTATTATTGAAAACCGTAGAAAACCAATAAATAGATATTCCAATACTACACTATTTTGGAATTCCATTACATAAACACTTAATCATTCCAGCACTTCTTTTTCACATTAAACATCACCAATAATGATCGCATGTGACTTCCCATTGTCCTTTTCTTTATAAGGTAGTTGATGTTGATCATCATTAACCCTTGGATTAGGGAATTGGTTAGCATATTTCTCCATTTCCTTAAACTTGTAGCATTGAAGTGTTGGTGGTGCGTTCTCTGTAGTCTTTTCTCTATTCACATCATTACCTAACTTTTTCCCATTACTTCGGCACTCATCTTCTCGATGAACTTCTATTCCACACATAATATTTTTTCTTGTCCCTTTAAGTCAATATCCACCATGCTTCTTTCCACACATTGAGCATAAAGAAACATCCGTATTCTTTTCACTATTGTTTTGAGATTTTCCTTGAACTCCATATTTTTTTTGTCAATACCCTGAGATTGCAATGTAACAAAAAATTCCAGTTCTACCTCGATAGAACAATCCCCAATCTCTTCATAGATACTAAAGTATTTTATAGATAATACCCTTGGAAGACTTTTTATAAGCCACTAAAGAATCGATCCACATTACATTCAGGTTGGATGATGAATCTAGATGCATACCTTGCATGCCTTGTAAAATTCGCTTTGTATATACCAACAGATTCATCATCCTTTTTCTTAAGATCAAGGAACTCCTTTTCCATATCTGTTCGAAGAATATGAGAGAAGTACATACTAAAAAACAAGTTCATGAACTCATCCCATTCCATGGATTAAATTTCATCTTGGGGCCTTGTATTCTTAATTAGAGCCCACCACTAGTCTGCTTCACCTTCTAAACAGTAAACATACAAAATGTCTTTTTCATGTTTTGAACAAAGAATCATAGAAAACACATTTTCAATGGTACTGATCCATTTTTCACCGACAAGTGGATCAGAAGACCCACTGAAATAAGGTGGGCATTGCTTCATGAAGGACTCAATAAAATATTGTTCCCTTCTTTGCGCATTTGGAAGTCTAGAATTATTCATATCTTGTGTAAGTATAGAAATAAGATTTTGTACACCATTTCCCATAACATTTGGTTGTTCAAGAGGAAAATCATTACATATCCCATGCAATGATCAGTAACACGGTTCCTTTAGGTTCCATCCATTATCTAAAACCCCAAATGAATATTGTGAGTGGAGAAAAATCATACTAGGAGAACAACATAATCATGGGGAGTACATTCAATATCTAACATCTTAGGTTTAATCCTAGGTTATTCATGATTATAATCATCAATCTAGGACTGTAAAATATACTTATACTTAAACATTGGGACATCCCTAGACATACCTTAGAAATAACTCTAGGGATCTCACTAATGTTTTTGAATCCTAGTTTTCAAATGTTAACTAAACCTTTCCTCTGATACCAACTGTAGAGACCCAATCTTGAGATACATGGAAAATACATTACTTCTGTGGAAAACATAATACATAACAAAAATAGACACCCAGTGACCATAATAGTTTAGTGTCTTTGGAAACTCAGTACATAATCTTCTAATCATGGTGAATGATCTTCAACATCTCCCATAAAGATCGTCCACTTTTTTTTCTTACCTAAAACATTTATTTATATCCTGGGGAAAATGAAACATATAAAGGGTGAGCTCAAATTCTCAGTAAGGGTAATCATGGGGAAAATAAAACAAACCATATACATTTTAACTTAAAAATATGAACATAATGTTAAAATATCAAAATCCTGAGCAATGTCATAAAACATGGAAGTACCTAAGGCATAGATCATAATGGAACATCTATCATATTAAAAAAGCATGGTAATAAAACATATAATTATGGAAAACCATTAAGCACATGACATGATTTCCATAGGAGCCAAGGAATTTCTTCCAAGACCATCATAGTAGACGAAGTCCATTACTGAATTAGGTTTACTAATCGTTCCAGTCCTGTATTTCTGAACTAGATTTAATTTTCATTCCAGCCATATTTATCTCATGAGATGTAAAGCTTTACCCAATCCATTAGAGGCATATATAGGTCCCACAAATCTCACAATGAAATTATTCTTATGTGTGCCACAAAACAAATATAAATCATTCATCATAACCCAATGAATAAAATGGGTTTCATAAGCATCATCCCATCATAACATAATCCATATAAAATAAATGGATATCATTTCATCGCAAACAAATTAAAAATATATATATAATAGTGAAATTGTACTTGAAGCATACCCATATTAATTAATTTCATCTTAGGTGGAAAATAGTTTTGATAAAACACTTGAAATGAATTCTTGAGGAAAATATCTTTTCTTCTTCAAAGACATATTCTTTTCTCAAAATATAGTGCGTTATTAAAAGGGAAGGATTTTGTTGAAAATAATCATGAAATCATATTGAGGAAACTTCATGGAAATAAGGTGTTATAAAACAATAAAAATTTGTCCATTCCATAAAATTTTAAAAAACATTCTCCATTTACTTTTGCCGAAAAGTAAAAAAGTACCACGTACGGTAAACAAAAGAAAGATTCCATCCATACTATATAGTAAAATTCAAAAGGGGTAAACATGACATTAAACATAAATTGAAGAATAGTAAACACTTTATGAAATCATTTTTATAAAACATAGTCATGGATGATAAACATAGCCCCAGTAAAGACTTATGTATAAACAATCTCAGATAAAAATGAGATTCCAATATTATCCCTTACCTTAGGTATAATTTCGTTCATATGTGTCCAAGACTCCTGTATAGTGGATTTAAACATATTATTAACTTTTAAAAGAACTATAATAATATTTATGATATTATATATGATTCACTTATGACTTTATATACCCGTTCATTTGTCATTTCCATGTTAAATAAATGTTTTGGGTAAAATCATTTCATTAATCTGATGTATTTTGACTTGTAATTATTAATATGATTACTTAGATCATGATTACTTACTTATAGAATTTAAAAGAAGAAATATATATAATATATAATCAGATTGTAATATATATATATATATATAATAGATGGATAAATGGGATGAAATACAACGTTCATGGAGACGGTAGGTTGTACGTACACATGAACGCTGTTTTAATTTCCTTATTAAATTAAATTGAAGAAAGTAAATAACATATACATAAATAAAGTATTATTATTATGTCATATATTTTATGATTATTTATTATATATTCTTTATAATCATTTTGGAATGGTTAACATGGATAATGAATCCCATTGCGTCATGGAGACTGTAATCCGTACGTACGCACAAGCGATGATATCGTTCCCATAATAATTGAATGGAATGTGAGTGGATGATATAATATCTCAGAATTTGTTTGACGTTATAATAATTATATATAGTTATTATTTCATCCATTATACCCATCCATGTATGGTTGTGGTGGAGAAACATATTACACGATGGTGTGGAGACGGTAATCCATACGTACACATACGCGATCAATTCATTTTTCATAGGATTGATATGAGGTGAAATAGGTTTGTTTCATATTTATAATAACATATCAGTATATTAGTGATACTGATGTTATTACTTTATAATGTAACAACTAAATAATAAAAAGTAGAAAAGGAAAATAACTTGAAAGAATCGGTAGAAGTGACTCTCTCTTCTTTAATGTGCCTCTATTAACCTTTCTCTTAGGGGACTAGAGATGGGATTTTAAGAAGACAAGGACCTCTATAATATAACTATAGAAGTTGATAAATGTAAATGTCTGGGGTCGGCTGTAAAGTCTAGAAAATTTCAAGGAAATTGTTTTATTAAATTCTTCGGAATTGTACGAGTCCGCAGTTTCTGACGGCACCTGATTTTGTGGCCCGGTGTGTCCGGAATAAATTTCTAATGTTTTGTTCGGGTACGTTCAGTAAATTTACTTACATGTTTTTTTTATCTTTTGAACCGGTGCTTGGAATTGAAATCTGAGGACACCGATGAACTCACAACGCTGCTATTCGCTGAAGGAGACCTTCACTGCAGTTGTGTTTGTTGGAGAGTAGAAGTTATAATTTTAGAATTCTTAATTAATTAAATAAAATTGTTGTGTTACACAATTTTATTTTTATGTGGTAGTTATTATCTCTAAAGAGAGGTTGGTGGTGGGGCCCACACCCACATAACCTCACATGAAAGGATAATGTGTGGTGGGGCCCACACAAACTCAAACCTTTAACATACCCTCAACTCATTTTTAACTCCTCTTTAAATTAAATGAATCCACCTCCTCTCATTTAAATTTTAAACTCTCCACATTCTAGCCTCCTCTCATGAATGTGCCAACACACTCTAAATTAATGAGGAATTAAATAATTGGCACCTATAAAATTTTAAATAATTTTTAATTCATATCGAGAATAAAAATAATATCCAACATATTTTTTTGGGCTGGAACATATTGTGTTCTAAGAGATTTGGAGAATAGGGAGGTCCTTCTTCCAACGAATAAAATTTATTCTCTCAACGAAGGATGGAGATGCCCACGAAGAACACTATCTTCTTTCTTCTTCCTACGTGCCAAGGGCGAAGATGCCCCCTACGAAGAACATCACCAACGTCTTTCCATCCAATGTTGACGGAACGACATCAGTCTACCATGGCACCCAATTTCCACGATGCCTGTCTTCTGTGACTCATCGACGTGCAATGCTCTAGAATAGATGTAGGGAGTTTTGTATTATTTTAATTGAATAAAATTATACCCTCGTTCTTGTTGGATGTTATGGTTAATTCATTGGACATTTGTTATCTCCTAATACGGAGGGCATGGCCCTAACAAACACGGACCAACGACTCTCCGTTTAATCTTGATTGTATTTGTATAAGAGGCAGTGTTGGGAGAGGTGATGGGGGCTGATGTCGGCAGTGACTGGAGGTTGCGGCAACTGGAGGCAGCGGTGTCCATGCACCGGCCATGTGAAGAAACTGGCTGGTCTACTGGGAACCGCGACACTCACAGGTGCCGCATAGCGGAGGGAATTGCGGCCCCCAATCGCGGGCCGCTTGCCGGACGAACCGGCCGGGCAGGAGACCGCGGCGCCGATCTACACAGAAGATCGCGACCCACATTGTGGGCCACTCGGTGGGAAAACCGTTTGTCTCCTGCTGGCTGGGCTGAAGGAACCATGGCACCCCCATGGCACCGCATGCGAAGGAACCACGACCCGCAACCGTGGGGCGCTCACGCCGGAAAAAACCGGCTGGGGCAGCAAGGATAGGCGGTGCCGCTCAGCACCGCTGGGTGAACCAAACCGGCCCGCAACCACTGGTTGGGTCCTCAGGTCGCTCGCACCCCACCGGGTTGGGACGACCACCAAATCGGGTCGGCTCCGCCGAGCCAAGTCCGTAGGTGGGCTGTGCTCCACCAGGCCGGGCTGACCCTCGGCAGGGTCGGGCCCGCCAAACCAGGTCGGGATGCCCGCCAGCCCACTGGTCTTGACGGGTCGGGCCTATTTCGCTTAAACGTGAATATCATGAAGACCACACGTATGATTGACGCACCGTATATGGCACTAGGATCCTCCCAATGAGATGGTCCTTTTGCATTTGTCTAAGTGAGTTTTTGACAACATTGGAAAGTGTTCGGGGATGGAATGAGCATAATTCCAACCGGGCCCCTGGAATAGAAAAGCCTATAACTCTCAGGTCGGGCTTCCGGTTGACGCACTGTCTATCGCGTTGGGTTCCATTTTATGAGACGGAACATTGGGATACATCAACTCTGTACATTGTGATAGTTTATGAATCAACCCTTTTGCTCAAGGAGTGGACCCTCCCAGAATCGAGCACGCTATGTGTGGGAACCCTAGAGCTGGCTGCGACTGCGACGACTGCTTTACTGGGATCCTACATGGGTTCGGAAGCGACGACTACTGTACTGGGATCTTATGTGGCTTCGACAGCGAGACTACTTTACTGGGATCCTCTGTGGGTACGGCAGTGACGACTACTATACTGGGATCCTCCGTGGGTTCAACATCTTAGATGAATCAGTGACTACATTTGATCATCACTATCGCTATACGAAAGATGTATACATGTGTGAGCTGAGTCATGTATTTCAATCATTATCATCAATGTGTTTGAATTTACATCTTGTGTGGACTGGGTTTTGTTTGGGCTAAAGAGTTGGAGTCGGGATGTGATCGGTAACATAGTAATATATATGGACATATATATCTAATTAGGGTTGGTTGATACATCGTGGTTGTATCTTTCTTATGTGGTTTACCCTTCGTGGATTCTGGGAGACCTTCGAGGGTCTTGGGGTCCCTACTAAGTATCGTTATACTCACCCCTGCATGGGATATTCCCACACTTCATTGTGTTGGTTGCAGACTATGGTCAACACTGATCGCGTTAGAATCTTATCGAGCTGGATGGTTCCCGGAGGTGGACCACTTGGTGAGGCGTACACGGAGCGGACGGACGGACCTGAGGTGATGAGGAGGCAATCTGTACCCACCCTTCAAGTGGGATTTCTAGAGTATGACTCAGTAGTTTCTGTTTACATTTATAAAGTTGTACTTTACTGTTGGGCTTGTATTTCCGGCCGGTTTCCATTAATCACTTTCTCTAGTATTCATTATTACATAGTGATTTTTTCCAGTTTTTACCTCTACTGCTTGAATTCACATAGTGTGTGTGTTACAGGTTAAAAGGAAATTCCTTCCCTTTTATTGGGATTATGCCGTTGGTGTTAGTCTCTAGCCCCTGGCCTATGGATGGCAGGTTGGGTTAGTCACAGCACATGCCCCAAGGGTGGGTCGTGAAAAATTGGCATCAAAGGAGTGGGTTCTACCGCATAACTCAGGACTCTAAACATTGTTTTCTATGAAGTAATAGTGTTAAGAGTATTGAGTGTTGTTTTAAGTACAGGGAGTCCTGTGTTGGTGCAGCAGCCGACGTATCCATACACCAGGACCCGGACCTCTGATTTCTGCTTCAGTGCACGAAAACCCTGATTGCGTGTGTGTTTCCATTGAAAATGTTTTCTTGTTTATTACTTTGTCTCAGCTCACCAGGTATACTGTTTTAACTGTGGCACACCTGTTTCATTTCAAGATGGCCCCACGAAGGCTTCCAGCTAGGGTTCCATGTTTCATACGAGATGGTAGCCCACCGAGAGACGAGGCCTCGGTGTAGGGCCCCATCACAGCATAGGTACTAATGGAACCACTACCCACTAGACCACCAATACCACCAGCCGCAATAGTAGACAGTTCTCGCCGCCTATGTGGGTTACACCAGTTCTACTGATAGATTCCGCCCAGGTTTCAGGGAGTGATGGACCCACAGGCCGGTGAGGATTGGATGGCGGCTGTCGTGAGAGTTTTCATATTGTTATGGACACCAGCCGACCATATGGGGATCCTTTCCCCAAGTCTTTTTCATGAAGAAGCAGGTAGATGGTGGAGCCTGAAGCTCCAGGTGTAAGGGGAGGCATCTTTACTCTGGACAGACTTCGAGAGTCTCTTCCACTTAGAGTTTGTTCCAGCCACCCTTCATGCGGTGCAGATTCAGGAGTTACTACAACTATAGTAGGGAAGAATTACAACAGCTTAGTACTCAGAAAGGTTCAAAAACCATTCACGCTACTCCACGAAAATGGTACGGGACCCATTCTTTAGGGCTCAGAACTTTGAGCAGGGACTCATGCATGAGATCAGGGCTTCGACGATTCCCATCAGCATCCCGACGCAGGCAGGGGTGCTGGAGTGAGCCTTTATAGTGGAGAGTTTCCTCGCGGAGTAGTCACCAGAAACAAGACCCTCTATAGTATGACACGTAGCGGAGTCTTCTACAGCCGGCAGTAGACAGTTGACGCAGATATCCAAGAGGACCAAGCCATCAGGTGGGCGACCCCAGGATACATGTTTGGTTGTGTGAGGCACACGAAATAGAGCCAGCCATACGAGGGGTAGGTAGTGGAATACATGTGGCGGGCAGGGTCACCTGGCTCATGACTACCCGACCCGGCATGCGGACAACTAGTAGACAGTAGATGGACCTCTCAGGAAAAGGCAGGGGTTTGAACATGGTGGTCAGTCAGGAGCAGGCAGACGTGGCATAGGAGCTGGCCGAGCAGCAGGTGGTGGACGATGTTTCGAGGCACTACCACCACCACCACCAGGATGTCCACCCCGACCATAGGGAGCTGAGGGATAGAGGCGGGCTCAACTCCAGGAAGTCAAGTCCTACGATCACGGTGCACCTGAGATGATTCAAGGTACTATTGGTGTCTCCTTCACCCTTGCTGTAGTACATATATACACAAGTGTGAGTCATTATTTTATTGTCGCTTCCCTTGTTTAGAGCTCGGATATTCTGACAGAGCCGTTGGATTCATCCATACAGCAACAGACTCCGACGGGAGCAGACTCGATGATTACACACTTGTTCCGGTAGTGTGAGCTTACTCTAGGAGGCGAGAGCTTCGTCTAGGATCTTCTTGTAGTGGCATCGAGGCCTTACAACGTCATCATGGGTATGGACAGGTTATCCACAGTTCATGCTGAGATTCAATGTATTAGGTGCAATGTGCGGTGTATCCGCACAGATGGGACTAGGTTCACCATTACCAGTGAGAAGGGAGCGTTTGCAGCACAGGATGGACTTATGCAGAGGAGTGGGCAGCAGATCAAAAATCAGTTGGCTAGTATCATCCTCGGATTGGTTGATGTGCGGAGTATGAGTTTTTCTGTTGTGGTGGATCAGTATGTGGATGTTTTCCCTAATGATGTTTCAGGACTACCTCCTCAAAGAGAGGTAGACTTCTACATTTAACTATACCCCAGGACAACACCGATATCTACTCCAGCATACCGGATGGCTCCCTCTGAGCTTCGTGAGCTGCAGGTACATCTAGAGGACTTCCAATGGATGTTATTTCTCTGATCTAGTGTTTCACCCTAGGCAACACCGATTTTGTTTTCCCAGAAGGCGGATGGGAGTTTGCGACTATGTGTCAACTATAATCTCCTGAATTAGGTGACTGTGAAGAATAAGTACCGACTCCCAAGGATTGACAACCTCTTTGGTCAGTTCAAGATAGCACGAAGGTTCTCAAAGATAGACCTCAGCTCAGGCTATCACCATATCAGAGTTCGAGATGAGGATGTGTAGAAGACAACCTTCAGGTGTCGTTATGGCCACTAACCAACGCTCCATCAATGTTCATAATTCTCATGAAGAGGATCTTCTAGCCTTACCTTGATCATTTTTTCGTAGTCTTCATGAACGACATACTAATTTACTCAACTACTGAGGAGGATCACGCCTACCAGTTGCGGGTAGTACTAGACACACTACGAGAGCACCAGATTTATGGCAAGCTCTGGATGTTCCAGTTCTGGATTCAATAGGTTCACATCTTGGGACATGTCCTCAAGGAGGTTGGAGTTGTAGTGGTCCCAGTGACGATTGAGGTAGTACTTGTTTGGGATCCACACTGGAGTGTGACATAGGTTTAGTGTTTTCTAGGTCTGGCTGGGTACTATCAGAGATTTGTGGCAGACTTCTCCAGAGTTACAAAATCACTTTTAGCATTGACGAAGAAAGGGAAAAACTTCGTGTGTTAGAGAGATGCTAGTAGAGATTTCAATATCTGAGGCAGAGATTGACTAGTGCACCCATCTTGAGGCTAACAGAGGAGGGTATTGGGTAAGTAGTTTACTGCGATGCATCAGGGACCATACTTGGTTGTGTCCGGATACAGGAGCGAGTAGTGATCACGTATGGTTCGTGAAAGTTGAGACAACCCGAGTAAAACTACGCTAACCATGACCTGGAGTTAGAAAAAGTTGTCTTCACCATGAAAATGTAGAGGCACTATCTGATGGGTGAGTGTTTTACAGTATACTCTGACCACCGGAGTCTCAGGTACATCTTCTCATAGAAGGAACTGAATCTGAGACAGAGGCAATGGCTTGAGTTCCTCCAGAACTATGACATTGAGATATTTTATACTCTTGGGAAGGGGAATGATGTAACAGATGATATCAGCAGCATATTGGGCATTCAGCTTCTAGGATAGGTGACAGAGCAGCTGCCCAAGTTGCAGATATCCCTTGTGGATGGATATGGAAAATCCATTCTACAATCCCTCACAGTCACTCCTCCACTTCTTCAGCAAGTCAGAGAGACGCAGCGTGGGGACGTTGACTGTGAGGTGCGACGTGGTTAGATATCCTTAGGGCGGCATCCTGATGGATTTTCTGAAGGTGGGGAGAACATCATCCTTTTTGGAGGGCGTACTATGGTACCAGTTGCACTATAGGAGGAGGTTTTTAGGGAGTTCCACACTTCCTCTCTAGCGGTACATCTAGGAGTGTCGAAGATGTATCAGGATCTTAGACGACAGCACTGGTGGGTGGGTATGAAGAAGTCGGTAGCAGAGTTTTTATCATGGTTCCTCACTTGTCAGCTGGTGAAGGCAGATACCCATGTACCAACAGTCTTAGTACAACCCTTAGAGGTCCCCGAGTGGAAGTGGTATGGGATATCCATGGAATTCGTGATGAGGCTTCCACTTACATCCAGAGGACTTGATTCTATCTGGGTGATGGTAGACCGACTGACCAAGTCGGACCACTTCCCACTGATCAGAGATCATGGCTCAGTAGAGTGCTTGGGAAGCCTCAAAAGTCAGGATATCATATTGATTCATGGTGTTCCATCAGCTATCGTCTCCGATTGAGATGCTTGTTTCACTTCTCAGCTATGGAAGGGGTTACATGAGGCATTAGGGTGCAGCTTTACTTGAGTACCACCTTCCACCCTCAGATGGATGGTCAGATAAAGAAGACCATTCAAACTCTCGAGGACATGCTCCGTGCATGCGTTATTGACTTTGGTCGCAGCTGGGAGGATCACTCACCCTTGTTGGAGTTTTCTTACAACAACGTCTACCACTCCATCATCAGGGTGAAACCTTACGAGGAACTGTACAACTGAACTTTCAGATCACCTCTGTGCTAGACTGACCCCGGGAAGTCATCACTTGTAGGACCAAAGATGGTTCTAGATATGACAGAGAAGGTGCAGATCATCTAGGAGCAGATGAAGACTGCACAGAGCAGACATAAGTCCTATGCTGATGGGATACGGGGACCACTAGAGTTCATGGATGGCGACCACGTCTTCTCACGGGTCTCACCTCAACGGGGTCTTTGGAGATTTGGCCAAAGCAGAAAGTTATCTTCGTGATTCATCGTACCTTTCCCTGTCATCAACAGAGTAGGCGAGGTGGCTTACCGCCTGACCCTTCCACCTCAGTTGCACTGAGTGCACGACGTCTTCCACGTTTCTCAGCTGAGGTGATACGTGAACGACCCATCCCACATCATCGACCACGGGAAGCTGGACATCGATGACGGGGAGACTTTCACGGAGGTCCCGGTGGAGATTGAGGATCAATAGGAACAAGTTCTGTGTGGATGGTTGATTCCTCTGGTGCATGTTTGCTGACAGCACGGGATCCTCCAGAAGAGCACATGGGAGCGGGAGGCTCAGATGCGTGATCAGTACCCACTTTTGTTTCCCTAGTGTGTGTTGTAGCTTTACGGGGACATAAATCCCCAAGGTGGGGGTAATGTAAAGAACCGTAAATCTCAAGGAAACTTTTTTCATAAATCATTTGGAATTTTACGAGTCCATAGTTTTTGACGGAACCTGATTCCGAGGCCCGGTGTGTCCATAATCAATTTATGATGTTTTATTTGGGTATGTTGAGTAAACATACGTGCGGGTTTTTCAATCTTTTGAACTGGTGCTCAGAAATGAAATCTGAGGGCACCGGTGAACTCGTAGCATGTATATTCGGTTAAGGATACCTTTACCGTAGTTGTGTTTGGTCGAGAGTAGAAGTTATAATTTGTTAATTCATAATTAATTAAATGAAATTACTGTGTTACACGACTTTATTTTTAAGTGGTAGTTATTATCTCCAATGGGAGGTTGGTGGTGGGGGCCACCCCCCACAAAACCTCACATGAGAGGATAATGTGTGGTGGGGACCACACAAACTCAAACCACACACCTCCCCTCAACTCCTTTTTAACTCATCTTTTAATTAAAAGAAGCCACCTCCTCTCTTTTATGTTTTAAACTCTCCACATTCCACCCTCCTCTCATGAATGTGCCAACACACTCTAAATTAATGAGCTATTAATTAATTTTCTCCTTTAATATTTGAATTTATTTGAAATTATTATCGAGAATAAAAATAATATCCAAGCTATTATTTTTGGATGGGACATATTGTGTTGGGAGAGAAATGGAGAATAGGGAGGGCCTTCTTCCAACGAAGAACAATTTCCTCTCTCAACGAATAATGGCGACACCCATGAAAAACACAATCTTCTTTCTTCTTCCTCCGTTCCAAGGGTTAAGATGCTACCCGCAAAGAACATTTCCAACGAATTTCCCTCTAATGTTGACGGAACGACGTCCGTCTTCCGCGTTGCTCAATTTCCGCGACGCCCATCTTCCACGACTTGTCGACGTGAAACCCTCTAGAATCGAGGTAGAGTGTTTTTATATTTTTAATTGAATAAAATTATACCCTCATTCTTGTTGGATATTATTGTTCATTATTTGGCCATTTTTTATCACCTAACGTGGAGGGCACGGGCCGGACAAAACCGGCCTGACGAACCTCTGTTTAATTTTGATTATAATTGTTACGGAGGAAGTGTTGGGAGAGAAGACGACGACTGAAGTCAGCAGTGACCGGAGGTAGTGGAAACCAGAGGCAGTGGCGTCCGCGTGCTGGCCGCGTGATGAGACCGGCCGACCAAACCAGCTGGTCCGCTTTGAACCGCAAAACCCACAGGGGAAGCGTGATGGAGGGAACCGCGTCCCGCAACCGCGGGTCGCTTCTTGGACAAACCGGTTAGGCAGAAAACCACGGTTCCCCTTGGCGCCGCGCTGTATAGAAGGCTCCAGCCCACAACACGGCCCACTCAGCGGGCGAACCGGTCGGCCGCCTACCGGCCGACCTGAAAGAACCACGATGGCCCCTTGGCACCGTGTGTGAAGGAACCACGACTATCAACAACAGGACACTCACACCGGTCAAAACCGGTTGGCTTCGGCCAGCCGGCCAACAAGGAGGGGTGGCGCCACTCAGCGCAATCGGGCGAACCGGTCGGCCGCCTTCCGGCCGACCTGAAAGAACCACGACGCACCCTTGGCACCGCGGGTGAAGGAACCATGACTAGCAACAATGGGCCACTCACACCGGTCAAAACCGGCTGGCTTCGGCCAGCCGGAAAACAAGGAGGGGTGGCGCCTTTCGGCGCAATCGGGCGAACCAAACTGGCCCGCAACCGTGGGCTATGTCCACAGGTGGTCTGTGCCCCACCTGGCCAGGCCGACCCCCTAATCAGGTCAGACCCACCAGGCTGGGTCCCTAGGTGGGCCTCGCTCCACCTGGTTAGGCCGATCCCCAGTTGGTTTGGACCCGCCCAACCGGGTTGGTCCGACCGGCCAACCCACTAGGCTTGACAGGCCGGGTCTGTTTCCCTTAGAAGACAATATCTTAAAGGTCACACATCTGATAGATACGCCATCTGTAGCAGGGGGATCCTCGCAACGAGAAGGTCCTCTTGCGACACTCTAAGTGAGTTTTGAAAAACATTGGAAAATGGTTGGTTTTGAACGAGCATAATTCCCACCGGACCCTTGGAACGGGAAAGCCAATAACTCTCAGACTAGGCATCTGATTGACGTGTCGTTTTTCGCGTTGGGTTTCTTTTTAGAGATGGAACTTCGGGATACATCAACTCCAGACTTTGTGATAGTTTATGTATTGAACCCTTTTCTCGAGTAGCGGACCCTCCTGGAATCGAGCGTGCTTTGTGAGGGAACCCTAGAGTTGTCTGCTACTGCGATGACTACTGTACTTGGATCCTACATGGGTTTGGCAGCGACAACTACTATACTGGGATCCTATGTGGGTTCGGTAGCGACGACTACTATACTTGGATCCTATGTGGGTTCGGCAGCGATGACTACTGTACTGGGATCCTCCATTGTTTCAATAGCAACAACTACATTACAGGGATCCTCTGTGGGTTCGACAGCATAAATGAATTAGTGACTACATCTGATCATCTCTCTCGCTATAAGAAATATGTATACCCATGTGAGCTGAGTCTTGAATTTCAATCATTATCATCGATGTGTTTGAATTTACTTCCTGTGTGGACTGGGTTGTGTTTGGTCTCAAGAGTTGGAGTCAGGCTATGATTGGTAATTTAGATATATGTATGGGCATATACCTAAGTAGGGTTGTATGATACTTTGTGGTTGTATCTTTATTCAATGGTTTATCCTTCATAGATTTTGGGAGACCTTCTGGAGTCTCGGGGTCCCTACTGATTATATTTATACTCACCCCTACACGGGCTATGTCCGCACTTCGTTGTGTTGGTTGCAGATGACGGGCAACACTGATCGAGGTAGAGACTTGTGGAACTTGACGGTAACTGGATGTGGACAACTTGGTGAGGCCTACACAGAGCGATCAAATGCAGCTGAGGTGATGAGGATGCCATCTGTACCCACCTGTCAAGTGGGATTTCTGAAGGATGACTCAGTAGTTTCTGTTATCTTTTATACATTTGTACATTACTGTTGGGCTTGTATTTTTAGCCCCTTTCCTTTTATCACTATCTCTTTTATTAAGTTTTACTTAGTGTTTTTTTTCCGGTTTTTTCCTATACTGCTTGCATTCAAACATTGTGTGTGCTACAAGTTAAAAGGCAATTCCTTCCCTTTTATCGGGATTACGCCTTTAGTGCAAGTTGCTATCCCCTGGCCTATGGAAGGCGGACATGAGTTCATCACGACACGAGCCCTGAGGATGGGTTGTGACATTGGATGAGCTTGAAGGATTAAAATGTAGTAAAGAGAAGAAGGATGAGGTTCCCTTTTATAAGAGAGAAAAGGGGCACTTTTAGAAACCTCATAAATATTATTGTATAATAAACTCCGGCCCCATGTAAAGACATCCAAAATGACTCAAATTCAAAGATAATATGGGATAGGGTTGTAATCTCATTATCCAATAAAATTTAGACATTTGGAAAATTATTTTAAACCTTATCATTTTTATTTATACTTATTTAACTTATTTAATCTAATTTTTGGAAATAATTTTCTAAATATAAAATCATTATAACTACTTCTTTATATGTTGTGAATTGTCTATAATTTGATACGTTATGAAATTTTAGACCTTATAAATTTCAATTTATAATTTTTATATATTTTTTTGTTTTTTAAACGATTTAATAGTATGTTATTTTTATAAAATATCAATAATGTCAATTTCGACACTATTCATTTATTTTAATTTAAATAAAATCCACAAAAAAGATATGTTCGAAAAAAATCTTCAATAGATTCATAACATGTCATATTCATTTAGAAAATTTGTGGAGAACACTAATTAGTTCATATAATATTTATTCTAATACATTTAAAAACATTTATTTGATATTTCTATTAATAAAATAATTACTAGAACATATTCCTATGATTATTTAATATAATTATTTTTTGCATAAAAATTAAAAATAAAATACTATGATTATGAAAAATCCAATATATTTCATAAGAATAATTTAAGTCGAATTTATATTATTAAACAACCATATTTTAAATTTATATCTTTATTATTGTATGAAGTCAAAAACATTGACATCATTTAAAATAATATAATATAAATATCATAATCGGTTTTATAAGACTCCAAATGGTCCACAAGTAGACCCCCATATTCCTATGGTATAGATATTCTCGAAAAATATGTTTTGGTCATGTTTTTAGTTCTTTTAATGGGTACTATTATTTTAATAAAAACTGTATCATTGATTTTTCACTAAATAAATAATTTCTACATCATTAATGTATAAGCTGTTAAGGTAATTATATATTTCATAAAAATAAAAAATAAGTTCCCATGAGGAAGACAAAAATTTTATATTTCAAATGAGTATTTATAATTGAATTCATATTCTGTATAACTTTATATTAAAAAACATTAATTATTAAAGTTTCAGGGATACTCATTTCACTTTATTTAAATAAAATAAATTAATGGTCTTAATCACATCAAAATGGGTTCCAAAAGATACCATTTTTACACAAGAATATTTTAGGATGAAATATAATCATCCAATTATATTAATAAAATTGTTATGGTTATTGTAAAAAATTATTTTTACGCTTAATAACATGATTTAGCTTTAAGTGTAGTGAATAAAATTAACTATAGTTTCTATTCATAACGTTTAAAAAGAAATAGAATCATATTAACATAATTTGGACCCACAGATACCAAATATTGAATCAATTTTTTCAAATTCAAAGCACTTTAGTTGTAGTATTTAATTTATAATTAATACCACTGTTGGAAAAACATGTTTTATAAGTTAAAACATTGCAAAAGATTGAAATGTTTTTACCTATGAATTCAATGTAAAATTAATGATAATGACATACATAATATTAAATCATAAAAATATATTATATTTATAATTTAAAACCATTAAATATTATAATTTCACTATATAAATTATATGGATGAAAATTGATTTTTTAATTAAAATTTAGTGTATTTTTACTATTCATCAAAATAAGAATGTTAACAGAGAAATATAGAAAAAATTCAAAGTTAATTTTCATATACATATTGAAATAAATAAGTTTATTTCGTCAAATTGAACTTATAAATGTGTCGAAAACTAGATTTAATATGGGCACGCCATCGAAATGCGGCAAAACTGCATTTTTTTGTTTGAAAAATATTTATTTTACCCGAAAAATTTATTTTGTTCTCATACCATGATCTTGAATATTTGTGAGATGAATGATATTGTTATAAAATTTAGAATGTGGTTAATACTATTAATAATGGTTATTTCATAATATATTATTGTTTAGTGAAACTCGGCATTGCGTACAACACACACTATTGAAGAAGGTCATCCTTACGTGCAACATAAGCCAAGAATAGTGTTTGCATATAATACAAGCTAATACGGTGATATATATAGCACAATCTAATCTTCATGTAGAGTACAACACAAGAAATCACTAAAATTAAAAAGAATATTTCTCATAAAATTTCATTGTGTTACATACCCAATATATAGTGGGATAATAATGGTTTAGCAGATGAAGTTATCTTTTCTGTATTCAAACCCATCATTCTATATTCCCTTTATAATATCCATTCTAGAGAGTACCCCATTTCACATGGGAGTTCATATATTTTTTAAAAGACATATAAAATATTTAATCAACCATAGAATTACAATTAAACTATGTATATCAATCATTTTTTATTTCCATTATAGTTTCCCCCTTCCATTGAATTCTATAATACATCACATTTATCACAGGGATCCACTTATTATAATATTATACAATAAAAATCACCCAATTAACAAAAAAACAAGAAACAATATTAATTAACCCAATATATATATATAGAGAAATTTTAACGAATAATTAATGATGTAAAACAACCAAAACAACATAAAAATATATTGTACTGAATTTAAATGGATGAATAAATTTCACTTTTAACTAGATGATTCAACCTACAAAATATTAATTGATATACAAATATATTGAGTGAGGGAGATAGATAGAGGTAGACGTGTTTAGATAACCCAATCCTATTGATGTTAACAATTTGAACCACACAAAGGTACTCAAAAGTTTTCTATGGTCATCTAAACATCAAGAGGAATATAGAAATAATAATAGTGGTAATGAAAAAATTAATTTAATAATTCAATTGTGTGAATTTCATAATCCTAAAACCTACCCAATTTAAATATTGACTATGTAAGTAATATCAAATTAATTACCTCTATAATAAAACATTTAATCAAATGAAATTCATAGCACAAAAATATAATAGTCCAGGTTCATAAAACCATGAGACAACTCTTCTTGAAACTCCCCCATATAAAGTAGAGTTACCCCTTTATGATATCCATTTAAGAAAACTAAAATGATAATATCACCCCCTTTAAAATATTAAAATCTACTAAAATCAACCAATCAAAAAACTATGGGGTTATGGGATACCATTTTCTAGAAAAAAATTCTCTTTACCATGATTTATAGTGTAAAAAAAAATTTTAAATCCTAATATCATTTCGTGGATATATTTAAAAATAAAAAATTAATTTTTTTACAAACATGGTCACCTTTAGAATTAATAGTAATTATAAAAATATAATGAAACAACAATTAAGAAAAATATAAAGAAATAATAAAAATATAATAAATAATATTTTATTCTCTATGTTTTACTACCAATTCATCAAATTAGATTTATCCTACTCCCTTTTCAAGGTAAGATATCACTTGTATTTTTTCTTATTAAATACTTTTTTCAGAAAATATTCTTACAAATTTAGGATGATAAAATTTTCTTATGAGTATGAAATTTATTTTATTTCCACTTTTTATTTTCTTTTTTAAACATAGCTACAACCAAATTATTTTATAGATTATGTTAAATCTGCCATCTTTATCTCAAAAATAATTTACAGATTCATCATTCCATATATTATATTACCCCAATTCTTTAAGTTTATATATTTCATGATTGCTTACATTTATATATTGCCAGATTCTAAAATTTTCTATATTTCATTTACTCTTAAAGATATTTCTTGAGAGATATCACATTAAATTTAATTACCATTTCAATATCAATTTATTTTCCCATTTTATGAGAAATTTCATCTAATAAATTGAATTTACCCTTCACCTTGACATTTATCGTTTTATTGATTTATTTATTAGTAACATATTCTTGATTGAAGCTGTTATTCTATTTATGAAATTATTTTACAAAAAAAACTTTTTTACATTTTAATTTTTTGATGTGAAACATTTTTTCTTAAAGATTAAATCCCCTCTTAACTGTTGCAAGAACGTTATCCAGACTGAAAAATGGTGTTGTCATTACTTATTCTTCTTTATCAATCACATAATCTCTTTTATCCAAAGAGTGATAATATTAAATCATAAATTTGAATGAGATATATTTTATTATTGTTTTAAAATGTATCATGAATATATAATTTATTCATCCAATTTGGAATACACTTCTAATTGAACACCTCATTATTATTATGCTTCATTGTTTTTCTTATAGAAAAAACGTATTTTTCATTGAAATATTTATATTCACCAATTAATAATGTAACCAAATAATCTTCCTAAATACATTTAGAAGTATTCATGTCATGCTAATATATCATTATATATATATACTTATTTTAATGTATCTTATGTATCCAAACTTATAAAAAATTAATTAGCATACTTAAATTCCATTTCAGTTAAATCCCAACAAAAATCATCATAAAATTTTCATCATATTCACCATATATATGATTCTTCATACCATCATCATGATTAATACAATCCATAGAACCATATATATAAGCCTTTACATCATCATGAATCTATAATTTACAATCTTCTAGGTTATCACTAGAAGGGGCATGTTGTTTGAAAAAAATACAGATGTTCCATAATATTAATAAATATATTTGATGGATTTGAGTCCATGTATGAACATTGGGATATGAAACCATCTGTTGCGAACAAATTCAGAAAACATATTCTAAGTACATAATGACACAATGTGGTGTCTGTTCACTTTTTGTTGGTGTATAGGGTGGTGAAATAGTTTTCTTGTAGATTAATTTTCTAAATAGTTATTTATGTGAGATATTATTCCTAAGTTATAAAGAAATTTGATTTATTCAGTAAAAATTTTATTCATGTACAATTCAATTAATTTTATTTCAATAATTTATTTAAATATATAAATGATAAAAAAGTTCCATATCATCTTCTAATCATTGTCTGACATCGTAGTGGACCCCACTGTGTAGAGGTATTTTCTAGCATCCCTGTTTTTTATTTCTTATTGATTCTTCCAAAAACTTTTTTCAACAATAAAAACTAATTATTAATGAAAATCATGGAAATTATCAACGAAAGTATATAATTTAATTAATAAATTTAACTCAATAATATTCAATTACGCAATCATTTCATGATAAGATGATTCTTGAAATTAATTAATTATAAGTGCGTCCTATAAATCCCTACCAAATATAGAACACCATTTACTATACAACTCATTATTATATTTTCTCCAATGATAACCATTTTTCCTGAGATGTTTAGTAATCATAGCCTCGACATCAGGAAAATTATAATATAGTATCCATTGAAATATTGATTCATAAAAATACAATAATTTTATAACAATAAATAAAAATATTTTTTACACATATTTTCACACAATATTTATCCTTAAATTTATTTGGATGGTGTCTCCAGGAGATATCCATGAAAGAAGTGATGTTAGGTTATTTGGAAGGTGTTTCCATAGAGCTCCAATATTCTCACCCAGACATCCCAATCATGTGATTGTGCTCATTGTACACCACTGTCAATTATGTGCGGAGGGTCTCCACTACATGCATGCATGTACAACCATGAAACCTATCATCATATACATCTATTAATGAAAAAAAAACATTATATAAATTCATATTATAATGAAAATAAATTGTTGTCAACAAAAATTTAATAGGCTTAGATAAATATACCTGAGGATGTCAGATCTATGGGTGCCACTGGAACCATAGGAAATAAAAGAACGTAAACTTTTATAGATAAAGTGTGACCCAATTTCCACTCAATGGGCCTAGATTGTATCAAATATGAAGTTTAAGGAGAATGAATTTAGATTCCCAAGGATAAAAATGTAGAAGGAATATAACATGGCATAAAAACAAGTGGAAATTTATAATATGGATGTGGAGTATGATGCATGATTGAATAAAAGAATTACATGTTAGGAGGATCAAATATAAAGGGGGAGAAAAAAAATGACCTAAATACAATGGGATCCATTAATGAAATTAGAATATTAGAAGGTGTTATAGATCGTATGTTTGGGGAAGGGAAAATTTATGATCTAGTACGTTGAGTGGTGCATTTTACTCAAGTACCACACTCTTGTATAATTTGGATGAGCACTAGTACCACTAGCTGGGTTAAAGAATAACTGCATCCAAGGTAGTGGATCTTAAATAAAAGATAAAAACAAAATTAACCACAAAATAATAATTTTTATAAATATATATTTGAAATGAAATTCACACAACAGGAACAAAATGAGTGACACCCATCTCTCTCATTTAGAAATTATTATATTTCAACCTTTTGTTTTTTATCTCAACAATATTTATCATTTTATGTATTTGAAAAAAATGTTCAATTAATTATAAATCTATAAAAAAATGTGTAATACAAACAACATTGACGATGAGACATGACTAAATTATGGAATAATAATTTTCAAAACAAATAATGGAAGTTGGAGCATGACTTAATTAACAAACATTAAAATGGAAATTATTCGATGAAATTTAATTCTCATTATGACATCATAGTATGGGGATTACAAAGGAATATAATCCTCTCCTTCAGTTAGAGCATAAAATTATAAAATAATATGGGAAGCATGTTATATATGGTAGAAGTAGGAAGAACCCCTTATACTATACCATTATTAAGAATTTGGTTTTATTAACATAATCAACCAAATTTCATTATTTAATAATATTTAATAAAATACTTAAACTCAACCATGAATAAGTAATGTATGGAGGCCTCATCAATCCACTAAAATTATCATTCAAGAATCTATAAATAATATATGTGTAATTATTTTACAATAATAAAGGCAGACAATATATATGAATCTAATGGAAAAAGCATTCGGCAATCCCTCTTCTCCATAAAAATAAATCAGGTTGCTACCAGGAAGCTCCATCAATTATCCCAATTAAAACAATTATGGATAGTTTTGAAATTTCATAAAAATAAAACCTGATTTCAAGGATAATGGTGATTCAACTTTTGTTTCATTATAATAAACCACCACTCTGATCCATAATTATATAAACATGAGACAATGGAGACTTAATGTGTTTAATAGAAAAAAATTAAATACGTCCAAAATCATATGGAGGGAATGATTTCATGGTTATAAACCACCAAAGATTGGTTTCACCATTATTTTTTGAGAAAAATATTTTTCTTATATGATATTGTGCTTCCATGGAAGAAACTAAAAAAATTATAATCTAAAGATTAAAACTATAGGACCCCTTGACTATAAAAGGTATCTTGTTTTCCTCCTTTCTTGATTTGGCATGTTTACTACGTACTTCTGAATATAAGTGAAATGTGACCCCAATTATTGTTTCAATATGGTGGGAATAACATATGAGGTACCTTAAAAGATATTTTATGAATTAATAGTTGTAACCAACAATTTGTATCTATAAATATACACAAAACATGGATCAACCATCTGATATTTTCAAAATCTGTTCTAATAGAAGCATTTAAAACTCAGTTTTAAAATAATTAGTATTCAATAAAATGATGATGCATCACATATAAATCAAATAAAAACCATCCTCCCATTCTTCTATGTTATTTCAACCATGGAACATAGAATCGTACCAATTATATAAGATGATATATCACATTATAGTCTTGAAAAATTCACCACATTATTAAAAAAATTACCTCATCACCCCTTAATTAGATTATCATTCTAGAGTGTAAAGGGAATGTATTAATGTTGGATGATACACATATGAAGTACATTATTAAACTCATCTAATTGGGAGTAATATTAAGTATAAAAAACTAAGAATATCTATGACGGTATGTAATCCATTTAAAGGTATATGATTTAGAGATCTAGTCAAAATAATAAGACACACATATATCTCATTCGTGGAATTTTTATATCTTTAAATTTTATTAGTCAATTTAAAAATTAAATTTTATCAGATCCCCTAAATTTCAATGACTATCAATAATTAAGGAAAATCAATGATTTATCTATAGGTTTATATTTATACTTAACTCCCATGTAATAAATCTAACAAATATGAATGGATAATTATATAAAAAAAATTATTATGAGTAAACCCCATCTAAATTTTAAAATACAAATTATTATATTAAAATGAATTAAATATTATATTATGAAAAACTAAATTTTATTTTACCCAGTCCTTAGTATATCAAATACATAAGGACAATATATATGAATCAAATTTTTAATACATTAATTATTGTATTCAATATATTTAATTGATTTTACATTATAAACCCCTTTTGTATATTGACATCACCACTATGAATTATTTCTTTAAGGATTTTTTATTTTCAAACAACATTTCAAGAAAATTAGTGAGAAAAGGGTTCATTTACCACTCTGATAGATCCATTTTTTAATGATACAACTCTATCAAACTTGATATATTATGATTTACCCCATGTTCTATAATGAGAAATAATAAATTGTTTTTAATATTACCTACCTTAGCTACCCATGTCATGATAAAAAAATATATCTAAGAAATAGATAGGCTATTTTATATATTTATCGTCAAAAAATCTAGTTCACAATAATATCTAAAAATTGAATTATTGGAGTCATCATAATAAATAAATTTATTTGGGCCAATTGGACTAGTGATGGTGTCAATTCCATAATCACCATGATAAAAATGTATCTTGGGATTATTTCATTAATGACACAAAATTCTGACCATAGATGATCATTCAAATTAAAAAACCTGTTTTCCCTTACATTCAACATATATGTCTCATTATTAAAAAAAATTGAGTCATGTCAATAATTAAGAATAAAGAATCATAAAAAAATGTTCTAAACCTCATCATTTAATCGCACCACTTTCATTTATTCATTGTGACTCCACTAATAGTTTAATAACACAATATTTGAATTTTCTCAATGTCTCTATAATAATACACTTATTTAAATTAATCTTCTCTATCAGATTCTCTATTCTAATATTCTGTTGAGGTTGATACAATAACACCATAATGTTGTGTAATCATTTCAATTCCTCATATAGTGATAATGAATATACACCATTGATCTCAATTAATTTTATCTCAATAACCATTGAATTTAAACCCAAATCCAAATATCTTATTTCCTCATAGATATAGTCTACACAAAAAATCAATACCTAAAATATAAATTAATATATAAAATAATTAAATACTAGTTTTATAAATTATTTACAGTAATACTTCAACCTTCAATTTCAACAAATTAGAAAAATATTTTGTATGAAAAGTCTCTCTCTTAATTAAAGATAAATACTGATGCTTTTAGTTTACCATTTTTATATTCCCTACTGAAAAGAATTAATAGATATGTACCATTACATGAGATGATATAACATATATATGGTCAATTTAATTACATGATATAGTCATCAATAAAAAATTCAAGTTATACAAAAAATTACGATGTTTCATATCCTAGTTTTCATGGATTAATATTTTCAATGTATATGATATGGTAATTCCCCCTATTTGAAAATGTAATGGAAAACTATGTTCAATTTTCTGATAGTGATTTTTATTTCATATATCATTAATCCATCTCATAGTCACATCAAAAAAAATATTAAACATAAATCCATTCATTAATAACCCAAGAAACCATTCATGATAGTACTTTTAGGATGATTCTTGTTCCATATTTAATAACTAAATGTGTACATATTTCATTTAGTTGGATAAATCTAATAAAAATTAGTAAGTCCTATAAGAATTATTTCATTTATATTATGTGCAATAAGATGCATCATTCATATGAAAAAAGATAGAAGAAATATTTTCTAATTCTCACAAAAAAATAACAGTTCTTATTAGAACATTATTTTTCATGAAATAATTTAACAAATTAATTGAAAAAATATCTCAAAAAATAGAACAATAGAATAACAGAGACCATTAAATTTTTGGACAATATATGATAGATTACTAATTGAAACAACTCATGAAATAAATATATGGTAATCAATGGTCCTCAAAAATTTTATATTCAACTATGTTTTACTGAACCATTTTTTTATGTTGTGTGAATAGACATCATGACCTTCAATAGACTCTAGTACTTCTATAAATAAATTTTTTATCTCCAAGTGTCATTACATAAGAAGAAAATTTAACATTCAATTTAATTTAACTAATACACATAGGATAAAATATTTTTCTGATGCCCCAATCCTCCAAGTCACATCGAGATAATAAATCAACATTTTTACTTCCAATTTAATTTAGAATAATTGAATGAAACGTTTAACATATATTTATATCACTGTTCATTATGTCTAATAAATTATGTAAAAAATTGGTTGACCAATAAGGGAACCAAATTAAGATACATTTCGTCATCCAATTATAACTGGTTTCAATGGAAACTTTTTTATTTTTTCTAGATATCATCTACTACTTCGGGAATGAAAAACTCGAATATTTAAATTCATTAATCACATCAGTTATAAACTTATACTAGAGGTGGAGTGTTGGACTCCCTGGTATTGTCAAACCATTTATATTTATTCCTATATATATGATCCATTGGATGTATAATTTTATGTTACATGGACCTAAAAATATGATGATATTTATGTCTTAAAGATCATGAATTCTTTATACAAACATAAAATGATATTTTTCCCTTCATGATACAACTAAACATAATTTAATAATTAATAAAATCATTTATCATCCACATAAGCACATAACACCTCTAAAATATTTCCTTCAACATGTATCATATGTGCACACACCCACATTCTAATTAGGCTTCCACTATATTATTAAATGTTGAGTGTATAAATATATATCATTACTAGGATCATAAAGATTATTTGTGATTATACTCATGAAATTGAAATGTTTTCTTCATACACATCCCCATACGTAGGATATAAATGTGAATGAAAACCATCCAAGTGACGTGGTATTTAAGTATCTTCCCAAATTGAAAGAACCATCACATGATATACCCAACCTACCATTAAGAATTTTAGCTACAAAATCAAGATGTAGAGCTTCAAATTTTCAAAATGAATATCCATCTACATGATAAATGTACTCAACATTATCCATATTCTACTCAGTATCAATCCATTTAATTTTTATTGACATTTCATTCCACATGAAAATATTCTTGAGTTTTGTAATACATGGAAAGGTTAATATTAATTTTTAAAGAACAATTGATGGTTTTGAATCAACATTTGGATTACAATGGTATGTACCATATTTTATATAATCATTTCATTTAGTTATTTCCTCCCATAATAAGATTTTATATTTAAGCAAGAATGGTTTTTTAGAAAATCCATTTTCCTCAACTAACTTCCATTCTAGATAATGGTTTAAATTAATATCTACATCATCTATAAGTAATTAATTCAAAAATTTAATGATGTAATTGATAGAAGTATTAGAAATTCCATACATAGTTTCCCATGAGGTGGTCTCATTAAAAATTCCATCTTTTAATTAACCACATTATTGATATGTTGGAGTCATGGACGATTTATTCCATTTTTTAGCATATTAGCATCATCATTTTGATTACATTCATAATGTGTGATCATATCAATGTCTTATTATGTCATCATCCTTCCCTTCTCATAATGAATAATAAATTGAAACTGATTATCAAATAAATTTTCTAATAGAGTCCCCTAATTTAGATAATGAACCTTTTTATATTTTATTTCCTTCCAATTATGATAGTACAACCAGTAGATTGTTTGAAAACCAAATTTTGTTAAATAGTAGCTAACATCATCATGAGTGACCAATTTTTTACCACATGATTAAAACATCTACAATGTATAGGAGCACAATATTAAGCAATTTTAATTTAAAAATATTATAATCTCTCTAAATTTTGTAAAACATCACTTTAGATTTTATCAATTTGATACATCCAAATTTAAAATATTTTATAAAAATTGATTTATAACATGTCATAAAATAAACAAAACAAGATTCATGTTTAATATAAAATATATTTATAGAAAATAGAATTTTTCACTTTTATAAAACCATAACTAACACAATTGTATTTTTTTGAATCATAATATAAAACGAAAAATACCACTATATATATAATAAAATACTATAAATATAAATCCATGATATTAAATTCAATTTACTGGATGAATATAAGAGCTGGTGGGTGGGGTATGCCTCCTTGGTTTAACAATAATGTATATAATATAAATCAATAGTGAAAAAAATATTGCAATGAAGAAGAAAAATATTAGTCAATAGAAGAATAAATATATTAAAAATTTATTTCATCCAAATTATATTATAAAGATGAATGTTCAGTAATATCATTTTATGCGATGGCATTCATGCTATTAAATTTTCTATGATACTAATACATTTAGGGTATGAAATCCTTATAAATGGTTAAATTAAATTCTTTTTCCCTTGAGGAATATAATACAATCTTTTACTTCATGAAATTCATTTCAATTCTCCAAGTATCTTGATTAATTTCTCCTCAGTTTCCATATATATATTTTTGAAGGGTGAATATTCTTCACATCAGAATATATCAAAACTTATCTTTTATTTAATCCATTTCAATGATCTTCATTAATAAAAATTTAATTTTACATTTGTGATATGGAATGTTTAGAAGAGAAAATTTATATTTGGTCAAACTAAAAGAATAAATTGATTTTATGTTTTGTCCAAAATCAATTTTGTGAATTATTTTATGTTAATAAATATTTGATTAAGAAAGTGGAATCTAATATTTATCCAAGAACACCCATGGACGATAATTTGGAATTTGAGTTCAAGGACTCAAGACATTTCCACATATCATAGTCCACCCAGAATTTGCATTTGGATTCTAGAAAATGACTCATTCATGTCAAACCTTTTCAATGATATCTTGTATAGAGTAAAATTTACCATAATTCAACCAGTAATTACTCTTTTTTTATAGGAATTCATGTTATCATAGAATGATCACCCCAATTTTTCCTAGAATTTCCCATAAACTATTCACGCGTCCGTATATCTTTTTTAGTTTTCATTTTTTCACTTTATATATCCCATATTAAAAGTAATAGTACCCTTAATGAATTGATTACTTAGCCAAACTTTTAATATTCACTTCTAAATGGATCTTATACATTCCATCTAGTTTTTTCCATTTTTCATTTTTATTAGTTTAATTTTTGTTGAATATAACATATCTATCACCCATCATTATATCTAGTTATCTATCCTATATTGTGGTCATTACTTAATTTTTTTAAATTATTTATTGTATGATTGATTCAAAAAAAATTCTAAAATGATTATATCATGAAAAATACATTATATGAAAATATTTATATTTACTCTATAAAAAATAATAATGCTCCAAATATATGATATTTATTATAAATTAATGGTAAATATATGTGAATATTTTATAGAATTCTAAAAAATGAAAAATTGTTTCTTGATCATCAACCATATTATATTTTCTTTCATCACATCAATGTAAGAAATGAATGTATTTAATATTTACCTTTTCACCACACTCATTATTGAACTAAGATCCATTTAAGATAATATCATTAAATTTTAATACCAATGTAAACTAATGGACAACCCAAATAGATTATCACGACAAAAAAATCATAAATATAAATTAAATTTCATGATATTATCACAAAATTTACAAAAATATTATTTTAAATAATTAATAATACATTTATCCTAAGCCAAAATAGCAATAAAATTTCATTTTTCCTTTTTATGGATGTATTTTTATGTAACCTACTTGAATATCATCATCAAATATAATACATGATAATAAAAAATAATATTAACTATAAAGAATCCATAAAATCTATGAATTAAAAAATTAATTAATTATTGATACCCCATTTTACCATTTAGAATACAAGAAAAAAAAGAATGAAAAAAATTGAAAATTAAGAAATTATACTTCAAATTATATTTAAACAACCATTGTTTCAAATACAAATTTCATATTTAAACAGATCAAAAGAAGCAGAATGTGGATAAAATAAATCTACTCTGGGTTTTAGACCTAGAAGAAGATTAAAATTGATGGTTAGTAGAATACCTAGATTATTTGGAATACACATATTTAATAGTTATGATTAATGTATGTAAGAAAAATATTAGAGAGATTTATACTAGTGGGGAATATTCAGAATGTATACTACTTGGTCTCAAGATTTAGATTGAATTGTGTACGGTGGGGAGAGGAGTAGACCATGTGGTATTTGTGGAAAGCCTATACCGAAGATTTATTAAACTAATCATGAAAAACCTTTACAACATTGTTTTTAAAACCATTGGTAATTTGAAATAATTTAACTTGCTATACAAATGGTTAGTTAAATCTATGTCTATATGCTTAGGAAATCATGCTTTCCAACACTTTTAGAAAACATTGGTTATAACACCATTGGTATATCTATCATTTATAGTGTATGAATGGGTTAAATTATATGGTTATTGATACATTATAACTAGTGAATATTTTTACATTACTAACAAGGAACATGGTTACATTATAATAATGGATGGTGGTTAAATCATAACAATGGGGAGGTAGAACCTATATCTCTTTCCAATGCGTTGGGAAAAGATTAAAATCTCATGAGATAAATATGACTATAATGGGAAATGAATCTTTATTAGTAATGGTCTTTAGTCACTATGATATCGTTAGATGTGAACCATAACTATTGTGATTTTTGTGGATTTAAATCATTCCACTTTTATAGTAATAATAGTATGATGTGACTGATTTTGAAATTATTTTCTATGTTTACATATATTTCAAAAAAATATATCATATGTAAATGTTATTCTATCATGGATGAAGATCAATGATTCTTTATGATTCATGACTAATCAACTGCATATATTTCCTACATTTCTTAAGATTATCTTTTATGATATGTCGGGTATGATTTTGATATGTTATGCTCATGTTCTCATAACCTTATGTTTCGGTTTTGCTTAAGTGATTATTGATATATTCTTTTTTTACCCTTAATGAAAATATGAGCACTCCCCTTAAAATGATTACATTCCTCGGGTTATGAATAATGGTTTTAAGTATGATATGTCTTATAAGTGTGATATCTATGAATAACAAAAAAATTGATTATGTAGATATTTTATAAAAAAATTTAATATGTGTAAATGTTTCTAAATAAAATAGTCATATTCTTTAATGGCATGGATATTTATTCAATGTATTGAATATTCATAACATAATATGAAATATCTATGTATTAAAATTATGGGATTCTATATAACCTTAATCTCTATGCCTCCAATAACCGACTCTAAATAATAGCCCTTTATGGTTATAGACTATCAAGGTAAAACAAATATAATGTTCACTAGTTAATTTTCTTTAGAAATAGATTTATTATAATAATATTAAAATTTTCTTTCAAATTAATTTTTGGAAGAACCATGTATCAATTAATTCAAATAATTAGTTAATTCAATAATTTTAATTTTGATTGTGATTAAAATGATCAATTTCAACAATCTTATCATGAATAGATTCTTCTAATTTGATATAATTTTAATTACAAAATCTAAAAGGAGTTATAAGTATCATAATATCCTAGAATGTTTTAGTCATTATTCATTCGATTTAACATACCAAAGTATTTTTGAGTACTCAAGATAGACACCTTGCAAAATAATACATAAATGTATCAAACCATTGATTTTATATTATACATTAACTCATATGTTGTATTACATAAAAATGGATGGATTAATACTCCATTAATTGTTTGACACTAGTATTTATAGCTTCTACCCAAAAATAGGTAGGAATAATAAATTCATTTAACATTTTTTTTAATGCCTTGAGTAGTCATATTTTTTCTTTCTATAATTTTAGTTTGTTTAAATGGGTTCCAAGTAGAAAATTCCAATTTAATAAAAATTTCTGAGAAAATTGAATTAAACACATGATTATCAAATTCTCCTCCATGATAAAATATTAATGAAATAATTTTAAGATATTTTTAATTTTGAAAAATATTCTAAAAAACTTATAGAAAAAAACATTAAATATTAACTGTTAGAAAGTATACATAAGTTAATATTGAAATATAATCAATTAAAACTAAAAAAATGAATGTATATCTAACATTTATATTCTTTATAGTCCAATATAGTTAATTTCAATTAGTTTAAATAGTTTTCATATATCATCCATGGTAAAATATTTGATAGATCAATTATGATACGTTCCAATTTGGAATGAATCACAAAGCATGATATGGTCATATTTATGAATAAAAAGATTATAAATTAATTCTTTTTAGATAACATTAATATGGAAACTACTTTAAAATGACCAAGACTCCTTGGAAAATTACAAGATTCTATTATTTCACAAGATAAAAAATCCACTTTCTATTCATATAAAGAATTAATATCAAATCTATAAATATATTTAGTTATCAGTTCATTAAACTTATTTTTATTGTCATTAAATATAGAGAAATTTTTTTACAAACAATTAATATAAAACCCTTTATCATAGTGTTGAGAAAATTTTATCATATTTTTCTTCAAACTATTAACATATAAGAATTTTTTTACCAATATCAACATTGGATCTCCAGCTAATATAACACTGAAACTTTTTCCATTCAAATTGTCACAGAAAGTTACCAATCCTCCATCTACTTTTTATAGTGTATTGAATGTGGAAGAAACTCTAGTAATATAAATTGAGAATCACTTTTCATATATCATATTTTATTTTGGTCCATATTTACATTCACCGTAAAAGAAATTAAATTATATACTGTTTTGTAAAACAATACACATGGGTCCACTTGTGATAGTAAACTAGGATCCAGCTAACATGAACTATATAATATTACCAAAATTGATAAAATGAATTTTAGACACACTTTTAGATATTACTTCATTATTTATACCACTGATCAAGAGATTTTTGAAACAATTTTGGATATAATAATGGAATTTAATTAAATAATTGAAATATTTAATCATAGAAAGGAAAAAATTTTTATTACATTATTTTATACCTCAGCTATATAACCAATAACTATTACTCTATAAGAAAATTCATATTTCTACAACATCTCAAACACAATATCACATTTACAGACTCAATAAAATTCATTTCGGCCATGTCCATAAATGATTTAATTCATTACCCTTGATTTTACATCATAATTAGCTTCTTTTGTAGATCATTTATTTTCCTGTTCAATATGTATTTAATAAGGTTTTACAATCCTCATATAAAATTTAAATCCAATATTATTCAAATAGATACTCTTTCATGATTTCCATTAGTTTTAACTGTACACCTTGATATACAGTTCAATAATCATTTTAATTCCATCCTTGAGATAATCCATAGAAATATGTCATCGTATATACCTTTATCAGAGCCTAATAGATGTCAAAAAAAATTGTCCAATTAGTTTTTATTTGATATCAATTATTAGGTTTAGAAAATATGAATACCCATGAAGGGGGTGGGGGGAATTGCACCCTTTTAAAAATATTTACAAAGTAATACTTAATAATTATTTTTTATTTTTATGTAGTGTTGATTTATTTTATTTAAATACATTATGATGTTAAAATACAAATATTAGAGCCCAACAATTTCATAAGTGTGATCAGTAATATAAATTAACTAGTCAACACTGCTAATGCTCTCCCTGCGAGTATGCTGATTTTTAGAATGAATGTATTCTTATATAAACACCACTATAAGATAGTGTATGTAGATTAAATATCACAAAAAAATTAATTTAAATAGAATATCTACATCCACAACATTGTATGATTATATGATACTCCACCATGACTTATTAAAAGAATACAAAAGATCATGATAAATAATTAATATTATAATTTTTGAAATACCTTAAAAAATAGTACAAATTAAAATTCAAAACAAAGAGTAATTTAGAAATAAATAAGATATATTTAAAAAGATTTACTTTAGAAGAATCTATAATCATTCATTTGTTAAAATATTTTAATAAGGTATTTTTAAAATATATAGTAGTAATAAGAACAACCTTTTAGGGTTATAGATATAATAGTAAACTAATGATAAACATTTATACCTCCAATGTGTAGTTCTAAATATTGTTTTAAGAATTGAAATAATATTATTTAAATGGGATACAATAGATGTAGTAAGATTAAATAGAAGAAGATCAAAATATGCATGTCTCCAATGTGTAGCATTAAAAATTACATTGACGAACTATTGAAAAAACACTGTGAATGAATATAGATGATGTCACATGATCAAATAATAGAATATCATAACATGAATGTTTCTAATTTGTTCCCTTTAACAGAAATATAGAGGTTCATTTTAAGAATATGCCACTCTCGGTATTTACAAATAATCTTGATTTGGTCCTAGTCAAACAAATATAAACATTTAACCAAACAAAACGTTATTATTTAAGACACACAACGTGTATGAAAGTGGAATTTAAACACTAAGAGAAAATAGTAAAATCCAGGAAAGAGTAATGATTTAATCTATTGAATAACGGATAAAAAATAAACCTATAAAACATTTAAATATATATTTAATTGGATGAAACTTTTGTCAAAACTAAAACAATAATTCATAAATTAAATCTCATAGACAATTGAGTCCAATTTCACATTGTGGTACATAGGGATAATCATAAAAATTTAATTTGATAATGGATAATTCATTTCATAATGTTGCACAACGAACCATATTTTATGTATGATAACATAGGGTTCTTCATAATAGCATAGTTCCCATTCCTAAACATAGGGTTTCAAAAAAAGTAATACCTACCAATATAGGGTTTTTTATCCTAATGTTAACATAAAATGTATGGTTATGAGTAGGGATTATAGACATCTTAAAAATTCAAAATATTACAAAGAAATTTATACATTTTCTGAATTAAAATATAATGTGATACTATAATAAAATAATTATTTTAATAAATATTATATTGAAATACACATAAATAAACAACATTAGTAAAAAATATATTGGTGTTTGTGATCTATAAAATTGATGAGAATTTATTGAAATTATTGGATCTGCATATACCCAATACGATCCATACAGTTTCCTCTCTTTCTATGGAAGATGACCAATTCTCCATCAACATCAAAGAACATGGTATTTGTCTCTGTAAAATCTAGTATAGAAACACCAAATATATCTAGTACATGTTAATGAAAATGTTTTATGGTTGTATCTACAAGAATATGATATCTTCCAAAAATAATTAATACTGAAGAACTAGCTCATCACCAATACATACATCTTATAGATAATCCAGACCCATAAAATGGAATAGACAATTCAAAGATAACTAGATGCATATCCACCTCATGTCCCAAGTATATGGCTTTGTATGGTGACATTAATGAATACATATTTCTAGTATCTGCAAAACAAGTAACCATGTAGAAAATAATAAAAGGGTACTTCTTATAATGTTTATCTCAACTAGTACTAAAAAATCCAAAGCATACAACGTTTCATGACCTACTACACAACCTCTCTAACAATGATGGAGACCATATACATGGTTTACTTTCGATAAATTAGTATGAGGGACATATCAAGGACTTTCTCCTCTTACATCAACTCCAATATACTAACTAGTGGTAGATGGGATTTATGGATCCTACATTGGATGAAAAACCTAAAATTGTGGAACATAATGTGGAACACATGTGGAACACTAGATACTGAAAATGGCAGGGGACTCTCAATGTTTCGGAAAATTTCTAGAATAATAAAAAAACAGATAATCTCGTGGATGGGACCTGAGTGTTTCTGAACCCTACAAAAAATGATATGATTTTTGATGGGTTCTACAATCAGATATCATGAAACTATTATTTCTTGTAATTTGGGAACCCCATACCATAACTCCTCTACTTGGTTTATACCAAAGAATACCCTTTTTTGAATATATTATCCTAGATGGCTTCTTCTTATCAACCGATACTCCTACCACCACCTCAAGAAATTTTTTTAACATAATTGGGTGACTATGTGCTTGTTCTCTTAGTGAAATTCCTTCTTTAAATTATTAATTCTAGCCTCCTAATCCAGAAATAGGTCCACATAATATCATAACAACCACACACTGAATCTACCATTTCAATGGATCACCATCTTATAGTGATTGGCCACAATTAATGTCAAAGAATGAAAATTATCTTGGAACTGTCATCAAAACATCTCCCACAATCTAGATTACTACTCATGATCTATTTGTAAATATAACCACCACTTCCTCATTACCCCAAGAAACATAATTACCACTAATAAAACCTATTGATTCATGAGAGAACTGATCTAATTGATGGATATCTCCACCACCTATAACTAATATTCTATTACCACGATTGAAATGAATCCCTCATACTTGTTCATATTATATAATGTAATCTCTTATAATATCCTCCACTAGTTTTTCTTCATTAAAATCACATTTAAAGTGAGCAGATGGAATATTTTATTGAACATCATCAGTATGGAACTAATGAAGACATTAATGTAGATCCATTCATAGAAAAAATAAAATTTTAGGGAATCCAAAATCTTGAATATGGAATATTTATGATTATTTATTTAATTATTGTTAACTTTATATGATGTTTAAAAATATATCAAAATAGGTTCAAACATGAATAATGTGTGATTCTATTCAGGGTCCCTACCCCTTAACCAGTATCAATTTTCATTATTTTCTTGATGAACATAAAGGTACACACATTAGGTCACAAGGGCCCATAAATGTCCATGTCTTAGCTGGTCTCTATGGATGATGTCACTTACATAACTCTGTTGACATAGTTTACATACTATCCTATGAACTTCTTACCCATGCCTACCAACATACCATAACCTATACCTCATCTTGAACATTTGATACCACTCTACCTACTCTCCCTTCTACCAAAGGTACCCCACCTAGGCATAAAATGAGAAAGTAGAAATAATAACAAATGAAACCAAGCTCCAGAAATCCATGTTTTAGAGACAAGCCCCAAGGGTATAATATTCTATAATTGTGTTGTATTACCCACTAATATTATGAGTAATGAGAGATATGACAAAAATAATAAACAACTCTGGTTCATAAATATATTATAGATCCAATTACATATTTATAATCTCACGAAAATAGAACAGTTTCATAAATTAATGACTAGTACCAAAAGAAAACCCTTAATTGAATTCTTAGATCCTGATATTCTCACTCCATGAGATTGTAATCACCAGCACAATAACTGGCTAGCTTTAGCTGACTAGAATGATATTTATATTTACATAGTGTGTGAATAATATTTATTCTTACTAGGACTTTCTTTTAAGCCTCTCATATAAATGAAAAATAATGAATTATATGAATAATGAAAAATTAGTGGAAGTAACCTTCCACATAATTTGTTATTATATGTTATCATCCTCAAAATAGACCTCTCAAAAGTTTCACATAAAAGTGTAATATAATAACCATCAATTATCTTGGTGATGGTACCCCACTTCCACCTCTTGAGAAGTTTACCATTCTTCCTTAATTTCACATGTCATAATACATCTCTCTTCAAATATAAGAAGCCAAAAAAACACCATGGAATATGAAAAATATCATACACCCAGTGTATCCAATCACAACTATACATGACATGCAACCACTATATAACATAATTTTTTCTTCAATATCCATATATCTAAATAGAATCCCATAAGATTCAAGGTGGCACGACAATCCTTAAACAGTGTATTATTCCGAAATCCATAATAAATTGTAGACAATATTCCTATAAAAATACATTGAATACTACAAAGTGATAGTCTCCATACTAAAATAGAATATGGGGTTGTTAACCTTACATTCCACAAAAAACAATATGTTTTATTTAAATCAATCCTAGAGTCTACTAGGTTTTAGTCGCCATACCAAAATTTATGGGGTAGTATATGAAATGATATAACATAGAGATATACATAATATTTAAAGATATACTATGGATAAAAACTTTTCCAAAAATATTTCTATAATTATCATCACTCATACACCTAGATTCAACTACTGAAGACTACATATCCTATTATAATACAGTTATTTTAATGGTTACAATTAATATGTCATTTTAATAATATAACAATTACATTAATTACCATCCAACATTACATTACCTTAAAGAATAATCTATCATCTTTCATGTTTTCCATGTATTATCATCATTAATCTTTCCTTCATCCCAACAACTACCATGGGTCAAAAATTTAATTAAACATTACCATTCCATAATTCTATGTACCCTAAGAATCATCTAAAGTTACTATTAATTATTTTTAAACCATGTACAACCAATTCTATCAAGAAGTGGGGAAAGGAGTGAAAAAACAAGAAATATACCATATATCATATTAAAAAATTTACTATCAATAAATAAGACTATATTTTATCTCAATACAAATAAAAAACAGGAAATTCACCATCTGACCACTTGAACAGTCTGTATTCTATCAACAACAACACAACATATATTATTATAAATCATGTAATCATATGGGAAAAATGATTCTGAAACCCTTGGTAACCCCACCATATATCATCAAAGAATCATCCATTTTGGGTTAAACTCACATAGAATCACATAGCTAAAACTCAATTAAAACTAACAAGGTATCAAGTGAACAAAAATCATTATATAGGGAAATAAGTCACAAATCCATTTTATCCATCGTTCAAAAACATATAGATCCAGTCATCCCTGAAAAATAATTTTTATAAAACAAATAATTAATTACATTCATGAATTATTTGAGTCATTTAAAAAATATTTTAACCATAGAAAAGTTAATTCATATGTTATAAATTTAATCAATAAATTTAATAATTCATTAAAAAATAACATCTGATTTAGCAAAAGTATAATGTTTATCAATTTAAATTATACATTTCCAGTTTATTATTATACAAATGTTTTTACATGAGTAATAGAATTTAAAAAATTACGTTTTATATCCAATTTCAATGTAAAAAATAGACAACCCATTTCATAATAATAGATATCTTTTGATATATGAAAATAAGTGTTAAATAATTATTATTGTATAAATGGATGTGATAATTAATAGAAAAAACAATATAAATTTCATTGATCTAGTTTATTTATCATTAAATTAAACTATACAATTAAATAATAGGGTAATGTATATAAATTTATGATTTCTATTAAAATATGAGATGAAATGAGTCCCTAGTGGGAAAGGAAGGTACCAAATTCGCTAAACTGAAAGGATGGGAATGAAAAGATGATGATTCCACCAAGATGTCGCAATGATAACGGATTATTTTTCATTTTAATTTTTACATAATAAAGAAATAAATAGTACATAATATCATATATCATGAATGGTAGGAATCTATAGAAAAATAAATTTTGGAACAAAATACTGAATATGCGTAGAATCATGATCAAGTAAATGTTGTGGAATATATGGGTTCAATAATAAGTGATGGTTCATATTGACCGAAATAAAATATGTTATGAATCAAATTGAAATTTTAAAATACTTTCAATATACCATATAATTTTTTCTCTATGATTAACATAGTTTATGTTTCATTTGATTCGATCACATTTAATACACATGGTATTACCACTTTAAAAACAGTGGTGTTTATGGAATTATATTTCTAGATTTAATCCACAAAACATATTTTAATATGTTTATTTATCCATAAATACATTAATTTTAGAAATATTGTTTTAATGACATTCATATAAAACCATGAAATCTGAATATCAATTTACTATGGATGCATTCTTGAGAAGGGTATGACCATGATATTGTGTTGTGAAATAGTGATCCAAAACATGATTGTGAGGATCACCTATGAATACAAGGATAAACTATGATTGTGATGCTCGCATACATATATGAGGATAACTAGTGACTGTGAATGTTGACTATGATTTTAAAGCACACTTGTGACATTGAAACATACCAATGATCATGAGGATCAAATTCTATAATGTGTGTCTTTTTTTAACCATGACGATCAACTAATACCATGTGGATCACATTGGAATATTATTATCACCTATTTTTCTAAGACATAACTATGATTTTGTGAATCAACTATTTTTTTAGGCTCGTCTTTGATCATGAGATGCCATTGTGACCATTTTTATTACCATTGACTGGGAAACTCACCTACCACTAAGATACTGAACATTGTAATTTTTTGATAAAGAAGAAATCATGCACCCATTTTACACATTTTTACCTAGGTAAATAAAAAATGATTTTTTTTTTCAAAGTGGGTGATTACAATATAAGTTATTTTGATATCAATCAATTTCTGGTGATCAAGTTCTCTATCACTCTACATTATTCATTCATAATTATATCTTCGATAAAGTCCATATGTTATATATCATCGATGAATTCAAGAATAATTGACATTAATTTTAGGATGATTCAGTCATATACCAATTCAATATACGGTAATAGTAGATGGAATATTTTTGTTAATGATATTTTATTTATTGTGGAAATATCAATATTTCTTATTCTCGATTGAATATGTATAATAATTGATTTATAAGGAAATTTGAGGGTGAATTATATTTACTATTAATGTTATGATAAATTTATAGGATGTGAAATTTAGGTGGGGGTTTTGTATATAGATACTGCATTGATCCATTAACATGACTTATGAGACAAGACAATCCAGATTCAATATTGGATGTGTTTCTTGATTACACTAACCCATTACTTAATTATGTTACCTTAGTTGATAGGTTGTGGTGATAAGATTCACGATATCTTATTTTTGTATTCCATGATTAAGATTGTATAGAATTATTAATGTACATTATTAATAATTTGGATTTTATTATCCTTGTGATTCCTATGTTGATATTATCCATGGATAATCATTGACTTAAAATTATGTATTTAATGTAATGCATGTTTATTATCAAATTTTACATATTGATTATTTTGTATTTACTAATGATAGTTCACATTGTACATAACCTATATTGAGAATCAAATTTCTGCCATTATTTGATTTCATTTACTAAGAATATGAAGAATGTCAAAAGAAATATTTATTAAGTGATTCATGAACAATTTTTATACTATATATTTATATTTACAATGTTATATGAGAATCATGTATGAATCTAGTTTTACAAGACATGTAAACTAATCAAACTTATTTAGTGAGATCCATTGTATCATATTTCAATTTAATAAAATAAACACCATCTATAGGATACACGATTCACGGTTTTAGAGTTTATATCAGAGTATGTTTAATAAGATCCATATGAACAATATTTTAAATAAAAAATCAAGTATGACAAATATGATAAATCCCTTGTGGTATTTAATAACATTTAATATTATGTTCAATATTATTAAATGGATTAGTTTTCATGATTATTATAATCTTACTCAGTGTATTCCTTTATTTAAACATGGATCATAAGAGGTGAAATGTAATAAAATTGATTATCTATATATTTAATTAACTAAATTCGATGAGGCCATGATATGTGAGGAAATAGATATAGGATGTGTTCGTGGTGCCAATTAAATCGACAAATCAATGTCATTATCAAGGGGTAAGCTAAGAAATTCATCTGGAAATACCTCTAGGAACTCACCCAGTATAGGAGGTAATAAACCTTGAGGAGCACCACCATCTCATATAGTGCATGTCAAAATAAATAATCAGAAATACTTTCCATCGATAGAATTTGAGGTCCTATGAGACCTGACTGATGTTCCCTTTCCTAAAGAAAATATATGAGGACTCTCATCAAGTGCCCTAAACCTAACTCACCTTTGATAGAAATAAATATGTTGTTGATAGTGAAAAAACCAATTCAGGTCAAGGATTACATCAAACTAGACAATATCAAGGACCAATAAATATCATTCCATCTCATCTCTTGACATGTATTGTGAACACGATTAACAACTGAGACCTTTCTTCTTGTTCTTTCTAAACAGTGTTACCAACTCCATTGAAAAAGAAATTATTTTTGTTGTAATGATCAACATGTTCATAAGATGGAAATATATAAAAGTTAAAAATGCACTAATATAAAAAAGGTATGACATATATAGAAGATGCAATCATAATGATAACTCAAACAATTAAAGGGTCATACCTCTCATCCCACTAGTTCCTAATCCACAACATGTAGTTTCATGATCCTTGTGCTAGAATGTCCACATGCTTTTACCTCTACCCAGATCTTGCTCTACCCCAAATATGATTTGATTCTACTTCCATGACCACCATACCGATATCTCACATTCCTAGTTGGCTCCGACTGAAATGACACTCCCCTAGAAGGCACATATCTAGACCCAACCTGAGAAGGTTGTTCCACCTTGAAAAAAATGATGCATTTGCCTCAAAATCTGACATTATTGATAGTGCCTAAGAGGATATATACAAGCAGGTCAGGTGTGACCTTCTTATCTGCACTGATGGTATACAATAGACCCTGCACCAGAAGAAAAAAATGATGTCTTCCTAGAAAGATAACATTAACTACCACCTCTATTTTCCCTTGCTAATCACACTTCCTCTTCTTCTTGAATGAACTGCTGCTTCAAAACACAGACAAAGCACCAAAATAACTAGACCTACCCTTATGACCAATCTCCACCATACAATCAATGTAAACCATTTCAATATAAAATGCATCTTGAATAAGAATAACTTAGAATAAATTTGTAGGCGCAATCCATTTTCAAATATATGAGGTTTCATCAATGTGTTGGAGACTATTTCCAGTTCATATCAGACTAGCTCGATAATGCGGTTGGAATACTCCATCACTAACTAGATCCCCAGAACAAGATCCCTAAACAGAAGGTACCTACCATACACAAAGACTACATGATAGTACATGTTGTTGAATATTTAATTGAAGTCCCCCCAGCTCCACTACTCATTCTTACCGGCTCGGATCACTGAGTCCCACCACATTTAACTTGTACCCTCTTGTAGAAAAGAAGGACTCTTCACCATGACATCTTCTGGGGTGTCCAAGAACTCGAACACACATTATATCTTCTTGAGCCATTTCTCAAGTTCTAAAATCATTTTACTACCCATTAATGACGTGGGGTTTCTCTTGATAAACTCTTGTACATTGTCCTTTTTAGGACCACATCCATCGTCTCAAATAGGAGAAGCAATGGGATCAAGAATCACCCATTTTCCTAAAGCCTGAATGGAGAAGACCACAACATCCATCAACCTATGATCATGAGGTGATGGAAAATCTCTTTGGATTCTTCTGGTGGTTTCCTAGAAACACTCCAAGGATGCATGATGGTATGAGAAGAAAGAGTCTTGTAAGAACATCATTAGTACATAAGATCTAAAAAATAAAATTTCAGGAAAACAAATACACATAAAAAAACCAAAAATGTGGAAGCAACACGATGACATGGCCACTTTAATTCCACCCAGTGTCCTCCCACATTCTGTATCCTATACGTCCCAACTGGTGGAGAAATCACGCAATTATCCCAACATCTCATGGCGATATGAAGTCTGTCATGAGGTGTGCTGGCCAGACACCCTACATGCAATAAGTGATCTGATCCCTGATAATCTTAGGTACTATTTAATAAGAAAATTTCAAAATAAAATGGCCCATGGATTAACAAAAAATGAGTTCTGATACTATTTTTTCATGAACCATGTTGGGTCTCCATCCAATTGATGACTGAACCGGTTCGCAAGAAGGCCCGAAGGGAATTATCGAACCCTACGGCTGGTACATGTTTTAATGTATCAAAAGTAATGTTTAGGAATGATTATCCCAAATACATATGAATGTAAAACAACTAATAATTGATACTAATCCAATTATGAAAGTCACAACCAGAAAATCCTTTAACCAAAAACCAGATGTTGAGTAACATATTTAAACAAAAACCCTAACAATATCTACAATGTATGGTTTCCAAAAACAAACTAACAAAACCACCATCGAGAAAGAGGCTACCACCCTCAAGCTGTATTCACAACACCAACCCTAAAAGATCGCTTAGAACCTGAACTATCATCTCCAAAAACATTACCCTAACATGAATAAAAAATTACTAAATCTACTTACACCCAAAGATATAAATAGGGTGTAAGCTAACACCCAACATGTTTTCACCCATGAAAAGCTTCTATTAATAAATATTATATAAAAAATAAACATGTAATATTAATAAATTAAAATAAATACTATAATTGTTTATGGAAAAATAGTTTTAATGATAATAATTTTTAAAGGGATTAAATTTTATATAAACCACCTTTACCAATGATGTAATCCTAAAATTCCCTATCGTATGTCAATGGTGAGTACATAATTGTCAAATGGAACAAAACATTGGAGAGGCCCAATGATTAATATCTAGAATAGGGACCCTATAACCTCTCATTTAAGTGAAATGTGGAATAGGATCCACAACCAACTGTACCCTTTCGCACGAGCCACTAGGGTGGAATCATAACCCAAGTCCTAGTGGTCGATAACCATATAATATGTTTAATAAATGTTGATAGTGTCAGTCCTACTAAGTGATCTCAGGCTGAATGCACTTCCATATCAATATCACACTAGTCCAATCCAACCTCATAGCTACTCGGGCTTTTTATTAGTGCTTGAATGACACAAAGGCCTTCATTTTTATTGATATTTTGATAACATTTCTTTAAAAGGATTAGAGGGAACCCTTACAAGGACCAAAGGCTTAGATATTACATGGAATATAGTTATAAGAGATCACATGACCCAAAGAACTTATGTAATTCAACTAGACTATAATGACAAGGAACTCCCACTCCCATGTATCTGCATCATGATGATAGCTCTACACTTTTTCATGGTCATCTATTTAGGATTACCATGTATGCATAGGCTGGTCCCGATGGTATAACCATAACCTCTCATTCTTCCAAATCTATATGGTTCTGCTCTGGTGAAAGCACGATCTCTAAATCCTTTTCCAGGGTAACACATTTTTATAGAGTCTATCTGGGGAAGCTGCAATGATCATGTGTCCTGAAGGCCTTGCGGTGGACCAAATTCCTTAATGGTGGCCCAAAATCCTTACTGTCCCAGAGAACATGGTGGCTAGAAGGCCTAAATGACTCCAAGACTTTACCTGTTGACCAACATGAATAGTTCTGGATGCTATAATACCGAACAGTAGATGCTATATTCGTTGCTATAATACTTGCTGCAGTACCCAAACAATACTAATACAGTAGCTTCTAATTTTTTCTGAAACAAGTTTTATGTTCAAAAGTATGAGACATCCATAAATTCAAACCAAACACACACCACATATATCAACTTAACTATTTATACACCCAAATACCATTTCAAAATCATTCACACACCAACCCATTCCTAGAATGTGATCTACATTTCATAAATAGATTAATGTAAAACATAAACAATTTTAAAAAACACATTTTCACCATTTGTGTTATTTGATAAACTATTTAAATTTTTTATAAAACAATTATAAGGAATATCTCATGGGTTTACACATGAATCCCACTCAAAATCCACTTTTATGGACAAAAAACACCCAAAACATACCAAAATATAATTTTAAGCCCTTGTAATATTTAATAATTTAGATGGGTAATTTAAAAAACACAAACCACTATAGCCACATAGTTTTTTACCTAAAATGAACCCAAATACATAAAACATGAAACCTAAAAGAATAAAATGCACATGTATCTTTTTGAAAAACAATGTTTTCACCCCACATATTATTCATAGAACACATTAAATTATGTATACAATAAATTTTTTTATCAAATAATGTTTATTCACTCCATCACTAATCTTTGATGCCGAATTTTCTACAAATTGGTGTGAAACTCTAGTTGTACCACAAATACACCACATAGAGATCATATTGAACCCTATATGAAAAATATCGGACCCAAAAAACCAAATTATAGCCAAAAAATTAAAACCTATGGAGTAGAAAAACTCTGATGGGAATGGATGGGTTACCAAAATGGAATGCACCTATAGTAGAGGGAGAGGGAGGCTTGTCAAATGATATTGGGGGTTAGAAATGAACCGCACTAGAACAATGAGGTATGGAACATGGTTGTGTGAAAGAGGGGATACAACATGAGATTTTCATCAAGAGAGAGGAGGGGTGTCAACTGATATGGTGGGCACCTGCCAAGGAGGGCACTGACTAAGGGGTTCGTCAGCAAGGGTGGGGGGAAGATGTGCACTGAAGGTGGAAGAAAGGGGAGATGGGGTGTGGGCTAGGTTGGGTTTGGTGCACAAAGGGGTTTGACTAGGTTTAGAAAGGAGAGGAAGAGAGGGATGAAAAAAAGAAAAAAAGACAGGAGAGGATAATGTGATGGAAAAAAGAAATAAAACCTAAATGAAAAATAAATTTTAAATGTCATAATAATAATATATCTCAAATATATTATCATTATTATTTTCAATAAAAAAATTTGTAATTTTTTTTATTTTCCTTATTTTATTTTGAACTAACATTATCATTTACTTTCATAATTAATTTATAAATTATAAATAATTATTTTGAACAGTGGGTAGGCCATGTGGTGACCTAGGGAAGCTGCAAAGCTTCGACCATGCCCTGCATGGGCAACAAACGCGGTCATGCCACAAACACAGATTCATTAGATAAATGAAAAATTTCGAATTGGTTATGGTCTGCACCTCAAAAAAACATTTTAAAATGATATAAAATTATAATATAAAAATTATAAACCTAGTCAGAGTGTGAAACTTGGTATTCAAAAATAAATGACATGAGAAATAGGGTTAGAAGTGGATAGAGACGGATGAAAACAAAGGATAAAGAAGTAGAAATACCTAACCATTTAAATTGGGTGAGGAATCACCATGAATCTAAGATTAAATAACCTTGGTTTAGATTGGAGAAGAAAAATCACCCCTGGAAGGAATTAAAGTTATAGGAAATCAAGTGGGTATTCCATAGAAAAAACCACACATAAGAATATGGTAAGGATAAAAATATAACCCTTCTCAAGTGGGATTCATGGTTAGCATGCATGGTTAAGAAAAATGTCTGCAAACCTTGAAATTCCCCACTACCAAAAACAACATCGACTTCACATATAGACTACACACTTATTTTTTCCATGCTCAACCTATGTGAAATACTTTTCTCTATGTTTGAAACATAGTCTAATGATTCCCACACCAGGTAATAAGTGTTCATAAGAATAGAAACCATAAAAAATTTATATAAACTGGAGAAAAAGCCCACCAAAAGGTCCCATAAAGTTATATTCCAATGAATGGTTCAAAACAATTAAAATAAATTAACATGATCTTATAATTACCATTCTAGATTTATAATGATTTCTCATTCCCATATTTTCAATAGAGATGGAATTTAAATTGATCCTTTAATGAAAACATCATTTATTGAATGGCTAATGAAAATGAATAAAACTGGGGGATATAGTTTCAATGGATTAGTAGGTTACTATTCGTGACTTGTTTAAAAAAATTATCAATTACCTCTGTTTTTAATGTGTTTGACATATAAAGGGGTTGATAGCATATAGTCACAATAATTTAAAACATGTTTTGATAAATTAAAAATGTAATTTGTTAATACATTAGTATTAACATTTCCATCAAAATGGATGGATTTTATATTTGTATTGATGTATAAAAAATATGGAATATATTTGTTTTTATATTTTAATGTAGAGTTGTTTACTATTTTTAAAGGAATTTATATATTCCTCAATAGAAATATGAAACTCTTGATCTAGACTAGATAATTGAAATATTTTCATTGAAATTATGGAGGAAATAGATATATAGTGAAATGTTTTATAGAGATATGAATATATAATATATGAAAATCATCTGAAATTTGAAGTTGATTGACATGAAGAAAGTATGATGTCACAAATTACTCAATAATTCTGATTGCACAATCTACTACCATGTTAGGAAGCCAAATAAAGTGTATTATCTTTTAAGTAGTAAGAATCGTTGTTTTTTATGAATATTCATTTACATGGTTTCATTATTTATGGATTTTGTAATTCTTGATATGATAATAAACAAGGAAGGAAAAAACAAAACAACTATTCAAAATGGTTCCCTAACCATCCTTATTACAACACATAATATTCCCATCTTGATATTTATAAATTTTAAATTTCATGAATGTTGTGATGTTGGAAAACTATATCAATTATGATTGTAAATTTGAATTTGTAAAGAGGTTAAGAAATTTATCTATTCCAAATAAAAAAAATTATTAAATTTTTCATATAACTAAATGTATCAAAATTTTAAGGAAATTTTCATGTGGGATAATATTAAATGGTAATTTTTATACTATGTATCATGATTCATTGTTTTTCAATTGGGAAATTCTCATAGATAGAATCATATAAGAGTCATAAAATATCAACTAATTTCTATTTGGATATGGGATGATGGTACTATGAGCATTGTTAAGGTATTTCTAAAGACACACAGAAAGAATGATATAACGTGATTTATTATGGATTACCATACCATATCTACACATTTACTAACGGTAATGGAATATTTACAACAAAATAACCATGTGAGTCTCTATATTAATGAATTTGTGAGTCTAAAATTTTACCCTATTTTGATTTTAGTTAATTTTGATCATCAATTTTCATATAAATTTTGATATATTTTTGGAGGGATCTTAATAATGATATAAATTTGGGCATTGTTTATAATCGTTAGATATATTGATATTTTGAAATAACTATTTAGACAATAAAAATCAATTTGAGATTGAGGTCACATGGAATTATAGTTATTTGGGACCATTAAGTATCATTGGTAGAACTTTCATATAATAATTGCTTCCAATGAATCATTCAAATGGAAGCTTATAAATATTAGTATGAGGAAAAGTATTTTACCTCACCTGGTGGGTATGATTTTATTAAATGGAAAATTTTATGATTGTAAATTCTTTAGGAGATAAAAAAGAATGTGAGAACTATTTAGAGTTATATAATAGTATAACAATGTTGAAAAAATGGTTAATAACTAAAAAAAGGATTTAAAATTTCATGTTGGGTCATTATGTTGAGATTTTAATTTTATGGAATGATGTTATATAGTTTGATTAGAAATGAAAATGGTTTCCCTTATACATATATGGTTTTGAAATATTGAATGTAATTAAATATGTGTTATACCCTTGGAAAATTCCACACAGCCTCTCGAAAGTTCATGATGTGGTAGGTATTTGTTTATTAAATAATTAAATTCTAGGAAAAACGTAATTTATCTCATATATGGAAATATAATTGGTGACTGATTTTCATAATGTGAATAACTGATCTTGGTACTTAACTCTATGGATGATGTTTTGTGGAATCAGATGAATCGTTTGTTGAAAGTACATTAGAATGTAAAAAAAATAGAAGACTAAACATGAGAAACAGAAGTATTTTTAATGAATGATGGTATTCATGATGGTAAATTATATAAACTATTAGTGTGATTTTCTAGGTGGGTCGAATGTTAAACTCAAGTATTCAATTATATTAACTATTTCTTCTTAAAGAAAGCATATCATTTTGCACATAGCATTATTCAATAATGTGAATAAATCGATAATCACGATTTTTATAAATGAAATATAAATAAATTAAATTCATTAATAATTAATAATTTCAATATTATCTTATGATAATGTTTTTTTATTTTTCAAAAATAGTTGATTTTTGTGTGAATAGTGAAAATTACCAATTTTACAAATCTGGCACTCATAAGATAGTATAGTAATAAAAAACATGAGGGTATATGAAACCTCTTTATGATACCAAATATATAAATATTAGTAAATATAATGCATATAAAAATATATTGTTTAAAATATAAATATATTTTAAACATTTTGGAAAATCAATGTAATGTTTTTTCGAATAAAAACAATTTAATTATTCTCATATTTTAATCAAGTATTTGTTACTTTCCATTCATTATTAGTATGGTTAAAAATAAAAATAAGGATACTATTATTTAACATAATAAATTTAATAACATTTCAATCATAATAATATATTATATCTCTTTAAAATATATTTAATACAAGAATATATTTTTTTGAAAAAATGTTTTTATTCGAGTTTTACTTGTTTGATTGTAAATATATTACTACCACTAATAAAAATTGATATTGATATTATAGATAAATATTTTTAATATAAATTTCATATCTTATTAATGTTTCTAATATATATTTTTTAATTATTTAAAATATAATTGTTAAAAAAACTTATTTACTTTTCTAAGAGTCAAAATAAGATAAAAGGGTTTACATTAAACTGATAACGGTTAAAATTGTATTAAAACATGATTAAGTCCATTTTATTGTGATATTTAAACCTAATATATTATCAAATTAAATGATTCACCATTTTAAATATTTTTAGATTGATTATCTATTATAAAATATTTATATCCATTTAAAACTATCTATGTGTGCCCTCTATCTAACTTCTAAAAGAAAACCACATTTCATTATTTATGAACATTTTAGGAGACTTTTATATTATCAATTATCCACCCAAATATTTTCATAAATTCCTTACTATCATCACATGGGTCCTATTATGGTCATAATTTAAGGACCCCAAAACTCCCTTAGAGGGGATGTGTGAATCAAGGTGTCAACATTATCTTTTTAATTTTATGGATCTTATTCCCACATTTATAGGAACTTGTTAAATCTGTCAAAAAAATGAAAGGATGGAGATGATACAATACTTTTTCTTGGTTCACCGTAAAGGGCTACTTCCTAGGTGCATACAAAATTAATGTGTTGTAGATAACCAAATCTTCTAATATTTAAAATTTTTAGTATTGCATGATATGGTCACAAAAACTCTATGTCACAAACATTGCCGTTAAAAAGTTCACAGATAGCTCACTGCATCTCTCGGATCACTTTCATCAACAACCCTTGCTCACCTCCTTGAGAGAAGTCGAACATAGTTTATCAACATGAATGTCTCTTCAATATATTTTCATTGAAGTTATTTTATTTGTTTACCATGAGACAAAAATTGCATTGAATTCATATATTGAGGCATTTTAAATCACAAGTCACACACACTAGATATTCAAAAGCCCGCTAAATGCATAACACCACACTTGCGCATAGTACCCCAACTTTCATGCAACATTTGGTAATTTTCATGAAATATGACTTTTTCACAACACCTACTTTTCGTGCAACCCTTAACTTTCGTGCAACTACACCTAAGGGTTCACATGATCATTTTAGACTAAATGAACACCTTGCACACAATATTTACTCTCTTCTAATCTTTCATGAACAAATCTTTCACGTTGTTGAGAAACTGTATTTTTATTGGAAAATACATAGTTATTCTTTGGGGGTAGCTGGAAATTTGTCGGCCCTTGATGACCTTTCATGCAAGATCCCGATGCGTCTTTGTATCCACAAACAAGATTCTTCAACAACATGAATAACCCCTTTTGGTGTTGCATTGGGAACACATACACATTAATGTAACATCATCTTCCGTGCACTACATGACATTTCCATTTTTTAACGCTCTAATACTGAAATATTTCTTGAACACATGTTCTGAAAACACCATCAATATTGTGCAAAAAAAAAACCAATGTTGCTTAAAAAACCATTCTTTCATGCACACATCAAAGAATTCATTCACTTTCAATTAACACAAAAAACATTTCTCGGTTTTCCAATTTTCAGCCCCAAAAATTTTGTAAACACTATAGAATAACACCACCTTGAATACTGCTTTTGGATCAAACTATATGACCCATTTACATTTAATCGCCCTGATCATCCATTAAAGGGTTGATAATAAAAATCCAAAAACATGATAAACCAATATAGATTGACAAAAAACAAATTGAACACCTTTTCCAGAAAAGAAGAAAATTGGTTCACATGATCTCCCCCTTTGGGTTTGTTGGAAATCACTAGATAAATTGAATAGGGAACCATCCACAAGCAAACCTAAAATACAAGAATCAACTCATCCAAAACTCAAAGTCCATGTGAGAAAATCTTGGTGTTAAAAATAAGAGAGAAGACATGAATTGTGTTCACATGAGTTCAAATTAAACCTAAAATAATTTCTTAATAACACTGGAAACTTTTCTCCCTTCACTATTCTCTCCATCTTCAGCCAAATTTATCTGTGTGTTCTCTCATCCAGTGACATGAATTATTTCCATTTCTACCCCATTGTAAATAAACCCAATGATGGAAAATCATACATTGTAAATATCATAACATACTACCAATGGATCGTATCTCCCCCATGAACCTCAAACCCTTCCACAAAATAGATTAATATCATTAAACAACTTGGGAGAGGGGAAAATCGTCAATTCCTAATTTATTAAAAGGTGGTTGAAGACCGAGGTTCAACCGATGTTCCTAAAACTCATCCGTTGACAATGGCTTCATAAGGATATCAACCACTTGCCCATCAATTGCCACAAGATCCATTCTAATCAATCCATGCTCAATTATTTCTTGGATAATGTGATTTCAAATTTCAATATGTTTTTACAAGAATGCTAAACATGATTCTTTGAAAGATCAATTGTTTTCTTGTTATCAAATAAAATCACCATTGGTTATCTCACATAATCACCAATATCATTCAGTTGTTGCTTCATCCATATTAGTTGAATGCATGCCTTTATAGAGGAGATATACTCAGCATCAACAGTACTAAGATATTTACTTTCTTGTTTCTTGATCAACCAACCAACACATTTCATCCCATTATAGAACACTCCACCACTGGTGAGGATTATGTCGACTATATCTATAGCCCAGTCAACATCCAAAAATGATGATAATTTATTGTCCCTTACTACAACAAAATATAATTCAAAATTGTCCATACTTTGAATATACCACATGATTATTTTTACTGCTTCCATAAGTTATTCCATAGGATTAATCTGAATGTGGGCTGCTAATAATATTTCAAAGACAATGTTAGGCCATGTTGCTATCATGTAGAATATTGTCCCAATGATCCTTCTATACATTGTGAGATCTATAGAGCACCCATCATCATGCATTCTAGGATTGGTTCAAACAGCAATTTGAGTTGAAATTTGTTTCAATTCAGGCATATTAAATTTCTTCAACAGTAATCTTTCATAATTTTCCTGATAAATGAATGTGTAATCCTAATTATTAATCACCTTCATCCCCATGAAATATGTGAGAACTCCAATCATAGACATTTAATATTCTGATTCTAGTTATTGGGGAATTCATCTTCTGATTTCAACTTCTACCACCAAATATAATGTCATCAAATTAAACTAGAACCATGAACCGATATATTGGAAAATTCATCACATATATATTGTAACATACTTCTCCTATTTTCAATTCTATCTTCTTAAGATAACAATCCTACTGGGAGTACCACGGTCGAGGTGCCTGTTCCAAGACATTGAGTGATTTCTATAGTTTTCAAAACATTTTTTAGTACAAATATGAAAAAACAACTAGTATTTAAATGTAGACTTCTTCTTCGATACACTGTTCAAGAATGCTATATTCAAATCTATTTGATATACTTGATTTCCTCTTTCGAGTACCATGGCAGGAAAATGCCTGATTGACTCCAGTCTAGCCACTGGAGAAAAGGTTTCATCAACATCAACACCTTGAATATGGAAATATCAATTACACACCATTAAATCCTTGATTCTAATAACACTTCCACGGTCATGAAATTTGTTCTTGAAGTTCTATTTTGTACCAATATCATTGTGACCTTCATGATTCTTAACTAGATCCAAGGTCTAATTCTTGTCAATCTAGTCTAACTATTCATTCATGGATTTCACTCAAGATTCAACCTTTCACCTTCTTTAAATTATGATGGTTCCAAAAATGTTAGAAATATTGATTTTTTGTTATTCTGCATCCACCTTGGTTGTGTGGGTGCACTCCAATCCCCAATTATGTTATATGGATCAATCATAGCTCTTTGATTTCTCCTGTGAGGTTCAGTCCCATTCCCTCCATCAAAGGTTTCCTATTCAGAATCTTGTTCTGATTCAACATCATGATGTGATTCCTGAGTGTTTTTTACACTATCCACAGTTTCTGTATTTGTATTTACTCCACATTCACTTTTTTCATCACTTTCTATCACATTATCATATGAAATCCATGAAACATTTGTGGTTTTCTCTTCAATGATATTAACATCACTACTTTCCACAATCCTTTCGAAGTGCTTGTTGAAACACTTGTAGGATTTGTTGTTTAGTTGAGTATCCAAGGAAAGACACTTCATCTGAATTGTCTCCAAACTTTTCTGGATTTCCATTTTGTTTAGGATAAATAATTTATCTCTGAAAACACAAATTGTATTTCAAAAAGGGAATGTTTCACTACCAAAATTCATATGGTGTCTTTTTCACAAACATAAAAATCCATATTCAATATTGAATATATACTATATAATGAACAGATTTTTTCCTGTAATGTCATGGAATGCGGCTCTCAATCAGAATAGTTCTTTCCATGTTGTTCACCTATCGATTCATGTTCTCAACAACTCCATTTTGATGTGGAGTTCTCACAAAATAAACCTCATGTTGTATCCCATGCTTCTCTAGGTAATTTTCAAATTTAATGGATGTGTATTATCCTCCATTTTACGGTGGAAGAAGTATGATTGTTTATCCAGTATCATTCTCAACAATTTGACGATATGTTTTCATGCAATCAAGCACTTGTTGTTTCCAGCGTATAACCATTAAATGTTCCATTCTACTGTAATCGTATTTGAAATGAACAATGTACCTTTCTCCATAAGTTCCAAAAATATTTATCAGGCCCCATACAACATTATGAATGAGATAAAGATGATGATATGTCGTTTACTTCATTGGACGATATTAACAACAGACCAACTTCCACCGAATGGATGAATCACAAGACTTTTCACATTCACTCTTCAGGATGGGAATTTATATGACAATATTCAATTTTGATATTTTCCTTTCCTTTTTGATTGATATACCCCAATATATGATGAGACATGTTATTTTCTATTCAATAGTTATATACCATATATTTTTATTACTATCAACCTATTATAATTTTCATTATGTTCTTAATCCCTTCATCAGTGAATTTCTTGTCATTCCTGTGATAGTGCGTCCTCTTTGATTAAAATTTACTATATGTCATGAGTCACAGAGTTGACTCACAGTGAGGATATTATGATGTAGTCCATCCAAATAAATGATTTCAGTTTTCTTAAGCTCTCTATTAGCTAGTTGAGTACCTCCACTTCTTTGTATTTTTAGGGTTCCAGCATTACCAAACCATACTATTCCATAAACCCTCCCATAAACATCCATTAAAAGGTCTGCATTACCTATAATAAGATATAAACAACTGCCATATATAATATAGGTGTTGTTTATTTTTGTAGATTTGAGGAATACCTCTATAATGTTTGATTTCATAATCTTATTCTTTTCATTCCATGAGACTTGGGACTGAGTGTAGAACAATAGTGTATTTTTAATTATCTCTTCCATGTACATGGTTTATTAATTGTTGAAATATTCTTCCAGAGGATTACACAAATTTTTAAGAGAAACGCTATATTTTTTATGTTCTTTGACATGTCTCAGACTCTATTAGGCGGTGTTCATGTCCCACCTCTGCCTACAATCAACGTCCTTATGACCAATGTTCGAACAACAAAAACAATATCCATAGAAAGTTTTTATTATAAATGAATTAGGATATGAAATTGTTATCCTTTGTTGAAATCCCATTTAATATTCATTCAAATAGCATCTTGCCACATTGCAATAAGACATGGTATGACCTTGATATCCTCATAATTGACACTTCATCAGAGGAAATTTCTTCTCACTTCTATTTATCCTCATTCCTTCTGTCGTGGGAGAATGGTTAGATTTCATATTATTCTTGGAGGCTTAGAGATGGTATCTGGTTATTATTTTGTATTGAATTAGAGGATTCTTTCTCATCAAATCATGTAATTTTTACACATTACACACTTTCATCTTGAATTTATTTTGGACACATTTATTGGTAACATTCCACGATTTGGCCTCACAACTGATTCCACTATTTCCCATGTAAGAATGTCTTTGAGCAATCAAATTATTTTCAAATACATTTGAACAATGATTTTCTCTCTTGAATAGCTCAACATTTAAAAACCTTCCAAACTGTATATTCTTCCTTGATTATTTTAAAATTGATTCACTCTCATTTTTACTTATAAGAGTGACAAATTCCTCTTTAGGACCTTCAGTAGCCTTGGCCTTTTCTTCCAGTCTGGCGGTGAGATCATTGATGACATTTTCCTTCTCATCAATTCATAGCTTTAGATCAACTACATCATCAGTGCTTTCCTATATTTTAGGTTCAAATTCACAAATTCATCCAGTCATTCAATTTCCTCTTCAATCTGATCAATATGATCAAACGATTCTTCTAAAATTGATTTCCACTTATTTTAAATTTATATTGGATCTTATGAATACTAAAAAAAATTATGTTTCTACATGGGATTGTCATTAGTTGTCAACTGATTGTCTCCACTATTATCTTTTGATGGACATAATTTCTTAACAGTGGCATTCATGGATGCATGGTTTCTAATTTTATATTCATGTTCTTCTTGTTCACATAATTCATCATCATCATTTTTCCCTTAACATATAAAACTCTTCTTCAGTTATTTCTTTATATATTTTAAGTATCCATTTTGAAAAAACCATTTTTGGGGCCTCTCAATTTTTTCATCTTCACTATCTTCTTCATGGATCTCTTTTAGGCACTGAGAAAAAATGTTCCTAACTTTTCCAAAATGAAAGAAAGAAAGAGGTAACTTCCCTTTGCATTTCCAATTTCTCTTCTAGAACATCTTTTCAATGACAGAAATAATTTATTTTCCCTCATAATAATCCACACTACAATCCATTGAAATTGTATATTTATCTATGTAGTTGAATTCCATTTCCTTGGTCACTCGAGTCGTAGCATCTTCTGGTTTGAATCTCATTTCATATGCCACCAGGCTGCTCAGCAGATCATCCAAAAATGATTAGGAATATATATTTACTCAAGGGATGATAGAATTCAATTGTAAAAGGGTGTAAGTCTTATTAATATTTTCTTTATAGTATCAGGGTCATTTATTTCTTCACTTAGACGCTAAATTTTTTCATCCATATTAGATTTTTGTTTGAAGAAGGAGTCCGCATTCTCATCAGGATGAATATTCAGATCATTAGTCCTATTATGCAAGACATGTGGTTTCCACTCCATCACTTTTCTATCTCATTCATAAATATTTTCATGTTTTTCCAAGATGGACTTATCTATGGTGAAACACATCACCTTTAGATTTATCTGATCAGAAAGGGTTTTCTTGAGTGTATTTTTAACTTTATCATCTGCATCAAGAATTTTATTGTTCCTGTGAGTCATATCTGGGACTATTGGATACGTGAAATTTGTTACTTACACAGTAGAAAAGATGACTACCATTCAGTGATATCATAGATGAAATTTCATTCTGTTCTTACGGATCTGAAAATTACTTCCATCTAAGAGGGTTACTCTGCAGACATTGGCTAAATTCTCCAAAATGGTATAAGAGAGCTCAAACACTAGTGAACCTATCATTGATACCACATGAAGGACCACAGGACACCCTGTGAGTGTAGGGGTGAATTAGTATGTCATCTTTTTCTTTTTAAATTTGTGGATTGTGTTCCCACATTGGTTATTACTTTATAAATCTACCAAACTAATGAAAGTAGGGAGATGACACAACACGTTTACTTAGTGCACTACAGAGGGCTATATCGAAGTAGAATACCCCGATAGTGTATCAGTCATACCTAAATCAACAAATATTTATAAACAATTGGATTACATGATTTGTTCATAGACACTCTATACCAGCCACACTACCTTTACAATTCTCATATATAGCTCACTATATCCCATGAATCACTTTCACCAACTCCCCCTATCTCACTGCATTGAGACAAGTCTATCTCACACACCTGATATTCAAAATGCCTGTCAGACGCATAAAACCACACTTGCAGGTAAAACCCCAACTTGCATGCAAGATTTGGAAATTGTTACGAAAGATGAATTTCAGGCACCACCTACTTTCTGCGCAATCCTTATCTTTCGTGCAACTACACCGAAGGGTTAATTTGGTTTTTTCAGACTAAAGAAAAACCATAAGCACTAAATTTACTCTCTTCTATTATTTTGCGTGCGAATTTTGTTCATGGATGGGAAACTATATTCTCCTTTGAAAATACTAAATCATCCTTGGTGGTAGCCACATATTTATTGTCCCTTGACTACCCTACCTGAGATATCTCAATGCATCTTTGTTAGTGCAGATGAGATTCTTCATCAGTGTGAAAAACCGATTTTTATGTCTCATAGGGTGCGCATACCCTTTAATGAAACATCATCTTCAGCACACTCTATAACATTTGCATTTTTTGATGTTCTGATCCTGAAACATGTCTTGTGTGCATGTTCCCATAAAACGTTCAATCATGCGTGCAAAATCAAATAATGTGAAAAAAAACCATCATCCACACACACTTGATATCTTTTGTGTGCCCTCCATTACCAAAAACATGATTATCTATTTTCCAATTTTCATCACCAATAATGTGGTAAACACTTGAGAAATCGTCCACCTTCAATACTAATTTTTGATCAAACATTATAACAACATTCTATGTAATATCTCTGATCATCCCTAAAAGGTTTAATAATAACAAACCCAAGCCTTTATCAACCAAAATTAGACTGACCACATACACAAACCAAACTCGTTTTCCTACAATGATGAATCTTGGTTCCAAGAATAATAATATCTTATGTTGGATTTAGTTATAAATATAAAGATGGGTTTCCTATGATGAATATATAGTATTTACCAAATCATTAAATTTTTCATTCTTCTTCAATATCCTCAATGTATATGGTACCCATACAACCATAATTAATCAATTATAATATATATGTTATTTTTTTATTATGGTAATGTTAAAATAATTTTCCTCCTCACTTCCATTTGATGGAAAATGAAACCATCAGTTATGAAAATGTATGGCATACCATCTCCACATAGTGGTGTAATTCATTTTTGATCACCAAATTAAATTTATGGTTATAAATATTGAAGTATTATATATATATGATATATATATATATATGATATTTATGGTTTTTTGTAAATTTAATATATAATTTATCTTTATACCCTCCATATATTAAAAAATGATAACGTTTCTCATGCGTACATGTGGATTACCACCTCAATGAAGTGATGTAATTAATTTTTAATGAACACAATTCATGGATGATAATAAAAAGGTATATAATGACAAAAAAATTTGTTAATATAAGGATTATAATTCTGTGTATCATGGATCCCTCAACAGGATTCATGTTTCATATCTTTCGAATGAAACATGTAATGTAAATGTGTATTATATTATAAACGTGTATTTTAATGATATATGTGGACCATATATGTTATTCTAAGTATGTATATTATTATTTAAATAAATATAATAAATAAAATTTTATTATGAATTAGGTTAAAAAACATATGATACAATTCTAACTTGTTGTAAGGGGTTTTTTTTACAATATCATTTTATTTTGGGATTTTAATTTTGATATTTCCATTGTGAAAATTTTATGATATTAATATATTAACCATATATATCTTAATTTCCGTTACTTATGTTTTATTTTACATGTTTATATATATTTTTATTTATTTTTATATTATGAATAAATATATATGTTTCAGGTAAATGACTCAATTTTAGAAATATTGTTTTGAAATTTTCCTACCATCTATTATACGTCCAAGACCACATTATCATTAAAATACATTCATAACTTTTATTAATAGTCCTAAAATAATAAATATATCTATTTTATAAAATATTTTACTTTATATAAAAGCATTTAAATTTAATATTCTTTAATCTTTCTAAATGAATTTATTTTTTATCCAATCCATCAGAAAATATGTGTTTTAACAAGCACAACACCAATTGATTTTCTCACTGCCTAGAATAATGTTTTCTTTAAGTATCCTTTAAAATTATATATATTTATTATAAAATAAAATCATTTTATAAATATTTGTGTTTTTTTGTAAAATTATTAAAAATTAAATGTGAATTACTTTCATAATATAAATAATAATATTAAAAATGTTATTTATTAAGTTTTTCATTAAAAAAGTGGCAATGAAGTTAATATTAATGAATTACTTCTATTTTATTTTTCAAAATGATTGGTTGTTGTAAAGCACAATTATTTATGAATAGATGGAATTTTATCATCCTTCACTGATAATGTCATATATATTATATTGAGAAAATTATTTTTATAATGTTTTTTTCATTATCACTATTCATTTGTCGATGGAAAATAGTTTTATTATTTTTTCCATACATTTAATATCATTGAATAATTATTAGATCATCTCTATTACATTAATTTTGTTTCAATAGTATACTATTTTCTTAAGGAATCAGTTAAATGATGCTTATTAAGAATGTTATTTCATTTTATAAGGAAAAATTAATGATCTGTATTATCAAATAAATTTGGATTATTTTTTATTTATATGAAATTTTGAGAATAAATAGTTATGATCATTCAAAATATATACAATGTATTTGATGATAAAGTGATGGGTGTGTCTTGGTTACAAATATCTCATTGATATATCAACTTGTCTCGTGGGTAAAATTAGCAGGAACTACATATTATATGGGTATATATTTTACACCATCTTCTTTATTAAAAATGATGTCATTGTTGATAGGCATTAATGGTATGTTTCATTAAATCTTGGTTGAGAGGCCCTAATCATGAATATTAGAATTATAAATTTCCAATATTAATATTTTAGTTTATAATATACATGTGACTATTATGTCTATTTTTAGTCATAGATGTCCATTGATATCCTATTATTGATTGACTGTTATATGTTTTAGTTATTCACACTTCTATATTTATAATTCATTATGTACCCATTAAAGATTCTAATGCATATAAACCATTCTGAAAAGCTTTTCTAACCTCTTTTTTTCCTTACCTAGTAATAAACGAAGTGTATTATAAAATATTTTAGGTTTCCAAAAATGTTTCTTATTCAATGTTTTTATATTTCATATGTAATATGTGGATAATTTATATTTCTCATTTTCCAATACTACAAAGCAGGTATATCTAGGAAGGTAATATCAATTATATCTTGTTGTAATGTAAAAAAATAAACAATTGATCTAGGCTAATGGATTTGGGGTGTTGTAGAATATAATGGTATTATTCGTTAAAAAATATTTATCCTTCATGTATTAATAACTTTAATGAAACAAATGTTTTATAAGGATTGCTGAATTCATGTGAGTGTCCACTCCCCAGTGTCTAAATGATGCTAGAGGTTTTACTGACCTCACTCCAACCTGGCATCAAGAATAAGATCCCATCAATGATTTCATGATGGAAAATTATATAAATATATTTTAATAATATATAAAATTTAATATTTTAAAATATTTCCCCTAACATTATTTTTTATGAATAGATATATATATTGTAATATCTACTTGTCAAAATCTGACTATAGGATGAGAAAATTAGTAAAATCACTATGGAATTAATGGATATGCTCTTTACCAATTGGAACACAACGTGTATATGAAATAACCCAATATATGTTTTTAACTCAACCTAGATTGGTGTATAATTCAAAATATGTGGCATTACTTGAGGAAAAAATTATTATTCTGTCCAATTGGGTGCAATGTATTGTACCGAAGCTCAATACATGTCATGTACCCAGCATTGTGTCTACATACACATGAAATATACATCACATGTTTTGTACCAAAATTTATTTAAAAAACTCAATTCATGAACCTAATATCAATATACCCCTTTCCAATTCTTACAAAAAAACATGAGAACATCATGTCGCACCTTATTAACACTAAAAAACTACACAATGTTTTTTAATAAAATGAAAACTATGTGATCCAGATTTCTAGGTGTATCAATCATTCAAACAACCCAATATATCAGGTTTACCATATAAAAACCCTCTATGATTTTTAAGCATTCCCCATGTGTCAAAATAAAAAATCAATAATGGGGAAATAATTGAAAAAATACATCATGGAAATAAAAATAGATATCCATCATTTTGAATAATAGATATATCATTAAGCACACACTTCGATGATCTATGATCCACATAATCTACATTCTAATCTATCATCAATTTACCTTCTCAATATTGGATCCATCACCCTATACCACCACCCACTATCATTGTTATTCTGCACCAATGAGGGGAGGCCACATTTTCCAATTTGAGAGAAGGGGAGGAGAACAGGTTAGAGGAACTAAAAAATATAGGGAACTAAAAAATGTGAGATAATAAATGAACCTATAAGGACTTGATCATGGTCCTAGAACATGTAAAATGTAAAAAAATTAAATAGTAAAAAATACCCATTCAATACTGAGCCAAAATTTTATAATTTATATCAATAGACTATTTTTAATTGAAATCAACATGCACCAATGAATTAATAAATAACCATGAAGGTTTTAGAAACCATATGAAACGTAAATCTCACAAGATCAGACTATCCCAAAATATTTACCGATGGGTAAACGTCCCACCAAAAAAATGTATTGACCAACAATAAAATAAATTAGATCATTTTATAGCATAAATTACCAGCCTACACATTATATTATTCCATGGAACCAATGCACAAAAACATAAAATGATTTCAATAAAAGGAATTTTGTGTCACTACATTTTCCCACCTTCACAAATTATAATTTTTGAAAGGTAAATATTCCAAAATGAATAAATAAGAATAGAAAAAACTCTTTATATTAAGAAATATTACATCGTTATTCATGATTTCTTCATGATTCTAACGTATTGTTAATTAAAAATGAAAAATAAAATAACCCAACAAGGGAATAACTGACATATCTATCACTCAGATCAAGGAACCCTCATTTGAGACTACTCTAAAATGTCTTTTTTTCGATGAATGTAAACTATACATTTATAAAACCTATATATAGGAAAATACCTACCCTTTGTGTAGAACTTAAGGAAGTAATGTAGAATTCACTAGTTATATTTTTTATATAGTTTTAAATGAGTAACCAAAAATAGTAAAAACTTTGATGAAATAAATATAAACAGAGGGAGGAGGGGAAAAACTATGAATATTTACATGATGCTAAAAATAATACAGTGAAAAAGAAAAAGAAGAAAACAAATATAGATAAGAGAGTCAATAAGAACAAGGTTAGATCTAGGTTGATCCATAGATACCCTTCATAGATTTTATAAATATTACCACCAATTATCAAACTCACTCAATGCATGATAGATTACTAGGATCACACACCCCACCAATATAAATAGTAAACACATGAATAGAAATTATCAACACGTTTCTAGAAATAGTGCATATTAAAAAATGAAAAATTCAGTAGACAATTTCTAGACAAGAAATCACAAATGGAATAATGATCATATTAATATCATCAAATCAAACAATTAAACTCCCATTATTAGTGGAGAGAATTGGAAAGTAGTAAAATATTAAATAACAAAAAGAGTATCATACCATTCATGTAAACTTATACACTCTCAAACATTCCAAAATAAATTCATGATATTCTAAGAGAAAATATGTAGTGGTAACTATGGTCCTGAAGCGTGGGTCTCTAAGGAATGTAGAGTTTCACTTCCTAAATCTAGAATAACAAATTAGTAATCCATTATTGGTGTTTTGAGATCACAATAATAATTGACGAATAATGAATAAACATTAGAATTGTAATTATGAAATATAATCGGAATACATTCATTTATAAAATTGATATAAGAATGAAAATTGTAAAAATAAAAGTAAAAGAATGATGAATGGTCATGCCCCAAAAAATCCAGTAGAATCCCATGTTTGATAAATAAAAAATGTAGAAGATTAGATATCCTATTTTTCAAAAACCAGAGACAAACATTATGACACTAATGAATAAGAGTTATCAGATTCAACATGGAGCACTTTTACGTGCTCGCCATAATCACTTAATTCAACTCCATGCGAGTTCATACAAACTCTATCAACCCCTATTGCTAGAATATATCATGAAAGTACAATAATCACCTCCATAAATTACAAAACCATTATCATCATTAACAACCTCACAGTGATATTTTCTGGGATTTCCACAATTAAGAAAAAATAATGAATTGTGGAAAAAATTTGTAATTTAAATAAAAAATATATTTCAATTTTATATTTAAATATAGCTGAACAACAATAATTTTATGGGCCATTGAATTGCTGAGATGGCTTACCCAAAACCTGGGCTTGGTTGTCACTAGTTGACATCTAATAATTTTCATTATATAAATAAATAAATATATATATATATCATTTTAATTATATTATTATAAAATAAAATCATATATTCATATATGTGCATATATTTTAATATATATAAATATATTTATCATTATTATTATAAATATAAAAGTAAGAAAATATATATTCTTGTTAATAATTTATATTAATAAAAATATAGTTAAATTTATTTATTATTATTATATATTAATATATATAATATATAATATTATTATATTTATTTATATATTTATTATTCTGTTAATAATATTTTTCAAAATTCTTTTTTTTCTTTCTTATTATCTTTCAGTGATCTTTATTCACATGAAGAGAGGGGTCTCACCTTGTTCTCTCGTTTCACTCAGAAGACACTGCAACTGAAGGCTCTCTAGCTGGAACAACATCACGACATCACATCTTTATAGAGGGTCTTAACAGTGTGGTGGTGATGAATACAGATTATACCTCATCATGAAGAAATTATTAAAGCATTTAATTAAAAATTAATTTTAGAAAGAAAAATTGTGGTGAAATCATATAATTTCATTGAATTAAAATAATAAAATAATTATTTGAAGGAAGATAATATTTCAATTACAAATCAACTCTTCCACATCTCTATAATTACCAAAATAAATCAAAATTTTTATTGAAAAACAAATTATCATGAATAAAATTTTGATTCCAGAACAAATTTATATAAAAATAAAATTAAATTATTAAGCTCATCTAAATGATGTTCATTCAAAAAAATTTGAAAACAATATTTTCAATTGAATAAGAGTCAACAAAAAAATTGATCAATATATTTTAAAAAACACACATTTTTTTTATATTTTAGATAAAAGTTAATGATGAGAAAAAATTTTCCACAATCAATTACATTAATTCAAAACACCATTTTATTAAAAATATCTCAATAAAATAATCAAAAAAATATGTGTAAATGTGTCTAAAAATATGAAACATCAACCTCCCCCAAACTGAAATATTTGAATATCCCCAAACAATTACATGTTTTTTTTCAAATCAGCCTGGATGTTTTTTTAGTTAGATCAAAATGATACATGAAAATCATTATTTGCAAAGGAACCAAATTTGAGGTGGCTCAAGATATTTCAATAATGATCATATGGTCCTATGTAAATTTATAAACCCACCTGCAATCATGAGAACATTGAATAATTCAAAATTGATGATATCATGCCTTGTATATGAAGCCACCCACCATCATTATTTTATTAGAATTCATGTTCCAATTATAATTTTGATGACATGTCAGATATAAGTGAAAAAAATCATAAAAGGTATCTTCTATTTTTATTTCCCCATATTTTCAAAAAATCAAAGTTTATTTTTTAATAACGTTATTAATACAACTCAAATGATATACATATAAGTTGATTTTATCCATTTTCATATGGGTTTAAAATTACACTCATTTAATGAAATCATTTTATACTACTAGGAACATTATTGTTTTTTATTTATCTTCTTTATTTTTCATGAATTTTTTCATTCCATTTCTGTGAAATAAAAAGTGAAAATTCACTTATTTGATATGTATAAATGGATTGCGCTCACACCCAATTACTTGCGTTTTATTTGTTCACCATGGGGTCCCATTTTTGTGATTTTACTTATGATTCAAAGGAATTCTATGATTATCCTTTGAGTTGGATCACCAAAGTGATTCATTTCCAAAAGAGCAGTCTTGTAGGGTTGAGTTCTAATTTAAAGTATCAAGAAGTTATAGATATAATTATACAAATCTATACCCTTTCACATTCACCATATCACTTACTAAATACAGTATTAAAAAAATTAATATAACACTGATCATAAATAATACACCACAAAATATTCTATAATTATTTTGAACCCAAACAAACCAAAAAGTAAGTATTAAATAGACATGATAGGATTAATGTAAAAATGAAAGCCTAGTATCCTCAAAAAGTGAAATATTTTTATATATTTTTACTCTTTTTTTGAAATAAAAACATAGGGTATGTTGAAATGAATTATCAGTTCTACTCAAGTAGTATCATGGTGAAAAATTTAATAAAAAATATTTTAATCAAAGTTATTCTTATATATATATAAGAACTATTCACAAAACAACTAAGAATTATTTTCAACTCACATTAACACAATATGTTGACATCCAGGAATGAAAAAAATTTCACAGGTTTCAAAAAAAATTAGGGCAAAACTCTACAATTAGATTTTAGTATAATTAAAATAAGAGAATTAAAATTATATAATTAAAAAAAATTACTCCCCTAGTGTATAATATTTTCATATTTCTCTCAATGAAGCCTCAATATGATTAATATACATTGTGTCTCTAACAACTAAATTCTTGATCCTATAAATGTATACATATTACCATAAGAGTTTATCATTTGAAATTCTAGGTGTAATCCAACGTAAACTTTAGTTAAGGGGTTTTATCTAGTAGGATCATGTTTAAAGATCATATGGTTCATGTATGTCTAGATGATTCTACCATGGTGCCTCATCACCTGTCAATTGGGTGCCTTAAAATTTTTAGGAACCTTGTTCACGAAATGTATGATTATTACTATTCAATAAAAACTAAACAAATAAAAAAATAATTATAAAAATAAAATAATAGTAGAAAAATGTATATCCTTGGATATCCCAAAAGGGGTTATATTTTTAGTGGTTCTAAATATGGGAAATATTTGGATCAACCCTAGTCCAATGGAGTTTGTGGATTAATTTTTAGGAACCACCATATGCAATTCATTCTAGATTTAGTGATTTTTTTTTCAGGACACCTTGTGAAGCATCAATGAAGTCTATCTCCTTGGTAGTGGAAACACAGATCTATGGCTAGAATTGTCTTATGGTTCTGTTTAAAATAGAATCACTTCATTGACTATAGAAAACATGTCCAAAATCTCTATGAAACTGATAATGAATTCCAAAAACTTTTCATCTTTAATAAGTGATACCTCTAAAATAATATCTAATGAAACTCATAGTTCAGTAGATTCTTCAGAACCTAGACAAGTAGAATCCAAATTATCATAAAAACATAAATATTAGAAACAATTAAAATGAAACCGAATTCAATATTGTGAAATTATCCTTTATTTTAGTATAATTATTATTGATTAATAATTGTTAGTTCTGCAAGGAGTGTGTCTAGTTTATGAGTGAGGGAGTCAACCTCCTCCATCCATTCTTCAAAAAATATGTCCTCTAGTGTGGTGTCCTCCAATGAAAATGAGAGTATTTCTTATGATGATTGAATCTTTTCAAACATATAAAAATTTTCAGAAATTAAATTCTAAAAATATAAATAAAAACAATAAATATTTTAAATAAAATAATAATCACAAATTTTTGAGCTTTCTCCATAGGTTATGAATACCCTTTCTCCAATATGCTCTTGATAATGTCCCACTTATGAGGATCATACAACTCCAATGTTGAGTCCTAGGTAAGAATAATCCCAAAAGTGGGAAACACGAATTTACTAATTAAAACTCAGGGAAAATACGAGAAAACTTCTTATGTTTCTTAACTAAAGCTACAAATTTATTTGGTATCATCTCCTCCTTATATTTCTCAATGTGCAATTCAAAATCATCTAGATCCAATGTAATGTCTTGAACCTGATTCCACTGAAATGGTGCCCTGATCTAGATGATTACTAGTACTCAAGTAGCCTCTTTGTATTCTAGAGGCTATCGACTTGTAGTGAGGGCCTATGAGTTGATATCGGGGAGACTATGACCTCATGCCAGATTAAGAAAGTGGTAGAAATAACTATGTATCATACACAGTGGAAGGTAAAAAGAATTCAGAAGCAGTAGAAAACTGAAATAGAAAATATTTTACTAATAAAATGTTGTAAAATACTGAACAGATATGGAATATAATAAAACAATGGTCAACAATTGGGAAGACCATATAGATACAAGAGTACAATTGAAAATGAAGGTAAAAGTCTTAAGATGTACTACTAACTCTGAGGCAAATCACATTCCTTGTCTCTAGAAGTATTCAATCTTCTCTACCAGGATCCGTAAAACCACTCGAGTAGTTATTCTCGATCACGAAAACTCCCCACCATAATCATTATCATCATTAAGAATCTTGGAGAAAGAAAAATTATCTATGAACTCAATCTGAGTATCTGAACAACCAATCACTCTATAATGTCTAACAACTAGTATCATAACATCAATAACATTCTCCAACCTAGAATACATTCAACTATAACCAACATGGTACTCCCCACTATTATAATACCCTTATATTCGTCTCCAAATCATCCTTGGAGCCCAATGGCCCATAACGAACACCATTTTTCAATTGAAAACGTGGGTCACAACCCACAAATGACCAATTCAATACTCACCACTATAGGCATTACCTTACCCCACACCCCAAGACCAAACTCAAAAGGATCCCTTCCTCACTAGGGAAGAGCATTCAGGAAGATAACATGCTTAGCGTAGGGCCGACACTCTCCCAGCATACTCCATAAAAAGTTATGATTGAGAATAATTATTTATAAAAGGAGTACACTTAGATTCCATAGAAATAAATGTACAAATATCTCTGGTCCACTCTCATTTCCTTTCAATGTAACCTGGATTCAGACAAGGTTCAACTGTGTCATTGTTCCCAACTCATTTCTCAATGCCACCTATACCAAGAAGGGACACTCTGACGCAACTCCTAGGATCTAAACAGCTAAAAAGTCTCCTAACATAGATCTTCAGCTAATAGAACACCACTCATCGATTTAAATTCAATCGATACCTCATAAAACCAGAAGGTATCTTTATCTCCTGACTCATTCTAGAGTTTGTCATTCTAGTCACAAGAATCTACCAATGCATTCAATACATTATCACCAGTAGAAACACTAGTCAACCAGGCCAGGCACTCGAATAGTCCTACCCATCAAAGTTAGTCAGGGAAAACAAGAACCAAAGGTGATTCCTCAAAAGGAAAAGTAATATACATGCCTATAACACATTACTCAATTACCTACTATTCCTTTATCATGAATCAATCGTAAAAAAAGATTACAACATAAAACAATCTGAAGACATGGTCCAACCTTCGTCACATATGATGAATAGGAACTAAACAAATGTGTACCTACAAATGTTAGAGTCTCACCAAGGGTCTCTATGTATCCCACCTATAACTATAGAAACATCCACTCAAAATAATGTAATGAATATGACCAACAAGGGTCATAGCTGAAAACATATCCTATAAGTTCCTTGATTCTCTCCGAGCATCCTTAAAAGGAACATCTCCCTAGAGGTCACAACAGACGAAAAAGAGAAACCGAACTAGCACTTATCGGGTCTCCGTATATGGATATAACCCCTGGAGGTCGAGTTAGAAGGAAGAATATTGGTATATATTATCATCATACTCAGTTATTCAACTAGATAACCATAGTCTTGATAATAAACACCTAGAACGGGGTTCATCAAGAAGGCATCACGTGACACATCGACTATGTTGATCACTTCACCTCTTATGCATGAGGACTGATTCATCGGCCTAAAACAATGCCACAACTTAGATCCTCATATTCTTCAATCATACTAACATATATACACAATCAAGACCAACATGCCACATTGTGAGTAAAATCACACACGAGTAAGAGTATATGAAATGAATCCTACTTGAAAAATATGATGCATGAAAGGCCACTTTCCTTTGTCATCCAAGAGTCAAAAATCATCCTTGGAATCATTCCAATGGCCAAGATCTAGATATAAATACTAAATAATATTTTCCAAAAACATCATGTGAATCTCTCAAGGATAAATCATTTCAAACTAACATATAATAGATCATAACAACAATCCCAAACCCTTACACCCATGAATTTTTAAAGGATCAAGTGTTCTTGATACTATAGTTTGATATTCATCATAGTTTCTAATACATTCCTAACACTCCAATATATCACATACCAAAAATTAATTTCCATTAAAATAACACCTTCGATACCACTTATAATGACCTAACCTGGATACCACTAAAATAGTTCCATGAGATGGATGGTTACAAATCCTCAAGTGCACCTTCCCATACACTATAGGCTACCGACTAGTAGAGAGGGATATTAGGTGATAATTTAGATACTATGAGCTCAATATGCTGTAAGAAAAATAAGAAATAGCTATGTATCGTACACATCAGAAGGTAAACAAAATACAGAAGAACTAAACAACTGAAATAGAACATTCTATAATTAAAAATTTTGTAAGAGACTTAATATCTAAACAATACAATAAATAAAATTCACCCACTAGGATGGCCATACAAATACATAAGTAAAAAATAAAATGAAGGTAAAATTAATGTCTTCTACTAAAAACTCTAATCTATACCATGTACCTGATCTCCAGACACTGTCGAAGTACAGCAACCCAAGCAGTAGAACCATTCAAGAAGATTTGCTAAGCCAGGGAACACTAGGCCACAACCCTATCCACCATGAAATTTGTGATCAACCAGAAATGTAGAAATTAGGTCTACATATACACCGTGGTGAATGCGTAATGTTGAGAATTATTCTCAGTGGTCTACCCCGATAGGAAACTTGTAAATATTCTGATATAAATGTATTAAAAAGAAATGTATTCATCCTAGGTGAAACACAACAAAAAGGAAGTAAACCCCAATGTGAACCCACAGTTCAACCCAGGGTTCGTAATCCCCATTAATTGGGAATGTTCCACCATGGATGTTAATATCAATATAGAAATACATATATAGTCACATACCTATAAATATATACATATGTATGAATATGAATGAGAATATGAATAAAACCACTAGTAACATCATCAAAAGTCGATCTTTGGGTCTATAATCCTTATCTCATACACATCCTATGAATGGGAATTGAGTCGAACATCATGCCACTGAAGTTATGTGTCCATAAGTTGATCCATGGGTCTGCAATATCATTTATATATACTAGATTATTCCAATTCTATAATTATATATCTGAACAAGATACGTCACCATAGGGGTATACTCATCCTACACATAGGTTCAAGCACACCTTCCTCCAATCACTAAAACAAGGATATTGTATACTGACGGTCTATCTTGCAAGTATGGATACATTATAATCATGGCCAATTCTGAAAGTGGTCACTTGTTGACCAACATGAAGCATCAATCCTGGAATTCTACTAAGGAATGGATGCAATTTCCGACCATCACAAATTTTCTAGTAACTAATCTAGAAGAGCATAATCATTCTAATCATATACCATGTTGTTTGTGATCATACTGACCTATTAATTAGTGTTCTGATGAGTATGTCCATACATCCTTTAAAAGTTCACTGAGTTGGTTTCCTTGTTTCTATGGCCTATAAATCCAGTCGAATGTTTGATCCATAGGCCTTGGTTTATAGGCAGTCATTACATTTATATCTTGGATGAACCCTAAGGTTCTTACCATTAGGAAATATATAAAAAGAATACTCATTGATGAGATTCCCTCCTCAGACCTATATTGTGGTAAATGATCTGTAGAGTATAATCATTCTAATCATTTGTTTAGGAGATCATAATCATCCTCACCACTCGAGAGTGTATAATCTACCCATGTATTGGGACACCATGCCCAGTTAGAGGAGAGTTGAATTTTCCTCATCATATATCATCAATCATAGTATCCCGTAAAATGAATTCCTATAATGTAAATTAAATTGATAGTCAAGAAGTATTATATATGTATACAAAGAACAGAGCCCGTTCTAGGAATACCTCAATTGAATCAAAATATCACTCCAAGTTCACAAATCAACACGTAAGGCTCAATAGCCAGATACTAGGAAACACCATTGGGAATCCCAAAATAATATATATCACAACACACATAACTGGGCTCAAAAACCATGTCATAGGTTATACCTCTGGGTAAACAATTCAAATATAAGAAATAACATGACTTAGAATTTCTCTCTCAAGTAACCATGTCAGAGAATCCCAATATGCAATATGGAACCCAGGGGTAACATCTAAGAATCCCATAGGAAAGAAAGATTCCATGAGTCAGGCATAATAGCCACCAACTAGAAATCACCTCTGTTAAACCTTGGTGAATCAATAATAAACAAGAGGAGCATAATCAAACAGTGATGGTGGCCCAAACTCCCAACACAAAACTACATTCACAACCTTATGGGATTTATAGTTGAGCATTAGTTCTAGGTAACACTGAAACACCATCTCTACCCACACCCAACATAGAACATAGGTTCATTCAAAACACAGGAACTTTTTGGGTCACTCAATTGAATCACTAAAGAGGAATCATATCTGGGATTCTCCAAGTAATCCTGAGTGAAGGAATCCTACTTGGAATCATTAGATAAAGGAAATGGATAAATCCTAAATGGGATACTCAAATGATTAAAAAAGAGGCATCCTACAATAGGGATCCCCTTAAAGAAACATAGATGATATATCATACAATGGACACCCTATATCAACATGTTTGAAAAGGAATTCCTCAGGGGATCCTTAATAGAAATAGATCTCACAAACTCAGAAGTGAAAAATGAATGTCTCAAAAGATAAAAATCCTTAAAAGAAAAACATCATGAGAGGTAAATCATATATAATTTTAGATCATGTGTCTCAAATAGGTTGGTCCAAATATCAAACCTATAATTCACATGAATTTTCCTCTGTCAGGAGATGATAGAGTTAGATATTTATAGGAATAACCTCTTCATTTATATAGAATCCACTAAATAACCATTAAGAGACCTTAGAATGCTCCATGGGTTTCAAAATTTCAATCTATTTGGAAATAAACGAGTAATAGACTACTGGAAGGTCAAAATATAACACTAAGGAATGGAACAAGAAAATACCCCCCAAAGGGTATGAAGAGAAGAGTACACTACGTGAAGGGACAATACATAGTGTGTACTATATAGATCCCACATGGTTCTGTACATCCGTCGTCTTGGGCATGTGAAAACCCCTTGTACACGACATTTTAAATGGGTACTCATAGTGTACCCCACACCTAGTATGTTCTTGTGTCCTTTAACTAGTTTGGCTGTTTACTTGGCCAATCCATGTACATCAACATGGATGTCACCCACATGGGGTATGACTATGCTCTCCACATGACATGGTACCCCTACATGGGTAGACAAGACAGGGTACTTGGCCACATGACCAAGTACCAGTACATGGCATGTCACCAATATACATGTCATATACTCCCTAAAATTCGTTTTCCCCAAATGGGAAGAACACACGATGTGTTCCCCTGAACCACCCACTGTTTCACCTGGGTTTCCTGATGGGAAAACCCCTTGTATTGCCTAAAACCCATTTTTCCCCCTTAATACAATATATCTATCCTTAAGAGGCCACAATCAATAATAAATTGGATTTAAAAACATTAAACAACACGTTTAAAGGAGATATATGGTGAAAATGTAAATGGACATACCATTGAGTGAAACTACTAAATCTTCACTTGATTTCACCATCCATGGTCTTCATATGTCGACTCAGCATCTTGAGGGCTTGGCAGTGGAACCTCTAATACCTTCCCTACCTCTCTCTGTCTCTCTTAAATTTTCTCTCTTCGGTACTGGTGAAGGAGGAGATACATAGGAGGAATGTGTACGAAGGAGTATTAATGATGAGAAAAGAAAAAAAAATAAAAAAGGAAAGAAAAGGATAAAAGGGGACCTGGCCAGCCCCAACGCCCACTCGAGTTTATCCCACTTTTAGGCTAAACTCCACATTCTAGAAAAAACTACCAAACTGGAATCTCAATCTGATACTCTATTCAAATGATATGTAAAAATAAATCTACATGAATAATTTAATATTTAATATAATAAATATTAATTATTAATTATTCCGCAAAATTTCAAACGACTCGAATTTCCACTAATCTCATATAATAGGGAAAACATCCTATTCTAGGACCTACGGAGTGGTCAAAAAAAATTATCAGATAACTAATTCTAGGGTAAAAGGCCATTATACCCCTTTATAAACATTTAAAAAAAATTCAAATTTCTGATCGAAACTGCATTCCAGGAAAATATGGGTTCTTACAAATTACCCACCATAAAACCTTATCATATCTGAGAATCCTAGGAAAAATAAAAGTAGCCATGCTCTCAGCCTCAGTATCTGAACAAATATTCTCTCTAGATGGTATAATTCCTTATATTATAGCATCAATAACAATCTCTTACCTAGAAATTGTTTAACTATGATAGATATAGTACTCCCAACTATAATATTAACCATATCATCGTCTCTACATCAACCTCCATGTTCAATGGACAATAACAAACACTTAGAAGTTCAACTAATAATGGGGGTCACCACCCTCAAAAAATGAATAATGTACTCCCCAACATATGTATTACCTTACCTCACACCCTGATAATAAACTCCAAAGGTTCCCATACTCAATAGGGGAGAACATTCATGAGGAAAATGAGCTCAACGCAGGGTCGACCCTCACTCATCAAACTCAAGATAAAGCCAATATAGAGAATACATGTATCTAAAAGGAGTACACTGAGATTCCATAGAAAGGTGTGTAAAAAATTCCCCAAGACACTCTCGTATCCTGTCAACCTGGACATGATTCAGCCATTGGTCAACCATATCACGATACCTGATTCATTTAATGATTTATCCCCTAACATGTAGAGAAAGTCTAGCACAAATTTTGGGATCCAAACCCAAGAAAAGTCTTGAATCATCAGTCCACATCTCTCACTCGACCACTCATTAATTTAGATTCCATTAATACCACACACAACCACCATGTATCTTTATCTCATGACTCATACTTCATCATGTCAATGTAGTCATGAGCATCTACCCATGTTCTAAATACATATGAAATAGAGGAATTATTGGTCAACTAGGCCAGACACCCAAACAGTCCTTCCCATCAAATTCAGTATTGAAAAACAATCACTGAAGGTGATTCATCAAAATATAATGTCATGAACATTCCTATAATTCTAAACTCAAGCACATATCCCTCCTCGATCTCAAAACAATAATAAAAAATAACTTCATAAAAAAGCATCTACATACACAGTTCAACATTCCTCATGCAAGTATCTGTAGAACAAAACAAATGTAGACCTAAAAGGGCCTGAGTCTAACCATGGGTCTCTAGTTCTACCACATAGAACTATAGAAAAATCCTCTCAAAAAAATGAAAAGATCACGAAAAAAAGGTACTATGCTCAAGAAACAACTTAAGAGGGCCATGATCCTCTCCCAGTATCCTAAAAAAACATCTCCCTAGAGGTTAGAACCCAAGAAAAACATAAAATCACCATAAAATCATTGGTTATCCATATATGACATACCCCTTGGAGGCCCTGTTCATAGGAAAAGTATTGGTATCAATTAGCATCATACTCATCGATTTGACTAGATAACAACAGACCTATGGAATGACACTGAGTAATTGGTTCTATTGGGAAAGCATCACATTCCACAACAACCAAGTATGTCACTACACCTCCTATGCATGAGTAATGAGTTATCATCCTAAGACATGCCTCAACATAGATCCACATAACCATTCATTATAATAAAATATATACATAATCTGTATGAAATGCCAAATTTTCAGTAAAATCACACACATGGAGGCCTATATAATGTGAATCCGAAATTCCAAATAAGATGTACAAGACAACACATTCCATATCTAGAAAAGAGTAAAAAATATACAAAGCCTCTATCCCATGGAAAAGAGCCATAGATACACAATAAATAATAACATCCACACACAACATGTGCGCCACTCAAGGTGAAATCATGTACAACTATCACATAATAGATTATAACAATAACACCAAACTTAGGAAAACTTGACTTTTTAACAGAACAAGTGTTTCTGAAGCACCAATATGATATACATCATAGGTTCTAATAAATTCTGAATATTCTTGTCTTCCATGTACAAAATAGTAAATACTAGGAATATAATATCTTTGATACCACTTGTAATGATCTTACCCAAATTCATATAAAATTTTTCCCCAAACTAGATGATTACTAGGCCTCTAGAGGGCCTCTCCCCATACACCAGAGGCTACCAACTATGAGTGAGGTCCTAAGAGGTGATAGGCGGAGACTATGTCCTCATATAAGGGTAAGTAAACTATATAAATAGATCAGAATCATATAAAAGAGAAGGTATACAGAATGTGGAAGCAGCAAACAACTGAAATAAAACATTCTATAATAATAAAATACTATATAATTATGAACATCTATGAAATACCAAAAAACACAGGTCACCCACTAGCCTGACGATACAAACACATGAGTAAAAAATAAACTGAAGGTAAAAGTACATGGTTACACTATAAATCTGAGCCAAACCATGTACCTGATCCCCAGACACTGTTGAACTCCACCTACTCATTTAGTAGAACTGCTCGAGTAGCGATGCTCGATCATGAAACACTAGGCCTCATCCCTATCCACTATGGAACACGTGATAATCCTAAATGTAGACATTTGTTATATACATAAAATGAAGTTAAAATATAGCATTGAGAATAAGTCTCAGTAAGACACCTCAAAAAGAAACCGGTGAATGATCTTCTATATGTGTATGAAAAAAATGACTTCAACATAGCTGAAACACAAAAAAAAGTAAAACCCAACATGAACCCATAGTTGAACCCATGGTCCAAAATCAATCTCAACTGGGAATGTGCCAAAATGGATGTGTATATCTATATACAAATACATTTATAGTACCACAGATATACATATATAAATAAATATTAATATTCATGAGTATGTAAATTAAAAAACAAAAACCAACATCAATAATCGTTCCACAAGACAATAATACCAATCATCTGGACATCTTGTTCAAGGGAATTGAGCTGGAAGTCATTCCACTCAACCCGTGAATCACTATGTCGATATATGGATCCATAATACCATTAATAGGTTGTTTTATTGGCCAACACTTGAATTATACCTATGACCTTGCTACGTCACCAAAGGGGGATACTCGTCCTACACCCGGGTTCATACGTTGTCACCCCCAATCACTGAAACAAGGATACCATATGCCGAAGATCAATCCTATATTGAATAATACTATATAACAATATTCAACACTATATGATATCACTTGTTAGTAAACATGAAGAATCAATCTATGAAAACAACCAAGACTCGAACACAATATCCGACCGTCCAAACCTATATCGTAACTGATCAAGAAGATAATAATAATTATGATCATATTATAAGGAGAGAATTATCATCCCCACATATTAAGAAGGATTATATTGAGTATGTCTAGACATCATGTAATAGGTCACTAAGTCAGTCCCCATGATGCTCAGGCCTGTAAATCCAGTACAATGCTTAATCCCTAGGTCATGGTCCCTATGTGGTCACAAGATTCGTAACGTGAATTGAACCTAATGGGCTTAACCATAGGAGATCTGTAAGGAGAAAAATCATTAGTGATATGCCCTACTTTTTCTCATAGCATCATAAATTATCCATAGTGCATAATTATGTAGATCATAGGTCGAGGAGATTGTAATCATACTCACCACTTGGGAGTTCATAATCTACCCATGTCTTGGGACACCATGACCCATCTATAATTTCAGAATCTTACTCACAATATATCATCCAACTTATGATCCCATACAATGAATTTCTACAATGTAATTACAAGAACAATTGAAGGAGTAAGATATAGGTATACAAACAACTAAGACCATTCATGGAATTCCTCAATCAGATTAATGTATCACTCATGGTTCACAAATCAGCAAGTAAGGATCAACAATCGGATACTAGGAATGACCTCTGTACATCCTAACAAAATATATATCACAATGTACAAAACCAGTCTCAACAACCATGTACGAGGTAATACATCTAGGTATACATGTCAATATTAGAAATATCATGGTATTGAAGTGGGCACAATGGTAACCACGTATAAGAAACCCAATAAGAAATAATGATCCCATGGGGAACATCTGGGAATCCCAAAGGAAAGAAAGACACCTTACATCAAGATCATCAACCGAAAACTAGGATGAACCTTTGGTAAAAATCACTACATCCATAAAAAAACAAGTGAATCATAAACAATGAGTGATGGAGGCCCAAACAACCAAACCAACACAACACACAAAACCCCATGGGATTCGTATTTTGGAATGGGTTTTAGGTGATTCCTAAATACAGTCTCTACTGAAACCTGATGTCCAATATAGGATCTTTCAAACCATGCGCACCTGTAGGGTCCCTCAATTTATGCCCTGAATAGGCATCCTATCCAGGATCCCCCATGTAAACATGAGTAAAGGCATCCTACATGGGATCCTTACATAAACACATGGGAGAAATACTGTACATGATCCTTGAATGATAAAAAACAGAGGCATCCTACAATATTGATTCATTGAATGGAACAATGAGAGAGAACCTTCATGGGACTCCCTAAATCAACATATAAGAAAAAGGAATCCATAGGGAAAATTTATAACCAACAGATATCGCAGCCTTATAGGCTAGAAAGTCACATCTCACAAGGTAAACATCCTCAAAAGAAACATTTAATGAGAGATATCACATAGATCATCATAGATCAAGAGTCTCAACTAGGTTGGTCCGAACACCCAACATATTGTTCATGTTCAAGTACCTCCTCCAGAAGATGAATGAATTGGATATCTGGAAGAATAACATTTCCTTTTAGATATAATACCCCAAACACCCCATTATGAGACCTGAAAAAACTCCAGAGGTTTCACTATCGTGATATAAAAGGGAAAATACACAGAATGGACAACTCAAGGATTCAAATATGACACTGAGGTATGAAAAAAATGAGCCACAAAGGGACCAAGGGAGGAGTACACTATGTGTAGGGACCATACATGACATGTACCCTTAAGCTCCCACATGGTCGTATACTTCTACTGACATGGGCATTTGAAAACCCCAACTACATGATGTATGAAATTAGTACACAGCGTGTACCCAACACTTGGTACATTCTCGTGCCCCTCAATAGGAATTGCCTTTTACATGGCCCATGAATGTGTGTCCAAACAGAGTCTCATCCACATGGGGTCTAGTCATGTACTCGGCACCGTCGTGTACCACTACATGGGTAGACATGCCAGGGTACTCCGCCACACAACCATGTAATAATTAATGATGCATTCACCCGTGTACCCGACATGTACTTTGAAATATTCTTCTTTCATGATCGTTATGAACACAAAATTTATTTTTTGTGAACCACATGCCGTGTTACCCAGGATTACCGATAAGAAAAACCTTAGATCACATGAAACCCATGTTTTCACCACCAATACAAAAGATCCATCCTTAAGATGCCACCAAAAATCATAATCATGCTATAAAAACATAATACAACACATTTTAATGGAGGCTTTGGTGAAAAAATGGACAAAAATTGGGAGGAAACCGCCTATGCTTCTGCGGATTTCACCATCCACAGCCACCATATGCCGACATAGCGTGCCAAGGTCTTCGAAAAGATACTTATCTTCAATTCCATTCTATCTCATTCTCTCTCAATAATTATATTACCTTGTATATAATATTTCAAGGGGAGGGAGGAGCCTCATAGGTGGCGTACTCATGAAGGTGAAGGGATAAAGAGAAAAAAATGTATTAAAAAAGATAGAAAAGAAAATAGGGGCCATGGTCGTCCCCAGTGCCCGACTCGAGTGTAGGCCTCAGTAAAGATAAAATCCCCATACTTGACTCAATGACAGAGATATAATCTGATTTTGAAAAATTGTTCAAAAGTTATTTCCAAAAGAACCTCTGTGAATAATTTAATATTTAATTTAAAAATATTAAATATTAAATATTAAACTAAAATATGAACTGTTCAGATTTCCACCAAACATCAGTCCTCTGGTAAACACCATAATCTAGGACCAATATATTTTTCAGAAAACTTATCCAAGATCATCTTCTAAGAAAAATTGACATTTTATCCCCTTATAAGCATTCCAAAGAAAAAACTGTAATTTCTGCTCAAAACTATAGTTTTAAAAAACACAGGTTCTTAAATCCAATATGTTTAACTATTCCGTAATTCTATAACCATGAAATCTAGCATTGTATTCTACAGTTAATATAGTTTTCATCTTTTTTATTTATTATTATTTTTGTTTTTAAAAAATAATATAAAAACCCATAGGGTAAACATGACCTCTCCAGTGACAAAGCCAAAATCTTATTGTGTCCTTGTCATGAGAATGATAAAAGAATCATTTTTAAACCATAGATATAGTGGAGTGGATATCCACATGGACTCTCTTAAGAATAAAGTGTCAAATTACTTATTTATATGATTATAAAAATTTATTGTTTTTAAATATTTAGAAAAAAAGAAAAAAATATTAAAAAAGTGATGGAAATCCCAGCAATAGAGGGGGGAGAGGAACATAAAATGATAAGACACAAAAGGTTCATTGAATTTAAAAAATAAAAAGAAAATTTAAAAAATAAGATAAATAATATATTCAGTAAGAGAAAAGTCAGATCAAGGTTGATTGACCCTCATTTACCCCTCATTGATATTATGAATAATACCATAAAATCTCATCCCCATTCAATTCATGAATGATGACTCAAATCACATATCTATATTACCTAAATAGTGAACACACCATTACATATGGTCTTATTTGGTTGACCACTAATCCAACATGAAAATTGATTCACTCATCATAGCCATTCGTCCTGGGAAATATCACTAACTAAAATGGTCCAACTGAACTCGTCATGTCACCCAAACAAAATCAGATGCCCAGTTGAGAAAAAGATAGTGGAAGGGGAAATGAAATGAGGAAAATGAGTTGCCAAATGTTCTAATGAATGAGTGATCTCCTGAACATCCAAAATCCACTTTCAGTATCTACTATGAGGAATGATGGAGTTGTGACAATCATCAGGAAACATTGATCTATAAGAAGCATAAGGGTTCACATCCTAAATCATGTCTTACAAATTAATTATCTATTACTAATGATTTGATATCACAATAAAAATTGAGTAAGAATAAATAAATATCACAATTTTAATTACAAAAGAGATAGAGAATGATGATTAAAAAAAAAAGAATCAAAAAATTAAAATAGTTAAAATTCAAGTAGAAGAATAAAGAAAGATTCCCTCACTAGAAATCTAGTAAATTCCTATGTCTTGGAAGTATAAAAAAATAGGAGGAGAAATAATATTATTATAAAACCAAATAGAATAATTGTGACACTAATTACAAATAGATAGTATATTCCTCATGGTGAACTTTTACATGCATGTCACATGATCGTTATTGAACTCCAAGTGATTTCATCCAAAAATCATGAACAATATCTCTAGAATATACAATGTAGTTATCATGATCATTATATTCAATCACTAATCATGTTCACTATTAAATCCCTTGAAACCATCTTTCATATATTTAACATAACAATAAAATATAATGACTAGTAATAGACATTTGTTATTTAAATAAAAAATGAATTTAAACTTTTTATATCTAAGTATACAGGCAACTTGAATTCATTGGGAAATTAAAATTCCATCCTATCTCACCAAAAAACATATATTTGATCCAACATCACTAGTAGACGTTCGATCATTTTGTTTATATAAAATCATTTATATATATATTAAATTAATTATATTAGTATAAAATGAAATCATATTTATATATATGTATTATATTATATATATATATATATTTCTCATCATTAAAGATATATTGATATATTAAAAAATACACCTATAAATAATATTTATATATATATGTACATAAAGCTAAAAATTATTATTATTATATACATAGATATATAATATAATATATTATTATTGTAATTTATATATCTATTTTCAATTGTTATTAATTTTTATTTTTGTTTTTTTCCTTTTTAATATATTCATATGGTATTGTTTCCCAGGAGGGGATGGGGATCTCAGTGGTGTGACGGCTATATCTTCGTGGATATCTTGTAACAGCTGGGGATCGAAATCTAGAAGGTTCAGTTTGTTCTTCCACCATGGTAGTTCAACTATTTCTCTATTGGAGTCTATGATAACTTATAATTGAAATGGCTAGGGTATCATCGAGTATCATAGATATAGTAGTTTCAACTAACTATACAACCTCATGATCTAGATTCCACTAATCCGGTGCTCCGAGTTGGGGGGTAATAAGCCCCCAATCATTCCTACCTATATGCCAGAGGCTACCAACTTGTAGAAAAGTCCTATGGTGTCATAATGGGGAGACTATTAAATCAGAAGAGACTAAAAAACGATGAAAATAACTATGTATCATACTAAATAGTAAATAAATAGAGAACTAAAGTAGTAAATTATATAAAATAGTAATGATTTAATAATAAATACAAATTTTATAGAATCTTAAGATACTGTACAATAAATACAACACTGCTCTCCCACTAGGCCAACCATATAGAAACAAGAATACAATGGAAATGGAAATACATGTATAAGGCTCTACTACTATCTTCTAACTTTACCACATACCACGTATCCGAACATTGTCGACTATAGATTCCTGAATAGATAAAGCCACGTGTGCATTTCCGCTCAAACATGCAACTCGGATACTCAATACTATCAACCATGAAAATCATTCCCAAATATAAAAGAAAACATGAGGTATACACGTACAACATGGTAGATATGCACGGGTGAGAAATAATATTTCTAGGCCACCCCAATGATGAAGTTATAAAACAAGGTACTATAAGTGCATGGAAAAGAAAATTTCCCAGGCTAGTTAGGACACATGTTAAAAGACAAGTAACCCAAAAATATTGGACCAAAGTCAATCCCAGGGTTTGAAATCCCTATAAATTGGGAATGTTCCCCAATGATTCCCACAGACACACATATATATATATATTTACATATACATATATACTCCCATACATATACATATATATATATATGAATATTAATGTATAAGTGAATTAGATAACATAAAACCAAATTGATGTACATTCATAGGTATATAATCCTGATTGCCTGGAAATCCTGTTCATGTGAATTAAGATTGACATCATAGCTCTCAAGACACATATCATTAAGTTGATATCTGGGTCCACAATCCCAATCTAAATATTCCTTCCCCGACAAACACTAGAAATATCTTGGAGAACGATACATCACCACATGGGGGTACTCATCCTACACTTGGGTTCACCCATACTCACCAACAATAAATGAATCCATGTAACCCTGAAAAGTATATACAAACATCAATTAAATGGTACTTCAGCTATATTGGTCACTAATCAAGATGATATGCTACTCATTCCATTTAAATATAGTCTAATGTCTAAACCCATGGTCTTTTTTTATAGGCGGTCACATCATGCAGATGTCATATAATCCCTATGAGTCTTACATTTAGGAAATCTATAAGGGGAACTCATCATAGATATTCTATACCCACCCATGTTGTCTCTACTAAGGTAGAGAATAATAAACCTTATCATCCATAAGAGAATAATAGTTTTTTGTGTCCAAAAATGCGAGACTCCATCCACTACACCGTAGTCAAGTTTCAGGATAGGGAGAGTGTAATCACCACTATACATTAGTATAGTAAAATATCAATGAGTATGAAAAGATTCAGGAGAGATGAATCATCATCTTTATATATCTAATAGTGGATAATATAATTATCCACATTAATCAGGAGAGTGGAATCATCCATGATTACTAATACTAAGGATTCCATAACCATATATCATAATAGTAGGCTCAATAGAACGAATCTAGGAAACACCTATGTACATCCCAAATATATATAATAATCAAACATACATATCAAAAGCCCAATACTTGGTAGTAAATCATGGTATACCTTTAAATATTATATATAATAGGGCTTAGTAGCTGAATAATAGTAAGAACATCCTAATATACAAATTTGATTGAATGAAACATCACATCAGGATCAACATCCACCAACCGGGAAGCACCTCAGGCTAGAATCACTGTATAAACAGTAAACATTTTAATGATATAAAAAAGGCCGAGAAAGGATGAACACATACACCCAAAATTATTTCAACAACCCCATGGGATTACATGTTTTTCATAGTTCATAATGTCACACCCACTACAATATCTACCCAAACATAACGAACTAACTCAGGGTTGGTCAAAGAATGGGGCACCCACTAGGTCCCTCAAGTCAAACACTAAGAGACATCGTATTAGGGATCCTCATGGTCTAACCACATAAGAAGAGGAATCATACCCGGGATACTTAGCTATGAGTTAAGGGTGGAGGAATCCTATAATGGTATGAAAATGGAATCATATTACTTAGTAACTACAAAATGATACTTAGGAAGAGACCTCCAACACAACACCCTCGAGATAGTGTAAGAAAAAGAGACATCCTACATAGGATCCTCAGAGTAGTACAAATGTGAAGGGATCCTACAATGGAGTCCCTATGTAATAATATACGGAAATTCATCATTAAAGTGATTCTTTAGTACATAATAATGACATATACATCCTACTCAGGGTCCTCAAATTTAATACGCCAATTGAAGAATCATACATGGGATCCTTAGAAACAAAAGATCTCATTGAATCGTAGATTAAAAATGAACATCTCACAAGGGAGACTTCTAAAAAGTATAAAAGAATAACAAAATATATAGGGAGATATATCACATGGATCATCTCAGAATAGGTCTCAATCTAATGGGACAATGGATTCAATTACATATGGAAGAAACTCTCTATTCATGAAACACCAAAAATGCCACCTAAGAGTCCAAGAAACTCTTCGCAAGAATTACCATCATGATCTTCACGAAACGATACTTAGAATGGACTAATAATGGATACAATATGGTCTCCAAGGTGAAAATATATAAAACCCCAAAAATTGATACAAAAGTGGAAGTACCTGGCGTGTCTCCTTGAGAACAGTCTGTATACTCCCAAGGACCAACCTAGGCATGTTCTCTTCCAATACATGGCTTGTAAACACCCATGTACACTGAGTTCATGGAAGGTACATAGTGTGTACCCTACATAGGGTACTAGCTCAGGTCCCTCAAAATGGCATGGCCATGTACATTGTCTAGTCATGTAGTTGTACATGGAATGAATCCCACATATTGTCTTGATGTGTAGTCTTCATGACCATGTACCCCTACAAAGGTTTCATGACTTGGTACTCGGCCACACGGATGAGACCCAGTACACAAAATTTACATCGTAGTAAACAAAATTTACTTTGAAAACATCACCTTCCCCAAATGGTATGAACACATGATGTATCTCCCTTAACCACGTGGTGTGTAACCCAATTATCCTAAAATGAAATCTTCTAAGATGCCTAAAACTCTTGTTGTGAACACTATATCAATAATATTTCAAAATGGGTGGCGTCTGGGAAGAAGCCATCAAAGCTGTGCTCAAATTCGTGGTCCACAATTTTTGCATGTTGACATAGCATGTCGATATATTGCGACAATACATACCTTAATCACTCTCTCCAATTCTATTTCCCTCTCCCCCATTTTCTTCTTAGGTATTATGAAGGTTAATATTGTATGGTGTGCATGAGAATAAATATTGAATAAAGGAAAATATTGAAAATAGAAAGAAGAAGAAGAAAATAATAGAAAGGGAATGGAAAATTAAAGGGGGACATACCATCCCCAATTCCCTTCTTGAGTTTATACATCACCTAGAACAACATACACATCCTGTATGCAATTATAGAGATGATATCTAAAATCAAATATTGGTGAAAAATATATCACAGAATGAACATACACAAATAAATTAATATTTGATTTATTAAATATTATTTATTATTTATTCTGCTAAAATTTTAATGTCTTGGACTTCCCCCAAACATCTATTCTAGGGTGAACATCTTGTATAGGGACCAATAAGGTGGTCAAAAAAATTCCCTACTTCGTCTTCTAGGGAAAAAATTCCATATTAGCTGCTAAAAATATTTGAAAGAAAATTTTCTATATTTTTCTCAAAATTGAAGTCCAAAAAAACATCGGTCCTTAAATTATCTCCACCATATACCTTAGAATCTTCAAGAGGCATGGTGGTAAGACCAACATCCATTATCACAACCCAATAATCTATGCATGTATGTTATCTTGACTATCCAATGATCTACATCACTATTTCAATAACGGTATCCTACACAAAAAATGTTCTTATTCAACTGATATAGAAATACCCACTTTAAGAATAATGTTAAAAACATCTCACTACCATGATCAAAGACCAATATACCACAACAATGTCAAGGTTCAACTGAAAATGAGAATCACCCCCACAAACAACCAATGGTTCATTCACCACTATATGGATTTCCATACATTGCTCCATGAGAACAACCTCAACCATTTTCCTTCCTCAACCAGAATAAACATTTAAAAAGGAAATGGAAGTAGATTTACATACATACAACATTGTTTCATCAAAATCAAGATGAAGTCAAGATAGAGAATGAAAATCTCAAATAGGAGTTAACTAATATTCTATAAAATGGTGTGTACATATCCCTATGATCCTTTGTTAAAACAAAACAGGATAACCATTTCATGGAACCCCATTATTTACAATTTTCACATATAATGTTACACCCCAATCATCCACTGTACGCTTCTCTTTTAATAATACAGTAGCGTGTGTTGTACGCAACTTCGAGTTCTAACACACACCACAACCAATCAAAATAGACGTTATTAATAGTAATACCCATTTTTTGAAATTTTATACATTTTATCAATCAAAATTATCTTCATTTTTGGATTCAGAATATCGAAATTAGCCTAGGGTGAATTTTTTGAATTTTTCTGAAAACATTCAATTTTTGATGAATAGTGAAAAAACACTGAGTTATAGTTTAAAACCGAATTATTATTTAAATAATTATTTATTTTATTTAAATTTAATTAAGGTAATAATGGATACATAATACATATATATGTTCAATGTAATTCATTTGATCTAGCCTAGAATAATTTTAGATGTATAAAAATTTTATTGTACTTTTCAGCGTCTTTTACCAACCTACTAGGAGAATTTGGAAATTTGAAATAAAAAATAATTTTACCACTTCTATGAGTGGAATTTCAAAAATCCAAGAGAAAAGGTTAATATTAAGGAGTAAAATTTGTTTCAATAAGATAAAAATAACATTTAGTGAATAGTAACTTTTTACTTTTATTTACCACGGTTAAAAGTAAATAGGGTAATTAAGGGTAAAAATGATATTAATATTACCCTAACACATGTACTAATTCTAGTGTAGAAGTGTATCTCGACCAAAAACAACCTTAGGAATAAAAAATTATCATTTAGGTCCACTTGGATTAGATTATGACATTTATTATTTTTTAATTCAAAGAAGAGTTAAAAGAGTTAAAATCAATGTTTAATAACTAAACTTTTTTTAATATAGGGTTATAATTAAGTTAAATTCGATTATAAATATTAATTAAAAAGATAAAAAAATTTCCTACATAATGGTATTTTATTTAAAAATTTTATACATTAAATAATTTAATTTATTTATGACACAATGATGATGCAGTAATTATCGTTTTAATGAATGATTGAGATAATTGATATTATAAATAACAAAATAAATGTAATTTGAGACTTTTTATAAATTAAAATAATTATCTAGGTTAATATGACATATTATAATTGTTTATATAAATTTTTTTCGAAGTAATAATGCTGTTATAAATTTATCAAAAACAAAATACCCAATAGTGTCAAATTGACATAAAAAAGTTTTTAAAATAAAAAATATATTATTAATTGATATTCTATTACTAAAGATCTATGGTTGGGAGAAAGTACTTATATAATGATATTTGTATAATTAATGGACCACTTGGTGGTATCTTGGTGGTATATAGTATGTTTATTAAGTATATAATATAAAAATACAAAGAGACATGGTAAATGTCAAAATATTTAACTAAGAGTTAAATATAAATCATAAGGTTAATATAGTGACACAAACCTATCTAAAATGTATTGGATGAAAGTATTTTGATCCATCCCCACCTCAACCTTTAAATAATTAACTTTTAAACCATTAGTAACCGAATATGAATTTATTATAAAATAATATTTCCATATTTTCCAATAGTGCCCCTCACCCCTCTTATAAAAGGGAACTCCCACTTATCTCTAATTCACAACTTCAAAGGATTTTGGCTCAGCCAAATCCTGTCCAAATATTCTCTCATCTTCCATCAATTCAACCTATAGTCCTTATTTTGATAAAAAAGACAACCTAATGAGCCCTTTAGATCAAATCAAAAGGAAGAACGTGATGAAGAGGTAATGTTTTCACCACCCTCTTTCAAGTTCCTTTCTTCTTCAACTTCTTCTTTATCTGTTATTACCATTATAAAATAATAAATCCAGTATCTTCTATATACTATGATGTTATTATAAATATGATACAACCATATTCATTATTCTGTCCATCCTTTGAATGACATGTCACCATACATGCGTACGTACGTCTTACCGTCTCCACGTCGTGGTGTAATTGTTATTCAAAACATTATTATTTGGATGGGTATAATAATGATTTTTAATTCATGTAAAAAATAAATATAATATGATAATGATTATGTATATATGATATAATATCCAATTATATATTATTTTAATATCAAAATAATGATATTGTCGCTCGTGGATACGTACGGACTACCGTCTCCACGAACACGATGAGATTCATTTCCCATCATATCCAATAGAGTATAATTCTCATTTGATGATTAAAAATAATGTTTGAGGACTTTATATAATTATATATATGAATAATATACACCATATTGATAACATACATGAACTATGTAACAACACACATGAAAGAAAACGAGTAAGTGAACACCCGAAACAACGATAATACTATGATTTTATTAACAAAACAATGTTGAAAGATCGTATATGATATCATATTAATGTATATGATTCTTGTATAATTTAATAAAAATTATTTCACCATTATACAGGAGGTTAATCTACTATAAATCAAGGAAAATTACAAGGTAAGGTTTTATTTCACAATCTCTTCATTATCTGAGGTTGTTTATACGTAATTATCTAATGGGACCTCTTTATCAACCACATCCATGTTTCTTAAAAATGTATTTCAAATCATTATTAATATTCTACAGACTATGGGTAAAAGTCATTTATACCCTTGTTTACTTTTTAGAAGATGTTTATAAAGGAATGATTCTGTCGTTTTCCAGATAAGGTCCTTTTTAACCTTTTTCAAAAAAAATTAAGGTAAGAATGTCTTTTTTAGCTTATACGATGGGTGAGTCTATTTTCCACCATTATAAAATCATTGAAGCTTCCCTTACAAGATTATAAGAATATTTTCAAAGTAAATGTTTTTTTTAATTATGTGACTTTTAAATGTTTTCCAAAAAAGAGATATTTCTCTCAAATAGTTTTGATTTCATCTATGTCAACATCCTTTGATGGATTTTAAGCTTATTTGAAGTTGATTTATTATGATACAATACTTCCATATTGTATTAAAGGTTTTGTGATATTTTTGACTCTGGATGTGTTATTTTTATACCATTCATGTTTTATGGAGAATGTATTGATATTTCGTATGCTAGTATTAATATGAATGTTTATGTTATGTTTAAACTTGTTCATATGAGGAATGCATTGGACTTAATAAGTGATAGGTGGATCTCGCTGTAGCTCCTCAATGCATCTGTAGGTCTCATGAGACAAACTAGTGTCTTGGAACAAGAGCTCGACAAAATCTTATTTTTAGTCTTGGCACAAGGCCTTGACTATGTGGTTATGATAGTCTATAATTATGCATTCCATCATTATAAAAGTGGTTATTAATATTGAATGTTATTATTCGAATATTATAATATCATTGTGAATAAGTAAATGAAATTATTTCATTTTATCTTTTCCATATTATGCCGAAGTTCAAGTTTAAAAGGATTTTGTTTTAGTTATACATTGCCTTAAATATTTATGCTTATTTATGAGTGTTTCTGCTATATTTTTATCATTACTGGGCATTTGAGCTCACCCCTTTCTATGTTTTATTTTTCCCAAAATGTGATGAAGTATATTATGAATGACCTGCAGGGATATTATAAGGGGATATTAGTGTGGAGACAATATGTTGTTGTAGTTTTCACTTTATTATTTAATATAAACGTTATGAATGTATCAATTTTTTCCAAGGCTACTAAACTAATTGGTCTTTCAAGACATGATTTTTTGTGATCATGCTAATGTTATGTAATAATGTACCAATTCTAGGTAACTGGGGTCAGAGCGTTACAGTTTGTATCAGAGGAAGTTTAGTACAAACCGTGAAATCTAGATTTAGATAAACTCTAATTAGATCACATAGTCCTAAGATGGAGATTGAGGATTAATATAGAAGAACTTCATAGAATTTTGGAATTGTAATATTTTGTGGGTTTTCTGAGAAAAATATCCATGTCTAGATACAATCAGGTAGACGCAGCTCTTGAACCGACATACCTAGGGGTAAAACCCGAAAACACCGCTTTGAGCTAGACTCGAATGGGAACTGGGGCACGACAATGGGCCTTGCTACACTCTTGGTTACGACACTCCATGATGATATTCTTAGGATAATTCTCTTGTTATTTACAAACCATTATGAAGGGTTTAAGAGTATATACTTCCTTAAAGAAAACATTTTTATTATTATGGATTATATCCATAAATTGTTCAATTTTTGTTAAGTTTTTTACAAGTAAGGAATTATATATTTTTATTTATAAACTAATTTAGTTTATGCCATTGTTTAGAAATGTTTCCTAGTGGAAGGAATGGAACTGTATCAATGCACAAACTCCATGTAGGGATTTACCTCCTGATTAAGATAATTATAGTGGAGATGGTGATGCAACTAGTGCTGATCAGCTAATCACCATACTGGGACAACTCACTTAGGTTATGAATAATAACCTTACTCGTATGGAGAAACTAGATCCACAACATGGAGATCAATGTTAGAAAGATTCATGAGGCAACAACCACCAACGTTATATGAGATTACAAATCCCTTAGTATCTGAGTAATGGATAAATTCCATAGAGAAAATATTACATGCCGTGGGGAGTAGTGAAATGGAAAAAGTTATCATTGTAGTTTACCACCTCACTGGAGATGTTGATCAATGGTGTTCATTTATTCAAAACATGATGGAAGATGATGAAGTTTCAAATATGGAATGTTGGGAGTTGAAAGATAATTTCATAGATAAATACTTTCCTCGTTACCATCGAGCCGATATGGAAAGGAAAATTTTGAGTCTGAGACAAAAGGAGGATGAGACTGTCGCAAATGTAGGATCAAAATTGGGATGCAGATGCTCAATATACAAGAGGGGGGGGGGTGAATTGTACATTTTAAAATTTTCCTTAAACAATGAATGATCCATATTTAACAATGTAAAAGTAAGAAAATTCACAACACCTCTAACATCAATTGAAAGTATGGAACAAAGTATGAAGTTACAAACTTCTAGCTCTATACAATTGCTTATGTCTGAAAAGTGATTCCAAAAAACTGGTTTTGGAAATATGGATCCGGAAAATCAAACTTAACCAAAGTTTACAATTATTAGATTCTACCTTAAAGCGTATATAATCTAACTGAATCAGTGTATACAAGTGTAAGGAAGTATAATATGGTTATACTTTCTTAAACATACAAAATGCAGCAGGAAAGATAGACCTGTAACAGAAACAAGTAACAAGATATAAATATTTTTAACCTAAAGAGAAGGGTATCCAACAACCTTGAATAAAGGCCCCTTGATTTATAATTTCAAGAAATTTTGTCTTACCCACACCCGAGTAAGCCCTTGATATGGAAATCAGAGTCTCTATCGTACTATCCCCGCAACCCTCAACTTCAAGGTAGTTGGCACCTCTGTCTTCCTCAGCAAGGAAGCCCTTGAACTTCAAGGTAGTCAACACCTCTATCTTTCTATCCATGGAAGCCCTCAAATATAATCACCAATATTCGGAGTTGCACAAAGTTATATGAAAGAGCAGTTCAGTATGCACAAGGCATGAAAATCTTCTCTCTCAAGAAATCACCTTGACATTGTGTGGTCTCTAGAGTTATCAACATCTTTTTTTGAGCTCTTTCAAATGAGCTCCTTTTTATAGGCTCAGAAGCAACGGTCGGCTCCCTCTGCAAACGGTCATATTTTCATTAAATTTCGCAGGGACCTGTACACATGTCATTCAACCAATGGTAAGTTAAAAACAGAATGGATGACATTGTTTTATAATGAAACAAGTATATGTATAAGAAAAACTGAAGTTCAAAATGTAAGAAAACAATAGTTCAGAGTCTAACCAAAATGATATTCAGAGTCTATAATAAAGTGATATTCGGATTCTGTTTTATAGGAATTCGTAACCTGAATTATATTGTAATCTGGAGTCTAAATTTCTAAAGAAATTCAGAGTCTAGTTTCACTTAGAATTCGAGATCTGAAATTACAGAGTTCGGAGTCGATCTTGGTAATATTTTGGAGTGGAACTAGTAAGAGTTCGGAGCTGAACTCGAAGATGTTCGGAGTCGAACTAGATAAATATCGGAGTCGAACTCATAGAAGTTCGGAGTCAAACTAGTATAAGTTTGGAGTCTAACTATATGAGGGTTCATATCCAGAATTCGGAGTGGAACTTCATTAGTGTTCGTATCTAGAATTCGGAGTGGAACTTCATTAGAGTTCATATCCAGAATTCAGAGTGAACTTTATTAGAGTCCGTATCCAAAATTTGGAGTGGAACTTTATTAATGTTTGTTTCCAGAATTCGGTGTGGAACTTTATTAGAGTTTGTATCCAGAATTCGGAGTGGAACTTCATTAGAGTTTGTATCTAGAATTCGGATCCTAAAATAGAATGCTTCAAATATAGTTATTATATGATTCTGAGGTTTTATGTATGAATCCGATATTAATACTTAAAAAATATTGATATGTATAAGGAAATCTAGGTTAGGGAAAATTTTCTTAAGGAAGGAAATTTTCCTTCGAGAAGTAAAATATCGATTTTTTTAAGTATAAGGTGTATATGATTTTCCAAAACAAGGAGGAATGGAAAATTCATAAGGAAAACCATATTGATTCAAGAATCTCCCCCTTTTTGGGAAGCACAAACATCCTTACAAAAAAGCATATAAGAGTTTAGAATAAATTTATAGACTTTGAAATTAAAATGTATCTCTCTTTGTTCATAGATGATGATGAATACAACTAACATCCCCTTAGGCTTAGGAACTCTAAGGATTGTATTCTGAATTTCCGGAGTTGAGTTTTCATTATAATTGTAAATGAAAAACATCGTAATGAGGAAATCCCCCCCACTTAAGTATAATTCTTGACTTAGAAATTTTCTTTCTCCCTCTTTTGAGTAGTTCCTTTTCCTTCCCTCCCCCCCTTTGTGATTTTCAAACAGAATTTAATGGAATGGAAAAGAAATAAGGTATCAGAAACATTAGAACATAAAAACAGGAGATAAAACCAACCAAATATTTCATTAGAGTTCAAATAATTTTTATAAGGAAAGACAAATGCAACAAAAGATCGAATTGAGTCTATATGTCCTCTTTTTCATTAGGAATTAACTTCTTAAACAAAGCTTTGATCTTCTTCAGGTATTTCTTATCCTCTTCAGCTTGCTTCTCTAATGATTTTATCATTTCATACAAAGCATTCAGGACTTCTGTTTGAGCCTTCATGGCCCCTTCCTGCATATTCAACAACTCATCTTGCTTTTGCAGCTTCTCTTGAAAGTCAATCTGAAAATCTCTTTCCCCTTTCCAGTTCTGAGCAACCGAGTTAAGCTTTCCATTCAAATCTCTGACCTTTTGATTCCGATAATTTTTCCCAAGAGTCAGATTTTCCTCAAGATTAGTAATCTTGGAATCCACGGTGTCAAAAGAACATTTATCATCATTCTAAAAACAATCAAACTCTACCATGTCTTCATCAACATTCTTCGATCACAAAGTGATTTTGCTGCAAGATTTCCTGTGAACATCATAATTGATTAGAATATTTCTATGATCTGATTCAATATTCACAGACTTATCCATCGCCATAGATAAGGATTCTTAATTCTGATTCAGACTGTGTTGCAGCATATGGCATCTTGTGTCTATGGTGGGAAATATCAGAATGGTGTCCACCAACTTTTTCAAAGACTCAACAACAAAGTCATGACCCAGTGCTAATAACTCTGAATCCGAGACATTTCATGTGGATTGTTCTTCTTCAATTTGGACCAGCATCCTTAGGGAAGAACCACAAACCTTCTTCTTTCTTATAACATCTTTCTTTGGGGTGTCCATAAGCACTTGCTTCCCCTTATCAATTTTCAGAACTGCCTCATCAAGAGATTCCTCCTCGGATTCAGATACTTGAACAATCATGTCTTCATCTGGTTTCTCCTTCTCTAATCATTCTTCAAGAAAATGCTTCTCATAGATTTCCTCCTCAGACAATTCATTCTCTTTTTCTTCCTCCTCAACATCATATCCCTTACCATCTTCCTCAACTCCCTTTCCCGGAGTGACTAGTTTTGAGGACTCGGCCTCAGATGTTCGGAGTGATGATTTTTCTGAAAGGTTTTCCTTCTATTAATAATCCTCCACTTGTCTTATCAAGTCATCAAGGTCACCACTTCCTTTTTCTACTTCTTCTTCTTCATCTACTTGTTGATCTTTCTCTATTTCTTGAACAACTTCTTCCATTTCTTCTTCACCAGCTCCTTTATCTACATCTTTTTCAACAAACTCTTTATTTTTGGGCTTTTCTGAAGTGAAGTACTTGTTTCCAGGAGTCTCTGTTAATGGTTGGACATCAAAAGTTTCCAGAATGGGAATATTCTATGAAACTAATTCTGTGTTTTTCAACAAAGATTGAACAACTTCACCTTCATACATCTTCTTTTTCATCTTCTTTTCTTTGGATTGTTTTTGTAACATATCCACAGCAATTTCTCTTGAGAATATAGCCTAAGCAGGGCCTAATCCGAACTATTGATCCCCTTCTTTCCTTTTCTCCTTATCTTACCTCCATTTTGCAGCTACCTCATCTGGATATACTTTCTGTTTCATCGGCTTGGGAGTTGTGGATTGGGTTTCCTTATATTTGGGGGTTTTGTGTTCAGCAATTACTTCTTTCAATTTTCTCTTCTTACCAACCTTTCTCACTGGTTTAGCCTTCTCCAGATTTATCAGATTGGTTTCAGCCTCTTCCTCTAGAAATTTATAAAACACTTCTATTTCCTTGGAATAGGCCATAATCATTCTTTTCATGGTATCATCACTTACAAGCATAACCTTTCAATTTCATGCATTATACTTACATGCAATGTTTAAATAATCCAATCACAAAATGATCAATTTTGATAGTAAGACATAGTACATGATGATTTGAGCTCTCAAATTTCTTTCCTTGATATTCTTGATTGTCACAAGAACATGCCTCATCAGATTGATTTTTCTTAGATTCAACAAGAAGTCTAAGAAATATATATCACTTTTCTTTAGGATATATTTGTCACCCATTCTCAGAACCAAGAAACCTTGTACCCAAAGATGAATAATCCTACTATTATGAGATAGATGAGAAATCATGGCTATCTTTGCATCATGAATCCCAAGACACTCCAAGGCCTTCACCTTAACAAAACATCCTTGGACATGTGGAAGTTTATGTGAGAAAAATTCAGCTTCTCCATAATATCCCAACCCCACCAAGTTTGATGCCTTCATGTAAGTATGTTTGTATGTATTCCCATAAGAATAGAAAGAATACTTTTCTCTTCCCTCTTACTCATTGAATCATTCTGATTCATAGAATTCCACAAGTAACTCCAGATAGACCACATCTTGAACACTTGTCTTGGATACACATACATCTTCCCAAACATTCAACTTGATGTTCTTAATGATGATAGAATCATACGTAAAAATGTTTGGATGGACCATTCTTTCTCTATACACTTTCCATTTTGAAATTGGATTTGAGGTGGACATATCTTTGGAAGTAGCTTCTAAAGACATTCGGAATGGAGGAGCATTGAAGGATTCAGGACGACATTTAACAACTGATGCATATCTTTGTCATGATAAGCTTGAAATCAGTGTGGGACAACCAAATTGGGTTCCCTTTATATAGGCGATGGATCTAACATTTTATCTTCCAATAGCAAACTAATGGTTGAAAAAAAATTATCTAATCTAACGGTTGAAATAATTCCTGCAAGGAAATCTTTAATCTGATCTTTTGAAGTTTTAAAAACATTCGGATTTGAGAAAAAACGAATCTGACAAATTTTATAAGAATAAGAAACTACCAGAAACCAAAAAATGATTACAAAAACTTGAGTAAGAAAAGCATACCTTTCAGATTTGCTAGGATGTTTATTCGTGATAGGTAATATTCATCTTGAAAAAAAATTGACTACGAAAAACTCATTACGAAAAATTTACTACGAAAAACTCACTATGAAAAAAAATGTGAGTACGAAAATTTCCATTATCCTTAAGAAAATTCTCATTACGAAAATTACAGTACGAAAACTTCATTACGATAATTTTCAGTACGAAAACATTATTATGAAAATTTCCATTACAAAAACTTCATTATGAAAATTTCTAGTATGAAAATTTCATTACAAAAATTCCCAGTAAGAAAACTTCATTAGGAAAATTTCCAGTACGAAAACTTCATTACAAAAATTTCCAGTATGAATACTTCATTAAAAAAATTCTCAGTATGAAAAATTCATTACGAAAATTTCTAGTATGAAAACTTCGTTACGAAAATTTCCAGTATGAAAACTTCATTATGAAAATTCCTAGTACAAAATTTTCATTACGAATATTCTCAGTATGAAAATTTCATTACGAAAATTTTCAGTAGGAAAATTTTAAAAACTCATTATGAAAAAATATTCAAGAGCTCAATACGAAAAATTTTCAAAAAGACATTATGAAAATTTTTCATAAGCTCATTACGATTTTTTTTGAAAAGATACAAAACAAATGTACTCCCTCTATGAAAAGGAGTTTATTACTGTAAGGAGATTGTTTCAAAAAGAAGTTAATGAAGAAATATTACCTTATGGTTATCATTCTTAACTTCTATATAATGTATTCAAATATATTATAAGGTAATGATTTTGTGAAAATATCATCATGTTGATATTGTGTTCTGATAAACTGAAGAATGATATCTCCTTTTAGTGTGTGATCCCTATGGAAGTGATGTCTAATGTCTATGTGCTTGGGATGGGAGTGATGTGTAGGGTTTTTAATAAGGGTAATGGAACTTCTATTATCACACAATATTTGAGTCTTATGAAAACTCAATCCATTGTTTGTGAGTGTGTGTTACATCCACAACACTTGAGCACAACAACTTCCAGCTGCTACATATTCAACTTCAGCAGTTAAAAGTGTTACAGAATGTTGCTTCTTGAATGACCAAGAAACTAATGAATCTCCTAAGAAATGATAAGTCCTAGATGTACTCTTTCTATCCATTCTACATCCACCAAATTCAGCATTTGAAAATCTTTTTAAAATAAAATTATTTCCAGAAGTATAAAATAGTCATAGATCCATGGTTCCCTTTTAGTAGTGAAAAATTCTATTCACTTCCTTTAAATGAGATTCCTGAGGATTGGATTGATATCCTGCACATAAGCATACCGAAAACATGATGTTTGGCTAACTAGCTGTTAAGTAAAGTAGACTTCTTATCATGCCTCTAAAACATGTTTGATCTACTGGTTTCCCGACATCATCTAGATCAAGCGTGTCTATGGTACCAATAGGATTAATTATACTCCTAGTGTTGTCATACCCATACTTTTTAAGAAGATATTTAGTATAATTATGTTGGGATATATAAGTTCCTTATGGTGTTTAGAAATTTGAAAACCAAGGAACAAATTTAACTCACACATCATACTCATTTCAAACTCAGATTTCATTAGTTTCGCAAAGTAATCAGTTAATGATTGACAAGTTGAACCAAATATAATGTCATCAATATAAATTTGAAAAATCATAACATTTTTCTTATCTTTATTTATAAAAAGGTTTGGATATACAATTCCCTTAACATAGTTATTCCGAAGAAAAAATCATGTATGTATATCATACCATGCTCGTGGGGATTGTTTAAGTCCATACAAATCTTTGGTAATTCTAAAAACATGATCAGGATATTTTGTATCTTCAAAGCCAGGAGGGTTTTCAACAAGAACTCTCTCTTGGATGTAACTGTTATGAAAAGCACATTTTACATCCATTTGAAAAATTTTGTTATTGAAGAATGATGGAAATTCATATAAGAGACGAATATATTCAAGTATATCTAATGGAAGATAGGTTTCTTTATAGTCTATTCCCTCTTATCGATTATAGACATTGGCAACTAGTATAGCTTTATTTCTAACTATGACTTCATTTTCATCACACTTATTTATGAAGAACCACATTACTCCAATAAAAGTAGTTTCCTTAGGTCTTTCAACCAAGGTCCAGACTTTATTCCTTTCAAATTCATTTAGTTCATCTTGCATGGATTTGATCCAATAATTATCACCTAAATCTTCATCAGTGCTTTTTGGGTCTAATTGGGAAAGAAATGTTAGATGTTCTACTTCATTACTTATGGAAATTGTAGCCCTTACAGGATGATTTACATCAACAATGATACTATCACTGGGATGATTATTTAGAAATGACTGGTTTGGGTTTTGTAAAACTTGTTCATTAACATAGGGTAGAAAGTCTTGTAGGGTAAATGTTTCATGAATATTTTCTTGAACATTTTCAGTATCAGAAGGATCTTCTAACAAATGATGATAATAAGTTTTTTAAAACACATCTGAGGATGTAGGATGGGATGGTTTAAAAACAAAAGGATCAGTCTCATCAAATTTTACATTTACTATTTCCTCAACAGTACACATGTTTTTATTGAAAACTCTATAAGCCTTAGAAGTTTTGGAGTAGCCTAAGAAAATACCTTCATCATATTTTAGTGAAAATTTGTGTAGATTATCTTTAGGATTTAGGATGAATACCTTGAAACCAAAAACATTGAAGTAGGAAATTTTGGGTTTTTTTCCATTCCATAACTAATAAAAAGTTTTATTAAGAAAAGGTCTAATCAAAACTCGATTTATAGTATAACAAGAAGTACTTAAAGCTTCATCCCAAAAATGTATAGCTATAGAATATTCACTCAGCATGGTTCTAGATTTCTCTTGAAGATTTCTATTTCTTCTTTTAACATCACCATTTGGTTGAGGATTTCTAGGTGCTGAAAAATTGTGAGTAATAACTTTTCTACTACAAAATGTTTCAAAATCAAAATTTTGAAATTCTCCTCCATGATCACTATGAATAGTTTTCAGTGGAAGGTTTTTCTTATTTTAACTTGGACTCTAAAACATTTTAAATAAGAAAATACTTCAAATTTATTTGCAAGAAAATAGAACCGTGTAAATCTAGTGTAATCATCAACTAGAACAAACACATAGTATTTACCTCCAATGCTTCCAGTTTCTGTTGGTCCAAAAAGATCCATGTGTACCAACTGTAACACATGAGGTTTTGAGACTTCACGGATTGATTTAAAACAAGATTTATATTACTTTCTATATTCACAATGGTCACAAACTTTTGAAGAATCAAATCTAAGCTACGGTAGATCCTTAACTAAACCTTTCTTAGAGAGTTTTCATAAGTTCCTAAGGTTATAGTTTCCTAACCTTCTATGTCAAAACCAAGAATTATCATCCATTGCACTAAGGCAAGGTATGTCTTAGCTCCTAAGGTCTTCTATGTTCAAAGTGTAAACATTGTATTCCCTATGGGTAGACAGAATAAACACTTCCTTGGAATTGTGTACTAATCACTTATCATTCCTAAAATTCACAAGGTATCCTTCATCACATAATTTAATTATGCTAATGAGGTTGTGATTAAGACCCTTAAAAAACAAAACATTTGAAATCAAAGTTTTACCAAGTAGAACAATATTACCTATACCAAAAATTTCTTCTTGAGCATTGTCTTCAAATGTTACTTTTCCCTTTTTTGTCTTGATAATATTCTCAAAATAGTTTTTGTTACCAGTCATATATAGGGAACATCCATTATACATGTACCAAGTAATGTTGTTGGTACTTTTCCTATTTTCCTGTAAATAAGAAACAAGTTAGGTTTTCAGAATCCAGACTTTCTTGGATCCAGAATTGTTAAACAAAAAAATTTTGTGTATCCATATTTGTTTGAAAAAATATTCTTTATGAAACCCAAGATATTGAACTCTATTCAAAGAACAGTTTCTCTAAAAATTCCCACCACTTTCACACATAGTGCAAAAGGGGGCTCTAAAAGGAATAAAATATTTGTTTTCGAAAACTGATTTCTTGTGAGTATAACCTACTACAGTAGTTTTTCCTTGAGGTTTAATTTGATAATTCATCTTCCCAAAATTTTCCTTCACAGAGGTAAACATTGAAAGAAGCTTCTTAAGAGAATATATTTCAGATTTCAGTCTAATGACCAAATTCCTATCATCAGGAATCATTTCCTTAGAGTTAGATTTTTCCCCAAAAACTTTCATCTCAAAAATAGCATTTTTAAGATATTTAGAATGTTCTTACTTATCAAAATTTTCTTTCTCATGGTCTTTAGAAAGTTTTTCTAAAAGTTATTCTTTATCTCCAAGATTTGTAGAAAGATCAGAAATCCCATTTGTGAGAATTTATTCCCTAGTATTTTCCTTTTCTAAATTCTTAGAAATGTTAAAAAAATTTACTTCAAGTAATTTGGAAAATCTAGATACTTATTTCTATGAAGGTTCTTCATTTTCTGAGGATGAAGTGTCTTCATTATAAGTACTATTTTTAGAATAGTAATTCTTATCAAGAGATAAATTTGTTAAATCCTCAGTAGAGCATACCATGGCCATAAGACATGTATGTGGAAAAAACGTATTAGCAATGAATCACATATTCTTCTAATCTGATGAATCACATTCAGACGATTCACTTTCTGATGAGTCTCCACACCTAGCACTCCATGTAGTACTAGCTTTCAGACTTTTTTTCACATTAGATTTGTAAAACTTCTTCCCGTTCCTTTCATAATACCTCTCTTTTATTTATTTCTTTTTAAACATAGGGAAATCAGGTCATATGTTTCCACTTCTCTTGCATTCGTAATGTGTGACCTCTAAAACTCTCTTTTCTTTCCTTTCCTTCTTCTTATAATTGGACTGGAAATTTTTTTGACCAGCTATCCTGTTCATTCTTCGAGCTAAATTTGCTAAGTCATTTTTTGAGACTTCACTCTCACTAGATTCAGATTGGACAGAAACATTCTTATACTTGGATCTAGATACTCTCTCTAGAGTCTTATCTTTCATGTGATTTGATGTTATAGAAAAAGAAACATTACCATTCCCATTCTTCTTTTTGATGTTTTCAGCATCTCTCTTCATCCTTGTTTCATGTTGGAAAAGAGTTCCAAACAGATCGTCTAAAGAAATTTTGAGACTTCACTCTCACTAGATTCAGATTGGGCATAATATCAGTGATCTTATCAACAAGAGCTTCAGCATCCATACCTTTTTCTCCCAATAGATTTTAAGCTATTCACAATAATCATAAACCTTGGTTTCACCTTACAAATGGGTTCTCCATAAGAAAAGTTAAAACCATGATACATAGCTCTAAGCATAGCTCTTCTCGTCTCAATCACTTTGGATGTACTATAATGTGTAACATTTAGTTTCTTCCATATATTTTTATCTATTTCACAAGAAGAAATTCAGCTATATATATTCCTAGTCATTGAACATTGTAAAGTATTACGAACCTTATAGTTTAGTTGATAATCATTCTTCTATTTGTTTATGAAAGTACTAACTTCCTTATCAAGATTTTGATAACCTCTACTATGAATAACAAAATTTTCTACTCCAGTATTGATAAAAAAGTATTCATTCGATCTCTCAAATACTCATAATCATTACCAAAAAAATTGGTGGTCCTGTAGGATTTAAGTTGTCCATGGAACCAAAATTGATTCCTTCCATCTTAAAAATAACTTTCTACGCAAAAAATTGTTGACAAAAAAAGATCAGATTCAACAAGAATATTCCAAAAAAAAATATAGAACAATGAAAAACTTGGCAAGAAAAACTTATATGTACGTATATGTATTTCAGAAACCTACTCTGATACCAATTGTAGTATATAAATAGTGATGTAGATGCTCAATATAGAAGAGGGGGTGAATTGTACAATTTAAAAATTTCCTTAAAAAAGGAAAGATCTAAGTTTAAAAAAACTAAACTATGAAAATTAACAACACCTCTAACACCAATTGAATGATTGGAACAAATTATGAAGTTACAATCTTCTAGCTCTATACACTTGCTTACGCCTGGAAAGTGATTCTCAAAAACTACATCAGGAAATATGGATCCGGGAAATGAAACTTAACCAAAGTATAAAATTATGATATTCTACCTTAAAGCGTATAGAATTTAACTGAATCATAGTATACAAGTTTAAGGATGTATAAGATGGTTATACATTTTAAAACATACAAAATGCATCAGAAAAGATAAAATCGTAACAAAAATAAGTAACAAAAACATCAATCTTTTATCCCAAAGAGAAGGGTATCCAATAACCTTGGATAAATGTCACTTGATTTATACAATCAAGAAATTTGGTTTTACCCACACCCAGGTAATCCCTCGATATGAAGATCAGAGTCTCTGTCTTGCTATCCCCACTAGACCTCAACTTCAAGATAGTTGGCACCTCTGTCTTCCTCATCAAGGAAGCCCTCAAACTTCAAGGTAGTCCACACCTCTGTCTTCCTATCCCGAGAATCCCTCAAATATAATCACCAATATTCGGAGTCGCACGAAGCAATATGATCAATCTGTTCAGTACAAACAAGGCATGAAAAGAATCTCCCTATAGAAACCACCTTGACAGTATGTGGTCTCTAAAGTGATCAACTTATTTTTTTGAGATTTTTCAAATGAGCTCCAATTTATAGGCCCAGTAGTAACAGTCGACTCCCTCCTCCAATGGTCATATTTTCCTTAAATTTCAGAGGGACCTATACATATGTCAATCTAGCAATGATTAGTTAAAAATATAATGGACGAAATCATTTTATACTGAAAGAAGAATAACTATAAGAAAAACTGATGTTTGAAATGTTAGAAAATAATAGTTTGGAGTCTAACCAAAATGAAATTTGGAGTCTATATTAAAGAGATATTCGGATTCTGTTTTATAGAAATTCGAAACCCAAATTCTATTGTAATCTGGAGTCTGAATTTCTAATGAAATTTGGAGTCTGGTTTCACATAGAATTCAGTATCTGAACATACAGAGTTCGGAGTCTAAATTGGCAAGAGTTCGGAGTTGAACTAGTAGGAGTTCAGAGTTGAACTCAATGAATTTTAGAGTCGAACAAGATAATGTTTGGAGTCAAACTCACAGAATTTTAGACTCAAACTAGTATAAGTTTGGAGTCAACCTATATGAGAGTTCATATCCAGAATTCGGAGTGGAACTTCATTAGAGTTCGTATCCAAAATTCGGAGTGGAACTTCATTTGAGTTCATATCCAGAATTCGGAGTGGAACTTAATTAGAGTTCATATACAGAATTCAGAGTGGAACATTATTAGAGTTCGTATCCTAAATTCGGAGTGGAACTTTATTAGAGTTCATATCCAGAATTCAGAGTGGAACTTTATTAGAGTTCATATCCATAATTTGGAGTGGAACTTCATTAGAGTTCGTATCCAGAATTGGGATCTTAAAACAGAATGCTTCATATCTAAGTATTATGTGATTCAGAGTTTTTAGGTATTAATCCAATTTTTATACTTAAATTTTTTTGATATGTATATAGAAATATAGGTTAGGGTAATTTTTTTAAGGACGGAAGTTTTCCTTAGAGAAGTAAAATATCGATTAGATTGAGTATAATGTGTTTGTGATTTTCAAAACAAGAAGGAATGCAAAAGTCATCAAGAAAACCTTATTGACTCAACAGAAAAATATGAGGCTAACTTTAAAAAGTTAGCAAGGTATGTTGCAGATAATATACGTAACCCAAGACGTAAGATTGATCGTTTCTTTGATGGGATAAAACCATTTCTCCATTGAGAATTAGTCTCACAAACCTTCTTATTGTACGAATATATTGTCTCATGTGCTATCAATAGAGAAATAGAATTATCTATGTCTTATGACTTTAAAGAAAAGAAAGAGAAGAAGAGATCTGCTGATCATTCAAGGAATGGAAATAAAGGGAAGAAGAGAAAAGTTGAATATCTATCCTACAGTAAATGTGGGAAGAAACACCCTGGCACTTGCTTGAAAGGAATGGGAGACTATTACACGTGTGGTGAAAAATTACACCAAGATCATGATTACAAGGGGAAGAAAGAATCTATCGATGTTCAATGCTACAACTGTAGGGAGATGGGAAATTATGAAAATGAATTCCCTAAGCATCAGGGGAACATACCTCAGAAAAGGCCAAGGGATCAAGGACATGCTTATGTTATCACTACTGCTGAGGTAGAATCTTTGAAAGACATGGTGGTAGGTAATTTAATGGTTTCCTCAAGTTTAGAAAATTTTTTATTTGATTCTGGATCATCGCATTGTTTGATATCTTCCCAGTTTTCTAATAAAATTAGATATTTTCAATTTGATTTAACAATGGAGTTGTCCGTTAAATCTCCTAAGGGAAGTATCATTGCTACAATGTTCATTGGATCCGTTCCCATTAGGGCATATAAATGTTATTTATCTGCTGATCTCATCATCATACCTATGAATAGGTTTGATATAATCGTAGGTATGGATTGGATTTTAGACCATGATGTGAAGATTTATTGTAAGAATAAAGAGGTTACAATTTTTGATGATGATGATAAAGAACGCCTTATATTTAGAGAAGAATCGCCACCACCTGATTCTTACCTAGATCAACCCCCAGTAGCTCAACTAAATTAAATTGTTTGGGAGGAAGAAAATGAAAAAATTGTGGGTAAGGAAAGGAATGTTCTAATAGAAGACGTACCAATTGTGAGAGAATATGTTGATGTGTTTCCAGAAGATTTACCTGGACATCCTCCAGAATGAGAAATTGAGTTTTCCATTTATTTAATTCCTGGATCTAGGCCCATATCGAAGACCACATATAGAATGGACACTATGGAAATAGTTGAACTAAATAAACAACTATAGGAATTGAGTAATAAGGTATTTATTAGCCCTAGTGTTTCTCTATGGGGAGCCTCTATCCTTTTTGTTAAGAAGAAAGATGGATCTATGAGGTTATGTATTGACTACAGGGAAATACATGCTATAACAATAATGAAAAAGTATCCCCCACCTCGCATTGATGATTTATTTGAACAAATGCATGGATCTCAATAATTTTCAAAGATTGAAATTCGATATGGACACCATCATTTGTGTGTGAAGAAGGAAGACATTCCGAAGACAACATATCAAACTAGGTACGGGCATTATGAGTTTACAGTAATGCCTTTTGGGATGACTAATGCACCCTCGGTATTCATGGATCTAATGAATATAGTTTTCAAAGAATATATCAATGCATTTGTGGTTGTATTTATTGATGATATCTTGGTATACTCCAAAATCTAAAAATATCATGAAAATCACTTGTGCATTATCCTGAAGACTCTGAGGAGACATGAATTATATGGGATGTTTAGAAAGTGTGAGTTATGGCTTCATGAGATTTTTTTTCTTGGCCATATTGTCTCTAATTATGGAATCTCTAATGATCCTTCTATGTCCATGGAGATCCATGAATGGACTGCATCGACAAGTATAACTGAGGTATGCAGTTTTATTGGCATAGTAGGTTATTATCGGGGTTTTGTCCAGAACTTTGGCCGATTGGCTAACCCATTAACAATGCTCATGCGTAAAGGGGTTAAATTTGGTTTGGAAAAGGAGTGGGAAGAATTTTTTGATGAACTAAAGAGAAGATTAGTCAATGCTCCTATATTGACTCTACCATCGAGGAATTATGGGTTTGTTATTTATAGTGATGCATCCAAAAAAGGACATGGTTTTGTCCTTATGTAGAATTAAGAGTTATTGCCTATGCATCAAGACAACTGAAAATCCATGAGCAAAACAATCCTACTCATGATATTGAGTTAGATGATGTAATACTTGCTTTGAAGATATCGAGAGATTATCTCTATGGTAAAAAATGTGAGATTTATACTGATCATAAGTGTTTGAATTACATTTTCTCACAGAAAGAAATCAACATGAGGCAAAGGCGATGGATTGATATACTCAAAGATTATGATTGCACGATACACTACCACCCGAGGAAGGAAAATAAGGTGGCATATACATTGAGCAGAAAAGATCATGGAGTTTTGAACATGATGAGAGTTGAAATGGATCCTGTTTTCATGGATTTAGTAAAGATGGATATGGGAATCACCATGGAAGTTGAAACATCAATGCTTTTTCAAATGGTTTCCAAAACATCTTTACTAGAAATTATTAAGAGTTCTCAGACCAATGATGAAGAATTTCAAAAGAAGATTAAAGATGTTAATGATGGGAGATTGAGTGACTTTGTGTATGAAGATGGAATTTTGAAATTTGAGAAGAGACATTGTGTTCCCGATAAACCTGAACTAAAAAGGGAATTGTAGGATGATTCTAATAGTTCCAATTTCCCTATACACCATGGTAGCCCCAAAATGTATAGAGATTGGAAGGAAAATTTTGGGTCGGACAACATGAAGAGGGAGATTGCTGATTTTGTGTCAAGATGTATGGTTTGTCAATAAGTGAAAGCTAGAAGGCAACAAACTGGAGGATTCATGAAACCTCTTCCCATACCGGAGTGGAAATGGGATAATATTATTATGGACTTTGTCATGGGGATACCAATGACTCCTAGAAGGAACGACACAATATGGGTTATTTTTTATTGTCTTACCAAGTCATCACATTTTCTTTCTATAAGATAAGATCTACCAATGGAAAGTCTAGATAACTATATATTAATAATGTTGTGAGACTTCATGGAGTACCTCTATCGATTGTTTTTTATCGTGATCCCTGTTTTACTTCATGATTCTGGAAGGTTCTTCAGAAGGCCTTAGATAATGAACTTTGTTTGAACACTTCCTACCACCATCAAATAGATGGACCATCAGAATAGACTTTTCAAACCATAGAAGACATGTTGAGATCATGCTCACTTGAATTTTAGGGTTTTTTGGATCAATATTTACCTATGGTGGAATTTTCCTATAACAATAGATTTCATTCAAGTATTTGGATGACACCATATGAAGCGTTTTATAGAACGATATGTCACACACAAACATGTTGGGATGAAGTTGGTGAAAGAAACCTCATAGGCCCAGAACTAGTGGAGGAAATGATGGAAAATGTGAAGGTAATCCAAAACAAATCAAAGCATTTTAAAGGAGGCAGGAGAGCTATGCCGATAATTGAAGGAATGATATGGAATTTCAGATAGGAGATCATGTTTTCTTGAAGGTATCTCTATGGAAGGGAGTTATATGTTTCGTTAAGAAAGTTAAATTTAGTCCCAGGTACATCAGGCCTTTCGAAATCCTTGCACGAATTGGTGTTGTAGCTTACCGTTTGGAAATGCCGCCAAATTTCTCCAAAGTTCACGATGTGTTCCACGTATCACTGTTGAGAAAATACATGCCTGACCCAATGCATGTACTCACCTGTGAGGAATTAGAACTGGAACCTGATCTATCGTATTGTAAAGAGCCCGTCAGGATTTTTGATACAAGAGAACAAGTGATAAGAAACTGGATGACTCGTCTGGTAAAAGTTCTATGGAGAAACCATAATATGGAAGATGCAACGTGGGAACCCGAGGAACTTATGATGAAGAATCACCCGAGTCTTTTCATGTGGTAGTATTCTATAAATTTTGAGGATGAAATAATTTGAAGGAGGGGTGAATGTAACACCCCATGCTTCCATGGTACGCTTCTCTTTGAATAATACAATAGCGTCTATTTTATGCAACTTCGAGTTCTAACACACCACAACCAATCAAACTAGAAATTATGAATAGTAATAACAAATTTTTTAAATTTTATACATTTTATCATTCAAAATGGACATCATTTTTGGATTCGAAATATCAAAATTATCCTTGGGTGAATTTTTGGTATTTTTCTGAAAACATTCAATTTTTGATGAATAGTGAAAAAACACTGAGTTATAGTTTAAAACTGAATTTTTATTTAAATAATTATTTATATTATTTATATTTAATTAAGGTCAAAATGGATACATAATACCTATATATGTTTAATGTAATTTATTAGAGTTAGTTTATAATAATTTTAGATATATAAATAATATTATTGAACTTTTCACCGTCTTTTACACACCTCCTAGGAGAATTTGGAAATTCACATAAAATATAATTTAACCACTTCTTAGAGTGGAATTCCAAAAATCTGAGAGACAAGGTTAATATCAAGGATTAAAATGTGGTTCAATAAGATAAAAATAATTTTTGGTGAATAGTAATTTTTTACTTTTATTTACCACGTTTAAAACTAAATATGGTAATTATGGGTAAAAATAATATTAATATTACCCAAACACATGTCCTAATTCTATTTGAAAAATTTATCTTGATGAAAGAAACCTTAGGATTAAATATTTTCATTTATTTCTACTTGGATTAGATTAGGACATTTATTATTATTTAATTCGAAGAAGAGTTAAAAGAGTTCAAATCAATGTTTAATAACTAAAACATTTTTAATATTCTGTTATTCATAAGATAAAGTCGATTATAAATTTTCATTAGAAATCTAAAAATATTTACTACATAATGGTATTTTATTTGTAATTTTTAGACATTAAATAATTTAATTTATTAATGACATAGTGATGATGCAGTAATTACCATATTAAAGAATGATTAAGATAATTGATTTTATAAATACCCATATAAATGTAATTTGAGACTTTTTGAAAATTAAAATAATTTTATAGGATAATATGACATATTATAATTGCTTATATAAATTGTTTTCGATGTAATAACGCTGTTATAAATTTATCAAAAACAAAATTCCCAATATTGTCAAAATTGACATAAAAGAGTTTTTTAAACAAATATTATATTATTAATTGATATTATTTTTGTAAAAATATAAGGTTCAGACAAGGAATTATATAATGATAGGTGTATCATTAATGGACCACTTTAGGGTCTCTTGGAGTTATATAGTAAGAATACTATGTATATAATATAAAAATACAAAGAGACATGGTAAATGTCAAACTATTTATTTAAGAGAAAAATATAAATGATAAGGTTAATATTGTTACCCAAACCTTCCAAAAATCTATTGGTTGAAAGGATTTAGACCCATCAACACCTTAACAATTAGATAATACACTTTGGAGCCATTATAAACCAAATATGAATTTATTATAAAATAATATTTCTAGCTTTTCCAAAGGTGCCCCTCACCCCTCTTATAAAAGGGAACTCCCCCTTCTCTCAAATTCACACCATCAAAGACTTTTTTTCATGGCCAAACCCTACCCAAATATTCTCTCAACTTCCCTCAATTCAATCTAGAGGCCTTAGTTTGATCAGATATCCAACTTTTGGAGCCCTTTTGATCAAATCAAAAGAAAGAACCCGAAGAAGAGGTAATGTTTTCACCACCCTCTTTCAAGTTCCTTTCTTCTTCAACTTCTTCTTTATTTGTTATTCCCATTATAAAATAATAAATCCAGTATCTCCTATATACTGTGATCTTATTATAAATATGGTACAACCATATTCAGTATTCTATCCATCCTTTAAATGAAATGTCGCCATACGTCCGTACATACGACTTACCGTCATCACGTCATGGTGTAATTCTTATTCAAAACATTATTATTTGGATGGGTATAATAATGATGTGTAATTCAATTAAATAATAAATATAACATGATAATGATTCTTTATATATGATATAATATCCAATTATATATTATTTTAATATGAAATGAATGATATTGTCGCTCGTGCGTACATACGGACTACCATCTCCACGAACGCAATGAGATTCATTTCCCATCGTATCCATTCAAGTATAATTATCATTTTATGATTAAAAATAATGTTTAAGGACTTGATATAATTCTGGATATGAATAATATACAACCTATAGAAAAACATACACGACCTATGTAACAAAACATATAAAAGAAAATGAGTTAGTGAACACCCGAAATGACGATAATACTAAGATATTATTAACAATGCAATGTTAAAAGATCATATATGATATCATATTAATGTATATAATTATTTTATAATTTAAAAACAATTATTTCACCATTATACAGGAGGTTAACCTACCCCGAATCAACGAAAAGTTCAAGGTAAGGGTTTATTTCAAAATCTATTCATTATTAGATGTTGTTTATACGTAATTATCTACTAGGACCTCTTCATCATTTACATACATGTTTCTTAAAATGTATTTCAAATCATTCTTACTATTTTAAAAACTATTGGATAAAGTCATTTATACCCTTTTTGGCCTTTAGAAGAAGTTTATAATGGAATCTTTCTGTCGTTTTCCAAACAAGATCCTTTTTAAATTTTTCGTCATAATGAAGGTAAGAATATCTTTTTTAACTTATAAAGAGGGTGCAGCTATTTTCCTCCATTATAAAATTGTTTAAGATTCCATTACAAGATTATAAGAATATTTTCAATGTAAATGTTTTCTTTTATAATTATGTGACTTTTAAATAATTTCAAAAAAAGAGATATTTCTCTCAAATAGTTTTGATTTCATCTATGTCAACATCCTTTGATGGATTTTAAGCTTATTTGATGTTGATTTATTATGATACAAAAATTACATATTGTATTGAAGGTTTTGTGATATGTTTTACTATGGATGTGATATTTTTATACAATTCATGTTTTATGGAAAAAGTATTGACCTTTTGTATTCTAGTTTTAATACGAATGTTTATGTTATGTTTAAACCTGTTCATATGAGGAATGCATTGGACTTAATAAGTGACGGTTGGAGCCCGCTATAACTCTTGATTCTTCGGTATGTCTAATGTGACAAACTAGTGTCTTGGCCCCAGGCCGTGACAAAATCATATTTGTAGTTTTGGCACAAGTCCTTGACTATGTGGTTATGATAGTCTGGCATTATGCATTCCATATTATGAAAGTGCTTATTGATATTTCATGTGATTATTCGACTAGTAGAATATCCATGTGAATAGGTAAATGACATTATTTCATTTTATCATTTACATATTATGGTTATGTTCACATTTAAAACTCTTATGTTTTTTATACATTACCTTAAATATATGTGCTTATTTATGAATGTTTCCTCTATATTTTTATTCTTACTGGGAATTTAATGTCACCCCTTTCTATGTTTTATTTTTCCGAGGATGTGAAGATGTATTTTTTGAATGACCTGTAGGGATAGTATAAGGGGATATGAGTGTGGAGACAGGATGTTGTTGTAGTTTTCACTTTATGATGTAATGGAAACTTTATGAATGTATCTAGTGTTTCCAAGGCTACTAAACAAATCAGTCTTTCGAGACTTGATCTTTTGTGATCATGCCAATGTTATTTAATAATACACCGACTCTGGGTAACTAGGGTCGGGGAATTACATATAACATGGAGGAACATTTTTCATTTAATCTACAACTCTCTGGATACCAATCCTATGATGAGTCTTTAAAACATCGATACTCAACTTGCACTTGATAAGTCACCAATTTATGATTTAATCTATACCAGACACAACCATTGTGTATCATATGTCCCAAATCATACTATAATGTGTTGTATAATAAAAGTATAGGTTGATTGGGCTAGAAGGAATGAAAATTTTGACATTCCATAACACAACTTGTGACATCTCTTCAAAATCAGGAACCTTACATATGGAATGATTTATTCCATGAAAGCCTATCAGTGAACATAATTTTAGTCACATGCACTTTTCTATGCTCAAACTACAATAGGAATAATAGGAATGCTGGTAGATCAGGATAGTCACCAAAAAAATTATTTCAGTCAATGATAGTCTTAATAATAAAGGACCCTAGGTTCTTGTCAAATTATAAAGTTATCAACATGCCAATAAATTAATTCTAAAGAACCTACATTTCCTTGATCTCAAATGAGTTTAAAACCAAGAACTATACCTATAAAGTTATATAAAAACATGATCCAACATCTCTCACATGGGATTCCCTTGAACAAAACAAAGGTAAATATTCTATGGTCTGAATCAAATCTAAGGGTTTCTAGGTCTCCCAATTATCCCTACAGAACATATCTCACACCTAGGTCACAAGGTCTACCCACCTAAACCAAAAGATCAAAACCTATATAAAGAAGGTATAAATCACAATGGCTTATGGGGGTCAAAGGGGAATCCATGGCCTATAAGGGACAACTCCTCAGTGATAATACTTATAAATAAAGGCCTCCTTAGAGTTTATGGTTCCAACAATGATTAGATAATGAATTGAAACTCACTGTAATATCCCTCAAGGTTTCAATAGAAAGTAATCACATGTCATATCAACCAATTAGGGTCACTGCACCTCCTATGCATGAGGAGTGATTCATCAGCCTCTAAACCAAAACCTCAATGTAGATCCACATAACCTTACATCATAATGAAATTTATATATGTATGTAGGACCAAAAATTAATCCACATTGATTTGTAAAACCTGACACTAGTAGGCAGATGTGATGTGAATCCTATTTGCTATATATAACACATGAGACACCACATGTATTTTCTATCAAAGAGACAAAATACGTCAATTTTCTATTAAAAATTTCCAAATATCGAGATCAATACTAAATAATAGAATAAAAAAATACACACTTCAATCAATGAGAATATCAAATACAATTGAAACATCACAGATCAGAACAATAATCCCATAACTCAGAATCCGAGACCTCCTACTAGATCATGTGATCTCAACAAAATAGTTCAATGTCCATCACATGTTTTTACACATTCCTAGTATGCGTGTCTACCACATTCCCAAGAGTTATGGTCATGAAAATGAACCCTTTGATACTACTTTGTAATTTCATGATTCGGATTCCACTAATTCGGTGGTCTGATTCATGGGTTAAAAATCCTCATGAAAACATCCATATTAGCCATAAGATTCAGAATAGTATTGAGGGATATGTTTGTGAATGTGGGTTCACTATAAAATCATACAAGAGAAATAAATTAGTGGATATATCTATGTAACAAACACAACAATAAATAACTAGAGTACACAGTGAGTAAAAGAACAAAAATTGAAATTTGATACTAATAAATAATAATGATATAAATTCATGAAAATCTATAAAATAAATACAACAATGGTCACCCACTAGGATGACTAAACAAAAATAAAACTAAAATGGAAAATGATATAAAATTTCAGGTCTATAATACCAACTCTAAGCTGTAACATGCACTTGTTCTCTAGAAATTATCTTAGTGCAGTATCCAAAATAGAAGAACAAACATGAGAATTTTCTCTCAAACATTAAACTATGGGCTTAGACATATCCCCATGGAAACCATGTTAAACCTCAAAATAATACATAAGGTCTACAGGTACACCGAGGAACACCTGTTGGGGTGGGAAATAATTTTTGTAGGCCACCCAAATGATGAAACAATAAAGCATGCTACTGTAAGTACATGAAAAGAAAAACTACCCAGCCTAGCTATGATATAATTTAAAAGATAATTAAACAAAAACATGAAACCACAGTCAAACCCAGGGTCCGTAATCCATGTTGACTAAGAAATTTACACCATATATTTCAATATATATATATATATATGTACATTTATTGTCCCATACCTATATAAATATAACTATATAAATATGAATATTCATGAGTATGTGAAAAAATTAACATAAAACCAAACCATAATAGATATATGGGTCTGTAATGCTGATCACCTTAATATCCTTTGCAAGATAATTGAGTTGGATAATTTACCACTCAATAATTGTAAAATTAAGTCGATCTATAGGTATGTAATTCAAATCAACATCTACTTACTTCATCCAATGATGATAATTTCTTTGTTAAAACTATGACACAAAGGTGGGGGTACTTGAAATACACTTAGTTTTTTGTGTCCTCACCTCTAATAATAGAAAATATTGATTTTGGGGAAGTGTATCCAAACTTCTTAGAAATGTTCATTGATCTATATGTCATGCTTCTAAGAATATCTAAACCAAATCCAATGTATTCTCCCTCTGAATATTTCCATATGTATTCAAAATATTCGGAACATTATATAATCTCTATGTTTCAGACCCTTTGGGGATCTTAAAGGAGGAATCTCTGGTGAGATTCCATAACAACCCAAGGAGCCTCTAATAATGGAGAGCATAATTATCCCTATCATCTAGATGGGTGTAATCATTCTTGTTATCAAATGATGTGATACACCACACACCACACCACGATCAAGTAACTATCCAAGGAGAGCATAATCATCTCTATATCTTGGTAGAATATAATAATCAAGGATATAAAAAGTTAAAGGATAACATAATAATCTTTATCCCATATAAAATAGAGTAGAGTGGAATAATCATTGTCACATATGAAATAAAGCATAATGGAATCATTGTTATCACTCAAGACAGACAAATCATACATGAGTACCATTAATACGGATTACATACCTATATATATTTATAGTAATATCCTCAACTGGATTCCATTATACATCTTTGGAGATCCCAAATAGATATATTAATCATACTTATGGTTCAAAATCCCAATCACAAGTAGTACCTCTGTGAATACACATGGATATCAATAATAACATGGATGGAACCCAGATCTTGGGAAGAACGTCTAGGAATACCAAAGAGAAGGAAAGATTCCTCACATCAAGATCAACAACCACAAACCATGAAGAACTTCTTGATAATGTCTCTACATCAGGAATAAAAATGTGATATATAATTATAAAATTGTGTGGGTGGTCAAATGACTAAACCCAACACTATTACCATAGCCCCATGGGCGTAAAAGTTCAGCATGGATTCTACGATGACTCCCTCTACTATCTCTACCCAAAAACGATGTACTAACATATGATTGGTCAAAAAATGGGACACCCACTAGGATGCTCTATTTAATAACTAAGATACATTCTAACTGGGAAGCTTGAGGTCTAAATGAATATAAAATTCCACCATACTCTTGATCCTTAGACGTTATGTGAATGAGGAATCATACACATGATCCTCTAATGGAATGAAAATATAGGCATCCAATATGGGATCCGCAGAATATTGCTTAGGAAATGGTGTCCTACACTAGACCGTCAAGACAACATAAAGAACATGGGCATCATACATGAGATCCTTATAATATTAAATAGGTAAAAGGATACTAAAAGGTACTCCTAAATTTATTATATAAGAATAGGAATCTATCAGGACATTCTAGTTTACAAAAAAGCGGTAGAGGAATCCTACTCAGAATTCTCTATGTTGAAATGAAAACAGAGGAATCCTATAGAGATCCTGGGAAAGAGCTTCTCTCACTGCCTCACAGGCCAGAAGGGAATACCTCTCAAGGGATACATACTCAATGGAAATAATAATAATGGAATCAATTAAGAGAGAATACTCATGGACCATCTCATAATAATTCTCACTATCAAGAGAGAGCTGATTCAATTACCTAAGTAAGAACCTCTATATTCAAGAAACACCTAAAACATCACCTAGGTTTCCTCAAAACAACCCAATGGTCTTACAATTGTGATCCATGTGAATTTATTTAATGAATGGACTAGTCATGGGTCCAATTTAGACACATGGGTGAAAAGCAAAAAAAAATTATAAAGAGGGTTGTGAAAGGGGATGTACATGGAGTGTATCCTAGAGCACTTGATTTGTACTCCCAAAACCCCTCCTGGGTGTGTAATTCTCCCTTACATGTCATGTAAACTACCAATTTAATGACATGGAAGCCAGGTATAAGAAATATACCCTATGTGGGGTACCTTATCATATCCCTCAAAAGGGATGTCCATGTATATGGCATGCATGTATACTTTTATAGAGTGTATGACCTACATGGGGTCAAGATGTGTAGTCTACATGACCATATAATCATACATGTGTAGCCAGGCTAGGCACTCGGCTACATGGAAGAGACATAGTACATTTTGTGTACACCATATTACACTGTGTGTAATTAAAAAATATTTCCTTCCTCAAATACGATGAACACGTGGCATGTATATTTGAACCACTTACTATATAGCCAAACTTATCCCGAATAGAAAACCATTGAAACAACCAAAACTCTAGTTCTCACACTGAAATAAAAATATTGGGTGACATTGGTGCATTAAGAATGGATAAAATAGGAATAAAAATTGTAAAATTCAAATATATGAGGATTTGACATAAAATTTATATATTGTCTCGCTTCAAGTTGAAGATGCCAATGCTTCTCTCAAATCCATGGTGCATGGATACTGTATATCCATCCAACATGTCGAGTGCTCAATGATGGTACCTTCTTTCCTCTCACCCACTCTTTCACTCTCCCTCTCCCTATTTTCTATATTATGTCCCTCTAAGGGGATTCCATAGAGAATGAACTAGAATCCAAAGGGAATAAAAGAATGGAATTAAAAAAAGAAAACATTGAAAATAAAATGAAAATAAAAGAAAAGGGGCGCTCGACCAGCCCGAACACCAATCTTGAGATTATCCCATAACTTGGGAAAATTTTTCATTAAAGACCCTATGATGAAGATAGAATCTCAATATGATGCTTCATTCAAAAAATATTTCTGAATGAACATGTGTTAATAAAATAATATTTATTTATTAAATATTAAATATTATTTATTTTGCTAAAATCTTAACAGCTCAGATTTCTCCCAAACTCTTGTCATAGGTCAAACACCCTATTCCTGGGTGAAATGAATGTTCAGAAAAATAATCTGAGATTATAAACAATGGGTAAAAGACCATTTTTCCCTTATAAGAATCTGAAAGAAAAAATTCAATTTATCACTCAATGATGCAGTTTGAAAAAACATGGGTCCTTACAACATCGATAGTAGGATACTTTGAATCCATGGATGTGGGGAGGCAGTAATGCTCGAGGCTTCTTAAAAACACATATTCTCAATTGGGTGGTATCTCATTCTCTGCATCAGTGGAGATAGATGGATGGGAGGATGCCGATAGTGGATGTAGAGGGCTAAGGGAAGAAGGAGGTTAATTATGGATTAGGGTTGGTGGTAATAGGAGGAAAATAATTGCTAAAAATACTACAAAACAAGACTTTAATAGTGCTATTATTTATCATGAATGGATGAAAAGCAGATAAGTGGAAAATTTATCAGCATTTTTATTTTTGTGCACATAAAGGAAACATTTTTCAGAAAATAATTTTCACACAGATAAAGGGTATCCACTATCAGTGCATTATTTATAGTGCTGCCAAAGGGTACCCATTATCAGTGCATTATATTCAGCTCCAATGAAGGGACACGTTGTCAGCACTATACATTTATCTCTAATAAATATTTAATTTATCATCACATTTTTAGTGTTGATAAAATGAAATATTAAAATAAAAATAAAAATAAATAAATAGTTTATAAAAAAATATATCAAATTTTATTAATTAAATAATTATTGATAAAAAATAATTGATTGACTATAAAATATTAAATATTAATCATCTTATTTAATAGATAATTATGATAATTAATGTTATTAAATTGTATATATTAAAAATATAGGTATATATTAAAGTATATATAAATTATTTCTATATTACAATATATTTATGTGTTTTCCATTAATTTTTAATATATTTGTTGAATAATGGTATATAATTAATAATTAATAAGAATTAAAAATATTGACTAATTTCATAGTACTTGAAATATAGTTGAATGTTGTTTTAATTTTCAATTTAATCTAGATTAAATGGGTGTTATATTATCTTCACGTATATGTAGTTAATGAATATTTATATACAGAATTCACACACATAACTTATCCTTTTTTCAATGTTGTTATAGTGTACCTATATATTTAATTTATTCAATTCCACTCATTTTAAAAATATATGCATGCACTCAAAATTATATAAACATTAATAATGAAAAATATATATTTTTTAAAAAATATTTATAAATAAAAATATTTAAAAATATAAATTCTATATATTTATAAAATTATAAATTAATATTCATAAATAAAAAATATTTTTAAAAGTAATTATATATATATAAATTAATAATTATGCATATTAATATAGTTATTTAATTTACATAAATAATAAATATATTTACTATAAAAATATATAAAAATATTTATTTAATATATATATGTATAAAAATATAAATATATATAGTGATATAAATAATTTTTTTTAGAAATATTTCAATAATTAAAAAAATAATTTAAAATTTATATTAAATATATTTAAAAAAGAAAATATTTACTATATATATATATATTAATTGTTTATATATATATATAATTTTTTTATAATTATAATTATAAATTTATATGTTTCACTTCAGTAATAATCACTTATCAAATAATCAGTATCATCCCTTTTTTACACTTATAAGATGAGGATTTATCAGCACTAAAAAAGTTTTGATAAAATGTTCATTTATTAGTGCTATTAGTTTAGAGCTGAAAAATAATCATTTTTGTACTGATTAATGGAAATTGCTTATAAAGGTGTACTAATCTATTTTAAAAACCTTACCCATTTTGAACCCTCCATGATATAGAATATTTCCATAGAGACAACCTGCAGTTGGCACTCCTCCTTAGTGAATCATTGGTAAAATCACACCACTTGAGTGCATCCAAACATGTCATCCAACATTTGAAAAGGCTCTAAGAATTTGTTCAATATAGTGAGGTAGGCCTTCCAATTTTCTTTTTGTATTTTTGGTTCCATTTTTTATTTATTTTCTAGGATTTGTTATTATACATTGGTTATGAATATTTTGTGATATATTGTTTAGAGAATAAATTTTTTTCATTGATTGTATTGACTACTGATGTTGGATCTATTGTTTATATCTGACAATGCTCCTTGGAATTATTAATTTTCGTTTTACTTCCATGTTTTATATCTTTTTACTAAATACTTTTTTTTATTTTAGTATATAAATGTGTAGTATTTTTTCATTCTTAGAGACTACGGATTTGAGGAACATTGGCGGATCCCTAATGATTATATAAATGTTGAAACATTTCATGGATACCTCAGTGGACATCTGGCTTCAGTTTACATTTTTAGGAGCCAAGTTAGTGGTGTGATGTATGTTTCTCTATTGGTTATATGTATCATAAGACCTAGATCCACTTAGAATTAACTATTGTACTTAGTTTTCGTATGGTGAATATTTATAATGTCCATCCCCAATTAATCATCATAGGTTATATAACATCAAACATTAAATGTTTTAAGAAATTTTGATGCATTTAGTTCAAGTCAGGTTTGTATATAAGGTTTCTATCTATTTCATATTTCTTATAGACTATAAGTGAGTTTTTTTTATACTTGAGTGAAATGTATGGGTGAATATATAGTTATTGAGTTATTTATTGAGATATTTTTTTGTCTAATAGGTATGACTATATCAGGTAATGATGATATTGGGTTTGGATTTCGATTGACCCCAAGGGTCATGATAGAATTTTGTTCGACCTCTGCTGCTACATGTTTCTATTTCGAGGGGTGGGGGTAACAAGTCCAATTCATGATTTTTTCCACCCAAATATTTTATGTCTCTGATTCATCAAAATAAATTGGTTGATTGTCCTACTATAGAGTAAAAAAAGTTCAGTTAGATGAAAATTTAATTAAGGATGACCCTTACACAAGGACATCCAAATATTTTCATGGTGGTCCCAATGAAGATAATGTATTTTACATGATAGTGGACTAAAAAAGGGGATTTGGATTATTCAAAGAGAAACCAATTCATTAAAACCATTATAAAAGAATGAGTGTTTAATGTGAAGGTAAAATAGTTTTTAAATATATTATATTTTTACTTATAATATTATATGTTATCTACTACATTGACACAATCTAAATCAAATGTTTGACTACTCATACTGAAAATGTATTCTTCACTTGATGATGTAACTAATCCCTTGGAAGAACAGACTAAAATGAATTAAACCCATTGGATATATTAAATGGTAATGTTAAAATATACATTATCTATTTTACCAAACAAAATATAATGGAATGTGGATTTCATTTTCATTATTTTTTTTCAGAATTCATTTATTTTAGAAGATGTATGTCCAAATGTTAGGCCCTTTCAAGAAGATAAATGAATGTTGTATTTGCCCAGTCACAAAGGTAATATTGATGTTTGTATAGTAAAATCATTTTCCATTGATATAATGTATTTTCTCATATTTATGTTTAATTTTTTTATTTTTATAATTACTCACATAATTATTGTTTTCTTGTATAGGTGTATTATTTTTTCTGAGTTGTGGTGACCTATCCAACATTTATGCTACGTGTCCCTTAAAACCTTTTCACCAGTATAGTGGTTCATTTATAACTTTATATATAGTTTCCTCCACTACTTTTTCTGGAAGAGAAACAATATTTTCTTTGCTCAAAGATAGAGGTAATCATTATGGTTCCATAGTAAAAAAATTTCCATTGAATTAATTTATTGTTTCATATGAATGTCTAATTTATTTTTTTAGTATTAAATATATATATTTTTTCTAATATAGGTGGACCATTTTTTTTGTGTTGTTGTGATCTATCAACCATTCATACTATATCTCTTATAAAACCATTTCACCCATATAGTGGTGCATTTATCACTTTCTTTCAAGTTACCTCCACTAGATTTTTAGGAAGTGAAACATCGATTCCTTTACACTATTAAGAGGGTTATCTCAATGTCTTTATAGTAAAATCATTGTCCATAGAATTAACATATTTTTTTATATATTTTTTATATTTTTTATATTTTTTTATTACTCACATAATAATTATTTTCTTATACAAGTGGATTCTTTTGTTCTAATTTGAGTTATTATTCCATATTTCATTGCTTCCCGTATCAAAACATCCACAGAATTCATCTATTGAAAAAACTATCACACCTTTAGCTGTGAAATTTATCATTAACTTTCATGTTCGCTTCACAGCTCAATCATTAAGGTAATGTTTATTTCTTAGCAGCAACATAATTTTCTATATAATTATTATCTTAATATATATATATATGTTTAATTTATTTCTTTTTATTATTACTTGAAAAAATTATTTTATTATATAAGTGGATCATTTTTTAGTTGAGGTAGATTATTCGAAACAACTCATTCAATTTTGGTAGTTCAAAAAATAATTTCAATGGAAATCATGATAACATTGAAAGTTAGGATTATTTTTAAGGTATTTTTTCATTTTATATTATGTAATTTTATAAATCAATATTTGAAATTTTTATAATATTTTTTTATGGTACTTGTGTTGTAAATTTAATTTAATTTAAATTTTATATTAGGACTTGTTTTTATTGACATTTAATGTGTTTCTATTATGTTTCTTGTGTTATAGTGTGTTTTAATAGAAAACTATAGTGTGTACCTTTATCAGTGCTTTAAGAAGTCACGAAAAAAAACATGTTAATTAGCACTTCTAAAATTGATGGAAAAAGTCATTTATGGGCCCTTTAATAAAAACCTATAAAGGGTTCCTTTAGTAGCACTAAATTAAAGTGCTAATAAATGGGTCTTATATGAGTCATTTTAAAAGGACTGATAATGGTTTATTTGTCAATTATTTTTTAAAAGCAGATAAATATCCCCATTGTGAGTGATTTTTCAGTACAGATAAAAAACAAGGCTTTTAACATCGCTCATGTTGTTTGGGTTTTTTAGCATTGATAAAGGATATTTCTAGTGCAGTTAATGGTATGTTTTGTAGTATTGTGCAGTATGGAGGTTTTAGGGCCAGAAAAAACTGAGACTAATGGTAGATCATGATCCTTTATTGGCACCATGTTGCTCTAAGTGGTGGTGGATGAGATTTAGGTAGAAGAACCCTAACCATATCAGAACCAAACAATACAAAAATTATCAAAATTATGATATTGTAAAAAATTATTTTCATGAAAATTGAAATAACATAATTCACATAATTAAAAATTTAATTAATAAAAAATAAATACTGTTATGTCATTAAATTTTATTTTATTTAATTAAATAAAATAATTTACTTAAATTAATAAAATATTTTAATTACATTTATCATTTGAAAAAAATCTAAAATTTTGAAATAAAATCCCAATTTCGATTCAAAATGAAAATAACTTGAAAAACAATTTGGTTACAAAAAATATAAATTAGAGTAAAATGAAATAATTTTGTTTATAAAAATGATGTTCATTAGGAATAGTATGAAAAATATATTTTCAAATAAAAATTAATGAATATAAATTTTTTTCAACTCATTTAACGGAACACACATCTCAATGATATTTTTTATAAATACAGAACATGAGCAAAAAATTTCTTATTCAATTATTTTAAATCCAAAATAATATTTATCCATTAAAATTTTCAATAAATTATACGAACAATATTTGGAAATATATTTAATAAATTCCACATCACTTCCCTTCCTTTGATGAAATACAATCTTGAGATAAAATAGGGGGTTTTCATAAAACCAAAATGAATCACCTCATGAATTTCATTAATACATTCTTCGCAATTTCCATTACATTAACCATGAGATGAATATAAATTCTAGTATAATGAACTACCCAAATTATCACATCACTATCCCTCATGTATTCTCTATCTATATAAAATTTTATAAATTTTTTCGTATTGAAAAAAATGGTCATAGAAATAAAATTCTATTAATAATTTCATTTTCAAGAGCACTATAACACAGCATAAAAGCCTTTCATGATAAATATATGCATCTAATAAATAATACTATAAACATAAATTAATTACATATCTTATAATGATGATTATAATAATACCCACATCCTTATCTATCAAATAATTTAAAGGGATGTTCTTTCCTATATAAATTCTGTCAGATTCTCATCCATCAGAGATGAAGAAATCAATCAATATGGGATTCATGTTCTATATCTACATAATTATTAAATTCTTGTTTCCATAGTATAGAGAGGGAATATTCTATGACACATGTATCACAAATTCAATAATAAATATCTATAAAACCCCTCTCCAAAATACTCATTTGTTTAAATTACCATGATAATGAGATATGGCAATATTGTGGTCGAGGAATTAATGGGAGACTAATTTTGATTTTTTGGGTGATATATTTTAATTTTCTATATTGTTTTTGTTCTGAATGCTTTTGTTTTATTGAAATATTACCCTTTGATCCTTTAGTGACAAATTTGGGCATTTTTAGAGGATTATAATATGAAGGAGGATAGCGGTTCAAGTGTGTGCATTGATTTTTTTTTTGGAGAGAGATAGATTGGAGAAACATTAGTATCCTCATTTACATAAGTTGATATTACTTATGTGTATGATCATTAGTGGTAATGAAAAATGGGTGTATGGAAGAATATTTTTTTAGAATATGGATCTTTTACAATTACTCTTGGTAGATTGTTTTTTTGATTTATTAGAGTTTTTATATATTACAATCCTTTAGGGATTCCCTTCAAACTATTGTTACATTGATTTATCCATGTTAATTTCCTTTTTAGATTGATCAAATATATAATATTCTGATGATTTTTAGGTGTAAGATATTCTATGGTTAATGATAATTCTATTTTTAGAGGATTATTATATTAATTGAATGTCTTAATGAAATTTTTTTGGTGATTAATTATAGTTTTAAAAACGTCCCCTATGAAGGGATAAGGATTTATGGTGATTATGGAAGAATTATCATATCAGATGTAGTTTCCCTAAACTATGTACTAGGGAAATGATGTTTTTTTGGGTAGTGTATCATTTCAGTTCCTTATATATTTATGAATCATTATGAATACAGGGATATCATGTGTGATTATTTTTTTATATTCATTTGATGTTGGTAAGTTTGATTCTCAATGATCTATATGGGTTTTTATCTATTTCATTAATGACATGATTTGATGGAATATATGAACTTGTGTCCCTAGTTATACTATGAGAATTATGTGATTTTTTTTTGCAGATTTAGTGAAAAATAGGACTAGAAGTCATATAATTGTAATTATCCCAATGGAAATATCATTGAAAAATATTAGGATATTTTAATATAAGGGAAATTAAACTTCTATTAATTATCATGAATTATGAAATTGAATCCCTAAAATGATCCTGGAAATATCATAATAAAAATTTATGGTTTCTATATTAAATGTAGATATGAAAAATTTATTCTACAAGATCAATACGAGATAATTTATAGCATTTATAGATTTTTTATCTTATAAAAATAGGTTTCTTGTAAAATATTTCAATTATTTTCACCAAATTTTCCCCATTTATCATTTGGGGAATTAATTTTTCTTATTTAACAATAGTTGGGGTGTATGATATTGATACCCCTTCTCTAATTGAATCATTTTACATTATTAATATTATTTTATTAATGTTTGAGATTATATAAATCATATCAAGAAATCAAAAAAGTGATAATTAATTTTGGTGACAAGTAATTTATCACAATATCATAATAGAAAACTTTATCATGTTTATCATTAGTAATATTGAATTTCAATTTCAATTAAATATTTTTTATCTGATTATTTATATTGGATTATGTATCTAGTTATTATGTTATAAATAATCTTATATATTTCTCAACCCAGATCGCCTTGTGGGGCTGATATTGTTGACAAATCGACCAATATTCACTAAAATAATTTCCAATTTTATTATCATAGTGCTCCAATTATCCATAGACATTTTTATACCTAGTACATTTAGATGATAGTAGAAAATTGTTTCAAAAAAACTATAACAAGATAAATAATTATCAGTATTTTTGTATCATATAAGACACATATATATAACTTTAAACTATCCCACATTGTTTATATAATTTTGATATTTTATAATTTAGAATCTATCCTCCATAAAATAATGAAACAACTACAGATATTTATTTTTGATATTTTTTTGAGGATGGAATATTACTACCATATTTGGGAAGATAATTCAACAAATGTATAATATAGTGTGCATTACATAAATAATATTTATAAAATTGGAGTCAATGCATGTAATAATTTCATCAAAACATGTTTAATGGTAAATACCCTTGAAATAATACATGAACAATGAACATGAATATCACACTGGTTTGATAACATTATGTCCCACCACATTGTTATCGTGGATGTGGTAACATATTACCCATACCTTTGTGGAAAAAATTTTAGGTAGTTGATATATAATTATGGTAGATAAAATACATTTATAAATGTATAAAAAGTATTGAACCTATATTTACTTCCACATTCGATAATATGCTATGGAAACCTCATCATGAATCCAAATATTATAGAAAAATGTGTTTCTGTAAATATATACTCTTGAATAATGTTTTAGAAAATAATCATAAAATATGATGGTTAGAATCATCTTTATAATCCAGTTATATATTTGGAAGGTGGTTCGTTTTATAATATATAAACAATGACTCTTGAAATTCATTAATGCTTAAGACTGATTACTTCAGCTCTTTAGGATGATTTATATCATTACAGAGAATAAAATTTTTTAACACCTCTTATTATCTTATTTTTTTTATTAAAATCATGGAAACAATGAAAGTTATAATTTATTATATCCTCTTTTCTATAGTCTATAACCGTATATATAATGTTTCTAATTAGATACTTTTCATCCTCTTGGGAACCTCTCATAGTGAACCATACAAAAACATTAGGATCCTATTGGATCTAAATGATATTGATGAAAAAAATAAAATTACTAAAATATATTTAATTTGGTTATTTTTTAAACTTATTTGGAATTTATGGATCCAATTATAGATTATTGTTTTACGCATAGTCCATGATTCATAGATTATGTCAAATAAGGTGGATGGGTTGTTTATAACCATGCTAGATATTCCATTTTTTTCAAAATCATTGTGTCAAGAATACTATAATATTTTCAATGAGAAGATAGTTTTATGTATTACATATCATGGCACTTTATAATCTATAAAACATCTATATATTGATTTCAACTAGAGTTTTGAAGAGATAAATCCTATGGATCCAAAACCATTTATACATGGTTTTAATTTTAAAACATAATTTAATAGAAATCTATATACATGTGAATCTTCATTCCATAAAAATCAAGAAAAATGTAACAATTTATATTAATATTATTACATATTATAATCAAATTTAGGGGGTATTTAAAACTATTTGAGTATTAATTGCCTTATTATGTTTCATGAATATTATTTACACTATGATTCTATTTTTTCATGACATTTTATGTATAAATTTATTTTTATAATCCATCATTTATCAGTTTAAAATGTATAGAATGTTGTTTTGGATGGGGAAAACATTATATTTAGGAATAATTTAATATCATAGGAATTTTCTAGAGAATATAATAATGTGTTATTATAAAAATTCTCTAGTTTGGGTTTATATTATTTATTAATGTCACTATTTATTATATTATCCTTTTTAATTTATAAAATTTGGAATAATTTCATAATTTTAGGATAATTCAATTTTTTTATTTGAATCATAAATTTAATCATTTCCACCTTAATATAGTGTTGTATAAATTATTATTTTTATTTAGTATTTAATAAGGTTTTTCTTTTTAGACTTGATATTAGATATTTTATAATTATGAATGAAATTTTGGTTATAGTGGAGAATTTATAAATGAATAATACGTTTAAAACATAATGAATCTATAAAAGTTTATTTATTTTATATTTTATTTTATCATCATGTTTAATTGGTAGGTGGTGATTTTCATTAATATATATCAATTAAACATGATTTTGTAAAATTAAAAAAAAAACTGTGTTGTTTATTGAGTTAACACATATTTTTTATATATTTTTATGAAAGTCTCATATCCCAATTTTTATACCATATAGGATTTTAATTTAGAGCTAAAAATCCGGGATTAAGAAATTTAAATAGTTATAATTCGAATATTTATATAATAAAATGAGTCAAGGTTAAAGAATAAGGTAAATCATATGTTACAGTTTTATGATCCACACCTTCTCTCATTGATTTCATTTAATTAAAGTATATTGAATATGGAATGGTATATATTTTGGAGTTTCATATAGAAAGAGATTACTTTGGAAATATAATTTAAAATAATATAAATTGATTTAGATTGAATTATTTGATATATTTTATGAGGTAATTTTTATATATGCAATGATATAATCAAAACATAGACAATAATAATTCAAATTAAATTCATTTTAAAATATGAAAAAAATCTATTAAAAACGTGATTAATATTAAACAGTAATAATTTTTTTCAAATGCACATAAGAGATAGTTTATTGAATTATACTATATTTATAGCATTTGGTTTACTTTATTGACTATTTTTTAAATGTTGTATTTGTTTGATCCTCACCTTAAGATGAATAGAATTATTTATAATTTAAATTGAACGGTCCAATGGCATAATATAGATCGTCATTAAACTCTTATGAATAAATATAATTCATGTGTGATTATTGATTATCCCATTAAGAAAATTAGTTTATCATATATGAAAATATTATAGAATGTGTATAGAAACTTTATAACTATTATTTAATTTTTTTCATAATTTTTTCCTTTTTATTAAATGATATAAATAATTAAATTAATTTTGTAAAAATTTGGAGTAATATACATCATTAAGGAACTACTATATTTCCCTATGTTAGTGAATAAATATAATATATATATATATCATAAAATAATTAAAAATATAAAACCTACAATTTTTTATTAATGGAGGACACATGTTGGTAGTATTGTTATCAAAAGTAAAATGTAAATATTTTATAAAATTTTGTTATAGAATTGTTATTAAGGGTACATTATTATTTTATATGTATGTGGAAGAATTTTTCCACCCTCATTGTTATATATAATAATATATATTTTAACAAATATTAATTACACAGACATATATTATTTTATTAATGTTTAAAATACATATTTTAAAGCCATTACCCTTTAAAAAATTTGTCATCATACTGAAATTTCTGATTTGATCAATCAATGATAAATTTGAATTTATATTTTATAATTATGATACTGTTAAATAACATATAACATTTATTGTTATTTTTATTCATAATGGTATGAATAATTATTAAAAATGGTATAGGTAGAATAAATCATAATATTATTAATTATTTCTATAATATATTCCTAATGAATTTTTAAATCAATATATTATCATGATGTCATGGGGGGACCCATGATGGAATTGAATTAATTAAAATAATGATTGTAAATTTTAAATTTACATTATATGTTAAAGGATGGGTGGAGTAATTGTTTTATTAACATTATTAAAAAAATTGATAAGGTTATTTTTAAAATGGCTATGCTATACTATTATGAACTATTTCATTATAGAATAAGATTTTTGTTAGAGTTACTTTCTTTCCTGTGATAGTTTTTAATATATTTTTAGTAATTTGAAATGTAAATAAAAATTATACCTCAGATAATAAAAATATATTATGATATACTAGGTCCATAGGTAATTAAAATTAATTTTGGGGGTGAATGTGTCCCAACATCCATTGATGGATATGAATCATGATTCATAGGATGTATTGAGCATTTAAAATATTATACCACTCTTGTTAACCATGTATTATATTGAATATGGGGGTTATGTCTGAGATTAATTACAACCATTAGATTAGTGTATTATATAGACTTACTTTTTATTATAAAATTTAGAAATATAATAAATCTAAATATATATATAAATAATATTATTTGCTGACAATAATAATGCTTATCTATGTGTCTTGTGATAATAAATGGTAATGAATAATTTTGTGATAGATTGTGATTCAATATGATATTGTTTTACAATAGATGTATTTTATGAAGATTTAAGTTAAAAATATTGGTTAATTAGGTATACTATTTTATTAATATTACCATAAAAGGTATTATTACATACCCCTTCATGATCAAGTGTTTTATACTCATGTGTCTATATATATTGGAATTAATGGTTTATTGATAAAAATTTATGTGGGATATTTATAAGAGATTTGGTTGTTGGTTATAAGTAATACTCATTGAGATGATTTAATTATTACCATTGAAATACAGACTACAATATCCATTAAAATATTAAGGTTAATCTATTTTTATTTTGAGGTATATTTTTTTAATTACAATTTTTATGATTATAATTATTGTAATCATGTGTGTTATATTGAATCATATGTTTTATATTAATACCTCCATCAATGGAAATTCTATTTAGTTTGGGTTAAATGAATTAGTTGTAATTCTTGCAATCATTTGTGAAGAAACCTCATTTATTATTTCTAATCATTGACATTCTATATTTATTCTTTAAATAACCTGTATTTATATTTGTGAAAACATGTTCCACTAATCTATAGATCATATGTGGACCCTATTATTATATAACATATTATTTTTTCTCATTTTTTTAACAATATTGAAATCTTTTTAACCATTTTTTTATTCTATGTAGGTGAAAATAAAGATTTATAAGGTTTATATAAATTTTGATATTATGACATAAAAAATGGAATGGTTTTTTCAATAAAATATAGAAGATGAAAAAATTTCCAAAATCACAATCTCAGAATAAATAAAAATATTATTTATTTTATTTAATTAATATCATGGAATAAAATCATGACATTGATTAATTGAGACCACAAAAACATATTTTACAGAATCATCATGATGAGAAATAAAGGCGATTTTTCCCACTTAACAAGATCTATCTAATTAACCATGAAGTTGTTTTGCAGATCATATTAAACCTTGTCATAATTATACTTTCTTGTACCAATATAAAAAAATTTAGGTAACCATGAGAATTCTATTCATAAATTAATGCACAATTAATTGAAAAATCACAATTTCTCATTAAGATTTACTGTTTTATTTAATTCAGTCTTCATCGGAACATATTTATTACAAAGAAAATATTTTTTTGAATGTTATATGTAGACTATATTTTCTCACTATGTATGAAATGGTTATTTATGGTCTTCATCACTAACAATGTTTATTAGTACTAAATCCATTTCTTAGTCATTCATGACGTTATAAATTCTTCAATAATAAACTAAAATATAATTTAAGTGCCATGATGTTATTTTTTCACATGTCTATGATTAATTCAAAGATACTATTTGAACTATAATATGGTTTGTCTCTCAATAGTGTAAGATTTTCCATTCCATCATATTTCATTATTTCAAATCATCCAATTACTCTAAAAAAACTCCAAATTATACATAATCTTGTTTATAAAAATAAAATAAGGAATGAAGATCAATTATCAAAAATTAAGAACTCTATAAAAAAATCATTGAATTTCGCTCATGTTGTATTTATAAAAACATATCATTAATAGATAAAGTAATATATATAAGGGTACTGTAAATATGATAGTAAATATAAATACACTTTCCATCATTTCTTATTTATGTCTCCATAAAATACAATAAGAATAAATCATACTACCATCTATTTAAAATGTATAAATAATTTCGATATTGAGTAATCTTGATAAAAATTAAAGGGAAAAAATAATTTATTGAAAGAGAAATAATAGATATATCCTTTATTTTTAGTGGATATGGAGATATTAACTTGTTCAGTAATTTTATTTGTATCACTATTAAATATTTAATTAATTTTATATGTTTATTTTTTAAAAATATGAAATATTTTATTTTTATGTGACTAATGAGATATTATATTACGAGTGAGAAATTAAAATTAATATAATTATTATAAGAAATGAATAATAAATAAAATTTTAATAAATGTCTATAATTGGGAATGAATGGATTAAAGATGAATTTTTTACCATGTAATGTATGTTTCTCTCAAAAATTAAGAAAATTAATATCTAATAAAGGGTATATTTAGAGTAAAAAATGATATATTTTCATATGGTAACATTTACTATTCCCAAGGGGAATGGATTATGAATATAGAGTATGTGTCATATTTTTCACTATTTAATCATAATCATGATCCCTATAGATTTTTATTATTGTGGATACTATTATTGAATGTTATCAATGATGGTATATTTAGGTATATATTTTTGTAATATTCTATAACTATGATAGATTTATAAAATCAGTTAATATTCTTGAGGTAATCCATACATACGTAAAAAATCATAATTTATCAATTCTCTCTATTTTTTTAATATTATATTTTTGATATTTCGAATTTAGATATTCAAATAAACAAATAGATAGTTATTGGTAATAAATTATTAACCTTCCAATTTTCCTCATATAATCTATAAAATAGGTTTTTATATGATGGTTTTTTGTCCAAATAAGGGTTCTACAAACTTTTTGTTTTTACCCGTCATATGCATTGATAAATGTACATGAAAAAATAGAACAATCCATGGAATAGTTTATGATGTTAAAAAAGGTGATGTCACTTATAAAATCGATATTAATTAAAAAGTATATTTTTATTAAAATATTGTTTATAATGTTATGGTGATTTTATGTTTTAGTGCATTTATTTATTATTATGATCATCAATATGATTTTTACAAACACAAAAAAATATATGTAATATGGTTATCGTCATTACAAATGATTCAAGGCTGGGATTACTTTACTTGTTAATTATAATAATTTAAAATATAGTGTAATGTGATGCGCACCTAAAACAATCCATCTTTATGTGAATAATTGTATCTACTAACATGTTATAGGAAAATGGTGCCCTAATTTTTCCATTAGATAATGAGTAGAGTATAAATGATTACAACTGATTGTTTTAATATTATTGAGGGATTGGGATGGATAATATTCTATATCTAGTATATATAGATGTAGACAATTCATTTTTTTGTAACATGTTTCATATCATGGCAAATTTATTTCATATAAATATGAGGTGTTATGATCATTTTATTAACATATTTATTTTTTTACGATATGTACATTTACAATTCATACATATATTTTTATTCCATTTCAATTTATTACTAAATAATTAATCTAATAAACCTAGATTTTTGAATGTATTACTCTTTAAATATTTTTATTTATTTAGTATCTTTCATTACACACAACACTATTTTTAAACAAACCACGATATAGAATTATAAAATTATTATTCATTATGATAGTTATAAACTATTTTTTCTATTTGACGGTATTAATATAAAAGAATGTGTTATGAAATATATATAAATTCTATAAACAATGTAATTTATTTGATAAGTTCTTAGCGAATGATCACTCAATTTGTTGTAATGTAATTTTATGCATTAGAAATATATTTTCTTCAAAATAAATTACTATTTTTTTTTAAAAAAAATTACTATAATTAATTTTTTGAACTGATGTAATGACCCGACCCAAGTTACCCAGAGTCGGTGCATTATTGCGTAACATTGGCATGATCACAAAAGATCAATCCTCGAAAGGCCGATTACTTTAGTAGCCTTGGAAACACTAGATACATTCATAAATGTTACATTGCATCATAAAGTGAAAAACTACAATAACAAAGTCTCCATAGTCCACACTCATATCCTATTTTGACTATCCCTGCAGGTCATTCATAAAATACTTCTTCACATCCTGGAAAATATTAAAACATTGAAAGGGGTGAGATTAGATGCTCAGTAAGGATAAAAATATAGCAGAAGCTTTCATAAATAAACATTATCATTTAAGGCAATGTATAACTACAACAAAATCCTTTTAAACTTGAACTTTAGCATAATATGGAAAAAGTAAAATGAAATAATGCCATTTACTTACTCACATGGATATTCTACTAGTCGAATAATCACATGAAATATCAATAACCACTTTCATAATGATGGAATGCATAATGCCAGACTATCATAACCACGTAGCCAAGGCCTCATGCCAAGTCTACAATAAGATTTTGTCAAAGCCTCATGCCAAGACACTAGTTTGTCTCATGAGATCTACCGATGCATCGAGGAGATATAGTGGGCTCCACACGTCACTTATTAAGTCCAATGCATTCCTCATATGAACAGGTTAAAACATATGATAAACCATAAAATAACTGTATCACATAAGACATGCATAAAGGAAACATAATATTTCCACACTTCAATCACAAGATATAAATACAAAAAATTTATATAATAAAAACATTATCAAAACCATTTTCAATACCAAAATAAAAGAAACGTAAAACATGGTATTTATTTTTCTTTTAAAAAAAGTTATGGATTATAAAGGAAGCCGAAACTCAAATAATAGTCACGACGGCAGAGAAGTCGTTGTCGCCATATACGTAAGAAAAAAACATTCCATTTTTCGTTTAGTAAAAACGCTTCGTATAAAAAGATTCCTTTTGAATAAAAGTAAAAGTCAAAGGGGTTTATACACCGTATAAATGAAAGTTGTGTATAAAACCAAATATGCCTCAATGAAAGGAGATTGATACGAAGTCCTTACAAAGATCATTTTTAAAATAAAATTGATCTATTATGTGTATTTACTATAAGTACACATAATTAAAGTAAAAAAAATACAATATAGGACATGATAATGTCATGATATAATTTTAAAGTAGGAGATTAACCCAAAGAATGGAAATTGGGGTCAGAAGTTCCCTTACCTTGCGTCCTGTATTGACTCGACCGTTCTTTAACCTCAAGAATAATAAACTAGAGTTAATTTATAATTTCATAATAACATTTTACAATTTTTTTATTCCTTTTATATCACTTAGAACATTATGTAATTATTTATGTTAATAACTGTCATTTTGTCGATCTTTGGTACTTGAGTCAAAAATAAACTTCTTATAATAACAAGTTGTTCATGTGGTGAAATATCCATTATATCCATAATTATATTCATGATATAGATATAATATATCTCATATATATCCAGTATATACATGAATTTATAATATTCCATAACGTTTTAGAGTTAAGAAATGAAATGCACCGTTCATGGAGAGGGTAAGCCGTACGTACGCATGAACGCTACATTCATTTCTATTTCGTATTTAATGAAATCATAATGATATATAGGTATATTATAATTCCAGTATAATATCATATAAAATATCATTTATTCATTCCTTTATACATCCCACATATGGAATTAACGATTCAAATCACTTTGAGGGGGCGGTAGTCCACACTTCCTAAAATGAAAATATCGCGTTTAACCATAATGGAAACAATAAAGGTATGCCATAAATGAAAAATACAGAACATTAAGTAAAACATAAACATATTATATATCATATATAAATATAGTGACATCTTAATGGCTGCCTTTGAAGGTGTTATATGAGTGTTGAATAATCATCGTTTCGTGAGGCAGAAATTCACCATCCAAAGAAACAGTATGTTATTTAACCATTAGATGTTGGTGTGTGTATGTGTAGCTCGAATACTTCTAATAAAAAAATCCTAATATATTGAGGATACTGGTGTTGTTACAAAACAAATTAATAAAAAGATTTTATGGGGTTTGATAAGCAAAATAAAACAAAATAACATAAGAGAAGACATTACCTTAAAATCATGTAACTCTTTTGATTTGACCAAAGGCTTCCTTGGGAAGAATTCTGCCAAATGTGAGGCTTCTAGGAGTAAGGGAGGGATATTGGGAGAGTATTTGGGAAGATTTTGGACGAGCCAAAAGGCTTTGATAGTGTGAGTAAGGTGGTAGTGGTGGGGGCCTTTTATATGTGGAGAGGAGGGGCACTCTTGGAACGTAATGAAATGTTACTTTATTATATAATGCTTTTCGGATTCTAAAGGTCTAAAACATATATAATTAGATGATAAGATGATAAGGGTTCGAAATATTCTCATCCAATAGGCTTTTGACAAGTGTAATGCTTTGATTTTACATTATCCTTCCATTTTATTGAATTTGTTAATTAATGAGGTAATCGCTGCATCATCATGGTGTCAAAAATAATTTAATTTATTTAATGTCTAAAAATTATGAAAAAATATAATTATGTAGTAAATCTTTTTAGATTTCCAATGAATATTTATATTCAAAAATATGACTTGTATAACCCCATTTATAATTGTTTTAGTAAAACGACTCATGTTTGTGACATTTTTATTTTAACATTAAATAAAAAGTTTTTAATGTCATGTTCCTACCAAAGTCGCTCCATGGGGTCCCCAAGTTGACCCATGGATTTTCTGGGTCGGCCATGACTCATAAAATATGGGTAGGACAAGTGTAAAGGTCATTTAATATTTTTATAATACCATTTTTACCTTAAATTTCACTAATTACCTTTAATCGCGATTAATTAAACCTAAAAGTTACTATTCACCAAAAATTATTTTAATCCCATTGAACAACATTTTACTTCCTAATGACAACCATGTATGTCGGACTTTTGGAAATCAAATCACAGAAGTGGTAATATTTCATTTAAATGAAAAATCAGTTATTTAACTTCCACTTAGTGGTTTCACTATTCATCAAAAATTGATGTTTTTTAGAACAATGCCAAAATTTCACCCTAAGCTACAATTGATATTCCGAATTCAAAAATGATGTATATTTTACAAAATTTCAAACACATAAGTTGAATTAATTAATTTTATAATTAATTCCCGCTGTCACAACAAATAGCATGTTTTTAAGAGACAATATATATCAAAAGATTGACTATTGTTATGTCTAATTTCAATGTGAAATTAATTATAATTAACGCCATTGGATAAAATGGTAAAAATATATTATAATTATACTTTAAAACCACTAAATAGTATAATTTATCACTATAAATTATTTTGATTAAAAAATTTGTTTTAAGTATTTTTCACTATTCATAAAAAATTGGAAGTTACAAAAAATTCAACTTAGGATAATTTCGATATTACGTATACAAAAATTAAGTCCATTTTGAAATATAAAATTTCTATAATTTTAAAATTTGGGTATTATTATTCATAACGGCTACTTTGATTAGTTGTGGTGTGTTAGAACTTGAACTTGCATACAATGCAAGTTATTGCATTGTGGAAAGAGAAGCGTGTCGTGGAAGCCCGGGGTGTTACATTCCCCACTCCTTCAAGTAATTGCGTCCTCACAATTTTAAATTTTCATTGAAAATAAAAGGCTGAAAATAGAAAATACCATTGTGGAAAACCCACATCGGAAATAAGGTTAATAAAATTTAGCCTTAATAAGAGAGAAATAAAAATAAAAAAGACACCACAAAATTATGATCTAGATAAGGAGAACATTGGTTGAAATTAGTGACATATAATTGGAGGAAAAACGAAAATATTTGTAGGGAGTGATTGAGGTCATCAATCACAAACAAGTGTAAAATTGAGGGCCTCAAATCCTTCAATCTATGTTGATTTAAAAAATTATCAGTTCAAAAAGACATAAGGTATTAGGATAACACATTTTTTTTAATATCCCTATACTAATGTTTAGGAATTAATTTATTCATATAATAAGAGATAGGTATATATATATATGATGGAAAAGTAGAGATTCAACCTATAACAAATTTCTACCGCAAACTCATCTTTCACTCAAAAAGATAATGGAACTCAAAAATATTACATTTATCCTAATCCTACAAGGTTCAAAGTATTAACACATACCATTTATATTAGGAAAACTTTTTGTAATAACCAGGTACTTCTTGTAGGCTAGTGGTAGGTAATAAAGGCTTGTCGCACTATGGTTGTGGGTTCGATTTCTGCAGCTTTGTCCGACGCGACGGGTTATGCCCCACCCTGCAGGTTGTCCTTTTACTAAAAATAGAGTATTATAATATTCCAAAAATAATCATCAGAAATTTTTTAACATTATACAATACTATTCAAAGTTCAACTTAATCCATCCCAACCTTTATAGTTATCCAAAATACCTCCGTCCAGACTTTCTCTAAAATGTCCTTAAATTCCAAAATCAATTGCAAGATTAGATTCCCCAAACAAAGTAAGGTTTATCTTATTTTTACATATTGAAAATATGATTACCTTCATCATATTAAAACCATAATGAAAACAACAAGTTCTGCAATCCAATCCTTAAATATATCACATTATTCTTATAACCATAATCTTGTTCTTGAGTTCAAAAACACAAATACAATAATTATTCAACTAAATCTGTAGTAACAACATAATCTTGGCCTTTATCCCTTGGAATTTTCTGAGGTAAGTTTCCCTGACGCTTAGAACATTCATTTGCTTAATTCCCCATTTCCCTAAAATTATAACATTCAACATTGATAGCCTCTTTCATTCCCTTACAATCATGAGCCCGGTGACCTTTTTCTCCACATTTATAACAAACTCCCATTACTTTTAGGCCAGTACCATGGTGATTCTTGCCACAGTTATCACATAATAGAAAATAATTATTTCCCTTTTTCCCTTTATCTGTCTCCTGTTCCACCATTCTCTTCTTCTCTTGCTTTACTTTGTTGTCATAAGACTTAGATAATTCTTTTTCCGTCTTGATAGAACATGTGACTATATCTTCGTACGTTGAGAAATATTATGATACTAAATCTCAACGGAGAAATGGTTTTAACCATTCAATGAAACGATCAATATTACTTCTTGGGTTACGTATATAATCTGCAGCATGTCTTGCTAACATTGTAAAGTTAGCCTCATACTTTGCGACATTCTCATCCTCCTTTTGTCCCAGACATAGAAATTGCCTTTCCATATCTGCTCGATGGTCATGTGGAACGTATTTTTCTAATAAAAGCTCTTTTAACTCTCTCCATTCCATACTTGATACTTCTTCACCTTCCTTCAAGTTTTGAATCAGCGACCACCATTGATCGGCATCTCCAGTGAGGCGGTAGACTTCCATGACAACCTTCTCCCATTCGCTACTCCGCAAGGTGTGGAATATTTTCTCTAAGAAGTTTATCCATGGCTCAACTACTAATGGATTTTTACCCCCATTAAACGTTGGTGGTTGTTGCCTCATGAAGCGGTCTGACATTGATCCTCCATGTTGCGGATCAGGGTGCTCCATACGAGTAAGGTTATTATTCATAACCTGACTGAGTTGTCCCAGTATACTAATGAGTTGATCAGCAACAGTTGTATCTCCATCTCCATAATAATTACCTTGACCAGGAGGTAAATCCCTACATGGAGTGCGTGCATTGATATGGTTTCCATTCCTTCCACTAGGCGCCATTTCTAAACAATGGCATAAAATAGATTAGTTTATGAATCAAAATACATAATTCCATACTTATAAAATTCATAACAAAAATTTAACTATTTATGGATATAATCCATAATCATAAAAATGTTTTCTTTGAGGAAGTATATACTCATAACCCTTCATAGTGGTTTGTAAAGAAAATGAGAATTATCCTAAGCATATCCCCTGGGAGTGTCGTAACTAAGAGTGCAGCAAGGCCCGTTGTCGTGCACCAGTTCCCGTTCGAGTCTAGCTCAAAGCGGTGTTTTCGGGTTTTACCCCTAGGTACATCTATCTCAAAACCACCTCTACCGACTCGTATCCAGACATGGATGTATTGCTCAGAAAACTCACAAAATCTCCATAATACCAAAATTTTAGGAATTTCTTCTATACTAATCCTCAAATTCTATCTTTGGGCTATGTTCTCTAATCAGAGTTTATCTAAATCTAGCTTCCAAGGATTGTACTAAACTTCCTCTGATACCAACTGTAATGCCCCGACCCCAGTTACCCATAGTCGGCGCATTTTTGCGTAACATTGGCATGATCACAAAAGATCAAGTCTCGAAAGAATGATTAGTTTAGTAGCCTTGGAGACACTAGATACATTCATAATTTTTACATTGCATCATAAAGTAAAAAACTTCAATAACAAAGTCTCTATAGTCCACACTCATATCCTCTTCTGACTATCCCTGCAGGTCATTAATAAAATACATCTTCACATCCTGGAAAATATTCAAACATTTAAAGGGGCGAGCTCAGATGCTCAGTAAGGATAACAATATAGCGGAATCTTTCATAAATAAACATTAACATTTAAGGCAATGTATAACTAAAATAGAAGCCTTTTAAACTTGAACTTTAGCATAACATGGAAAAAGTAAAATGAAATAATGCCATTTACTTACTCACATAGATATTCTACTAGTCGAATAATCACATGAAATATCAATAACCACTTTCTTAATGACGGAATACATAATGTCAGACTATCATAACCACGTAGCCAAGGCCTCGTGCCGAGTCTACAATAAGATTTTGTCAAGGCCTCGTGCCAAGACACTAGTCTGTCTCATGAGACCTACCGATGCATCGAGGATTAATAGCAGGCTCCACCCGTCACTTATTAAGTCCAATGAATTCCTCATATGAACAAGTTTAAACATATCATAAAACATAACATAATTGTATCACATAAAACATGCATAAAGGAAACATAATATTTCCACACTTCAATTACAAGATTTCAATACAACACATTGATATAAAAAAACATTATCAAAACCATTTTCAATACCAAAATAAAATAAAATTAAAACATGATATATATTTTTCTTTTAAAAAAAAGATATGGATTATAGATGAAGCCAAAACTCAAATAATAGTCACGGCGGCAGAGAAGTCGTTGTCACCGCATACATAAGAAAAAACATTCCTTTTTTTGTTTAGTACAAACTCTTCATATAAAAAGATTCCTTTTGAATATAAGTGAAAGTCAAAGGGGTTTATACACCGTATAAATGAAAGTTGTGTATAAAACCAAATATTCCTCAATGAAAGGAGATTGAGACGAAGTCCTTACAAATATCATTTATAAAATAAAATAGATCTATTATGTGTATTTACTATAAGTACACATAAAGAATGTAAATAAAATACAAGATAGGATATAATAATGTCATGACATAATTTGAATGTAGGATATTAACCCAAAGAATAAAAATTGGGTTAAGAAGTTCCCTTACCTTGCGTATTGTCTTGACTCGACCGTTCTTTAACCTCCTGAATAATAAACTACAGTTAATTTATAATTTATTAAGAAACTTTTTGAAGTTTTTTATTCCTATTATATCACTTAGAACATTATGTAATTATTTAAGTTAATAGCGGTCGTTTTGTCGATCTTTGGTACTTGAGTCAAAAATAAACTTCTTATAATTACAAGTTGTTCATGTGGTGAAATATCCATTATATCCAGAATTATATTCATGATATAGATATCACATATCTCATATATATCCATTATATACATGAATTTATAATATTCCATAATGTTTTAGAGGTAAGAAATAAAATGCACCATTCATGGAGACGGTAAGCCGTACGTACGCATGAACGCTAAATTCATTTCTATTTCGTATTTAATGAAATAATAATGATATAAAGGTATATTATAATTCCAGTATAATATCATATTTAATATCATTTACTCCATCCTTTATACATCCCACATATGTCATTAATGATTCAAATCACTTTGAGGGGGCGGTAGTCCGCATTTCCTAAAATGTTAATATCTCGTTTAACCATAATGGAAACAATAAAGGTATGCCATAAATTAAAAATACAGAACCTTAAGTAAAACATAAACATATTACATATCATATATAAATAGAGTTATATCTTAATGGTCACCTTTTAAGGTGTTATATGAGTGTTGAACAATCATGGTTTCGTGAGGCAGAAATTCTCCATCCACAGAAACATTATGTTCTTTAACCATTAGATGTAGATGTGTGTAAGTGTAGCTCTAATACTTCTTATAACAACATCCTAGTATATTTTTTATACTGGTGTGGTTACAAAAGAAATTAATAAAAAGAGTTTATGGGGTTGGATAAGCAAAATAAAACAAAATAACATAAGAGAAGACATTACCTTAAAATCATGTAACTCTTTTGATTTGAGCCAAAGGCTTCCTTGGGAAAAATTCTTCCCAAAGTGAGGCTTCTAAGAGTAAGGGGGGGAAGTTGGGAGAGTATTTGGGCAGAGGTTGGTCGAGCCAAAAGGCTTTGATAGTGTGAGTAAGGTCGTAGTGGTGGGGGCCCTTTATAAGTGGAGAGGAGTGACACTCTTGGAAAGTAATGAAATATTACTTTATTATACAATGCTTTTCGGATTATAAAGGTCCCACACTTATATAATTCGAGGATAAGGTGATAAGGGTTCGAAATATTCTCACTCAATAGGAATTGGACATGTTTAATGCTTAGATTTTACATTATCCTTCCATTTTATTAAAAATTTTAATTAATCAGGTAATCACTACATCATCATGGTGTCATAAATAATTTAATTTATTTAATGTCTAAAAAATATATAAAAAATATCATTATGTAGGAAATATTTTTAGCTTTCTAATGAATATTTATAGTAAAAAATATGACTTGTATAACACCATTTAATTTTTTTTAGTAAAACAACTCATGTTTGTGACATTTTTATTTTAACATTAAATAAAAAGTTTTTAATGTCATTTTCCTACCAAAGTTGCTACATGGGGTCCCCAAGTTGACCCATGGATTTTATTGGTCGTCCATGACTCATCCAATAGGGTTAGGACAAGGGTAAAGGTCATTTCATATTTTTATAATACCATTTTACGTTAAATTTCACTAATTACCTTTAATCGTGATTAATTAAACTTAAAAGTTAATATTCACCAAAAATTATTTTAATCCCATTGAACCACATTTTACTTCCTAATGACAACCATGTATGTCCGATTTTTGAAAATATAATCACAGAAGTGGTAATATTTCATTTAAATGAAAAATCAGTTATTTAACTACCACTTAGTGGTTTCACTATTCATCAAAAATTGAAGTTTATCAGAACAATGCCAAAATTTCACCCTAAGCTATAATTGATATTCCGAATTCAAAAATGATGTATATTTTACAAAATTCCAAACACATAAGTTGCATTAATTAATTTTATAATTAATTCTCGCTATCACAACAAATAACGTGTTTTTAAGAAACAATATATATCAAAAGATTGACAATTTTTTATGTCTAATTTCAAAGTGAAATTAATTATAATGAACACCATTGGATAAAATGGTAAAAATATATTCTAATTATAATTTAAAACCACTAAATAGTATAATTTATCACTATAAATTATTTTGAATAAATAAGGTTTTTTATGTATTTATCGTTATTCATAAAAAATATGAAGTTACAAAAAATTAAACATAGGATAATTTCGATATTACGAATACAAAAATTAAGTCCATTTTGAAATATAAAATTTCTATAATTTGAAAAGGTGGGTATTACTATTCATAACGGCTACTTTGATTAGTCGCGATGTGTTAGAACTCGAACTTTCGTACAATGCAAGCTATTGCATTATTGAAAGAGAAGCGTGTCGTGGAAGCTCGGGGTGTTACAACTAATATAATTTATTTATTATATAAAAGAATAATATATTTGAAATAAAAAAAAATCTCACAGTGTTAAATATTCAATATTTTATTAATAGATTTATTATTTAATGAATAATGAAAAATACAGATCCATATTGAAAGTTTAATTTTATTATCAACTAGTTCAGAATTTACATATTATTTTTAAAAATAATTACATTAAAATAAATTATTTTATTTAATGAATTATCTATTTATTTTCATTTTAATAAATTTTATAAATGAATTAGGTATAATTATATTAATTTAAATGAAAGGAATTTTTTATGAAAAATTGAATTTCTCTTAAAAAACTATTTTCCTCATGATTTAAAATTATATTTTAAAACTAAATATATGATATGTATAATAATATAATAAAATTAGTATGTCAATTATTTTGAAATTTTATTATGATTATGAAAAATCTATTATACACCATCATTCCCATTAAATGAGAACTAAATGTATCTCTTATGTGAGTGTACGACTTACCATTTCCATGATGAAATATAATTATATTCTCATCAATGAAATTTATAGATGTGTATTATTATGGGATTGATTTTTTTATGTTTCTTCGGAAATAATTAAACATTTGGAATTATAATATTTCATCAATATTCTTATCATCTGCATCGTTGGAAAATTACAACATCGTTCGTGCGTACTTGTGGATTACCACCTATACAAACCAATGTGATTTGTTCTTCTTTTACATGATAAAGGGATAATAATAAAAGAATATTCAATGAGAAGATATTATATATTTATATATACAATTATTCTAGAGAGTTGAATTATAATTTGACATTCATTCATTCATTCAATTAAAAAATTAATACAAAGTTCATGCCTATATATGACCAACCATCACCATGATGGTGTAATTTATTTCCTTATATGTAACTTAATCTATGACTATAAATATGTATAAATTTAATATATATTATATTTATCTAATTATTAATATTATTATTGAGATGGGGCAAATTTAAATTTAGAGGGATAAGAACATCTAAACAGAAGTACTCAATAATAAACCAAACTGTGAACACCCAACAATAATGACTTATTTATTATAAGAGTATTAAAATTTTATAACGATATAATATATTAAATTATAAAAATGAAAATAACTCTAGTATATAATTATAAAAAATTTAAATTTATTATACAAGAGGATATAGTACTTTCAATTCAAGGAGAAATTGTAGTAAGGGGTTTTCATCTAACTTTTATTTTTGTGAGACACATGCCATATATACAATATATTTATATTTTGTGGTGTATATACTATTTTTGAATGTAATGTATGATTATTATCAAGAAAATTTTGGGATTTATAATTAAATAAATGGTTCTTTATTCCATGAGGCTTATAATTTAAAAGTTACCAAATTGACAATGGTTTTATTTCAACATACTATAAATACTCAGGATTGTATATGTTTACCAATATAATTGGGAAAACATGTCATACATATCCACATTATGAAAAACTATTTGAAAAAATATTTTTACTATTCTACAATGATTGATTAAATTCAATTTTACCTATGAATGATTTTTTTTCAAAATGGTTTTAAATATATTTTTTTCTTCACATTCCAAATGATATAATTTGTGAATTTTCATAAAATATTATATAAGGAATGTTTTTATAACTTATACAACATGAATGGATATTTTCATCATTAGGAATAATTTTTTTAGTGAATATTTTTTTTCATATTTATAGGTTATATAAAAAAATGCCTTCATCAATAATTACATAGCTTTATAAAAGAACTCATTTCAAAATGGATATGTTAATTTACTAAATAATTATTTAGTTTTGTATTTAATAATATTTTATAGTTAAAATAAGACACTTTTATGTTATTAATTATTCATTAGAAATTTTATTCAATGATTCCATCCATATTATTTCCCTAGGGGTTTTTATTTATAATAACAAAATGTTTAGGAAACCCATTTTGATTCATGTTTTTATTTTGATGAATGGTTTATAAACTATTGGAACACATATATATGATTCTAATTATGTGTTCGGTGTGACCTATATCACCATAAAATAAATTGGGTATATATGGATGACTCCTTAGGAAATTATGTTATGCCTGATTCATATTTTTTTCACTATTTCTTGCATGGATATAATTTTTATATCCACATGTTTATTTGTTGGCATAACATTCATTTCTATAATTTTATTATTCTATATCTATTTGATGTCCATTAAATTATTATTGGAATAGGATTCATGTCCATAGTTTCATTGTAGGGACTTTTTTCATTTCCTTCCCATAAAGAGTTATCCAATTTATTTTTACAGAAGTTATAAAATTCAAATTTTTATGTGTATGTCACAATTCCATGACTTTTGGAATTGTTATTCTCTCATGGCTCATGTATAATGAATGTTTTATGATTCATGTCTTATGAACTAAGATGATTTATTCCATGACTCAAAATTATTATATATTAAATTCATGGTGTAAATTACAAATGATAATCTTTTTTTTCTCACACCATTAATCACATGTTACATTTATATGATAATTTTTACATTCCATTTTTACTCTAATGAATAATACGAGAATACCAATTCAAATGTTTCATTTTCCTATGTTATTGTGAATTGATATATAAGTGATATATTTAATAATAATGATAGTTATGAAGAGAATAATGGAATATGATATTGAACATTTATGACCATGTGGTTTATATATCTATGTTTCTGAAGGCACAAGACCAATAAAATTCTACAAAGGTTCATTATGCTTTTTAATTAATATTCATATAAAATGATGTGATGTTTATATTGGAAAATAATTGGTAACTATAGTCGGTATCAAATAAATATTTATTTAAAATTTCAAAATATGGATGAAAAAATATTAGTGAAAATATTGGGGATAATTATTGGAAAATGAGAAAATTATATATTTTTTATTGATGATGATAAATGAACTAGATTATACCTAATGTTTCATGGATTAATATGTCATGTTTTTTTCATCCATTAATTTTTTTCATGATTATGTGATTTTTCATATTGAAAATGTTTTATCTCACTATGTTTTTTTATTTCAATCAACGAATGGAAATTGAAGGAATGATGTGAACAAATAATGTTATGGACAATGAAACAACCATCCTCATGTGGAATCAAATTCCTTAAAATAAAGGATGCAATGTCCGGTGATTATGATCACTAAAATATCACAAGATATTTTTAGGAACATGGATAATGTTTTTATTATGAATTCACCAAGAAGTTATTATGAAGGTATTTAATATTTTATATGAAAATGAACACCATCCTTCTATGCGAATTCATATCCATTGGTTTCTGAGAAATGGATCAAGGAGATAGAAAGAAATTTTTTTGTTCCTTAGTGATTATACCATGACTTGTTTTCTTAGATATTTATCATTTTGGAGAATAATTATAATAATTATAAAATAATTCTCTGAATATGAAGAAATTGTAGGAAATTGGATCCTCCAAATAGGATGAGTTTAAGATAATATTATTTTTTGTTTTCTTTAATCATATTAAATATTAAAAAATGGGGAGTGAATTCATTAAACATAGAAATAAGGATGATGAATCCATTTGTACATGTGAAGAGAATTTTACATGGCTTTAATTTTATTATTCATGTTTAAATATCATCCCTAAAAGAAAAATTGATAAATTTTTTGGTGGCATGAAACTGTATCTCTGAATGGTATTATACATAATGATATTTCGAATCTATGAATAAATCATTATACATGCTGTAAGATTTGGAATTTAATCTGGAATCCCCCATAGTTCTAGTGATATTAAGAGGAAGGTAGGGATCCTGGAATCTCTAATGGTTTTCCACAGTGCGGGATGAACAATTTTTAACATTATACATTACAAAAATATTGAAAGGATTGATCATGTAAATACCTGAAAGGAAAATAAATGTATCAAGAGTGAGAATCTTTTCCATAAAGAAAAATAATGTTAGAGTGATATAAAAAGGCCAATAAATGAAATGAATGGAAAAATAGAACATTTTAATAGACAACCCACTCTTCAATTCAATAAATTAAAATATTTTTAGAACTATGCGAATCAATTCCATTATCCAAGGGTTAATAAATTTAGTAATATAGAACTACCTATGAAGTCAATGAATAATGGGAAATCATATATAATTACAATATTTGAATTGAATGATGATATTTAGGGAGAATGTATCCTCCACTATGGAACATAGGATTCCACATTGAATTTTGTACAAATAAGACAAAGGAAAAAATTATCCTTTATTTAAATTTTATGTGATTATATGAAATTATTATATCCCCCTTCATTAATTCTGTATATATTTCTAGAATGAAGAATTCATAATATATATTCTAAAATCTCATATGATTATATATTAGGGAAATTGTTAATTCTAATCTCAAATGAAAATATTCTAGGAAATGATATTATATTATTTATAGAATAAGTGGTGAATTATTTTTTAGAAATATATATGATTTTAATATTATATTTTTGGAATGGATCTGTATACATTGGATAATATATAATCACTGTATATACTTTTCTGTGTGATTCATTGAGGTTGATTTATAATTTTTATGTTTATTGTCAAATTACATCAGAAATAATGATTTTAATATTTTGAACATGTATGATAATATTTTGGAGGAGTCTTAAGTTCTGCTATATGGGGAATGGACTATGTTAAAATTTTGATGTGGTTATTTTGGGTTAAGGTAGGATTTATTATAACATTTAATAAATATATTTGTATTGTTAACTATTTACATTCCTAATAAATATCTTATGAAACTTAGATTTGTTAAATGGAATTTGGGAAAAAATCATCTTGAATATCCATCTTATGCATAAGAAATGTAGTGGAAATTGATCAAAATAGATCAAAAGTGAAGATATTTTCCTTTTGGCATGAATGAAATTAAGTAAGATTATTTCATCAAAAGGATTATATGTATATTAAAATAATCCGTATACTCCAGAAAAAAAATATTGAAATAAAAATGTTATCTATTTACTCGTATTATCTATAAATTAAATACTTTTAACCCATCAATGATTTACAGTTTTTTAATAATAAATATTCTCCTAACAATGTATTCAACCACTATATATTAGTCACTAGGTGATTGATTTTCATCCCTTATATTTTTTTTTACTTTCCACATAAGTTATCCTATTCATAAACGTAGTCTTTTGATGACCTTTATATTTCATTTTCCTTCTTTTTTATAAGGAAGAATTACTAACCCTATTTATGATGAGGATTTTCATAAAATGTATCTTAAAATGTAAGACTTGATTTACCATATTATTTTCAAATTCAAAAGATGAGGTAAATTATTAACAACTAGTGGGGTGGGGGGGATGAAACATTCAAATATTTTAAAAAAAATATTTAATTAATTATATTTATTTTATTTCTTGTGTTACACACAACATCGAGTTTAAACAAACCATTATACTCTATTAAAATAATATTATTTTTTTGTGATACTTGTAGACTATACACTAATTTTAAGAGACTTAATATGAATAAAATCATTATGAAATTTATATACAAGTTCTATTCAATTTAAATTTTTTGATAAATTTCTAGTAAATAATGGTTCAATTTTTTGTAATGTTATTTTATGCTTCAAAATTTCATCTTCGTAAAATATTATTTCATTTCTTTTTATGAGAAAATATTATAATTAATTTATAATACTTATAATTTTTTTACTAATAATATAATTTCTTTAATAATAATTTCAAAATAATATCATTGTAAATATTTCAGAATTTTGTGAAAATTTTTATTTTCTATCGAATAATTAAAAATATCATCTTTAATAGAAAAATTTATTTTTGATTCAACCATATTAAAAGATAAATATTATTTTTAAAATGTTTTAAAAGTAAAGTTTGTTCTATTTAGTTATTTATAATCTAATTATATTCTGTACGATGAATTTTATAATGGAATATGGTACAAAAAAGACTTTTATACAACAAATCAGTTTAAAAAAACTGTATATTCTGAAACGTGGTTTTCAACCTATTTTTAGAATATTCATTAAAATTAATTTATGAAATTTAACTTGATTTTATTTTTAAAAATTGTTTGATTATTTTGAATCTGTTGTATAAAATTTAGCACATAAATCCCCTAAATTGTTAGGCATTATGAATTGTAATCGCGATACTCGATAAAAGGTAAATAAGATTAATGTTGGTTAAAACCAAGTGTTAAAGACATATGTTTTCATCCAAATTCAAAACATTAGAGTGTAACATTACCTTAATAACATTAGTGTCAAAATATATTTGTTAAATTCACACTTATCCATGAATATGATAGTTATAATATTTTAGTAAATGAAAGATTCAAAATATATCTCTCTAGGACCTAAATTTCTATGGTGTGTCCATAAAGGGAAAAAAAGAAATATATAGAAGAAAATATTTGAATAAATTATTATTATGTTAATTATTTTCATCATAAATATTTATTTATATTTGTTATAGATTAAATAACTTCATTAAATTCTTGGGAAACACCACGAAAATATTAATTTAATAAACTGAATAAATAAATAAATGAATTTTAAAATACTAAAAGTTATATAATTTGAATTATTTTTGATTTTATATTTTTTCTAGATATATATAATATATTAGTGAATTTTTGAAGCATTATGATATAATTATAATTTTTTTTAATATATTTAACATAACATTAAATTAATAGTGCAACTATTGAAATTATTAATAATTTATCAAAATTATATGTTATTTAATTGTAAAAAAATCATAAAAAGTATATTTTAAAATTGGAATTTAATATTTTTGAAAAATCATCCATGTTCTATTTTTGGTTCTCATTTTCATTTATAGTAATAATATATCCCCTTTGTGATTAAAATAGTTGTTACTATGGTAAATGATAAAATTGATTTACAATGGGTTTATTAAAAATAATAAGAATTAATATGATATAAAAACAATTCCAAATTTATTTGGATAAATTTATTTAAAAATTTTCTAATTTGTATTTTTTATAGAAAATTTGGATGTATTTGGATCTTGAATATTCTTATTATATTTTAAAATTTTATGATATTCTAAAAGTGCTCCTCACCTCAAATATAAAACCCAACCCCCTCCCCCACTTAATTACACCACTTTGAGTCTTATATATCAACAAAAAATGTCCAATTTTCCATTATAAGATTACCTAAAGAGTTTATAAGGTCATTGGTCATCTAAAATTACAATCTATAGATCACTTTTAAATACATCTAAAAGAGTCACTTCTAAGAAGTGATAATTTCTTTAAAAGATCTATTTGTTTTATACTCTTCTATAATTATTAAATATATAGGTTATTTATCAAAAATAAAAAAAAATTTGTATCCATAATATTCTAAAATTCTATTATTATTATGAAAAAATCAATATAGACCCTCATTCCCATCAAATGGCAAGTGAAATAACGGCGCATGTAAACATATGGCTTATCGTCTCCATTTAGCGATTTAATTAATTTCTAATAACCATATTTTATAGATTTGAATTATACTATGTTTTATGTTTATTTGTGATTATTATGACATAATTAAACATCTATAATATTAATATAACATCTTCTTTCTTACTTTTCAAACCATTGGAAAATGATAATTTCGCTCTTGCATACGTGTGGATACCACATCCACGAAGTGATGTGAGTCATTTTTCATTTCCATTTTAATTTGATTGTAATAAGGATAGATTTAATGAATTGATATTATATATTTAAATATATATATTCAATGATTCTGGAAAGGTGAATTTTTTTACCTTTCTTTCAGTCTATCATTTAAAAAATGAAAACAATGTTCACCTATTTGTACGACCTATTGTATCTATGAAAAATTTATTCATTTATACACACATATATATATATATATCTTTATGGTTGAATCTAATTATGTCTATGATTTATATCATTCTTTTTATTGTTTAGGTTATGCAACAATGAAGGTCTTATAAGTACTGAAACTATTGAACTGATGTACTTCTAAATACGTGAAATAGTTCACACCTACAAATAACTATTTATTGATAAAAGGGTTGTTAAAATTTAATAAATGGACCATATATGATATAATAAGTGTTAAAGATAATACGGAATATTAATATAACAAATTTAAATTTATTATAAAAATATTAGACAACTTTTGATGCAAGGTAAACATGAGGTATGGTATTTTCATCAAATTTTTATTTCTTTGGGACACATGACTTATATACAACTTTTTATTTTTTGTGTTGTATGTAATTCCAATAAAAATATTTTTGGATTAATATAATGAAAGTTATTGTATTTAAATATCCATATAAGTTTATTTATTTCATGGGGATTATAATTCAAAAGTTACATACGGATTTACATATTTCTATTGGGATACATCACTACCTAAGAAAAAACCAAGAATATTTATGACTCAATGTTTAAAAATTATTTTATAACTCGTCTACAAGTGTATCATACCAACTTATATAAAAATATATCATGATCAATAAATCAGGTGTCACATTATATTGTTAAAACCAAAGATAAAAAAACATATAATGTTAGTGACATATGATATCATTTTAGTCATCTATAATATAAATTGTTTAAAAAAATTATAAAAGTTATATTGTCCACACATGTGATAAAAAAGGTAATTAAATATATAAATTTCTTATATTTCAGAAAAAAGATAATTTATACAAATACTAAAACAGTCCAGATCAAAAGTATAACACTTAAAATACAACAAAATTCCAATACCTTCACAAGATCTTTAAACATGGTCTATAACCACATAGCTAAATAAAACTCCCATAAAATGGTTAGTGTAATGACCCACTAATTATTATTGGCTTGAGAGTACAAATAATAATTACTGGGACTTATATAACATACCCAAAATTCCAAAGGCAAGAAATAAATTCCAATGGGTGTCAAATATAAGTGGTGGATGATTTTTCCTATATGAATAAAACCATTAACACATAAAACCATTACCAAAAAACTTTCTCTATGATGCAAGAATAAAAGGGAGGAATATCATCTACTATAATCATATCAAAACCACTCCATTGCATGAAAAAATGGAAGAATATAAAAATATCAATGTAAACAATGGAAACCAACTAAAGACTCCATGAAGACCAAAATACTCCATCCTCGACGTGACCCATGCTCCAATATCACCAAACAAACATAGCATCCTATTGTAGTGTTAAAAACAGGTGATATGATAACTTTTCCCATGTACCAGAAGATACAATATACTAAAGAACCAATGTTCCATGGAATGGGGGATTGTAAAACATAACATGATAACTTCAATGAATTCCCAGCACACACCACTAGGATAGAGGTGTTGACAACAATTAAATGAAATAGTTTATATAAAACAATTTTTTAGAACTATATATATATATATAAACATGTTTCCGATATATTTTATAACCAGAAGCATACAAGTAAAATTGAAACCAATTATTCAGAAAGTTATTTTTCTAGAAATATAACTAAACAAATCAATAAAACCATTTCTCAATGTTCTTTTGGCATACCCAATCTATTACACACATCCTCACAATCTACCATACATTCTACATTACGATAGATCCCTATTCAAGAGCTGTTTCATATAAATTTACCAAGTCATAAAAAGGTAATTGTATCCCATGTTCCATTAACCATTTATAACCTAGAAAATTTTAATATTTCCACCAATACCCATATATGAAACATGACCACACAAACTACTTATTCCCCAAGATAATGCCAAAACAACCCTTTTAAAAAAACACTCTTTTATTGAAAACAGTTTGTCATTAAAACCATTACAATGACAACTCATTTAAATAAAATGTATTTTTATTGAATACAACCTTCTAGTAAATACGTTAAGATGTTGTTGAAAATCCACCATTTAAAATCAACATTTTACTTTCATGAAATTACCACAATTTTCCCAATAATTTATCAATATTTCATAATTCTACCAAAAAAAATAAATCATCACTAAAGGGATTTAAGCAATGTATCAAAACCATAGTTGACATCCAATATTTTCCATTTTACACAATTAAAAACTAATATGATAAATTATAGAAAGAGGATTTGATAGGGATGACACCTACACAAATGGTTTTGACAAAAACAGCCAAAGGATAAAGAATGCTCATGAAAACCATGTAGATTCGTCATATATCCTCTTTAGATCTATTCTACAAGAAATAAAAAGACCAAATATCAACTTATATAGCATAAAAACTCATATATATACCCATAAAAATGTAGATATGAGAAACAAAGAAAATTGAAGAAGTAGATCTATGTATATTTATCAAAGCAATCATGAAGAGAAGAAGAACGATCACATACATCAAGAATATGGTGTCAAATCTCCCATGGAATCATTTTAATTTACTCTAAAACAATTAGGATAGGCAATAATATATTCAAAGAAGATAAATAGATAGTTAGGGCTTTTTAATAGAAAAAACGAGCATCTTAGAGGCAAAATCATGCGATGTACACTTTTTTAGGATCTCAATTTAACCATGCGCACTATTATTTACCATGATTAGTTTACTCATCCATTAACTATGCATTAGATACAGTTTAAACAGACCCTTTAATGGCGACCTCACATGGTCTCGTTAAATGTGTTCTCACCATTCCAAAGCTCTCTACCTCAAACTACCTATTCCACATGGTTTCTCCTTAGATTTCCTCATAGTTGGTATAAAGAGTGTGTATCATATGTGCCTATACTTTAGCCCCAAAAACTTATTTAAATATCTCAAAAATATCCCAACATTCTCCCTTATACTTTTATCCTATAATAATATAATGAAATGGTTATGTTCCATAAAAAGGGGGTACTACAATCTCCCCACCTTCTGTCTTTCTATCCCTAGAATGTGGAAAACCATCGATGCCTTGAAAGAGTTCTAGCAATTGTTCTTTCTTTTGTTTCTCACATTCCTGTTACTCTTCTTGATAATGAACATGATTCCGTAAAACCTACAACAGACCAACTATATATACAGGAAATAATTTCACTTTTCTATCCTCAATCTGCATTAGTATATGTACCTATGAAGCATCTAGCTCAAGCTCAACATGATCCCATCCGATCACATGGTCATGATCTTGATGGAACTTTTTCTATGGAGATACGTGGAACACATTTTGAACTAAACTCAACTGTGGTTTTAGAGCCAAATGGTATGCCCACTCTCCAAATGTTCTAGTTCCCCAAAGGGGCCTCTGTATTTAGGAGATAATATTTTATGCTTCCCAAAATAATGATGTCCATGCCTTATAGGGATACTCAGGAATACATGATCACTCACTACAAACGATAAAAACTATCAACAATGATCCATGAAATATTTCTGAAGACTCTGAAGTGTCTCCATTCACTTTCAGAATAGCTGAATCTTCTCTATTTTTTCATAGACAAGGCTCATCCCATGTAGTAAAGTTACTTATATTTCCACCCATCATATTGGAGAACGACAAGGAATACAATGCAATACATCAAAGGGAGCCATATGTATTGAGTATTGATGAATATTATTATATAAACAATACATATTGTTTACTAATAATACCATGGGCCACCAAAATACATTAAAAATTCCCGCAACATGTCTTCCAATGTTTTTATCATCCATTAAGATTTCTCATACATAGGAGGATGATATACCCTGCTCATATTTAAATGAATTCCAAGGGATTTCAATAAAAATCTAAAGAAAAAAGATGTGAACCTAGAATTTCTATTTAATACTATTGACACTAGTACTCCATGTTTCTTTACCACTATTGGATGAAGATTTTGTATAGATACTCTACCATATTAGTTTCAAAAATTCGAATGAAATGGGCCAACATGGTATGATGATCCATTGTCACCCATATAGAATCGTGTTTACAAACTGTTGATGGGGTACTTATAGCAAAATCCATCCATATATGCTCCCATTGAAACAGTAGGATAGGTTAATTCAGCAACATACCCATTGGTCATAGATTCTATGCTTTAACCTAATGAAATTTTAAGGACCGTGAGATGATCATTGCAACCATCCTTTTCATGCCTCTCCTCTAAAACTGCGCATTAAACACCTTATACATCTTTAGTGTGCCTCGGTGTACATAATATATTGAATGGTGGTAAGAATGAAGGAGTGGTTCATGAAAATTAATGTGAACAACCTTTAAATCTCTAAAACAACAAATTGAACTCCCATTAAGATTTCATCCCTCAATGATCCCCCCGTAGTTGAGTTTTCTACTCATAACTAGCCATTCTGCATCAAATGTTTGTGCCTCATTGACTATGATTACAAAATCCAAAATTAGTATAGATGAAAAGAAAATCAAACCTCAAATTTGTCTTCACATTCTACATGAATGTTGTCAAGGACCAACATCAGCTGCCATTCATTTGAAGATTCTTTCACCAATGGTGCATATGAATTTCTCCTTAATGCATCTGCAATAAAATTTCATTTTCCTATTGTATACATCACATTAATGTAAAACATTTATATATACTCCAGCCATCCAATTTCCCTAAAATTAAAATATAACTATTATAAAATGTGTTTCATGATTTTGGGGTTCATGAACAAAGTAAAATTTTAAACAAAGTGTTAATGATACCATGTATTAAAGGCATGAATGAATACATCTAATTACAGTTTATACGTTGTGTATTTCATCATACATATTATCATCTTCCTTGAACCATACACCACAAAATGATATCCTGTAACAAGAAAACTTCTCAACCATGTTCCTGGAGAATCATAGTACACCAGATATCCTCATCCTGATTCTAGAAAAATCAAGATATGTCTTAAAGTAATATGAATATTAAGCTCTATGAAATACATCTATAGTTCCTCTATCTCTTATAATAGATTATTTATCTTTTCCTAACCTATCATTGATGAGTATATCCAGGAGAAGTAAAACAAAAATCATTCCCAATAACCAGCTTAATAAAAGAAACATCATATCTGAAAGACATTATTTCTGTGGTTTCCACGAGAATAATACATCTATCTTTTTAAGATCAATTGAAATACCTTTTTTGTATATATAATTACCAATAAAGGTACCTCATATATCCAAAAAATCACATTTAGATAGTTTTTCATACAAATAGTGATCTCTCATGATTCTTTACACAATCACCAGGTGTTCCTCATGCTTAGTCGTTGTCTTTGAATACAACAAGATTTCATCTACAAACACCACTTCAAAAGATTCCAGATGTCGATGAAATATCAAATTCATCAAAGACATGAAGACAACTAGTGATTATTTTATACTAAAAGGCATGACTAAACATTTATAGTTTCATTATCTTCTTCTTAATGATTTAATCAAAATTTCATCCTTACAAACTCACCAATGATGATATCATCATCACAAGTCAATTTTAGAGAACCACAAAGCTCCCCTCAATTGATGAAACAAATCACCAATGTGTGGATGTGGATATATATTCTTTATTATAACATGGTTAAGATTATGATAATGATGGCACAACCAAATATTTCCATAAAAATTCTTCATGATCGAAATTGGGGCTTCCCAAAAAGATGTACTTGGTCAAATAAAACCCTTAAATTCTGACTCCTCCAACTGTATATTCAATTCCCATAACATTGTTTGTTTTATTATATAAAATATAAGGGAAATAGGACTGTTCCATAGAACAATGTCAATGATAGACCTCAGTTCCCTTATAGGTGGTAACCCTGAGTAGTTTATAGGAAAGCCATGGAAATTGATCTAGCACTTTAAGAAAGCATACACCTCTGATCTCATCTATTGATGCCAATGTCAATGTCGCTAACTAGTAGGAAATTCTTCCCACTATTAATGAAAACATTCTCATTTCACATTTCATTACAATCCTCCCCCATGTGAAGAGATACTTGATGCTATCATTATTTTTGAATATTAACATTTTACTATATCAATTGATTATAGCCTTAAGCATTCTCATCCAATCAAAACCCATTATGACATCATAAACATCTATCTCTAATGCCGAGAAGTCCCAGTTCATCTCAACTCCATTAATAGTTTAGGATGATGATCTACCATGAATTCTCTACATTATTTTTTCCAAAGAATATTTTGGAGGTTCATCATAGAAGCCATAATTTTATGATTCAAACGAACATTTCTGGTTTGTTTCTACAACACCTATTAGGTACCATTTTTTAATCAAACAAAAAACTTTATATGTATCACTCTCTAGAAATTGATTTATTAGAATTTAAAATTCTACAACATAAACTATCTCAACAATGTTTTCTAAAAACTAACTTTTTTATGTTCATAAATTTTGGAAATATCCAATCTTTATTTCAAAAATAAAAAAAATTCAAAAAACATAAAGTATCCTCTTTTAAAAATTGTTCATTTGAAAACAAACTCTTCATTTTTCAGGAATTTACAAATATTCTCAAGATCATCTAACCTTACTCATAATGAAATATATAATTCTAGTGGGAAGTCATTAATCTAATGAATGAAATGATCGCCTCATTGGGTAAACCCATGAAAATAAGATTTTAGTAACCTATAAGTGACTCCAATAAACTTATGTACCCAAGACCCTGGTAACATTATGTTCAAAAGAAATAGGTTAACTTTATCCTATTATGTTATACATTTCAAGTCTTGCCAATCATACATCTTTCTAAGATCAAAACACAAGGAATAGAAAAACTTGAATCAATAAAAAGGCTAAGAATATGAAATATACTTGTTAGACAAGGGCCGAACATGAAGATACCATTTGTAATGACCCACCAATTCTCATTGTATAGAGAATACAATGAATATTTACTATACCTTAAAAGACATCCCCACGAATCCATTGGCTGGTAACAAATGTCCAAGGTGTTCAAATATAAGTGAGAGGATGATTAACCCTTTAATAATATAACCATTAACCAGGAAAACCATAACTAAAAAACTCATTATATGATGCATGAATAAAATAAATACATTTCAAAAATATTATTCACATCAATACCACTCCAATGCATGCAACAACAGAAGTCTCAATAACTATCACAATAAACAGTGGAAACCAATTAATGACTCTAATAAGACCCAAAGACTCTGAGCTCTATGTTCCCCATTCTCCAAAATCACTAAAAAACCTATCCTTTACAAAGTGGTGCTATGAACTTGTTAAACGTTTCGTTTTCCATGTCCCAAAAGATAACATATGAAAAAGCTCCAAAGTGCCAAGATAGGGGTGAGAATTAAACTCAATAGAATATCCCCAATGAATTCCCGACCCACAACACTAGGATATATGAGTTAGAAAAATTTATTTAAAATTGATTATATAAAAAAAATTCTCAAAATGGTTTATAACTAAATATAAACAAGTTTCCATATCCATTTTCAACCAAAAGCATAAATGTGAATTTCAAACCAAATTTCCTGAAAGTTATTTATCCAAAAAAATAACTAATAAATAATTAAAAACATTTATTAATATTTCTCAATAATACCCAATCCCTTCCACACATCCACATAATCAACCATGCATGCTACGTTATGACAGTTTCATACTCATGATAAGTTTCTGATTCACCATCAAAGTCATCACAAGGTAGTTATTTCCTGTGTGCATTTAAAATTTTGGCCCCAAAAACAATTTCTTATTTCAACCAAGCCAAACATATGAAACATGAACTCACACACCACCTATTCCCAAAGATAATTCCAAAACAACCATTTATATAAAATCAACCTTTTATTGAAAACTATTTTTTTATTAAAACCAATACATTGGGAAATCATTTTGATAAAACATCAATTTATTGAAAACCCCTTCGCAATAAAACAATTTATAATTTCTAGGAAGTTCACTATTTAAAATCACCATTTTCATTCAAAATTCTAAATCAATTTGAAAAAAAATATATCATGATTTACAAAATCCACCAAAAATTATAAATCATCACAACAGATATTTATTCCATTTATAAAACCAAGATTTCATGAATAATATTTTCCAATTTACTCAATTTGAAACTAATTTGGGAAAATTTAGAATGTTTAGATGATATGGAAGGAACCTACCTCAATTGTTTTGAGTAAAACCGACAATATATGAAGAATACTCACACAAACTGGGTCGATGATTCACATAACATCATTAGATATATTATACTAGCCTAATCAGGACCAAATCTAATATTATTTGGGATAAAAACTCCTAGATATACCCATAATAGAGAGATATATGAGAAAAAAAGAAGATAGGATATGTATATCTATGTATATTCAATAAAGTGATCAAGAAAGAAGAAGAATCACATACCTCAAGAATGTTCCATTGAATAACCAAGGGAAACCTTTATATTGACTAAAAAACACATGGGAGTGTTTCTACTATCATTAGAAAAGATAAATCCACAGTTTGGACAACTTATAATAATGAACGATCAATATAGTGCAAAAAATGTCTAAGATTCACTTCTTTAGGATCTCAAATAAACCACAAGCACAATTACTTCACACAATTGGACAAATCATGTGCTAAATATGAATTATCTACTATCTAGAAAGAACCTTGCAAGAACTCCTCGCATGGTCTCCTTAATTGTGCTCAAACCATGTCGAAGCACTCTTCCTTAAACGTTCTTTTTTGCGTGGTTTCCCATATAATTTCGGCAGAGATTGTATAAACTGTGCGCAACACGTGCACCTCTCCTTTATCCCCCAAAACTTATTTTAATTTCAGCAAAAACTGTTAAAATCCCTATTTATACATTATATCCATTAAAACCACAAATATAGGGTTCAGTATTAGAAATCATGGGAACTATTATTAGGTAAATATAAGAAATCAATAAGATTTATCTAAATATATCAACTCCTTAAATTGAATATAATAAAAGTGGATAACTATGAATTTATAACTCAAATTATTGTCATATCAAAATAAAATAATCGTCAATAATGAAATATTATAGAAATACCAGAAAATTTTATTTTTATAAAAAAAATCTACCAATAATAAAAAACATAGAACCTTATACAGACCTGTATAATTATAACTCTAAATCACTAATCCTACATTTTTTTAATAAAGTATCATAATTCCAAATTAATTGGAAACATGAATAAAAATGAATTAAAAATTATAAATTAATAGGGACTTAAAAAATGTAATGATCTTAAATAACATTTTTCTTTGTTGAAAAATAATGTTGAATTTATCCAAATAATAGTCAAATATTAACACATAATAAATCTGATCTAAAATTATTATCCTAAAAATAAATATTAACAAATTATCTTTTATTAAGTAATAATAATAATATATTAATTATACTATCATCCCATAGATGTGAGGTAGGTCATTATGCCACAACCAAAATAAAATAATTTATTGGTATGGGCATTCCACTATGGCCTCTGTGAAGCATGTTAAATAGTTTCTATAATAAAATCTCAAAGGATATAATATTTTTTTATTTCCTATTTTAAATATTCTACCAGTAATCTACATAATATTTTTACATAAAAATGAATAATATACTTGTATAAGAATAAATAAATAGTGATAAAAGTTAATAAAATATTCCAATGATCATTTATCTAATTGATTTTCAATGTAACTACTCTTTATTAATATATTATAAAATATAAAACGCAATTTTAATGCCTAAAAATTTGAAATATAATATTTTAAATAACCTTGGATCTCAGAATCCATGTTAATAGTAAATAATAAAAATACATATATAAATAAATAGTCATACACATCACAATCTCAAACTAAAGTCGGACCCTTTTAAGAATAAAATCCTCAAATAATTTCTATAAGAAATATATCTTATCTATCATATACTCTATTAAAATTGCAGTGGAATTGAAATAATTATATCATTAATAACATACATTATAATTATTTCACATTTTTTTTGAAAATAAACTCTATTTTATATAAATTTTAATTAATAAAATATTTAATGTCCATTCTTTTATAAATCAATCATGAAAAAATTATGAAAAAACCCATACATTTAAATTAGTGATTTGGTGGGAGGATTAATTATTTGTGTTTACAGTGGTGAAATACATGGGACCACCCTTTTAACATTACTAAACATGTTCCAAACCATGAATATATTCTATAAAATATTTTTAATACATCAAATTTCCATGAACTATTCAAGATAATAATTAAATAAACTTTTTAAATGTTTTTTTCTTTCATAATAACAAATAGATTAATATTTTTCACTATTAGAATTTAAAATAAGTATTTTATCATCTCAATATTACCATATTATATATGTTTAGTCCATATACATAAATATAAAAACTCCCTTCTAAATTTCATACTATATATTCTGAAATAAGTGGTTTAAGATAAACATAATATTGTGTCAATAGAATAATGAAAAAACCAACCATTTAAACAATCAAATGTAAATACATTAATCTTAATTATGTTATTGTTTATAATCATAAAGTCTAAACTAATCACAAATACCACAAATCAGACTATTGAATCCATTTATCATATTAATTGAAAATAAAATATTTTATATAATGAAATTTTCAATAATTATGAATCATGGTACAATAATACATAGATTTAAAAAATATATTGTCTTTTAAAAAATAATCAATCAATGTATTATGTCATAATTGCTGACACTGTCATTCACTACTAGGAATTTTCTATTTCTAATCCATCGTTTGAAATATCTCAAGTCATCTAGCTTCCCAAGAATAATAAAATACAATTCTATTTTAAGAAACTCATTTTAATTAATTTATAAAAAACTAACTACATTTCAATCTAAATCCATCATAATATTCCAACAATAATTAGGTAATATTCTAAAAATATATTAAAAATGGTTTTCATAATATTTATTTAATTTTTTTAAAACATTATATTGTGTACTGATATAGAAACTCATCCTCTCAAATTTTATTTATAATCAATATAAAATGATATATAGGAATTATAGTTAGATATAATTGATAACATAAATTAGAAAAATAATAATTACCATATTAATATGTGAAATAATAATAATTTTGAAAATATTAAAAGGGAAATTATCAAAATAAAATACTCACTGTTGAAGTTATTCATCATCTAAAAATGTTTAGATGATCTCACGAGGGAATTTTAAAACATTTTTATCCATATGAATTATGGGATGTAATATATATAATGAAAAATAATGATATGAAATAAATTAAATTATTTAACCAATAAGGAAACAAATTAATAACATTTTATAAAAGCACATATGGGACGATATGGTCATGTTTCAAAAATTTCCTTCATCAAAAAAGTGAAATTAATATCACAAAATATTACATTATTATTCACCTTACTACTCCACATTAATCCTACCCTCATTAAATCGTCGTGCAATTATTTTATCTTATTTACTGATCCAAGCATCTTGGTCCTCATGAACTTCCACCCAAGGTAGTATTTCCAAAATTTTGTCATTCTCTTCCACTGTGGACTTCAGCTAGAATGGATCTAAGGGTATATCCTCATTGAAATGTATAATAAGAGTCAGATACTTATGTTCATTGTTTTCCTCACCTTTATCCATGGTCCCTTCTATATTTCCTCATCATATGGGTCTTGATTATCAACTCCATTTTTTCCATTTTGTAGGAGCTGGCCTTCCTTGCTTACAATCTTCAGGGCCGACCTTGTATCCCTCGGTTTTGGCAAGTACGAATAGTCTTTGTGACCCTTTGATTTTTCCCCTTGGCCACAATGCATTTACCTGAGTCTCAATTACCATTTTCTCCATTCTTCCTTCTTTTTGTTATATATAAATGATAAAAAAATACCCTAGAATCATGGGAATAAATAAAACATTAGAAATGGGTGAGAGAAAATTCTCAGTAAGGGTTACGTATAGTGGATGCAATCTTCACTCATTAGTGAATAACCAATATAGAATAGTAAATTATTGAATATACATGAAATTTTATTATTTAAATTTCTATCATTATAATATAAGACATAATAATTATAATTATGTAAATAATCAGAAATAAATTCTTTTTAATCAATAATATATTTACAATCAGAATCCCAGGATAATATTATAGTGAAAATATCATGGATAAAAATAACTGAAATCATAATGAAGTAAATAATTAATACAAAAAACCATGATATCATAAATCATAGTATCTATAATTTGAATTCCATATAAATTATGGTTTAATCATTAATGGGGAAATCAATTAAATTTGGACTACTTATTTGCCTTTTGAGACCTACCGATGAGTCTAGGGGATATCTATTCTCTGCCCCCACATATGTTCTACATGTCAAACACATTCTGAGTATATATAAATTATATATTTTATTCATTAAGCAATATTAATTTTCAAAAAATATTCATATTGTGTTATAGATAAATATTTAACATTATTTCTTTAGTTATTCAAATAACATTCAATGTAATTGACATATGTAAATGGGTTATACGAATTAGGAAAAAATCATATAAATGATTCAATATTGTGAATATTTAAAATAAATATATTTTTAATGAATTGTGATGATAAAAGAATTCAATTTTCTTTAAATAGACCATTGAAAAAGTATTTTTTACCTAATATTAAAATATGCCTCAATGAAGTGACATTGAGATGAATTCCCTTATCATATTTATATTGAATCGTATTCCAGATGAATTAAGATAATTTTAAAAATCATTATATATAATTATAATAAATAAAGTACATATATAAAATCTAAATGTGTGTTATGTCCACATCATAATATAGTATTTTTTTCATATAATGAAAATAATCATTAATGAAATAAAATTAAGAAAAAATGACTTATAAATATCAAAATTACTAAAGAAAGAATTAGTAAAATATATTTATTAAGTTTATAAATAGTTAATCTAAAAAATATTTAATACAAAATAATATATTTAAAATTAGCTTCTCAAAAAATAGAATCATGACATAATAAAGAAAGTATATGTTTATCCCAATGAAAATAAATTGAGTTAAGAAATCTAGTACCTCATAGTTCAATTTAGTTGTGCGTAATTTAACAACTAGTATAATGTTTTAAATAATTTTAATAATATATTAAATAAAAATATTTATATTTCAAATAACTTATATGATACTTCTATAACAATTCACCACCTTTTCCATAATAATATTTCATTTTTTCACTGTTTTGTGTGTAGATTGACTTGATTTCTCATGCATGATTTCTCATTAATACCCTTGTTATTTTAAATAGAAAATATATCCATGATAAAAATCATTATATTAGTTTTATAAACATCATTTTTTTCATTAAATACATTTTTATAACGATTTATTAATGTTCAACCAAGAAAATGAATTAGATCGCAATATGGAGGCGGTAGGTCATACTTACGCATGTGTAACGGTATCATTCCATTAATGGTGAATGATTATGGAAATTGATGATATATTAATTTTATAGAATAAATACGATTTCATAAGTATTATATATATCCATTACTTTTAAAATTATAACCATATAAGAATTTTGTTGTTGAAAAATTTATTACATCAGTAGGCTGTAGAAAAAAAATAAATTTGAAAGAATCGGTAAGGAAGATAATCCCTTCTTTAGTGAACATCCATTTGATCACTTCTTATGGGATCCATGTTAGTATTTTGGATGAACCAAAACTAATATAACATGTTCAATAAAGTAACAAATATAAATAGATATATTTTTTCATGATTCCTGGCCCAATGTTCTGTAAATCTGTAATGGTTGGGGTGCCCTTTTTAAATTGATGTGAGTGTTAAATTTTCAATTTCTCAAATAATTAAATTAAAATAAGACTATTATGAGGAAAATATCTTCAAAGTGGCTTACAAATTCACATGGGATTATTTTTTCAACCATATATTATCCACTTTTATATTTTAAAAATTTCATGTTTTCTAAATAATAAAATAAATTACTATATTCATGATATATCATTATTTTAAAATTCAATACTATTAATTTCATTGAATTTAATAATATTTATAAAAAACTATAAAATCAAAAAAAACATTTAATACATCACTAGTATGTCATATTTAATTATAAAATCATTGAATCCACATAAATATCTCCAAATATACTAAATTAAATACCTTTAATAACAATTTTCTTGAATTTTACATTAATTGAATAATTATTACATTAGTGCTTGTAAGGATTTAATGTAGTTATTTATTCCCTAGAAAATATAAAAAACTCCATGATGTAGATAAATAATTTATTATTATAAAATAAATAAATTATAACATATTCTATAGATAACACCAATCTAAAAATGTAATATTTTTCAAAATCATGATTATGGTATCTTTGTCATTCTTAGAATAAAATATTATAAATGTAATTAGATCTCTAAAAAGAAGAAACTGTGTCTTATAACAAAAAATTGAATGATTATGGATGAAGATTACTCATACAATTAAATTTGGTAATTTATTTTTTTCATTTAATAGTCTTTATAATATTATTTTTACTCTTAATTCACTGATTTACCCTTTAACAAGCTAATAAAGATTAATATGGATAATATTGATGATGAAAAAAGACAAAATGGAAATATATGGTAAACTTTTAATATCAAAATCAAATTATTGACTACATTTTTTAAATTTCAAAAAAATTAACTATTTAAAATTAAATGAAAAAATTCAATAAAAACCATTTTTGGAAAAATAATCTTTTTAAATAAATAAATATTTTCCTAAAAAATTTAAAAATTAAATTGAGTATAATAAACTAAAAATTATTCTTATTAATTTAAAATAACTTATTTTGTTTTGGAACTATTTTAAATTAAATTTAAAATTTTCAATGGTTGAAATAAAAACACTATTTTCTATAAAAAAAATTTATTTTTCACCATTCACTGAAAAATAATTCTTTTCTAAAAAATATTAAAATTTCCTCATATGATAATTTTTATACTATAATTTAAAAAATAAAGTTACTTTTATCAAAGAAATATTAAAACATGTTATAAATGTGGTATCTTTAATTTCCCACAGAATATAAGAAAAATTACTTTCTGATTAAAACATATATTTGATGAATAAAATTACATTAAGAAAAATCATTTGTTAACTTCCTAATAATTAAAAAATAAATTTTTTAAAAAAATTTAACTTCATATTTATTTGTTAATATAGTTAGTATTCTTCACTCCCACCAATTTTATGACTAGGTTATAAAATGGTGTTAATATATAAATATTTAATAGTTTATCAAGGTTCCATTAAGATTGATGTTTCATGTAACACAAGCTATAAATTAAATATTTTATCTTCTAAAATCAATTGTTGTTATAATTCCTTTAGATAAATAGAATTTTTTATAAAGTAATATCAATATATCATTATTAGAATGGACATGTTTCTAACCATGGTGAGCCACTAACCTCCCATATAAGGCCACCAAAATTTACATAACATATATTATACAATAAATTATACTATATTCAATCATATACACACGTATCCTTTCCATTTATTTTATTAAAATATGATATAATCATTCCCCTTTTATATAGTTGATTCCAAGGGACCCTTTTCATAATTATAAATTCCGAACACCCTTAAATTACAAATATATTTTATTATTAAATTAAAAAAATTATCATCAATTGAAAAATTAGTATTTATAATAGACATTTATTAGAAAAAAGTAGATTTTTTAACTATTTTATTATACAATATTCCCCTCATAATTGTTTATGCAAAAAATAAATCAAATGAAACACCTCAATTGAAGGAAACCACTACTAATCTAATAATAAATTTATAAAACCATCCAATACTTACTATGGTCACTATATAACTCGATTTAGTCATCGTATGTGGGGTATTTAGGGGAATTTTGGAATTGGTGAATATCATATGCTTTAAAGGGGAAATAAATACATAATGGTAAAAACCATTGAGTATGGTTTTTCCCTTTCTTATAGGCATTATAGTTTTTTTGGCCATAACATGATTTTTTTGGTATTTATTGGAGTACCAAAAGGATTATTAGAATTTTTCAATTTAATTTGGCATATTTCAGGTGGGTGCATTGAAAGCAATGTTTTTGAACATGGGTATTGTCAAGATATTAAAGAATAATGGGATGCAATTCATAATTCATAAGGTTTTTAGCATTTTAATATCACATCTTTAGTCATGGAATGCCCTCAATTATATAAATTAAATGGATGGTTGTAAATTATAATGAAATGATGAAACCTATTTGGGAAATCATTATATGGTCTTCAGATCTTTGTCCATCACAGCATAATGAATCCATGATACATTATGAAACAATGTTCTCATCGGATATCAAAAAATTTAAAAGTGCCTTTAGAATTCTCCATTTTTTCCAATTTATAAAAAAAATACTCTATGGATTTATGCTACTTTTAGACCATCATATACATATATGATTGAACATGAGGCACTATATTTGTTGAAAAACTTCAATCAATTGGTGGTATCATCTTCAATATCATTTCCTTCCATTTTTATTCCCCTATTTCATTATTCCATAATATGATATTGGTTATTCCATTGAGTTATATGAAATTATATCAATTGATTTATGTAGGATTCATGTTTCAATAATGTATTAGTTATGTTCGGATAATAACATTTAGTTTTTATGGTGTTATTCATCTATTTTTCTTTCATTTATTAAATGTTGAATAATTATGGTGAGTGAGTGGATGTGAGACTTGTCCTAATTAAATGTTTTTATATATTTTATTCTCATAATAGTGATTATAATGGGTAAATAATTTACTATCCTTAAAATAGGATAATATATAATTATTTACTAGAATTATGGGTTGCATTTTTTTCTCATTTTATTATAACTTCAAATCATGTTATTTCCCCATGTAACTTTGTATTTATTGTGATATTGTTTTTCCACAATTACAATTTTTTCCATTATATATCATGAATGAATATAAATTGCTTAGTCAAATTATATATTGAATCAAAAGGAAGGTGATAAATGTTACATTAACTAACATTATCCTTATTTCATAAAAATTTATATTTTGTAAATGAGTTTTTATAATATTATTTTAATAAAGGAGACTATTATTCATTGGGTGATGTTTAATAATTAAACTCTCTCGTAATTATTTCATATTTAATATTTTTTTAAAATATAGTGGTTATTATAATTTTTAAAAATGGGATATTATGTTTGGTCCATGACTGCTTTAATGATTTCATGAATTGGATTACATAGTGTTGATTGTTCCTTAATATTTATTTCTAATGGGTTAATTATATTTATTCCTGATACCATTGAACACAAATACATTATTTTTTATGTAGAGTAAAAATTATTTATTTTTATTTTATATGTAATGGTTCATGTTTTGTGTTTGTTGTTTTTGTGGATTCATGATTCTATATATGATACAGGTACTATGGATAATTTGACATTTTTTAGATTATTTTGGGATAGTAAACTATGAGATGGAGGCTGGTTTTGTTAGTGAGTGCTCAGGATTTCTTATACGAAAAATAATTGGTTGTCTATCTCCCTTATTAAAAAACGAATTCAACCATGTGTAATTTAAAAAATATAATACCTCACATGACATCTATTTTTCTTGTAACTAATATATCTAAGGAAATAACCTAACTATAAAATACTCCACAACCTCTCTGGACTAGATGGTGGTCAATTATACGATTGCATACATTTCATGATCCCTATGGATGGGGGGATTCATGGGGGTTGACAATTCTTATCACATACTATATCTACTTATCATGAGTTAGATCACCCTATTATTATGTCTACATCACAGGACACTATATCAATGGTTGAGCCTAAATACGGTCTATAACTAATCATTCTCTACTGGGAAAAGTCAAAAAGTTATTTTTGGATTATTATGACCTTAATAAGAGAAAAAACTATCTTTTATCAACAATAAAGCGTCTGATAAAAACAAACCGTAGTGAAACATGAAGAAAAATAATGATATTGACAACTTCAATATAATTATTTTACTGATTATGAAAATGAGGGATTTTGGACATAGGTATTCACTATAGGGTTTAATGAGAAATTCCATCATATTATAATATGTCTTTATCTAACACCGCCAAATAACCTCTTCCCTCACAAAGTCTTCTAATATGTATGATACATGAATGGGTTGACCATGAATAAGATAATAGAATGAAATCCTCCTCAAAATTACATTCTAAAGAATCTTTATTTTGTTAAAGGTATAAAACATAATATGTAATGTTTATAAAACATATACTAACTCCCACATAGTGGAACACCCCAATAGGAGTGTAATAATATCTTATTTATAGTCTATCATCGTCATTGGTTAATGATACTCTTCATGAAACCTATCATGTTACTTCTCGAACATGATGATTTACTCCTCACAATCCCTAAGGAATAAAAAACAACCACTATCATGCACCCCACATATCATCGCCACACCGAATGAATCCATGTGATCCTTCTTTTCATGAATTGATCTAAAAGGGATATCAAAATACACTGAAAATATTCAATATAGCAATATTATATGGATTCGTCATATATATAAAGATCGTAGTGTTGAAACTCTCCAAGTTCCCTCCTCCGGGGGTCTTCTTCATCAACCCAAATATCTCTAAAATTTTGTTCTGCATCTCAAAGTCCTTCAATGGTGTAGAACAAAATGAGATTTATTCCTAAATACATTATTTTAACAATAATTATGTAATCCTAAACCCAAAAAATAAACCTTTAATGATAATTAAATAATTCAATTTTATCTTATTACCCTTTTTGTAACATATTTCAAAATAAGAAAATACATTCATGACATATGATATTCACATATTACTCCACCCTTCATGAAAAAACACTTCACTGAGTGTGTTTTGTAAATATGAAGGTCATTTCATCGCATATAAGGGGGACTTAAATGAAACACCATGATATTTTATTAATCATTTATCAATAAATAATTTTATTTCTTTGATATATTATGTCACACACAACACTAAGTCTAAGAAGACCACAAAATACCATTAAAATATTATTATGTGATTATTTTAGACTAGTAGTTTGACTAGAGGTTATTAATATTTCTACAAAAATAATTGAAATTTTTTTGTTACATATTTATAAAAATAATTCATTGGATATCAACTAATTAGGAAAATAATAATATTGACTTAAAAAATGATGTTTATTTGTGAAAATTTATTTTAAGGCACTCAATGTGTATTCATCTCAAAATAATAATTTAATCACTTTTGATGTATAATTACAATTAAATGTACATGATATATATTTAATGAAATATTTTATCATTTATCAAATAAAATTTACATATGAGATAAGAATAGATTTGGTTTTGTGTTCAAAATTGAATTTCTATATATAGTAGTTTTCTTTGTGTTTTGAGTGATTATTTTTAAAATAATATTTACCAAATATAGAAATTTAATTTGGTAAATTTTGTTAAATATTATAAACAAGGAGGTTAAAATTTATAAACAAGTCTCTTTTATTTTTGACCATAGTGAATAATAATCTTGTAAAAAATTATCACCATAGAAAAGATTAAAAATGTCCAATCATGGTTAAAACTAATTAATAAGGATATAATATTTTACAATAATATTTATTGAAAAAGATTATTTATACCCATATAACCCTAAGTATTAAATAAAATAATTTAGGTGGAAATTTTAAATAAAAATAGAGTATATAATATTAAAATTAATGAAATTTACAAAATGTCAATATATTAGATTCAAATATCTATTATATGTCTTTATTGGGAAACAAGTATAGTATTACAGAATATAAATATATTTCTTTAGAATAATAAAATTATTTTCAGGATTTATTTATTTTTAATTTTTTAATTATATAATTATTTAAAATTATTATGCGTCGTTAACACAATAATTCATCAATTATAAGAACCCTAAAATAAATGATATCAGAAATATTAAAGGTAAAATAATTTTAATGACTTATGGTGTGACATGAATTATGAAAAAAAATGAAATATTATTATAATTTAGAATTTTTATATTCTAATCCCCACATGGTATTTATGTAATTTATGTCAAATTAAATGAATTGTGTCAAAATTGGCATTGGTGATATTATATTTAAATAATATTTTATTAAATTATTAAAAAAAATGTATAAAAATTATATTTGGGAAATGATATAGTCTAATGTGTAACCCCTTTTCCATTCATGGGACAATTTTTAGTTTATACATAAATTTATGACCCTTTAGCAGAGAAAAAGGAATAAATACTATTATGGATAACATATGATAGATAAAAAGTAAAACAAAAACATGAAACATGAAACACCAATTAATCCTATATTTATTTAATTACATGATATTATTTCAAATATATGATATTCTATCTTTTAATTAATATTATTTTTGAGAAATGTTTCCTATATAATGATGATATTATATTTTAATTTTCTAAAAAACTCCTTGAGTGCCCCACCCCTAAAAATAAAAGTGGACATATACATTCTCTTCTTCAGAACAATATGACCATTATAGATAATAAAACCTAATGAATTATCTTCTACACTTCAATAGATACATTTAATAGTAGTTATTATACCAAAAACACTATCCCTAGGCTCTGTAAGAGGATATCTAAATGGTTATTTTCAAAGAAGTATATATGTGAATATAAATGGGTAAAGGTGAGACATATGTAAAGGATATTGTGTTTCAATATTACTTTAATTGGTTATCTTTATTACCAAATTATTTTTGGGGAAATTATACAATCCTTAGTAAATAAAATCATTTTCATATTATTATCCTCTACTTAATTCTTTAGAATATATTTTATCATTTAATTTTCCTCCATTTAAGAGATCATGATCCAAAAAGAATGTTTTTATGGAAAACAATCAATGTTTTACAATTTGGCCAAAAATTATTCTATTCCAATACTATATTTTATAAAAATGTTTTCAATAGTTTTTTTAATATTTATAAATAATTATTTAATGTGAATTTTCCTTTTTTTAACCATTTAAAAAATGGTTTTAAAGGAATGTTCTTATTGTTTTCCAAATGATGAACTTTATTTAAATTAATAAATCAAATGTAAAAGACATTCAATCTTTTAACTTATACATAATGAATAGAAATTACCATTATCACGAATTCTCAATTAATTTATGATTTATTTATATATTTCAATAGTTTTTTTCCAAAAAAAAATATACAATATTTTGGAACTTTTTATATTTTAATGTATTTATTTCTTAATAGAAGGTGTATATTCTTCAAAAATGTTTTAATGATATTTTTATTCATCAAAGTAAATGAAATTTTTTTGTTCTAATATTTTTCTATGTATATAATCCTATGGTACCATCCTTATTATTTTTTATGGATGGTTTATGATTATATTAATGATATTTTTTTAATCAAATTTATTTTCTATGGGTTATGATATAATGGATTGATTAATTACTTTTCAAACACTTTTTCATTACATATGATTTAATATGATGATATTTTAAGTGTTTTGTGATATTTTGCCATACATATGTATGGTGTTTATTATGTGAATGGTTGTGAAAGTATTATATAACCCTCCAACTCATTGGTTTAGTTATAATATCTCCAGAGGTAATTATCAAGAAAAATCGATATGTTTTATATGTTATCTGAAATAAGTCAATGTTCTTGATCTGTTAAGGGAAAATATTTGATGATATTGATATACTATATGAAACCTATATTGATTCTTGATCTATAATGATTTACAGTATTAGTAGTTAAACTTTACATAAGAAATAATTTCCAAACTATTTATGATGAAACACCTTTATAATATGAAATTATCATTCATAGATGATTTCAGATGATTATTTAGTACTGTTAATCATGTATTTTGAAATGATAAACCATTATTCCAGGACTCATGTTTACGATCATTGAATTTTTTTGGATGAACATGGTATATAATGGTCTTGATCTCGTACTTCATTTTCATTTTATACTTTCATATGATCATCAATTGATAAAACCCATTCTTAGTGAATATTTGATCTAACCATTTATTTTTTTAATTTCCATTTGTTTTCAAAAATGGTGTTAAGAAGACAATTTATTTTAATATTAGTAAGTGATAAGATCTTTTTGATAGATGTGGAAAAATATTTAATGAATTAAAAAAATTATTTTGTCTCTAAAGACACAAACACATTTTGCTCATCAGAGGTGTATTTTTTTAAATGTATTGCATATTCATGTAAATATAACTAATATTATTATAATATAATACTAGGGAAATAATTTTAGTTTAAGATAATGGTTTACTCAATATTTTGATATTAGGATTTGATAACCCGTGAAAACACTTCAGATATGTCTATATATTGGAAAATTTAAAAAAACATTTTTAATGACCATTGATAACATAGGTTAAACCAATGTTACCATATATTAAAGAGAAATTTTTATGACGTATATAATAATATGAACTATATTCCATGACTATCTAATAGTTCACTATGATTTTTATACCTATATTATTAACCAATGTGTTCTGTTTTTAGTAAATGACCCCACTCTGTTTAATCTAGAGAGTTCATTGCTCTGCCGTGCAACTTTTTCCTTCCTTGAACATCAGGGGAAGGAGAGTCCAGCGGTACCGGCCTATTCCTCCACTCACCATTTGTCTCCCATTCCCTTGGTCAAGAGAAAAGTGTGAGGATAACCATGTCTTTTTCATTCTCTTGTTTCTCACACCGAGCATGACTCATGTGGGCTTAGAGATTTTTGATGGTCATGGTACCCGCACAACGACGATGGACTTGTTATGAACTACGTAGAATTTGATCCTTCTCTCTTAGGCATGGTACGTAGGAAGCTTCCCTGAGGTTCAAGACCGTCATTCAGACCATGGGCCCCCTTAGAGCGTAATACCCATACCCATGTGAACTATAAGGACTTTGATTCCCTACCACATGGATACGTAGGAAGCCTCTATGAGGTTCAAACCTAATCACCAGGGGACCCTCGGGTCTACCTTCACGTCAGTTCTCCGGTGCTCCTGTTCAAACTACGTAGACTTTGATCCCTGTTTTCTAGGAAGGGTACGTGGGAAGCCTCCATGAGGTACAATCCCAACACCCGGTCATTCCAAATATCTTCACATCGGTTCACTGAGCCACTCCGATTACCGCCTCAATGATTCCCGACTCCTCGTGGTCATTAATCCAACGAGGGATGGTAAACCTCGAGCATAAATGATTCCAAACAACTACGTTCAGCTGACCATGGCCAACCCTGAGAAATCCGTGGATACTATGCTTTGGTATAAACCAAAGATTAGTGATCATATGAATACATCATAAATATATAAGAGTCCCAAAATAGGCAATAATTCTCCCAAAATGGTGTGCTTAGATCGACGTCCCATCATGTTGACAACTGTGAGTTATTAAGCATCACTAGCCAAACCATCTAGTGAACGCCTGCCTTTGGAAAGCAGGTCCATGTGTCATTGGATACGGAACCGTTGGGCGTTTTGAGACCGAAAACCGAAACAAAAATGGTGAACCTGCCGTGAATCATTAACCAAGCATGACTGATTTAACCTAGTTCCACTCTGTTCCCCCATTTACTCACAAGGAGGTCCAAGCGAGTTCATTAATTACGCATGGGATCAGGATATACTTCTTTTATGGGTTTTTTGTTTGTATTTGTTAAAATTTTATACAAGTACTACAGAGAACTCCCTTCGATACAATGGCTTCAGGAAGGAACTCATTGTGCGCACTTCAGGCTACGCGAGGACCGAGCATCCTCACCAATGGAGGACCTCGTCACCCACCTATCATCTTCAACACTGGGTCTCGGACGCGCTGATCCTAGAGTACCACGTAAATTTTACTCTCCCAATAGTGGAGGCGGCCATGCACGCCCTCCAATCCGCCGGAACTCACCGGTCAACTGCCCAGTAGTGGCTGCAAAGGAAGATCCAGATAGCCCTTGTTGTTGTCTCCAACTTTTTTAGGAGTCTATCCTCGGAACAGGACAATGCGTACCTCCCTTATATTAGGTAGGTGGATGAGGTCGACATTGAGGTATTCATCCCCACTGAATGGGGGTTCCACTCCAAGGCCCCCACCGGTAGACGTCGTCGCGGTCACGCCAGGAATCAACATCCTCACGCCAAGGAGGATGTCTCCCTGAGGATTGAGGCCCACGATCCCCGAGCTTCGGCCATTCGGACGGCACAAAGAGGGCGGAAATCGTACAATCAGGGATCGGTCATCACCCTTGTCCCTGAGGAGGAGCTCAGCTGCCCAGCCATGGAGACGTATCATGAACAGGGAAGTACCCTTGTTCACTACTCCCGAGCCCTCCATCCAGACATGGTAGCATCATATGAGCCGGTGTGCATCCCCGCCGAGCTTCTTCACTCTCGTCGCTCACGCAAGATGACACTTACCTGGCAGGTACCTCTCCCTGCCCAAGGTCGTGAAGCCCATCAACTTGACGTGGTGGCGACCCACCGCCTGCAAGACCAACTCCTAGCTGATTCTCTTGACTCTTAACATCCCGATATGGTGGAGATCAAGAAAGCCCGCCACCCAGATGTGGCAGAAAATCATAGGCGAGCACGTCTCCCCGCCAACAAAGGCCACTAACTCGATACGGTGGGAAACCAATATATGTTGGGCCAGCTCCATGCAGATGCGTGTAAAGTCTTCCATCTCGATGTGGCGTCCAATGGAGAGATAGACCGGAGTATCTCATTACAAGGGAATATTCGTTCACCTGCCCCGACACATGAGAACTGTCAGTACCCACTAACCACCGGAGGATCAGAGTAGGATATTCCTACTCCGATACCAGCATGGGCCTTCATACCCGTTCCAGCCAAATTTGTCTCTCTACATATCCTAGAAAAGATGGAAAAGAAGGTATTGATCCCAGATCATATCTTCCAAACTTTCCAGAATATAATTACATCAGCGGCAACAGCAAGGATTCGGGCCCGTGAGCCCATCTCCCAAATTTAGGCGACTCATCTAAGAGACGAGATAACCGCCTCAGAGCAGATCTGCATCCCTGCATCTGCCCAGGAGGGTCTCTGGCCATATTCTGCGATGCAAGGGCAACTAGATCAAGCATATTCACTCGTTCCAACTGGGGGACACCCGTCCATCTTGGTAGATGCACCAGAGCAGGCATATATCCCTACTAAAAGTCAAGATGTTCGTCGGCATATCCCGGCTGCATCACGGGACAAATTTGACATGGACCCAAAGGTGAAGGCCTTTATCAACTGTAGAAGGCCCCAACTTCTCAAAGGAAAGCGCCCCGAATGCACCGAAAGCACCCAGAAAATAATGAGCGGGTTCATGACTCTACTCTGCTGGAAGTGGGGGATCCCAAGTCCGCTAAGCACACATTATAGGCTTAGATCCCTACCCACCCATAACCATAATATGGGACTGGCAATAGCACTTGCGAATGTCCTCCCCGCAATGTTGCTACCACTAGTTCTGAAGGTCTTCCCTAGAGCACCCGCAGTGGCCTCCCCTGCAGGCATATAACAATCGATAACGAGAGATCTTCTTTTGATGTGAGTCACAGAAACCCTCCACGTGTCTAGAAGATTGAGCAGCAAGAAGGTCCTCCACTTTCTGTTGTCCACCCTAAACGTCCTCCCTGGGGTATACACTGTAAGCACTCTCCATGTAGTGGGACCACAGATTATGACAGCAGTCCTCGCTATCATAGTCGCAACTGTGGAGGCAATCACCGCAGTGACGTCTCATCACGACAAGTAGGTCCTCCCTTTGTTGTGGCCTGCCATGAAGGTCCACAACAAGGGTTACATTGCAACCACACTCCATGCAGCCGATCATCATATCACGGTGGTAGTCCTCTCCACCTTGATAATGAATGTCCTCCCCGTAAGGACGTCAAGAAATGAGAAGGCACTCCCCTCATTGCGGTGCATTATGGAGGCCCTCCCCAGGATGTATCTCACAGATATTCTCCATGTGGCAGTGGTAATGGTAGTCCTCGCTATTTCCATAGCTGTGATGGCAGTCCTTGCCACCATAGCCGCCATTGCGAAGGTCCTCCCCACATTGGCCCATGCGACAAGAAGGTCCTCCCCTTGTCACAGTATGTCCTGAAGGACCTTCCCAGGATGCACATCGAACGTGAATCCATGATTGTCATCCTTATTATGATGGAATTTTTTTCGAAGGGCCTCCCCGTAATGATGCTACACAGCCAGAAGGTCATCCCCTTGCTCTGACACACATTGGAGGCCCTCCCTAGGGTGTGCACTATAAAAGTCCTCTATGCGGAGAAGCATCATGATGTGATGGTAGTCCTCACCATTACGACCGCCATTGCGAAGGTCCTCCCCACGATGACATATCATATTGACCGGAAGGCCCTCCCCCAGCCAAATCAAGCATAGAAAATCCCTCGTATGCCGAGGCACTCAAAAGGACGGGATCAAGCATGTCGGATTCCCAGTTATTCACTGACAACATCCTTCTTCAATCGGGAGACGTTCCGGGGCCACGTTCATCCTCTTAACCGCCTCAAGATCGCGCACATAATGATTCAATACCTACTGGTCCCACTGCCTCCCACCACACTATTAGTGAGGGCCTCAGTTGGGCCGACCTGGTAGAGGAGTCACTAGCGGAGGAGTATGCCGATATGCTGCACCTGAGGAAATGACTGGCTAGGGATGATATTCCAAATATGTTTTGGCCCACAACCACCTCTCAGTTTGAAATACCCCGAGAGTTGATGGAAGAATGCGTGCATGGTATCCACCATATTATATGGACGACCCGCCGCCGACTAAAATCAAGCTTCCTTCCCTACGGTTGGTATGTAGACCACATCTAGACAATAGGAGACCTCCTGCATCACATCGACCTGGAATCTCTTCTGTCGGCATGGCAACAACAACCCAAGAAGCATAAAGAAAACATGGAGGTAGCCTGCCTCCGTGTGCTGCACCAGCTACACCACCTCATCAGTGACGCTTCAATGGGAGTCCATACCAGGGGATGGGGGATCATGGAGCTCTGTATTTCACTCCACTCCCCCTCTAGAAGAACATGTTTGGCATGGTGTCTTACAATGTTATAACGTCATGATGGCAATCGAGTGGTCTCCCTGTTCAGGAAAGGCAACACACCCAACAGAGACGAGCCTTGAGTAAGTCCCAGAAGCATCATTCCCGACGAGAACAAGCTATTCTAGAACCCAGGCCACCAAAAGAATACAACAGGACTCACTCCTAAGAGAGGCTAATCATCGATCTTTTCCTACCTCCCCAAAAGGGATTGATTCACAGAAGAACTCAGCACCAAACCCAGTTCACCCCCGAATGTGGGAGTGCAAGATCAGGAAGGTAGCGATAGCCACAACCACTACCTCAATCCAGGGTCAACCCCAACATGTAGGTCTGGGGGAATTTTTAACAAAAAATTCCCTCGTAAGACCAATAAAAATGGGGAGAGACTCAATGTCCAAGGAACGGTGCCAACACCATCCCTCAGGGTTGGGGGCATTATTACCCCCTCAACAACAACCTCCCCCTCGAGAGTCAGTATTCTCTCGTCTAGGGAGGATAGTTAGAAGAGGAGGTTCTCGTCCTATCCCATCATTTGAATCATCATCCCATCCGAGAGGAAAGAGCATCATAAGGCCGCATTGAAGAACACTCTTTGTCACCCATCGACAAGAAGTCCGAAGCCAATCCTAGGTCATGACAGGGAAGGCCAACAGAAGACGCGGGAGATCCTCTTCCTGTTTGAAAGATGAAATCTTCTTTGCCCTGCGATATGCATCTATAAACAACATTGAGGTTAACCCCACGAATGACACCAGAGAAGCAACAAATCAGGATGGATCGGGATATGATGGTTCCAGTCAGGCTGTGACTCCCAACGAACCCCCAGGTGTGCACACCCAGAACCAGAGGGCCACCCTAAATATGGATTTCCTTCCATCCAACCCTCCTCCAACTACCCAATGATCTTTCAATAAGGATAAGAATATAGGACTGGTTACCCTTAACTCTCCTCCTTCTCTCGACAAAGATGAGTGACTCACGCTCGAAGAGTGATTCATTCGACAGGAAGGGGAGATGAAATAATTGAGGCGGCTTAACGTTGAGCTACTCTAGAGGAACCACCTTTTGAAAATGTGTCCCAGGAGGAGCCACATCATGCACTCCCTATATGTGCACCTCAATGACTAAGGTTTTCCCAGGAAAACAAAACACGGTCAGGGCTCCCGTCCAACGAGTCGCCCAGCCCGTCCCACTACCTAAATGTAGATTCAGATGAATACCATGACTTCCCTACACTCAAGAAACAACCCGATCAAGAACAAATAAACCCTCTGAAGGTGCCACAAACGGCACACACACCCCTAGTTATGGCCAATTTGGATCCTCAAGCAATGCCTCGGGCTATGCCCGCCAAGGACTGGGCCTAGAAGGATGTAAACCAGGGTCTCATCGACACCATCGAGGCACTAACAGCTCGATTGGAAGTGATGGAAGGTCGACGCGCTCCGATACAGTCGTAGCGGAAACCCTACCAAGATTGGGTGACCAACACACCACCTCCACCAAATTTTGGTAGCCCTTTATTCTCTATTTTCAACGGTTGAGGTGATCTGGAATATCATTTGATGCACTACACATCTTATTGTGACCCTATGATGGGGACTCCAGAACAAAAAGAAGCAGTTAAAATCATATTCTTCGTATAGACATTGCAAGGATCTACCTTCGCCTGGTATACGAGTCTTCCAGCTCAGTCAATAAAGAGCTGGGAGGACCTTCGGCAGAAGTTACTATTCCAATTTAAATCAACGTTTTCTAAAACAACGGTCAGTGATCTCATGAACTACAAGCAGAGGGAGAATGAGAGGGTCCCAGATTCCATCTCCAGATGGAAGGGTCTGACCTAATCCCTAAATAGGCCAATGTCTCAAGATTAGATGCTAGCCGTTTGCATCGATAATCATAGAGATGAGCTGTGAACACCGCTCATTCCAGTGGAGTGCACTACTGGCTTCCGCTACCTCTCGACCATTTCCCAGAGAATTGAGTACTCCCTACAGTGGACTAATTTAAAGTCCTGAATAGCCTCACAGGATCCTGTGAAAAGAGCCCCTAGAGCTAAAGCATCTACTGTCACACTCAAGATGGCCCCTGTGCCAGCTCCACTGCTCAGGCCTCCACCAAACCCTCAAGGGACTCCTGCATATCAGCGGCCGCCTCCGCCTAAATGGGACGATCAGAGGGGACCGAAGTGGAACTAGTTTTAGGAACGAAGACAAAAAAGTATACTCGTTCCAATATGATCAGGTCTCCACCAACTTCATTGCCACCATGAATTGGAAGTTGCTCTACCTCTTGGAGCCAATGAAACCTAAAGAAGTCAGTCGCGGTGATAGACAAGATTACTTCCCATACAATCGAAAGTTGGGACACAACATCTGAGAATGATTCATCTTCAAAGACCTCCTGCAGAGAATGGTAGACTCCAGACAGGTCGAACTAGGACCACCCCCACCACATGTGGCATGTATCTCTACAACAGACTCCGAAAAAGAGGAGGGGTGGCAAGAAAGTCACCCAAAAATAGGGGCAGAAATTCGACAGCTGGATGACTCGAAACACTATAAATTGAGACCAGGGAATACTCCGAGCTCAGATACGGTAGCCAGGGTTTCCGGCAATAGCCCCGGATGCCGCACAGCCCACAACATCGGCCTTACAATCCTCCACTTTCTGTTCATCCAGGCGTAACCAAATAAGGAAGAAATAATTGAAAGAGGCGCAGTCTGCGACGGGGCCAAAGTTAGTCCCGACCCTGGAAGATTATATGCCCTTGAATTTGGTGACATGGGCCCCGAACCACCAAATGACACCATCAGGGAAAACCGACCAGGTTGACCTGTCAGAGGATGATGATCCAATCTTTGGTTCTATTAACATCATCCATATTTTGGAATCATTCGTTGACGAAGGGCATGGTTACGAACCCGAGTTCCCTGCATGAGGAGCCGGGAAGAGGACTCGTAGAGGTAGGGGATACTAGGGGAGGCACTTCCGGGGTTGAAACCAACCCTATAGTTGGACCCCATCCGAAACCGTTAATATCACAGAAACCCGTGGGAGAGCCCTTCATCAGACTCAACAGGAGAAAGAACATCCCTCCACATCCACAAGCTGCCACTCTGGCCCCATTATTCTATGATACCCATCAGAGGAGGAGAAAGTGTATGGCTGCCAAGTGCACACAAATAGACATGCCGAGCCAAGTCCTCAAAATGCGGGAACACCATCGATATCAAACCCTGGAGCTAGTCCCTCCTCGTCAAATGCTCCAGCACCCAAAGCACCTACTACTTCTCTCCCTCCAACGGAGAAGCATCAGCTGCTGGAGCAGAAATATGATATCCTTATGCAGCTGGCATCTGTACCAGCCAAGCTGTCAAATCTCGATGCCCTAAGTCTGTCATCAGACCTCAGGGAGGCGCTTATAGAAGCTTTGATCAGCCCCTAGGAGTTTCAAGTCGTGGTAGCTACTGCCGAGATTTATCGGATGGAGACTGACCCGGATGAATGCAATGTGGTGATTTCCTTCACCGATCATGATGAAGATTCCATCATTAAAGGACACTTTAGATCACTATATGTGTTCGGCACACTGAACGATATTGAGATCCAGAAATTCTTTATCGACAATGGCTCTGGAGTTAACCTCATTCCCCTACGGACACTCCATATGTTGGGATACAATGAGGATGATCTAATACCCTTGGCCACAACTCTATTGGGTTACGACAAGAGCGAGTAGAAACCAATGGGACATGTTAAGCTAAAGACTCATTTTGGTGACCTGGTGGCCTACATGGAATTCATGGTGGTCCGGCAGAGCACAACATTCAATGCCCTACTGGGAAGGTCATGGCTCCATAAGTAGATGGCCATTCCTTCATCCTATCACCAGTGTATCAAGTACAACGTCAATGGAAAAAGTGGTACGTTGCACGACGACAAGGCCCCTTTCGTGCTCTCTAAGTCATATTACATTGACGTCGAGTTCTATGAGCAAAAGAAAATCAATCCTTTGGTCGATGGTGTCGACTGGATACCCACTCCAAATGGAATGGAAATGGTTCCTGATGACCCCCTCAGGTAGCTTGGCAGAGATTATGTCCTTCCCATCAACCATGTTGAAAGTAGGAGTTCAAGTCGGGACACACACTTGGATTTCCTCATGACATCAGCCATAATGGCCGAGCGTGACAATGTGGGGACGTCCACTAACCCTCAATCTGGGGACGAAAACTCGAGTAAGGACGCCCATGACACCTCACCTCCGGACTCACAAGAGATTGTGTCGGGAGCTCTATCCTCGTCAGATAAAGAAAATAAGGATTTGGGAGAAGAAGAGGAGGAAGATCTCAGGGATGCACCTCCTGCATTTGAGGAAGGTATTTCCACCATTGTGGATGAGCCTAGGGAAATAAACCTGGGTACCAAGGAAGACCTGAGGCCCACTCTTATTAGTGCAGCCATGTCTCCCGAAGAGCACAAGTTATATACTTCCTTCTTAAGGAGACATCGAGACTTGTTTTCCTGGAATTACACTAAAATGCCAGGACTCGATCCCGAAGTGGCGTCGCATCACCTGGGTCTTCCAAAAGACCACTGTGGCTATACACAGGCCGCCAGAAGGACACATCCATCGCATGATGCCAAAATAGAGGCTGATGTCGATAAGATCATTAAATTAGGATTCATTTGGGAGGTCCATTACCCCATCTGGTTGGCCAATAATGTCTCTGTGAAGAAAAAGAATCGACAAATCTGTGTCTGTACTGATTTAAGATATCTTAATCGGCATTGTAAGAAAGATGATTTCCATGTCCCGGTCACAGAGTTATTAATCGATACAACGACCGGGTATGAGGCTCTATCCTTCATGGATGGATATTCTGGGAATAAAAAAATTAGGATGGCCTAAGAAGATGAATAATCCACTACCTTCATGGCCCCTCGAAGGGTATTTTGTTACAGGGCCATGCCCTTTGGTCTCAAGAACGCTGGCGCCACATATCAGCATGCCATGCATCAGATCTTTAAATCATTCCTGGGTAAATTCGTTGAATGTTACGTGGATGACCTGGTGGTCAAGTCTGTACAGCACTCAGATCACCTGTCAGACCTTGGCACTGCCATCAAAAAACTCTGACAGCATAGCTTGAAGATGGACCCCTTGAAATGCGTCTTCGGGGTTACCTCAGGGAAATTCCTTTTCTTCATCGTACGCCATCGTGGCATCGAAGTCGACCCTAAGATGACAAAGGATATCCTTGGACTGCCACCACCACACAACCTCGTTGATTATAGAGCATTCCAAGGGCACCTGGCTTATATTAGGCGATTCATAGGAAACCTGGCAGGCAAATGCTTTCCCTTCACCAGGTTAATGAAGAAGGGGGTCACATACCAACAAATGGATGACTACCAAAAGGTGTTCAACAACATGAAGAAGTGCCTCTTAATCCCACTTGTTCTAATGCCCTGGTTGAAGGAAGACCTCTTATCTTGTACGTTACGGCCCTAGAACTGTCACTTGGAGACTTTCTCGCACAAAAGAATGATGCCGACAGTGAAAATAGTCTCTGTTACCTCAGTCGAACCATGATTGATGCTGAGACTCGATACTCAAATATTGAGAAGAGTAGTTTGTCCTTGGTCTGCATAGTTAAAAAGATGCGACATTATCTGCAGCATCAAGAAGTCCATTTGATCTCGCAGAGTAACCAGCTCAAGTACATCCTCAGCCGCCCAATGCTAACCGAATACCTTTCCCGATGGGTAGTCATCCTGCAATAGTTTGACATATGGTTCATTCCTCACAAGGCCATTAAGGGATAGGCATTAGTAGAATTTCTGGCAGAGTACCCTTCGACTGGGACCAATGGACCGGGTGCCGAGCTACCTGATGAATACATCATCTCGATTCGAGAGGAGTTCCCAGCATGGGAAATGTACATCGACGACGCATCCCGAAGCCCAACCAGGAAGAGGTTGGAGGATCCCAGATTCAACAAAGTGGGTTTGGAATAATACTCATGTCCCCAGAAAAGACAGTTTTCCCATATTCCTTCCTCTTATCAGATGTATGTACAAACAATGAAGCAGAATATCAATATCTCATTGCATGCCTGGAGCTCGCACTCCATGCACAAATACAACTTTTTAAGGTTAAAGGTGACTGGGAGCTGGTCATCAAGCAAGTCAATGGTGACTATGATATTAAAAAGGAGGATCTTATCACCCTGTTTGACCATGTTTGAGAGTTAATGGTGGAATTATCCAGAGAATCAACATTGATCAATATTCCCCGGTCTCAGAATGCTCAAGATGATGCATTGCCAACGTGGCTACAACCCTGGCTGACCCAGACTAGGATGAAAAGGTCAATATTAATGCTCACCGCTGAATGGTCTTGGCATATCTTCAGACTAAGAAAGAGGAAATCCATGAAGTCAGTCCTTTTTCTGAGCCGTATGCTCACACCACCGGTTTAATGACCCCCATTGCAACCAACCTTCAAAAATGAGAACTTCCATCAGACAGGGCTGAACGAGAGAAAATACGGATAAGTGAAATCAACTTTATCCTATATAGTGGTGTGAGTCAACAAGAGTTCCTCTACAAATGAGGCCTCGACAGAGTGCTTCTCAGGTGCATTGATGGAGAAGAAACTGATGCCGTAATGAATGATGTACATGTCGGAGAGTGTGGATCATATCAACCGGGGAACAATCTCTCCCATCAAGTTCTAAGGCTTGGGTACTACTACCCCAAAGTGGCACGAGACTGCAAGCGTTTTACTACAAAATGCCACTCATGCCAGATTCATGCGAACTTCATACACCAACCCCTGGAGTTACATCATCAAGTCAAGTACTCCTGGCCATTTTCCGTATGGGGGATGGATTTCATGGGAATAGATCCTCCCACCACGGCCAAACAGCTAAAGCATATCCTCACAGTGCCGACTTCTTTTCCAAATGGGCAGAAGCCATACCCCTCAAGGAATTCGGGGCAAGAAATATTTTCATCTTTGTGAATATCAATATCATCTCCAGATTTGGTGTCCCTCATACCATACTGATGGACAACGACACCAACTTTTTCACTGTGGAATTAGAGAAACTATACCATGAGTATGGTATCAAGGCTAACAACTCATCCCGCTCCCATGCAGCGGCCAACAGATAGATAGAGGATTTCAACAAGACCCTGTCCAAATTTCTCCATAAAATGGTGGAAAAAGACATGAAGTCATGGCCGGATAAACTCCTCCATGCGTTGTGGGCTTATCGAAACACAGTCCACACTCCCACTCAGGCTACTATGTACTCATTAGTATATGAAACTGAAGATGTCCTACCCATTGAACTCCAACTTCCCTCACTCCGGGTTTCCATTTGTGATCAATTATTCCACTATGAGCAATCTGAATAGCGGCTAGGTGAATTGAAACAGTTGGACGAGCAGCGGTTGCACACTTTGCATCATCTGGAAGTCTTCCAGAATCAGATTGCATGAGCCTTCAATAAAAAGGTCTATCTTCAGTCTTTCTTGGAAAGAGAATTGTTATTGGTCCTCCGGACCCCAATGATACCTGAAAGAAAACCTCCAATGCTAGAGCCCAAATAAGAGGGACCATACATTGTACACAAGGTCTACTCCAACAGAGCATATACAATGATCTCCATGAACGGGAAAGTCACCATGGGTCCTACCAATGCGAGATTCCTAAATAAGTATTTCACATAGAAACGGGGTGTACTCCTAGTCCTCACCACATGACGTTAAACTTCCTGGAGTTCATCATTACCGCATGACATTAAACTGCACGAAATTTAATAATACCCCTCATCCTAACCACATGACGTTAAACTGTATATCGTTCATCCTCACAGCATGACGTTAAACTGGATGGTGTTTGTCCGCACCACACGATGTTAAATTGCACGTAATCTAATAATACCCCTTTTCCTAACCACATGATGTTAAACTGAATGAAATTCATCCTCACCACATGAAGTTAAACTACATGGAGTTCGTCCATACTGCACGACATTAAACATCACAGAATCTAATAATAACCCTCGTCCTAACCACATGACGTTAAACTGTATGGATTCTGTCTGCACCACATGAAATTAAACTACATGGAGTTCATCCTTACCGCACGATGTTAAAATTCATGGAATATAATAATACCCCTCATCCTAACCACAAGTCATTCAACTGTATGGCTTTTGTCTGCACCACATGACGTTAAACTGCTTGGAGTTCATCCTTACCGCACGATGTTAAACTGCACGAAATATAATAATACCACTCATCCTAACCACATGACGTTAAACTTTATGGATTTCTTCCTCACCGCATGACATTAAACTGCATGGAGTTCATCCTTACCGCACGACGTTAAACTTCACAGAATATAATAATACCCCTATTCTTAACCACATGACGTTAAACTTTATGGATTTTTCCCTCACAGCATGACATTAAAATTCATCGATTTTGTCCTTACCGCATGATGTTAAACTAAATGGAATCTAATAACGCCCCTCGTCCTAATCACAAGACGTTAAACTGTGTGGATTTCATCCTTACCACACGACGTTAAACTGCACAGACAACAACGGATAATAAGAGTTAAGAAAGCTCCCTCCCCCATGTATGGACCAGGCCTACATGGGGTGTACTCCATGTCCTCGCCGCATGAAGTTTAACTGCACAGATTTCAGAGAACTACGTATGGATTGATTCCTTCCCTCGCAAAATACGTAGCGACACCAGGGATCCCCATCCAGGACCAACCACTCCCAAATAAATGTTAAAAATTCCTTCAACCCCCGTGTACAGACCAGACCTGCACGGGGTGTGTATTTCGTCCTCACCGCACGACGTTAAACTGCACAGACAATATTTCTTAAAAATACCCTCTTCCCCCCGTGTAACGATCAGACCTGCATGGGGTGTATTCATTGTCCTTACTGCACGACGTTAAACTGCACAGACAAGAGGTTAACAATGCCCTGCTCCCCCCATGTATGGACCAGCCCTGCACGGGGAGTACTTCTTCGAGAGGACTACGTACGACTGGATTCCTATCCCCGCTGGATATGTAGCGACGCCATGGTTCCCCATCCTGGCCCATCCACCTACAAATAAAATAAAATAAATGTTAGACAATGTCCCCTTCCCCCGTGTATGGACCATCCCAGCACTGGGTGTACTTCTTCCAGAGAACTATGTGCATCTTGATTCCTACCCTCCCAGGATACGTAGTGACGCCAGGGCTCCCTATCATGGCCCAAACCCCTGAATAAAAGAAAAAAAATTCCCTTTCCCCCATGTACGGACCAGAGCAGCACGTGGTGTACTCCTCGTCCTTACCATACGACGTAAAACTGTATGGATAGCAAGATTTCAAAATGCCCCCTTTCCCCCTTGTATGGGTTAGACCTGCATGGGGTGTATTCTTACGTCCTCTCCGCATGACGTTAAAGTGCAAGGGTAATGAAAGATAAAAGTGCCACTTACCCCCGTGTATGGACCAGACCGGCACGGGGTGTATTTATCATCCTCCCCGCATGACTTTAAAAACTGCATGGACTGCGTCCTCACCGCATGAGGTTAAACTGCACGGAGTTCGTCACGAACCACCTATGATATATGGTGAAACGAGGAAGAAATACTCCTTGAACATATTGGATGAATCCTCCCCATACATTAGTCTCCACGACCCTGAAAATTATGGATCTTCAAAACAATTCATAGCCATCGTAAGTGGAAAGTTATCATCCAGTGGACACCTTTTCATCACTATGCATACCATTCCCTTAGAAAATCTGCATATTGATACCCCCTATCCCATCTACCAAAGTCATGATTTCCCCGGGAGATACTCTTCCTAGCTCCGTACGCTTACCAGCCTCAGATCCCCCATACCATACCTCCTGATCCAGAAGTTTATGGTGAAGTGGTTTACAAGTTCGTCCCCTTTTCACATCCAAAATCGCCAGGGTATCCCTACCTGGTTAGTCTATGTTTCTGCCCATGGTTCACATGAAGACCTAAATCTACAAACATCAATCCAGGACTAGACTACTGTGACTCAATGGACAATTGCATTGAAGATGTTTCTTGTATGCTCGGACACCATTATCCCAACATGCCGAACTCTGTACAATGAGAAATCTGGGATTCTCGTAATCACTCATGGCCCTCGGAAGTGGAAAGATATCAACCCGGGGACACCTTTGTAAGACTATGCATACCATGCCCTCAGCGGATCTACATAATGATAGCCCATGTCTCATCCATAAAAGGCTAGATTTCCTCGGGCGATACTCGTCCTAGCTTTTTATGCTTATCGACCTCAGAGCCCTAACACCACACCTCATGATCAGGGAAAGCTAAAAGTTGAAGATTACAACCTTCATCCCCCACCTTGTTCCAAGTATATCTGAGCATGTTGACCCAGTTATCCTTCGAGTGACGGCAGCAATAATCATCCAATGGTCCGAGCTCTATGACCGCTAAACTAGGAGTACCTCATCCATACCGTATGACGTTAAACTGCATGGAGTGAAGGTACACCCACGCGTGTAAAATAAATCAGCACAAAGAGCTCTATAAGCTTTAACAACAACCATGGTCGATTATCCCTGACATGACCAGATATTTCTTTACCTGATGACAGATTTCGTGGCTCGGATAATTGTGGATCTTCATACCCCTTCATGGACATCGAAAGTGGAATGTCATCGACCCAGAGACACCTTTTCATGACTATGCATTCCATTCCCTATGGGGCTCTACATATTGATATCCCCTGGCTTGTCTACCAAAGGCATGATTTCCCTGGGCGATACTCTTCATAGCTCCATACGCTTACCAGACTCAGAGCCTCCTTGTCATCTCTCCTGATCCAAGAAGCCTCAGAACCAAGATTTACACCATCAACCCCCCTCCATGTCTTAAACATGCTAGGATACATGGGACCAGTTACATTCTAATCAAGAGCGGCCTTTTTAACTATATCCTTGTCGCATGGTGTCAAAAGGCACGAGAACATATTGGTTGCCTAACGTAGGGATGTAATGACCAACCATTAAACATCCAGGGGAATGCCTCCAACAACAAGAATTTTCAATGGTTTAATAATGCTCCTCATCCTTACTTCATGACGTTAAATTGAATGGTCAATCGTCCTTGCCGCATGATGGTAAACTGCATAACATTGGCAAAGAAAAAAAAATTCCCTCCATCCTTGCTTCATGACGTTAAACTGCGCAGCCTCCTTTAATGATGCTCTTCATCTTTACCACACGACGTTAAACTGCACGGTCAAAACTGTCATGGGTTCAGTATGGAACGTAGGGTTTTCTCTATCTTTCAGTGCATAGTTCAGACCTGCACAAGCCACCGCCACACACCCACGTGAGAAGGGATTACTTAACCCATTCTCGGAATGTTCATTCTAGATGTTTCCACCGTATCCAGTCACCCTCTAATCATAAACCATACTCTGTACTCAGAAAAAGACAAACTTTCATAAGCCACCCCTGGTGGTCCCAAATCTCATCTTCCCTGTAGTTGCTTGGCTATCATGAGAATACAATCATTGACCTAAGGACACCTTTTCCTGACTATGCATACCATTCCCTCAGCGGCTCTGCATATTGATCACCCCTGGCCCATATACCAAATGAAGGACTTCCTTAGGAAATGCATCTCTCTATATGCCTCTTGGCCTCTTGGCCAGCCATGTCTATCCTGGGATTTGGAAACCCGCTGAGAAATAGTTTACCAACCTCTTTCAGAACCCTGCCTGAATATGGTTGAATGTCTCTGACAGGATTACCAAGGACAAGGAGAAGTCGTTCCATTCTAGATGATGTCTCACTTGCATGACATTAAACTGTGCCAAGCCCCAACTGTCCTTTATGTTAGATAAATTCATAAGACATGACCCTTGCTTCCACAGTCCTGATTGATACCGATGTTCTCAAAACCTTTCATATATCACATAACCTTTCCAAGCCACCCTAGTGGTTTTCATAATTCTCCAAGCCACCAATGTTGTATTCTCCAAGCCAGGCTTTCATGGAGTCGTATAGCCATCATAAATGGAGATTCATTGACTTAGGGACACCTTTCCACGACTATTCATACCATGCACTCAGTGGCACTGCATATTGATCGCCCCTGGCATGTCTACCAAAGTCACAATTTCCTTCTGCGATGCTCCTCCTACCTCTGTACGCCGAATTAGTTCCCATGCCTTGAAACAGGCCCTACATGTCATTCAAATTTAAACATACTCCCCCACCTATGTCTAAAGAGTATTGGGACATATTTTAATCATAAAAACCTCATTGAGGCCCTTGCCCCACTATATCTGGTCAAAGCTATTCAACCTAAAAAATTAGTAATGCTAGTCTTGACGATGGGACTTTAATGTTCTCGCAAATGAGGCACAAATCTTTTTAGGAAGATAACTTGAAAAGGGTGACCTAAGAAAAAGTCAGGCCATACCCACTGGGTCCACACTAAATGGGCCCAAGAAAATATTAGGGCATTAAAAGAAAATACAAAATGTTTGTAGGTATTTTCTACAAATCCTTAGCAATATTCAGACTATGCTCGCTGGATTCCATGGTCCAGACAAAAGTTAGAGTTTGTTTTCCTCTGTTATGATTAATTCCAATTCAGTAAGTTGTTATTTACGCAACAATTGTTCTAGTAAGAACTAAATTTTACGGTGATAAGAGATTGACAGAGATTGTATTCCGTAAGAACAAAAAGGGGAGGAAGTCCAAAAGCTGGGGTCTCTCCCTCAAAAAAATGGGGGGTTAAGTAAAACAGAGAGTACAAGAATGGCTCTGCTAGTCATAAATGAGCCTGACTCGCGCTCTCCACCAGATCAACAACTGAGCGGCGAAGGTTGTTGCAAGACTACTCTAGCATGAACTTCTCCCCAGCTTCAACCTCAGCCACCGAAGGAGTACGCTCCACTGCTGCATGGAGATCCTTGATCCCTTTTCTGGTGGCTTCAAGACGACTAGTCATAGCTGATAACTAATCCCTTCGCATCGCTGCCCGTTCTTCACATTCATGCAACTCTGAGGATAGGATAGCTACCTGATCTCGAGAGATCACCTCGTGTGCTATCAGATGATGGAGTTGTATCATGGCTTCTTCCAGGGATCGGGTCCCGCAATGAGTGGCAGCGATGTGAGAAATTTTGCGTTCACTAGTGGAAACTTCCTCAATGTCCATGAAAATGTGGCAAGAAAGAGAATGGAACTGCCGATAGTCAAATCCACATGACCCCAAACCCAGGAAGAGTTTTCGAAGAGCTTCAGTTTTATTTGCCATCCTAGCTGGAGAAGTTTCGGCAACAATCTCGCAAATCCGGGGCCAAGCCCACCTGCACACTGCTCGGTGGTCCGCCATGACACGAGGATCTTTGGTATCCTCGCCAGATAGCATGGGTAATTATTCCGGCATTGCAACCAGCGCTAACATGTTCACACTAGAAGTTGGTTCTAAAGATGGAAAGTCTGGAGCCTCTAACCCCGGTTGAAGCCTGGGGATCAAGTTGCTAAGCCCATTATCGACTGGAAAATAATCTGGGATTTCCTCGCTGGTACCCAAAACTACATGGTTGTCTTCATCCACTTCCAAGAAGGATGAACCCGCCTGAAATTTGGCCATCGAATGGTTGGGAGAGGAAAATCCCCTGAGTCGTTTTGATCGACGGGACATTAGTCGATCCAACCTTAGAGCTGATGGGGAAGGTGCGGTGGATGCAACAACCGCAGTACATCATGATTTGGGAACCTGCCGGAAAACCTTCCCTAGGATCCCATCAGAATAGTGTTTTACCAACGTTTTTTCATACTCCAAGGAAAGGACGGAAACCACCCCCATGACAGGCAGGGGATTGCTTATGTCAGATTCCCCCCGCGTCAGAACCAGCCACCATTGACAAATTATGGCTGGGTGCAGTCCATGAGCCTGAGGAGGGGGGAAGAGAGACTTGGACGTTCATGCACCAAAACTGGAAAGAAAAATGATAGGGACACATAGCTCACACAGAGAAACCATGTCAATCCCAGAGACAAAAATACATCCCGTAGAGAGATCATGTAAGAACGCTCCTCCAGGTTCCCTCGACGGTTTTCAACTAAGACACCAGAAGGGGTGGGGTGGGGAGTGGAAGAAAACTAGAGGAAGTCACTCAGAAGCTCGAGGACATCACTAGAGCTGAGGGAATTCAAGTGAACTTCAGCTATATCCAACAGGGTATGACGAAAGGTAGGAAGAGGGATGGCCGTGTTGTGACGATACTCATAAGAGCGACAATGATCGGCTACCCATCCGTACAAAAATTTAAATGTCCCACTCATACGGAAGGGTGAACCGCCCTTCTACATGTCACTCTGTCACAACCCCATCCCACCAAAGATGCCCCTCCTGAGCTGGCAATGGTGAAAAGGAGATTATGACCCCCGAGTCCCGCCTCTAGTAGGCCCCAGGGTGGCGACTAGCACCAAAGGTATGAGTTTTCACAAATATGGGAGGCATTACCCTTTTTTATTATTTAGGATCTGAAAATAGGACAAGTCAACCATCAAAAAGGAAAAGAACAAGTGTATAGAAATAAACCCAAACCAAGCCCACATGCCTGTTTAGACAATTTTATAACAAGGTGCAAGTACAAGAATGCTCAAAGTAAAATACCAAAAAGGAAACAAGTGTTCAGCAACAGCAACAACTCCAATTGTCTAACTAGTAGGGTCCTGCATGGCCCTGGTAGTCCTCCAGGAAACCTGAAAGTAACATAGGGTGAGCATACATGTATACTCAGAAGGGAAACCTAAAGCTCTTGTACACAAGTGGGGAGACGTCCTAATGTCCCGTGAGAACAACAGAAGAAACCTAGCATGGAATTCTATCCACACAACCTCACCAGCCACACTCACCAAAAACACAATCACAACAGGTAGTAGTATAGAAGAAATAAGAGTATTGGGTACCCCGCACCATTTCCCATATAGTTAGCTACTCTTCCTAAAAGCGAATGTCCTGACGCTGCCAAACTCTCGCCACCCACACACACCTGGGCCTCACAAACCACATATCCCGCCCACACACTCATGGGCCTCACAACTACGTATCGCACCCGCACACAACTGGGCCTCACAACCACGTATCCCACCCGCACACACCTCGGCCTCACAACCACGTATCCCTACCGCACACACCTGGGCATGACAACCACGAATCCCGCCCGCACACACCTGGTCCTCATAACCATGTATCCCTCCCACACACACCTGTGCCTCATCCCAAAGATTCTTGGGAAATAGTAAGCCTGCCCGAAGAGTCTTGGGCCAAAACCACCTCAATCAAAACCTACCCGAAGAGTCTTAGGTGTAAGGTTGCCTCAAGCTATCACAGCCTAGGGGAGATGGAGCAGGAAGGAGATAGTAACTAAGGGAAAAACACCCACTCCGTTGAAATGGGAGTGTTTGGCACTAAGTGCTCAACATGGGTGGGGTGCGATAAAACACAAAAGATACATATGTATATATATGTATACCAAACACACAACCCAACCTATGGCATCTAAACAGAGAAACTGAGAACGTGCCTTGACACTGCTACTACGAAACATGCATACAACAAACAAACCCAACCCCATTTAGGTTTTCACGTTTCAGTAGAATTATTTTATTTAGTTCCTTAACTACTGGGAAACTATCCACATCCAACCACATCGATCGTTCATAAAACATATCCCTTCCATCCACAAAAATCATGTTAGAAAAACACAAGAAGCAGAACCAAGCCCCTCTTATCAACCAACCAACCTCATTGATTATTAATCTCGTTCCATTACCATGACCCACCATTTATTTACTCCTCCACTTTTTATTTATTATTCACAACCCACTACCCGTTCACATTCAAACCCAACCCTGCAGCCCCGCTGCCAACTGCCATAACCACAACTACACCGTACATCATTATCCCTTTAATACCATTTATCGCAGCCCCGCGGCCCGTTACCAACACAACATTCACACCAACCCACAACCAAGTCAACCGCAGCCCCACTGCACATCCTATCCACAACAACCCACAAAACACCCCCATCACATGCCAAGTATCCAAGACAACACCCACATGTTCATTATTCCATTTTGTTTAACTGGGGTGATCACACAAGGGTTACAGATTTTAAACAGCCAACATTACGTGATTAACCAATTTCCACATTCCACAAAGTTTCCATCCACAAAAACGGTCTAGAAACATAGGGCAACGTTTAATTGCACAAGCAAAGTCCTCCAACGACCGTGATTTTCAGTAGGCATAAGCCTATTCAATTCACAACATAATATCACAGGATATAAATAATTTAACTGTAATCACAACATCCCAACCCCATTATATAATCCATTTATTATCTTTGATAAACTAGTTCAAATGTGTTTCACGTAATCAAGAGTACACCCACCCCACATGATGTACAATTTAGAGACATGAAGGTAAGATCCCTACCTCGACAGGTTTCGATCGCAACGCTCCCCATGATCAACATTAGAAGACGTCTGTCGGCGTCTGTCACATCCGTCGAGTCCCGAAAAAACCTCCGTGGGTGGAATTAGGAATGGAAAGGCCGAAGGAAAGACAACAGATCCAATCTCGGAAGTTCCGACTTGTCGTTACGATCACGTGGCCGCTGGCAGATCGTAAATCGGAGCTCGGATGAAGATGTTATAGAAGAAAGAGCCTTCGAGTCTCTTGGGAGAACTCTGCTCAGAGGAAAGGGGAGGAGAGGGGTGAGTTGAAAGGATGAGGGGACCCCTCTTTTTATAGGAAAGAAAAGAAAAAGTACACGGAGTGTACTTTACGGTACACGGCGTGTACTCGGTTATTTCACACGGTCTGCACGCGGCTTCAAACACGGCTATGCGGCCATTGACTGGTCAACACACGGTTTGAGGGTAATGCATATGCGGGGAGGGACTACATGGCGTGTAGTTTAGGCAAACAGCATGTACCCATTTATTGAACGCGGCAAGGACACGGCTCCAACACAGCACACGGTCGTTGACTGGTAACGTGTATGCAAGGAAGGACTACACGACATGTAGTACTGGACACACGGCGTGTACCCATTTATTTCACATGGTAAAGACACTACCTTCAACACGGGGTATACCCGGCAAGGGGGGTATACAGCGTGTACTCAAACTACACGACGTGTATTTTTGAAATTCTGCAAAGTGTGGGAAATGTACATCTTACCCTCTACAACACTTTGTGGCCTTCTTTTTGACAAAGGAATATGCCGGAGAGGTCAGGTCCATTACATCAGATACCTCTTAAAACTTTCTCATCACTGAGAATTCAAAAAACAACTCAGAGGAACCCGATAAGATACCTCTTAGGGTTCTCATTATACCAGGAACTCAACCAACAATCCTAATCACAGGTGTTAGGAATTCCCTCTCCTATGCCAATATATTATCTGCTTTAGGTGGCACTGACGCACCTCCACTAGTTTAATCACATCCGTATTAATGCATCTTGATTAAGGATTGGGCCTTCCTACTTCCATATATTAGGATTTTCCAACATACACTGCCCCCAAAACCGTACAACCCACACACTACCCGAACACATGGTTTGGGGAAAATTCCGTCTTCTATGTCGAGATACTATCCGCTTTAGGCGGCACTGACTCGCCTCCAGGGGTTCAATCACATCCTCATTAATGCGTCTCGATTAAGGATCAGGTTTTTCCCTTTCGCCACACATCCGGACATGTTACACACATCCATAGAATAAGGAAACAAAAGGTATCACAACCGACAAGCCAATAATTACATATATCAAAGGATCCGAGTACAACATCAACACAAAGCTCCGAAGAATAAGGGAAAACAGAAATCGAAACAACTAAGGGTACCGAGCATGCATCCGGGTCTCCTGCTCCCAAGTGATCTCCTCGATTCCACCATTCCTCCACAACACATGAACCCAGGGAATGTTTCATCCATAGAGGACCTTCTCTCTACGATCTTCGATTCTGACTAGTCGTTCCTCGACGGTCGCATTGTCTCCCATGTCTAACTCTCCCCAGTCGATAACATGAGAGTAATCGTGTAAGTACCGATGAATCTTGTAGATGTGGAAGACATCAATAACTTTCTCCAACTAAGGTAGAAGGGCCAGTTGATATGCCACCTCACCGACATGCCTCAGCACCTCAAATGGTCCGATGAACCTAGTTGAGAGCTTGCTCCCTTTCCCAAACCTCCGCTGCCCCCGTCATGGGGAAACCTTCAAGAACACATGATCTCCCACCTCCAACTCTAAGGGCCTCCTCTGATGATTAGAGTAAGACTTCTGTCAGTCCTGAGCTGCTTTCGTCCTCTTACATAAAAGCTGGACTTTCTCTGTGGTGCTCTGCACTACCTCTGGCCCAAGAGCACCTGTCTCACCAACCACATCCCAACAAATAGGTGAACGACATGGTCTTCTATTCAAATCCTCAAATGGTGCCACTCCAATAGTAGAGTGGAAGCTATTGTTGTAGGAAACATCTACTAAAGGAAAGTGTCCTACCCATGATCCTCTGAAATCTAGAACACATGCTCACAACATGTACTCCAATGTCTGGATAGTCCGCTCTGTCTGCCCATTGGTCTGGGGGTGGAAAGTAGTGCTAAAGTGTAGTTGGGTGCCAAAAGCATGATGTCACCCCCTCCAGTCTCATGAGGTAAACTAAGTATCCCGATCTGAGATGATAGTCTTCGGGACTCCACGAAAACGCACCACCCCATCTACGTACCTCTGTGCTAAGGTACTCACCGGGCCCGACTCCTTAATTTCTCAGAAGTGAGATGATTTCGTCAGTGGATCCACCACTACCCAGATATCATCATAACCACCCCGATCTTTGGGTAGTCCTGTGACGATGTCCATTGAGATTTCATCCCACTTCCACTCAGGGACATCTAAAGGATGCAACAAACCACTAGGAACACGGTGTTCAGCCTTTACTTGCTGACACACTAGGAATTTAGCCACAAACTCTGCCACTTCCCATTTCACCCCGGGCCACCAAAACTGATCCGTCAGGCCTCGGTACATTTTCGAAACTCTTGGATGCACCGCCAAGGCTGAGCTATGGAACTCACGGAGAACTCCCTCATACATCGCCTCCAGAACTAACAACCTTCCATGGAAAAAAATCTGATGTCGGTTGTCCTCTGACCATCCTTCTGAAGCGTTCCCCTGATCGACACAATCCCACATCACTTCCACCTCGGAGTCTCCCCACTGAGACTCTTACAACTGCTTCAACAAGGAGGACTGCCCCGTCATCTGAATCAAATAGCCTCTAACACCTTCTGCCCTTGCATCCAATTGCAAGGCAGCCAACTCTCCCATTGCTTTCCAAGCATCAGTGGATTCCCGAACCACTTCCTAATGTGACTTTTTTCTTAGGTCATCAGCCACAACGTTGACCTTACCTTCAGTGTAATAGATCTTGAAGTCATAGTCTTGGAGAAACTCGATCCATCTCTACTACTGTAAGTTCAGGTCACACTGGGAGAAGATATATCGTAAGCTCTTGTGATCTAAGAAGACCACAAAACTTTCCCCAAGGAGGTAATGTTGCCACAACCTCAATGTGAACACTACTGCTGCAAGATCCAGGTCATGGGTGGCATAGTTACGCTCGGGAGGGATAAAATGCCTAGACCCATAATAGATCACACCCTTATTCTGAATCAGCAGGCACCAAAGAACAAGGACAGAAGCATAAAAAACACCTCATACAACAACCCTTCCTCTGGAAACCTGAGTACGGGAGCACTAAACAACTTCTCCTTCAGGTAGTCGAAAGCCTTCTGGCACTGCTCATTCCATAGGAAGACCTAGTTCTTCCTAGTCAATGCTGTCAATTGAGCAGAAACTTGAGAGAAGTGTGAAACGAACCCCCGATAGTAACCTACTAACCCCAGGAAACTACAAACTTCTTCCATGCTCTTGGGTGATGCCCAAGAAACAACTGCCTCCACCTTCGATGGGTCCACCGATACTCCATGCTGAGAAACCATGTTCCCAAGGAAGTGTACTTTTTGTGTCATGAACTTACACATCGACAATTTCCCGTAAAGCTGGTGGTGTCGACGGACTTCCAAGACTGACCTGAGATGTGAAACGTGATCCTCCACTGATCATGAGTAGATCAGAATGTCATCGATAAACACGACGATGAAACGGTTCAGAAACTCTCAGAAGAAAAAGTTCATAAGTCCCATGTACACAGATGGTGCATTTGTAACTCCAAACGACATCACTACAAACTCAAAGTGCCCATACCTGCACCTGAAATCCGTCTTTGAGATGTCACTGTCATTTACCCTCAGCTGATGATATCCCGATCGCAGATCAATCTTTGAGAACCAACCTGCTCCCCTCAGCTGGTCGAAAAGATCATCTATCCTTGGAAGGGGGTAACGGTTCTTGACAGTTACATGGTTCAGCCTTCGGTAGTCTATGCATAGCCTGAGACCACCATCTTCCTTCTTCACGAACAAAACTGGAGCACCCCATGGCGACACGTTGGGTCGAACAAAACCCTTCTCCATCAGATCGTCAATCTGAATCCGCAACTCCCGCAACTCCGAAGGTGCCATCCGATAAGGGGACATCGAAATCGGACGGGCACCAGGCTGTAAGTCTATCCCGAACTCAACGTCAATTCGGGGGGTAGAGTCACAAACTACTCCGGAAAAACATCTAGGAACTCCCCAACAACCTCTGGGACATCCATCCTCTCTGTATCATCTGGGACCATTGATATCCCACCAAACATGGAAAGGAGAGGCTCTACACGCTGACTTCCTTCCTGATAGCTCCTCTCGCCAACAAAAGATACGCGCTTCCCATCCATGTCGGAGAACAAGACTCTTCTTTAGAAGTAGTTCATAATGGCCCTAACAGAAAATAACCAGTCGATGCCTAGGATGACATCGTATGGCTGTATCTGTAACAGAAGAAGGTCCCCACAAGATCAATGTGGTCCCAATGTCAGCCCACATCCCCATGAAACACAAGATACGCTGGTCTAGCCTCTAACTGGTGTACTCAACACCAGTGGTACATATAGTATCTCTATGTGTAGTCCCCAAGAATGGGCTAGACTAGGTGCAACAATGGAGTGTGAAGCTCCCGAATCGAACAAAGAAGAAACGAGAGTGTTGAGAAAATAAATCGTACCTCGCACCACCTCTGGTCCTGTCGGAGCTGTCAACTCTCTTGTGTGCAACTGTCCACGCCCAGCTCCTCTTCCTCTCTGATGTCGTCCACCTCCCCAACCACACCCTGGTCGAGGTCCCTAAGGAGCACCCTGAGGTCGGCCTCCTCCCGAAAAGTCTGCCCTCGGAGGAGCATGGTCCTGCTGTTGCTGGAAGGGCCTCACCGGCAACTGGTGCTGCTGAGGTAAGGGCTAAACCGACCCACCTCCACCATACTGAGCTCAGGTTAGGCACCGACTCTGAAAGTTCCCGAAACCTCCAAAAGAAAAACACTTCGGTCCTGGGCTCGTGAAAAAGGTACGAGGACCTGAAGATCTGAACTGGAACTGCTGGGGCTTGCTCCCCACTGGCCTGAACCTTGAAGGTCCTGTCGCAGGAGAACTGTTGCTGACTACCTTCCCCTTTGACGAACCTAAATGGATCCCCTATCATGGTTCACCTCCAAGCGATTACATCCTCTCTAAAACTTCTACCTTCTTCTATACTACCATGTATGTCGGAAGGGTGAAGGTGGTGACAGCATACTGGAGTGAAGGACGAAGCGCCTCCTCCAAATGTCTCGCCCGAGACTCCTCATCCGGAAAGTGATCCAGAGAAAAGTGTATGAGATCCTTGAACTTGATTCCCAGCTCTCGTACTAACATTCTCTCTTGCTAAAGGGAGAGTAACTCCTTCCGCTTCTCCACCTTGATCGTAGAAGAAATAAATTCCTCTTGGAATTCCTTCTCCAAGTCAGCCCATGGATCCTATGCCTCTATCCTCTCTTCGAGGAAGATCGTCCACCACTGTCGCACCACACCTCTCAGCTGACTAACTACTAGGGGATCCCAGTACTCCCTCGGAGCACGGATCATGGTAAAAGCGATCCCTAGCTCCTCAATCCACCCCTCAGTCTCTGTATCCGATGTACTACCCTCGTACTTCTTGAGGGTCTGCCGTTGGAAAGAGTGGAGAGTCTTCTGCCACTGGATATCTATCTTCTCTCAGTCAATCCTCAACTGATCGACCTCCTGGATCTACTGGGCCTCAGTCGTCTGAGCCACTTGGGGATGCCGTCCAGGTGCTATAGCTGTACGTTAATCAAGGATCGTCTAAGCCCAAGTAGTAATGAAAAACTCAAGGTTTTAGTTTATCATTTTATTTCAATTTCATTCCCCGAACACCCAAATCAAGTAAAACACAATCATGATGATGCATGTACCTTCCCCAGGGTCTCTACCCTGTAATCAATATAGTCTCACATGGTCGTTCGGTAGGCTCAGAGTCCTTGCATCGGATCACGGGGGGCCCTAAAATCCCATGTTTTAGCAGGTCTTCCGTGGCCTATGTCACACACCAAGATTAACCAACACTGTTTCCCTACCATCCCATGTAATCCTCACTGTGCATAACTCCAGAATCCATCCTATCTCTCAAACCTCAGCTCTGATACCATTCTGTCACGACCCCCTCCCACCAAAGATGCCCCTCCTGAGCTTGCAATGGTGAAATGGAGATAATGACCCCTGAGTCTCACCTCCAGTAGGCCCCGGGGTGGCGACTAGCACCAAGGGTATGAGTTTTCACAATTATGGGAGGCATTACCCATTTTTTTATTTAGGATTGGGAAATAGGGCCAGTCAACTGTAACGACCCGAAATTTTGAATAAATTTTGTTTCCGAATTTTATGTGTTATTTTATTTTATTTTTATACTAAAAAAATGATTCATTTGATAACATGATTATAATTAAAATGAGACCGTTGGGTTTTGACTATTATATGACCATTGGTCAATATAACCGTTGGAAACTAAACGTTATGATTTTTGTCTCTAAATACAAGTAATCTTGGTTAATTATTATAGAAAGAAGATTTGATGGCCTCACCCAGTAGTCTTGAACCGATCAAAGCCCATCTAACAGAACTTGGGAAGGAGGTAGCACCACTGGGCTTTTCTGTGGACCAAACCCAAGCCAAAATTCATCGTGTGAAGATAGAATGGAATCGCCTTCGTGAGAAGTTCAACCTGATAGAAATTACTACTCGTGCGATGTTGGCCGAGCCTCCCTCAGATTCTCTCACCTTAGCACACCTTACACTTAGGTCCTTTGCTGGCGTGATAAGGGGCTATTTAAGGAGACCGTAACTGCTTTGTGTAATCCTTTGTTTTAAATAAAAATTTGGATTTCTTCTTATGATAATGTTTATGACTTTTCAAATGTTCGGATAAATATAGTATGCATATTTTTGGTGAATTTTAGGAAAGGATATTTTAAAAAAATGTTTATTTAAACCTTAAATAATTAAAAATGTGTAATGATTTTCCAAAAATGTTCTTCTACAATTATGTTCAGTACGAAATATAGAGTCTAATAAGATCAACTTGATTTTTGATGAATAGTAAATTATGAATAGTGATTTTATGCTTAGAATTAGTAATGTGACCAAATAGATTAGTAACCTCACTTAATGATAGTATTAAAATAATATAGGCCCCTTGATTAAGTAATGTGATTCAATAAAATGGTTAAATAACAGTTTCATAAATTATTATTCAAGTATTAGTTTTTTCAGGTGAATAGTGTCTTTTAATTAAAAAATAAATTAAAAATATTTAAAAAATTATTTTTATAAAATGGATATCATTTTTGAACTCAGAGCATCGATATTATGTTAAGGTAATTTTTGGGGTTTTTTCTGGAAAAAATGAATTTTCGGTGAATAGTGTATTTATTTAAAAATAAAATTAAAAATATTTAGAAAATTATTTTTATAAAATGGAGTTCATTCTTGAAATCAGAACATTGATATTTGGTTAATGTGAAATTTTGGTATTTTTCTGAGAATGTTGATTTTTCAGTGAATAGTAAAAATACAGTTTTAGGGTTTCAGTATGTTTAATGACATCATAACTATGTCATGATGATGTCATGAGATATGTTAAGGGTTGGACGACCAAAGGTGATGAATTATTGTATTGGGGGCCCCATGTGACCTAACTTCATGGGAAATATCATGGGAGAGCACATGGTTTTGAGAAAACCACTTTTGAGGTGTCCCTTTGGCCATGAATGCCTTGTCCCCTCACTTTCCTATAAATACCAAGCCCTCCTCTCATCCATTCGACTCCAAAACCATCCTCAACAGATTTCTGGTCTCATTACCTCCCATGGAGTCCTCACAAGGTTCCCCCAAGCCCTCAAGGTCCAAACCTTTGAGTTATAAGAGTTACATTTTACGGTAAGGGATCCGACCTCTCTCTTTCTTTTCAAGAAAACTCTTTTATGTCATTTCTTTTATGCTCCATGTTATTATGTTAAAGGATGTTCTTTTATACTCCTCTTACTTCCCTTTTCATTTTCATATAATGATAGATCCCCTATTACTCTCATTATTTCGTTTTATGAAGTTTTATGTGGCGTCGTTAGGCTGCCGAAATTTTTGCAACGGATTCTTTCTCCCTTCTCATTTTTCAAGATCTATTTTCATGTCAAGTATTTCAAGTTCATTTTTATTATTTTGGGGTATGATCTCTAAATTTATCATACTAATCTTTTATGATCATATGATGAGAGACCCCATTTGATCTCTTCAATTCAGTATTTTGATGTTTTAAGTGGCGTCGTTAGTCTGCCGAATTTTTAATTGGTTCTTTCACCTTTCTCCTTTTTCAAAGTTCTAATTCCATTTCAATTCTTGAAAGTAACTTTTTATCATTTTGGGGTATTATATCTAAATATATCATACTGATATTTTATGTTCATATGATGAGAGACCCTATTTGATCCCATCTATTCAGTATTTTGATGTTTTAAGTGGTGCCGTTATGCTACCGAATTCCTAAGGGGTTCTTTCACCCTTCTCGTTTTCAAGATCTATTTTCATGTCAAATATTTCAAGTTCCTTTTATTATGTAGGGGTATTATCTATATATATATCATAATGATAATTTTTGTTCATATGATGAGAGACCCTATTTGATCTCGTCAATCCATCTTTGGAAGTTTTAAGTAACGTGTTAGGCTGCCGAATTCTCATAAGAGAAATCTTATTTTTTTGTCTTCCTTTAAAATTGTTCGTTTCATATGGTATATCATTCAAATTTCTTTAACATTTTCTAAAATACTTTATATTTTGTTTCCATACTTTTCTATGTATCATTTTTGAGTGGGTGACCCATGTCCCCTCTCGTTTCAATGTTTTCTAAAACCATGTATCATAGACGTTACGCTGCATAGTTTTCGTCTCAAAATGCCTCCCTCTTTATCTAAATTTTTTTATGTTATTAAGTGAATAATAAATTCTCTTATTTCTATAGGGGTATTCACATATATATCAAAATTTTCTATTTTAAATTCTAGTATTTACATACATGAAACCCACTTTCCCTTTTCCGTGGGATTAAAGTGACATAAAGATCATGTCTTTAAAGCAGTTTTTAAAACGTTGTGATTATGAAATGAAACCCATTTCTTTTATGCTATATGGGTTGTTTATGAAATGATTTATGATGATATATGTGGCTTACATGATAATAAATACATTTCAAGGGTGAGTCCAGATAGCGCTCTAATGCATTGGGTAAAGACTTAATCTGTAGAGATGACCTTTTAGACTGATACCTTGGTTAATAACCTTGGTAATTTTTAATGACACTTTGGGGATGGACCTTGGTGAAACGAAATGATTGTCAATATTAAATGTTGTAGCCACATATTAAAGTTATGAAAAATGTTACTTTTATTATGATATTCCTCATTATTTCATTCTCATGCCTTAACGTTATTTTCATGACTTTATTGATGTATTTCAAGTTCATATGTAAAATGTTTCGCTTGTTTCCCTTACTGGACCTTCTGCTCACCCTTTCTTTTGATGTATGTCCCCCAGTTATGAGATGCAGTAATGAACCTAGGATGAACTTAAGGACAATCCTTTCAAGTGTTTAAGAAGAATGTTTTATGTTGTTTTCATGTATTATGTTCATGGTTTCCAAAACACTAAACCTTATAGATCCTCAGTTTTGTGTAATGTAATGAAAGTTTATGTTATAAAAAGGCGGGATGCTATATTTGGTATCAAAGGATGGTTTAGTTATTTTGGAAATTATGGTATGAAAACTCTAGGAAGAATCCTATAGAAAAGTTGAAATATAGGAAATCTTCCTGGTATTTTTGTGAGTATTGAGTAAGGGGTTTCCAAAAAAATACAACCATGTCTAGATACGAGCAGGTAGAGGTGGCTTTGGCACATATGTACATAGGGGTAAACCCTGAAAACACTGCTTTGAGCTAGACTCAAACGAGAAGTGGTACACGACAACGGGCCTTGCTAAAATATTGGTTACGACACTTTCAGGGGATATACTTTGGTAAATTCATATTCTTAGTATGAACCATTATTAAAGGAACAAGGATAAAATAAAATAAAGATTCACATAAGAATATATGATCATGGAAAACCCAGTTTGAATCCTAGGGGATCACAAGTTAGGGTATACTTTTCTTCTACAAGTTATCCTTATAGTCTTTATACTCCTTTTCATAATTATTGGTTAAGTATTTAAGCCTCTAATTATACTTTCTATTCTTAGTTAATGGTGGGAAATGGAAGAACATGTCCCAACAACCAATGTGATAGGAAATACGACGATTTCCATATTAATATGACAGAGATGATTAGGAGATTAAAAGATGATTATTATTTTGGAAGACGTTCACTATTTTGGGGACCCTATATGATCGAGGTAAATAGATTACTACGGTATTTTCATTGAGGAGTAAGGTTGACATATACAATTGATGAATTTAATGTGGACTTATAGTAATTTAGGTTACTTATGGAAATGATTAACCTATCTTGGGTAAAATATGTTTAGTTTAGCTACTTTTGTTATAAGATGTTAGGAGTGGTTGATGTGTTTTGGAGATGAACAATGATGTTTATTTTGGAAGACTATGTTATCAAATTCTTCTTGTATTTGGGTTTCAATCTTAGTTTGGTTTATTGTGAGGAATTTTAAGAACAATTATTTATGGAATGGTATATGATGAACTTTGGGTAGTACCATGGAACTTGGAAGATTTAAAAGTAATTTCTATTCCTATGGGATTCATTCTTTTTGAAGAGTTGTTTTACCTTACCCTTTCTGTTTATGGGATAATGTTTAAAGATAGAATAAATATATAGTTAATATTTTTTGGATTATTTGATTATCTAGAAGATGATTCCTGTGCTTTTGATGAGACCAAGGGTTTTTGAATTCTCATCATTTGGAGAAAAGATTAGTTTTGGTAGAGACTTATTAAAGGATGAAACTCTACTTGAAGGTAGGTATATTTTCTTATATTTCTGTTATATGTAGTAAATTAATTCCTCAAAATTATGAATAGGAACGTAAAATAAATGTGGTTGGTTTATGTTTCCTACTAGGTAATCAAAGGCCCTTTACACACATCATATATTTGGGATTTTCTTTTGGTTAACATTCTCCTAATCAAGTTTTCTATCACAATCACTCAGACCTTGACCCTTTGTTTTCTCATCCATGTCCATGTTTTCCTACATGGAATCCTAGTGTGGGTTAACTCGGGTGACCTTTTTACTTCCCTCTCTTTCTTTTAAAGTAATAGTTTTACTAACTTCTATTCCGATGTGAGACTTTCAACGAAATTTAAAAACCCAATTTTTTTAAAATTGCGAGGATGCAATTTCTTAATGGGGGAAGATTGTAACGACCGAAATTTTGAATAAATCCTGTTTCCTAATGTTATGTGTTTTTTTATTATATTTTTTTACTAAAAAAATGAATCATTTGATAACATGATTATAATTAAAATGAGACTGTTGGGTTTTTACTATTATATGACCATTGGTCAATATGACCGTTGGAAACTAAACGTTTTGATTTTTGTATCTAAATACAAGTAATCTTGGTTAATTATTATAGAAAGAAGATTTGATGGCCTCTCCCAGTAGTCTTGGACCGATCAAAGCCCATCAAACAGAACATGGGAAAGAGGTAGCACCACTGGGCTTTGCTCTGGACCAAACCCAAGCCAAACTTCATCATGTGAAGCTAGAATGGAATCTCCTTTGCGAGAAGTTCAACCTGATAGAAATTACTACTCGTGGGATATTGGCCGAGCCTCCCTAAGATTCTCTCACCTTAGCACACCTTACACTTAGGTCCTTTGCTGGCGTAATAAGGGGCTATTTAAGGAGACCGTAACTGCCTTGTGTAACCCTTTTTTTTAAATAAAAATTGGGATTTCTTCTTATGATAATGTTTATGACTTTTCAAATGTCCGGATAAATATAGTATTCATATTTTTGGTGAATATTAGAGAAAGGATATTTTTTAAAAATGTTTATGTAAACCTTAAATAATTAACAATGGGTAATGATTTTCAAAAAATGGTCTTCTACAATTATTTTCAGTACGAAATTTAGAGTCTAATAAGATCAACATGATTTTTGATGAATAGTAAATTATGAATAGTGATTTTATTCTTAGGATCAGTAATGTGACCAAATAGATTAGTAACCTCACTTAATGAAAGTATTAAAATAATATAGGCATTTTGATTAAGTAATGGGATTCAATAAAATGGTTAAATAACGGTTTCATAAATTATAATTCAAGTATTAGTTTTTTTAGGTGAATAGTGTTTTTTAATTAAATAATAAATTAAAAATATTTAAAAAATTATTTTTATAAAATGGATTTCATTTTTGAACTCAGAGCATCGATATTATGTTAAGGTAATTTTTGTGGTTTTTTCTGGAAAAAATGAATTTTCGGTGAATAATGTATTTATTGAAAAATAAAAGTCAAAATATTTAGAAAATTATTTTTATAAAATGGAGTTCATTTTTGAAATCAGAGCATTGATATTTGGTTAATGTGAAATTTTGGGATTTTTCTGAGATTGTTGAATTTTCAGTGAATAATAAAAATACAGTTTTAGGGTTTCGGTACGTTTAATGACATCATAACTTTGTCATGATTATGTCATGAGATATTTTAAGGGTTGTCCGACCAAAGGTGATGAATTATTTTATTGGGGGCCCCATGTGGCCTAACTTCATGGGAAATATCATGGAAGAGCACATGGTTTTGAGAAAACCACTTTTGAGGTGTCCCTTTGGCCATTAATGCCTTGTCCCCTCACTTTCCTATAAATACCAAGCCCTCCTCTCATCCATTCAACTCCAAAACCATCCTCAACAGATTTCTGGTCTCATTACCTCCCATTGAGTCCTCACAAGGTTCCCCCAAGCCCTCAAGGTCCAAACCTTTGAGTTATAAGAGTTACATTTTACAGTAAGGGATCTGACCTCTCTCTTTCTTTTCAAGAAAACTATTTTATGTCATTTCTTTTATGCTCCATGTTATTATGTTAAATTATGTTCTTATATACTCCTCTTACTTCCCTTTTCATTTTCATATAATGATAGATCCCCTATTACTCTCATTATTTCGCTTTATGAAGTTTTATGTAGAGTCGTTAGGCTGCCGAAATTTTTGCAACGGATTCTTTCTCCTTTCTCATTTTTCAAGATCTATTTTCATGTCAAGTATTTCAAGTTCATTTTTATTATTTTGGGGTATGATCTCTAAATTTATCATACTGATCATTTATGATCATATGATGAGAGACCCCATTTGATCTCTTCAATTCAGTATTTTGATGTTTTAAGTGGCGTCGTTAGTCTGCCGAATTTTTAAGTGGTTCTTTCACCTTTCTCCTTTTTCAAAGTTCTAATTCCATTTCAAGTCTTGAAAGTTACTTTTTATCATTTTTGGGTATGATATCTAAATATATCATACTGATATTTTATGTTCATATGATGAGAGACCCTATTTTATCCCTTCAATTCAGTATTTTGATGTTTTAAGTGGTGTCGTTAGGCTACCGAATTCCTAAGGGGTTCTTTCACCCTTCTCGTTTTCAAGATCTATTTTCATTTCAAATATTTAAAGTTCCTTTTATTATGTAGGGGTATGATCTATATATATATATCATAATGATAATTTTTGTTCATATGATGAGAGACCCTATTTGATCTCGTCAATCCATCTTTGTAAGTTTTAAGTAACGTGTTAGGCTGCGGAATTCTCATAAGAGAAATCTTATTTTTTTTGTATTCCTTTAAAATTCTTCGTTTCATATGGTATATCATTCAAATTTCATTAACATTTTCTCAAATACTTTATATTTTGTTTCCATACTTTTCTATGTATCAATTTTGAGTGGGTGACCCATGTCCACTCTCGTTTCAATGTTTTCTAAAACCATGTATCATAGACGTTACGCTGCATAGTTTTCGTCTCAAAATGCCTCCCTCTTTATCTAAATTTTTTTATGTTATTAAGTGAATAATCAAAGATATTATATCTATAGGGGTATTCACATATATATCAAAATTTTCTATTTTAAATTCTAGTATTTACATACATGAAACCCACTTTCCCTTTTCCGTGGGATTAAAGTGACATAAAGATCATGTCTTTAAAGCAGTTTTTAAAACGTTGTGATTATGAAATGAAACCCATTTCTTTTATGCTATATGGGTTGTTTATGAAATGATTTATGATGATATATGTGGCTTACATGATAATAAATACATGTCAAGGGTGAGTCCAGATAGCGCTCCAATGCATTGGGTAAAGACTTAATCTGTAGAGATGACCTTTTAGACTGATACCTTGGTGAATAACCTTGGTAATTTTTAATGACACTTTGGGGATGGACCTTGGTGAAGAGAAATGATTGTCAATATTAAATGTTGTAGCCACATATTAAAGTTATGAAAAATGTTACTTTTATTATGATATTCCTCATTATTTCATTCTCATGCCTTAACGTTATTTTCATGACTTTATTGATGTATTTCAAGTTCATATGTAAAATGTTTCGCTTGTTTCCCTTACTGGACCTTCTGCTCACCCTTTCTTTTGATGTATGTCCCCCAGTTATGAGATACAGTAATGAACCTAGGATGAACTTAAGGACAAGGCTTTCAAGTGTTTAAGAATAATGTTTTATGTTGTTTTCATGTATTATGTTCATGGTTTCCAAAACACTAAACCTTATAGATCCTCAGTTTTGTGTAATGTAATGAAATTTTATGTTATAAAAAGGCGGGATGCTATATTTGGTATCAAAGGATGGTTTAGTTATTTTTGGAAATTATGACATGAAAACTCTAGGGAGAATCCTATAGAAATGTTGAAATATAGGAAATCTTCCTGGTATTTTTGTGAGTATTGAGTAAGGGGTTTCCAAAAAAATACATCCATGTCTAGATACGAGCAGGTAGAGGTGGCTTTGGCACATATGTACGTAGGGGTAAAACCTGAAAACACTGCTTTGAGCTAGACTCAAACGGGAACTGGTACACGACAACGGGCCTTGCTGCAATCTTGGTTACGACACTTTCGGGGGATATACTTTGGTAAATTCATATGCTTAGTATGAACCATTATTAAAGGAACAAGGATAAAATAAAATAAAGATTCACATAAGAATATATGATCATGGATAACCCAGTTTGAATCCTAGGGGATTACAAGTTAGGGTATACTTTTCTTCTACAAGTTATCCTTATAGGATTTATACTCCTTTTCATAATTATTGGTTAAGTATTTAAGCCTCTAATTATACTTTCTCTTCTTAGTTAATGGTGGGAAATGGAAGAACATGTCCCAACAACCAATGTGATAGGAAATGCGACGATTGCCATATTAATATGACAGAGATGATTAGGAGATTAAAAGATGATTATTATTTTGGAAGACGTTCACTATTTTGGGTACCCTATATGATCTAGGTAAATAGATTACTACGGTATTTTCATTGAGGAGTAAGGTTGACATATAGAATTGATGAATTTAATGTGGACTTATAGTAATTTAGGTTACTTATGGAAATGATTAACCTATCTTGGGTAAAATATGTTTAGTTTAGCTACTTTTGTTATAAGATGTTAGGAGTGGTTGATGTGTTTTGGAGATGAACAATGATGTTTATTTTGGAAGACTATGTTATGAAATTCTTCTTGTATTTGGGTTTCAATCTTAGTTTGCTTTATTGTGAGAAATTTTAAGAACAATTATTTATGGAATGGTCTATGATGAACTTTGGGTAGTACCATGGAACTTGGAAGATTTAAAAGTAATTTCTATTCCTATGGGATTCTTTCTTTTTGAAGAGTTGTTTTACCTTACCCTTTCTATTTATGGGATAATGTTTAAAGATAGAATAAATATATAGTTAATATTTTTTGGATTATTTGATTCTCTAGAAGATGATTCTTGTTCTTTTGATGAGACCAAGGGTTTTTGAATTCTCATCATTTGGAGAAAAGATTTGTTTTGGTAGAGACTTATTAAAGGATAAAACTCTACTTGAAGGTAGGAATATTTTCTTATGTTTTTGTTATATGTAGTAAATTAATTCCTCAAAATTATGAATAGGAACGTAAAATAAATGTGGTTGGTTTAAGTTTCCTACTAGGTAATCAAAGGCCGTTTACACACATCATATATTTGGGATTTTCTTATGGTTAACATTCTCCTAATCAAGTTTTCTATCACAATCACTCATACCTTGACCCTTTTTTTTCTCATCCATGTCCATGTTTTCCTACATGGAATCCTAGTGTGGGTTAACTCGGGTGACCTTTTTACTTCCCTTTCTTTCTTTTAAAGTAATAGTTTTACTAAATTCTATTCCGATGTGAGACTTTAAATGAAATTTAAAAACCCAATTTTTTTAAAATTGCGAGGATGCAATTTCTTAATGGGGGAAGATTGTAACGACCCGAAATTTTGAATAAATCTTGTTTCCTAATTTTATGTGTTTTTTTATTTTATTTTTTTACTAAAAAAATGATTCATTTGATAACATGATTATTATTAAAATGAGACTGTTGTGTTTTTAATATTATATGATCGTTGGTCAATATGACCGTTGGAAACTAAACGTTTTGATTTTTGTCTCTAAATACAAGTAATCTTGGTTAATTATTATAGAAAGAAGATTTGATGGCCTCTCCCAGTAGTCTTGGACCGATCAAAGCCCATCAAACAGAACATGGGAAAGAGGTAGCACCACTGGGCTTTGCTCTGGACCAAACCCAAGCCAAACTTCATCGTGTGAAGCTAGAATGGCATCTCCTTTGCGAGAAGTTCAACCTGATAGGAATTACTACTCGTGGGATATTGGTCGAGCCTCCCTTAGATTCTCTCACCTTAGCACACCTTACACTTAGGTCCTTTGCTGGCGTGATAAGGGGCTATTTAAGGAGACCGTAACTACCTTGTGTAATCCTTTGTTTTAAATAAAAATTGGGATTTCTTCTTATGATAATGTTTATGACTTTTCAAATGTCCGGATAAATATAGTATTCATATTTTTGTTGAATTTTAGAGAAAGGATATTTTTAAAAAATGTTTATGTAAACCTTAAATAATTAAAAATGGGTAATGATTTTCAAAAAATGGTCTTCTACAATTATTTTCAGTAAGAAATTTAGAGTCTAATAAGATCAACATGATTTTTGATGAATAGTAAATTATGAATAGTGATTTTATGCTTAGGATTAGTAATGTGACCAAATATATTAGTAACCTCACTTAATGAAAGTATTAAAATAATATAGGCATTTTGATTAAGTAATGGGATTCAATAAAATGGTTAAATAACGGATTCATAAATTATTATTCAAGTATTAGTTTTTTTAGGTGAATAGTGTTTTTTAATTAAAAAATAAATTAAAATTATTTAAAAAATTATTTTTATAAAATGGATTTCATTTTTGAACTCAGAGCATCGATATTATGTTAAGGTAATTTTTGTGGTTTTTTCTGGAAAAAATGAATTTTCGGTGAATAATGTATTTATTTAAAAATAAAAGTAAAAATATTTAGAAAATTATTTTTATAAAATGGAGTTCATTTTTGAAATCAGAGCATTGATATTTGGTTAATGTGAAATTTTGGGATTTTTCTGAGAATGTTGAATTTTCAGTGAATAATAAAAATACAGTTTTAGGGTTTCGGTACGTTTAATGACATCATAACTTTGTCATGATTATGTCATGAGATATTTTAAGGGTTGTCCGACCAAAGGTGATGAATTCTTTTATTGGGGGCCCCATGTGGCCTAACTTCATGGGAAATATCATGGAAGAGCACATGGTTTTGAGAAAACCAGTTTTGAGGTGTCCCTTGGCCATTAATGCCTTGCCCCTCACTTTCCCTATAAATACCAAGCCCTCCTCTCATCCATTCGACTCCAAAACCATCCTCAATGAATTTCTGGTCTCCTTACCTCCCAAGGAGTCCTCACAAGGTTCCCCCAAGCCCTCAAGGTCCAATATTTTGAGTTATAAGAGTTACATTTTAAGGTAAGGGATCCGACCTCTCTCTTTCTTTTCAAGAAATATCTTTTATGTGATTTCTTTTATGCTCCATGATCTTATGTTAAAGGATATTCTTTTATAATCCTCTTACTGCCCTTTTCATGTTAATATAATTAGAGATCTCCTCTTACTCTCATTATTTCGTTTTATGAAGTTCTAAGTGGCGCCGTTAGGCTGCCGAAATTTTTGCAACAGATTCTTTCTCCCTTCTCATTTTTCAACATCTATTTTCATGTCAAGTATTTCAAGTTTATTTTTATTATTTTGGGGTATTATCTCTAAATTTATCATTATGATATTTTATGATCATATGATGAGATACCCAATTTGATCTCTTCAATTCAGTATTTTGATGTTTTAAGTGGCGCCGTTAGTCTGCCGAATTTTTAAGTGGTTCTTTCACCTTTCTCCTTTTTCAAAGTTCTAATTCCATGACAAGTCTTGAAAGTTCCTTTTTATAATTTTGGGGTATGATCTCTAAATCTATCATACTGATATTTTATTTTCATATGATGAGAGACCCTATTTGATCCATTCAATTCAGTATTTTGATGTTTTAAGTGGCGCTGTTAGGATGCCGAATTCCTAAGGGGTTCTTTCACCCTTCTGGTTTTCAAGATCTATTTTCATGTCAAGTATTTGAAGTTCCTTTTATTATGTTGGGGTATGATCTCTATATCTATTATACTGATCATTTATGTTCATATGATGAGAGACCCTATTTGATCTCGTCAATCCATCTTTGGATGTTTTATGTAACGTCGTTAAGCTACCGAATTCTCATAAGAGAAATATTATTTTTTTGTCTTCCTTTCAAGTTCTTTGTTTCATATGGTATATCATTCAAATTTCATTACCATGTTCTCAAACACTTTATATTATTTTCCACTACTGTTTTATGTATCATTTTCGAGTGGGTGACCCATGTCCCCTCTCTTTTCAATGTTTTCTAAAACCATGTATCATAGACGTTACACTGCATAGTTTTCGTCTCAAAATGCCTCCTTCTTTATCTCAAAATTATTTTATGTTATTAAGTGAATGTTTCCTCATGGATTTCAGGGACGATCTCTTATATGGGAGATTCAAACGTTCTGATCGGTTTCTAGCGGGTTTGTTCGTAGAACCGGAAACATCCAATAATTCCACATCCGTTTGGACCTACTTTCCAAAGGTAGGCTCTCATTAGCTTGTGGACTAATGAGGCATAGGAATTTGCGTTGGTCGAGAGGATGGGAGGTCGGACTCATCACACCTTTTTGAGGGGAATTATTGTCTACTCCGGGACTCTCTTTATAGATTTATGTTATGTTCGTGAATCCTTATTACATTACCAAGTATAAAAATGTGCTTTCCTTTATTTTTAACAATCAATGATTAAATATGCAAGAAATTTAGAGAATCTTTTATATGTATTCGAGGTTCTTCATCAATAGAGAATCATCTATATCTGTTTAGAGATTCTTGGTCAATGGTATCCTTCAAAACATTTATATAAAAGTCTCTTGGTCATTATGAGGACCAGGTTGGTTTTAAAGCCACTCATTGGGGCACTTGAAGTTTATCGTCATTCAGAAGGACATGGATTATTTCAAAGTTGGGATCGAACCCATAAATGGGCTACCTACGTATCCTTTGTTTTTGAAAAGGAATCAGAACCCACGTAGTTCGAGTAATGGAGTATGATGTATATGATTGGTGTCTCAAAGAAGAATGTCATAATTACTTTTACACTCTAAGCTCACGTGAGTCATACTCAGTGTGAGAAACAAGAGGTATTGGTAAAAATTAGACAATTGTGCCATGAAAGATGCAATCATAAGAATTTGTTTGGGGATTATGTATGTATGACTGCCCGGATAGATGAAGGTTTAGGATTCACTTTTAGGTAGAAAATCCATGAACAGGGTCCATAAAGTTATATGTGCTTCATGGAGATTTGAATACTCTAATCTTGGGGCTTACTCCTAAGGAGGATGCCCAAGTTAGGAGGGGACTTATGATTGGGTTTTTACTCCGTAAAAGGAAACCCAAATCAAGGGTAAATTAGGACTGGTTAAGAGAAATTTAAGGGGGCTTGGGGCTTACTCCGGAAAAGGAAGCCCAAGATTATGACTGAGTCTTATTCCTGAAAAGGAGACCCAGGTTAGGGATTAAGGTTTGGGGCTTACTCCTAAGAAGGATGCCCATATTTGAGTTTGGGGATTACTCCTAAGAAGGATGTCCAAGTTAAATGATTGTGATTGGGGCTTACTCCTAAGGAGGATGCCGAAGTTTATGGAATTATGATTGGGGCTTACTCCTGAGGAGGATGCCCAAGTTTGGTAACTTTAAGAATTTGGGGCTTACTTCTAAAGAAGGATGCCCAGATTGAAAGATTTATAACTGGGGAGTATTCCTGAAAAGGAGACCCAAGTTAAGGATTCTCTCATTTTAAAGGATGAGGTTGAATGAACGAACTCTCAATCTTTGGTGACATAAAGATGTATAAATCACTAGGTTTTGAGAGATATTCCACCGAATTCCTTTCAGATAAGGACGTCAAATCAAGAAATCATGCCATAAATGGCTTTGAAGAGTGTCTTGAAGACTGAATCTTGAATAGGAAAGGTGAAATGGCTTAAGAGGGGTAAAATGGGCAAGATGGGCACCCAAAAAGATAGGGGCGCGCAAGTCTTGAAAGGCGCGCAAGTCTTCCATGGGCGCGCAAGTATTGGTCGCGCTGGTAGACCTGCGCGACACACGGTGTACTTGCACGATTTTCAACCAGCATTGAAATATTTGAGCGACTCTTTTTTAAACCCTTTAGAATCCTCTTGAGGTTCTTCCAGAAAAGGGACGCACAATTTATATTGAAGGAAATAAGTCGGCGCGCAAGTGTTGATAAGTTTCAACACTTAGGCCTTCCTTCTTCTCTTTAGATCTTCCAATCTAGGTAAGAAATTACCTTAGAAGTGTTCTGGAAGCTTTAAGAAGAGACTTGGGTGTCGAGAGCTTCAATCCATGTTTCTGGAAAAAGATCCTCTCGAATGGGGGGCCCACAGGGTCTCTTTGTAGGCAAAATAAGACCTCGGGCGGTTACCGGGCAGTTACCACTTAGGTCGCGCAAGTCACTTGGGCGACCAATGGTGCCGCGCAAGTGTACTTGCGCGACAGTGAGATAACTTGCGCGGTGCAGTTGCTGTTGATCCTTTGTTCATGCCTTTCTCGATTTTTGATGTTTTCTTCAAAGGTTGAATCAATTTGAGCTCAGATATTCCCTTTTCCAATCTTTAGATTCTGTGACGAAAGGAGCGTCAACAAAAGTCCCCCCTCAGAGTTGGATCCGAAGAGAAATGAGGATTTGACTCTGAGGAAATCGAATCCATCCAAAGGAAAAGGGTGGCGCACAAGTCTTCAGTGCACAGAGGGCGGCGCACAAGTTTGCATCGCGCAGGCCTTAAGCGCTCTGGGTACGACGCGCAGATAGGCTTCCTGGCCTATAAATACACCGCTTCTGGCCGTGGATAACATCTGATCCCGAATTTCTCAAGCTCTCGCCGCGCAAGTCTTCCTCGTCGCGCAAGTCTCTTTTTCCACTGTTTCTTCACTACCGCGCTACTCTCAAGGTAATAGGGCTTGCGCTGTAAAGACCCGTAAAATTCAAGGGAAATTTTTTCTTAATTTTCTTTAGAATTTTACAAGAGCGCGGTTTCTGACGGCACCTGATTCCGAGGCCCGGAGTGCCCGGAATCAATTTCCGAAGTTTGGCTCGGGTACGTTCAGTGAACGAACGAGCGGGAATTGCTAACTGTTGATCCGGTGCTCGGAATTGAAATCCGAGGGCACCGATGAACTCGCAGCGCCGATATTCGCTTAAGGAGACCTTTTCGGAAGTTGCGTTTTTTGCGAGACGAAAGTTAGTTTTTGGGAGATTTATAAAAAGTTGAATAAAAAAATGTGGAATTCTTTTTATTTCACTTTTGTAGGTTAACTCCTCTCAAAGGGAGTTAGGGGTGGGACCCACACCCACTTAACCTCCCTTGAGAGGATTAAGTGTGGTGGGACCCACACAAACCTAAACCTCTCATCTTCCCCCTTTAACTCCCCTCTCTCCCTCTTAAAAGTTTGTTAACTTAACATCTAATTAATTACACATGACATGTATAATTAATTAAGTGTTATGTTTTTGAATTTTAAGTTTTGAATTCCTTGGCTTGGTAAATAAAATAAGGATGAACCTTATTATATTTGGTTAGTTTTGTTTAGCCAACTTGTGAGGATTTTTGAGAGCTCCTCCTCCTTCTTCTTCAACTTGACGAAGAAAATGTAAAGACCCGTAAAATTCAAGGGAAATTTTTTCTTAATTTTCTTTAGAATTTTACAAGAGCGCGGTTTCTGACGGCACCTGATTCCGAGGCCCGGAGTGCCCGGAATCAATTTCCGAAGTTTGGCTCGGGTACGTTCAGTGAACGAACGAGCGGGAATTGCTAACTTTTGATCCGGTGCTCGGAATTGAAATCCGAGGGCACCGATGAACTCGCAGCGCCGATATTCGCTTAAGGAGACCTTTTCGGAAGTTGCGTTTTTTGCGAGACGAAAGTTAGTTTTTGGGAGATTTATAAAAAGTTGAATAAAAAAATGTGGAATTCTTTTTATTTCACTTTTGTAGGTTAACTCCTCTCAAAGGGAGTTAGGGGTGGGACCCACACCCACTTAACCTCCCTTAAGAGGATTAAGTGTGGTGGGACCCACACAAACCTAAACCTCTCATCTTCCCCCTTTAACTCCCCTCTCTCCCTCTTAAAAGTTTGTTAACTTAACATCTAATTAATTACACATGACATGTATAATTAATTAAGTGTTATGTTTTTGAATTTTAAGTTTTGAATTCCTTGGCTTGGTAAATAAAATAAGGATGAACCTTATTATATTTGGTTAGTTTTGTTTAGCCAACTTGTGAGGATTTTTGAGAGCTCCTCCTCTTTCTTCTTCAACTTGACGAAGAACGCTCAACTTGACGAAGAACGCTCAACTTGACGAAGAACGCTCAACTTGACGAAGAACGCCGCTCCTCTCTTCTTCGTCATCCGTGTCAACGAGAGGGAACGCCGCTTCCTCCTCGGACTCCCTTCGTCGGCATACGAAGATTCGCCAACGACGTATCTCATCGGATGCACCTCTTCGTCATCGGATTTGACGAACGACTACCGTGACGCCCGACCTCCGCGACGTTGTCTTCCGCGGGACGTTGACAAATCTTCGAACCTATACCCAAGGTAGGGGTTGTTGATTATTGTTTAATTATTTTATTCTTACTCATGGTTCGCATGACTAACGTGAGGATATTGAATATTTTAAGTTGTGTTATTATTTAACGTGAGGGGGGCCAGACCGCATGAACACGGCCGAACCCCCTCCATCGTTCTTGTTGATTTACCTTGCTGGTGGAAACAAGGTGGCGTGGTGCCGTCGCACCATGCGGTTAATCGTGCGATTATATTACGCGACGCCGTCGCACGCGCACCTTGGAAGAATCATCATGAACGCGACGCCGTCGCGCCGCGTTGAAAGAAATCAGAGGCACGGCGGAGGGACGCGGTGCCGTCGCACCGCGCCGGACGACGAACACCGCGGCCGGTTCCGGGCCGTGGCGGAACGAGAAGACCGGCGGCCGGGCCGCCGGCGTCGGAAGCCGAAAAGGGGACCGGATTTTTCCGGTCCCGTTGGATAAAACCGGCCGGCAGTTGGCCGGCCGGAAGGTCAAAGGCCGGGGGAAATAAATTCCCCCGGCCAGCATTAAAACCCTCCTCATTTAAGAGGAGGGCGGTTCTCTTGAGGGGGGGCAGGAGGTCCCCCGGTTTTTCTACAAGCCGGCACCCACGTGGGGGTCGTTTTTTTTTCAAAGGGCGCGACATATAGCCGCGCCGCCCCTCAATCAAGCGGGGGATTGATTCCCCCCACGTGCCGCCTCCGTGCGGCGCCAGGCCGCCGCGCCACCGCGCCGCCGGCCGGCCGGGTCGGACCCGGGTCGGCCCGGACCCGGACCACCCGTTTCGAATCAGTTTCGGTCTTTTGTCCATAACTTGAGCCACAGACCTCCGATTGACGAACTGTCTACAACAACACGCTCCTTGGATCGAGACGGTCGTTTCGGTATATCGCACTCAAGGTTTCAGATTACTTTGAGTTCGGCCGGGTTGGTTCGTTCACGAAACCAACCGGGCCTTCGGAGCGGAAACGCTCATATGTTGATCTACGGACGTCCGATTGACGTGCCGTCAGCTGTGTTGTATTCCTCTTAGTGAGACGGATCTTTTGGCATACTCCGCATGAGGTTTGGACGCAGGTGGAGTACGGTCGGGTTGGTTTTGCCTTAAAAACCAACCGGGCCCCGGGGACGAAAATGCCAATAACTCTCAGACCGGGCGTCCGATCGACGCGCCGTCTGTTGCGTTGAGTTCCTGTTGGCGATACAGAACTTTTGGATACATCAACTCTGGACTTTGTGACAGTTGATGTATCAGCCTCTCGGCTCGTGGAGCGGACCCTCCGAACGAGCTTGCTGTGTGCGGGAACCCTTGTGATGGCTGCGACTGTTACTGTGACTACTACTGCTGCTACTGCTACTGTGACTGCGACGACGACAGTACAGAGATCCTGTGTGGATTCGACGACGACGACTTCAGCACTCAGCGATCCTACGTGGATCAGTGCTACAGGTCCTGTGTGGGCCCGATCCTGTGTGGGTCCGATCCTGTGTGGGTCTTTGCGCTCAGCGGTCCTGTGTGAACCAGCGCCTACAGGTCCTACGTGGGCCCGATCCTGTGTGGGTCTTTTGCGGGGGTTAGTTACCTATCGATCCTTCGTGGGTCCGACGACTTAGATGGATCAGAGATCATCTTTATCGTCCTTTAAAGAAGTATACCTGTGTGAGCTGAATCCTGTTGCTTTCCTGTGTGGATTGTGTTGTGCTATCCTGTGTGGATTACGTTTACTTTCCTGTGTGGACTGAGTGGTACTTGGGCTCAGAGGTTGGAGCGTATTTGAAATTGATGACTTAGGTATATGTATGGGCATATACCTATGCAGTGTCGGTTGTTACTTCGTGATTGTACCCTTCTTCGTGGTTTATCCTTTGTGGATTTTGAGAGACCTTCTGAGGTCTCGGGGTCCCTACTGAGTAGCTTATACTCACCCCTGCACGGGCTTTTCCCGCACTACGTTGTGTTGGTTGCAGACGACGGACAGTGTTGACCTTAGCTGAGGCTTGCAGAGCGGGACGGTACCCGGAGGTGGACCACTGGGCGGGACGTGCATGGAGCGGACGGCGGGACCCGTGGAGCAGTGGAGCTATCTGTACCCACCCTTCAGGTGGGATTTCCAGTGGACAGCTCGGTGTAGCAGTTTTTACTTTCCAGTTGCTGTTTTCCCCTTTCGAGTTGTACTTTACTTTCAGTTTGGGTTTGTATACTGGCCCATTTACTTTTCCGCACTTCCAGTTGTACTCTGCTTTTGCTTAGTGTTTACTTTCCACTTGCTTTCTCTGTGGTGATTGTTTACTTTACAAAGGCAATGCCTTCCCTTTTTACTGGGATTTACGCCTTGGTGCTAGTCGCCAGCCCCTGGCCTATGGAAGGCGGGCTTGGGGTAGTCACGGCACGGACCCCGAGGGCGGGTCGTGACAAATTGGTATCAAAGGAGTTCGGTTCTACCGCGAACTCTGATCTTTTCTATGTGAAGCAATAATGTTTTGCGTATTGAGTGTGGTTATCAGTCCAGGGAGTCCAGTGTTGGTGCGGCGGCCGACGTATCCGTACACCAGGACCCTGACTTCTGATTTCCGACTTAATGCACGAAAACATTGATTGCGTGTGTGTTTCAAAGTTTTCTTTGTGATTACTTATATCAGCTCACCAGGTATACTGTTCTGACCGTGGCGCACCTGTTTCCTTTTCAGGATGGCCCCACGACGGCAGCCAGCTAGGGTTCCGAGAGTCGAGCGTGACGACAGCCCACCGAGCGACGAGGCCTCGGTGCAGGGCCCTTTGTCAGCAGTGGCACCGGCGGTAGCTCTACCCGCCGAGCCCCCGATGGTTCCAGCAGCAGCCGCTGACGATGCATGTCGCCTCAGCGCACTGCATGAGTTTCAGCGCCAGCGACCACCCATGTTTCGCGGGGAGACGGATCCCCAGGCAACAGAGGACTGGCTGGAGGCAGTGGTTCGAGTGTTTAGGCTAGTGAGGACACCAGCAGACCTCATGGTGATCCTCGCTGCGAGCCTACTACACGCAGCAGCAGGACGATGGTGGAACTTGATGCTCCAGGTGCACGATGAGGCATCTCTACTTTGGACGGACTTTGAGAGCCTCTTCCGCTCGGAGTTCGTCCCAGCCACGCTTCGTGCGGTGCGTATCCAGGAGCTTCTACAGCTGCGGCAGGGCAGCATGACGGTCGCTTATTACTCGGCGAGATTTACCGATCTCTCGCGCTACTCGACCGACATGGTACGGGACCCATTCTTCCGGGCCCGGACCTTCGAGCAGGGTTTGAGACACGAGATCAGGGCATCGCTGATCTCCCTCAGCATACCGACTCAGACAGGAGTACTGGAGCGGGCCCTTCTGATCGAGAGCTTCCTTGCTGAGTCTACACCAGCACAGCGACCCACCGCAGGGCGGCACGTGGCAGAGTCATCTGCAGCAGGCAGTCGACGGATGACTCAGGGGTCCAGACAGACCAGACCTTCGGGCAGACGACCTCAGGACACTGGCTCAGCAGTGCGGGGCACACAGCGCAGAGCCAGTCTTTCGAGAGGCAGACAGTGCTACTCGTGCGGCGGGCAGGGCCACATGGCTCGTGACTGCCCGACCCACCGTGCCGAGGAGCAGCAGATGGTTGAGGGACCACCGAGGCAGAGGCAGAGGGTCGACCGTGGCGGTCCGCAGGGAGGAGGCGGACGAGGCAGAGGAGCTGGACGAGCAGCCGGTGGTGGGCGACGCTTTGAGGCTCTGCCACCACCACCACCAGGAGGTCCACCCCGACCACAGGGAGCTGGCGGGCAGAGACAGGCACAGCTCCAGGCAGCAGAGGCCTACGACCACGGCGCACCCGAGATGATTCGAGGTACTATCTGTGTCTACTCCACCCTTGCTGCAGTTCTTATAGACACAGGAGCGAGTCACTCTTTCATAGCCGCTGCCCTTGTTCGGAGCTCGGAGATTCCGACAGAGCCGTTGGCTCGATTTTTACGGCAAGAGACTCCTACGGGAGCAGACTCGACGATTACGCACTGGTGTCGGCAGTGTGAGCTTACTCTAGAAGGCGAGAGCTTCGGCTGGAATCTTCTTGTAGCAGCGTCGAGGCCTTACGACGTCATCTTGGGCATGGATTGGCTATCTACGGTCCATGCACAGATTGACTGTTTTAGGCGCAAGGTGCGATGTGTACGCACCGACGGGAGCAGGTTCACCTTCACCGGCGAGAAGGGAGCCTTAGCAGCACGGGATGGACTTCCGCGGAGGAGGGGAAAACCCATCACTCATCAGTTGGCTAGCCTTATACTTGGAGCAGTTGACGTGCGGAGTCCTGGTTTTCCTGCAGTGGTGGACCAGTTTGCGGACGTTTTTCCCGACGATGTTCCAGGGCTACCTCCTCGCAGAGAGGTAGACTTTTATATTGACTTGTACCCCGGGACAACCCCGATATCCACTCCAGCATATCGGATGGCCCCCGCCGAACTTCGAGAGCTACGGGTACAGTTGGAGGACTTGCAGGGCAAGGGGTTCATCCGGCCCAGTGTTCACCCCGGGCTTCCCCGATTTTGTTCGCCAAGAAGGCAGACAGGAGCTTGCGACTTTGTGTTGACTATCGTCGCCTGAACCAGGTGACAGTGAGGAACAAGTATCCGCTACCGAGGATTGATGACCTCTTTGATCATCTCAAGGGAGCACGGTGGTTCTCGAAGATAGACCTCAGGTCAGGCTATCATCAGCTCAGAGTCAGAGACGAGGCTGTGCAGAAGACGGCCTTCAGATGTCGGTATGGCCACTATGAGTTCTTGGTTATGCCTTTCGGTGTAACCAATGGTCCAGAAGTGTTCATGGCTCTCATGAACAGGATCTTTCAGCCATACCTCGATCGGTTTGTCATGGTCTTCATCGACGACATTCTGATTTACTCTATGACTGAGGAAGAGCACGCCTATCACTTGCGAGTTGTACTAGACACACTCCGAGAGCACCAGCTTTATGGTAAGCTCTCGAAGTGCCAGTTCTGGATACGTGAGGTCCACTTCTTGGGACACGTTATCTCTGAGGCGGGAGTTGCAGTGGATCCCGCGAATATTGAGGCTGTGTTAGCATGGGAGCCACCCAGGAGCGTGACTAAGGTTCGGAGTTTCTTGGGACTAGCTGGATACTATCGGAGATTCGTGCCAGACTTCTCTAGAGTTGCGACATCACTCACAGCTTTGACGAAGAAGGGGAAACCCTTCGTGTGGTCTGACAGATGTCAGCAGAGCTTCCAGGAGCTGAGACAGAGATTGACTAGCGCACCTATCTTGAGGTTGCCCGAGGAGGGAATAGGGTACATAGTCTACTACGGTGCATCAGGGACCGGACTCGGATGTGTTCTGATGCAGGAGCGGGCAGTGATCGCCTATGGATCACGTCAGTTGAGGCCGCATGAGCAGAACTACGCTACCCATGACCTGGAGTTAGCAGCAGTGGTTTTCGCTCTGAAGACATGGTGACACTATCTGATGGGCGAGCGCTTTACAGTCTTTTCTGATCATCAGAGTCTCAGGTATATCTTTTCGCAGAAGGACCTCAACCTGAGACAGCGGAGATGGCTCGAGTTCCTCCAGGACTATGACTTTGAGATAGTCTATACTCCTGGGAAGGGGAACGTAGTAGCCGATGCCCTCAGCCGGAGGACGGGCATTCAGCTACTTGATGAGGCAACGGAGCAGCTAGCCTCTTTACAGATATCCTTCGTGGATAGAGATGGAGCAGCCTTCCTCCAGTCCCTCACAGTCACCCCTCCACTACTGCAGCGGGTCAGAGAGGCACAGCGTGAGGACGCTGACTGTGAGACACGGCGTGCACAGATATCCTCGGGACAGGAACCTGATGGTTTCTCCCTTGGAGCAGAGCACGACATCCTTTTCAGAGGACGTACCATGGTCCCAGTCTCTTTGCGAGAGGAAGTGCTGAGAGAGTTTCACACTTCTCCTTTGGCGGTACATCCTGGAGTGGCGAAGATGTACCAGGACCTCAGACGACAGCACTGGTGGCCGGGCATGAAGAAGGCAGTAGCAGAGTTCGTTTCTCGATGCCTCACCTGCCAGCAGGTGAAGGCAGAGCATCAGGTACCAGCAGGCTTGGTACAACCCTTGGAGGTTACAGAGTGGAAGTGGGACGGCATATCTATGGACTTCGTGACTGGACTACCACGTACTTCCAGAGGTCACAACTCCATCTGGGTGATTGTTGACCGACTCACCAAGTCGGCACACTTCTTACCCATCAAAGAGAAGGGCTCAGTAGAGAGCTTGGGACGTCTCTACGTTCAGGAGATTGTGCGGCTCCACGGCGTGCCATCATCTATCGTCTCCGATCGAGATGCTCGCTTTACTTCCCAGCTTTGGAAGGGGTTACAGGAGGCGTTCAGGACGCAGCTACGTCTGAGCACAGCCTTTCACCCTTAGAAGGATGGTCAGACGGAGAGGACCATTCAGACTCTCGAGGACATGCTCCGCGCATGTGTCCTCGACATTGGTCGTAGCTGGGAGGACCACCTACCCTTGGTGGAGTTTGCGTACAACAACAGCTACCACTCCACTATCGGGATGGCACCGTACGAGGCGTTGTACGGCCGACCTTGTAGATCTCCTTTGTGCTGGACAGACCCCGGAGAGTCAGCACTGGTGGGACCGGAGATGGTCCAGGCCACGACAGAGAAGGTCCAGGTCATCCAAGAGCGGATGAGGACAGCACAGAGCCGGAAGAAGTCATACGCTGACAGGAGGCGGAGGCCACTGGAGTTCGAGGATGGCGACCACGTCTTCTTGCGGGTCTCACCTCGACGTGGTATTCAGAGATTTGGCTGAGGCGGCAAGTTATCTTCGCGATTCATCGGACCCTTCCAGGTCCTCAGCAGGGTTGGCGAGGTGGCTTATCGCCTGGCTCTACCACCTCAGTTGCACCGGGTGCACGACGTCTTCCACGTATCCCAGCTGAGGAGATACGTGCACGACCCGACGCACATCATTGACCATGGGGAGCTTGACCTTGATGATGGGGTGACTTTTACGGAGGTCCCGGTGGACATAGAGGATCGACAGGAGCGGGTCCTGTGTGGGTGATCGATTCCTCTTGTGCGCATCAGATGGCAGCACGGGAATCTCCAGGAGAGCACATGGGAGCGGGAGGCTCAGATGCGTGCTCAGTACCCTCATTTGTTTCCCTAGTTTTTGATGTATCTTTACGGGGACGTAAAGCCCTGAAGTGGGAGTAATGTAAAGACCCGTAAAATTTAAGGGAAATTTTTTCTTAATTTTCTTTAGAATTTTACAAGAGCGCGGTTTCTGACGGCACCTGATTCCGAGGCCCGGAGTGCCCGGAATCAATTTCCGAAGTTTGGCTCGGGTACGTTCAGTGAACGAACGAGCGGGAATTGCTAACTTTTGATCCGGTGCTCGGAATTGAAATCCGAGGGCACCGATGAACTCGCAGCGCCGATATTCGCTTAAGGAGACCTTTTCGGAAGTTGCGTTTTTTGCGAGACGAAAGTTAGTTTTTGGGAGATTTATAAAAAGTTGAATAAAAAAATGTGGAATTCTTTTTATTTAACTTTTGTAGGTTAACTCCTCTCAAAGGGAGTTAGGGGTGGGACCCACACCCACTTAACCTCCCTTGAGAGGATTAAGTGTGGTGGGACCCACACAAACCTAAACCTCTCATCTTCCCCCTTTAACTCCCCTCTCTCCCTCTTAAAAGTTTGTTAACTTAACATCTAATTAATTACACATGACATGTATAATTAATTAAGGGTTATGTTTTTGAATTTTATGTTTTGAATTCCTTGGCTTGGTAAATAAAATAAGGATGAACCTTATTATATTTGGTTAGTTTTGTTTAGCCAACTTGTGAGGATTTTTGAGAGCTCCTCCTCCTTCTTCTTCAACTTGACGAAGAATGCTCAACTTGACGAAGAACGCTCAACTTGACGAAAAACGCTCAACTTGACGAAGAACGCCGCTCCTCTCTTCTTCGTCTTCCGTGTCAATGAGAGGGAACGCCGCTTCCTCCTCGGACTCCCTTCGTCGGCATACAAAGATTCGCCAACGACGTATCTCATCGGACGCACCTCTTCGTCATCGGATTTGACGAACGACTACCGCGACGCCCGACCTCCGCGACGTTGTCTTCCGCGGGACGTTGACAAATCTTCGAACCTATACCCAAGGTAGGGGTTGTTGATTATTGTTTAATTATTTTATTCTTACTCATGGGTCGCATGACTAACGTGAGGATATTGAATATTTTAAGTTGTGTTATTATTTAACGTGAGGGGGGCCAGACCGCATGAACACGGCCGAACCCCCTCCATCGTTCTTGTTGATTTACCTTGCGGGTGGAAACAAGGTGGCGTGGTGCCGTCGCACCACGCGGTTAATCGTGCGATTATATTACGTGACGCCGTCGCGCGCGCACCTTGGAAGAATCATCATGAACGCGACGCCGTCACGCCGCGTTGAAAGAAATCAGAGGCACGGCGGAGGGACGCGGTGCCGTCGCACCGCGCCGGACGACGAACACCGCGGCCGGTTCCGGGCCGCGGCGGAACGAGAAGACCGGCGGCCGGGCCGCCGGCGTCAGAAGCCGAAAAGGGGACCGGATTTTTCCTGTCCCGTTGGAGAAAACCGGCCGGCAGTTGGCCGGCCGGAAGGTCAATGGCCGGGGGAAATAAATTCCCCCGGCCAGCATTAAAACCCTCCTCATTTAAGAGGAGGGCGGTTCTCTTGAGGGGGGGCAGGAGGTCCCCCGGTTTTTCTACAAGCCGGCCCCCACGTGGGGGCCGTTTTTTTTTTCAAAGGGCGCGACATATAGCCGCGCCTCCCCTTCAATCAAGCGGGGGATTGATTCCCCCCACGTGCCGCCTCCGTGCGGCGCCAGGCCGCCGCGCCACCGCGCCGCCGGCCGGCCGGGTCGGACCCGGGTCGGCCCGGACCCGGACCCCCCGTTTCGAATCAGTTTCGGTGTTTTGTCCATAACTCGAGCCACAGAAATCCGATTGACGAACCGTCTAAAACAACACGATCCTTGGATCGAGACGGTCGTTTCGGTATATCGCACTCAATGTTTCAGATTACTTTGAGTTCGACCGGGTTGGTTCGTTCACGAAACCAACCGGGCCTTCGGAGTGGAAACGCTCATATGTTGATCTACGGACGTCCGATTGACGTTCCGTCAGCTGTGTTGTATTCCTCTTAGTGAGACGGATCTTTTGGCATACTCCGCATGAGGTTTGGACGCAGGTGGAGTACGGTCGGGTTGGTTTTTCCTTAAAAACCAACCGGGCCCCGGGGACGAAAATGCCAATAATTCTCAGACCGGGCGTCCGATCGACGCGCCGTCTGTTGCGTTGAGTTCCTGTTGGCGATACAGAACTTTTGGATACATCAACTCTGGACTTTGTGACAGTTGATGTATCAGCCTCTCGGCTCGTGGAGCGGACCCTCCGAACGAGCTTGCTGTGTGCGGGAACCCTAGTGATGGCTGCGACTGTTACTGTGACTACTACTGCTGCCACTGCTACTGTGACTGCGACGACGACAGTACAGAGATCCTGTGTGGATTCGACGACGACGACTTCAGCACTCAGCGATCCTACGCGGATCAGTGCTACAGGTCCTGTGTGGGCCCGATCCTGTGTGGGTCCGATCCTGTGTGGGTCTTTGCGCTCAGCGGTCCTGTGTGAACCAGCGCCTACAGGTCCTACGTGGGCCCGATCCTGTGTGGGTCTTTTACGGGGGTTAGTTACCTATCGATCCTTCGTGGGTCCGACGACTTAGATGGATCAGAGATCATCTTTATCATCCTTTAAAGAAGTATACCTGTGTGAGCTGAATCCTGTTGCTTTCCTGTGTGGATTGTGTTGTGCTATCCTGTGTGGATTACGTTTACTTTCCTGTGTGGACTGAGTGGTACTTGGGCTCAGAGGTTGGAGCGTATTTGAAATTGATGACTTAGGTATATGTATGGGCATATACCTAAGCAGTGTCGGTTGTTACTTCGTGATTGTACCCTTCTTCGTGGTTTATCCTTTGTGGATTTTGAGAGACCTTCTGAGGTCTCGGGGTACCTACTGAGTAGCTTATACTCACCCCTGCACGGGCTTTGCCCGCACTACGTTGTGTTGGTTGCAGACGACGGACAGCTTTGACCTTAGCTGAGGCTTGCAGAGCGGGACGGTACCCGGAGGTGGACCACTGGGCGGGACGTGCACGGAGCGGACGGCGGGACCCGTGGAGCAGTGGAGCTATCTGTACCCACCCTTCAGGTGGGATTTCCAGTGGACAGCTCGGTGTAGCGGTTTTTACTTTTCAGTTGCTATTTTCCCCTATCGAGTTGTACTTTACTTTCAGTTTGGGTTTGTATACTGGCCCATTTACTTTTCCGCACTTCCAGTTGTACTCTGCTTTTGCTTAGTGTTTACTTTCCACTTGCTTTCTCTGTGGTGATTGTTTACTTTACAAAGGCAATGCCTTCCCTTTTTACCGGGATTTACGCCTTGGTGCTAGTCGCCAGCCCCTGGCCTATGGAAGGCGGGCTTGGGGTAGTCACGGCACGGACCCCGAGGGCGGGTCGTGACATGCGTGGTGATACATGCGTGACAGAAACTTGCACGACACATGTAACACTTGCACGATATCTCCATACTTGCGCGCCATAATGCCTTAGCCATTTTTTCCAAATTCTTTCACAAATTTTATGAAAAATAAACCCTTTTAAGAGTTTGATTTATTCAACTTCTATGCAGATTCAATGGCTCTTAGACCTAGACTAATTGATGAACTGTCTAGCAAGCGGATAGATGATATGATGGACATCATTGGCCACGATTACTATACTGTCAAGGATTGTACTCTTCCAGATTTGGCTAAGTACCTGAAAAAATATCATCGCAACTTTCCTCAAAGCACTTATCTACCTTTGTATGGCTATGGTCATCTACAAGAAGTCATTATTCCAGAAGTAAAGAAATATCTTCCATTTTTGTGGTTTCATAATTATACCAATTTGCTTCAGCAAATATCTCAGGTGGAGGAGTATTTCTAACTGCTGGAACAGTGGAGAAGGCTTATGTGATTCATCATAGCCCTTGCACACCAGATCTGAAAAATCATACACCTGAGCTTCAACCACATTGTCATCCTTCAATCTTCCAAAATGCTCAGATGGATCAATCCAAAGGCTGGAAGAAAAGTTGGGATTTCCGTCCTGGGGGAGGTGTGAAGCCAACTTGGATGTGGGTATACTGGGTGCGACAGACTTGTGCAGAGTTTATCGAGTACCTGAAGAGAGCTGCAATATATGAGGTTGTCTGGGTTGGGAAAACATATGTTTACAGACATGAAAACTTCGTGCCAGAGATACTCATCCACTGGAGCCCAGCAACTAATTCTTTCCATTTGACTCATGGAGAAGTAGGTATCAGTTTGTGGGATGTCCACAAGATTTCAGGAGCTCCAATCTTGGGCGATATGTATGATGAATTCATTCCTCCCAAGGTGACTTGGAATGATTCAGAGAAGACTCCTGCTTTAGCTCGAGAATTATTTAAAATCTTCCACAGGTTCAAGAGTTCAGAGACCTCATTAACTCATTTTAGAAAAGATATTCATCCGGAAGAATGGATGAATGTGTTTCTTACTGAGAAGAAAGGGATGGAGCCAAAAGAAAAAGGATCTAAGAAAAAGAAATCCAAGGATACCAGGCCCAGACGTCCTACCACTTGTCCAAAACCTGAGAAGAGAGGAGCTCCTGGCACATTCTGGACAACTCTAGAAGCAGTAGAGTTTGAAAAGTGGGGATATGAAGTGAATCAAAGAATTCCAAAGAAAACATGTCTGGTGGGTTTCTTGGCAATGTGGCTCAGTTTTATCTCTTGCCGGTCAGGGATTCGAAGGGAGGAGTTAGGCCAGGGACCTTCGTCATTGCGGAAAAGTTGGCTGAGGGGAAAATGGTTGGGTTAGCTACCCCCATTTTAGCAAAGATTCACAGGAGTTTACTTCACGTCTTCCAGGGTAAATCTCCTTTAAGAATAGTGGGACCATTCCAGGTTTTGTGGGGATGGATCGCCACTCACTTCCGGACTTAAAATGTACAGAATGGATTACAAATTCCTGGAAGCTCTTTCAGACCGTCAATGCAAGCATTATCTGGAATTTCTCCCTTAGATGTTAATGGTTATGACATGAAAGTAAGGCTGAGCATGTTTAAGGAATTCAACTTCTTTCCCTATGGAAGTCCGCCATCCGGGCGGTTTGTTGATGATGGGACAGCCCATTTGGATTTGAGGGCATAAATGCTAGCTTGAAGGGATGGCGTGTTAGTAGCCAGGATTGATGGAGAAATCATATGTGAGGCCCATGCTCCATATAGATTTGCACGCCAATTCAAATGTTTGCAACAGATTGTTGTATCCCCTTCGGTACATGTCAGGTTAGAGAAACATCTGATGGTTGCTCGACAACAATGGTTGCTGACATCAAGAGAGAAGACTGGGGCAGTATTTGATCTACCAGTTGAAAAAGCGGCACATAATCTGACTACATTTTATGCCGAACACTAGATAGCATCATACCCCAAAGGGATATTGAATCACCCAGTATATCAAGTGGGAAAGAGGAAGAGGACTGTAGAGAAAGAAACCCTTCCTCATGAAGGTGATGCTTCTCCACCAGAAATAGGTTCAACAGACTCCTCTTCTAGAACTCATTCATCGGATTATCACGATGGGGATGATGAGGCACAACCGACAGCAAAGCGGTCTCGTGCCTGATATAATCCTCCGGCCAGAATTAAAAGACTCACTCCATCAACTCCTGGTGAGTTATTTCATTGTAGTAATTTCAATCACTGCTACTTTATAAAGTAATAAGTCTTACATTCTTATTCTCTATCTGTAGTTGCAGGAGCTGGGAAGAAATTACAATCAAAAATTGTAGGAGCTTTCTCACAACCTTTATATCTAAGACCAGAGGCTGTTCAGCTATGGCAGAGCTTATAATTTGATACTGAGACTGCCTGGCTGGATTTGTGTGAGGGCCTACAACTTCCTGGAAAAGGAAATCTTGTAGCTTCTAAAAATCTTCAATACGGAGATAACCCCAATGAAGTGCGAGCTTACATCAGAAAGCTGGAAATGCTCATATATGCCACTGATGGGTCGATTCCTATCACCAGGCGGGTGAAGGAAATGATTGATCGTGGCTCCACTGAGGGGGTTGGTAGTTCTGGAGATGAGGAATGGCAAGAGTACGTGGCTCCAAAAGATGTAAGTTTTCTTTCCTTATTTTCTTTGCAACTTGATTTCAGTTGAAGCTTTGTTAGTTAAGGAAGTTATTTTCTTCATCTTGCAGCTTGCAAAGAAAGGAACTGGGGTTCCTTCGCCACAATATAGCCCCGGTGGTACTGCTATCAGGGCTGCTGCTGATTCTCCTCGTGAACCAGGCGAGATATCTCCAGGCCAGCAGGCCATGAATGAGGCGCTGGACATAGCCTTCCATTCGCCAATCCAAGTGCCAATAAGGGAGACTAATGATACTCCGAAAAAACAAAAGAATCCAAGTCAATGAAGGAGTAAATCCATAGCTAAACGTATAATTAGCAATGGTAATTCCTTCGAACAATCATGAGTTTATACCCATAATCATAGGGTTACTCATATTTCTGAGGATTGTAGGGGCTTCTTCAATTCCCCCCTTGAGGGAAGGGACTGACCCTCCTTCAAAGGTCGTGGAGGGTGCTGTAGAACAATCACAGACCCAAGCTGACTTGGTTTCTCCTGGAGAAGAGCTACCATCCATTCCCAGTATCCCTCCTACTACTAAAGATGTTGTCTAGGGTCAGGGATTGCAGGACATAAGTCGGCAAGAAGATGTAGCAAATGCTCCCACTGGTGAGACTAATCAAGATTATGAAGTATCATTGGATGAAATGATGAATCAAGGAATGACTTTTGAAGAATTTTATGATCATGCTAAGTTGTCATATGATTTAGAAGACCTTGGGCGTGAGTGCTACCCTTCGCCCAAATTTTTTTTTAAAAAATATACTTCTAACCATGATGGAAAATAATATGCATTTTCTTCCATAGAAGCCGCGGAACTGCCAATGCCCGAAGGGGGTGTGGACACTGATGACAACCCTATCATTGCAGAAACATTAGCTCAAGTAGAGCTAAATCCAATAATCCCTCCTGAGACCCATCTTGAAAATCCTTTTGAAACCGGGAAAGATGGGGAAAAGTCTTCTCAGGTTGTTGAACCATCCTTGGGTAAGGGATAACAATATTTGTGATTGTACTTTATTCGCAAGACAATCTATTCTTTTGTTATCCTTTGAAGCTGACTAAACCTTTCAATTAATCATGCAGGACCATCAACTGCAATGACTAGATCCGGAGGTGAGGCCTCAGCCTCTGCCCCAACGGGAATTGAAAGTGAAGAAGCACAAGTCAGGGGAGAAAGAGCAGGACAAGGCACTTCCTTAAGCACGCTAATTCCAGATTACATACCCCCTTCTGACGATGATATTGAATCAGATCCAAAGATGCTTAAAGCATTCAGATTTTCACGATGTAAGGCATGGAACAACATATGGAACATCATATTTGGGGTGCCTTTAGAAGAGCCACCATAAAAAATTTCTCTATTGTCATCCCAATTTGTTATACTGGGACTTGGTGGTTTTGGGTATGAAAAGATCCATGCTGCAGTGAAACTGATCATTTTCAGGAGGGAGCAAGTGCAGACAAGTCGCGAAGATTTGACCAGAGTGAAATTGTCAGTCAACATAGGCAAATTTGAGGCTGCGATATCCCAAGATGAAGCTGATTATGCTGTCAAGATGAAGGATCTGAAGCAAAAAATCAAAGAAAAGGTCATCCAGCAGGTGCAACTCCAGCAACAGTTAGATGCTGTTACTGGGGAACTTGATCAGCTTAATAAATCATTGGATGAAACTCATATTAATGGCATGAAAGCCATCGCAGATGCTAAGAAGGCACTTCAGCAAGCTGAAAAGAGTGAAGCTGGTCAAGTGCACGAGCTTCAAGTAACTGCTGATAAGGCTCAGGATGATATACATCAAATGAAGACTTATGTTGACAATCTTCTGTAATTCTTGAAAAAGAGAAGAGACTCCAGCCTGTGGATGTCTTTCTATCTCTTGTGTATCAATGAAAAACACTTTTGTCTTCAATCATTTGTACCTGCATTATTTCATTACCTGCATTCTTTCATTGCCTGCTTCAAATTTACTTAAGCCAATGGGCCTAGTAAGCATAGTTTGATTTTTACTAGGATTATTACAAATAATCCTACAAACTTTGAACCTTTTAATTTCTCAATATTACCTAAATCATACAAAAAATGTATATTTAGTGAGATGGAACTTGACTTTTATTCAGAGTTCCTTTGTCTTTTGTGGGCAGTTTAAAGTCATGCATGCTGGACATAAAGGGGCTAATGTTTAAGGTCGAAATAGCATTGACCGAAATGGATTAAAATTGACACAATTCCTTGAAAGTTCATCTGAAAACATATTACCATACTCAAGTATGAGGGAAAATATGTAAAATATGGCCTATGAATATTTGAATCTGAGGAATGATATGAAAAAGAGATAAAAGGAATTAGAAGAAGTAGTTTCCAAGAATGAAGTTACTATTATTTAACAAAACCCGTTAGGGGGTTGAAATATGCAGGGCCACCTATGGGCATTGGCTTCATGGTCAAATAAATAGTATCTTTCGGCTGACAAGTCTGTTATGTGGACTGTTTATGCAAGGCCACCTAGGGGCACGTGCTGCATAGTCAAGCAAAAGAACTCCCAGAAATTTACTTTCCTAGTGCTAAAAGACAGTGAATGTTTATGGAGATTCAAATTTTCTAAAGTATAGAGTTTGTTGTATGGAAAGAGGTACTTGAATATGGAGAAGATATTTCCGAACAAGAATATCGAAGAACTGGATGAATATCACTCCTACGAAGGTCAGACCCAAACGTAGGGAAGAAGAATAAACCATAGACTTGAAAACATTAGATCATGAAAAAGGATATGGGACAAATATGTTAAGGATTGTTATTTTTTTGCGGATCCCTACATACTGTCGTTTAATACAAATAAGGACAAAAGAGGCATTCTTCCCATGAATGAAGTTACCATTATTTAACAAACCCGTTAGGGGGTTGAAACATGTAGGGCCACCTATGGGCATTGCTTGCATGGTCAAATAAATAGTATCTTTCGGCTGACAGGTCTTTTATGTGGACTGTTTAGGAAAGGCCACCTATGGGCACATGCTGCATAGTCAGGCGAAAGAATTCTCAGAAGTTAGACATTTTTGTAACTAGAAGTCATGAAAAGGGTTATGAAGATCTGAAAATATTTAAGGTTAGGATTATAACACATAAAGATGGGTATTGTCGAATGTATATAGAGATACATAGGTCAATGATAACCATAATCATGTTGTGGCTGGGTCCTGAATTGAAATTTTGGACTTCACTACGTATCTCATAAGAAAGAGAATCAAGCCATACGTAGTTCCTGAAATGCAGTTTAACGTCGTGTAGGACGAAAGTATGAGTGATCTTAGTTTAGGGTCATAGAATTCGGACGATAATAATGAATACACAGTGTGTGTTTTCATGAATAAGGTAACACTGCCCTATCTGGAGAAATGAACACAATTCCTAAACCAACTTTGTTGAATTTAGGATTTTCCATTTTCTTCCCTATTGGACTTCTAGAAGAACCATCAAAATACATTTCCCATGTTTGAGGATTCTCTTGAATAGAGAAAACTTCCTCATCAGGGAGTTCAATATATGAAGACGTGTCTTCCATGGAAGGATGTTCAGCCAGGAAATCAGCCAGATCTTGGCCCTTTATTGCCTTTTCAGACACATACTGAATGTCGAACTGCTGTAGAATAACCGCCCACCTTACCAGACGTCCTGTAAGCATTGGACGACTAAGTTTGAATTTGAGCGGATTATTACGAGATACCAATTGGACCTCGTGATGTTGCAGGTAGTGTCTCATTTTCTGAACTGCAATGATTAATGCTAGGCATCACTTTTCAATACTTGAATACCGGTTTTCTGCTTCAAGCATAGTTCTACTGAGATAGTAGAGACTATTTTCAATCCCAGCATCATTCTTTTGAGCGAGAAAGGCACCCAATGATCGCTCTAAAGCTGTCACATAGAGGATAAGAGGTCCACCCTCAACAGGTGGCATGAGTACTGGTGGAATCAAGAGGTATTTCTGAGAACATCAAATGCTTCTTGACATTCTTCAGTACACTGATAAGTGACTCCTTTATTCAATAATTTGGTAAGGGTAAACTTTGTCCTGCCAAATTAGCGATGAAACGCCGAATATAGGCTAAGTGTCCTTGAAGTCCTCTAAATTCTTTCAAATTCTGAGGACGTGACATACCAAGGATTGATTTGGTCTTCTCAGGATCGACTTCAATACCACGATGGCGTACAACAAAGCCAAGGAATTTTCCTTAGGTTACCCCAAAAGCACATTTTAAGGGGTTCATCTTTAAATTATGTTGTCGAAGATTGTGGAATATGACTTCCAAATCAGCCAAGTGATTAGAACGTTGTTTGGATTTAACCACCAAATCATCTACATAGCATTCAACAAACTTCCCTAAAAGAGGTTTGAAGATATGATGCATGGCGTGTTGATATGTTGCACCTGCATTCTTTAAACCAAAGGGCATCACCCGGTAACAAAACACACCTTGAGGAGCTCTGAAGGCTGTATATTCCTCATCATCTGGGGCCATTCGGATCTGATTATATCCGGAATATCCATCCATGAAAGAAAGTACTTCATAGCCAGCCGTCGCATCAATTAAGAGTTCTGTAATCGGAACTGGGAAATCATATTTAGGACAATACCGATTAAGATCTCTGAAATCGATGCAAACCCTAATTTGTCCGTTCTTCTTCTTTACAGGGACAATATTAGCCAACCACTTGGGATATTGAACTTCTCTGACGAAGTTGGCTTTGATCAGCTTATCCACTTCAGCTTCAATTTTGGAAGCATAGGTTGGATGTGTTCTTCTCACGGCTTGCTTAAAACCTCGATGTTCTTTTGGTAAACCCAAATGATGAGTAGCAACATCAGGATCAAGACCAGTCATTTCGGTATAATTCCAAGAAAAAATATCATTATTTTTCTTTAGAAAAGAAATATACATCTCTTGCTCTTCAAGGGTCATGGCCGCACTAATTAAAGTGGGGCGTGGATCTTTCTCTATACCCAGATTTACTTCTCTGAGTTCATCCACAGTGGTAGAGATACCCTCTTCAAATGCTGGAGGAGCATCTCTAAGATATTCCTCTTCCTCTTCATCATGTGTTATTTCTTCCGTTTCTACTTGCAAAGTAGATGAGAAAATGAAATTCTCATGATCATAAGAGATGTCAAAATTTTCACATTTTGAAGAAGAAGCTTCCATTCTCGACCCTATTGATGATAAAGGGTCTTCTTTGGGAAATAAATAGGAGATGATGGATTGAGAATCGACATCATTATTCACCTCTGGTGTTGCTATAACTTCTTCTGGCCTGATTAGCGAAGTATAGACTTGTTTGACTTCAGCAGATTAAATGAAAACGTCACCACTTATTCTTTCATCACTGCTTGGTAGGTTACCAATTTCTCCCATGTTGTCTGGCTCGATCGCCGTAATTGACATTATGGATCTTATCATAAGAGTATTTTGATTTGGGCCTATTTTGTCAATTTGACTGATAGGTAACACATAATCTGTACTCACATGTGAAAATGGATTTATTGGAATTTTCTCCAAACCATATGGAGCATTAACATTGGTAATTTCCTTCATTGTAGATTTTTCTCTTCCCTTCATGTGATAAAATTCCGCCTCAATGTATTGAGACTCACATGTCTTGAACGGGGCCTTATCACCATACAATGTTCCAACTTGACCATCGAAACAGTATTTGAGACATTGATGGTATGATGAAGGAATAGCTTCATGCTGATGTAGCCAGGGTCTTCCAAGCAAGATATTGAAAGCTGAGTCTTGATCAACAATCATGAAATCCGAATTCGATACAAGATCTCCAAACTGAGTTCTGAGTATAACTTCTCTCAGTGGTTCTTGTTCATTTTTATCATATCCTTGTAACATCATGGTAGAAGGAGATAAATCAGATTCCGTGAGGCCCAATCGACGTAGTGTACGAATGGGCATGAGGTTTACTCCTGAACCATTGTCAATGAAAGATCTTCGAACATCTACACCATTTACTTTTCCAGATAAGTACAAAGGTTTTATGTGCCCATGCACAACATCATCTTCATCTTTATCAGTAAAACATATCACTGCATGGCATTCTGCAGGATTATTCTCTATGTGATAGATTTCAGCTGCAGCAATTTCAGCTTCAAACTCCTGAGGACTTGACAAAGCTTCGATGAGTGCTTCCCGAAGATCTTTTGACAGATTCAAATCATCCAAAATTTATAACTTGGCTGGTACTTGGGCCATGTGTTTCAATATATCATACTTTTGATCTAGAGGTCTGCGTTTCCCAATAGGAATATGCGGTTTAGCAGGTACCTTGGAAGCAGATGCTTTGGAAGCTGATGCATCTTGTATTGAAGTTGGCAACATCCTTGGTTTTGGAAGATTAGACTAATTATATCCATTTACATGCTGATATAAAGAAGATGGAACCTTTAATCGGTCTTCCAAAATAACTGTGCCAAAACTGAGTTGGCCATTGGCAGAAGAACTTGCTTGTTCTTTTTGAGCTCGCTGAGGGGCTCTACCACGAGTTTCTGCTGCATATACAGTGCTAGCAGGGGTAAAATTAGAGTAGTGGCTTCGGAGAGATCCACGTCTTCCCCTGTATCATGAACCTCTATAAACTCCACAGATTCCCTTATTTGATACAGGGAATTCAGGCTCATCAAGACTGGAATATGGATCTGTTAATTGAATCATATTAACAGAACCAAAGATTAACTCTTCGTCTGATAAAGACTCTTCCTGGTTAGCCTGTTTAGGCTGTGCCGTTTGGTGGGACGGTGCCCGTGTCTTTGAAGTAGATGGGATGAAATCTGCCAGTGTCAAATACAATTTAGGCTTTGATACATACTCATCTTCTCCGGATTCTTCTTTCTTCTTTGAATTGCGCTGCTCTTTTGAGGATTTATCTTTTGATGGAGGCTTTACTGCAGCTTTTGTAGGAGACACAATTGGATTCTTCAATTGTGTTCGCAAAATGGAATGGGTCCGATTGATTGTCTTTCTGACCATCCAATCATCATATTTTTTCGCAGTTTTGCTTTTGACTTCCTGCCACTCGCCTCCTTCCTCTGGATCTGTAGCAGTAATACACGCTACACGAGCTGAAGAACCCTTCAATTTGACTTATCCCAAGTCGACCATCTTTTGCAGGAGGTCTATAAAGACAAAACACTCCTGGATGGGATGTCCCAACATTTGATGAAAGGGACAATAATTGGGACGGTCTTCATCTCCTTCCTTATTTAGCTTCTTGGGCACTGGTAATTGAACCAAATTATTTTCCAGAGCGGAAATGAAGTAACCAGGAACTTGCTCACTTCGGAAAGAGTAAGTTTTACTCTTCATATCCTCAAATTGTTTTCATCATTGATCTTTTTGATCATTTGGACGAAACAGCCTTTGTTGTTGGCGTTCAGGAGGTGGAGCCCTTCGAGAAGATGAAGGTTTTGAAGCCGAAATAGGTACAGGTGCTTGTTTAAGAATAACTGTAGCAGTTTTCGCTTTACCCATTCTCCTTCCTGGAGCTGATGGAATTATACGAGATTTAACCTTAGCCTGTATAAGGGAATCTTCAATCTGTTGAGAAATTGAAGTAAGGTCTCGAAACCCTCCTGTGTATTTCACAGGGATCAATGGCGTGCGTAATTCGTCACGCAAATTTTCCACACAGATTGGCAACAATTCCTCCTGAGGGAGTGCTAAACTCAGGGAATACGTTAATCCCTTCCAACGAGCAATGAAATCAGAGACTCTATCATTCTCCCTTTGCTTGCAGTTTGTAAGATCGAAAACTGTCGTTTTTGGCAAAGATGAGCTAAACTGAAGAAGGAATTTTTGGCGAAGATCCTCCCATCCGATGATTGACCGGGATTGCAAGCTTGTATACCAGACAAAAGCTGGTCCTTGCAAGGTTCGCACGAAGCATCTGAGTTACACTGCTTCTTGCTGCTTTGGAGTTCCCATCATAGGATCACAACAAGACACGTAATGCGTCAAATGTTGTTCAGGGTCACATGATCCATTGAATGTAGGGAAAACAGGGTTTCCAAAACTGGATGGAGGAGAAATTGAATCTACCCATTCAGGGTAAACATTCTTTTCAAGTTGAACTTGCGCCCGTTTCCCTTCCATAGTTTCTAAACGAGCTTTTAATGACTCAATAGTAGTTATTAACATTTGAGAAACATCAGGTTGAACTTGGTTTTGGGTTGGTGCAATGAATGAATCTTGGACAGACGTGGTGGTTGGTGCTGCAACTGATGGTAGTGCTGCCAACCGTTGTTGCGTTTTACCCACAGGATTGGACCTCTGAGGGTGTACTGATAAAGGAGGATATTCCTGATCCATCTCATTAGTTACAACAAAGTCCTTCGGCTGTCCGACTTCAGCATTCTTAAGAAGAAGACTACTCTGAAGTAGTTCTGCATTCAACCTTCTTAATTCTTTCATTTCTTCCTCCTGTTGTGAAAACCTTGGCTCTAATGAGAGAGATTGACATCCTTTAGAGGAAGGGTGAGAAGTAACCTGATTCTTTCCTTTCCCCTTACTGGATCCTTTTCTGAGAGGGGGAAGTGTGTTACTTGAAGGAATACCCAGATTTTGGGTAAGCCTTTGATTACGTGTGCGCACACCGTCTTCATTTAGGACTGTGTGCGCAACTTCTTGAGCAGGAACCTCTTCATCTGATCCCTCTGATTGAGCCTCATCTGGTGAATCAGCAGCAACGACATTCATGACATTAATGGATGCATATTGCATGGAATCCTTTCTATCAGCATTTCTGTGATATTGTCTTCTTTTATGTCCATGATGAGACATGGAATTCCGTTTACTTGATCCCTCAAGAACATCTTGGAGGACCATCACTTGGAGAGAATATCCTGATAGCTTGGCTCTTCGTTCCTCTTGAGGCTTATTCCCTAATCGAGAGAATACTGATTTTCTCTGAAGGAGGGATTGAGGATTTGAAAAAGTCCCCAGTCCGGTGGACTGGGGATGTTCCTGCTGCTTCTGCTCAACTCCTCGAATCCCATTTGTTGACTCTGAGGGTTGGGTTAGTGAAGTCCCCAGTCTGACAAGCTGGGGTGTCTCTTGACATGCTATTTCTGAGATCTTCTTAAAATCTCTCTTGATCTTGCTAATCTTAGTTCGGAAATTAGCTGGATGCATTAACCTGTATCCACTTTTATCACCGGGTTCAATAGACCGTTGGACGATTTCCGAAACTTCTGTCATTTGATGACGTGTTTGCTCCAGACGAGAGGCTTGTGCAATATTCTCGCCTGCATGATGTAGGAGCAATTCAACAACTTGTTCTCTATATACTTGATTTGGGAGGAACTAGTTGAAGCCTGTTCTTGAGCAAGCTTTTGAATATGAACAAAGCCCATTGACTGTGGCCGGCCATGGGCAATAACATTGCATGAGACCATTTTCGGCGGGCTTTGCTGACATGAAAGCACTATGAAATGTAGTGCTCCATGAACACCCCATCCTCTGACATGAACATCAGATGGAGCATTGGGAATTAACTGACACAATTTTCTTAGTGCGCCAAGGCATGAACGTTGAAGGGTTCTTTGTTGCTTTTCAGCCTTCGGATACCGAGAGACTGATAGAGATGCCAAATCAATCTGGCGTTATAACCCTTCTATTATCTTAATATGATTTTCATAATCACCGTAAGATAATACTTTCTTTTTCAATTGACAATGAGTCTTCCATATGTTGAGACGAATATCATGGATTCCATCATCCGTCAACATCCTTGGAATGTCGTACTGGGAGTCAGCCAATGGCCAAAACATGACTGGAACTTCACCTTTTGCCAGTTTTTTCCTCATGTTCAGCATTTCCTCTTTATCATTAAATGAATATTCTTCTACCTGTTTGGACCAGAGTTGGTGTTTCCTTGTTGCTTCATCGGATTCAACAAGATTGGTAGAGATATCACTATTCATGCTGGAAGATGAATGACCCAGGGATGGTTCGGAGAATAACCTGAACCCCAGGCTATCTTCTGATGGAGAACGAGTTTCACCTACTGATAGTAAAGCATCAGACGTGACTGGTTTTACGTTTGCAAGTGCCTCGAGATCGGAGGGCTTTCTCGTCACTACATTGCCTTCTGAAGAATTTTCGAGACAACATGAATCACTACTGTGGAGAGGACTTTCGCAGTGAAGTTCAACACCATAATGAGGACCGTCATGATGGGTTATAGTAAAAGATGAAATCTCTTGCCCCTTGGTCTTCTGACCACACATAGGGTTCCTGTGGCTCTCATCTGAAGAAGAAACTTCAAGATTGACCGAACTTTCATGAAGCAAGCCTTCATGAGGAAGTGTCTGTTGAAGACCTTCAAAATTAATGTTCCCGTTATTGAGAACTGAGGGAGTAGAATCTTTAATTCTAACAGAGAAATGTATGAGGGCTTCAAGAACTCTAGCATCGAGCAAGGCCTTGTTGCAGATTGGCCTTTGATCTCCTAACTATGCTGGGCGGATCTTTTTCTTAGATGCCTTCTTACTCACATTAGAAACCACTTGTTGACGAAAGTGGTTACTCTGAGCAGGTGTATGTGCCTGATCCGGAAAGATGTTCAGGTTAGGCTGACGATCTCCACTCAAATCAGGTGTATGTGCCTGACTTGGTTGTCCGTTTGATATGGGGGAGTATGCCCCATAACCTTCTTGGACTGGAACAGATGTGTGTGTCTGTTCTGGAGTGAATCGTTGATGTGTCACTCCACTACTAGGGATAGATTTATGTGTCTGTCCTTGAGATGATGCTGAAGCTGTTATGATATCCTGGAAAGCATCCAGAATATGAGCAGGAATTTGCTTCTGCTCTTTCACCATTGACAAAATATGTTTGGTGACTTCAGCCACCGGAACGGGGATATACGTCCATTCCGGGCTTGGAGTAGGTGTATGTGCCTACTCCTGTCCTCCTTTTCCTGTCAGTGAATCCTGACAGTACTCATGTATGGAGGTAGAGAGTTGAGTCTGCCTCCTGTTTGTCATCGGGGCTTTCCGACTGACTTCTCCGCGTGCTACCAAGCGAGACTGTTGGTAGGCTTGATTAGTATTAACAGGTGTATGTGCCTGCTGATTACACTTCTCCAAACGCGGTTGACGAGATCCATCATATGTAGTCAAACGAGCATGCTGACTAACTGGTGATGTATAAGCAGGTATATGTTCCTGCCTATAGTACTCTGCCGGAATTGCCTGGCGGGATTGGCGTGATGCTGCCAGACGAGTCTGCTGGACAGCGGAATTAAAACGGGCAGGTGTGTGTGCCTGCTCGTTGTTGGCCACCGAGTTAGGTTGGTGGACTTCTTCGGAGATGGCAGGGATGACAACCTGCCCATTGTTCACCGGATTCCGTCTCTGGCGGTTCATCATGCAGCTCGGGTTCGAGGAACCTGAGCTGAATGCCTGGAGTCGGTACCCTCATCATGTTGAGGGCGCACTACCGCACGAGTCTGGTGGCGATTGATGATGGGATCCCTTGAGAAGTACTCCTATCTTTTTGAATTAAGGTCCTGCGGGACTTGCTCATTCACTTCCTCAGAGTAAGGGAGTGAATGGAAATTGCGTTCCGGGGATAACGACCCGAAACGGTTGGAGACGGTAGTCAGCACCGCCTGCTTCTTGATCGCTGGCTGCCGTTGTCCGGACGACCAGGTAGAGTTGTTAACTTGGAGGGCTTGACGAGCGGCCTCCAGAGTTGGGATAGTACCGTTGCGACGGTACTCCTTAACCAGTGCATTAGAAACCCAGCGTTGAAGACGCTGAGTTGGTGATGTCATCCTCAGAGCAGACGATGTTCCAGCATGAGTAGCAGCATTGGTTTTCACAGCAGCAGACCTCACAGTAGAGGTGTTCACAACAGCAGTATTCACAGGGGTGAATTTAAGGAAAGCCATTTTGCAGAAGATCCTGAGAAAAGAGTGCCTATTCCATATAACAGACATAATCAAGATGAATCCGGCCACTGCATCTTTTGGATGATCACATGTAAATGATTGCTTTGTTGGCCCAAAGGGCCTAACAAATAAGAAGAACATCACTTTAACTTGGTTAAGGATTCACGTCGGGTTCACCATTTTTGTTTCCTCACGGATTTCGGGGATGATCTCCTGTACGGGATATTCAAACGTTCCGATCGGTTTCTAGCGGGTTTGTTCGTAGAACCGGAAACATCCAATGATTCCACATCCGTTTGGACCTACTTTCCAAAGGTAGGCACTCATTAGCTTGTGGACTGATGAGGCTTAAGAATTTGCATTCGTCAAGAGGATGGGAGGTCAGACTCATCACACCTTTTTGAGGGGAATTATTGTCTACTCTGGGACTCTCTTTATAGATTTAAGTTATGTTCGTGAATCCTTATTTCATTACCAAGTATAAAAATGTGCTTTCCTTTATTTTTAACAATCAATGATTAAATATGCAAGAAATTTAGAGAATCTTTTATATGTATTCGAGGTTATTTATCAATAGAGAATCATCTATATCTGTTTAGAGATTCTTGGTCAATGGTATCCTTCAAAACATTTATATAAAAGTCTCTTGGTCATTATGATGACCAGGCTGGTTTTAAAGACAATTAGTGGGGCACTTGAAGTTTATCGTCATTCAGAAGGGACATGGATTATTTCAAAGTTGGGATCGAACCCATAAATGGGCTACCTACGTATCCTTTGTTTTGGAAAAGGAATCAGAACCCACGTAGTTCGAGTAATGGAGTATGATGTTTATGATTGATGGCTCAAAGAAGAATGTCATAATTAATTTTACACTCTAAGCTCACGTGAGTCATGCTCGGTGTGAGAAACAAGTGGTATTGGTAAAAATTAGACAATTGTGCCATGAAAGATGCAATCATAAGAATTTGTTTGGGGCTTATGTATGTATGACTGCCCGGATAGATGAAGGTTTAGGATTCACTTTTAGGTAGAAAATCCATGAACATGGTCCATAAAGTTATATGTGCTTCATGGAGATTTGAATACTCTCTTCCTGGGGCATACTCCTAAGGAGGATGCCCAAGTTAGGAGGGGACTTATGATTGGGTTTTTACTCCTGAAAAGGAAACCCAAATCAAGGGTAAATTAGGACTGGTTAAGAGAAATTTAAGGGGGCTTGGGGCTTACTCTTGAAAAGGAAGCCCAAGATTATGACTGTATCTTATTCCTGAAAAGGAGACCTAGGTTAGGGATTAAGGTTTGGGGCATACTCCTAAGAAGGATGCCCATATTTGAGTTTGGGGCTTACTCCTAAGAAGGATGCCCAAGTTAAAGGATTGTGATTGGGGCTTACTCCTAAGGAGGATGCCCAAGTTTAAGGAATTATGATTGGGGCTTACTCCTGAGGAGGATGCCCAAGTTTGGGAACTTTAAGAATTTGGGGCTTACTCCTAAAGAAGGATGCCCAGATTTAAAGATTTATAACTGGGGATTATTCCTGAAAAGGAGACCCAGGTTAAGGATTCTCTCAATTTAAAGGATGAGGTTGAATGAACGAACTCTCAATCTTTGGTGACATAAAGATGTATAAATCACTAGGTTTTGAGAGATATTCCACCGAATTCCTTTCAGATAAGGAATTCAAATCAAGAAATCATGCCATAAATGGCTTTGAAGAGTGTCTTGAAGACTGAATCTTGAATAGGAAAGGTGAAATGGCTTAAGAGGGGTAAAATGGGCAAGATGGGCACCCAAAAAGATAGGGGCACACAAGTCTTGAAAGGCACGCAAGTCTTCCGTGGGCGTGCAAGTATTGGTCGCGCAGGTATACCTGCGCGACACATGGTGTACTTGCGTGATTTTCAACCAGCATTGAAATATTTGAGCGACTCTTTTTTAAACCCTTTAGAATCCTCTTGAGGTTCTTCCAGAAAAGGGACGTGAAAGTTATATTGAAGGAAATAAGTCGGCGCGCAATTGTTGATAAGTTTCAACACTTAGGCCTTCCTTCTTCTCTTTAGATCTTCCATTCTAGGTACGAAATTAACTTAGAAGTGTTCCGGAAGCTTTGAGAAGAGACTTGGGCGTCGGGAGCGTCAATCCGAGTTTCTGGAAAAAGATCCTCTCGAATGGGGGGCCCACAGGGTCTATTTATAGGCAAAAGAAGACCCCGGGCGGTTACCGGGCGGTTACCACTTAGGTCGCGCAAGTCACTTGCGCGACAAAGGGTGCCGCGCAAGTGTACTTGCGCGCCAGTGAGATAACTTGCGCGGTGTAGTTGTTGTTGATCCTTTGTTCATGCCTTTGTCTATTTTTGATGTTTTCTTCAAAGGTTGAATCACTTTGAGCTCAGATATTCCCTTTTCCGATCTTTAGATTCTGTGACAAAAGGAGCGTCAACAAAAGTCCCCCCTCAGAGTTGGATCCGGAGAGAAATGAGGATTTGACTCTGAGGAAATTGAATCCATCCAAAGGAAAAGGGTGGAGTGCAAGTCCTCAGTGCACAGAGGGCGGCGCACAAGTTTGCATCGCGCAGGCCTTAAGCGCTCTGGGTATGGCGCGCAGATAGGCCTCCTGGCCTTTAAATACACCGCTTCTGGCCGTGGATAACATCTTATCCTGAATTTCTCAAGCTCTCGCCGCGCAAGTCTTCCTCGTCGCGCAAGTCTTTTTTTCCACTGTTTCTTCGTTGCCGCGCTACTCTCAAGGTAATAGGGCTTCCGCGGTGATACATGCACGACAGAAACTTGCGCGGCACATGTAACACTTGCACGATATCTCCATAATTGTGCGCCTTAATGCCTTAGCCATTTTTTCCAAATTCTTTCACAATTTTTATGAAAAATAAACCCATTTAAGAGTTTGATTTATTCAACTTCTGTGCAGATTCAATGGCTCTTAGACCTAGATTAATTGATAAACTGTCTATCAAGCTGATAGATGATATGATAGACATCATTGGCCATGATTACTATACTGTCAAGGATAGTACTCTTCCAGATTTGGCTAAGTACCTGAAAAAATATCATAGAAACTTTCCTCAAAGCACTTATCTACCTTTGTATGGCTATGGTCATCTACAAGAAGTCATTATTCAAGAAGTAAAGAAATATCTTCAATTTTTGTGGTTTCAGAATTATACCAATTTTGCTTCAGCAAATATCTCAGGTGGAGGAGTATTTATAACTGCTGGAATAGTGGAGAAGGCTTATGTGATGCATCATAGCCCTTGAACACCAGATCTGAAAAATCATACACCTGAGCTTCAACCACATTGTCATCCTTCAATATTCCGAAATGCTCAGATGGATCAATCCAAAGGCTGGAAGAAAAGTTGGGATTTCTGTCCTGGGGGAGGTGTGAAGCCAACTTGGATGTGGGTATACTGGGTGCGACAGACTTGTGCAGAGTTTATCGAGTACCTGAAGAGAGCTGCAATATATGAGGCTGTCTGGGTTGGTCAAACATATGTTTACAGACATGATAACTTCGTGCCAGAGATACTCAGCCACTGGAGCCCAGAAACTAATTCTTTCCATTTGACTTATGGAGAAGTAGGTATCAGTTTGTGGGATGTCCACAAGATTTCAGGAGCTCCAATATTGGGCGATATGTATGATGAATTCATTCCTCCCAAGGTGACTTTGAATGATTCAGAGAAGACTCCTGCTTTAGCTCTAGAATTATTTAAAATCTTCCACAGGCTCAAGAGTTCAGAGACCTCATTAACTCGTTTTAGAAAAAATATTCATCCGGAAGAATGGATGAATGTGTTTCTTACTGATAAGAAAGGGATGGAGCCAAAAGAAAAAGTATCTAAGAAAAAGAAATCCAAGGATACCCGGCCCAGATGTCCTACCACTTGTCCAAAACCTGAGAAGAGAGGAGCTCCTGGCACATTCTAGCCAACTCTAGAAGCAGGAGAGTTTGAAAAGTGGGGATATGAAGTGAATCAAAGAATTCCCAAGAAAACTTGTCTGGAGGGTTTCATGGAAATGTGGCTCAGTGTTTTTCTCTTGCCGGGCAGGGATTCGAAGGGAGGCGTTAGGCCAGGGACCTTCGTCATTGCGGAAAAGTTGTCTGAGGGAAAAATGGTTGGGTTAGCTACCCCCATTTTAGCAAAGATTCACAGGAGTTTACTTCACGTATTCCAGGGTAAATCTCCTTTAAGAATAGTGGGACCATTCCAGGTTTTGTGGGGATGGATCGCCACTCACTTCCGGACTTACAATGTACAGAATGGATTACAAATTCCTGGAAGCTCTTTCAGACCGTCAGTGCAAGCATTCTCTGGAATTTCTCCTTTAGATGTTAATGGTTATGACATGAAAGTAAGGCTGAGCATGTTTAAGGAATTCAACTTCTTTCCCTATGGAAGTCCGCCATCCGGGCGGTTTGTTGATGATGGGACAACCCATTTGGATTTGAGGGCATACATGCTAGCTTGCAGGGATGGCGTGTTAGTAGCCAGGATTGATGGAGAAATCATATGTGAGGCCTATGCTCCTTATATATTTGCACACCAATTCAAATGTTTGCAACATATTGTTGTATCCCCTCCGGTACATGTCAGGTTAGAGCAACATCCGATGGTTGCTCGACAACTATGGTTGCTGACATCAAGAGAGAAGACTGGGGCAGTATTTGATCTACCAGTTGAAAAAGCGGCACATAATCTGACTACATTTTATGCCGAACACTAGATAGCATCATACCCCAAAGGGATATTGAATCAACCAGTATATCAAGTGGGAAAGAGGAAGAGGACTGTAGAGAAAGAAACCCTTCCTCATGAAGGTGATGCTTCTCCACCTGAAATAGGTTCAACAGACTCCTCTTCTAGAACTCATTCATCGGATTATCACGATGGGGATGATGAGGCACAACCGGCAGCAAAGCGGTCTCGTGCCCGATATAATCCTCCGACCAGAATTAAAAGACTCACTCCATCAACTCCTGGTGAGTAATTTCATTTTAGTAATTTCAATAACTGCTACTTTATAATGTAATAAGCCTTATATTCTTATTCTCTATCTGTAGTTGCAGGAGCTGGGAAGAAATTAAAATCAAGAATTGTAGGACCTTTCTCATAGCCTTTATATCTAAGACCAGAGGTTGTTCAGCTATAGCAGAGCTTATACTGTGATACTGAGACCGCCTGGATGGATTTGTGTGAGGGCCTACAACTTCCTGGAATAGGAAATCTTGTAGCTTCTAAAAATCTTCAATACGGAGATAACCACAATGAAGTGCGAGCTTACATCAGAAAGCTGGAAATGCTCATATATTCCACTGATGGGTCGATTCCTATCACCAGGCGGGTGAAGGAAATGATTGATCGTGGCGCCACTGAGGGGGTTGGTAGTTCTGGAGATGAGGAATGGCAAGAGTGCGTGGCTCCTAAAGATGTAAGTTTTCTTTCCTTATTTTCATTGCAACTTGATTTCAGTTGAAGCTTTGTTACTTAAGGAAGTTATTTTCTTCATCTTGCAGCTTGCAAAGAAAGGAACTGGGGTTCCTTCGCCACAATATAGCCCTGGTGGTACTGCTATCGGGGCTGCTGCTGATTCTCCTTGTGAACCAGGTGAGATATCTCCAGGCCAGCAGGCCATGAATGAGGCGTTGGACATAGCCTTCCATTCGCCAATCCAAGTGCCAATAAGGGAGACTACTGATACTCCGAAAAAACAAAAGAATCCAAGGCAACGAAGGAGGAAATCCATAGCTAAGCGTTTCATTAGAAGTGGTAATTCCTTCGAACAATCATGAGTTTATACCCATAATCATATGGTTACTCATATTTCTGAGGATTGCAGGGACTTCTTCAATTTCCCCCTTGAGGGAAGGGACTGACCCTCCTTCAAAGGTCGTGGAGGGTGCTGTAGAACAATCACAGACCCAAGCTAACTTTGTTGCTCCTGGAGAAGAGCTACCATCCATTCCCAGTAATCCTCCTACTACTGAAGATGTTGTCCAGGGTCTGGGGTTGCAGGACATAAGTCAGAAAGAAGATGTAGCAAATGCTCATACTGGTGAGACTAATCAAGATTCTGAAGTATCATTGGATGAAATGATGAATCAAGGAATGACTTTTGAAGAATTTTATGATCATGATAAGTTTTCATATGATTTAGAAGACCTTGGCCGTGAGTGCTACCCTTCGCCATTTTTTTTATAAAAAAAATATACTTCTAACCATGATGGAAAATAATATGAGGTTTCTTCCATATAAGCCGCTGAACTGCCAATGCCCAAAGAGGGTGTGGAAACTGATGTCAACCCTATCATTGCAAAAACATTAGCTCAAGTAGAGCTAAATCCAATAAACCCTCCTGAGACCCATCTTGAAAATCCTGTTGAAACCGAGAAAGATGGGGAAAAGTCTTCTCAGGTTGTTGAACCATCCTTGGGTAAGGGATAACAATATTTGTGATTGTACTTTATTCGTAAGACAATCTATTCTTTTGTTATCCTTTGAAGCGGACTAAACCTTTCAATTAATCATGCAGGACCATCAACTGCAATGACTAGATCCGGAGATGAGGCCTCAGCCTCTGCCCCAACGGGAATTGAAAGTGAAGAAGCACAAGTCAGGGGGGAAAGAGCAGGACAAGGAACTTCCTTAAGTGCGCTAATTCCAGATTACATACCCCCTTCTAACGATGATATTGAATCAGATCTAGAGATGCTTAAAGCATTCATATTTTCACGATGTAAGGAATGGAAAAACATATGGAACATCATATCTGGGGTGCCTTTAGAAGAGATACCATAAAAAATTTCTCGATTGTCATCCCAATTTGTTATACTGGGACTTGGTGGTTTTGGGTATGAAAAGATCCATGCTGTAGTGAAACAGATCATTTTCAGGAGGGAGAAAGTGCAGACAAGTCGCGAAGATTTGACCAGAGTGAAATTGTTAGTCAACATAGGCGAATTTGAGGCTGCGATATCCCATGCTGAAGCTGATTATGCTGTCAAGATGAAGGATCTGAAGTAAAAAATCAAAGAAAAGGTCGTCCAGTAGGTGCAACTCCAGCAACAGTTAGATGCCGTTACTGGGGAACTTGATCAGCTTAATAAATCATTGGATGAAACTCCTATGAATGGCATGAAAGCCATCGCAGATGCTAAGAAGGCACTTCAGCAAGCTGAAAAGAGTGAAGCTGGTCAAGTGTACGAGCTTCAAGTAACTGCTGATAAGGCTCAGGATGCTATACATCAAATGAAGACTTATGTTGACAATCTTCTGTAATTCTTGAAAAAGAGAAGAGACTCCAGCCTGTGGATGTCTTTCTATCTCCTGTGTATCAATGAAAAACACTTTTGTCTTCAAATCATTTGTACCTGCATTCTTTCATTACCTGCATTCTTTCATTACCTGCTTCAAATTTACTGATGCCAATGGGCCTAGTAAGCATAGTTTGATTTTTACTAGGATTATTACAAATAATCCTACAAACATTGAACCTTTTAATTTCTCAATATTACCTAAATCATACAAAAAATGTATATTTGGTGAGATGGAACTTGACTGTTATTCAGAGTTCCTTTGTCTTTTGTGGGCAGTTTAAAGTCATGCTGCTGGACATAAAGGGGCTAATGTTTAAGGTCGAAATAGATTTGACCGAAATGGATTAAAATTGACACAATTCCTTGAAAGTTCATCTGAAAACATATTACCATACTCAAGTATGAGGGAAAATATGTAAATTATGGCTTATGAATATTTGAATCTGAGGAATGATATGAAAAAGAGATAAAAGGAATTAGAAGAAGTAGTTTCCAAGAATGAAGTTACTATTATTTAACAAAACCCGTTAGGGGGTTGAAATATGCAGGGCCACCTATGGGCATTGGCTGCATGGTCAAATAAATAGTATCTTTCGGCTGACTAGTCTGTTATGTGGACTGTTTATGCAAGGCCACCTATGGGCACGTGCTATATAGTCAGGCAAAAGAACTCCCAGAAATTTACTTTCCTAGTGCTAAAAGCCAGTGAAAGTTTATGGAGATTCAAATTTTCTAAAGTATAGAGTTTGTTGTATGGAAAGAGGTACTTGAATATGGAGAAGATATTTCCGAACAAGAATATCGAAGAACTGGATGAATATCACTCCTACGAAGGTCTGAACCAAACGTAGTGAAGAAGAATAAACCATAGACTTGAATACTTTCAGATCATGAAAAAGGATATGGGACAAATATGTTAAGGATTTTTATTTTTTTGCGGATCCCTACATACTGTCGTTTAAGACAAATAAGGACAAAAGAGGCATTCTTCCCAAGAATGAAGTTACCATTATTTAACAAACCCGTTAGGGGGTTGAAACATGCAGGGCCACCTATAGGAATTGGCTGCATGGTCAAATAAATAGTATCTTTCGGCTGACAAGTCTTTTATGTGGACTGTTTATGCAAGGCCACCTATGGGCACGTGCTGCATTGTCAGGCGAAAGAATTCTCAGAAGTTAGACATTTTTGTGACTAGAAGTCATGAAAAGGGTTATGAAGATCTGAAAATATTTAAGGTTAGGATTATAACACATAAAGATGGGTATTGTCCAATGTATATATAGATACATAGGTCAATGATAACCATAATCATGTTGTGGCTGGGTCCTGAATTGAAATTTTGGACTTCACTACGTATCTAATAAGAATGAGAATCAAGCCATACGTAGTTCCTGAAATGCAGTTTAACGTCGTGCAGGACGAAAGTATGAGTGATCTTAGTTTAGGGTCATAGAATTCGGACCATAATAATGAATACACAATGTGTGTTTTCATGAGGACTTTTCATCCAAGGGACTGAAAGTGAAATTTGGGGTTAGGCCCAAAAGACTTGGGGCTGGATTCGAGGGATACTCGAACGTTCCTACGTATCCCATAAGGATGGGAATCAAGCCCACGTAGTTCTAGAACTACCCTTTGTAAAAATTTGGTTCGTACATGTGATGGGTGAAAGGGGACTTTAGTGCAATGATGGTTTAACCTGAGATAAAAAGTTTAGGCATTACCATGTATGGACATAGTCTTTTGAAATGAAACATGACTGAAAAAATCAATGTCAATAATGGTTCCTTCTCAAATGAGGAAATCAAAGAATATTGTAGTTTATTGTCGTACCAGACAAAATTGTTGTATAGTTTAACGTCATATAACAAAGACGAAAGTGAATCAATGTAATGATATTGATTCCAGGGGTGGTTTCACGAATCAACATCATATGAGATGGTGGTGAACCGATGCGAATAGATTGTTTTTGGGCTTGAACCCTAGGAGGTTGCCTACATACCCAGCATGGAGGGCAAGGATCAAAGTCCGTGTATTTCAATTAAAGAATGAATTAATGATCAAGTTGTTCTTGGGGACAATGATCTAAAAAATGAAAAAATGTTGTTGGGACTTACACATGGTTAGTGGCCCAGAGGGAGTATTATGGTTGATGTTTGCTCTAAGATCACGTGAGTCATACTCAGTGTGAGAAACAAGAGGTAATAACAACCTTAACGATGCACAGTTTAATGTCATGTAAGACATAAAAAAGGGACTATGCAGTTTAAAGTCTTGCAGTTAGGACTATTGGTGCTGCACAGTTTAGTGTCATGTAGTAGGGACAAAATAACAGTTTAATGTCATGTAGGACATATTAAGGACTTTCTGTACAGTTTAGCGTCATGTAGTTAGGACGATGGGGACAATACAGTTTAACGTCATATTGGACGAAAGGGGGAATAGTTTAAGGTCATATTCATGGACCGCGGATGGTGCAGTTTAATGTCATGCTGGACCTTTGATGATTATATATTTTAACGTCTTTCCGGACGTGAGGGAATTTTATACAGTTTAGTGTCATGTAGTTAGGACGTCACAATTTAACGTCTTACTGGACATAAGGGATTTGCAAATAGTTTATGGTCATATACATGGACCAGGGATGATGCAGTTTAAGGTCATGCTAGATGGTTTAGGGAACTTTTTCACAGTTTAAGGTCGTGTGGGACGAAGTTGTAGTTTAAAGTCATACTAGATCATTGCTGTACAGTTTAAAGTCATGTAGCTAGGACTAAGGTGAACCAATACGAGGATATCAGTTCTGGGGACTTTTTACAGTTTATCGTCATGCTGGACGTTGGATGTGCCACACAGTTTAATGTCATGTTGCTAGGACACAATATAGTTTAATGTCATCTCAGACAAATAAGGAACTTCTGTACTGTTTAATGTCATGTAGATAAGACATAATACAGTTTAGTGTCATGTAGGACAAAATATAGTTTAATGTCATCTCGGACAAAATACAGTTTAGTGTCATGTAGGACAAAATATAGTTTAATGTCATCTCGGACAAAATACAGTTTAGTGTCATGTAGGACAAAATATAGTTTAATGTCATCTCGGACAAAATACAGTTTAGTGTCATGTAGGACAAATATCCTGAACCAATGTGATTGTTTTGGATCTGGGAACAATATTTTGTGTTTATACAAAATACTTCTTCAGAAATTTGGCATTAGTTGGAGTCGTGATGTGTTCTCCATCCATTGAGATTAGAGAATACGCTCCATTGGAGTAGACCTTATGTATTGAATAAGGTCCTTCCCATTTTGGTTCAAGCTTGGGAGGCTTCTTTCCTGGTATCATTGGTGCTCTGAGAACCAATACCAATTCTCCCTGAATGAATGAACGAAGACGAACTTTTTTGTTAAAAGCTCGTGCTATTCGATTCTGATAGATTTCCAAGTGGTGAAAAGTGCACAATCTTTTCTCATCTAACTGTTCCAATTCATTCAACCGCTTTTGGGATTTCTCATCTGTAGATAACTGATCACAAATGGCTATTCTGAGTGAGGGAAATTGAACCTCAATTGGCAAGACTGCTTCTGTTCCATATACCAATGAATATGGAGTTGACCACGTTGCATTTCGAGTGGTAGTCCGATAATCCCATAAAGCATGAAAGAGTTTATCAGGCCATGACCTCTTATCTTTATCCACCATCTTTTGCAGTATATTTGAAAGAGTCTTGTTGAAGGCTTCTATCTGGCCATTAGCCGCTGCATGATATCGAGATGAATGGTTGGACTTAATGTTGTATTCTTGATATAATTTCTTTACCTCAGAAGAACAGAAGTTGGTGCCGTTGTCCGTCAATATGGTATGAGGGGCACCAAATCTAGTAATGATGTTAGACTTGATGAAGCTAACAATGCATTTAGAACTAACTTCTTTGAGAGGTACTTCCTCTGCCGATTTTGAAAAGAAATCAGTAGCAGTAAGAATGTACTTAAACTGCTTGGCCGTAGCTGAAGGGTAAGGTCCCACCACATCCATTCCCCATGTGGAAAATGGCCATGAGTATTTAGCTGTATGAAGCAACTCTGGAGGTTTATGAATGAATTTGGCATATACATGGCATGAATGACACTTCTTTGTAAAATTAACACAATCTTGTATCATTGAAGGCCAAAAGTATCCAAGCCTTCGAATTTGATCAGACAGTCTATGTCCAGACTGGTGGGCACCACAGACTCCTACATGCACTTCTTTTATGAAAACCATTGTCTCTTCACCATCAATATATCTGAAGAGAACTCCATCAAAACCACGTTTGTAGAGAATTTCCTCGAGTTGGTTTGGGCTATCATAAAGAGTAAAATTGACCACACGTCACCGAATTTGTTCTTTCTCGACTCTATCAGGTGGAAGTGTTCCATTTTGAAGGTATTCCCTGATAGGTGACATCCATCCTGTAGTATGACCATACGGTTTAGGAATGGGACTAATTTCATTAATTTCCTCTGTTCTGACTTGAACATAAGGTGAAGTTGCACGATGGTGGGCAATACAGATGGTTGTCTCGTCCCGATTTGGATCTGATAAAGTTGTGGCTATATTAGCCAGTGCATCAGCTTGAGCATTTTGGGATCATGGGACATAAGAAAATGTCGGTTCTGAAGGGAATTCCGACATTAAATCTCTGACGTAATCATACAAAGGGATTAATTCTTCTTTTCTGATGGCATAATCCCCATTGATTTGTTTGATTACCAGGTCTGAATCACCTTTTACCTTTAAGTGATTCATTTGTGCTTGAAGCGCTAATTCCAAGCCTGTAATAAGAGCTTGGTATTCGGCTTCATTATTGGTACCACCTTCCCACAATAAAAAGGAATAAGGTAACACTTCCCTATCTGGAGAAATGAACACAATTCCTAAACCAACTTTGTTGAATTTAGGATTTTCCATTTTCTTCCCTGTTGGACTTCTGGAAGAACCATCAAAATACATTTCCCATGTATGAGGATTCTCTTGAATAGAGAAAACATCCTCATCAGGGAGTTCAATATCTGAAGACATGTCTTCCATGGAAGGATGTTTATCCAGGAAATCAGCCAGATCTTGGCCCTTTATTGCCTTTTGAGACACATACTGAATGTCGAACTGCTGTAGAATAACCGCCCACCTTGCCAGACGTCCTGTTAGCATTGGACGACTAAGGTTGAATTTGAGCGGATTATTACGAGATACCAATTGGACCTCGTGATGTTGCAGGTAGTGTCTCATTTTCTGAACTGCAAAGATTAATGCTAGGCATCACTTTTCAATACTTGAATACCGGGTTTCTGCTTCAAGCATAGTTCTACTGAGATAGTAGAGACTATTTTCATTCCCAGCATCATTCTTTTGAGCGAGAAAGGCACCCAATGATCACTCTAAAGCTGTCACATAGAGGATAAGAGGTCTACCCTCAATAGGTGGCATGAGTACTGGTGGACTCAAGAGGTATTTCTTGAGAACATCAAATGCTTCTTGACATTCTTCAGTACACTGATAAGTGACTCCTTTCTTCAATAATTTGGAAAAGGGTAAACTTTTTCCTGCCAAATTAGCAATGAAACGCCGAATATAGGCTAAGTGTCCTTGAAGTCCTCTTAATTCGTTCAAATTCCGAGGAGGTGACATACCAAGGATTGATTTGGTCTTCTCAGGATCTACTTCAATACCACGATGGCGTACAACAAAGCCAAGGAATTTTCCTGAGGTTACCCCAAAAGCACATTTTAAGGGGTTCATCTTTAAATTATGTTGTCGAATATTGTGGAATATGACTTCCAAATCAGCCAAGTGATTAGAACGTTGTTTGGATTTAACCACCAAATAATCTACATAGCATTCAACAAACTTCCCTAAAAGAGGTTTTAAGATATGATGCATGGCGCGTTGATATGTTGCACCTGCATTCTTTAAACCAAAGGGCATCACCCGGTAACAAAACACACCTTGAGGAGCTCTGAAGGCTATATATTCCTCATCTTCTGGGGCCATTCGGATCTGATTATATCTGGAATATCCATCCATGAAAGAAAGTACTTCATAGCTAGCCGTCGCATCAATTAAGAGTTCTGTAATCGAAACTGGGAAATCATATTTAGGACAATACCGATTAAGATCTCTGAAATCGATGAAAACCCTAATTTGTCTGTTCTTCTTCTTTACAGGGACAATATTAGCCAACCACTTGGGATATTGAACATCTCTGAAGAATTTGGCTTTGATCAGCTTATCCACTTCAGCTTCAATTTTGGAAGCATAGGTTGGATGTGTTCTTCTCACGACTTGCTTAAAACCTCGATGTTCTTTTGGTAAACCAAAATGATGAGTAGCAACATCAGGATCAAGCCCAGGAATTTCTGTATAATTCCAAGAAAAAATATCTTTATTTTTCTTTAGAAAAGAAATATACATCTCTTTCTCTTCAAGGGTCATGGCCGCACTAATTAAAGTGGGGCATGGATCTTTCTCTGTACCCAGATTTACTTCTCTGAGTTCATCCATAGTGGTAGAGATACCCTCTTCAAATGCTGGAGGAGCATCTCTAAGATCTTCCTCTTTCTCTTCATCATGTGTTATTTCTTCCATTTCTACTTGCAAAGTAGATGAGAAAATGAAATTCTCATGATCATAAGAGATGTCAAAATTTTTACAGTTTGAAGAAGAAGCTTCCATTTATGACCCTATTGATGATAAAGGGTTTTCTTTGGGAAATAAAGAGGAGATGATGGATTGAGAATCGACATCATTATTCACCTCTAGTGTTGCTATAACTTCTTCTGGCCTGATTAACGAAGTATAGACTTGTTGGACTTCAGCAGATGAAATGAAAACGTCACCACTTATGCTTTCATCACTACTTGGTAGGTTACCAATTTCTCCCATGTTGTCTGGCTCGATCGCCGTAATTGACATTATGGATCTTTCCATAAGAGTATTTTGATTTGGGCCTATTTTGTCAATTTGACTAATAGGTAACACATAATCTGTACTCACATGTGAAAATGGATTTATTGGAATTTTCTCCAAACCATATGGAGCATTAACTTTGGTAATTTCCTTCATTATAGATTTTTCTCTTCCCTTCATGTGATAAAATTCCGCCTCAATGTATTGAGACTCACATGTCTTGAATAGGGCCTTATCACCATACAATGTTCCAACTTGACCATCAAAATAGTATTTGAGACATTGATGGTATGATGAAGGAATATCTGCATGCTGATGTAGCCAGGGTCTTCCAAGCAAGATATTGAAAGCTGAGTCTTGATCAACAATCATGAAATCCGAATTGGATACAAGATCTCCAAACTGAGTTCTGAGTGTAACTTCTCCCAGTGGTTCTTGTTCATTTTTATCATATCCTTGTAACATCATGGTAGAAGGAGATAAATCAGATTCCGTGAGGCCCAATCGACAAAGTGTACGAATGGGCATGAGTTTGACTCCTGAACCATTGTCAATGAAAGCTATTCGAACATCTACACCATTGACTTTGCCAGATAATTACAAAGGTTTTATGTGCCCATGCACAACATCATATTCATCTTTATCAGTAAAAGATATCACTTCATGGCATTCTGCAGAATTATTCTCTATGTGATAGATTTCAGCTGCAGCAATTTCAGCTTCAAACTCCTGAGGACTTGACAAAGCTTCGATGAGTGCTTCCTGAAGATCTTTTGACAGATTCAAAGCTTCCAAAATTGATAACATGGATGGTACTTTGGCCATGTGTTTCAATATATCATACTTTTTATCTAGAGGTCAGTGTTTCCCAATATGAATATGCGGTTTAGCAGGTACCTTGGAAGTAGATGCTTTGGAAGCTGATGCATCTTGTATTGAAGTTGGCAACATCCTTGGTTTTGGAAGATTAGACTGATTAGATCCATTTACTTGCTTATATAAAGAAGATGGAACCTTTAATCAGTCTTCCAAAATAACTGTGCCAAAACTGAGTTGGCCATTGGCAGAAGAACTTGCTTGTTCTTTTTGATCTCGCTGAAGGGCTCTACCATGAGTTTCTGCTGCATATACAGTGCTAGCAGGGGTAAAATTAGAGTAGTGGCTTCGGAGAGATCCACGTCTTCCCCTGTATCCTGAACCTCTAGAACCTCCTCGGATTACCTTATTTGATACAGGGAATTCAGGCTCATCAAGACTGGAATATGGATCTGTTAATTGAATCATACTAACAGAACCAAAGATTAACTCTTCGTCTGATAAAGACTCTACCTGGTTAGCCTGTTTACGCTGTGCCGTTTGGTGGGACAGTGCCCGTGGCATTGAAGTAGATGGCATAAAATCTGCCAGAGTCAAAGACAATTTAGGCTTTGATACATACTCATCTTCTCCTGATTCCTCTTTCTTCTTTGAATTGCGCTGCTCTTTTGAGGATTTATCTTTCGATGGAGGCTTTACTACAACTTTTGTAGGAGACACAATTGGCTTCTTCCATTGTGTTCGCAAAATGGAATGGGTCCGATTGATTGTCTTTCTGACCATCCAATCATCATATTTTTTCGCAGTTTTGCTTTTGACTTCCTGCCACTCGCCTCCTTCCTCTGGATCTGTAGCAGTAATACACGCTACATGAGCTAAAGAACCCTTCAATTTGACTTGTCCCAAGTCGACCATCTTTTGCAAGAGGTCTTTAAAGACAAAACACTCCTGGATGGAATGTCCCAACATTTGATGAAAGGGACAATAATTGGGACGGTCTTCATCTCCCTCCTTGTTTGGCTTCTTGGGCACTGGTAATTGAACCAAATTATTTTCCAGAGCTGAAATGAAGTAACCAGGAACTTGCTCACTTCGGAAAGAGTATGTTTTACTCTTCATATCCTCAAATTGTTTTTATCGTTGATCTTTTTGATCATTTGGATGAAACATCCTTTGTTGTTGGCGTTCAGGAGGTGGAGCCCTTCGAGAAGTTGAAGGTTTTGAAGCAGAAATAGGTACAGGTGCTTGTTTAAGAATAACTGTAGCAGTTTCCGCTTTACCCATTCTCCTTCCTGGAGCTGATGGAATTATACGAGATTTAACCTTAGCTTGTATAAGGGAATCTTCAATCTGTTGAGCGATTGAAGTAAGGTCTCGAAACCCTCATGTGTATTTCACAGGGATCAATGGCGTGCGTAATTCGTCACGCAAATTTTCCACACAGATTGGAAACAATTCCTCCTAAGGGAGTGCTAAACTTAGGGTATACGTTAATCCCCTCCAACGAGCAATGAAATCAGAGACTCTTTCATTCTCCCTTTGCTTGTAGTTTGTAAGATCGAAAACTGTCGTTTTTGGCAAAGTTGAGCTAAACTGAAGAATGAATTTTTTACGAAGATCCTCCCATCCGATGATTGACCGGGATTGCAAGCTTGTATACCAGACAAAAGCTGGTCCTTGCAGGGTTCGCACGAAGCATCTGAGTTTCACTGCTTCTTGATGCTCTGGAGTTCCCATCATAGGATCACAACAAGACACGTAATGTGTCAAATGTTGTTCAGGGTCACCTGATCCATTGAAAGTAGGGAAAATAGGGTTTGCAAAACTGGATGGAGGAGAAATTGAATCTACCCATTCAGGGTAAACTTTCTTTTCAGGTTGAACTTGCGCCCGTTTCCCTTCCATAGTTTCTAAAAGAGCTGTTAATGACTCAATAGTAGTTATTAACTTTTGAGAAACATCAGGTTGAACTTGGTTTTGGTTAGGTGCAATAAATGGAGCTTGAATAGACGTGGTGGTTGGTGCTGCAACTGATGGTAGTGCTGCCAACCGTTGTTGCGTTTGACCCGCAGGATTGGACCTCTGAGGGTGTACTGATAAAGGAGGATATTCCTGATCCATCTCAGTAGTTACAACAAAGTCCTTCGGCTGTCCGACTTCAGAATTCTTAAGAAGAAGACTACTCTGAAGTAGTTCTGCATTCAACCTTATTAATTCTTTCATTTCTTCCTCCTGTTGTGAAAACCTTGGCACTAATGAGAGTGATTGACCTCCTTCAGAGGAAGGGTGAGAAGTAACCTGATTCTTTCCTTTCCCCTTATTGGATCCTTTTCGGAGAGGGGGAAGTGTGTTACTTGAAGGAATACCCAGATTTTGGGTAAGCCTTTGATTACGTGTGCGCACACCTTCTTCATTTAGGTCTGTGTGCGCAACTTCTTGAGAAGGAACCTCTTCGTCTGATCCCTCTGATTGAGCCTCATCTGGTGAATCAGCAGCAACGACATTGATGACATTAATGGATGCATATTGCATGGAATCCTTTCTATCAGAATTTCTGTGATATTGTCTTCTTTTAAGTCCATGATGAGACATGGAATTCCGTTGACTTTATCCCTCAGGAACTTCTTGGAGAACCGTCACTTGGAGAGAATCTCCTGATAGATTGGCTCTTCGTTCCTCTTGAGTCTTATTCCCTAATCGAGAGAATACTGATTTTCTCTGAGGGAGGGATTGAGGATTTGAAAAAGTCCCCAGTCCGGTGGACTGGGGATGTTCCTGCTGCTTCCGCTGAACTCCTCGAATCCCATTTGTTGACTCTGAGGGTTGGGTTAGAGAAGTCCCCAGTCTGACAAGCTGGGGTGTCTCTTGACATGCTATGTCTGAGATCTTCTTAAAATCTCTCTTGATCTTGCGAATCTTAGTTTAGAAATTAGCTGGATGCATTAACCTGTATCCACTTTTATCACCGGGTTCAACAGACCGTTGGATGATTTCCGAAACTTCTGTCATTTGATGACGTGTTTGCTCCAGACGAGAGGCTTGTGCAATATTCTCTCCTGCATGATGTAGGAGCAATTCAACAACTTGTTCTCTATTTACTTGATTTTGAGAGGACCTAGTTGAAGCCTGTTCTTGAGCAAGCTTTTGATTATGAACAAAGCCCATTGACTGTGGCCGGCCATGGGCAATAACATTGCATGAGACCATTTTTGGCAGGATTTGCTGACTGGAAACCACTGTGAAATGTAGTGCTCCGTGAACACCCCATCCTCTGATTTGAACATCAGATGGAGCATTGGAAATTAACTGACGCAATTTTCTTAGTGCGCCAAGGCATGAACGTTGAAGGGTTCTTTGTTGCTTTTCAGCCTTCGGATACCGAGAGACTAATAGAGATGCCAAATCAATCTGGCGTTGTAACCCTTCTATTATCTTAATATGATTTTCATAATCACCGTAAGATAATACTTTCTTTTTCAATTGACAAAGAGTCTTCCATATGTTGAGACGAATATCATGGATTCCATCATCTGTCAACATCTTTGGAATGTCGTACTGGGAGTCAGCCAAAGGCCAAAACATGACTGGTACTTCACCTTTTGCCAGTTTTTTCCTCATGTTCAGCATTTCCTCTTTATCATTAAATGAAGATTCTTCTACCTGTTTGGACCAGAGTTGGTGTTTCCTTGTTGCTTCATTGGATTCAACAAGATTGTTAGAGATATCACTATTCATGCTGGAAGATGAATGACCCAGGGATGGTTCGGAGAATAACCTGAACCCCAGGATATCTTCTGATGGAGAAAGAGTTTCATCTGCCGATAGTAAAGCATCAGACATGACTGGTTTTACGTTTGCAAGTGCCTCGAGATAGGAGGGCTTTCTCGTCACTACATTGCCTTCTGAAGAATTTTCGAGACAACGTGAATCACTACTGCGGAGAGGACTTTCGCAGCTAAGTTCAACACCATAAAGAGGACCGTCATGATGGGTTACAGCAAAAGATGAAATCTCTTGCTCCTCGGTCTTTTGACCACACAGAGGGTTCCTATGGCTCTCATCTGAAGAAGAAACTTCAAGATTGACCGAACTATCATGAAGCAAGCCTTCATGAGGATGTGTCTGTTGAAGTCCTTCAAAATTAATGTTCCCGTTATTGAGAACTGAGGGAGTAGAATCTTGAATTCCGACATATAAATGTCTGAGGGCTTCAAGAACTCCAGCATCGAGCAAGGACTTGTTGCAGATTGGCCTTTGATCTCCTAACTGTGTTGGATGGATCTTTTTCTTAGATGCCTTCTTACTCACTTTAGAAACAACTTGTTGACGAAAGTGGTTACTCTGAGCAGTTGTATGTGCCTGATCAGGAAATATGGTCAGGTTAGGCTGACGATCTCCACTCAAATCAGGTGTATGTGCCTGACTTGGTTGTCCGTTTGATATGGGGGAGTATTCCCCATAACCCTCTTGGACTGGAACAGATGTGTGTGTTTGTTCTGGAGTGAATCATTGATGTGTCACTCCACTGCTAGGGATAGATTTATGTGTCTGTCCCTGAGATGATGCTAAAGCTGTTATGATATCCTGGCAAGCATCCAGAATATGAGCAGGAATTTGCTTCTGCTCTTTCACCATTGACAAAATATGTTTGGTGACTTCAGCCACCAGAACGGGGATATACGTCCATTCCGGGCTTGGAGTAGGTGTATGTGCCTACTCCTGTCCTCCTTTTCCTGTTAGTGAATCCTGACAGTACTCAAGTATGGAGGCAGAGAGTTGAGTCTTCCTCTTGTTTGTCATCGGGGCTTTCCGACTGACTTCTCCGTGTGCTACCAAGTGAGACTGTTGGTAGGCTTGATTAGTATTAGCAGGTGTATGTGCCTGCTGATTACAATTCATCAAACGCGGTTGACGAGATCCATCATATGTAGTCAGACGAGCATGCTGACTAACTGGTGATGTATAAGCAGGTATATGTTCCTGCCTATAGTACTCCACCGGAATTGCCTGGCTGGATTGGCGTGATGCTGCCAGACGAGTCTGCTGGACAGCGGAATTAAAACGGGCAGGTGTGTGTTTCTGCTCGTTGTTTGCCACCGAGTTAGGTTGGTGGACTTCTCCGGAGATGGCAGGGATGATAACATGCCCATTGTTCACCGGATTCCGTCTCTAGCGGTTCATCTTGCCTGCTCGGGTTCGAGGAACCTGAGCTGAATGCCTGGAGTCGGTACCCTCATCATGTTGAGGGCGCACTACCGCACGAGTCTGGCGGCGATTTTTGATGGGAGCCCTTGAGAAGGACTCCTGTCTTTTTGAATTAAGGTCCTACGGGACCTTCTCATTCACTTCCTCAGAGTAAGGGAGTGAATGCAAATTGCGTTCCGGGGATAACGACCCGAAACGGTTGGAGACGGTAGTCAGAACCGCCTGCTTCTTGATCGCTGACTGCCGTTGTCCGGACGACCAGGTAGATTTGTTAACTTGGAGGGTTTGACGAGCGGCCTCCAGAGTTGGGATAGTACCGTTACGACGGTACTCCTTAACCAGTGCATTAGAAACCCATCGTTGAAGACGCTGAGTTGGTGTTGTCATCCTCAGAGCGGACGACGTTCCAGCAGGAGTAGCAACATTGGTTTTCATAGCAGCAGACCTCATATTAGAGGTGTTCACAACAGCAGTATTCATAGGGGTGAATTTAAGGAAAGCCATTTTGCAGAAGATCTTGAGAAAAGAGTGCCTGTTCCATATAACAGACATAATCAAGATGAATCCGGCCACTGCATCTTTTGGATGATCACATGTCAATGATTGCTTTGTTGGCCCAAAGGGCCTAACAAATAAGAAGAACATCACTTTAACATGGTTAAGGATTCACGTCGGGTTCACTATTTTTGTTTCCTCACAGATTTCGGGGATGATCTCTTGTATGGGAAATTCAAACGTTCCGATCGGTTTCTAGCGGGTTTGTTCGTAGAACCGGAAACATCCAATGATTCCACATCCGTTTGGACCTACTTTCCAAAGGTAGGCGCTCATTAGCTTGTGGACTGATGAGTCTTAGGAATTTGCATTGGTCGAGAGGATGGGAGGTCGGACTCATCACACCTTTTTGAGGGGAATTATTGTCTACTCTGGGACTCTCTTTATAGATTTAAGTTATGTTCGTGAATCCTTATTACATTACCAAGTATAAAAATGTGATTTCCTTTATTTTTAACAATCAATGATTAAATATGCAAGAAATTTAGAGAATCTTTTATATGTATTCGACGTTCTTCATCAATAGAGAATCATCTATATCTGTTTAGAGATTCTTGGTCAATGGTATCCTTCAAAACATTGATATAAAAGACTCTTGGTCATTATGATGACCAGGCTGGTTTTAAAGCCACTCAGTGGGGCATTTGAAGTTTATCTTCATTCAGAAGGACATGGATTATTTCAAAGTTGGGATCGAACCCATAAATGGGCTACCTACGTATCCTTTGTTTTGGAAAAGGAATCAGAACCCACGTAGTTCGAGTAATGGAGTATGATGTTTATGATTGATGGCTCAAAGAAGAATGTCATAATTACTTTTACACTCTAAGCTCACGTGAGTCATGCTCGGTGTGAGAAACAAGAGGTATTGGTAAAAATTAGACAATTGTGCCATGAAAGATGCAATCATAAAAATTTGTTTGGGGCTTATGTATGTATGACTGCCCAGATAGATGAAGGTTTAGGATTCACTTTTAGGTAGAAAATCCATGAACAGGGTCCATAAAGTTATATGTGCTTCATGGAGTTTTGTATACTCTAATCTTCGGGCTTACTCCTAAGGAGGATGTCCAAGTTAGGAGGGGACTTATGATTGGGTTTTTACTCCTGAAAAGGAAACCCAAATCAAGGGTAAATTTGGACTGGTTAAGAGAAATTTAAGGGGTCTTGGGGCTTACTCCTGAAAAGGAAGCCCAAGATTATGACTGAGTCTTATTCCTGAAAAGGAGACCCGGGTTAGGGATTAAGGTTTGAGGCTTACTCCTAAGAAGGATGCCCATATTTGAGTTTGGGGCTTACTCCTAATAAGGATTCCCAAGTTAAAGGATTGTGATTGGGGGTTACTCCTAATGAGGATTCCCAAGTTTAAGGAATTATGATTGGGGCTTACTCCTGAGGAGGATGCCCATGTTTGGGAACTTTAAGAATTTGGGGCTTACTCCTAAAGAAGGATGCCCAGATTAAAAGATTTATAACTGGGGATTATTCCTGAAAAGGAGACCCAGGTTAAGGATTCTCTCATTTTAAAGGATGAGGTTGAATGAACGAACTCTCAATCGTTGGGGACAAAAAGATGTATAAATCACTAGGTTTTGAGAGATATTCCACCGAATTCCTTTTAGATAAGGATGTCAAATCAAGAAATCATGTCATAAATGGCTTTGAAGAGTGTCTGGAAGACTGAATCTTGAATAGGAAAGGTGAAATGGCTTAAGAGGGGTAAAATGGGAAAGATGGGCACCGAAAAAGATAGGGGCACGCAAGTCTTGAAAGGCGTGCAAGTCTTCCGTGGGCGTGCAAGTATTGGTCGCGCAGGTATACCTGTGCGACACATGGTGTACTTGCGCGATTTTAAACCAGCATTGAAATATTTGAGCGACTCTTTTTTAAACCCTTTAGAATCCTCTTGAGGTTTTTCCAGAAAAGGGACGTGCAAGTTATATTGAAGGAAATAAGTCGGCGCGCAAGTGTTGATAAGTTTGAACACTTAGGCCTTCCTTCTTCTCTTTAGATCTTCCATTCTAGGTAAGAAATTACCTTAGAAGTGTTCCGGAAGCTTTGAGAAGAGACTTGGGCGTCGGGAGCTTCAATCCGAGTTTCTGGAAAAAGATCCTCTCGAATGGGGGGCCCACAGGGTCTATTTATAGGCAAAAGAAGACCCCGGGCGGTTACCGGGCGGTTACCACTTATGTCGCGAAAGTCACTTGCGCGACCAAGGGTGCCACGCAAGTGTACATGCGCGCCAGTGAGATAACTTGTGCGGTGTAGTGTCTGTTGATCCTTTGTTCATGCCTTTGTCGATTTTTGATGTTTTCTTCAATGGTTGAATCACTTTGTGCTCAGATATTCCCTTTTCCGATCTTTAGATTATGTGACGAAAGGAGCGTCAACAGTGAAAAAACAAAGATCTTATTTCTATAGGTGTATTCACATATATATCAAAATGTTCTATTTTATATTTTGGGATTTACATACATGAAACCCGCTTTCCCTTTTCTGTGGGTTTAAAGTGACATAAAGATCATGTCTGTAAAGCAGCTTTTAAAACGTTGTGATTATGAAATGAAACCCATTTCTTTTATGCTATATGGGTTGTTTATGAAATGATTTATGATGATATATGTGGCTTACATAATAATAAAGACATGTCAAGGGTGAGCCCAGATAGTGCTCCAATGAATTGGGTAAAGACTTAATCTCTAGAGATGTCCTTTTAGACTGATACCTTGGTGAATAACCTTGGTAATTTTTAATGACACCTTGGGGATGAACCTTGGTGAAACGAAATGATTGTCAATATTAAATGTTGTATCCACATATTCAAGTTATGAAAAATGTTATTTTTATTATGATATACCTCATGATTTCATTCTCATTCCTTAAAGTTATTTTCATGACATTATTGATGTATCTCAAGTTCATATGTAAAATGTTTCGCTCGTTTCCCTTACAGGGCCTTCTGCTCACCTTTTCTTTTGATGTATGTCCCCAGGTTATGAGATGTAGAAATGAACCTAGGATGAACTTAAGGATAAGCCTTTAAAGTGTTTAAGACGAATTTTTTATGTCGTTTTCATGTATTATGTTCCTGGTTTCCAAGACACTAACCCTTAAAGAACCTCAGTTTTGTGTAATGTAATGAAATTTTATGTCATAAAAAGGGGGGATGCTATATCAACCACCAAAAAGGAAAAGAAACAGTGTATATAAATAAACCCAAACCCAGCCCACATGCATGTTTAAACAATTTTATAACAAGGTGCAAGTACAAGAAAGCTCAATGTAAATCACCAAAAAAGGAAACATGTGTACATCAAGAGAAACAACTCCAACTGTCCGAATAGTAGGGCCCCGCATGGCCCTGGTAGTCATCCTGGAAACCTGAAAGTAACATAGGGTGAGCATACAAGTATAATTAGTAGGAAAACCCAAATCTCTCATGCATAAGTGGGGAGACATCCTAATGTCTCGTGAGAACAATAGAAGAAACCTAGCAAGAAATTCTATCCACCCAACCTCACCAGCCACACTCACCAAAAAGACAATCACAACAAGTAGTAGTATAGAAGAAACAAGAGTATTGGGTACCCCGCACCATTTCCCTTATAGTTAGCTGATCTTCCTAACGATGAACGTCCTGACACTGCCACACTCTCCCCGCCCGCACACACCTAGGCCTCACAAACCACACATCCCGCCCGCACACACATGGGCCTCACAACTACGTATCCCGCCCACACACACCAGGGCCTCACAACCAAATATCCCGCCGGCACACACCTGGGCCTCACAACGACGTATCCCGCCCACACACACCTGGGCCTCACAACCACATATCCCGCCAGCACACACCTGGGCCTCACAACCATGTATCCCGCCCGCACACACCTGGGCCTCATCCCGAAGATTCTTGGGAAACAGTAAGGCTACCCAAAGAGTCATGGGCCAAAACCACCCCAATTGAAACCTACCCTAAGAGTCTTAGGTGTAAGGTCACCTTAGGCCATCACATCCTATGGGAGAAGGAGCAGGAATGAGCTAGTAACTAATGGAAAAACTCCCTCTCCCATGAAATGGGAGTGTTCGACACTAAGTGCCCAACATGGGTGGGTTGCGATAAAACACAAAAGATACAGATGTATATATATGTATACCAAACACACCTCCCAACCTATGGCTTCTAAATAGAGAAACTGAGAACGTGCCTCAGCACTGCTACTACGAAACATGCATACAACAAACAACCCCAAACACATTTAGGTTTTCACGATTCAGCAGAATTAGTTTATTAAGTTCCTTAACTACTGGGCAACTGTCCACAACCAACCACATTGATCGTTCGTAAACCATATCCCTGCCATCCACAAAATTCAAGTTAGGAAAACACAAGCAGTAAAACCAATCCCTTCTTATCAACCAACCAACCCCATTGATTATTAATCTTGTTCCATTACCATGACCCACCATTTATTTACTCCTCTACTTTTTATTTATTATTCACAACCCTCTGCCCGTTCACATTCAAACCCAACCCTGTTGCCCTACTGCCAACAGCCATAACCACAACTGCAACATACATCATTATCCCTTTAATACCATTTATTGCAGCCCCGCTACCCATTACCAACACAATATTCACAACAACCCACAACCAAGTCAACCGTAGCCCCACTGCTCACCCTATCCACAACAACCCACAAAACACCCCCATCACATGCCACGTATCCAAGCCAACACCCACATGTTCATTATTCCATTTTGTTTAACCGGGGTAATCACACAAGGGTTCCAGATTTTAAATAGCCAACTTTACGTGATTAACCAATTTCCACATTCCACAATGATTCCATCCACAAAAATGGTCTAGAAAGATAGGGAAAAATTTAATTACGCAAGAAAAGGCCCCCAACGACCGTGATTTTCAGTATTCATAAGCATATTCAATTCACAACATAATATCACATGATATAAATAATTTAACTGCGATCACAACTTCCCAACCCCATTATATAAGACATTTATTACCTTCATTAAAGTAGTTCAAATGTTTTTCACGTAAACAAGAGGACACCCACCCTACATGATGCATGATTTAGAGAGACAAAGGTAAGATCTCTACCTCAATAGGTTCCAATCACAACGCTCCCCCTGATCAACTTTAGAAGACGTTCATCCACGTCCTTCACTTCCGTCGAGTCCCATAAAAACCTCCTCAGGTGGAAATCGGAAAGGAAAGGATAATGGAAAGTCAACGGATCCAATCATGGAAGTTCCGACTCGTCGTTACGATTCCGTGGTCGCTGACAGATCGTAAATCGGAGCTCGTACGAAGAAGTTATGGAAGAAAGAGCCTTCGAGTCTCTTGGGAGAACTCTACTCAGAGGAAAGGGGAGGAGAGGGGTGAGTTGATAGAAGGAGGACACCCCTCCTTTTATAGGCCAGAAAAGAAAAAGTACACATCGTGTACTTTACGGTACACAGCGTGTACTCGGTTGTTTCACATGGTCTGCACATGGATTCCAACACGGCTTCGCGGCCGTTTACTGGTCAACACACGGTTTGAGGGTAACGCATACACGGGGAGGGACTACACGACGTGTAGTTTAGACACAAGGCGTGTACCCATTTATTTCATGAAGCAAGGACACGAATCCAACACAACACACGGCCGTTGACTGGTAACATGTATGCGGGGAAAGACTACACGGCGTGCAGTACTGGACACACGGCATGTACCCATTTATTTCACATGGAAAAGACACGACCATCATCATAGGGTATACCCGGCAAGGGGGGTAGACGACGTGTACTCAAACTACACGACGTGTAGTTTGAAATTCTGGAAAGTGTGGGAAACGTCCATCTTACCCTCTAGAACCCTTTGTGGCCTTCTTTTTGACAAAGGAATGGGCCAGAGTGGTTTGGGACATTACATACTTAGAAGTTCATAAATACGAGCCAATGTGGGAAAGACCAAATTCACTGGGCGGCCCTCTGCCAGCTCAACTTCCATCATCAGGGTGTAAGCCCTGATGCCAGGATTGATATCCCGAGAAGGGAATTGCCACCAACTCAGAAACATAACAAACAAACCTGCCAGCCGGAGCATAGGCTGCACACTAAGGCACACCTCGTAACCCCATGAAAGGTAGTTGCCCGCCTCTAGAACATCCTAGTAGGAACCTAGGGTGGTTCGTGACTATTGAGAAGAATGAGTCCTGGGGCACTTGATCTTCAGGAGAAGACCAGTGGTGTTCAGAAATATCCCTATCTAGGTGCAATAGGGAATAAGTGAGCAGGCACGCAAGGCCTGACCTAGTGATTGCTCCTCCATAACCAGCACATCCTTCACCAACGAAGGTACTTGTTAGACATCATCCCATGCACTGGGAGTGGGAAAGAACTCTCCATACATATCACTGATAATCTAAATCCCTCCCAATTGATAGATGTCCCAAAGACTAATGCCAACATCACCATGGGAAAGGTGGAAAGTATTAGTGCTTGAACACCAGCTACTGAGCAGGTCAGGCGGGATCAGGGATGGTGGGTAAACAGAAAACTGGGAGGCCCATAATGCTGAGTACAAATTGACTACTTCCAGCGACTCAGGAGATTCCCGGCAATGATGATGAACCCAGAAGGCATATGCCCAGTCGTTTGAGAAAATCCCACCAGACCGAAGATCCCACTTCAAAATCCACCCCGCATCGGGATCTACTTGAGAAAGGATTATTATGGAGGGTTAACTCTTGAGGACATATTCTTGAGAGAATTTATGTGTGTACTGATCACTTTTGGTTCAGATAGAGCCTCTCAAAATGAAATCATCTTCCGGATCAGAATCAGATGTAATCTCCCCCAATGGGGTAAGTCTCCCCTGAACGCACTTTGGCAGCACTTCCAGGAAAGGAGAAGGAAGACCTGAGAAAGTAGGGTGAATAGGGACCTTGTCCTAAAGACCGAAGCCGTAAATAGGAAGCAAAATTGATTATGGATAACCCAAGAGCTCAAGAGAGAGCAAGTCCTTCAAGACACCATCGTCACAAATGGTGGTCCGACCAGGGTCCTCTTTGATGTTCTCCGCTCTGCGAATCATAGGTAAACGTCTCCCTGAACCAATTGGGAGAGGCTCGGTAGTAGGTCTGGGTGTAGGTCAAGGGGTAACCATATTTTCCTTATGAATAATGAAAGACAACAAGGGGTTAGTCCGTAATAAAAAAAAATTGGAGAAAAATAAAAAAGTCCTTAAGGTGACCTCATAGGATTGTTTCGCGATGACAACATCCCACGAACCAGCCCTATGCATAATGCGTCCGTGAAACCCTGGCCGTGGATTGTTGGCAAGAAAACTGCGAACCAGGTTGCTCCGTGGAATAAAAATCCTGAATTTAAGTGGATGAGTTTGGAAAACATAGAAATTTTCAAAGTTAATAAGATTTTAGTCTGTGGAGCATCGTAACCGCGGAGCACAAAAACCATGAAGTGAGTTCCTACACGGCCCATCTTGAATTACTTTTTAATTTATTACAAGTGTTAGTTTGCAGCTGGGACGTTGGCCCACAGATGAATAACGACTTGAAAGAGAAATGGTTTTCGGAAGTAGTAGATGGTTCGCGGATGAAGCGTCTCGTGAAGTAACGAGCACGGGAATATAGAAACGCAAAAAGCTATGGTTTCGCAAGGATTCCAGTAAAGGACAAATGAAGGCCCCCCCGTATTTATAGGCGTGGGCCACTACTTGGTCCACTTCCCTACCACAACCCATCCATGTTTCAGGACCAATCTGTATCGGAATAGCCTCCTCTTTTTTCCGATCGGACCCCATTCTGATGGGTGGAATTTGTAGTGTCCTAAAAAATCCGCAATGGATTGGGAAAATTTAGAGAATAATCAAGGATGGACAAGGAAGAACCGGTCTGTGGACCGGTTTAATGTAACAGCGCACGATCGATTCTGTGAAGCGTCCCTCCCCTGCAGACCATCGTCATTCGCAAAACCGAGGTGGAGACCCTCCGCGGTCGCAAGGCAGGACATGCGCTAACCCGGTTCACCATTCCAGACTGCCCCAACCGTGAGACGAATCAGCCGGACTTAACGGCCTCTGCTCTGATTTGAAAAATGGAGGGAGAACCCTCCGCGACTGCGAAGCACTCCCCGATTTTGGTTCATGGAGGACGAGTGTTTAATGCCACGAGAGTTATGAATTGACCAAGTCATCCGTAAGCCGGGCTTTCGGTCATGGCCCTCCGCAAAAGGTACCGTATGACCCCAATAGATCCCTTTTGTTCCCCTATATAAAATGGGACTGAGGGAGGAGGAAGAAGGTGGAGGATACAGAGATGAGACTGATCAGATTCAGGTGGAAGGATTTCAAAGGAAGTAGCATAGGATTTCGCAAAGAGCGAAGTTCCAATTCTCGAACCAGTATAGGTATGAAGCCAGAAATGAATTAATAAGGAACTGAAAATGCATCACATGGTGAACCGTGATCCAAAAATAACATAAAAAGAAAAGACCGCAAACAATGGCCCCACCACGGATGCACTACCCACCGACCAAGGAGTTTATTCCCCTTTTTTGAGCAGTTGCACCACGTAGCACCCTCCTACGTGGGAGAAGCCCCAACCAAAGAATCTCCAATAAGTTCAGCTGCTCCCGTGGACCCCTCCGCGTACCAACCTTGTACGCAGGTTGAACCCTAAGCTGTAAAACCTCCTAGATCGTGAGATGCCAATCAGTCTGTGGACCCTCCTAGTTCGCGGACAGCCTCTCAGTCTGCGGAACCTCCTGGTTCACGGAAGGCCTCTCATTCCGCAGACCACCCTGGCTCGCGGATCGCTTCTCCAGCCACGTAGAACCTCCCTACGCGAAGGGCACCACCCATACCCCTGTGTGGCCCGCCAAATTCTTCAGAGTTCCCATTCCCCTAGCCACATAACATCTTTTCGATCTGGCCTTATCCTCCGTGACTCCCTCATTGGCCCATTCCTTGGCCCTGAGTCAAGGTCTCCACTAGAGCCACCGAACCGATATGGTGTAACCATTGGGCTTATCAGTGCACCATTTTGAGTTCACATACCCATGGTAAGCGTAGGCGAAGGGGTTGCCCCGGCCCTTTGGCGGATTCCCGAAGCATGCCTTGGTTCACATTTCCATGGGAATGTGGGGTCTGAGCCTGAGAGACCCCTTTCTGCCTCTATTTTCCAGGATGGGGGATTTCACGCTTCGACGGTCGAACACTTCTCCCCTCCCTAGAGAGTTGGAGGCATACCCATCCGAAGGCAGCCGTCCCCATGCACATCCGTACATCCCCATCGATACGACCAAGGACGGACGTAGTGGGGAAGGGGGTTTCTCCATCCTTCTATGGTGATAATTCCCTCTTATGGTGGTCCATGTCACCATTGGGCATCCCTTCTAGAGTAATCCCTACACCATCCTCGCCAGAAGACAATGAACCTACTCCTTTAAATCTGGAGGGTTCATTGCTCCGCCACGTGACTTCTACCTTCCTTTAACAACAGGGGGAAGGGGAGTCCAGTGGTACCAGCCTTTTCCTCCACTCGTCGTTTGTCTCCCCTTCCCTTGGTCGGGAGAAAAGGGCGAGGATAGTCATGTTTGTTGCATTCTCTTTTTTCTCACATCAAGCATGACTCATGTGGACTTAGAGATTTGTGATGGTCATGGTACCCACACATCGACGATGGACTTGTTATGAACTATGTGGACATTGATCTTTGTCTCTTATGCAGGGTAAGTAGGAAGCCTCCCTAAGGTTCAAGCCCATCATCCATACCTTGGGCCGCCTCAGAGCATAAGCCCCATACCCATGAGAACTACGAGTACTTTGATTACCTACCACATGGATATGTTTGAAGCCTCCATGAGGTTCAAGCCCGATCACCAGCGGACCCCCGGGTCCACCATAACATCGATTCTCCGGCGCTCCCATTCGAACTACATGGACTTTGATCCATGTTTCATAGGTAGGGTACATAGGAATCCTCCATGAGGTTAATTTCCAACAATCGGTCTATCCGACTATCTTCACATCAGTTCACCGCACCACTCTGAGTACCGCCTCAATGAGTCCCAACTCCTCGGGGTCATTAATCCAACGAGGATGGTAAACCTAGGGAATAAATGATTCTGAACCCCTGTGTTCAGCTAACCATGTCCAACCAGGAGAAATTCGTTGATTCTATGCTTGGGTATAAACCAATGATTCGAAAACATATAAATAAATCTTAAATCTATAAGAGAGTCCCAAAACAGGAAATAATTCCCCCATAAGGGGTGCGATGATCCCGACATCCCATCCTCTAAACCAATGTGAGTTCACAAGCATTTTTAGCCAAACAATCTAGCGAACTCCCGCCTTTGGAACGTAGGTCCATGTGTCATCGGATATGGAACCGTTTGGCGTTTCGAAACTGAAACTCAAAACAATGACCAAAACCATTAAAAAATCCATCTTTTTTTCTTTTAAAAACAACAATACATGTTCTCATATTAATTCATATTTTAGGATATATCAATGAAATATATAAATTCTATTATTAATATTTTCATTACTAAAAACATCAATGAACAATTAATTCTAAATCATTAAATAATACATTCATATATAAAAACATGATTGGAATTAAAAATAATAATTTATTTATATATATTAGCTATCACGATATAGTTTCACTTAACATGATCTTTCACTTAATCCAAATCCTGAAATGGAATCATGTACAACTTCCCAAAAAACAAGATTCATCAGCCTAGTATTGAGGGATAATGAGACAATGACGAGAGTCTATACCCTCAGATTAATGTGTAATAATAAAGTGAAAATAAAAAAGAATAATTCCTATAGATAAATATAATAGTAAATATCAATAAAAACATTTAAAAAATCTATATTAAATGGAGTAAAACACACATTCATACAAAAAACTATTGTTAAAAATATAAACTAACATCCTAGTAGACAAAAAAAATAAACCTATAATCTCTAATGATGAAATTTTCATGAAACATTAGATATTATTATTATAGTATAAAATTTATTATCGTAGTAAAAAATAATAGAATAATCTAAAATAGATAAAAATATAATGATGAAGTTATCCATGGTTTCTGTTACGACACAAAATGCAGATCTTCCCATGTTATGAAATATTGCATATGATTTATACAACAAGGCATAAACAACAACATATCATCATACATGTTTTCCTAATAAAGAAGAAGATAAAAAATTCTAATGTAAGGGAATACATAACATTCATACAATAACATTTCATCATAGGCATTCATATTATATAACATCATATATATGTATCTAGGACTATAATAACATGAACTGTACTAGGGATATAAAATCTTGGTTGAATCATGTTGATACCTTTTGAAAACCTTGATGTCGGTTAAAACGTTATAAGATAATATAAGTATCTATGGGAGGACCATGTTCTCAAGATATAATATAAGATCTGGTGAGCTATATATATAGACCCCAACCTAGTAATTCCATTACAATGCATAAGAACTAAAATAATAATATCTATGTCCAACTTCATGGGGGTGTATTTCTCTAGATATTTCTTTAACTCCCTAAACCTGTGTAACACCAACCGACCTACTATTGGAGAGAATAAAAATCAATATCAAGTGAAAAAACAGAAAAAATATATCTAAAAGGTCTCATCTTATATCATGCAATGAGTAATAAAAATCCCAAAAAATCATGGGCTAAAAAATCAATGTGGGTGCTTATACAGGCCAATATAGCCAATAGTTCATGAGGAATCCTCTATGATCTTCTAAATCAATGCAAGAATTATGAACCCTACATGGGGAACCTATTGGAAAGAATTTTTTTAAAAAAAATCCCTAAATAATCTAACACCCTTCAATGGACTCCTCTAAAAACACATGCCTCAATCCTTGACATTTAAAGAAATATCTCTTTCCGGTAATATGTGTCCAACCATTAAACCATGATCAATAATGTACATATAGGGGTAACCACAAACATCAATATTCATAAAAAAGAATTTTTTTTAATCATTATTCCCATATATAAATCCATAACTAGTCACAAATTCGTATCTTGAACTCATCTCAATGAAACCCAAATATACACCACATGACAGAAAAACAATTGAACTTGAAGGATCTCACTGATATGATCATAAAATATAGGATCTGAAACCAAATATATATAACCATGAAAAACTAATTCCAACATACATGGATTATGCATTAAATCTTCATAGATAATAGTCAATCCTTTTTAACAGGAACCATATATATTTCCTCAATAAAATATTACTTGTTACCCACAATTGATGTTTGCGGACAATTATGAGATCCTTACTTGAGACTCCAATCCTAATAGAACTTCCAATTAGAGGTCTATAAATTGAATCCAAACGTAAATCCACTTACCAAATCACACTAAATCAAAAATATCATCAGGATATATTCAATGTGTTAAAAAGATAAGTCTACCACGATCTATGGGAAAAATTATTAGAATGGAATACTCACATGTTATATTCAAAAATTTAGGATGAAAAATAAGAAAAACAACCAAAGTGGAATTTATATGGAATGTAATTGATTATTTTAAGATGTAACCCAATCTATATTCCTTGGTAATGTTTAACTGCCAACTATATGTTCACTTTTTCTAATAGCATATGTTGAACAAAATATAGAAGGTGTGATACCCATACAGTTTATATAGGCATGTACCACACCCGGGGTTAGAAAATATACATAACAATAACTATAACACCCTGGGAACACGCTTCCAGATTCTATACATAAGAAAAGAAATGTATTTTTTAAAATATAACTAAAAAATACATAATGATTTATACATTATAGGACCTTTTACTGGTCTCGATTTTCGAGGATTAAATAAAAAATTTCATTTATAAGGGTTGAAATAAAAATAAAACAAATATAAAATATGCTTCTACACATGCTAACTCCATAAGAGAAGATTTATGTAATATAAATTATAATAATAAATATAAAATAATTTTAAAATAGGGTGTCAGCATTCAAATTCCTAGTATGGGGTATTGTAATGGAGGAAATTATTTTTTGGAAATCATTCAATGAAAATTACTTTGGGAAATAATTTTGAAAATTTATTATATAGAAACAAAAAAAAAATACAATTTGAAATATTCTTTTTAAAAATTAATTGAAATTATTTATGCTTAAAAATACTACATCAATTTCAAAATTACTTATGTTCAAAATGTTATTTAAATAAAATATATGGATTTTTAGAAAATGTAACCTAATATTTTGAAAACAAATATGGAAAATTGAAATATTGAAGGATATCTTTAGCCTACCCACTTACCAAGGAATGGACTCACTCTCCAATTACCTAATACATTTTCAATGTTCAAGATCTAATTTTATTCTAAAAAAAATTTATGATTTCTTTACCTATTTATATATTTTCACTATAGATTATCACCAAACACATTATAACATAACAACTAACATTTATAGTATTTCATTATGATTTCTTACACAATAGTGCATCAATACTTCTTTACATTAAAAATTTAAATTGAATAATTGGAATGGAAATTCCATTATCATTCATTTATAATTTTTAACTCATTCAATTTGTTGTACCTACATCCAATAATATGTAAAAAATAAAACAATAGATGCATAAAATGTCATGATATTATAGATAATGGCCACTTCCTATTATGATGTATATGTATGTATAATTAATTAATACACTTAAATTGATAGGTTTAATTATTTAAAATAATAATAATAAAGGATAAAAATAAATTTATAACTTTTACTTTGACGTCAACAATAATAATGAGGTCATTTATTTTTCATTCAAAAATAATAATTTTCATAACCTAGAAAAATAATGATATTTTTAACATGTAATTAAATATGATATCTCTTTTTTAAAAATGTAGAATATAAAATATTACATAATATTTATTTATTTTTAAAATAAATAATTATTTAAATTAAATTTTATAAATTACATAAATAAAAATAATAATTCTGAAGAATTATAATTTTCAAAGTAAATCACATAAAATAAAATTATAATCCCTTAAAAAAATAAAACTGATTGAAGAAAAAATTAACATATAAATGTAAGAAATATATTTAAAATATTATTTTCTAAAACCTCTTCATCCATCATAGATTAATGAATCACCCACAAACTTATTTTCTGCACATAGGGTGTGAAAGTAATGAAGAACTTATATAGGGTATCCCTACAACAAATCATAAACATAGGAATAATTCTTCTTAAAAAACTCAAAAAAAAATATTTATAATATTCATTGGTTTATGTTAAAAATATTATTTATATGTTTCATATAAATTTTCCATAATAAATTGAAAGCCAAATATGATGAAACACTAAAGCTATTACATATTATGAAGCTTATTAAATTAGAAACAAGGCCCACTTCCAACTGTTGCATCGTCTTGGAAAACAAATATATTAAATCCATATTTAAATAAATAGATTATATTGATGGAACAAACAAGGGATTAATTAAAAAATATAAATGTTTCATTTACATAAGATGAAAACATTGGTTGATGTTGAATTTATAAATGAAAATAAAAGCAGTGAAATTAAAATGATGCAACGCTGAACGAGATGTTTGAAAAAAATCATATTCAACTTAAAAATAGAATTAAACACACATAAAATCATGTATAATTGAATTCAATAAAAAAATTAATAACAACTCTTAAATATAGAAATTTAAATTGATGAAGGAAATGTATTTTAATACAAATTGACATATTCAAAAAGAATCAGACATCTACTAGACAAGGAATGACTAGGAGGAAGGACATTAAAAGAGATTAACTAACACGAACCAACAACAAGATTTAGATATAGAGTTTGAACATCCACGATGCTTCAAAAAACTGCTTTGGGAGTTTATTTTACCTAGATCTATGATTGGACATTTACCTATCAACACACAGTCGAGGTCCTCTATCAAGATAAGATCCAAAGTCTTTCGGCATGACCTGAAGACCAACCGACATCATCCTCGATCCTCTAGCAGCCAATCTTTAGAATCTACTCATGGCACATATCCTCATATTTGTTTCATGAAACTTATGTACTCGATTCCCTCTGAACATCAAATTCCACATGAAACCAAACCCTAAAAAACATAGTTTTCCCAAAACCCGGTTACATGAATTCCAAGAAACACTTTATTGTTATTATTATTTATTTAACATCATTACTAATTTTTTTTTATTTTAAGATAAATCAAATTAATATTATAATTTTAAGTCACAATTTTCAAAAATAAAAATATGGGTACCCTAATATATTTAATAGTTTAATATAAAATATATATTATTAAAATTTTTTATGATAATAACACTCACACACATACACACATATATATATATATGTACATATATTTTATAACTCTCATATAATTTATAATGGTAAATTATATATTTTTATTAATAATACTTTTTAATAAATAAATATATATAATTTAATATATTATATAATGATTAATTATTATTTTCATCATTTTTCATGAACATATAATTTAAAATAAAAAATTGATTCGTTAACAAAATAACCAAGTAGAATAAGACTATGTATGTAAATGAAATATTTGTATTTTAAAATAGTAATTTAGTAAAAGGTAAATTTCATAAAATAATTATTGAAGAGATAATTTAAATCTATATTCTATAATTTTAAAATTTAAATTTAACTAATAATTAAAATTATAAAATGATTATAAATTAATAATCTTAATAACTAATTTTCAAAAATAAAAATATAAGCTTATAATTTTTGGGGATGTTTCATTCTCCCCGTTAAATGAATTGTGCTCTAGAAATTCTTTCTTTGAATGTATGAATGTTATAAATTTTATTCATCATAATTAGAACAACCATACTTCTAAGGTATTTAATAACATAATTTTAACATATAGATTTTTTTCAAAAAAATTGAAACATATAATCTATAATATTTTCTAAACCGTTCATCGAAAACAAATTATAACAACCCAAGCCTGTGCTTTTGGATTTGGTGATTAAAAAAATGTTCTGTATTTTTTTAAAAAGATATCTAAATAATAAACAGAGCATTATACTTTAGAATACCTATTAACGATCTATGTCTTGAAAGATTATATAAAAAAATTAATTTATTATAGTTGAAATAAAAATAATACAAATTTATACAATGATTTCACTAATGATAACACCAAAAGAGATGTTTCTGAAATAGAACTTCTATGATACCTATAAAAAATATTTCAATACAAGGTGTGATCACTTAATTTCCTGATAATGGGTTTTAAAATAATTGATTTACTTTATAGAAAATCATTCTTTGAAAATGACATTGAGAAATGAATTATAAAATTATTAGATAATAACAAAAAATCATTTCAAAATACACTTTTTGAAAACAAAATTGAAAATATTTAGGATATAAAATAAATTATAACTTTTGAAATTACATACTTTAAAAAATTGTTTTAAATATAATCCAGTGATATTTAGAAAACATATAATTTTTTTTGAAAACAAAACATGTAGGAAACTTTATATATTGAATGTTATCTTGGACCAACCCACATACTGAGGGATGGGTTCACTACCCAATTCCCTTGCATATTTTCAATGTTTAAGAGATTTATTTTTATATAAATAATTTAATCTTTCAATAAATATTTATATATTTTCTTAGAGAGTTTCTTTAAAAACATTATAACATAGCAATAATCACTTACATTCTCTCATAAAAATCTAGTTCACAATATTGAAATAATAATTCATTAATTTAAAACATTACTATGAATAAAACGAATTAAAATATAATTATTATTCATTTATTCTATTTAAATAAAATAATTGTTTGTACATACATCAAAGACCGTTTAACGAAATGAACTGCTATGTGTATGAAATGTCATGATATTATGAATAATTAATATTTCCAATTATGACATCCTTGCATGTATAATCCATTTGAGTACATAAAATTATAGGTTTAATTATTTAAAATAACAATCATAAAATTATATCAATAATTTTATAACATTTCCTTTTAGGTAAACAATAATAATGAGTAATATTATTTTTCATTCAAAAATCATATTTATCATAACCAATAAAAATAAATATATTTTAAACATGTTATTAAATATTATATCCCTTTAAAAAATTTAAGAATATAAGATCATACATACTATATTTGTTTTGGAAAATAAATCATTATTGAAAAGTAATTTGAATAAAAATTTAAATATTAAAATATTATTACTAAAAATTACAATTTTCAAAGTGAATAACTTAAAATTAAAGTAAATTCCCTTACATAAATATAATTCGTGAAGATGAATAAATTTAAAAATAAATGTATGAAATCCCTAAAAAAATTTATATTCTGAAAACTCCTCTCATGTAGAAGAATTAATAACTCACAAACTTATAGTCCTCATATAGGTTGGGAAAAATATGTTGTACATAGATAGGGTAATCGTACAACACTACATAAATAGAGGCATAATGATTCTTAAAATAGTAAACCTAAACAACAATTTAAAATATTTATTGGTGCATTGCAAATTTTTTTTTTCAAAGTTTCATATAAATTAGTTGCTGCAAATTAAATGATTTGGATTAAGAGAGACTAATGACGTTAAATATTTTATATAATACTAAATTAGAAACCAGGAACATGAAATATTGTCTCCTTGAATTTATAAAAAAATCAATTCAATCTGAATTCAATGATAAATTTTATATTGGAGGAAACACCAAGGAATGAATTAAAAAATTAATATTTTTCATTAAAACAAGATGAAAAAGTTGGTCGCTTCTAAATTACAAATTTAAAGCAATGACATAAAAATTAAAATGATGCAATGTCAAATGAGATGTTTGAAGAAAATTATATTTTAATTAAAACTAGAATTCAATAAAAATATAATTAGGTGGAATTCAATAAAATAAAAAAATTGAATAAAAATGTAAAATTGGGACATTTATATAAATGAATAATAGGTATATTTAATCCAAATTGACTGAATTAAAGCGAATTAGTCATATATCGGTCATGAAAATACCCAGAGGAATGATATTGGTGAAGAATACCTCACTCAAACCCCTAATGTGATTTAGATCTAGTGTCCTATATTCAATATGTGTTAAAACCAAACCCCTTTGGTTATTATTTTAACTCAGATCTATTATTGAACATCGACTTGTCATCATGTAATCAAGGTCCTCTGTTGGGTTCAGATCTGTAGTCATCTGGCCTCACCTAAAGACGAATTAGAATCGATCGTGGTCCCCTTGCGGCCACGCTTTGGCTTTGAATCTTAGCCATGACCTTTAACTCCCCTCCTTGAGGCTTCTTCCCTCTGTTCTCTCTTGGCCTTGACATCCACTCAAAATGAAACCCTTGAATAAATAGTTTCCCCAAAACTCGATTACCTCATTTCTGATATTCACCTTATTATTATTATCATTATTTTTTATTTAGTTTCATTAAAAAAGTATTATTAGTGTAACATAATTCAAATACATATGATATTTTTTATTTTATAATTTTCAAAAATAATAAAAGTACTACCATTATATATGTAATAGTTAAATAAAAAAGTATTATACAAATTCTATTATTAAAATAATACTCATATATATATATATAAATTATAACTCATGTAAAATTCATAATTATAAATCATTTCTTATTTTAAAAAATAAATCTTGATATTTATATATATTATCATAATTGATATTACGTGTAATTATTATTTTCATGCTTTTTCTAAAACATACATTTCAAAATAATAAATTTAATTCATTAAAGAAAATAATCAAACAAAATAAGTCTACTTATATAAAAGCAGTATTTATAATTTTAAGTAGTTATTTATTAAAATGTATGTTTCATAAAATCATTTTATATTAGTTAATTTAATGTCATATTATATAATTTTAAATATTCAATCTATCCAATAAAACAATGTTTCTTTTGATTAAAAAAATAATAAATTTATTAAAAAAATTATATAAAGAAATATATAAGATTTTAATTTTCTGGGATGTTACGTGAACTCTATTTATGAAGTAGAAATGGGTGATTTCATTATACTATACATGACCTTGTACCCCCCGACACATACTGTCTAGTAGAGTACCTCTCTCACCCCAGATGTCACCCTTATAGGGAATTTCCCAAACAAACACACCTTAATGATTCTATCTTCATCCACATGCCAAAATAGAAGTACACTAGATATGTGTTCTGTAATTAAATGTTCAATGATAAGGGACTCATTAATTAAAATCTTTTATTAACCCCTGAAATTATTGATTCTCCCAAAAAACCCTATTGATCACCCCTTCTAGAGTCCCTAACAATCCAAAAAAAATGGATAAAATTAAAAAAACTAAACTAAGTAAATCTTTGGGAAAAAAATAAAACAGACTACCTAAGATGAACATAAAATATTTTTCAATCCTAGATCCACATGATGCCACCATAGAACCCAAATATTCCACCTTAGATGAACCCCATCATCATATTCTATCTTCCCTCACCCATTCATTCTTGGATGAAACATAAAATATTGAGATCCTCTTTGGATTACAAAAAATTCCATGAGGGGAGGAATGGAAAGTAAAATATAAAAAATAATAATTGAAAATATAAAGGAAAAATGTAATCTCAAACCCATACCTAAAGCCCAATGTGTGGTAATACCTAACATATACATATCCACCAATCACAGTCTCAACTAGGGTGTTAGAATTTTAATCCATCACTAAAACCAGAGGCTATAATTCTATTAATATGGGTGAATAATTAATATTTAATTAATTATATATCAGTATTACTGGAATATTATAATGGTTTTAAATTTCACTAAACTCCAATCCTAGTGTAACCACCATCTTTAAGGACCAATGAAGTTGTCATGAATTTTTTCTAGATTCTATAATAAGATAAGATACTATTTTCCCCTCAAAATACATTAGATTGAGAAAATTAAAATTTTTAATGATTTTTTCAACCCTTCATGAATTGTTTTTTGAAATAAATCCCACCATTATACTTATCTCCCTAGAAAAGAGTATATTTACATCCATCTATGTACATAATAGTGAAAAAAGGTGCATCCAAAAACAACATAACAATCTATCAAACATTATAATAGTGAGAAAACCATAACAAAATATGTTTTATTAATCAATGAGTTAGTAGAAACTCACCCACCATAAAAATATCCATATCAGCACCCCTCATCATAAACACCATCCTACATAGATCACAATTTTTATATCACTAAATTCATCCACACAGTGTGGAAGAATCAATTACACCCAATTGTATATAAGAATACACATTGTTTTCTATTCCTAGATCACCATGTATGATATATACATATTTTATGAACTAGATTAAAATAAATAATATTCATTTCAATGGTCTATTGTCCACTCTACACTAGTAGTAATTATTGAAACAGTATGACAATTTCATGAAAAGAAAAATCAACCATCAGACTACTCTGAGATATAGAGTGGGTTCTGAAGTATATATAATGTGTTCACATGCTCCCACATTCCATAAACTTATAAGACAAGGATAAAAATGTTAAATAACATAGCATACTCCTCATCTAGGTCACATAAAAAACCATATAACTATCAATAATCCTTTAAAAAAATGACGCAACTCCCTCATAAAAAGAACAACCATATGAGAACACTAAATTTAGTAATTGATTTTGAGCCATGAAAATATTCTCGCACACACAACATTACATCAAAAATAAAATAGAAAACAAATAGTGATGGGAATCTAAGCAAACTATGACTCTCAAACAAACCATGAAACCGATAACACCCCTAATACTCAACTTCTCAACACTAATGTATCAAAATTCATAACAACACCATATTGTTCGAATAATAATCGTGTCCTATAAAAGGTATGATCATCCACACTGACCTAATCCCTTTAAATGTTAACATTCTTTCATGCCCCCACCAAAAGCCCATATATTCAAAACATGGTAAAAAAACACCACCACCAATAATTTTTTAAAACACCTCCCCTATTAGTCAAACCTGGAAAATAAAAAACATCATTTTAAAGTAAACTTAACCCTAGTCTACACATCCCTTAGTGGTTCATTATTTCATTGAACCACCTACCACTACTACCTATCTAATTCCCACATTTACCCAATAGGTTCTCTATGAATGACACAACTAATAGACTAAATTTCCACCACATGAGATGATCACATTAAAAGATCCATATTATATATATTTACCCGACACATACATGCAGTTTAGTTGAGTTTAATGAACCCATTAATATACATGGACCAATGTTATATATGTTAGATCTAACACGTCAAAAAATTAAACCTCCATATTGAGGAAAACGATCACAAAAAAGCATATTTTATGAGAATCCAACATTCCTAGTTTGATAATTGTGAACATAACACTATACATTGTTCCAATAGGCAAAAAATAATATATCATAATTCAATAAATCCAAAAACTCATGTGCATCTCGTAGGGTGAATATTATAAAAAAGAAAAATTGACTCCATGAATAAAAATCCTATAACTCAACTAACCACTTCATCTTAACAATGTGTTTTTTATGATACTCTGGCCAGATATCTATGAAAAACCAAAGACATTCCTAGAACATTGTCTTCTACATCCTAAATTGTAATAAAAATAAAAATAATTCTCTAATACCAATCTATAATGACCCAACCTGGGTCGACCCATCTTCTGACCTAAGTTGGCTCATGGAAATACATAAATAGTGCTACCCCCAATAATATAATACATAATGGTGGACACAAAAAAACAACAACATGAATATATAGAGGGTTAGAAATGGATCTAGTTATCCACCCACAAAAGATAACATATAATGTACATTCAAAATATATGAATTAAACTCAGAATATTCCCATTGTAGTTGAAAAAATATTACTGGTATAAAAAAATTAAAATGAATAAATTAAATTTAAAACTAATGTTAAAGAAAAAAATATCATTAGAAAATGTGTCCTATTATTATATTATTAGAAAATATACCTCCATAATTATATTATCTAGGGTTTATATATCCCTTGGCTCACCAATCAATATATCATCAAGTGAAATTTTGAGATTATGAAGGAGCCCAAAAACCAAAAAAATGTATAAAAAATAAATTTATACTATAGTATCTCATTATAGGGATCTAAAATGATGAATAAATTTAATTTATATAGTGTAATAAAAAATATAAAATAGTGAAAATAACCTCTAGGAAAACTCATATAAAGTGAAATTCATGTTCCAATAATCTTGTAGAACTATCCCAAATAGTACAAGTCAACCCAAAAGCACAAATTACATAGTCTGTAACTAATGTTTCATAATTACTATTTCCACGGACCCATATCTTGGATCATTTTTACCGTATATCAAAATCCAAAAAAATAACTCACGTCTACCTTGAAGGGGTTTACTAACCGATATGATTAATAATACCTCTATAACAACATAATACCATCCAACAAAAGGATAGAGAAGATATTTAAAATGATTATTAGCATAAAACACAATCCAATAATATCAAAATGTTGTTCTCCCACATCCAACCCACTAACAAAAATATTCTTTCAAAAATCCCCCATAAAATTTATCACTTCCATGGCTCCCTAGAGTCAAAAATTCATGAGCAAAACTATGTGGATTCTTAAATTAATGTAAAATCATCATGCCCTACAAGGGGATCCCCATGAAATTAAGAACATATCCCACTCTCAGCCCATAATAAAATGAAATCCAATATGATATTCTATAAGGCTATCATGGCCTAGGACAATCCAATGAATGAAACATCTTCAATCATCCCCCGGAGGCTAACCACTGACCCTCAATCAACATAAATACCTCAATAGAAACGTATAATTCAACAATTAACTCATGGAAATCCTTAAGATCACAATAAAATTATAAAATACAAAAAAGGTCCCCCCATACCAATATCAAATTCATCATGAGGGAACCCATTTTTTATCACCATCCTCTGTAATGATCCCATCCATAAGGCATCCATCGATCAGATCTACTAACCCATGATCTAAATCATAATAACCATAAACTCAAGGAATATGTCCCCATATAAAAGGATAATATATGATATATTTAGAGGTACTAAAGTATATTATCTTTTTGGAATCATACTAACTATCCTTGGATAATAAAGATCTGGTTTTCACAATATAAGTCACTTGAAAAAGATCACGACCCTCACTCAAGCCTCACATATCACAACCCAATTATTGAGAGGAATATAAAGAAAAAAATCAAGGAAATCCTCTCAAAATGGACTAATGACCAAAATAAAAACTCAATGTCCTCTCTATGCAGACAGTATTCCTCCCTCATGATAAATCTTCTAAAACATAACAAATGAACAACTCATTTGTTTAATTATATCACTATGGAAATAAAATAGAAAAACACTACCAAATGGGGAAGTATACTATGTGTACCTCATGTATAAGAAACTTACTATAATCCATCCTCTATAGTTATTTTCATTTTCTCACTCTAATTTCATGTTTCTTGACAATATTCTATGTTATAAAAACACACGATGTGTAGCATTGGAGGGGTATATTTCCATGTGCCACACACGGTGTTAGAACATATATTCCACCTTTCCCTTAGAATTTCACTAGTTATGGTCTTTTACATGAAACCATGATTGAAATTTTTTTCATATGTAGTGTTTCATAGAGTATACCTTGGACACCCAATGATTTAACCCTAGACAATATATCACAAACACATATATCTTGTAGTCACATTTTTCGACCCGTAACTCTAAAAAAAGAATAAATGATGTGTGTTCTCAAGTAACAAACTATGTTATTGGTTATTTTTATAAAAAATCCATTGATCTCATTAAATGATTTATTATTAAGAATAACACTACATATCAACACTCTGGGGGTCCCCAACAACCCAAAAAAAGAAAAAACCTAAAAAATTTACACTGGGGATTTTCACAAAAAAACTGGACAAACATCATACCTTAGAGAGATAATGGATTATAATTTGATACCTGGTCCATAATATGCCACCATTGATCTCAAATATGCATCCACATATAAAATTTTTCATGATTAAAAAGAACCATAATTTTGGTAAATATTTATCATTAATTAAATACAGTGTCGGTAGCCTATATTAAAAAAACAGTAAACTCAAACAATTGAAAGTTATATTATTTAAATTTTTTCCTCTTAATATTATATTTTTATATTTAAATTTGATGGTATAAATAGAAGTAACCAGATTATCAAATCAATTTAAATTGGTATATGAAAATAATTGATATATTATTCATAAGAGATACACATTCCTTATTTTTTTAAATGCATTTTGTGAGATTATATATAATTTTAGATTTTATAATTTCAAGAAATTTTATCATTTAGCATGATTTAGATATTTTTAATTATAATTTTCTAATATGGTAATGGTGTCAATTTCATATTAGGCATAATATTATTTTACTATATATAATACTAGTTACTGATAAAACTATAATTTTTCAAGGAATGATACATATGAAAATGTTATTTATTATTATATTAAATATATATTTTTAATTAATTTTTTTTAAACATTACTTCATCCAAAGTGGCATAATATTTTTTATTACATCTCAAGTAACTACATGAGTTTGAAGAATGGGTCTTTAAAACCATATCAATAATGAAGTGATCTTAAATCGTAAAAAAGGTTATCCAACCAAATAAAATTCATATATATAAAATCATTGGAGAGACCAACCACCACATGATTTACCATCTAATAAGAAAATGGGATAATGTAATTGAGTATGAGGAGAAAAATTGTATATTATAGCCATTAATTTTAGAGCCTCCATGAGTAATGAAATGAGACATTTATTATATCTTGAACATTAGTAGTTGAATCATATTCAGGAAATAAAAATATTCAAACTTCATTTATGAAAAGGATCCCATGTTAATTAGATATATATTTTTATCATCAAGAGATGTCGTCTATCCATAAGATCCATGAAAACATCCAAAAATATGTCCAATTTGATCCCAATATACAATTTCATATCAAGAGGGACTATGGATCCCATTCGACTAACCATCAACAGTAATTTTGTTCCAATTGTTGAAGGAATGATTCTAGATAACATCAATGGTACTAGATGATGATTTGAATTCCCCATTAGTGCCTAATAATCTCAAGATAGTGAAATCAAGGACATTATAGTTTACAAGATAACTATGTTTGCCACTATATTTCTTAATAGAACAAATTACATTTAAAATTAATTATTATAGGCTAAAATGATATACTGTAATAAATTAAGACATTTTGGCCATGTCAAATAAAATGGAGCATATTTTCCACTACCGCATTTATAAGGATAGTGAGCTGTGGAGATAACAATCTAGTACCACCCTAATGTAGTTATCTGAGAGGGACAACAATCAAATATTATAATTTAAATATGTTTAAGATCATACACAAATGAAAAGAGATGGAAAAACTAACAAATAATGTTTTCGATATTCCTTATGATGGTTGAAATTCAACACACTAACATGATTCCGAATCATATATATAATTGAATTAAAACATATTTAATTTATTCTCAATTTTTAATAATAATACGAACATTTAATTATTAAAATGAAATTATTTTACAAAAAAAATTATTGAACACAATATAAATTTTAATTTAATATTTATTTCTATCTTATTTTTAAATTATATTAAATTTATTAAAACTTCAAATTTATCATATATAAATTTCATAAGAAGGTTCATCATAAATATTTTATTGACAAAATAAAAATCATGATTAATAATTATTCATGATTATCAATTATTTAAAAGGGTAATCTATTATGATTTGAAATTTTCTAAATTAATTTTACAAATCGATCTTCTAGAATACAATATTAAGGTTATAAATTCATTATAGTATATTGAAAAAACCCTATATCCATTTTCTTCTAAAACTACAATTTCTGATGTATTTCTGTTATTTTTGTGAATGTTTAAAAATATCCATACTAAATTTCAACCCATATGATGTACATTGGGTCTACAAAAGGGTAGGGAGAGTTATAAGCCTTTTTGTAAGGGTAGAGTGTAGTTTATAGGGATGAAGTCTGAGTATTTCAACAAATAATAAGTGTTAGGGAGACATTAAATGTGATACATAATGGTAAACTATGAGAAAATTATGTATAAAACGTCATGTATAAGGGTAACTAGAGTTTCCCTGCATTGCGTAAGTGTACATGTCACTGTATAAATGTATGGGTAACCATGGGGTGTGCATGGGTAACTCAGAATTCATATTGGTGGCATAATGATACACCTAGTAATAGATAATGTTAAATATAATTCATGTATGAGTATTAGGTTACTGAAACATGAAACACGAGGTTTATTAAACTAGTGTAATGGTATGGGGGACTCATGTAAAGTAAAATATAGTTTTGAAATTGATACATAAGGATAATAATAGGTATTTTTATAGTGAGTCTAGAATAGAACCATTAAAAATGTGAAAACACCATTCTCAAATGTGATAAATAAGATATATAGAAGGTGTTACACATTTAAGATGAACTTACACAATTATTATTATGAATATTTTATAAACCCTAATTTACACTACATCTTTTTCATATTACACCTATACTACATTCTAATATTTCTGAATGTAAAAAATCATGGAATTAAATTCTATTGTTTTGTTTTATCTGAATACAATTTTTTATAATGACATGGATTCCAAACATATATGAAACCGTTGAATGAATTTTTAAATTTTTAATTTAATTTATGACTATAATACAAAGGATCTATACATAGTGTTTTTATTTATTAAATATCTAATATTAAGAAACTATAGTTTTGGTTGATCTTTTATCTCCAATAAACATGTAAATTCTATTACAGAATATCCATATAGTCCTCCATGATCATACTAGGTACTTTTTTGTGATTTTATATGCTTAAATAAACCACTCTCTCTTTCTATTTATAGTTATTGAGTGCAATGTTCGCAAAAGAATATATTAAAGGTATCATATTTCTAGGTTTTAAGAAAATAATTTTTTCTAACATTCTATAAATTGATTGTCTTTATTAATATGTGATAAATAATGTAGAAATTATCAATGAATGATAAAACATTAATTTGTCTATTTTCTCAAAAATTGATTAATTACTTGTTATTATAGATTATATAAGAGATATAAGGATATTACCAAAAGTGATATTGAGTTTTCATTGGAAATAAAAATGATTTTTTCTATAATTTGAATTATTATGAAGAATTTTGTGGTGTTGAGTATGTGGCCATATTTGGGGTGAAGATTCCTTGATAAAAATTAAATTCATCTTCGGTAACCATAAAATAGGTTATCCCATGAACTCTTCCTTGTGTTATTATGCATGTTCTTTTTCAAGAGATATGAGGTTCTCCACTTTGGAAAAAACTATTAAATAATATTATGTTATAAACAAGTACTAATTATTAATTAACAAGTGGCCCACAAATCATAATTAATTGATAGATTTTACCAATTAAATTGATTATGTACCAAGGGACCCATTAAATTTGGTGTGTTTCCATATTTCATGGACATTATTAGTCGAGGCATGACTTTTTTATTTAATATGGGACATGAATTTGATGATGTTCTCATGGTGTGTATGTGTGCATGTGTAGTCAGGGAAGACCATATATGATGTTTTGGAACCTTATGGTGTGTTTTAATGGTAATTGAGACCTAGAGGAAATATAACCATGATAGATGTTTGATAACATGTGTAACAGTTATGACTGATGAGTATATTCAAAGCTATTTTATATGTGTAAGACATTATTACCTTGATGTGATACCTATGTTGTCATTGTTTGCAAACCATGCCAGATTGTGATAACAAGAATGTGTGAAAGGATAGAATAGAGACACAATGGGTGATATGGTATGAACATGTGTGAGGAACATTTTATTTTTTCTATGAAATAATATATGTGTGATATATGTGATGTTATTGTAAATATTGATCTGTATGTTATTTGATTTGTTATTTTAGTTTTTACCATTTTACATAATAGAGAGTTAGACACTCCATGGCTTGATACCCCAAGAAGGCCATCATGTGCATATGTTGTTTATGATGTGACGAAAAAATTGAGATTCATAACTAGAGGTAATAACCTAATATGTCTATACCAAGGATCATGATGGCTTTACATGATCATTCCCATGAAATGGATGTGGGTTGTGATGGTCTATGTGACCAAACCTGAGAGATAGAAAATATGTATGATGTATTTTTTTTGTATGACCTAATGTCTTAAGGAATAAACACCCATTTAATATCCTTAAGGCTAGATACTACCTGACCTATGATATAGAAATGGGGAATGATATCCTATTGATGATTTCCCTAGTGGACTGGGGCTCTTAGTACTCATAAAAGGGAGACATATCATGATGGACTTGTGTTGTCTGAAATGTGACTCCCAGTATTATTAGTATCTATAATTTACATAAAATATTTGTTATGAAAAAATTTATCTAGAGATTTAATGAATGGACGACAAGGGATTTTGGTGTCCTGGTAAGCACATGACTACTAAAAATATGGTGGAGTTTCCTTTTGTGTTATGGGTGATTTCATTATACAGTCTCAATTATTTTTTCATGTCAATTTATTTGGATTTTATAACATAAACATACATTTCACTTTACTGGTTGATTTATGAACCACATTGGTGGTATCTTACTTTGTTATAATCACATCGTTCTTTTGTGTACATAGAACATGGGTACCCAAGAATCCATAACTTGTTTTTTGGAATATGTATTTCTACGGCCTCAGTTTATCATATTAAGGGAAATAAAACATTGAGGCTAGATACCAGTTTGTGATTTGGGATTTTGTGGGAGCAGAGCCTCTTATAATAACTGAAAATTAACTTTTTTATTATCAAATGACATTTGAGTAAAAGTGAGAAACTATAGGATCCAAACATTACAACCATTAAAACCATGAATGATGATAACCATGCTCAAGAATACATGATCCACCCCTCTCTAGAGACTATATCATGATGACAAGATTTCACCATCACGTGACCACTCGACTAACTATCCCATGAAACATTGAATTGGCCTGGTACCGATGGCATCACTATACCCTCTCGAACATGCAAATCCGAATGGCATGGTCAAGAGAAAACATCATGCTATGATATTAATCTGATGCAGATCCATGTAGTTTGATAGTTAAAAACATATCCAAAATTCAACAATACATCAAGAACATAAATTCATATTCAAATTGTAGACTCCCTTTGTTATTCACAGCTTCTCTAATTGATGTCCATGAGACATTAAATCCTTCATTGTTTTCAACTTCCATTGCAATTCAGTTTTTCTTTCCCGCAGATGAACTCTTCCGGTAAGAGACATTTACATCATTCAAGCCTGGGGAATCAAGAACCACATTACAATCTTCCAAAAATGTAGACCAACAAGAGCTGTATATAGAGATGCACAAAAAATTCTTTAACCAAAATGAAATCATGATTACAACATGATTATAGAAAGAATAATCAAAATATAAGAAACACTAACCACACCGCAAGACTCGCAACAAATCAAATCCAAAACATTAACCCATGTCAAGATCTCATGGGTTGAAATCCATCACCTTAACCAGCAACCCAAACATCAAACCACCAGAATGATGGTCCTGCCTCATTCTAGATCTGTAATCTTGTCACCGCCTCCAAAACTGCTCTTAAATCCTACTGTGAGTCTCCTAACGCGCCCTCAAAAGACACTAAAATGAGGACGCAACTATAATAAAAAGGGATTGACCACAAACCTTCACTGCGTTGATGATAAAAGTATTATTAGAATTGGGGATAGAGTAAAGAGGCCTGGAATAGCAAAATCCTCTGTATGATTGAGTTCATAATGTTGTGAGCCACACGTCACGATCTGCCGAGCAAACTGAATGGAGAACACCACCGACCTAGGACAGAGAATATGAATGCATCGACGTGGGTAAACCCTAGCGTCATAGAGCCCCTTACGTGCTCATCCCATCCATGGGTGTGCTAGAAGAATTTTTTGGATTTAATTCAAGAGATCCTCTTATACATTTTTAATTTCTTGTTTTTATGTATTATCATCGTAGTGAGTGATGCATGTCTTGTACTTAAGATTGGGTATGATCATTCCACATACCATCATATCGTCAATATGTTATTTGATTATTTCATACTCTAATTAAATAATTTTTACATGTTGGGTTATTTACTATTATATTTCTCAATGATTATGGGTATAACCTTCCCATTATTCTACATGAGACCCTCCCTACTAATTTAATTACTTCAGAACATAAAGTGTCAAACATTAGAATATGTGGCATTCTAGCTTAGACCAAAATATTTGGGTATGGATTTATGAAAATTGTATCAGAGTATAGGATTTCATGTTATCATATTTTGGTTAGTTGGTATAAAGGTGAGATAATAATTTCTATGAGATTTTGATGAAACATGGAATTGTGAACCACTAATACCTTTCCCAAATGATATACAGGTTATTGAGAAACAATATTTATGTCCGTGGTTTCTCTGTTATCGTATGTTTTCACCTAAGGTGAGTAAATTTATTTTTATGTTCTAATTTAATATGTATTTCACATTTGGAAGAATCACAAAAAATCTGTCATATGCATAATATTTATCCCACAAGTTTCTCATTGTATTTATACTACTTTTATGTGGTAACATTGAATCATGTGAATTTCTCCCTATTAAAGATGATCGTGTGAGAATACAGTGTGGTACACCTAGGTGACAATGATAATCTTAATGATTATAGTGATGATGATGTATTACCTATGTGGTGATGAGGTTCAGTACACCTTTTTGGACATTTTTAGTCATTTTTTACTTTAGTATGAACCTAGTGTGAGTATCTTCTTGGTAGGTTGGGATAATTGCGGTTCAAACTCTATTATATCCAGTGTAATCCATATATATCCTAGAGACCAATTGTTCAATATAACTTATTTCCTATAAACAATCAATGTGGTTATACTCGGAGTGAAACCCTCATGGCATGTCTTTGTATATATTCCTTGTTGGTGTTCCTTGATTTATAATAATTGGTGAATCCCATTTTGGTTTCTGTTAAATAACTTGTGTATTTTGAATGTGACTCTAGTTACTAGGTTGATGGAATCACAATCTATGTGAAGATAATGTTGGTGAGGATATTCCCTATGAAGGAGAAGCCCTAGTTAGTTCCTTAGGGGTGGTTTTCATTGAATATAATACCTTGTTCATATAATTAAAAACCGACATTAATAATTGAAGGTCTAGAAAAATACCCTGAAACCATAGAGTATATAGAACATATATTTGTATTACTTCTAATACATGGTTGGGTTATGGAGCATTTTTTTTTCTTTTTTCATTGATGGTAGGATCTAGTTTCTCTTGGTAGATATTTCGGAAACAAACACTTATTTTATACTAAGAGAAGATCATTTGCGGTTGGGCCAAATAAGTTATAGTGTGGATGGATGCACAACATAATCAGATGAAAATCAAAAATGGTTTGTGTGTGGTGAAACATGGTTGAATGGTGTTTCCATTATAAATTGGAGTCTTTTGGTAATCTGTTTTATAGTGTTTATTCCCTGTGGTGTATAGAAATTTGTTAAGGACTATGAGTCCATATGTGAGGTCCATGAATTTTTTGAAAAATCATGAAGTATGAGAAATGAGTGGTGTTTTCATCTATTGTGATGGAATACCTAATATCATTAATGTTTGAGAATTAATACTCTGGGTAAGACTATGTTTGAGAATGTGTAGTTTTGTACAAATCGATGAATACATTCTATGTTCTGTGGATAGTCCCAAAAGAGTATTTATGTTTGGTGACTTATGTTTTTTAGTTATAGATAAATATTGGTGATGGAAATAAATTCATTTAGAGTAAATGTATTAGGGTTTATAAAAGGTTCTTATTGATTAAAAAGTTGTCTTAGTGGATGAATAAAACATCAATAATGGATATGGGTAATATTTTTTGTTAGGGGATGATATTAAAGTACTCATTTGGTGTTGATCATAAATCATGATTCATATGAAATGACCACAATTATCCAAGGGCCATGAACTATGTTTGAATAACCATCTGACTATGGAGGGTCTCTATAGACCAATGTGTAGTGGAAATGAGTGTATCTATCCCCAATTTGAAATCATGATGTTTTTTAGATATATGTCTTGATGTGAAACAAATGGGTACTTTGATCTCATGTGAAGAATTATAGCAAGATATAGCCGTGTTATATAATTTTTTTGGTGATAAATTATTTTTAGTCATGAGTTCAATGTATAGTGGTTGTGAACCAACCTAGAACACATCTATGAAGTATGTTTGGACCTTTTGGATTTGGCCCTCTCTTATATATTTCATTGAGTTCTTTAAGTGTTTTCTCTTGAGGACCATGATTGTGATCATAATAATGGTTTCTATAACCTATTCTACAGTTGTTGCCCATTTTAGACTAGTTCTAAAAATTAATGTCAAACATTTAGGTGAATGGTCTTAAAATCCTTGAGGTTTGTTGTGATCTGGTAGAAGGAATGAAATCTTGAGCATATAATCTCTTGATATTTGGTGTTGATGTTCATTGAAATACAAAAATATTCTAATTATAATGATATCTATCCATGGATGTTACTGGAAACCATTTGGGGGTTCAAGGTATCCTCTTGTTTTTTATTTGATGGTTTGAGTAGAATATGAATTTGGTGGATGATCTTCGACATGATAGTGTAATAAATATTCATGCACTGACCTTGTTATATAAATCCTTATCTAGTTACCCTTGTATAAGTCTTGGAAATTTAATTACAAAGCTTGGATGATGAAGATTATTTATGGATAATACCCTTGGGATTATAGGGAGACGATTCAATGATATCAAAAAGAGGTGAGGTTCTGTATTGAAAATCCCATGTTTTTGTCCAGTACATTCATAAGGGAGAAAACATGGTAATTAATTTTCATTACATTTGGACGTTTGGATACTTGATTTATTGTAACACATATATATAATAATTTAGGGGTTTCTATTGTAGAACTCTTTGATGTTTCAGTTTGGCACTAGTTTGTTTCATTTTTGGTGAGCAGGTTTTCTTGTGAGTATCACATGAGTTGGGGCATCATCTTTTGTATAATTATATGAAACTAGAATCCCTATTGGTATAATTTTTTTTATGAAATTCATATAATGATTAAATCATCATGTTATTGTTGGTATATTTTGGGATTCATGTTTCATTACATTTAGAGGAAGATGAATGGATATGTTCAAACATATGTTTTGTGGGATGATAAATTCTGTGGGTCAGACTACATCTCCCTGATTATAACTAATATGGATGACGTCCTAAGAATAACCATTATAGAAACTTCTAAAGGATGATATGTAATTATAGGGTGATAAAATTAATATCATTTTATTTATAAACCCTAATAGTTATAATTTTTTTTTCATTTCTGTGGTAATTTAAAACTTTTCATCTAATTGCAACCATTATGCATTGAATTGGGACTATGTATGGTTAACAAGAGTATTAAGCCTATATAAAAATCATATAATTGTTTATATGTCTATATTAATGGTAATAAACAACCATATTAGGGTAATAGGGAGAATCAATTCACTGCGTAAAGGTATATTTGGAGTTTTATACAGGCACTAGGTGCTATATTATGGTAACTCAGATTTTCATGCACGAACTAAGGGTTTCTAAATATATGTAATGGTGAGTCCATACTTATGTATGGTTATAAAAAGGGATGTAAGGGAAATAAGAAACACTATTGGATATGTTACAATGCCCCTGGAACTAGGTGAAGGTAAAAAAATGTAGGGGTAACTTAATGTTCTGTATGTTTAACATAAATATTCTTCAGCCAACATAAATGTAATAATTGCCTCACGTAAATGTAGATAATGATTTATAAAGGGAATATATTCTTAAAAATAGACCTAAATAAGGGATTTGTTTGATTCTACTAATATGTAATGTTAAAACCTTTACCCTTACTTCATTCAAAAGAGTTTCATAATGCTAAACAATGTTACCCATATGAAGCACCCCTTTATGATGAAAAATTTTAAAACCTTATTTTACATCAAACATTCCCTAGATCATAGATGCAATTTATTTAAATGTTTTTAAATACCATAAATCGCTAAATTATGTTTTCTGATTCATTTTCCCATTTTCAAATCATTATATTGAGATTAATTAGTTTTATTTAAGATATATTTGAAAAAAATTAAAATTTTAATATAATTTTCGATTTAGTACTATGAATATTTATAGAGAATTATTATTTATAAAATATTTAATCTTATGTATTCATAAATTATTGCTAAATCCTTTATGTTTAAACTGAATTGAAATTACATTATAAATGATCTGTGAAGTCCACTATGGGAAAACAATTTTTTTATTCTGATTTCCCTTGTGTTCCTAATCATCTCTATGCCCTATGTTCTTGTGTTCAATGATCATAATAGAATAAATTCTATGTATCATATATATTGTTTTTTTGGAAAATAATTCATTCTATTCTTTATGAGAAAATGATGTTTTCTCTATGTTATCAATAATCAAGAAAATATCAATTATTGCTAAAATATTTATTATCTTTGATAATCAGAGTGTGATGAAATAATTATTGAAATAATTTATCAAGTAGAGATAATGATATTATCACATATGATATTTTATTTCTTATGTAAATAAAATATTTTTATTTAGTTTTATGAATCCTTTCTGAATGTTTGAGAAAATATATAGTTCAAATGTTTTATGTGATTATTCATTGATGAACCATAAGTTTTAAATCTACAACCTTGAGGAATGTGATATCGCGTACTCTACCCTATTGTATTGTAAAAATTAATTTTCAGGATATATTTGGATAAACACATTTGTATAAAAACAATAATATCATATTTTTCAATGAATAACTAAGAATTATAAGTTAATTGATAACCCTTAAATATTACTCTATTAAAAAAATTCATAATAAATGAAGAAGGTTACAATGGCCAAATTATTCCATGTGGGATGGAATTTATTTAGATCACCAATATATAATGTATTTATATTTATATAGTCATAGGACATATATTTGATAGCTAATCACATTGTTTGTGTGTAGTCATTAGATTCTATTTTTAATGATTGGACACATTAGGATTTTTTTGTATGATTCTTTTGACATGTAACACATAATATAATGTATTATTTTTGAAAAATGTTTAGCTATTACGATTATTTTTATATTACACACTCTATTTATATGTGTACCCATGTTTCCTTGATGTGATTCCTATGTTTTCATATCTACTTGGTCATTCACGTTAGAGATCACATTATTGTGAGAAGGCATAGTATATTGAACTATTATGGGATATGTTATTCTCTCGGGCGAGAACCATATTCAATGTTTGTTTCCGCATTATATATGTGACTTATGTGATATCGTTATTTCCTAGTGATATGTCTTGTATACGCTGTTTTTAGCATGGTACCATGGAAATAGGGATACCCTTCATGGATAAGAATCCCTAGTGGGAGAGAAAGTTTAGACACTATATGTGACTTGATAATGAGACCTCAATAGTCAATCGGATATAATGGCCATGTGTGGCCTTACATGGGGAGCGTGATGGTCAAATTTGATCAAAGACAAGAGGTGAAGGTGGATCATGGATGTCTTTTTTGACATGACATGAGAAATATCAATAGGTTATGGTGGCCATTTTTGTACTGACTTATATTATATTAATATGTAAAACTATTGATAATATTTGATGCTGGATCCTACCATACATGAGATATAAAAATATGGAATGATGAGGTCCGACCTAAGGACGTCGGTCTTGTACTTATAATTAGTGAGATATGGAGAATGATGGAATAGTACAAAAATACATATAACACTTATACTTGTGACATTATCTTATTAACTTCTAACATCCTCTAGTACTATTCAACCATGTAACTGAATTATTTCAAGTGGTTTAAGGGGGGCTTTGTAAGTGCATGGCCAGTCAATGCATGGTTAATATTTTTTGTTTTTAATTGGTGACTATGTTATGCATATTCACATAGGTATTACTAATACTTTATAGAATTATTTTCACATTCATTCATATTTTAGATTTCAATTTGGGTATTTTACCATATTAGTGGGGTCTTAATAACTTATAACCACACCCTACTCAGGTACCCAATGCACTTGGGTATCCAAAAAATCCTTAACTATTGTGGGTAAAAATTTGGATGAGGTCCAGGTTGATCATTTAGGTAGATATATAACCATAATTAGGAAGACCTATATGTGATGATCCTTGGAGTGGGAGAAGTTCCTCTTTTACTTCGTTCTTTTCTTATTTTTATTTGTTTTATCTCGATAAGAAATATGTACCTTTTACATAGTATTGAGTAGGTTATTTCCATAGGGATTCATATATTTGGTATGTTATGAGTTTTTTCGTACTCAAGTTGTATACTATTTACATGCTGTGTTACCTAATGTTATTGTGAATTCTTATTGAGGGTATAGTCTCCCCATAGGCCCTCATAAGGCCGTAACATTTTTTTGGTAGCCTATGACATTATGGGAGGTGCACCTGGAGCCATGTGGAATTCAAATTTATATCGAATGATTCTATTTAGGATGTTACATCATCATTTACCCATGAAATGTACCTAAATGTCATACAATTATAATAACTCCCTTTACTTATCAATCTTTTCCAGTGATATGTATTTATTTTTAACCAATAAAAGGGTTTAGTATTAACCAATTTCTTGCCACACCCTATGATCTGTATTCCTATGATATTATAGAAACTTCACTTATACTATATCCCGTTATATGTTTCCTAATATATATCAACAATAAATTTCTTTAATTACTTTATATAAAAATAATATATGAATATAAGATAAAAATACACAATATAAATATTAAATACCATTTATCTATGTTCTATTAACTTTTTGATCCACAATCATCTAATGAAATTCTGAATACATTTATATAAAAGAATTAGTATAATTAATAAAAAAATATTTTGTTATTTTAATATTAAAACCATCATATATTATTCTCTCATTGAAATTTTGTTATGAAAATATTATAACCATGATCTATTATACTCTAATTCAATTGAAAAAATTATACCATTTCCAATGTTAGTGGTTCATTTTACAACATTGATGGATGAAAATATAATTTTAAATCAATAAAATTCATTGATTTTTCTAGAAATGTGTTTAGATAACTGAAATATTATTTATTAGTTAATTTATTTGTTTGATATATTTATTAATAAATCTACATTTAATATATTGATTAAGGAATCATTATAAAAATAACCTCCTATAAAGAACATAATAGAATAAATTATATATTATTATTAGAGGAATATTATGTTTCATTTATATAGTTATTATTCCTCTAAATTTTTTATATATTCTTATTTATAACATTTAAATAGTGTCATTATATTTTTTGAGAATGATAATATAATAGAAAATATCTTCCATAGCTATACTCAGACATATATTGTACCATATTCTTATTGTGGTATGTTTAAAAACATTCAAGAAAAATAATATAAATTTATATCAAGTATGAAGCTGAAAAAATAGAGTTTTAATATAAAGAAATAATGTTTTTGGTTATTTATTATTAATATAAATATTTAACATGTTAATTATGTAACTAACTTTTAGCAAATCACATATGCATTCTTTATAATAATTTTGCCTATAAGAAATTTGTTTAAAACTATTAGAGAATTAAATTATATGTTTATAAAATATTATAAAATATAAATTATAGTATATTTTATGTTCTTAGAATTGTGATCTATGTTAGAATAATGAATTACTACCAAAATATATAAAATCTATATCAAATCGACTAAAATTAGTCACAAAAAATATTAAAACTATATTATAAATAAATATACATTTAGAGTAGAATTGTAATTTATGATTATAATGATATATTAATATAAATAAGAGTTTGAAATAGGTGATTAATATATTGATTATTTTTATAATTTATGGTATAGTGTGATTAAATAAGCTGAAATTCATGGGTTGGGAATCTTTAACTAATGTTAAATTCTAATTACATGTTTGATATTATGAGAAATAATTTCTTTTATATTATGAATTAAATTTCATGTTTGGTGGGATTGTATTCTAACCTATTTTACATTACTACACTTTAGTTTCCCTTTTGTACACTGTTGGTGTAACGCCCCGAACCTAGTTACTCAGAGTCGGTGCGTTATTACATAACATTGGCATGATCACAAGAAAGATCAAATCTCGAAAGACCGATTGGTTTAGTAGCCTTGGAAACACTAGATATATTCATAAGTTTTACATTACATCATAAAGTGAAAAACTACTACGACAACATAATGTCTCCATAGTCCACACTATTATCCCCTCATAATATCCCTGCAGGTCATTCATAACTTACTTCTTCACATCCTGATAAAAATAAAACATATAAAAGGGGTGAGCTCAAATGCCCAGTAAGGAAAACAATATAGAGGAACATTCAAAAATAAGCATAAACATTTAAGGCAATGCATTACTAAAACAAAATCCTTTTAAAATTGAACTTGAACATAGTATGGAAAAAGTAAAATGAAATAATGCCATTTACTTATTCACACGGATATTCTACTAATCGAATAATCACTTGCAATATCAATAACCACTTTCATAATGTTGGAATGCATAATTCTGAACTTTAATTTCTTTGTCAAGGCCTCGTCCCAAGACCTAGGAGCTAACTGTAACCGGAACCCAACCCGGAGTGCCTCTAATAACCGGACACCAACCCGGAGTGCCTCTAATAACCGGACACCAACCCGGAGTTCCAAAAAAATCTGGAGACCAAACCGGAGTTCCTCTAATAACCGGAGACCAAACCGTAGGGCTTGATTTTACCGGCCCCCAACCCGGAACATACTTGTCTAACACATTCATATGAATGAAAGGTTGAAATATAACATAAACATTCGGATTTCAAATAACTTATGAAATGTCAATACTCTAAACAAAAACCATGAGTGACATAAGAATAACTTATCCACAGTAAAAAATATCACAAAACCTTCAATAAAATATGGATGTTTTGTATCATAATAAATCAACTTCAAATAAGCTTAAAAACCATCAAAGGATGTTGACATAGATGAAATCAAAACTATTTTAGAGAAATATCTCTTTTTTTACATCATTTTAAAAGTAAAATAATTATAAAATAATAAATTCAATTTGAAAATATTCTTATAAGCTTTTAAGGGATGCTTTGATGATTTTATAACGGCGGTAAATAGCCGCACCCGCCGTATAAGTTAAAAAAACATTCTTACCTTAATTTTGTCGAAAAGGTTAAAAAGAACCTTGTTTGGAAAACGACAGAAAGATTCCTTTATAAAAATCTTATAAAAAGTCAAACAAGGGTATAAATGACATTAACCCATAATTCTAGTAAATAGTAAAAATGTTTTGAAATTCATTTTTAAGAAACATGGATGTGGATGATAAAGAAATCCCAGTAGATTATTACGTATAAACAACCTCGGATAATGAAGAGATTGCGAAATAACCCTTACCAATTTGGTAAATTATGAAACATACAAACCTTGAAAGAGGTATCATACAATTAATATGTAAATACACATAAATTAGGGTGTATTACACAAAGAATATAATTATGGGCAGTACACACACCAGACAAAAGGTGATGGTGGCAATATGGCATGAATCTCACGGGAATAAGGAGTGAGATGAAAACCCCTTAACTTGTACTTTTCCTTGGTTGGGGAAGGTTAACCTCATGTATAATGGTGAAATAATTGTTATTAAATTATACAAGAATCATATATATTCATATGATATCATATATGATCATTTAATATTGATTTGATAATAATATCTTAGTATTATCGTTGTTTCGGGTGTTAACTTACTTGTTTTATTTTATATGTTTTGTTACGTAAGCCATGTTTGTAATGGATAGGTTGTATATTATTCATATCCAGAATGATATCAAGTCCTTAAACATCATTTTTAAATCATCAAATGATAATTATACTTGAATGGATACGATGGACAATGAATCTTATCACGTTTGTGGAGACGGTAAACCGTACGTACGCACGAGCGACAATATAATTCTTTTCAAATAATTTATAAATGGATGGTATATCATACATACAGAATCATTAACATGTTATATTTATTATTTACATGAGTTACATATAATTATTATACCTATCCAAAAAATAATATATTGAATAACAATTACACCACGACGTGGAGACGGTAAGCCGTACGTACGCACGTATGGTGACATGTTATTCAAAGGGTGGATAGAATACTAAATATGGTTGTACCATATTTATAATAACATCACAGTATATATATGATACTGTAGTTATTATTTTAGGATGGTAACAACAAAGGATGATGAAGTGGAAGAAGAAATGAACTTGGAAAAGGGTGGTGAAATCATTACCTCTTCTTCGGGTTCTTCCTTTTGATTTGATCAAAAGGGCTCCTTAGGTTGGCTTTTCGATCAATCTAAGGCCTCTAGGTTGTAGTGAGGGAAGTTGGGAGAGTATTTGGGCAGATTTTGGCCGAACCAAAAGGCTTTGAAGGTGTGAAGAAAAGAGAAGGAGGAGTGCCCTTTTATAAGAGGGGTGAGGGGCACCTTTGGAAAAGCTAGAAATATTAATTTATAATAAATTCATATTCGGTTTTTAATGGCTCCAAAGTTGATTATTTAAATTTTAAGGTGGGGATAGGTCGAAAAAAACTCAACCAATAGAATTTAGACAGGTTTGGGTACTTATATTAACCTTATCTTTAAGTATTAACTCTAAGTTAATTAGTTTCACTTTTACAATGTCTCTTTATATTTTGATATAATATGGTTAATAAACATACTATATACATCCAAGCGACCACCATGTGGTCCATTAATGATGCCACTATCATTATATAAGTCTCTTGGCCAAACCATAGATTTTTATGAATTTAATATCAATTAATAATATAATATTTGTTTTAAGAACTCTTTTATGTCAATTTTGACACTATTCAATAGTTGATTTTTGTGAAACTCATAAAAGATTTATTACTTCGAAAAAAGTAAATTAAATCAATCCTAATATATCATATTATCCTAGAAAATTAGTTTAATTCATTTAAAGTGTCATATTATATTTATTTGGGTATTTATAATATCAATTATTTTTATTTTTTACTATTCTAGTAATTACTGCATCATCATTGTGTCATAAATAACATAAATTATTTAATGTCTAAAAATTACAAATAAAATATCATTATGTAGGAAGTATTTTTATCTTTCTATAGAATATTTATAATCTAAAATCCAACATATATAACATTATGTAAAAATTGTTTTTCTAAAAGATATATGCTTGTGTCGTTTTTGTATTCATTTTAACTTAATTAAAATAAAGTGTCCCTATCACCTACAAGTGGCACCATGGGGTCCCAAAATCGACCCAAATATGCCTATGTCCTAACATGTATCAACCAATAAGGCTATGAAACGTTTTAGGGTAATTTAGTATTATTATAATATTATTTTTTAACCCTTATTTACCGGATTTACCCTTAACCATGGTAAATAAAATATTTACCGCAGTAATTATTCAAAATGTCTAAAAGTAAAAGTTACCTATTTACACAATTTGAACATCCTGATTCCAAATATGGAATCCATTTTTCTAAATTCAAAACACAGAAGTGGCAGAGATTAATTTAAAATTAATTCCCGCTGTCAAAACAAAAAGCGTTTTTTTAAGAGATAATAACTATCAAAAGATTGACACTTGTTTATGTTCGGTTTATTTGTAAAATTATGTCCAATGACCAAAATTATATTAAATGGTAAAAATATATTCTAAATATACTTTAAAACCACTCAAATTTAAAATTTATCACTATTAATTATTTGATTAAAAAAGTTGTTTTTAATTAAAATTTAGTAATTTTCACTATTCATCAAAATATAAAAGTTATTCGAAAAGTACCAAAATTTCACCTTAGGCTAAATTCGATATTTCAAATCAAAAAATGAAGTCCATTTTGAAATTTAAAATATATATAATTTCAAAAAGTAGGTATTACTATTCATAATGGCTAGTTTGATTGGTTGTGGTGTGTGTTAAAACTCAAAGTTGCGTACAACACACGCTACTGTATTATTCAAAGAAAGCGTACCGTGGAATCTTGGGATGTTTCATTTTAAATTTTTGATGTCCCCATTTAGTCAAAAAGTTTAAAATTTTGTATTTAAAAAGGGTTCACGATTAAAAGTTGATAAAAGTGCAATACTGAAAATGAATTTGTTCTCGCATTATGTCTAAGATACTCATAATATGGATTCTAAAACTATAAGGATTATATAAAGTTTAAAATTTAGTTAATACTATTCATAACCAATTTTGAATGGATTTTTGTTAAGACATGGTGCAATTGAACTCGGTGTTGCAAGTAGTGCATGTTATTTAATTATTTTGAAGAAATAACACACTATGAATTCTTGGGGTGTTACATTCTCCCCTCCTTCAATAAATTGCATTCTCGCAATTTGAAATTGTTCTTCGAAAATAAAAGGTTGAAAATAGAAAATATATGTGTGGGAAAACCCACATCGGAAATTGGGTTACTAAAATTTAGTCTTAATATGAGGAAAAGAGAAATGAAAGGGTCACCACCAAATTATGATCTCGATTAGGAGAACATTGGTGGCAATTAAAGACATATAATTGGAGGAAAAACGTAAATATTTATAGGTAGTGATTGAGGTCATCAATCACAAACAAGTATAAAATTGAGGTCCTTAAACTCATCAATCTATGATGATTTGAAATACCATCGGTTCAACAAAACATATGGTATTAGGATAACACATTTTTGACGTTTCAAAATATCTTAGTTGAAATCCCACATCGAAAAATAAATTAATGAGGTCTCTATTTAAAATAAAGAGTGGAAATTATGAAGATTACCGAAAATAACACATAATAGGGTTCCATATAGGAATATATGGATATGGAAGAAAAATCTAACCATCAATTATCTGATGGAGTGTGGTAGAGAACATGGCTATGAAATGGCCAACAATCCCAAAGCTATAAATTAGTGATGATTTAAGGTACCATCAAGGACAAAATTTTTGTTCTAAGTTCCTTTTCTTAATGTTGAGGAATTTATTTATGATATTGGCTAAGATCATAAGGAGATATACTTACTTTATAATTAGTGTTTTATCCATTAATAAATTTCTGCCACAAACTCATCTTTCACTCTAAAAGATAATAGAATGTAAAAAAAATTTCTATTTATACTATTCGTACAGGGTTCCAAAATAAATGAATTTATAATTCATCTACTAGAACTTTTAAAAAACTACATTATTTAATTCAGGACATCTCGTGGGCCAGTGGTAGGTGATACACCCTTGTCGCCCTTCGGTTGCGGGTTTAAGTCTCACAGCCTTGCCGGACGCGACTGGTTGCTGCCCGACTTCCGGGTTGTCCTTTTATGGCAATCCAAAATAATCCAAACTAGAAATATCCAAAATACTTCTATCCAAACTCACAGTCCAACATTTATAAGGAAGGTAAACATAATGTAGATCCTTTTTACCCCGTAATAGAATATGAATACCTTCATCATGTATTCTTTTAATACACTGAAACATCCTGAATTACCATATTCCTTATTGATTACATTCATACTCCCTTATTCCATATAGAATGCTGGATATACTTCATCAATCCAAAAATGTTTTAAACCCCAAGAATGATAGAATATACAAATCATTAATCAGTTCTAAGGTAGTCAAGAATATCAAATATAATTTATCCAAAACAATCATGTATTATTCCAAAATCACTACCTCAGTATCAGAACTATATTATGGTTTATCATTCTCTCAACCATATATTTTCCAAAAATTTATCCTGCTATTGAGTCACTTTTCTTTGTTCCACACAATCTCAAGTCCTTAATGAAATAGTACTGCAGTACAATCCTTATATACTTCGTAATTATTATAACAAGTACATTGTTGATACAACACTCAATTGACATAATCAACATAAGAACTCTAATCATTCCTCTTCATCTGTGGTAGTATCATAACATGATTATTATCCAATAGCATCATTTGCGGCATAGTATGATTACTGGGACATACGTTCACGTAGTGTCCAAACTCCTTGCAAATGATGCATTGTACATTTGGAACAATTTTATTACCCTTGCAGTCACGTACTTTGTGCCCGTTTCCTCCACACTTATAACAAACTCCCATTCCTTTCAGGCAAGTTCCAGGGTGTTTCTTTCCATAGTTATCACATATGGGAAAATTCTTCTTTTCCCTCTTCCCTTTATCCATCTTTCTCTCTTCCATCCTTTTCTTATCTTGCTTCCCTTCAAAGCCATAGGACTCAGTAAACTCTTTACTTATCTTATCAACACATGATATTATTTCTTCATATGATGATAACACATGCGAGACTATTTCTCTTGTAAATTCTGGCTTAAGACCATAAAATATATGATCCTTCTTTCTCTTTGTATCATGTGCATTTCTAGAGTTCTCATTCCTTCTACTGGGCGCCATTTCTAAACAATGGCATACATTAGATTAGTTTATGAATAAAAATACCTAATCCCAAACTTGTAAAACACAAAACATAAATTAAATAGTTTATGGATATAATCTATAATCAAAAAAATGTCTCATTTGAGGAAGTACATACTCCTAAACCCTTCATAATGATTTTTAATGAAAATGAGAGTTATCCTAAGCATATCCCCCGGGAGTGTCGTAACCAAGAGTGCAGCAAGGCCCGTTGTCGTGCACCAGTTCCCGTTCGAGTCTAGCTCAAAGCGGTGTTTTCAGGTTTTAACTCTAGGTACATCTGTGCCAGAGCCGCCTCTACCGGCTCGTATCCAGACATGGATGTATTGCTCGGAAAACTCACAAAATCTCTACAATACCAAAATTCTAGGAAGTTCTTCTATACTAATCCTCAAAATTCATCTTAAATCTATGTGCTCTAATCAGAGTTTATCTAAATCTAGCTTACAAGGTTTGTACTAAACTTCCTCTGATACCAACTATAACGCCCCGACCCTAGTTACCCAGAGTCGGTGCATTATTACATAACATTGGCATGATCACAAGAAAGATCAAATCTCGAAAGACCGATTGGTTTAGAATCCATGGAAACACTAGATATATTCATAAATTTTACATTACATCATAAAGTGAAAAACTACTACGACAACATAATGTCTCCATAGTCCACACTATTATCCCCTCATAATATCCCTGTAGGTCATTCATAACTTACTTCTTCACATCCTGAGAAAAATAAAACATAGAAAAGGGGTGAGCTCAAATGAACAGTAAGGATAACCATATAGCGGAACATTCAAAAATAAGCATAAACATTTAAGGCAATGCATTACTAAAACAAAATCCTTTTAAAATTGAACTTCAACATAGTATGGCAAAAGTAAAATGAAATAATTCCATTTAATTATTCACATGGATATTCTACTAATTGAATAATCACATGAAATATCAATAACCACTTTCATAATGTCGGAATGCATAATGCTGAACTTTAATTTCTTTGTCAAGACCTCGTCCCAAGACCTAGGGGATAACTGTAACCGCAACCCAACCCGGAGTGCCTCTAATAACCGGACACCAACCCGGAGTGCCTCTAATAACTGGAAACCAACCCGGAGTTCCTCTAATAAGCAGAGACCAAACCGGAGTTCCTCTAATAACTGGAGACCAAACCGTAGGGCTTACTTTTACCGGTCCCCAACCTGGAACATACTTGTCTAACACATTCATCTGAATGAAAGGTTGAAATATAACATAAACATTCGGATTTCAAATAACTTATGAAATGTAAACACTCTAAACAAAAACCATGAGTGACATAAGAATAACTTATCCACAGTAAAAAATATCACAAAACCTTCAATAAAATATGGATGTTTTGTATCATAATAAATCAACTTCAAATAAGCTTAAAAACCATCAAAGGATGTTGACATAGATGAAATCAAAACTATTTTAGAGAAATATCTCTTTTTTTAAATCATTTTAAAAGTAACATAATTATAAAATAATACATTCAATTTGAAAATACTCTTATAATCTTGTAAGGGAAGCTTTGATGATTTTATAATGGCGGTAAATATCCACACCCGCCGTATATGTTAAAAAAACATTCTTACTTTAATTTTGTCGAAAAGGTTAAAAAGAACCTTGTTTGGAAATCGATGGAAAGTTTCCTTTATTAAACTCTTATAAAAAGTCAAACAAGGGTATAAATGACTTTAACCCATAATTCTAGTAAATAGTAAAAATGATTTGAAATTGATTTTTAAGAAACATGGATGTGGATGATAAAGAGATCCCAGTAGATTATTACGTATAAACAATCTCAGATAATGAAGAGATTGCGAAATAACCCTTACCAATTTGGTAACTTATGAAACATACAACCCATGAAAGAGGTATCATACAATGAATATGTAAATACACATAAATTAGGGTGTATTACACAAATAATATAATTATGGGCAGTACACACACCACACAAAAGGTGATGGTGGCAATATGGCATGAATCTCACGAGAATAAGGAGTGAGATGAAAACCCCTTACCTTGTACTTTTCCTTGATTGGGGTAGGTCAACCTCATGTATAACGGTGAAATAATTGTTATTAAATTATACAAGAATCATATATATTAATATGATATCATATATGATCTTTTAATATTGATTTGATAATAATATCTTAGTATTATCGTTGTTTCGGGTGTTAACTTACTTGTTTTCTTTTATATGTTTTGTTACGTAAGACCTGTTTGTAAAGGATAGTTTGTATATTATTCATATCCATAATTATATCAAGTCCTTAAACATCATTTTTAAATCATCAAATGATAATTATAATTGAATGGATACGATGGAGAATGAATCTTATCGCGTTCGTGGAGACGGTAGTCCGTACGTACGCACGAGCGACAATATCATTCTTTTAAAATAATATATAAATGCATGGTATATCATATATACAGAATAATTAACATGTTATATTTATTATTTACATGAGTTACATATCATTATTATACCCATCCAAACAATAATATATTGAATAAAAATTACACCACGACGTGGAGACGGTAAGCCGTACGTACGCACGTATGGTGACATGTTATTCAAAGGGTGGATAGAATACTGAATATGGTTGTACCATATTTACAATAACATCACAGTATATATATGATACAGGAGTAATTATTTTAGAATGGTAACGACAAAGGAAGATGAAGTGGAAGAAGAAATGAACTTGGAAAAGGGTGGTGAAATCATTACCTCTTCTTCGGGTTCTTCTTTTTGATTTGATCAAAAGGGCTCCTTAGGTTGGATTTCTGATCAAACTAAGGCCTCTAGGTTGTAGTGAGGGAAGTTCAGAGAGTATTTGGGCAGAGTTTGGCCGAACCAAAAGGCTTTGAAGGTGTGAAAAAAAGAGAAGTAGAGTTCCCTTTTATAAGAGGGGTGGGGGCACCTTTGGAAAAGCTAGAAATATTAATTTATAATAAATTCATATTCGGTTTTTAATGGCTCAAAAGTTGATTATTTCAATGTTAAGGTGGGGATATGTCGAAAAAAACTCAACCAATAGAATTTAGATAGGTTTGAGTACTTATATTAACCTTATATTTAAGTATTAACTCTAAGTTAATTAGTTTCACTTTTACAACGTCTCTTTGTATTATTATATAATAAGGTTAATAAACTTACTCTATACATCCAAGAGACCCCCCAAGTGGTCCATTAATGATGAAACTATCATGATATAAGTCTCTTGGCTGAACCTTAGATTTTTATGAATTTAATATCAATTAATAATATAATAATTTTTTAAGAACTCTTTTATGTCAATTTTGACACTATTCAATAGTTTATTTTTGTGAAACTCATAACAGATTGATTACTTCAAACAATGTCAATTAAATAAATCCTAATATATCATATTATACTAGAAAATTAGTTTAATTCATTAAAAGTGTCATATTATATTTATTTGGGTATTTATAATATCAATTATTTTGATTTTTCTCTATTATAGTAATTACTGCATCATCATTGTGTCATAAATAACTTAAATTATTTAATATCTAAAAATTAGAAATAAAATATCATTATGTAGAAATATTTTTATCTTTCTAATGAATATTTATAATCTAAAATACAACATATATAACCTTATGTAAATTTTTTTTTCTAAAAGATATATGCCTGTGTCGTTTTTGTATTCATTTTAACTTAATTAAAATAAAGTGTCCCTATCACCTACAAGTGGCACCATGGGGTCCCAAAATCGACCCAAATATGACTATGTCCGAACATGTATCAACCAATAAGTCTAGGACACGTTTTAGGGTAATTTAGTATTATTATAATATTATTTTTTAACCCTTATTTATCGGATTTACCCTTAACCATGGTAAATAAAATATTTACCACAGTAATTATTCAAAATGTCTAAAAATAAAAGTTACCTATTTACACAATATGAACATCCTGATTCCAAATATGGAATCCATTTTTCTAAATTTAAAACACAGAAATGGCAGAAATTTATATAAAATTAATTCCCGCTGTCAAAACAAAAAGCGTGTTTTTAAGAGATAATAACTATCAAAAGATTGACACTTGTTTATGTTCGGTTTAATTGTAAAATTATGTCCAATGACAAAAATTATATTAAATGGTAAAAATATATTCTAAATATACTTTAAAACCACTCAAAATCATAATTTGTCACTATTAATTATTTGATTAAAAAAAGTTTTTTTTAATTAAAATTTAGTAATTTTCGATATTCATCAAAATATGAAAGTTATTCGAAAAGTACCAAAATTTCACCTTAGGCTAAATTCGATATTTCAAATCAAAAAATGATATCCATTTTGAAATATAAAATATATATAATTTCAAAAAGTAGGTATTACGATTCATAATGGCTAGTTTGATTGGTTGTGGTGTGTGTTAAAACTCAAAGTTGCGTACAACACACGCTACTGTATTATTCAAAGAAAGCATACCGTGGAAGCTTGGGATGTTTCATTTTAAATTTTTGATGTCCCCAATTAGTCAAAAAGTTTTAAATTTTGTATTTTAAAAGGGTTCACTATTAAAAGTTGATAAAAGTGCAATACTGAAAATGAATTTGTTCTGGCATTATGTATAAGATACTCATAATATGGATTCTAAAATTATAAGGATTATATAAAGTTTAAAATTTAGTTAATACTATTCATAACATCTTTTGAATGGATTTTTGGTAAGTCATGGTGCAATTGAACTCGGTGTTGCGTGTAGTGCAAGTTATTTAATTATTTTGAAGAAATAACACACTATGAATTCTTGGGGTGTTACATTCTCCCCTCCTTCAATAAATTGCGTCCTCGCAATTTGAAATTGTTCTTCGAAAATAAAAGGTTGAAAATAGAAAATATATGTGTGGGAAAACCCACATCGGAAATTGGGTTACTAAAATTTAGTCTTAATATGAGGAAAAGAGAAATGAAAGGGTCACCACCAAATTATGATCTCGATTAGGAGAACATTGGTGGCAATTAGAGACATATAATTGGAGGAAAAACGTAAATATTTATAGGTAGTGATTGAGGTCATCAATCACAAACAAGTATAAAATTGAGGTCCTTAAACTCATCAATCTATGATGATTTGAAATACCATCGGTTCAACAAAACATATGGTATTAGGATAACACATTTTTGACGTTTCAAAATATCTTAGTTGAAATCCCACATCGAAAAATGAATTAATGAGGTCTCTATTTAAAATAAAGAGTGGAAATTATGAAGATTACCGAAAATAACACATACTAGGGTTCCATGTAGGAATATATGGATATGGAAGAAAAATCTAACCATCAATTATCTGATGGAGTGTGGTAGAGAACATGGATATGAAATGGCCAACAATCCCAAAGCTATAAATTAGTGACGATTTAAGGTACCATCTAGGACAAAATTTTTGTTCTAAGTTCCTTTTCTTAATGTTGAGGAATTTATTTATGATATTGGCTAAGATCATAAGGAGATATACTTACTTTATAATTAGTGTTTTATCCATTAATAAATTTCTGCCACAAACTCATCTTTCACTCTAAAAGATAATAGAATGTAAAAAAAATTTCTATTTATACTATTCGTACAGGGTTCCAAAATAAATGAATTTATAATTCATCTACCAGATCTTTTAAAAAAACTACATTATTTAATTCAGGACATCTCGTGGGCCAGTGGTAGGTTATACACCCTTGTCGCCCTTCGGTTGCGGGTTTGAGTCTCACAGCCTTGCCGGACGCGACTGGTTGCTGCCCGACTTCCGGGTTGTCCTTTTATGGCAATCCAAAATAATCCAAACTAGAAATATCCAAAATACTTCTATCCAAACTCACAGTCCAACATTTATAAGGAAGGTAAACATAATGTAGATCCTTTTTACCCCGTAATAGAATATGAATACCTTCATCATGTATTCTTTTAATACACTGAAACATCCTGAATTACCATATTCCTTATTGATTACATTCATACTCCCTTATTCCATATAGAATGCTAGATATACTTCATCAATCCAAAAATGTTTTAAACCCCAAGAATGATAGAATATACAAATCATTAATCAGTTCTAAGGTAGTCAAGAATATCAAATATAATTTATCCAAAACAATCATGTATTATTCCAAAATCACTACCTCGGTATCAGAACTATATTATGGTTTATCATTCTCTCAACCATATATTTTCCAAAAATTTATCCTGCTATTGAGTCACTTTTCTTTGTTCCACACAATCTCAAGTCCTTAATGAAATAGTACTGCAGTACAATCCTTATATACTTCGTAATTATTATAACAAGTACATTGTTGATACAACACTCAATTGACATAATCAACATAAGAACTCTAATCATTCCTCTTCATCTGTGGTAGTATCATAACATGATTATTATCCAATAGCATCATTTGCGGCATAGTCTGATGACTGGGACATAGGTTCACGTAGTGTCCAAACTCCTTGCAAATGATGCATTGTACATTTGGAACAATTTTATTACCCTTGCAGTCACGTACTTTGTGCCCGTTTCCTCCACACTTATAACAAACTCCCATTCCTTTCAGGCAAGTTCCAGGGTGTTTCTTTCCATAGTTATCACATATGGGAAAATTCTTCTTTTCCCTCTTCCCTTTATCCATCTTTCTCTCTTCCATCCTTTTCTTATCTTGCTTCCCTTCAAAGCCATAGGACTCAGTAAACTCTTTACTTATCTTATCAACACATGATATTATTTCTTCATATGATGATAACACATGCGAGACTATTTCTCTTGTAAATTCTGGCTTAAGACCATAAAATATATGATCCTTCTTTCTCTTTGTATCATGTGCATTTCTAGAGTTCTCATTCCTTCTACTGGGCGCCATTTCTAAACAATGGCATACATTAGATTAGTTTATGAATAAAAATACCTAATCCCAAACTTGTAAAACACAAAACATAAATTAAATAGTTTATGGATATAATCTATAATCAAAAAAATGTCTCATTTGAGGAAGTACATACTCATAAACCCTTCATAATGATTTTTAATGAAAATGAGAGTTATCCTAGGCATATCCCCCGGGAGTGTCGTAACCAAGAGTGCAGCAAGGCCCGTTGTCGTGCACCAGTTCCCGTTCGAGTCTAGCTCAAAGCGGTGTTTTCAGGTTTTAACTCTAGGTACATCTGTGCCAGAGCCGCCTCTACCTGCTCGTATCCAGACATGGATGTATTGCTCGGAAAACTCACAAAATCTCTACAATACCAAAATTCTAGGAATTTCTTCTATACTAATCCTCAAAATTCATCTTAAATCTATGTGCTCTAATCAGAGTTTATCTAAATATAGCTTACAATGTTTGTACTAAACTTCCTCTGATACCAACTGTAACGCCCCGACCCTAGTTACCCAGAGTCGGTGCATTATTACATAACATTGGCATGATCACAAGAAAGATCAAATCTCGAAAGACCGATTGGTTTAGAATCCATGGAAACACTAGATATATTCATAAGTTTTACATTACATCATAAAGTGAAAAACTACTACGACAACATAATGTCTCCATAGTCCACACTATTATCCCCTCATAATATCCCTGTAGGTCATTCATAACTTACTTCTTCACATCCTGAGAAAAATAAAACATAGAAAAGGGGTGAGCTCAAATGAACAGTAAGGATAACCATATAGCGGAACATTCAAAAATAAGCATAAACATTTAAGGCAATGCATTACTAAAACAAAATCCTTTTAAAATTGAACTTCAACATAGTATGGCAAAAGTAAAATGAAATAATTCCATTTAATTATTCACATGGATATTCTACTAATTGAATAATCACATGAAATATCAATAACCACTTTCATAATGTCGGAATGCATAATGCTGAACTTTAATTTCTTTGTCAAGACCTCGTCCCAAGACCTAGGAGATAACTGTAACCGCAACCCAACCCGGAGTGCCTCTAATAACCGGACACCAACCCGGAGTGCCTCTAATAACTGGAAACCAACCCGGAGTTCCTCTAATAAGCAGAGACCAAACCGGAGTTCCTCTAATAACTGGAGACCAAACCGTAGGGCTTAATTTTACCGGTCCCCAACCTGGAACATACTTGTCTAACACATTCATCTGAATGAAAGGTTGAAATATAACATAAACATTCGGATTTCAAATAACTTATGAAATGTCAACACTCTAAACAAAAACCATGAGTGACATAAGAATAACTTATCCACAGTAAAAAATATCACAAAACCTTCAATAAAATATGGATGTTTTGTATCATAATAAATCAACTTCAAATAAGCTTAAAAACCATCAAAGGATGTTGACATAGATGAAATCAAAACTATTTTAGAGAAATATCTCTTTTTTTAAATCATTTTAAAAGTAACATAATTATAAAATAATACATTCAATTTGAAAATACTCTTATAAGCTTGTAAGGGAAGCTTTGATGATTTTATAATGGCGGTAAATATCCACACCCGCCGTATATGTTAAAAAAACATTCTTACTTTAATTTTGTCGAAAAGGTTAAAAAGAACCTTGTTTGGAAATCGATGGAAAGTTTCCTTTATTAAACTCTTATAAAAAGTCAAACAAGGGTATAAATGACTTTAACCCATAATTCTAGTAAATAGTAAAAATGATTTGAAATTGATTTTTAAGAAACATGGATGTGGATGATAAAGAGATCCCAGTAGATTATTACGTATAAACAATCTCAGATAATGAAGAGATTGCGAAATAACCCTTACCAATTTGGTAACTTATGAAACATACAACCCATGAAAGAGGTATCATACAATGAATATGTAAATACACATAAATTAGGGTGTATTACACAAATAATATAATTATGGGCAGTACACACACCACACAAAAGGTGATGGTGGCAATATGGCATGAATCTCACGAGAATAAGGAGTGAGATGAAAACCCCTTACCTTGTACTTTTCCTTGATTGGGGTAGGTCAACCTCCTGTATAACGGTGAAATAATTGTTATTAAATTATACAAGAATCATATATATTAATATGATATCATATATGATCTTTTAATATTGATTTGATAATAATATCTTAGTATTATCGTTGTTTCGGGTGTTAACTTACTTGTTTTCTTTTATATGTTTTGTTACGTAAGACCTGTTTGTAAAGGATAGTTTGTATATTATTCATATCCATAATTATATCAAGTCCTTAAACATCATTTTTAAATCATCAAATGATAATTATAATTGAATGGATACGATGGAGAATGAATCTTATCGCGTTCGTGGAGACGGTAGTCCGTACGTACGCACGAGCGACAATATCATTCTTTTAAAATAATATATAAATGCATGGTATATCATATATACAGAATAATTAACATGTTATATTTATTATTTACATGAGTTACATATCATTATTATACCCATCCAAACAATAATATATTGAATAAAAATTACACCACGACGTGGAGACGGTAAGCCGTACGTACGCACGTATGGTGACATGTTATTCAAAGGGTGGATAGAATACTGAATATGGTTGTACCATATTTATAATAACATCACAGTATATATATGATACAGGAGTAATTATTTTAGAATGGTAACGACAAAGGAAGATGAAGTGGAAGAAGAAATGAACTTGGAAAAGGGTGGTGAAATCATTACCTCTTCTTCGGGTTCTTCTTTTTGATTTGATCAAAAGGGCTCCTTAGGTTGGATTTCTGATCAAACTAAGGCCTCTAGGTTGTAGTGAGGGAAGTTCGGAGAGTATTTGGGCAGAGTTTGGCCGAACCAAAAGGCTTTGAAGGTGTGAAAAAAAGAGAAGTAGAGTTCCCTTTTATAAGAGGGGTGGGGGCACCTTTGGAAAAGCTAGAAATATTAATTTATAATAAATTCATATTCGGTTTTTAATGGCTCAAAAGTTTATTATTTAAATGTTAAGGTGGGGATATGTCGAAAAAAACTCAACCAATAGAATTTAGATAGGTTTGAGTACTTATATTAACCTTATATTTAAGTATTAACTCTAAGTTAATTAGTTTCACTTTTACAACGTCTCTTTGTATTATTATATAATATGGTTAATAAACTTACTCTATACATCCAAGAGACCCCCCAAGTGGTCCATTAATGATGAAACTATCATGATATAAGTCTATTGGCTGAACCTTAGATTTTTATGAATTTAATATCAATTAATAATATAATATTTTTTTAAGAACTCTTTTATGTCAATTTTGACACTATTCAATAGTTTATTTTTGTGAAACTCATAACAGATTGATTACTTCAAACAATGTCAATTAAATAAATCCTAATATATCATATTATACTAGAAAATTAGTTTAATTCATTAAAAGTGTCATATTATATTTATTTGGGTATTTATAATATCAATTATTTTGATTTTTCTCTATTATAGTAATTACTGCATCATCATTGTGTCATAAATAACTTAAATTATTTAATATCTAAAAATTAGAAATAAAATATCATTATGTAGAAATATTTTTATCTTTCTAATGAATATTTATAATCTAAAATACAACATATATAACCTTATGTAAATTTTTTTTTCTAAAAGATATATGCCTGTGTCGTTTTTGTATTCATTTTAACTTAATTAAAATAAAGTGTCCCTATCACCTACAAGTGGCACCATGGGGTCCCAAAATCGACCCAAATATGACTATTTCCGAACATGTATCAACCAATAAGTCTAGGACACGTTTTAGGGTAATTTAGTATTATTATAATATTATTTTTTAACCCTTATTTATCGGATTTACCCTTAACCATGGTAAATAAAATATTTACCACAGTAATTATTCAAAATGTCTAAAAATAAAAGTTACCTATTTACACAATATGAACATCCTGATTCCAAATATGGAATCCATTTTTCTAAATTTAAAACACAGAAATGGCAGAAATTTATATAAAAATAATTCCCGCTGTCAAAACAAAAAGCGTGTTTTTAAGAGATAATAACTATCAAAAGATTGACACTTGTTTATGTTCGGTTTAATTGTAAAATTATGTCCAATGACAAAAATTATATTTAATGGTAAAAATATATTCTAAATATACTTTAAAACCACTCAAAATCATAATTTGTCACTATTAATTATTTGATTAAAAAAAGTTGTTTTTAATTAAAATTTAGTAATTTTCGATATTCATCAAAATATGAAAGTTATTCGAAAAGTACCAAAATTTCACCTTAGGCTAAATTCGATATTTCAAATCAAAAAATGATATCCATTTTGAAATATAAAATATATATAATTTCAAAATGTAGGTATTATGATTCATAATGGCTAGTTTGATTGGTTGTGGTGTGTGTTAAAACTCAAAGTTGCGTACAACACACGCTACTGTATTATTCAAAGAAAGCATACCGTGGAAGATTGGGATGTTTCATTTTAAATTTTTGATGTCCCCAATTAGTCAAAAAGTTTTAAATTTTGTATTTTAAAAGGGTTCACTATTAAAAGTTGATAAAAGTGCAATACTGAAAATGAATTTGTTCTTGCATTATGTATAAGATACTCATAATATGGATTCTAAAATTATAAGGATTATATAAAGTTTAAAATTTAGTTAATACTATTCATAACATCTTTTGAATGGATTTTTGGTAAGTCATGGTGCAATTGAACTCGGTGTTGCGTGTAGTGCAAGTTATTTAATTATTTTGAAGAAATAACACACTATGAATTCTTGGGGTGTTACATTCTCCCCTCCTTCAATAAATTGCGTCCTCGCAATTTGAAATTGTTCTTCGAAAATAAAAGGTTGAAAATAGAAAATATATGTGTGGGAAAACCCACATCGGAAATTGGGTTACTAAAATTTAGTCTTAATATGAGGAAAAGAGAAATGAAAGGGTCACCACCAAATTATGATCTCGATTAGGAGAACATTGGTGGCAATTAGAGACATATAATTGGAGGAAAAACGTAAATATTTATAGGTAGTGATTGAGGTCATCAATCACAAACAAGTATAAAATTGAGGTCCCTAAACTCATCAATCTATGATGATTTGAAATACCATCGGTTCAACAAAACATATGGTATTAGGATAACACATTTTTGACGTTTCAAAATATCTTAGTTGAAATCCCACATCGAAAAATGAATTAATGAGGTCTCTATTTAAAATAAAGAGTGGAAATTATGAAGATTACCGAAAATAACACATACTAGGGTTCCATGTAGGAATATATGGATATGGAAGAAAAATCTAACCATCAATTATCTGATGGAGTGTGGTAGAGAACATGGCTATGAAATGGCCAACAATCCCAAAGCTATAAATTAGTGACGATTTAAGGTACCATCTAGGAAAAATATTTTGTTCTAAGTTCCTTTTCTTAATGTTGAGGAATTTATTTATGATATTGGCTAAGATCATAAGGAGATATACTTACTTTATAATTAGTGTTTTATCCATTAATAAATTTCTGCCACAAACTCATCTTTCACTCTAAAAGATAATAGAATGTAAAAAAATTTTATATTTATACTATTCGTACAGGGTTCCAAAATAAATGAATTTATAATTCATCTACCAGATCTTTTAAAAAAACTACATTATTTAATTCAGGACATCTCGTGGGCCAGTGGTAGGTGATACACCCTTGTCGCCCTTCGGTTGCGGGTTTGAGTCTCACAGCCTTGCCGGACGCGACTGGTTGCTGCCCGACTTCCGGGTTGTCCTTTTATGGCAATCCAAATTAATCCAAACTAGAAATATCCAAAATACTTCTATCCAAACTCACAGTCCAACATTTATAAGGAAGGTAAACATAATGTAGATCCTTTTTACCCCGTAATAGAATATGAATACCTTCATCATGTATTCTTATAATACACTGAAACATCCTGAATTACCATATTCCTTATTGATTACATTCATACTCCCTTATTCCATATAGAATGCTGGATATACTTCATCAATCCAAAAATGTTTTAAACCCCAAGAATGATAGAATATACAAATCATTAATCAGTTCTAAGGTAGTCAAGAATATCAAATATAATTTATCCAAAACAATCATGTATTATTCCAAAATCACTACCTCGGTATCAGAACTATATTATGGTTTATCATTCTCTCAACCATATATTTTCCAAAAATTTATCCTGCTATTGAGTCACTTTTCTTTGTTCCACACAATCTCAAGTCCTTAATGAAATAGTACTGTAGTACAATCTTTATATACTTCGTAATTATTATAACAAGTACATTGTTGATACAACACTCAATTGACATAATCAACATAAGAACTCTAATCATTCCTCTTCATCTGTGGTAGTATCATAACATGATTATTATCCAATAGCATCATTAGCGGCATAGTCTGATGACTGGGACATAGGTTCACGTAGTGTCCAAACTCCTTGCAAATGATGCATTATACATTTGGAACAATTTTATTACCCTTGCAGTCACGTACTTTGTGCCCGTTTCCTCCACACTTATAACAAACTCCCATTCCTTTCAGGCAAGTTCCAGGGTGTTTCTTTCCATAGTTATCACATATGGGAAAATTCTTCTTTTCCCTCTTCCCTTTATCTATCTTTCTCTCTTCCATCCTTTTCTTATCTTTCTTCCCTTCAAAGCCATAGGACTCAGTAAACTCTTTACTTATCTTATCAATACATGATATTATTTCTTCATATGATGATAACACATGCGAGACTATTTCTCTTGTAAATTCTGGCTTAAGACCATAAAATATATGATCCTTCTTTCTCTTTGTATCATGTGCATTTCTAGAGTTCTCATTCCTTCTACTGGGCGCCATTTCTAAACAATGGCATACATTAGATTAGTTTATGAATAAAAATACCTAATCCCAAACTTGTAAAACACAAAACATAAATTAAATAGTTTATGGATATAATCTATAATCAAAAAAATGTCTCATTTGAGGAAGTACATACTCATAAACCCTTCATAATGATTTTTAATGAAAATGAGAGTTATCCTAAGCATATCCCTCGGGAGTGTCGTAACCAAGAGTGCAGCAAGGCCCGTTGTCGTGCACCAGTTCCCATTCGAGTCTAGCTCAAAGCGGTGTTTTCAGGTTTTAACTCTAGGTACATCTGTGCCAGAGCCGCCTCTACCTGCTCGTATCCAGACAGGGATGTATTGCTCGGAAAACTCACAAAATATCTACAATACCAAAATTCTAGGAAGTTCTTCTATACTAATCCTCAAAATTCATCTTAAATCTATGTGCTCTAATCAGAGTTTATCTAAATCTAGCTTACAAGGTTTGTACTAAACTTCCTCTGATACCAACTGTAACGCCCCGACCCTAGTTACCCAGAGTCGGTGCATTATTACATAACATTGGCATGATCACAAGAAAGATCAAATCTCGAAAGACCGATTGGTTTAGAATCCATGGAAACACTAGATATATTCATAAGTTTTACATTACATCATAAAGTGAAAAACTACTACGACAACATAATGTCTCCATAGTCCACACTATTATCCCCTCATAATATCCCTGTAGGTCATTCATAACTTACTTCTTCACATCCTGAGAAAAATAAAACATAGAAAAGGGGTGAGCTCAAATGCACAGTAAGGATAACCATATAGCGGAACATTCAAAAATAAGCATAAACATTTAAGTCAATGCATTACTAAAACAAAATCCTTTTAAAATTAAACTTCAACATAGTATGGCAAAAGTAAAATGAAATAAATCCATTTAATTATTCACATGGATATTCTACTAATTGAATAATCACATGAAATATCAATAACCACTTTCATAATGTCGGAATGCATAATACTGAACTTTAATTTCTTTGTCAAGGCCTCGTCCCAAGACCTAGGGGATAACTGTAACCGAAACCCAACCCGGAGTGCCTCTAATAACCGGACACCAAACCGGAGTGCCTCAAATAACTGGACACCAACCCGGAGTTCCTCTAATAAGCAGAGACCAAACCGGAGTTCCTCTAATAACCGGAGACCAAACCGTAGGGCTTACTTTTACCGGTCCCCAACCTGGAACATACTTGTCTAACACATTCATCTGAATGAAAGGTTGAAATATAACATAAACATTCGGATTTCAAATAACTTATGAAATGTCAACACTCTAAACAAAAACCATGAGTGACATAAGAATAACTTATCCACAGTAAAAAATATCACAAAACCTTTAATAAAATATGGATGTTTTGTATCATAATAAATCAACTTCAAATAAGCTTAAAAACCATCAAAGGATGTTGACATAGATGAAATCAAAACTATTTTAGAGAAATATCTCTTTTTTTAAATCATTTTAAAAGTAACATAATTATAAAATAATACATTCAATTTGAAAATACTCTTATAAGCTTGTAAGGGAAGCTTTGATGATTTTATAATGGCGGTAAATATCCACACCCGCCGTATATGTTAAAAAACATTCTTACTTTAATTTTGTCGAAAAGGTTAAAAAGAACCTTGTTTGGAAATCGATGGAAAGTTTCCTTTATTAAACTCTTATAATAAGTCAAACAAGGGTATAAATGACTTTAACCCATAATTCTAGTAAATAGTAAAAATGATTTGAAATTGATTTTTAAGAAACATGGATGTGGATGAGAAAGAGATCCCAGTAGATTATTACGTATAAACAATCTCAGATAATGAAGAGATTGCGAAATAACCCTTACCAATTTGGTAACTTATGAAACATACAACCCATGAAAGAGGTATCATACAATGAATATGTAAATACACATAAATTAGGGTGTATTACACAAATAATATAATTATGGGCAGTACACACACCACACAAAAGGTGATGGTGGCAATATGGCATGAATCTCACGAGAATAAGGAGTGAGATGAAAACCCCTTACCTTGTACTTTTCCTTGATTGGGGTAGGTCAACCTCCTGTATAACGGTGAAATAATTGTTATTAAATTATACAAGAATCATATATATTAATATGATATCATATATGATCTTTTAATATTGATTTGATAATAATATCTTAGTATTATCGTTGTTTCAGGTGTTAACTTACTTGTTTTCTTTTATATGTTTTGTTACGTAAGACCTGTTTGTAAAGGATAGTTTGTATATTATTCATATCCATAATTATATCAAGTCCTTAAACATCATTTTTAAATCATCAAATGATAATTATAATTGAATGGATACGATGGAGAATGAATCTTATCGCGTTCGTGGAGACGGTAGTCCGTACGTACGCACGAGCGACAATATCATTCTTTTAAAATAATATATAAATGCATGGTATATCATATATACAGAATCATTAACATGTTATATTTATTATTTACATGAGTTACATATCATTATTATACCCATCCAAACAATAATATATTGAATAAAAATTACACCACGACGTGGAGACGGTAAGCCGTACGTACGCACGTATGGTGACATGTTATTCAAAGGGTGGATAGAATACTGAATATGGTTGTACCATATTTATAATAACATCACAGTATATATATGATACAGGAGTAATTATTTTAGAATGGTAACAACAAAGGAAGATGAAGTGGAAGAAGAAATGAACTTGGAAAAGGGTGGTGAAATCATTACCTCTTCTTCGGGTTCTTCTTTTTGATTTGATCAAAAGGGCTCCTTAGGTTGGATTTCTGATCAAACTAAGGCCTCTAGGTTGTAGTGAGGGAAGTTCGGAGAGTATTTGGGCAGAGTTTGGCCGAACCAAAAGGCTTTGAAGGTGTGAAAAAAAGATAAGTAGAGTTCCCTTTTATAAGAGGGGTGGGGGCACCTTTGGAAAAGCTAGAAATATTAATTTATAATAAATTCAAATTCGGTTTTTAATGGCTCAAAAGTTGATTATTTAAATGTTAAGGTGGGGATATGTCGAAAAAAACCCAACCAATAGAATTTAGATAGGTTTGAGTACTTATATTAACCTTATATTTAAGTATTAACTCTAAGTTAATTAGTTTCACTTTTACAATGTCTCTTTGTATTATTATATAATATGGTTAATAAACTTACTCTATACATCCAAGAGACCCCCCAAGTGGTCCATTAATGATGCAACTATCATAATATAAGTCTCTTGGCTGAAACTTAGATTTTTATGAATTTAATATCAATTAATAATATAATATTTTTTTAAGAACTCTTTTATGTCAATTTTGACACTATTCAATAGTTTATTTTTGTGAAACTCATAACAGATTGATTACTTCGAACAAAGTCAATTAAATAAATCCTAATATATCATATTATACTAGAAAATTAGTTTAATTCATTAAAAGTGTCATATTATATTTATTTGGGTATTTATAATATCAATTATTTTGATTTTTCTCTATTATAGTAATTACTGCATCATCATTGTGTCATAAATATCTTAAATTATTTAATGTCTAAAAATTATAAATAAAATATCATTATGTAGAAATATTTTTATCTTTCTAATGAATATTTATAATCTAAAATACAACATATATAACCTTATGTAAATTTTTTTTTCTAAAAGATATATGCCTGTGTCGTTTTTGTATTCATTTTAACTTAATTAAAATAAAGTGTCACTATCACCTACAAGTGGCACCATGGGGTCCCAAAATCGACCCAAATATGCCTATGTCCGAACATGAATCAACCAATAAGTCTAGGACACGTTTTAGGGTAATTTAGTATTATTATAATATTATTTTTTAACCCTTATTTATCGGATTTACCCTTAACCATGGTAAATAAAATATTTACCGCAGTAATTATTCAAAATGTCTAAAAATAAAAGTTACCTATTTACACAATATGAACATCCTGATTCCAAATATGGAATCCATTTTTCTAAATTTAAAACACAGAAGTGGCAGAAATTTATATAAAATTAATTCCCGCTGTCAAAACAAAAAGCGTGTTTTTAAGTGATAATAACTATCAAAAGATTGACACTTGTTTATCTTCGGTTTAATTGTAAAATTATGTCCAATGACAAAAATTATATTAAATGGTAAAAATATATTCTAAATATACTTTAAAACCACTCAAATTCATAATTTGTCACTATTAATTATTTGATTAAAAAAAGTTGTTTTTAATTAAAATTTAGTAATTTTCACTATTCATCAAAATATGAAAGTTATTCGAAAAGTACCAAAATTTCACCTTAGGCTAAATTAGATATTTCAAATCAAAAAATGCTATCCATTTTGAAATATAAAATATATATAATTTCAAAAAGTAGGTATTACGATTCATAATGGCTAGTTTGATTGGTTGTGGTGTGTGTTAAAACTCAAAGTTGCGTACAACACACGCTACTGTATTATTCAAAGAAAGCATACCGTGGAAGCTTGGGATGTTTCATTTTAAATTTTTGATGTCCCCAATTAGTCAAAAAGTTTTAAATTTTGTATTTAAAAAGGGTTCACTATTAAAAGTTGATAAAAGTGCAATACTGAAAATGAATTTGTTCTTGCATTATGTATAAGATACTCATAATATGGATTCTAAAATTATAAGGATTATATAAAGTTTAAAATTTAGTTAATACTATTCATAACATCTTTTGAATGGATTTTTGGTAAGTCATGGTGCAATTGAACTCGGTGTTGCGTGTAGTGCAAGTTATTGAATTATTTTGAAGAAATAACACACTATGAATTCTTGGGGTGTTACATTCTCCCCTCCTTCAATAAATTGCGTCCTCGCAATTTGAAATTGTTCTTCGAAAATAAAAGGTTGAAAATAGAAAATATATTTGTGGGAAAACCCACATCAGAAATTGGGTTACTAAAATTTAGTCTTAATATGAGGAAAAGAGAAATGAAAGGGTCACCACCAAATTATGATCTCGATTTGGAGAACATTGGTGGAAATTATAGACATATAATTGGAGGAAAAACGTAAATATTTATAGGTAGTGATTGAGGTCATCAATCACAAACAAGTAAAAAATTTAGGTCCTTAATCTCATCAATCTATGATGATTTGAAATACCATCGGTTCAACAAGACATAGGGTATTAGGATAACACATTTTTGACGTTTCAAAATATCTTAGTTGAAATCCCACATCGAAAAATGAATTAATGAGGCCTCTATTTAAAATAAATAGTGGAAAGTATGAAGATTACTGAAAATAACACATACTAGGGTTCCATGTAAGAAAATATGGATATGGAAGAAAAATCTAACCATCAATTATCTGATGGAGAGTGGTAGAGAATATGGCTATGAAAAAGGCCAACAATCCCAAAGTCATAAATTAGTGATGATTTAAGGTACCAACTAGGACAACATTTTTGTTCTAAGTTCCTTTTCTTAATGTTGAGGAATTTATTTATGATATCAGATAAAATCATAAGGAGATACACTTACTTTATAATTAGATTTTTATCCATTAATAAATTTCTACCACAAACTCATCTTTCACTCTAAAAGATAATAGAACGTAATTTTTTTTTCTATTTATACTATTCGTACATGGTTCCAAAATAAATGAATTTATAATTCATCTACCAGATCTTTTAAAAAACTACATTATTTAATCCAGGAAATCTCGTGGGCCAGTGGTAGGTGATACACCCTTGTCGCCCTTCGGTTGCGGGTTCAAGTCTCGCAGCCTTGCCGGACACGACTGTTTGTCGCCCGACTTCCGGGTTGTCCTTTTATGGAAATCCAAAATATTCCAAACTAGAACTATCCAAAATACTTCTGTCCAAACTCACAGTCCAACATTTATAAGGAAGGTAAACATAATGTAGATCCTTTTTACCCCGTAATAGCATATGAATACCTTCATCATGTATTCTTTTAATACACTGAAACATCCTAAATTACCATATTCCTTATTGATTACATTCATACTCCCTTATTCCATATAGAATTCTGGATATACTTCATCAATCCAAATATGTTTTAAACCCCAACAATGATGGAATATACAAATCATTAATCAGTTCCAAGGTAGTCAAGAATATCCAATATAATATATCCAAAACAATCATGTATTATTCCAAAATCACTACCTCAGTATCAGAACTATATTATGGTTTATCATTCCCTCAATCATATATTTTCCAAAAATTTATCCTGCTATTGAGTCACTTTTCTTTGCTCGACACAATCTCAAGTCCTTAATGAAATAGTACTGCAGTACAATCCTTATATACTTCGTAATTATTATAACAAGTACATTGTTGATACAACAGTCAATTGACATAATCAACATAAGAACTCGAATCATTCCTCTTCATCTTTGGTAGTATCATAACTTTATTATTATCCAACAGCATCATTTGAGGCATAGTCTGATGACTGGGACATTGGTTCGCGTAGTTTCCAAACTCCTTGCAAATGAAGCATTGTACATTTGGAACCATTTTCTTACCCTTGTAGTCACGTACTTTGTGCCCTTTTCCTCCACACTTATAACAAAATCCCATTCCATTCAAGCAAGTTCCAGGGTGTTTCTTTCCATAGTTATCACATATGGGAAAATTATTCTTTTCCCTCTTCCCTTTATCTATCGTTCTCTCTTCCATCCTTTTCTTCTCTTTCTTCCCTTCAAAGCCATATGACTCAGTAAACGCTTTACTTATCTTATCAACACATGATATTATTTCTTCATATGATGATAATACATGCGAGACTATTTCTCTTGTAAATTCTGGCTTAAGACCATAAAATATATGATCCTTCTTTCTCTTTGTATCATGTGCATTTCTAGAGTTCTCATTCCTTCTACTTGGCGCCATTTCTAAACAATGGCATACATTAGATTAGTTTATGAATAACAATACCTAATCCCAAACTTGTAAAACACATAACATAAATTAAATAGTTTATGGATATAATCTATAATCATAAAAATGTCTCCTTTGAGGAAGTATTTACTCATAAACACTTCATAATGATTTGTAAAGAAAATGAGAGTTATCCTATGCATATCCCCCAGGAGTGTCGTAACCAAGAGTGCAACAAGGTCCGTTTTCGTGCACCAGTTCCCGTTCGAGTCTAGCTCAAAGCGGTGTTTTTGAGTTTTAACCCTAGGTACATCTGTGCCAGAGCCACCTCTACCTACTCGTATCCAGATAGGGATGTATTGCTCGGAAAAATCACAAATTATCTACAATACCAAAATTCTAGGAAGTTCTTCTATACTAATCCTCAAAATTCATCTTAAATCTATGTTCTCTAGTCAGAGTTTATCTAAATCTAGCTTCCAAGGTTTGTAATAAACATCCTCTGATACCAACTGTAATGCCCCAACCCTAGTTACCCAGAGTTGGTGCATTATTACATAACATTGGCATGATCACAATAAAGATCAAATCTCGAACGAACGATTGGTTTAGTAGCCTTGGAAACACTATATGTATTCATAAGTTTTACATTACATCATAAAGTGAAAAACTACTACGACAACATAATGTCTCCATAGTCCACACTATTATCCCCTCATAATATCCCTGTAGGTCATTCATAACTTACTTCTTCACATCCTGTGAAAAATAAAACATAGAAAAGGGGTGAGCTCAAATGCCCAGTAAGGATAATAATATAGCGGAACATTCAAAAATAAGCATAAACATTTAAGGCAATGCATTACTAAAACAAAATCCTTTTAAAATTGAACTTCAACATAGTATGGCAAAAGTAAAATGAAATAATGCCATTTAATTATTCACATGGATATTATACTAATCGAATAATCACATGAAATATCAATAACCACTTTCATAATGTCGGAATGCATAATGCTGAACTTTAATTTCTTTGTCAAGGCCTCGTCCAAAGACTTAGGGGCTAACAGTAACCGGAACCCAACCCGGAGTGCCTCTAATAACCGGACACCAACCCGGAGTGCCTCTAATAACCGGACACCAACCCGGAGTTCCTCTAAAAACTGGAGACCAAACCGGAGTTCCTCTAATAACCGGATACCAAACTTTAGGGCTTACTTTTACCGGTCCCCAACCCGGAACATACTTGTCTAACACATTCATCTAAATGGAAGGTTGAAATATAACATAAACATTCGGATTTCAAATAATTTATGAAATGTCAATACTCTAAAAAAAACCATGAGCTACATAATAATAACTTATCCACAGTAAAAAATATCACAAAACCTTCAATAAAATATGGATGTTTTGTATCATAATAAATCAACTTCAAATAAGCTTAAAAACCATCAAAGGATGTTGACATAGATGAAATCAAAACTATTTTAGAGAAATATATCTTTTTTTAAATCATTTTAAAAGTAACATAATTATAAAATAATACATTCAATTTGAAAATATTCTTATAATCTTGTATGGGAAGCTTTGATGATTTTATTACGGCGGTAAATAGCCGCACACGCCGTATAATTTAAAATAAACATTCTTACCTTAATTTTGTCAAAAAGGTTAAAAAGCACCTTGTTTGGAAAATGATGGAAAGATTCCTTTATAAACCTCTTATAAAAAGTCAAACAAATGTATAAATGACTTTAACCCATAATTCTAGTAAATAGTTAAAATGTTTTGAAATTCATTTTTAAGAAACATGGATGTGGATGATAAAGAGATCCCAGTAGATTATTACGTATAAACAACCTCAGATAATGAAGAGATTGTGAAATAACCCTAACCAATTTGGTAACTTATGAAACATAAAACCCATTAAAGAGGTATCATACAATGAAAATGTAAATACACATAAATTAGGGTGTATTACACAAATAATATAAATATGGGTAGTACACACACCACACAAAAGATGATGGTGGCAATATGGCATGAATCTCACGGGAATAAGGAGTGAGATGAAAACCCCTTACCTTGTACTTTTCCTTGGATGGGGAAGGTTAAACTCCTGTATAATGGTGAAATAATTGTTATTAAATTATACAAGAATCATATATATTCATATGATATCATATATGATCTTTTAATATTGATTTGATAATAATATCTTAGTATTATTGTTCTTTCGGGTGTTAACTGACTTGTTTTCTTTTATATGTTTTGTTACGTAAGACATGTTTGTAATGGATAGGTTGTATATTATTCATATCCAGAATGATATCATATCCTTAAACATCATTTTTAAATAATCAAATGATAATTATACTTGAATGGATACGATGGAGAATGAATCTTATCTCGTTCGTGGAGACGGTAGTCCGTACGTATGCACGAGCGACAATATCATTCTTTTAAAATGATATATAAATGGATGGTAGATCATATATACATAATCATTAACATGTTATATTTATTATTTACATGAGTTACATATCATTATTATACCCATCCAAATAATAATATATTGAATAACAATTACACCACGACATGGAGACCGTAAGCCGTACGTACGCACGTATGGTGACATGTTATTCAAAGGGTGGATAGAATAATAAATATGGTTGTACCATATTTATAATAAAATCACAGTATATTTATGATACTGGAGTTATTATTTTATAATGGTAACAACAAAGGATGATGAAGTGGAAGAAAAAATTAACTTGGAAAAGGGTGGTGAAATCATTACCTCTTCTTCGGGTTCTTCCTTTTGATTTGATCAAAAGGGCTCCATAGGTTGGCTTTCTGATCAAACTAAGGCCTCTAGGTTGTAGTGAGGAAAGTTGGGAGAGTATTTGGGTAGAGTTTGGCCGAACCAAAAGGCATTGAAGGTGTGAAAAAATGAGAAGGAGGAGTTCCCTTTTATAAGAGGGGTGAGGGGCACCTTTGGAAAAGCTAGAAATATTAATTTATAATAAATTCATATTCAATTTTTAATGGCTCCAAAGTTGATTATTTAAATTTTAAGGTGTGGATAGGTCGAAAAAAACTCAACCAATAGAATTTAGACAGGTTTGGGTACTTATATTAACCTTATCTTTAAGTATTAACTCTAAGTTAATTAGTTTCACTTTTACAATGTCTCTTTGTATTTTTATATAATATGGTTAATAAACTTAATATATACATCCAAGTGACCCCCAAGTGGTCCATTAATGATGAACCTATCATGATATAAGTCTCTTGGCCGAACCGTAGATTTTTAGGAATTTAATATCCATTAATAATATAATATTTGTTTTAAGAACTCTTTTATGTCAATTTTGACACTATTCAATAGTTGATTTTTGTGAAACTCATAACAGATTGATTACTTCTAAAAAAGTCAATTATATCAATCCTAATATATCATATTATCCTAGAAAATTAGTTTAATTCATTAAAAGTGTCATATTATATTTATTTGGGTATTTATAATATCAATTATTTTGATTTTTCACTATTATAGTAATTACTGTATCATCATTGTGTCATAAATAACTTAAATTATTTAATGTCTAAAAATTATAACTAAAATATCATTATGTATGAAATATTTTTATCTTTCTAATTAATATTTATAATATAAAATCAAACATATATAACCTTATGTAAAAATTGTTTTTCTAGAAGATATATGCTTGTGTCATTTTTGTATTCATTTTAACTTAATTAAAATAAAGTGTCCCTATCACCTACAAGTGGCACCATGGGGTCCCAAAATCTACCCAAATATTCCTATGTCCGAACATGTATCAAACAATAAATCTAGGACACGTTTTATGGTAATTTAGTATTATTATAATATTATTTGTTAACCCTTATTTACAGGATTTACCCTTAACCATGGTAAATAAAATATTTACCGCAGTAATTATTCAAAATATCTAAATATAAAAGTTACCTATTTACACAATTTGAACATCCTGATTCCAAATATGGAATCCATTTTTCTAAATTCAAAACACAGAAGTGGCAGAAATTAATTTAAAATTAATTCCCGCTGTCAAAACAAAAAGCATGTTTTTAAGAGATAATAACTATCAAAAGATTTACACTTGTTTATGTTCGGTTTAATTGTTAAATTATGTCCAACGACCAAAATTATATTAAATGGTAAAAATATATTCTAAATATACTTTAAATCCACTAAAATTCATAATTTATCACTATTAAATATTTGATTTAAAAAAGTTGTTTTTAATTAAAATTTAGTAATTTTCACTATTCATCAAAATATAAAAGTTATTCGAAAAGTACCAAAATTTCACCTTAGGCTAAATTCGATATTCCAAATCAAAAAATGAAGTCCATTTTGAAATATAAATTATATATAATTTGAAAAATTAGGTATTACTATTCATAACGGCTAGTTTGATTGGTTGTGGTGTGTGTTAAAACTCAATGTTGCGTAGAACACACGCTACTGTATTATTCAAAGAAAGCGTACCGTGGAAGCTTTGGATGTTTCATTTTAAATTTTTGATGTCACCATTTAGTCAAAATGTTTAAAATTTTGTATTTAAAAAGGGTTCACTATTAAAAGTTGATAAAAGTGCAATACTGAAAATGAATTTGTTCTTGCATTATGTCTAAGATACTCATAATATGGATTCTAAAATTATAAGGATTATATAAAGTTTAAAATTTAGTTAATACTATTCATAACCTCTTTTAAATGTCTTTTTGGTAAGTCATGGTGCAATTGAACTCGGTGTTGCGTGTAGTGCAAGTTATTGAATTATTTTGAAGAAATAACACACTATGAATTCATGGGGTGTTACAGTTGGTTGGGTTTAGTGTTACGATTTCATATAGTTCCTTAGTGGTTTTATGATATTTTAAAATTTGTGGTAGTGGATATGTGTGTCTCTGCGTGTACATGTACATGGGAAATGCCTCACATGTTAATGATATAGCTACTCAAGGATAATTAGTAGCCCCTTGGATAATGGAGTATATATTGGGGTGTCTCGGCATGGGCCCCTCTTGGATTGGTTTTGATAATGTGGTATCAAAGGTTGTCAGTTCTACCTTAGAATATATAGTCCCTGATGTTGGATTAAGGGAATAATGTTTACTATGTCAAATTTGGCACTCAGGATAGAGACTCTATTGTTGGTGTTGTGGTCGACGTATCCATACACCAAGACCCTGATATCCTACGCATTAACATGGTACATGAGAAAAATGGTTATAGGGAAACACTAATTGTACATTCATCAAGTAGGAATGGGTTTTGGTTTCCATGTAATTATTGAGTCAACACTATAGATATACACATTTTCCATAGTACATATTGTTCTCTTATAGGATGTCTTCACAATGTATATTAGTTAGGATTGCGAAGCTTCATCACGAGAATGACCCACTCAGTGATAATGATTCGATATAGGGATCAGATCCCTTGATATTACATATGGGCAGTGCACCAGCCACACCACCACAAATAGAGAAGAACATGATATTTTCCGTTCTAGAGAATGAAGAATGAGTGATGAGAGAACATCATGAGTTTCAGCAGCATAGAACGCTCAAGAACTAAGGTGGTACTAACACATAGGCAGATAAGGAATGTCCTGAGACGTTGAACCAAGATATCCATCTATTCTGGATACCAAAATATTAGATGGGGATTTTGGTGGGGAGATTTCTCTTGGGATCAACATGGCTATGGTGGGGTCTAGTTACACAAACAAAAAACATAGATACACTTCCATCGACAGAGTTTGAGGACCTTGTTAGTGATGTGTTATCACCTTATATGTTTAGGGTAATAAAAATATAGGAACTTCTATAGCTCTAGAAGGATGATATGTTAGTTTCTGAGTAGTGATCGAGGCATGCCTACCTCTCAGGGTAGTAGATGTATATGAAACATTGTCATCACTATATGGCTTGGGCCATCGAGTATGGTCTATGTAGAGATATATGAGTCAGGGTATCCCCTATGAGAATTCCTACTTAAGATGGGGTTCTAGATCATGATTTTTCGATTGAGATTTCCTTAGATGGGAAGAAAAATCTAGTGGTAGTCAGAGGAGATCTAGCAGTAGTAGAGTCCTCAGCAACAGAAAGTTGATGTCAGCCTAAAAGACATAGATTCTATAGATTTTACAAGAGGAGGACACTAAAAAGGGATTCTACTATTCATGAATCGTGGGGGTGGGTCATGTCAACCTAGTGAATGGTGATTCTAATTTTGTGGTCTTAGGGAACATATCTCTTGATATTTTTCAACCCATCGAGCCTATAATAGGGAGACCGTGGATGTGTCGCTGAGGGAGGGGCCAAAATAGGAGCTGGTAGATAAGATGGGTGGTGTGCATGATAGATGAGTTTTGAGAGAACATTTATGTTTAAGAAATTTCAAAATGTTACCACCACCACCCCATGGTAGTCTATGCCAAGCTGAGGGAGATAGAGGACATGGGCGGGGATAGATGTGTGTGGTCAAGGCGTAATACCTAGATGATCCAAGAATTATTCATGGTCTGATATATGTATTTTATACTTTAGTTTCTGTATTTATAGACACAAATAATAGTCATTATTTTCATGTCACAAACCATGTGTGTGCCCTTGTGATTTCAGTTATGTTGTTGAGTCGACCCTTACGCTTAGAGACACAAACTGGTGGAGAGTCAATGATCACACTTATGCCGATCGTGTGACCTAAACATCTGAGGTGAGATTTTTGTTTGCAACCACTTGGTTTTATCATGGAGGACTTATTACATCATTCTTGGTATGGATTTGTTATTTTTGGTCCATACCCTAATTTAATTTTTTAGCCAAGGGGTGTAGTATGTCAGTATCGATGGAATGTGGTTTTTCTTTGTTAGGGAAAAAGAATCACAGGAAACACTAGATGGACACATTAATAGGAGTGTGTAGATAATTAATCATGAGTTGGATAGACTAACCCTCATATTACCAGATGATTTGAGTTAATATTTTCTAGTAGTATTTGTAGAATATGAGGACGTCTATCATGAAGATGTTCCAAGATTACCCCCCCATCAGGAGATAGACATATGCATTGTTCTACATCCAAATATGAAACCAATATCATCACCAACATATTGGATATTTCTTACAATGATTTGAAAACTGAGGGTGTAGTAGGGTGACTTGCATAGTGAAGTCTTAGTAAGACCTATTGTATCTCCTTGGGAATCCCCTATTTTGTTAACAAAAAAAAGGAAGACAAGGGCTTAAGGTTTTGTGTGGTTTTCCAACACATTACCAACTAACCATAGAGAATGAGTATCCACATATAAGGATTATTGACCTCCCTATGTCATTTAGAGGGTCACAGTGGTTCTCAAGGGTTAACCCGAGGGCAATTATTTCCGAAGTTTAGGTAGAGTGTGACGAGTGCCCCGATCATGAGATTACTTAAGGTGGGTGTTGAGTATATAGTGTTCTGTAGTGAATCATGGAATAGAAATGGTTGTGGCCTAATGTGAAGGAATGTAGTGATTGACTATGATTCATCCCAGTCGAGTTCACATTAGTTTAACTATGTGACCCCTGATCTTGAGTTAGCACTGGTAGTCTTCACCTTGAAGATGAGGTGACACTACCTGATGGGTGATCAATTTATCATCTACTCCATTCAAAATATTCTCATGTATATATCCCCGCATAGGGGTATAAACATGCTATAGGGGTTTTGGATAAAGTTATTATAGGATAGTGACATTGATATTATCAATACTATTGGTAAGGGGTACATATCAGAAGATTCTCTTATTAGGAGATCTAGTTCACAATTGGTGAATAAGGTTTCAGGGTAGTTAGCATTGTTACAGTTATCCTTCATAGATGTATATAGAGTAGATTACCTCTAGTTGATGGTTTTCACTTCTACACTTTTATGGGAATTTAGGGAGGCAAATCTTGGGGATAATGACTATGAGACCATACATGCTATGATGTTCACAAAGCATGCTACTGATGGAAATTCACAGGGTTCGGAGAACATTGTTCTTTACAAAGAATTCATGGTAGTGCTAGTGAAATTGATGTAGGATGTGGAAATGATTGTTTCTCAATGCCTTACGTGGATGAAGGAGATGGGTGAGGACCAGGTTATATCTGGTTTGGCTGAAACCCTTGATGATCCATAATGGAATTGGGATGATATATCTATGGAATTCAGGAGCAGATTAGCACTTATATTTAGGGTACATGATGTCATACAGGTGATTTTTGAATGACTCACTAAGTAAGAACACATCATATCTATCCATAACCAGAGTTTAGTAGAGATATTGGGATGGATCTATGTGAAGGATACTATCCCACATCATGGAGTTCCATTGACGATCGATTCAAATCATGATGATCATTTGACATCGCAGTTTTGAAAGAATCACAAGAAACATCTTTAACTCAATTATGCTTGATCATGACGTTTCATCCCTAGAAGGATGGCTAGATAGAGAGGACCATTTACCTTATAGAAGATTTTTTTTAGGATTTCACATTGGACATGAGTCATTGTTTTGAGATTCACATAACAAAGGTCGAGTTTGCGTACAAAAACTACTACCACTCCACCATTGGTATGTCAACATCTGAGGCTCTATATGGGTTACCCTGCAGGTCACCACTTTTTTGAAATAACCAAGGAGGGTGATCACTCATGGGACCAAAGTTGGTGAGATATACTACTAAGGAGTTTTAGATCTTCTAGGAGTGGATGAAGACTACCAAAACCCAGAAAAAGTAATATACTGATAGGAGACAAAGACATTTGGATTTTGAAGAAGGATACCTTGTGTTATTTCTTGTCTCACCACGATGCATGTTGTAGAGGTTTGTTTGGGGAATAATGTTATCTCTGAGGTTCATCATTCCTTTATAGATACTTAGTAGAGTTAGAGAGGAGAAATACCACTTGGGCCAAACACCATTGTTGGACTAGGTACATGTTGTCTTCCACATGCCAATGATGAGGAGGTATGTGCATTACACATCGCACATAATTGACAGGGGAGAGAAGTACATTGTTGATGGAGTAAACTTTTTTTTTGTACCTAGTGAAGGTCATGGATCGGTAGGAGAGTATCCTTAGAGGGAGAGTGATTCCATTAGTTCATATTTGGTGGAAGCACTAGAATCTTCATGAGTGTACTTGGGAGTGGGGGGCTCGGATTCATGCTCAGTACCCTCATATATTTGTTTGAATACACATTGTTTTGGATATTGGTGATGTAAATCCCTAATGTGGGGAGAATGTAATGACTTTTATTTTCTAGATTTCATTATTTGATATTATTTATGAATAATTACAAGATCATACATTGAGATAGAATGGGATCCTGAGGCCAGGTGTCCCTGGAACTATTAGGTGAAAAATATAATGTTTTTAATAATACTCACACATAACCTTTTTAATGAAGTGAAATAATGCTTTAATGTTGATCCATATCAAAAATCCAATGGAATTTTTGAGATTAGTGTAGTGGCATTAACCAAGTTGTTACATAACATTGGTCATTAAGGGTCAATGATCGATCCAATAACATTGTTGGGAATGTTGTTTGGGTTATAATTTTCCCACTTCTTAAATTCAACAATGAACGTTGACCAATATATGAAAAGTTTGATCTGAAATTCGATCTTTTTTAATGAATGGTAATTTTATGCTGGTTTTTATTGGGGGGATGATTTTGATTATATTTCTATTTTTTCATCTTCATTATTCACACAGAATGGACTGATACCGGAATGAAAAACATCAGATGTTCGTTCCTCGGGTTGTTCAATTCTGCTGTTCACCCCCCTTATGTTCTATGTGCTATTTGTGGGATATAAAACGTTGATTGTTTCACCTCTGATTCATGGTGAAATGATCTAAAATTAAAGATCCAACCTCGTGAATATATAGTGAAGGAGAAATGATAATAATAGAAGATAGATAAAATTACTTTAGGGGATATAGTTCTTTGGGATTCTTTTGTGCGGATAGTTGAAATCAAATTTTAGAGATGATTGAAGTCCTAAAACCCACTGAATAGTTGTTTAAATGGAATGAAGACCCTAGATCATAAGATTCTATGTTAATGGATTATCATATAGAACCCCAAAGGATCAAATAACTTGCACCAATGAAGAACCAATAATCTTGAAATTTATGAAGAACACAACATATAGTCCGGAAAACATATCATGTGGCCCCACCAAGCGTCGAATAGTATTTAGGGAAGTATTCAAGTGTCACACAGAGTGTGACCCCATTCACATGGAATGTTGTCCCTTCCATGAGACATAGAATGTACTCCAAGATCGCAAATAAATGGGATGGATTACACCACTTTTCAACATGGTGTGTACCCCACCACACGAATTTGTTGATCTATTTACATAGATAACCCCATGTACATGTACATGGAAAGAGGACCATGGTTGAAAACATGTACTGGAACATGGCTGGGGTACATAGTTAGACCCCAAATATAAGAAAATTTTGTGTGACTCTTACTACATGTTGTGTACACTGTTTTTACAGAACATGTGTTTAGATATGGGTCGTTGTATATAAGAAATACCTGAGGTAAAGGGACACAATGTGTGACTCTACTACATGTCACATACTATAGTCTACATGGATTGATATACTTTTCCATCATATCTTGGACATGTATCATTAGGATTGGGTCACATGATATATCTGATGAAGGTTAATTGGTATTGTTTGCCTACTCATAGAAGTATTATCCCTTCAGTATGACTTTTTTTAGAGTATTTGAAATAAGCTCTGTGAGGCCTAAAGAAGGATACTATAAAATTTTGTGTTCTATAAGTAGAGTATTGATAGTAGTGTGACCAATCCTACCAAATTTCAATCCTTTACATAGCAGGAGAACCTGGTTGAGTCTTGGTATCTCCCATGACCCTAACTATTATCCTAATCTATGAGTCATGAACATCCCCACTCATGGAGTAATTTCTCCTGGAGATAGTGTAACATATATCTCTTAAGATCAATAATCATATCTACCTCATAACGATTTTTTATGAGCAACAACTATTGGACTGATGTGATCAGTGCTATCTGACCCAATAGTATGTGATACCAGATGAGTTTTTTGTGGAATCATTAGATTGAATCTCTAGAATTTGTATGAGATCATGGCGACAAACCTCTGGAATACAGAAATGGGTTCAAAAAAATATATATATATATATATTTTTTATATGCTCTTTAGACACATACCTTTGTAGAAATGACTGTAACTTTACTATTTGTATTGCATTTTGGTTTCATGGTTTCTAATTGAGTATTGTTATCGAAACAGAAAAATGGGATTTTCCTGCATGTATCATGTATTGTGCGAACGTGATTCCTTTTTTAATAGGTCCAAGCTGGAACAGGACTTGAACTAGGACTATGTAGTGATTTGTGAGTCCAGATAAGCCATGGTGATCATATAGCTGTAGAATGTAGTCCCAATTATTTTTATTTATAATTTCGACATCATATATTACATGATATTTCTTTTCATGGGATTATATTTTTTTACAGTATACCTACTACATTTTGCATTCCCTATTGTTCTATGTTTTGGATGGGTTTATTGGTACAAATGCATTTTTCCCATAGTATTTTTTAACATTTCAACAATTTTGGGATTGGAGATGTGTGTGTGTGTGTATAGGTACATATGATGTTCCTCCCATGTTTGTGATATGCCTACATAGAGCTAGTCGCAAGACCCTATCATATTAGAGGTAGGATAGGGGAGTCTTGGTATTCTTCCCACTGGGACAGTGCAAGATAGTTAAAATTAGTGCAATGTATGTGGACATGAACAATTAAAAGAACAACTCAAATTAGAGCTTTATAGGCATGAATATACTGATTTAGACACTCTTACATGTAATCTTATTTAAAATGGTACATTCAAGAACATGGATTTCTAAAGATATAATTGTAAGGGATATCTGGTGACTATATCTTAGTTGATATCCTAAAAAATCATTTTATACTAAATTAATTATTCTATATTCTTTAGATAATTTGAAGGTAGAGTCTGGTATTGTATTGGTTACTTTAATGAGCATAGATCTATTTCGATTAAGTCTGTTACCTCTATCTATGTGTGTAGGAGTATATTTACTAGTTTTTTGCTTCTTTACACTTCACAGGTAGGTTATAGAAATATTTGAAGGATGTTTTTTGTTTCATATTAACTCATTAAAGATTCAATATTTTGATGAAATCAATTCACAAAAAATGTTAATGTGAATAATTGCACGCCCTCTTGGTGTCTGATGCAGCTATGGATGATTATTTTATCAATAAGGCTAGAAATTAAAGGGATTTTGAGAATATAATCATCAACATTTAGGCTGGAAAAATCTACATACACCAAAGATTTATCGTAACATCAATAATTTAAACAGTATCTATGATGAAGTAATTTTACGATCTTATGATTTTTAAATATATTAGTGTCACGAGAAAGACTAAAATGTCGTTTTATGGCAATGTATTTAAGATGGATACCCACAGTTTCATAGTGGTTGAATGTAAATGTTGATGGGGAGGTTTGGTTGCACCAGGAAAATCATGTTGTGGTGGAATCTTCCACACTCATTCAAGACATGTTATGGACTATTTTTATCACATTATTGTTGTCATTTAGGAATTTTAAGCATAATTATGGGCCATGGTCAATGTAGTTTGGTATGTAGTTTATCATGGATGGAGGGATATATAGATGTAATCTAAATCAATTGTTGTAGTTGAAATTATCATAAGTCATTCAAGAAATGTTCATTGGGTGAATTTTCAATCATGGATTAACTATATTTGTCTTGTTGACAACCTTTACATTTTTGTGATGCATGTTTATAGAGAAGAAAAACATGTTGTTGATGCCTTTTCCAAGAGAGAAATTGTGGAGGCCAGTTTCAGATGGTCCTTTGTGACACTTGGCTTTTATAGTGAGTAAGTTGAAATGTATGCAAGTGGTGATGAGTATACCTATATTGGTAATACCACATGGAATAATTATTTCCATTTATTTATTTTTAATAAAATATTTTAGGAGTAAGATTTCATGACTCCTAAACCATTTTATTATTTTATTATCCCCATTTTATATTATAAATTTTTCAAAAACCACTTTTGAAATAGAAATCATTCTAAGAAATTAGAATGATACTAAAATGTAAGGAAAAAATTTATTTCATATAGGGGATGATGTAAAACCGAATGATTTTAAATTAATAATTATGGATTCTATATTATATTTGAGAAAAACCACTAATTTCAAAAAACCTATGATATATATTTCTATAATTTCATTCTCATAGATAGTTAATGGAACACGCAACCTGGAACCTATTTGAAATATAATATTTTATGAAATTATAAACTCAATAATAAATTTTTGCCTATAAATTTTACTAACTAAATACTGAATACTATGGTTACATATCGGTTACAAATAATGTAAGTATAATTTAAGAGAAAAATAAACATATTTAGAATAATATATTGTTCTAAAAAAAGAATCTATTTTCAATATGAACAAAATTTAAAAAAAAAATTATTCAAAATTTTATAAAATGAAATCTGAAAAATGAAAAATTATTATACTAGAATTTCAAGATTATCTCTGTGTGAAGTTTAAGTCTTTTTCTAAAATGTATTAGTTTTCAATGACTAGGGAAAATATAGGTTTTTATTTAAAAAAATCTTCTTGTTTTAATAATTTTCAAGATTAAACTATATATAAGAAAGGGTTTAAATTATAATCAGTCCAAATGTATTACAATTTAACTTATTTAGAACATTGTATTAAATTTCATATTTAATTTTCAAATTAAAACATTATATTTATATCATATTTTTATCTATGAAAGTCAACTTTTTCACCCCATATGTGACTATATTTTTATATTTAATTTTGAAACATAGGTGAAATTAATTTCATAAAATTTATTCAATTTTTTCAATAAGTGTAATTTGAATTATATAATAATTTCAACATAATTTTAAACCAGTATGAATAGTAAAAGGGGTAAAAATAAATTACCACAGTTAATGTATAAATCGATTTACTGGGGGTAAATTAATGATATAGGGTTTTAAATTGTATTCCATTGTGTCAAACTACAATTTCATGGAAATATATCGACATTATCATATATAAGGTTCTATAATTACCCATTTTTTATATTTTTTCAGATAAATGATGGTTTAATGGATTCTTTTCAATATTTTAATTTTTGTCCTCTCTCCCACATATAAATGTCCCCCTCTCCTCCCAATTTCATAATTCCAAAGTAATTTAATTTAAAAAATAACTCCAAAAATCACATAATTAATATAGAATAAACGTCCTAAATACATAGGATTAGTCATAAAGTTACGATGTTAATTATTTTGGTAAAAATTGAACGAAGTTGCCCATTAATGGGGAAACGATCTAAAACTACCTTTTTTATATTGTGTCTCCTTATAAATCCTTAAAATGATTTTAAAATAATCTAGTAAAATAACCAAATTAACTTATATATATCATGATTTTATTATGCCAAATAAATGACCAATATATATATCCAATCATCCAATAAATGGGAAAAGAAACCGTTGATCATGCGTACCATGGACTACCTCCTCAGAAACTGATAAAATTAATTTTTATTCACCACTATTAATTGATGGATAAAATTGGTTATAAATCCCTTTATATTATATTTTATATACTATTATACTTATGAACCTTTAATAGCACATATTCTTTCCTATATTCTATTTTGTAAAACATTATAGTGTTGATCGTGTGTACATCAACCTATTAAATCTCTATGTTATGTAATTTGATATTCGCATAAAATTTACATTGAAGGAAATAACAAAAAATATATTCAATATATTTAATATATACTATAGTATATTAATTCTTCATTGTGATTATATCAAACATTTCATTTCCCTTTCTCCCATTTAGAAATGATAACATAGATCATGTGTACGTATAACATACCATCTTCATGAAACGGTATGATCTGCAATCCATGTTAAAATTTCAAAAATGAATCAAAAATTTAATATAATAAAAATGAATTTTTATAACATTAATATAATTCTTGATATTATGATAGTATATAATATTTTCAAGAATTGTAACATTAATGAAAAAAGAAGCATGTGAAAACAAAGCAATTGACACTGAAAAAAATGAAAATAATGAAACTGAATCATCTAATATATCATATTAAAAATCATTTTCAACCGAACAAAATCATGTGGTATAAGATTTCATTTCAATTTCCCTTCAATGGGTATATTATAATGTTATCCGCCAAATTAATTTTAAAAGGTGTATAAAATTACTCAATTAAATTTAATTTCATTATTAATAAATCAATAATAATATTTTATTTAATAAACCAATCTTTTATTAATGAAAATACATCATGATCTAATTAAATTTATTATTATGTAAAATATTTATATAAAACATATGCACTTCCTTGTTTTTATGATTTTGGATTTTAAAATACATTTAAGTATATTTATCATTTCTAATGTAGTCGTTAAACATTGATCACATGATTATTATAAATATTGGGACTTAACAAATCCAATTTACTCAGAAAACAATGTTCTTGCCTTATCAAGTAGAATTGATGCATTCGAATCCCATTTTCCAGAGCATGGAAAGGATGTGGCATCAATAGATTTTTCATCGACCATGACCAAGATAAGCTTCAACACGTTAATCTATAATGGAACTACCCATAAGATAAATTTCACATTAATAGAGATTACCACTCGAGCTATGTTATCTGAGTCACCCGAAGAGTTTGTCACTATCGCACACCATACCCTTAGGTTTTATAGGGGTGTTATAAGTAGTTATGTGACTCGATCCTAGAAATATAATTACCTGAATTAATTTTTATAGAATGAAGAATTTACATTTATTTTATTATTGTTAGTTTTTAAATGGGTTTAAAACCAAAAATTGTATTTTTAGCTAATATTCAATTAAAAATATAATTTTACGAATTAATGGATGTTTTAATAAAATATTATTTTAATAATAAGCTATTACCAAATAAATTTTTATTAAATATAAATAATTATATAATTTTTATTAATAAAATTTTAATTTTTATTATGGCTTGAGAACTGTTTTTTCCAAAACCCATGAATTTTTAATAAATGTCATTTTTTTTATTTTAAAAGTGAAAATTAAAATATTTGGAAAATTATTTAGAAAAAATGAATATCCTTTTTGGATTTAGGTCATCAATATGATCTCATGGTGAATTTTTCACAATTTTATGCGATAATGAAATTTATTTGTAAAAAATTAAATATCAATTAAACATATAATACATTTTATGACATCATAATGACACATATGAGATGTAATAAAATAATATAAAGAGATTTTTGGTCCATATAACTTTTACCTTTGTCTGATAATATTTAATGTTGTTTTGTGGAATTTACAAACCATATAAAATATGTTAACTTTTTAAAATGATTTTCTTGAGAGTGTGACACATCTCCACATAAGAAAACCTAATATATTAATAATATCACCCATTAGCATTATATAATATTTTTCTCACTCCCATTTTTCCAAAACCCAGGGAAAAAACCATGGGATGGTTTTGGTTTTGAATATATAATTATAAAGATTCCAAAACCTATGTTTGTGAAACATTAAAGAATTCCCATATTTATATTATATAAACCCACCAAATCTCCTGCTATTCATCAATAAAAAACATTGGAACACATCCATACTTTGTCCTCCCTTCTCTAAAATCCTCCAATGGCACCCTAAGCTCTCATGAAGCTCCCCCTGATGCTCTTGATGTCACCAACTCAAGTAAGATATCTTTGTTATCCTTCCTTCATTATTTATGTCCAAGTATACTTTTATTGTTATTCCATTTTATTTGTAATTAATATTGTTGGGGTATTATTTTGATCCTCCCCTATACTTCATTACTTATGTTTTAATGGCGATATACCCCTTTCTCTTCCATTACTACCTCGCATGTAAAACTATTACCATGACGAAATTTCGTAAGGAATTTCTCTCTCCTTGCTTACATTCAAGAAATTATTTTATATTATTAATATAATGTACATTACATATATTGGGATATTCTGTTCCATTACCCCCTTACATTCTATTTCATGTATAATTTATGACAGACCACTTTCCCTCTCATAAACCCATTTTACTATTTCTATTGGATGCAGTTATGCTGCAAAAATTACACAAATATTTCCCATTCCAAAATCATCGTTTATGTGAATACCATTCCCATCTCTCTATCAGGTGTATTGAAAATTATATACAAGTACTTGTTAATTGGGGATATAAATTTTTTTATTCCACATCTATTATTCTTGTAATAAATTATGATGTTTATGGAATCCAGATAGTGTGATCTATGTGGAACCCTTATGCATGAATTGAAATGATTAAAAAGGGTGCGCCCTAATAGTGATACAATGAATTGGGTAAAGAATAGTATTATGATACGTCATGTGAAATTTTTTTTTGACTCATAATAATTCATTTGAAATAAGGTATTTTTCATTTTAATTCATTTTCAATGAGGGTTTACTCATTCTCCATGTGCAATGATCCTTGGATTTTTCTAGTATCTTTTTAAATGTTATTTCCACATTTCCATGTTATGACATTCAAGGTATATCATGTCATTAGATTCATGTTTCTTTTTTGATACATTGATATTCCTATTCCTATCATGTATTCTATTCTTCATGTTAGGCTTTGTTTACTATGTTACCAGGCTTTGTTGATCACCCTTTTCTAATATATGCCCTTTGGACATCCCATGAAATGATAAGTACAAAGGATTGTTGTGGTCATGTAATTTTTTTTTCATTAATGATGTTTTATTTTACGTCATAAGATGTAATGTAATGTTGCTAATTTCCCAACACTATACATCTTGATCCTCAGTGTTGTCATAAAATAATTATTATGTGATAAATCATGTTTATGTGTGTAATAAAGATCAAGGTTGTTATAGTTTATATCAAAGTATAAGATTAGTTTTTTTTTTGGATTAATATTAGAAAATACCTGTGAAACCGAAATGGATAAGACTAAGTATAATAAAAACATCCACAAATATTGTTCAATATAGAGTATGCATTTTATCAATAAATTACATCCCTATATAGATAAGAACTAATAGAGGTTTCTCCAGAACATATGTATATAGGGGTAATACTAGAAAACACCAAATTAATATAGACTATAATAGGTACTGGTGCATGATGATGGACCATGCTACACTTTTGGTTTGACAATCCTGGGTGATATGCTTTGGTAAATTCATTATCATAATATGATCTGTTATTAAGAGGAAAAAATGCTCCAAATATTATAAGTTGGGAAGTTGGTCATGGATAACATAGATTGATGCCTTAAAATTTATAAGTTAAGTAATTAAATGTAATTTATATTTTATCTCTTTTTAATGATATTCTCAGTTATGAGTTACCTCTATATTTCCAATTATTCTAGCCAATGGCTGATAATATAAGGACTTGGGAAAACATACGATGTGAAGATCAATGTGATGAATATACTAATAAGATGCCCAATCCGATGGGATTGGGAATCAAATTTTTTTTCAGGATACTCTCTTAGTTAACACATGTTTTTAATAGAATCATTGGTTAAGAAAAGCATCCCCCCCAAGAATGAACAAGCCGCAATCGAGAGCTTCAATACATAAAGGCCTCCTACTTTTATTGGATCCTATGATCCCTCCATCTATAAATAATGGATCATCTATGTTGAATAGATCTTCTCCATCATTCAATGTTCTAATAAAGAGAAGGTTATTATGTATTTTTATCATATTAAGGGTGAAACTGGCCAATGGTGTACAATAAGAACCAATACGATGCCTGAGGAAGTGATTGAGGCATTGGAATGAAAAGATTTCTAGAATTTTTTTATTAATATTTTCTATGCTCCCCCCAAATTAATTTTGAAAAGGACTTCCTTAACCTAATGTAATAAGATGAAAAATCCATTAGAGCATAAAAGTCAAAGATATTAAGGCTTTACCGATATGCCTATGCCATTATCATTACCTCTAAATGAACGGTTTTCCTCTTTTTTAGTGGTCCAAAACCTATCCTACAGAAAGCCCTAGTGATCGATGACATTGATGTCTAAGTATACAATTACAAATTTTCCTTCAAAGTCGAAATAATGATAAAAAAATCTCAAGGGTATCATGGGGATAAGAAGATGAATGTGGTCTTTAATTATGGTAGTCTGATGTACAAGTCCAATGATGCTAATAAATTTCTTCACCCCATTTTCCTATAGTGTAGAAAGAAACACCCCAGAAAGTGACTGAAGGGGATGAGGTAATTCGTTACGTGTGTTTCAGATGGGAACATGGACATTAATTTTGGACAAAAAAACATGTTATTGTGACAGAGAAGAGGAATTCCCCATCCAACCCTCACCTCATTTTACATTGCTTCAACTACAAAGAACCAGGTCACTCTAAAAATAAGTTCATAAGCCAAGCTTTTTTAGAGGAAACCAATAACCTCTAAGGAAGCAATGGTGAGCTTTTTTCCATCACTACCACTAAAGAGAATACCAACAATGAAGTGGTGATAGGTACTCTAGTTATTTATTCTAGAAAAGTGAATGAACTTTTTGATTCTGGTTCTACAGATTCATTTATATCCTGAATGTTTAGTTGGAAAATCCCAACACCACCACTAATCATTGAAGCAGAGATGCATTTGGGAACCAAAAATGGGGAAATCATTTCATCCTTTTAATATAACTCCTACCCCATTACAAGTAGTGTATTGAAATTACCATAGAACCTTGGAATAGTCAGTTTGTTTTAATTTGATACTATTCTTGGCACGGATTGACTTTCCCTATATAAAGCCTACATAAATTTCCTTGAGAGAGAAATAACTCTCCATACGGCGAAAGAACCCTATATTCTGTACAAGCGAAAGGATGAGGATGAATCTTATTTAAAACCATCATATGAACTGTGGATAATAATACCCTATGAGAACACATATCTTACTCAGATGATTGTTTATAAGGAAGAAATAATCCTCGAAGACATGAAAATTATAATGGAATTCACTAATGTGTTTCCTGAGTAATTTCTTTGTCTTCCTCCTAGAAGAGATGTTGAATTATTGATTGATCTTATACCTGTGGATTTGCTAATTTCCAAGACACTATATTAAATGGCTATTGTGAAACTTTAGGAGAAAATGAAATAACTATAGGAGAATCTGGATAATGTTTTTATATGCCCAAGTGCTTCAGCATGGTGTGAACCAATCCACTTCATCATGAAGAAAGAAGATTCAATGTTCCTATGCATTGATTATTGTGAGCTCAACAAAATCATGAAAAAAAAAGAAATCATCTTCCATGAATTGATGACATTTTCTATCAGCTACGTTGATCACAATACTTCTCAATGGTGGAACATTGATTTGGATATTACCATATAATGCTGAATAAGGATGATATCCCCATAACTGCTTTTTGTGCAAGGTACATACACTATAAATTCATTTTAAATAAATTCGTGCACATAATGAATCCATAAATCTTCATGTTCTTTATTAATAGATTCTTTAGATATTACCTCGAAATTGTTTTTGTTGTCATTATAGAAGATATTCTAAAATACCCCAAAACCAAAGAGGAGAATGATAATCATCTAAGAACTATACTGGGGACCATATGTAAAGATATTCTCTATGAAAAGTACATCAAGTATGATTTCTGGTTGAAAGAGGTCTCATTATTGGGTCATATCATCAAAAAAATATATTATATATGTGGATCCCTAAATGAGAAATTCAACTGAGGGATGGTCGATGTCAGCATCACTGACAGATATCCATAGTTTCATGGGGTTAGATGGATATTATAACTGATTTGGGAGACATTTTTCATGATTTTAAAACCCTCTTACCAAGATAACTCTGAAGGGAGTCATTTTTTCATGGATTGATGAATGGGAAGATATATACCAGGAGTTGAAAAAGAAGTCTTATCACTACGCCCGTGCTCAAATTACCCAACACTAGATTACTTTTTGTGGTATTTAGTGATTCTTCGAAGAAGTGCCTGAGGTGGGTGTTGATGCAGAATGACAAAGTCATTGTCTATACTTCACATAAAATGAATTCTTATAAGAAAATATAAGCAACACATGATCTTGAGATTACTATAGTTATCATCTGTTTAAAAATTGGTAACATTACTTTTTTGTGGAGAAGTGTGAAATATATATGGATCAGAAAATACTCAAGTATATATTCACATATAAGGAGTTTAAAATGAACCAATAAAGATGGTTAGAGCTGATTAAAGACTATGACTACTCAATCCATTACCACGTTAGGAAATCGAACAAGTTATAACATTGAATATATAAACAGGACCCAGTAATTTAATCATTGATGAGAATTGAAAATTTTCCAATCTTCATGCATTAGAGGAAGAAGGACAAGGGAATCAAAAACATGGGAACATCATAAATATTTTCACAAATGATGGATAAATTTTCTTTTTTGGAAAGGATGAAGGATGATCAAAAGGATGATGTGGTAATTCATAAGAAAGTGAGAAAATATTAGAAAAGGGAAATCCTTAGAGTAAAATGTTAATGAAGAATGAATGGTGAGATTATGGCTAGGACTAGGTGTTCCATCAAATCTAGAGTTAGAGAAGAATGTTTTGGATGATAATCATAATTTAAATTTTTCCATTCACCTAAGAATAACAATGATATATTGTGATCTTAGAGAGAATTATTAGTGTTATTACATGAATAAGGAGATCATTGAGTATACATCCAATTTCATAGTTTGTGAGTAAGTGAAGTCTAAGAGGAATAATAATATGAAGATGATGTAACTATTACCCATACTAACATGGAAATGGGAGAACATCACCATAGACATTTTCAACAGACATTCAAAGACCTCCAACAGAAAAAATGCTATTAGAGTAGTTATGGATCGTCTTACAAAGACATCACTCTTCCTTAAAATTTGAGAGGATAATTCATTTGATCAACTGGAATGTATATATATCAATGAAGTGGTAAGGCTACCTGGAGTACCACTATCAATTGTATCTGATCAAGATCAAATTTTCCCCACTATGTTCTGGAAGAGTCTCCAACAATTTCTGGATATTGAGTTGAAAATCTGTACAGAATATCATCTGCAAACTGATATCCAATTAGAGCAGACTATCCAAACACATGAATACACGTTGAGAGCCTTCTCAGTGGACATAAAATGGTGATGGGATCAAAGTTATCCTCTGGTAGATTTATCTTACAAAAACAGTTTTCACTCAAGAATCCAAATAGATATTTATAAAGACCTTTATGGGAAGTGGTACAGAACACCAGCATTTTGGGTTGATTTTGGGGTGTGAATACTCCAGGTCTAGAAATGTTCAATGAAATTCTGAATAATGTTAAGACCGTCAAGCAGCACATTAATGCTGCTTATAGTTGAAAAAAATGATATGTTTACAACCATTGATGAGTCCTAGAGTTCAATGTTGGAGACACAGTATTCTTCCCTATATCATAGTGGAAGGGAGTTATGATATTTCGAAAGAAGGGATATCGTATTCTACGGTTCTTCAACCATTTTGAAATCCTTTATCGCATTGGAGAATTGACATATCAACTATCAATCAAACAATAAATATCTCAAGTACATGATGTATTACCTGCATCACTACTGAGAAGTAAATACCTGGCCCCTCACATGTACTCAATCCAGAGGTGGTACCATTTGAGAATTACCTCTCCTTTGAAGAGAATCACGTGAAGATATAAGAATTTTCGGAATGATTTCAATGAAATAAAACAATTACCCTCGTCAAGGTGTTGTGGAGATACAACAAGATTGAAGAGTCATCATGGGAATCTGTGGAAGTGATGAAGAAGAGTTACCATCATCTATTTTAGTGTGGGAAATGGATCTTTAGAGTGTGAACTTTCTTAAGGGGAAAGATTGTAACGACACAAACATTTATTAGTATAAAATTAATCTAGATCTAATTAAATGTATTATTATGTAAAATGGTTATATAAAACATATGCAATTCCATGGTTTTAGGTTTATGTATTTTACAAATACCGTTAAGAATTTTAACATTTGAAATTGTATCTATAGAACATTGATCACATGACTAGTATAAATATAGGGCTTCCAAAAATCCAATTTTGTTAGACAAAGGAATCGATGGACTCATCCAGTATAATTTCTCTATAGAAAGGCCTTTTTTCGGAGCTCAGAAAGGAGGTAGAATCCCTAGGATTCGCTCATGACCAAGCCCAATCCAAGGATCAACACTTTATCCTTCAATGGATTCGCCTATGGGAGAATTGAATGTTAATATAGATTACCACTAGGGCGATGTTATCTGAGTCTTGCCAATAGTCCATGACCATCACATTCCATACCCTAAGATATTATGCGAGTTTTATAAAGAGTTATGTAACAAGACCCTAGAACTATAATTATGTTCATTATTTTTGTATATAATAAGGCATATACATTCATTTTATTATTGTTACATTGTATATCGTTTTTAAAGCACAAATAGAATTTGTAGATAATATTCCATTAAGAAATCTAATTTGATGAATTAATAGATTTTTTAATTAAATAATATATTAATAAAGTTTTATTAATAAATTAAATTTTATTAAATATAAATGATTGTATAATGTTTATGAATACAACTACATTTTTTATTATGGTTTGAGAATTTTTTTAACCCATAAATTTTCGATCAATGTTGGTTTTTATTTTAAAAGTAAAAATCACATATTTATAAAATTATTTATAAACAATCAATAACACTTTTGGATTCAGGATGTTGAAATAATCTAACGGTGAATTTTTCATAAATTTCTTGAGATAGTCGACTTTTTGGGTAAACAATTAAATAATGTTTGAACATATAATGTAATTTATGACATCATAATGCGCCAATTTTTATTTAATAAAATAAAATAAAATTATTTTTCATCCAATAAATGTTATAAATTTAAACTAATGTGAATTTATATTTTTTTATTAATTTTATGGTGCCCCAGTGCACCCACCATGGCTAATAGAATATTATTTATTTTTAAAATGATTTCCTTGAGAGTGTGACTCACCTCCACATAAACAAGCCTAATATATTATTATGTTATTCTATTGGACATATAAGATAATGTGTTCCATTCCCCTTTGGAAAAAATGGGTTGTTTTTTGGTTATGAATATTTAATTATATAGATCCCATAACCTATGTTTTTGAAATATTAAATAATTCTCCTCTTTTTTCTTATATAAACTTACCCATGCTATAAGGACTCAGACTTAAACATTACATAATCTTGAATTATGTCATGAATTCACATTGATGATTTTTTCATGTTTAGAGTTTTATAGAATTAAGAAATAACTATTATATAACAACATGGATATTACATGTAGACACTACTACCTAGTATCCATTTTTCAAAAAACAAAGACACTTGATAAATAATGACATGTCTAGTTCCATGTTTTAGGCAGCATGAGTTTTCCTTGATCTCATCATCGACCCTATTCATCTTTACATCCTGTGAAAAACATTTCAAAACATTGGATAAGAATATAAATCATAGTAAGGGTTATAAAATAATGAAAAGAAACATTATCCCATCAAAAAATACAAATCTATAAAACAATACTTTTCAATCATAACATACATCATGAAATCATACACTTTATGAATAACACACAGAAATCATTAATCATAAAGGTAACTTATGGAATTCATGATATACATACGTTGTAGCTATCATAGCTATATAGGGATTTACATTTGGAAAACCCATCACAATAGACTCTCTTAAATATCTCAGAAGAAACTTTAACATTTACCTCTGTCATGTTACCCAATGCATTGGAGAGCTATATCGGGCTCACCTGCCCAAGGAATTTCATGGAACCACCCATATACATAATCTATGCACAACAACCATAACATATCAATAACACATAACAAAAGCATAAAGAAATTTTTTTCCATATTACAATCACAATATATCAAATCCAGATATTTAAATAAACAATGCTTTATAAAATCATTGTCAAAACCATTTTAAACATTTAATAAAGAAATTTTTGAATCAATGTGTCCCATAATAGTTTGACAATTTTAAATAAATTAAAATATGAAAACATTAATGTAAATATAAATATATCATTAACACCATTTGTAAAACATGGACATTATTGAGTAATATTAAAAATAATAATTCATTAATACATTTAAAATTATATTTTAATTAAAGAGTTTTTAATTTAATGATAGACGCTTGAATACAAATAAATGTGGAATAAAATTAAATGAGAACATTATTATTTCATGAGAATACAGGGATTCATGACATAATATTCCCAAGGATATTATATATACCATATATGAGGGAATTAGTGCATAACAACATTGAATTCTTTATGGAATGTAAATTGAGACGAAATGCCTTATAAAGACGGTATCCTTAGATTAAAGAAAAATCAGTGACATAATTTTGTTTGAAAAATAATAAAACCCCAATTTGAATAGATATTAAGTGTAAAACAATCATAGGTTATTAACAGATATTCATAGCACGACATAGTGAATATGTATATGTTTAACTGAGTGAATTGAAATTGAGTAAAAAAGTACCCGTAAAGAAATTCAACAGCCTACTGGCATCACATTTAAATTCATAAAATGAGTTGATTAGAGATAGAAGGGTATCTGATTACATGGACATATTAATTAAAACAATAAGGATATATATGAACACATCCCAACATAAGAAGATGTAATTTAAAAGACAAAACAAAAAGTTTTCTTTTGAAAAGAGGAGAGTGAAAGGTTCCTTAACCGATTTGGTAACAAACGAAACATACAACCCATGAAAAATGGATCATAAAAGAAAGATGTAAATAGCATTAAATTTATGTATATTACACAATTAATACAATTATGGGCTGTATATAAACCACATAAAAGGAAAATAGTGGCAATATAGCATGAATATAACGAGAATAAAAGATGAGATGAAAAACCCTTAACACGTTGTAATCAATCGAGTTGTATGAAAAAAGCCAATAATCACCAAATGAATGATAATATAAAATTAATTTAAATAAAATAATGATTATTTATATCAAATTTTCGTACACAATACATCACATGCAATAAATAAGTTGCTAATAATGAACAAAATAACATAATTAAAAGTGAGATAAGAAACCCCTTACCTCGTGTCCGACATGACTTCTTTGTTCCTTTTTCGTCCTGAATAATAAACTAAAGTTAATTTATACATGATTAATAACACTTATTCAAGTTTATTATTCCTTTTATATTACTTATTACTATGTTATAAACAGTGTGTAATCATTTAAGGTAATAATGGTAGTTTTGTCGATATTTGGTTTTGAGTCAAAAATGAACCCCTTATAATTACAAGTAGTCAATGTGGTCAAGAAACCATTATCTATAGAAATATATTAATGATTTAGATATCATATATATCATATATATTGAGTATATATATGTATTTATATTAGTAAATAACATTTGGAGATAAGAAATGAAATGCACCGTTCTTAGAGACGGTAAGTCATAAGTACGCATGGATGCTACATTCATTTCAATTTCATATTTTAATTGAATTAAAATATAATTATACATAGTTATATTATAATTACTATATAATATAATATATATTTTCTATAACACCATCCTTTATATCTCCCTCTTATGGTGATAATGATTCATATCACTTTTAGAGGGTGGTAGTCTGTACTTCATCAAAAGAAATTATCGCGCTTACTCATAATGGAAACCGTAAAAGGTATGCTATAAATTACTAATAAAGAATAATAAATAAATCATAAACATAATATATATCATATATAAATACAGTTTCATCATAATGGCCACCATAAGAGGTTGTAAGAGATAATTGAACAATCATCGTTTCTTGAGGTGTTAGTTTTCCATCCACATAAATAGTAAGTTTTTTACCCATTATATGGAGGTGTGTGTACGCGTAGTTATAATAAATCTCATAAAAACATCCTAGTATATTAAGGAGATTGATTTAGATATTAAATAAATGAATTAAAGTATTTTAGGGGTTGAAGAAGGAAAATAAAATAAAAGAATTTAAGAGAAAACGTTACCTTAAATTGGGGTAACTCCCTTTGATTTGAACCAAAAATACTTCTTGAAGTGTCTTAAATATAAGGTAAGGCTTATAAAAGTAAGATAGGGATATTGAGAGATTATATTTGTAGGTGTTGGACTATCCAAGGGGCTTGATAGGTGTGATATATGGGATAGAATTGAGGGATTTTTATAAGTTGGAGGGGTTCTTTATAAATGTTTAAAAATATTATTTTATTATATAATGATTTTCAGTTTTTGGAGGTCCAAAAATCATTAGGGTCAAATATAATATGACTTATATTCGAAATAAATTAATCCAATAATAATTGTAAAGGTTTTGGATTCCATTTTAATATTTATAATCTAATTAATTTAAATCATTTATTAATGTGGTAAATACTACATCAATTTTGTGTCATGAATAAATTTAGTTTATTTGATTTCTAAAATTTATAAAAAATACCATGATTTAGGAAATCTTTTTAAATTTAAAAATAATTTTTATAGTCTAAATGATGAATTATATAACCCCATGTAAAAATTCATTTACTAAAATATATTTGTTTATGTAATTTTTGTCATTACTTAAAGTTAATTAAAATAAAGTGTCATTTTTACTCTTAAGTGGCTCCATGGGGTCCTAAAATTGAAACAAGGATACCCATGGTTTTCCGTGACTAAAAAAATATTGGTATGACAAGTTTTAAGGAAATTTATTATTATAATTATATTTTCCCCTTGAATTACCCTATTTACCTTTAACCGCGGTAAATAAAAGTCAAAAGTTAATATTCACAAAAGATTATTTTTATCTCTTTGAACCAAATTTTACGTACTAATAACAACTGTGTATGTCATATTTTCGAAATTAAATTCACAGAAGTGGTAAAATTTCATTTAACGGAAAAATTTAGTTTTTTTAATACTACTAAGTGGTTTCACTATTCATCCAAAATTGAATTATTCTGAAAAATACTAATAATTCATCCTAAGATATATTTTATATTCTAAATCCAAAAATTATTTCTATTTAACAATATTTAGAACATGTAATTTTCATTAATTAATATAAAATAAATTCCTGTTGTCAAAACAAATAGCGCGTATTTAAGAAAAAATATATATCAAAAGATTGACACATGTTTATTTAAAATTTCAATGTGAAATTAATTTCAATGACCACCATCAGATTAAATTGTAAAAATATAATCAAATTACACTTTAATCCCAATAAAAAATATAATCAAACAATATAACTAAATTTTATTAAAAATCAGATTCGAATTAAAATACAGTATTTTTCACAATTCATTAAAAAATAAATTTTATCATAAAATTACCAAAAATTTACCCAATGTAAATTTTTATGTTACGATTCTAAAAAAGATTTTTATTTTGTCATATATAACATATAAAAGTTACCAAAATTATATTTAAGGAGGGTTCGCCATCAAAAGGCGGTAAATCGACCTTTTAAAGAATATTAGAGTATTTATGCTTAAAATTAGATTCATTCAAATTTTATGTCTCTTACTATTTTTGGATAAATGTAAAAACATTTAAAAAACATGTATATTTACATTGTAGTGAGTTCTGTCCTTTCCTTCCAATACAACAGTTACGCGTTAACTATGATTTTAAAATAATATTATATTTTTCTTTTTCAGTATACCTCAATGTTGTGTGAAACATAATATTTCAAAAAAACCCTTGTTGGGTATCAGCTACACCATTGAACATAGAATCCACTATAAAGTAAAATTAATAATTCATTTAAAAATATTAAAAAATTTGAAAATTCTATATTCATTATTTACCTGGGATGTTTCATCCTTCCACCTTTTGGAAATTGTGTCCTAGCAATTTTAAAATTGGGCTCAAAAGCATCACTGAAATTCACAAATCGTAAAAGGAGTCAATAAAACTATCAATTTAAAATAAATTAAGGGATGTACAAAGGATACCTGAGACAAAATATACTATGATTCCATGAAAACATGGATATGTAACAGAAACTAACTCTCATGGATTAATAGAGAGTGATAGAGAATTTGATCATGGATAGTTAACCACCACAATACCATGAATTTGTGTTTGGGTAAAATATTGATGATAAAAGAGAGATTATAACAATTTTACATCAAGAAACTTTTCATAGAGTTGAAGAATATTATTAATTACTAGACTAATATTGTAAGGAAATATACTTACTTTTCATGTAGAGTGTCATCCTTTAATAAAATTCTACCCCAAACTCATCTTTTCTTCCAACGGTAGGTATTCAATATGACTTGTTCACATTTAAAGTGATATAATCAACTTTTAGAGAATAACATGACCCTAAAAAATATGAACCACATATTTTACCTATCTTTATACATTAACGAAATCAAAAATTTGTTAGTACGTGATCAAATAATCCCCAAAAAGATAATACTTTATAAAAAGAAGTACTACTCTTAATCACCCGAATTCAACCAAAATCTTCCAAAGTTCATGAAAGTCCATTAAATATACAATTTTCCTTACAACAATTCAAAATAATCCAATATAATATTGAAACCAAAAACCTATAAGGATTTTTTCAGATAGTCTTCCATAGTAAATCTTAACATTTATATCGAAGAACATCGAAAAATCATAAAGTCTCATTCTGAAGTGTAATTAACCTAATCACCTATTCTTTATGATAATTTAATCATTTTCATAAATAACCCAAATAAACATATGTCCATAATAAAAACATGGATTATTACAAAATATAATTCCACCATAACTCATGATAGGAAAAGATAATTATTCCTTGAATAACATTTTCATATATCAAACTTTAGGGTTACACATACTACAAAAAAGTCTTCCAATGAAATACCATCTTGAAAAGATCCTTAATAGTTTCAATAATTTCATCATCTTGAAATCTATCATTACTCTTGAATCACTTACATGTTTACTTTTTACTCAATCAAAGTTCTTCATGATTCATTAACCATTCTTTACCAACTTATTCGGAAATACATCTTTCATACAAACAAAATCATGAATTATATCATAAGACTCAATAATATCTGAACATTTATTAAGAAAAAATCAATACCTTTCATTAGTCATTTTTAGTCTTGTCATCCTCAATCGTAACGGGTTTGGGTATTGATAAAAAAATTATACAATCCTGGTGATCCCATTATTGATACTTCTTCATAAGAAAACTGTTTGTATAATGACAATGCACAACACATTTATAACATTAAATGGATACCTCAGAAAGAACATCATTCCATTCCCTAGAGTCAACTGGATGCTTCCTTTTTCCTTAATAGGATATTTCATTATGACCACCATTCCAAAATCTATAGAATCTTCTTGTCCGTTTAAATCAATTTCATAGGTGTTTCTTTCCACATCCTTGATACATAGGGTTTTGAACAAACATTCCAATATGATTATTTCCTAAAATTATGAAGGCATTTGTTTCGTGCATATACGATGCCTTATAAAAATCAATATGTTTTAGTAATAAATCATGACTTTAGTTAGTTGGTTTAGAATAACAACAAGAGTTATCATTGCAGCTATCATTTCATTCAGCTTCTCATTCATAAAACCGTCACAGTTTTCATCAAATCCACTATTACTTTGGTGACTACTAGATCCTTCCATTTACTAAAACCAAAAAGGTCAGTGTGAGTATATCAGTAAAATCGACATATAATATCTTATGAGTAGGGTATATTCTTAGATATAGTTATACATGTTATCTTAAAATAATTCAATTTATATATAATTACTATGACTCTTTTTGATATTCTAACCATTATGGTTATGTCACAATTTCTTAAATAACACCCTAACCTCAAATGTTATCTAAACTGATCTTTGATACCAACTATAAGGACCTGAATCTAAACATTACATTCTCTTGAATTATGTCAAGAATTCATATTGAGGATCTTTTCAGGATTATAGTTTTTTAGAATTAGGCCATAAATATTACATAAAAACATGAATATTACAAGTAGAAACTGCAACCTAGTATCTATTTTTCATAAAATAATATCTCTTAATAGATAGAGAAATGTCTAGTTAGATGTTTTAGCCAACATTACATTTACTCAATCTCATCCTTGACCATATTCAACTTTATGTCCTGTAAAAAACATTTCAAAATAGGGGATGATCATAAAAATCTTAGTATGTGTAATAAAATAATGAAAAGAAACTTTATCTCATAAAAAATACAAATCTATGAAACCATACTTTTCAATCATAACATACCTCTTGAAATCATAAATCATAATTGTAACTTATGGAATTCATAACATACTTACATTGTAGCTATCACAGCTATATAAGGACTCACATTTGGAATACCAATCACAGTATATTTCCTAAATCACTTATCAGAAACATGAACATTTACCTCTGTCACGTTACCCAATGTATTAGAGAGCTATCTCGGGCTCACCCACACAAGTTTTATCATGGAACTACATGCATAAATATTCTATCACAATAACCATAACATCTTCATAACACATAACTCAAGAAAAAAAATAAAAGATAACATTTCTACATTACAATCACAATATATCAAATAATGATATTGAAATAAACAATTCTTTATCAAATCAATTTCAAAACCATTTTGAACCTTTAATAAAGATCTTTTTGAATCAATGTGTCCCATATCACTTTGAAACATTTAAATAAATTATAATTTAAATACATTAATGTCCATATTAATAAATCATTAAATTTTTTTAAAAAACATGGACATTTCTGAGAGATATTTAGATGAATAAATCATTATAACATTTAAAATGATATTTTAGTTAATGAGTTTTTAATAAAATGAGAGACACTTGAATATAAATAATTGAAGAATAACATTTAATCATAACTTTATAATATCATGAGAATGAAGGGATTCGTGATATAATATTCCAATTGATAGTATATACACCATATAGTAGTGATTTGTTTCCTAACAAAATGGAAGTCTCAATGTATTGTAAATTGAGACAAAATCCCATATAAAGATGGTATACTTAGATTAAGGATAAATAAATGACATATTTATGTGTGAAAAATAATAATACACCCAATATAAGTGGATATTATGTGTAAAAAATCAGTGGTTTTTAACATAGATTCATAACATGACATAATGAATAAGTATACGATTAACCCGATAAATTGAAATTGAGTAAATACATTCTCTTACAGAAATTCGACAGCCAAACAGGGTCACATTAAAATTCAAAAAATGAGTTGATGATAGAAAAAAGGGTATCTCATCACCTAGATATACAATTTATAGCAATAAAGATATATAATAACATATCCCAACATAAGAAGATGTAAATTAAAAGACATAACAAAAAGATTTCTTTTAAAAAGATAATGGTGAACGGTTCCTTAACCGATTTTGTAACATACAAAACATACACCCCATGAATGACAGATCATAAAATGAAGATTTAAATACCCATAAATTTAAGTATATTACACTATGAATACAATCTTGCATAGTATATAAACCTCATAAAATTAAAATAGTGGAAATATAGTATGAATATCATTTGAATAAAAAGTGAGGTGAAAACCCCTTACCACGTTGTAATCAATTGAGTCTGATAAAAAAAAGTTAATAACCACAAAATGAATCAAAGAATACCATGAATATATAGATAATCATGGAATTATATATCATATGGAAGTAAAAAATACACCACATGAAATAAATAAGTGGTGAACAATGGAAATCTCACAGAATTAAATGTGAAATAAGAAACCTGTTACCCCGTGTATGAATTAGCATGTTTGTTCCTTGTTCTTCCTAAATAGTAAACATTAGTAAATTTATACTTGTTTAAGTACCCATTTTCATTTTTATTATTCCTTTTATATCACTTATTACTAGGTTATAAGCAATATGTAATCATTTAAGTTAATAATGGTCCTTTTGTCGATATTTGGTATTTGAGTAAAAAATGAACACCTTATAATTACAAGTTTTCCTTGTGGTTAAAAGTCCATTTTCTCAAGAATTAAATTAATGATTTAAATAGTATATATTTCATATATATCCAGTAAATATATTTATTTATAATAGTAGATATCATTTGGAGGTAAGAAATGAAATGCATAGTCAATGGAGATGGTAATCAGTATGTATGCATGAACGCTACTTTCATTTCTATTTAATATTTTATATCAATGAAAACATAATGATACATAGTAATATTATAATTATACTATAATATGAAATATAATTTCAATAACTCTATCCTTTATGTTTCCCATGTATGGTAAGAACGATTCATATCACGTTGAGGGGGTGGTAGTCCACACTTCTTCAAATGAAATTATCGCATTTACTCATAATGGAAACTATAAAGGTATGTTATAAATTAAAAATAATGAATCATAAAGAAAAAATTTACAAAATATATAATATATAAAAATACAGTGTCATCAAAATGGAAACTATAATAAGTGGTAGGAGACAATTGACCAATCATTGTCTCATGAGGGTATAGTTTTCCACCCACAGAAACAATATGTACTTTACCCATTACATATAATTGTGTGTAAGTTTAGTTAGAATCATTATCATAAAAATATCCTAGTATAATGATGATACTAGTGTTGTTATAAAATAAAGTAATGAAAATATTTTAGGGTTAGGGATATAAAATAAAAGAAATGAATTTTAGAGAAACTATTATCTTTAAGTTGGGTAACTCCCTTAGGTTTGAACCAATGTGAATTATTGAAGATCATTATTCCTAAGGAAAGGATTATAGGAGGAAGAGATGGATATTGAGATATTATATGAGTAGGGTTTGGTCTATCCTAGTGGATTTAGTGGGAATAGATTATATGTGAGGGATATTTATCAGAGGGTGGAGGTGTTCTTTAGGAAAGTGTTAAAATATAATATTATTATATAATTATTTTTAGTTTCTAAAGTTCCAAAACTCATTAAGGTTGAAGATAAGATTACTCATTGTAGAAATAAATTTATTAAATAAAAATTGGACTGGTTGTGGATGTTATTTTAATATTTATACTCATATTTATTTAAATCATTTATTAATAAGGAAAATACTGCGTCATTTTTGTGTCATAAATAATTTAATTATTTGATGTCTAAAAATTATAAAAAAATAACATGATTTAGGAAATAATTTTAGATTTCCAAATAATATTTATAGTAGAAAAGATAACTTATATAACTCCATGTAAATATTAATTTACTTAAAGAAATTTGTTTATGTCATTTTGTCTATATTTTATGTTAATTAAAATAAAATGTCATTAACAGTCTTAAGTGGCTCCATGAGGTCCCAAAATTGACCCAAGGATGACCATGGTCGTCCATGTCTCAACCAATAAGGTTATGACAATTGATAAGGTATTGTTTTATTATTATTATATTCTTTTTACCTTAAATTACCCTATTTACCTTGAACCGCTGTAAAAAATGTCAAAAGTTACTCTTCACCAAAAATTATTTTTATTTTATTCTACCAAATTTTACTTAGTAATAATAACCATGTATGTCAGATTTTTCAAATTAAATTGACAGAAGTGGTAAAATTTCATTAATGTGAAAAAGTTAGATTTTTTAATACTACTAACGGGTTTCACTATTCATCAAAATTTGATGTTTTTCAAAAAAAATATCAAAAATTAATCCTAAGATATATTTGACATTCCAAATTCCAAAATTATTTCTATTTTACAAAATTAAAAACACAGATGCAGAATTACTAAATTTAAAATAAATTCTCGCTGTCAAAACAAATAGCGTGTTATAAGAAACAATATCTATCAAAATATTGACACTTTTTTATGTCCAATTTCAATGTGATATTAATTAAAATGACAACCATTAGATTAAATTGAAAAATATAATCTAACAACCCATTAACACTAATAAAAAATATAATGTTACTATATAAATAAATTACCATAAAAAATATATTTGAATTAAAATTCAACATTTTTCAATATTCATTCAAAAAATGAATTTTATCAGAAAAATAAAATAAATTTACACAAGTTAAATATTATTTTTATGATTCTAAAGATTAATTTTATTTTTTCAAATAGAACTTATAAATGACACCGAAACTGTATTTAAGGAGTGTTCACCATCAAAAGTCGGTAAATCGACCTTTTAATGAATATTAGAGTATTTATGCTTAAAATTAGATGCATTCACCTTTTATGCCTCTAAATTTTATTGGATAAATGTGAAAACATTTAACAAACATGTATATTCATATTTTAGTTAGTTCTATCCATTTATGCCAATACAACGACAAGGTGTTAACAACAATTTCAAATAATATTATATTGTTATTTATCAATATATCTCAACATTGTGTGCAACATATTATTTCAAGGAAAACTATTATTGGGTATCGGGTATTCCCATGAACATAACATCCACTTTAATGTAAAATTAATAATTAATTTACAAATATTAAAAAAATATGAAAATGAAATATTTTTTATTTACCTAGGATGTTACACATGCTCTCACATCACATTACTCAAAAACCTTGTAGTACGTCCCTCCTATACCCTTCACACTCAAGTATCCTACCATGGATCCCCAAGCACTCAAAAAGCCCCTAATCAAGGCCTTGTAGTCACACACTCAAGTAAGGGATCACCACTATCCTATTTTCCTTATTTATGTCCATGTTTCCTTATATTGATATGCCCTTTTATTATCACTAAGAAATGTTGGGGTATGATTTTTTACCTCCACTATACTTCCCTACTTATGTTTTAATTATTATAGACCACTTTATCTCTCATAAATTCCTTCCATGTACACATGTTACCATGCCGAAATTCCGTAATGGATTTCACTCTCCATATTCACATTCATGAAATTCTTTTATATTATGAATCTAACCTCTATTACATATGTTGAAATATTATGTTCCAGGACCCCCTTACTATCCATTTCATGTAAAAAATTATGAGATACCAATTTGTCTCTCTTAAACCCATTTTATGATTTCTATTTGACGTCTTTATAATTCTGAAGTTACACCAAAATTTCCCATGCCAAAATCATCTTGTATGTGAAATCCATACACATTCCTCAATCATTGTATTCCCCTTTATCCACATGTACCTGTTGATTTAGGACATATATATGTATTCTACATCTCTTATTCATTTTATAAATTATTATTTTTAATGAATCAATTTTGTAAGATATATGTGGAACACTTATGCATTAAATTAAATGATTAAGAAGGGTGTTCCCTAATAACAGTCCAATTCATTCGGTAAATAATATTATCATGAAGCATCCCGTTAAATGAGTTTTTACTCACAATAATTCATGTGAAATGATGGTTTAATCATGCTAATTCATGTTCATTGAGGGTTTACTCATGCTTTATGTGAAATTAGCATTGGCTCATGCTAGTATCAGGTTAAATGTTATTGCCACATTTCAACATTATGATAATCATGCTATATCATGAATTATGTTCATGTATTTATTATGCAACATTGATATCGCCATTGCCAAAAATGAATTCTAGTCTTCATGTTAAGACTTGTTTACTCCCATACTGGGATTTATAGCTCACCCGTTTGTTATGTATGTTTTAATGTTATCCCATGAAATTTATGTACGATAAACTTTTATGGTTAGGTAAAATATATTTTCATTAAAGATGTTGTATTTTTTGACTTATGTTGTAATGTAATGTTCATAATTTTTCAAGATAGTATACCTATCAATCATAAGAGTTGTATTAGTTGCATTTTAGCTAATAAATCATTCTTATGTGTGTAATAAAGAGCATGTTTGTAATATTTTATGTTTCAATTTTAATTTCTTCATCCATAGGGATTTGACTCCCAAAAAACCAGGTAGTAATGAATTTCATAAATAGTTTTTTTTCAGTGGGTTATATTACTCATTTTTTATATTTTTTATTATAAAATAATGATTTTATTTAATTTTTAATATATTATGTATTGTATCCACATATTTTATTTTTATTTACATTTAATAAACTTGATCGATTACTAGGTTAATTCTCACATTAATGTTATGACCATTTTAATTTTTTATTTTTCCATCTCATTTTAATTGAGATTATTTATGTCTGAATATCCATTGAATGAAAATATTTTAGCACTTTCTAATAAATAAATTTAATATTATTATAACATTTTAATATTTTATGTTTTCATATAATATTACAATTTTTCACCCTTTGATACTTAATATTTAAGAAAAATAATTTTAAAAAATAGGATTTAACTTATCTCTTTTGTTGAAAGTAATTTTAATTAAAAAGCATATTTTCAATATATATTTTCATATATGTTTTTAAAATAATATAAATTATTTATTTAATAAAATTACAATTTTTTTATATTTTAAAAAAATTGGATGGAGTATTCTAGTAATATTCCAAAAATTTCTTGTTTGGATGTTATCAAAAATTTAAGTACAACCTTCTTTTTAATATGAACTATGTGGAAATAATTTCCCTAATAAAGTACAATTTATTTTTAAAATCATCCATAAAAATTTTTAATGGTTACCCAGTAATTTTGTTTTCAAACTATTTTCAAGAAATGTTCTAAACATATTTTGAATGTAAAAATTATTATTTTCCTCAAGAATATTTTAAATGAATGTTTTATTATATTTCTATTCACCAATGAAAAAAAGACATTATATTTCTTATATTAATATATGGATATGTTTTTTATACCATCATTAATAATTAATTGGATTTTTAGGACAATTTTTACCAGGTAATGTATTAACATTGACTTTCTTGATTTATTTTTTTAGTCATTAATTTTTCCATTGAAATATTCACTTTCATGTTGTTATTAGACTATAAATATCCCTTAAATATTCATATTATCTATAATTGATATTTTTGTTACTAATGAAAATATCATTATTCATAAGCAGTTCTAAATTGAAATCTATTTCTTTATCTGGGGTAATATTTTTAAATATATATCATTTAGTCAATACATATGTTTGATAATAAAGAACATTGATCCTGAAATAAATTTATAAATATATATATGGAATTATATCGAAATTTAGTAAAGGGTGGGGAAAAAAATTTTATATCCCCACAATGTATTAGTAGTCTAATGTGGAAAATTACTAAGCTATGATTAAATAGGTTTTTATACATAGTTTTAATCTATCTTGTGAAAGTTCTTAACATAGAGGTATCATGGTTCTTGAGATTATGACATCCAATAATTATGAATTTCCATAACTAAGAATTAATTTATTATTATAAATTATATTATCCCTAGATTCATTTTCATCCCCAGTTAATCTAATAAATTGAATTCTTTTTATTTATTTAATATTCTATTTTGATTATTCTTTCTTTAATCATGATAGATTTTTTTGATGGAAGATGTGTTTGTATATTTACCTTTTATAGTTTCTTATTCCATATCAAATCATGATATAAAATGTATTACATTGATCAAATTGTTATTAGATGTTAACCTTACCATTTTGACTATTCTTCACTTAATCATGATAACATCCACTTTACATATCTCTTACTCAGCATTTGAGCACATAATTTTTTTTATTTTCACAGGAATACTTGAACAGTTTAATGAATTATACTATATATATTCTAAATGGAATAATGATATTTTGTAATTTTTTTAAAATTTTTATATTAAAATATATTATTAGAATCACGTACTTATCCATATTACTATGACTAATAACCTACATGAACTGTTAGGATGTGATTCATTATATCATATAGAAATGTAATAAGGTAGAGCCTGAATTCAGTTTACTGGAGCCTCGGTCATTATTCATTATAAGATATGTTTTTATGTTTCAAATTATTTTTAACATTTTACGTAATATTCTATCGGGGTCACATGTTTTATTTAATTAGGATGTAATTTGATCTGTTTCATAATAGCTATTAATTTTTAATGATATTTTTTACCTATTATTTTTCAATAATATTTTATTTTGAGAATATATTGTCTCATTATTTTAAATTTTAATATATATATCTTCATTTGATTCTTGATTTTATTTTTTAACAGATGCACTTTGAATTGTTTTCCCTCACTAAGAATCTGATCTCACCTCATTATTATGTTTTCATTCCCTTGGTTATAAAAATTGTTATTTCAAATGATATTTAGAGTAAAATTTCGTATAGGAGTGAAAATATGGAAAAAATTTCAAAATAGTTATTGAATAATATGTTTATTTCCAATATACTAATAATTTCGGTAATTATTTTATGTGTGTGTTTGTGACATGTATTATCTAAATATTGAAATTATTTATTTATTTATGTTTTAATTATCTTAGAAAAATTTAGATTTTATTATTTATTGGTGTGGTATTTTTGTGGATCATTTTTTATAACAATAGTTAATCCATAGGGATAAATATTATGGGATAAGATTAATTAAATGATTAAATACTAAAATTTTGGTAAATTAGTTACAATATGGTTCAAATAGAAAATATCTCTATATTAATACTATAATTACATAGAATCTAGGAAACATTTGTTCTTATGGGTAGTAACTCTAAAAGTGGAGTGTTGGGTATTAACTCACGGGTCACACAATGCAAGAAAAAAAGCCTAACCTAACACATATTTTTCACCCATAGAATATAGGGTCCAATGATAAAGATAAAATAAATAATACAACAATATCATGATATAATTAATACATCAAAAATATATTATAACTACTCAAGGACAAATTGTTTTGTTCTCTTAGAGAATAGACACAAAATAAATTTATTTTAAAATACATGTAATCATTTAACTATAATAAGGATAATATAGACCATTTTTATACATATCTAATAATACATTATTACTCAAAACATATGTAATGAATATATAAGAAATGGGTGAAGGAAAATGTTTAATAATGGAAAAACGTATCAATTATCATAATAATAGTTAGATGGATATAAATATTTTCAATACAATAAAAATATAATAATAATAATTATATCATTTCATTCCATGGTTGTGAAATCCATCATGAAATTATCTCATAACAAGGTAAACAAAAGGGGAATGTTTCACAACAAAAATCATAATATAAAAACAATAAAAATATTTTTTATATTATTTGGCATAGGATAATACTCCTAGGTAAACCTATGTTAGGGGTTAATCCTCTAGTGTATCCCATGGAATTAGGATAAACCATTTCATGTATAAATATTCTTTTCATAAATCCACATGTTTATTATTTGGTTTGGAATAGATAATCTTTTGTACCCTTTGGATTGAATTATTTTATTTTTTACATCAAAGTCTTGGAATATATCCTTATATGTACCCTTTTTATTGGGATAAATACTTCAAGGAACCTCATTGGTTTGGGATATATCCTCTCACAAACCTAATTAAATGGAAAAATATACATAAAACATGAATTTATGGGTGATATAAGAAACCACCCATAATCATTCATACATACATGTTCGAAATAAAATAATCACCAAAATATAATAATAAAATCTTGAAAAATGGTATTTTTAAACAATACAAAGACATTATGTAATAATAACAAAAAAGATCCCAATAGATAAAGAAACCTAATTTTCTAAAAATAATTATATTTTAATAAAATATAGTGCATGATTTAAAAATAAATTCACGAGAAATAATTCTTACACTGTAAATATAATTAAAAATGAATAAGGCTTTAAAAAAAATTATTTTCATAAAACATGATGTATAAATTTATTATAAAAACACATTTTTATGAAAGTAGAGAATGGTTGTCAAAAAATTTCAATAAATAGTTCTAATTAAAACACCGTCCAAAAAACAAAAATGTTTTAAATAAATTAAATAAATTTTAAACATCTAATTTTTTAAAAAATAATAGTAATGGGAGCTTGAGAAAGAAATAGTTTTCTAAAAAATGTATGCTTAAATTAATTGAAATGATTTAATTACGAAATATTAATTAAATAATTTATAACTGAAAAAGAAATAATGTTTTCAAAAATACATGTCAAAATAAATTAAAAGATTATTCTTTTCATAAATTATATATATTAATAGATCCTTAAAAACGTCATTAATTATATCAAATGAAATTTTTTAGTTTACGATAAAATATTTTATTTTGAAAGGATGGAAAACCCTTTCAAAAAGATTTGAAATAACCCTGTTGAAAATCTAGATCATATAAAATATGTTAAAACATCAAATTTATCATGATGTAAAGGGAAATTTAGGTTTACCAAATATTTTCAAATGAGAAGAAAATGATAAATGGTTTAGAATTAGTTATCATAATTATTCCCCAATTTTATTATCACTTTTGGTAGTTCAATATTATTAGATTGTGGTTGAAAATATGTCGTCATGGTTTTATTAAAATATAAATGAAAACTAATGAAGTATAATGATATTAAATTTGACCTTTTAATACCATGAATGGTGAATTAATTCCAGATATAATATATCATATAGGTAGTATACACACACAAAAGAGGATCATTATAAAAGACATGTATCAATTAATGGTAATTAAGATGAAAACCCATTAGCATGTTTTCTTTATTAATTTATCATGATCTAACCACATTGGTGAGTTTATTTTTCCAAGGATGTTCAATTGAAAGTCGTGGTCTTATGAAAAAATGACCAACAAAGGGATTATGCTTTTTATGGAAGACTATTGGTTGAGTAAAAGGTTATATTTTACATAACGAGATATAAGGTGATGTGTATATTTTTAATGGATTAAGTGACATCCTTTTATAAAACATGAAAAGGGTAGTTTGGAAATCAATAATCATTTTTCAATAATACTATGACAATATTCAAGTTACAATTTCCCAAAAGGTAATAAATTTTGAGTGTGGTATAAGATAAAGTGGAAAAAAATTGAACTCCTATTGAGAAGTAGTTTTTAACATGTTTTGTCCATTTCCCCTATATAAAAAACTTATTTACATTTAAATTTTTATTAATCTAAGTAATTTTTAAAAATTATTAATTAATTTTGATATTCAAATTTAAAATTAAACTCTTACTAATTTTGAAAATTTGTATTTTAAATTTATATATAAATTTATCTTATAAGATTTATAAATTTGAGAAACAATATTATTAAAATAAAGACACATAATCGAAATAAGTAGTTTTTATGAAATTAAATATTTTCACTTTTAAATTTATATATAATATAAATTTAACATTAATACTAATTTTAATGATATAAATTGACCGTTTTATAGATATAGTTAAATTTATAATTATTTAAAGGAAATACATAACTAAACCATACATTTTATAATACTTGATTTAAATAGTAGATCAATTTTTTTGTTATCAAAATAATATTTTAATTTATTTCAAATAGTAATTTGAATATTATTTATAATATCAATAAATACATTAAAATGAATAATATTATTCATTGAATATATATTTTATTACTCTAAATAATTTTTAAACATATATATTAACCCTACATAGTTACAAAATGGAAAAAAGTTTAATTTATCAAAGAAAACATATTTTTTTAACAAAAATCATTATTTTTAGAACAAATTTACAAATGAAAAAATTGTAAATTTTCCTGAGAAGATTTAAAAAATTAATTCCCCTTTATGAAACCCCTAATTTTGAAATTTTAAAATTTATATATTTAAATTACTTAAGATATATTTAAAATTATATTTATTGTACCCCATTCCAATATTAACTCATAGTAATTAATTTTCAAATAAAGGTATTATATATTAATGGAATATAATCATTTTAATTATTATAAATTTATATAAAATTTAAAATTAATATTTTGTGGTTTTTATATATTAGTTTTACCATGTGACCTATGTTATATAATATTGAATTTATTTTAAATGATTCGAAATATGGATTCATTAATTTCCACCTTAAATAAATTGCATCCTCACAAATTAAATTATAATTTACTATGGGATGAAGCTAAGAGATGATCTATAATAGTAAACATATAACTTTAAATATGATATCCACCTCATTTACCGCAGTCTAACAAGAAAACTTCTAATCCAAAATATGCTTCTTAATAGTTCTTAGGTGCATACCCTTCACATCATAATTTCCTAGATTGTGATTCAACAAAATACTAAATCTAAAATGTTTATGTAAATATAAAAAAAAATTGTGTATATGAATATGATATATTACTACAATGATGTGTTATCCAATTGTGTATTTATTTATAAATATGATACTTTAATTTAAAATATTTCGTAATTGGTTTATCATAAAACTCTCTTTGTTTTACCTTTATTAGATTAAGCTATGTTCAATAATACTTCTCAAACTAATAACTCAATGAAACTAGTAAATAAATTCATCATATTATTTTTTAAGAGAATGATATCAACTAATTTATATCCCTCAAGTGTGTCAAACCAGGTTTGATGTTATTCCACTTTAACATTCCCATGATGAAGATTGAGTTAATACCCAATACACCCTCTTTATGGTTATTACCCCTCAGAAACATTCTCCAGGATCCTACATGAACATATAAAATTCAGGTAGGGTCACAATTACTTGACGAACCAAAATTTATCTTATTTAACAAAACATCAATACATTATCCTATACATAGACTAAACCCTATGACTTTTCAAAATAGTTTTTGATATGGTTGTTTAAACAAATCCAGATAAATTACATAACAAATCTCAAAAATTACTAAAACATCCTTTAAAAACAAATATTGTAAAACATAGAACACATTATATAAATAGTATAATAATGTTGGTATTTAACTAATACATCTCATAAATAGTGGTTCAACTCATTGGATAATAGTCTTAGTGTCTTAAAGACTACGTATATAAATAACTTACTATTGAATACCTAATTATATTACATTATTAAGGAACCTTATAACAATATCAATACATATAAAATTACAAAATCATACACACAACAAGAGGTTTTATTGCATAATAAAGGGGTGAGATAAAATGACCAATAAGGGAATGAAATATCAATAATCATTATACACTTGAGAATGAAATAAAACTGAGAAATATATTTAAAATGAGTAATATTATGTAAGACATGGGAATTCATTGAAATAATTCATATTGAATTTTTGGAAAAAAGTGATACACAATGTGGGAATTTTTCAAAACTACTAACATATGAAAATAATTATAGAACTAATTCATGTACCTTATGGTGATTTGGATAATCCTTCAATGTAATCACGTTCTTGGTATAAATTCTCTTGTGTACCCATTTGGCAGGGGATAAATATTCTCATGTACCCTTTATATTCAGAGAAATCATCCTATAAACCTCACTAGATTTGGTTTAATCCTCAAGTGTACCATTTAGGTTGGGATAAATCTACCAATGTACCTCATTTTCTACGGATAAAACCTCTTACACACAACATTATATTGATAAAAAAATAAACCAATTCATCAATGTTTTATATTGGAATACACTAATCCTCGTCTATATATATGTGTGCCATACAAAATAATTCATCAATGTATCTCAATATACCCATGGAAGAAGAATATGTTTCCTATTAAATCCAAAACTATTACATAAGATAAACATTAAAGATCATACAATAACATATTATAAATTTACAAAATTAATCATATCCAAATAATATATATATTATGATCAAAAAATCATTTTATGTAAGATAAATCTTGATAGATAAATGGAGGTAAAAATATAAAAGTTCTTACAAATCACATTAAAATTTCTCTCAAATGATCATGAGTAAATATTTTTATGATTAAATTCATTGAGGAGAGAAATAGAATAATTATTTAAATCCTTTTTATAATCATTTCCAAATAAAATATACTTGAAATGACAGAAAATTTATAAACTAGTTGAACTGAAAATACATCGAAAAAATAAATTTTAAATGAATAATTAAAAAAGGATACATGAGAAGGACATAATATTACAAAAATGTGAAGTGAAAATACATATTAAAAAATAACATTTAAAATAATCGTTTAATGTTATAGAATTGAAAATAAATTAATATTTTCTAGAAGATAAGTGAAAATAATTAAAAAAAATATTTTTCATAAATAATATATAATAATAAAACCATAAATATGACATAATAGTTATAAAGAAATTTAGTGGCCTTTAAAACTTTTTTTTAAAGGTTGAAATATCATTTTCATGTTTTTCAAATAGATGTATTGAAATCCCACCTTACATAATTTTTTTGAACATCTAATTATAAATTTGGTAAAGATAAATTGATGTCCCCCAATGAAATCCAAATTAAAATAAAATTATAGAGGCTGTAAAATTTATGAGAATAAGAATTCCATTGATTTATTATCAAATATGGGAGATCAATATTTTTATTAGGAAGTTGAAAAAAAATCCATATGTTTTGAGTAACATTTCAATTAATACCCTAAAAGGAGAATGGCATTGTAATTTTAGACAGAATACCGTGAATGAAAATTGAATTAATGATATAATATAATAAATAGTTAGTATAATGTATAATAAAATGAAAATTGGACAGTGATAAAATAGATCTATTAATGAAGTTAAATTTAGATAAAAATTTGTTACCTTGTATCCTTTCTTATTTTATCACACTATTACCTTGTGAGTGACTTGATTTTTCTATTGATGTTCTATGGAAATTGATGGTATTAGCATAACATTTATTTATTAGGGTATAATTTATGTGGGATAAGATTATAGGGAGATAACATTGTATGTTTTTTAGTAGTAATTCAACAGTGAAATTGTTGCTTTGAAATGGTGTAATTGATATCATTTAATAAAAAAAGATAAAAAATATTTAGGAAACACTAATAAATTTTCAATAATTATATGAAAATATTATCGGTATGATAAGAAAAAAGTAGAAAAAATTCATGTTTAAAATAATATAAAGATGAAAATAATCCAAAAAAGTTATTTTAATACATTATTTTTGCATGCTTTGTCTATTTCGCATAATTATAATATTGATAAAAACACTTTACTTTTTCTCAGGGATACTCTTTTTTTAACCAAGGAATGAAAATATAAACTATACAATTTAAATTTACCTTACTTCTTAAATTGAAAGATCTCATTTAAAATTTTCAGAAAATTTTATCGCATAAATGTTCAACATTTGTGAAATGTTGTTTTTAAATAAGAACAATTAATAACCTAAAAAAATTAATATAACAAAGAGGTTTTATATACTGAAATATATATTTATATATAAGGGAAAATTATCATTATTATTGTTTTTTTATAAAACAAACTTATATATTTTGAATGAATTTAATTTTATGAGTCTTTCACAGTTGGAAAATAAATATATCACATTAAAATACTTCATTCAAAGATAAGAAGGAATATATATTTTTTTATCAAACTATCATTTTTATTTTGAAAAAAAGTGGACGTTGTATTTATAATCTCAATGAAGATATTAAAATGAATATTATTATTACATCAATAAATATTTTATTATTTCAATGATTTTAAAAATTTTAGTATACATATTCTTAGATATAAAATCATAAGAAGATACTATTTTTACAAAAACTATATTTATGACCAAAAACATCATTTTTAGAAATTAAATTAAAAAAATTCATACTATTTTATTTTTCATAAGTTTTGGTAAAAATTGAATTATTTTTTTGGTTATCATTTTTAAAAATTTGTAAATTTATTTTCTATAAAATGTATAATATATAAGAAAGGTATTTTAGTATATCATTTTTCAAAATTTACTAATATTTTTATTTATATACTGATGGAAATAAATATTTAGTATTTAATATTAGAGTTTTTATTGATTATTTATTAATAATGTTATATTAATATGTTATGATTTCTTAAAATAGGGTCTAGAATTTAATAGATATTATAGAACATGGTATGTATTTTAAAAGATTAAAAAATGTTGTTTGGCAATCAACGATATGATTTGGTTGATTCAAATTGTCTTTATGATACATTTTTATGGATATGAATATATAATATATTTAGTTAGAAAAGTAAATATATAAAACAAATATTAAAACCTAGTGATTTATATGAAAAGAAATGTATGTTATTAATTAAGTCCCCAATATATATATTTTTAATTTAGTTAAATTTACGTTCGTTAATTTAAGCATACTCAATATCAATTAACAATTAGTCATGTTTATGTAGTGAAACACAATGAACAGATGTATAAATTGATGAAATTGACCATGTGGAGAATTTCCTAATGGAAAATCTAATCAGATAGGTTCTATGGAATAGATCATTGCGGAAATTATCTCCAAATACCTCATTCTGATAGAAATAACACTAATTAGGTTGGTCTCTCCAACACACTAAGGAAAATATTGATATCAAGTCATTCATGAAGAATAATACACCATTTCTATTTATTTATCAAATCTAATAGTTTTTTAAGTTATTGTTCTATAGAATTGAAATTATATTTTACAATCTGTAGTTCTCAGAACATGTGAAATTATTTTTTTCATTTAGCATTTAGTATGGGATGATAAGAAATAGTGGCATATCAGTAGGAATATGAAGGAGAAATAGGATGTAGAATCCATAGAACTAAAATATTTCATGAATATATTTTAACTATGCACTTTGTTAGGAATATTTTCATTGAAAATAGTTCTATAATTTATGAAATTCAACAAAATTTAAACGATTTTATTAGAACAAATAATGAAAAATATACAAGGCCCGTGAGGTATTCCTTTAATTTAATCTCTGATACAAATAGAAAAATTAACTAATAATTTAATTACATAAAACCATGACTTTTAAGGGAGTTGTACCTAAGATATAATGTAATATAGAAAGGGGTTATTCTATTTCTCTTAATGGAGAGACATGAAAAACACAAATTATAATTGGTGAAATAAAAATGGATGTTGAAAATCATGGAATATATATTGATAATGAACATGGTAGTATGAATATACAATTTACAATATGAAACAAATGTGTGAGTAAGAACCCAAATAACATCATTAGGCAATTAAAGAAGTGTTTTATTTGGGAGAAATTAAGATAAAAAGTTCATAAAAACAATATTTGTGGTAACAATATGATTATGAAAACATAAGAAAACAATGTCTCTACTAACGAAGTAACCCTAGTTTAGTGATTAAAATAAAAATATCATGGTAATTAAGTGAACCTATTTCTTAATATTAGTGAAAATCTTGAGAATATACCCACCAAATCTCATTGACAAAGGGATAAGGGATATAAAACATAGTCATAGATACAGAGGTGGATAATAATAATGGTGTAAAGAAATGTATACCTATCCATTACTCTGAAACTATGAATGAATTATTTCATACTTGTTATTTTCATTATTTTATAACAAATATGTAAGCTATACATGTTTATTCACTTCCTGATATACCAAATATAAAACATTGTGTGAAATATCACAGTGTTTTGATTATTAGGTCAAAGATATATAACCCTCATCTGATCAATATTTATTATGAGTTAATAAATACGAATATAAAACCCTATAAAAGTAGCTTCTAGTAAATTGATATTTTTTTTGATGGCATGAACCTGATGAATCCTCGAATTTTAAAAAAAATATGACATAATATTATTTATATAATATTATCGTTATAAAATAATTAGTTTGGAAAGTATCAATATGAGTAACTATAATATAAAATTTATTCAGAATAAACTATGTTAATTATAATAACTTATTCAATAATTTTTTTTACATTCATTGAATTTTTTGTAAAAGGATTGTTATATCAATAAATACATTTCATTCTATAAAATATGTTATTCATAAAAATGGGTTTTACTTTCTTTACGTAAAAAAAAATTAAACATAATTAGGTCCATTTTTCGATATGATATAAAAAAATAAATAAATTTTTATATTTTCATGTTAAAATTATATTAGGATGAGTTTTTATATTTTACAAAAATATTTAATTTTTTAATGAATAATAAAATATAACCATTTTATAAAAATATAAAAAAAATCAATAAAATGATATTAAAAACATGTTATAATAAAACAACTTTTTATGGAATAAATACATATTTTAGAAGCCATGGAATTTATATAATATAAATTTTTAATGTATAATTTTATTCTTCGTATTTTTGATGTTCAAGTAATGCTCATGTTTAAATTAAACCTAATATTAAATCTTATCTCTTAATAATGTTTTACAAGGTTCCCATTAGTTTTATATTATATTTAATGTTAAATAAGTATCCCTTGAATATATTTAATCTAATTAATACCTCTATAATAAAAAATAAGATTTATTTAAATTTATATTAACATTTAAAATTAAAGAATATCTCTTAATACTGTTTTGGTTGCGTCTGTGAATGCACATTAGAATTATTTTATTCTACTTTTATAAGTAGAATATTATAAAATTTATTCCTTATTTTGAAATAGAATATTTAATATTAAGTAATAATTGAATCATAATTTTTTCATAGTTAATATGTAAATATAATATATTTACTTTGGTTAGAGAGATACGGGATTTATAGAAGGATAAAATTAATTCTTATGGTAAAAATGCTATATAAACATATCTAAATTTTATTGTATGAATTGATAATTAACTAATATTTTGTTACGTTAAAATTATTTTCAAATTTTTACTCATTAATAATATAATTTATATATATAAATAATATCTCTTATTTAATTCCATGCATGTATCTCCTCCCACATATAAAAGGAAACCACTTCTCCTCCCCTAATAAAAAACTCTGAGTAGAATATATCATCCACGAACATCAGAAAAACATCCAAGATTTATTAATTTCACTCTTGAGATTCTATAATTCACCTAATAGAATACCATGAATTAATAATTGGTAAACCAAAGGAAGACTTTCAATAATAGGTAATAATATTTACCAACTCATTTGATGTTGATTTCACCATTTGTGTCCTCCAAATTTGGGTACAGATCCAATAATAAAGAATAGAGTTCAAAAAATAGACTATTATGTTTTTCTATATTTATGAGAACCATTTTAGGACACCTTTCCATACAATAAAAAATTAAAACATTTCTCTTGGGAAAATATGTCATATACTCTCCATATAGTAGTATAATTATTTTTTCATCGCTAATTTACATGGATGGTTATAAAGAAAGAACCATCGAATACATATGTAATAAATGAATTATTTTTTTATCAATTTATAATAAAATATCATTAATTAAACCACATTATAATTTAATATAATAACATTTTATTCCATTCTTATGGGGCATGAAACACCGAGATTAATCAACCCATGAAATATATTTAATTAAATTTAATCTCTTTGATAGTTTACAGAATACAGAATCCCAAACAAATATAAACAGTAACATATTATACTATTATAACCAAGAAATCAAAATATTGGATATTAATAGTAAAAAATAAATTATTAAAATTATGTTCATTTATTTTTTATAAATAAAATATGAATAATTTAATAGAAAACATGTTTTCTTATAAGTGAATTTTTTAAATGGTTGTCTAGTCATGCATTGAGAACATAATATAAAATTATATTTTACCAATTTTAGAGAAATTATAAAAAATAATAAACATTATTTTTTAAATTTGGATATTATTTCTATCATAGGGTGATTTTTTGATATATGTCATTTTCCAATGAATAGAGAAAATAATTTTTTTATTGAAAATTGTCTTTTCATTAGGATAATTTGAAATGATAAATTATATTTTAAAATAGTTTTCATGTAAATTAATTTCAATTATATTAGAAAAAAATAATTTCAGTCAATGAAATCAATTTCATATTGATGTTTGATATTAAAAATTTCTACACATATTCGAATTTTATCTTTTGAATATTGCTTTTTCATCACGTATACCGATATAATTTTAAATTGGAATCTAAAAATTATGTGATTTCAAATTCCAAAAATGTATAATATATTTTTAATGATAATAATTAATGTTATTTAATACGGTAAATTATTTTTTGACCATTATGAATATTAAATGAATTAAAAAATACTCACATAGATTAAGGTAAAAACCGATTTACATTGGGTGAATCTAAAATAATAAGAGATAAAATTAACTAAACAGTTATCCATAACCCATAGAATTGATAAATTTAGACCCTATCACCTATAATGGCCTATAATGAACCATTTTGTGGTATTTTGAGTCTAAAAACATAGTTGAAATTTATCATTTTCATAGCTCAACACCCATTATGTAACTATAAAAAATAATTAAATTTATATTGTTTTAGTGTTTTAATAATATTCGTATTTAATTAATCAAATAGAAAATTCAACATATATGATCCTATTTTTAATATTAAAAATATTTCATGTTTTATAGTTTTTGTTTAAAATTTATACCACTTGAATAAACAAGATAAACTAATAAAATATAATGACTTTAAAAAAATTAAGATAAAGATGTATATATAATCATGATTATTTAGTCACATTATAATCATAAAAGATATTTAAATATTATATTCACTATTAAACCAAACAATCAAAATAATATAAATTAATTTAATCAATTTAATAAAAATATTTCTATTTTTATACTTTTGAATTTTATTTTAAACATTGTATATATCTTTGTGCTGTTAAGAATTTTCAACATAATTATTGCAGTAATATATCCTAGAAGATCACCCAATAAAAGGATCACATTCCTACATTATTGAATTGAATTAAATATAACGGTTTTCTAACTACAATCACAGGGCCTCACCGCTACCCCATAAAAAAATATAGTAAAGCATCTTCAGCTCCATGCTAATTGTAACATGTGTTTAACCTGTATACCATATATATGATATAAGAGCATTCTATGGTCCCACTACAATGTGTAGAAAATACATCACAGTACGGTCTCACCATGTCACCCTACTATATTACATCATATTAATGAATATGAATAAGTAAAATAATCAAATAGAGCCTACAATATATGAGAACTCATGTTAGTTAATAATGTTATTCTAGGCCATCACGAAACCCAATGACATTTGGCTTTATTAACTATTGATGAATATGACATTTCATGACATAAAACATGAATCTTAAAATAATAAAGGATAAGTTTTCACGAAAGGCCCCAAATACTAGTCCAATCATATTGGATAGGGTCTATACTGAACTGAAAATGAACCATAACATGTCTTGACCTCCCCCCTCACTCCAAAGGTTGGGTCCAACAATAAATATTTATCTCATATCCCATTTAATAAATGAACCCTCTCACTCATCATGTGTTATCATGAACCAAAATATACAATGTATCATACACTAGGCCTCACACATAGTGTGACACCGAACACAATGTCACATTATAAGATTATAACCACTAAGCACTTTCACAAGGTTATGTCTCATCACTTATCATATACCACATATCATTATTAGAACTACCAAATTGGAATTATACTTCAAAAAAAGCATCAAACCCTTCTATCTAACTCTTTATATGTTATGGAACTAAACCACACACACTAATATCTCACTCCTATAGCCTCAATCCAAGTCATTTATACTATCACTCATGATATGTCCTTATATAACTTTTTTTCCTCTACCAACTCACTCATGTTAGATCTCACATAAATATTAATAAACTATAAATACACAATATTTCTCATAGATATGACCATATAATGACTATAGCCTTTATGAAATCATTATAAAATAATTTTTAACATATAAAATGTAATAATAAAATAAATAAACAATAAAAAATTTCATATATATAAATAATACTTTATTTAAATAATAACCATACAAAAAACATTAAATGTAATTAATTTCTTTTAAAATTTTCTTATTAATGTATTTTTTTATTATTCTTTGTAAATTAAGATACATGAGGATATAAAAAAACCATTGGTGAGATGAAATCCCATTACTTGGATGAATAAATTTGATCAAACTTGAGACATTTTTAAATATAATAAAAGGATGGTAATAATAAAAATCATTATATCATAGTAGAAGGGTCATAAAAATATTTTTTGGGAAATTATTTAAAAATGAAGTGTGAATTGGAATAATCAAATTACTTAATCATAATAACATTGTTTTCAAATCTAACACCTATGTTTTAAATAAATATTGAATATTTTTCTCTCAAAACATATGTCAAAAAATCATTATATCCTCCAATATCAATGAATGTAGATTTAATATTTAACATAATAGTCATAATATCATCATATATATCCCATTTTACAATTATTTAAAGATTGACATAATTCATGTCCCACCAATGACATCATATTATTTACAAAATCATGCATTACACATAGAACACAATAATTTATCAATCACGAATATGAAAGAAACTCGTCGAAGAAGGAATGTGTTTTACTATATAATTGTAATGAATATAATGATGAATATATGATGAATTTTCACATATAGTGAAATTGAAATTATTATTTTATAAATATAAGGGTTTAATTAATAAGGATACGTCATGATTCACTATAAAGTGCTGAAAAATCATTAGAGGGATAATGGATGGAAAAAAAGTAATCATATTATCATCAATAAAAAAGGTGTAATAAAAATCCGTAATAAATTAAGAACATTTTTATGACTTTAAGAAAAAATTGAAGAATATTAAAAAAAATTGATTTTGTTTGGGGAATAATGTATAATAAAATATAAATATATGAGATGAAATGAAAATAAACAATTTAGATTAATGATTAATCTCATCATACATTATATATATATTCGTAATCATTAATACCCCAATAAAATAAAACTATGATTATTAAAACCTGAATCCTAAATTATATTACATTTCTTTTTTCATTCTAGATCTGTTATAATCACTGGAATTTACTTTTTATATTTTCAATTTCGGAGAGTTAAACTAAAAGAAATTTTTTGTTTCAAATTGTATAATTTCTTTTCAATATAACTATGTTATTTTTATATAAATACTCATGTTGTAATTTCTCTAAATGAATAGATAAAATTATTATTAATTTATATTATACAGTAGATAATAATAGTCCATATTGGTGGTGATATTTGGAGAACAAAAAATGTCCACTAATATGGATGAAAGCATAATTTAATGGGAAGTGTCGAAGGGGGTGATAGTTAGTATGATTTATAATTAAACTTATATAGTAATAAAAGTAATTTAATAATATTTATATGTTATATATTAATAATTTAAATTATACGAATTATTAAAAAAAGATAAATTGATTGGTTATATAGATTAAAAAAACATTACAAAATATAATCCTGGATACGTATCCATGGAATGTTTAGTTTTTTAATAAATGAAAATATTTTTGTTTGTGTTTATGTATAACATACCTAATGGTAATTAGAGGTTTTAGAGTGGTGAATTATTTATAAAATACGATTTAAGAAGTAGATGATAAGTGACTTTGTAAGGAAGGGAGAGGGGGTATTTATACATGGGAAGAGGTGTATACATTTGTAAATATATAGATTATTTTATCATTTTCATTAAGGAAAATAAATCATACTAGTTCCCATTATGTTTAATAGTTTCTTATTTAAAAATTTAGTTTTTTGATTTTCAGACCGTGCCACAACCATATAAAATCTTCTGATATAATAATTAGGGGGATAATTCTTAAAAATTGTTTTTTATTATAATATATTATAGATTACATTCCAAAATTGTAATCATATATTTCAATACTAAACTATTTTTTATAACGAATAAATTTTGTCTTTAAATAGAATTTTTTTTTCCAATAAAATATTTTCATTAATTTTTTTAGAATCATACAATGATATTATTATAAAAATTATGATATTTTTAATAAGTTTATTTTAGTAACATTTCCTAAATTATAATATAAATTAGTTAACTCGTAATAATTGACAATATTATAAATTTTACTTGTGGATTCCAAAGATAAAATTAATTTTATATAAAAAATTACAAATAATTGAAATTTACTTTTAAATAACTTTTTTATTTAATGAAATAATTTTATTATAACAATATGTTAAAATTTATAACCATTAAAAAATTATTCTATACTCATACAATTTTTAATTTATTATTACTAAAATTGATTAAAAAATAAATATTTAGTTAATTACAGAAATTATTATGAAAATAATAAAAATATTACTATATTATAAAAAACATGCATTATTTATTTGTCTAAAAAACTATTTTATCTCATTTTTTAGTTTGAATTAATTTAACAATGTTTTATACTTATTATTTTGTATTTGAAAATTTATTATATTATGTTTTTAGTTATTTAGTTAATTTATTTTATACTATTATACAATATTAAATATGAAAAATGATAAAAATAAAGAAGAAATGAATATGAAAATAATTATAGGTCATTACAATATAAACCACATTCGATATTTGATATATAAAAGATTATTTCAATCACAAATATGAATGAGGGAGTGAGTAATTTTTTTCATTTTATACTCAGGTTCCCATATTAAAACATCATTAATATTGTTCTACCAATGTACTTTGAAAAGAATATTTAACTTTTTCGACATTAATTTTCCTCTAGTTTCAATTATCTTCCCAAGATTTAACTCATAAGAGTTATCATTTTCAAAATGTACCACATATTGATTTAGTACATGTGTGGGATCTTGTATAAATCTACTACAGTCAGACGTGGAACACATCATGTTCTAGACATATGTTCTGTAGGACTGTTGTTCAATTGGTCAGAACATTAATATGATCAAGAATCTAAAAGGGGATAATATATGTTTTACATTTCTATACCTTCTTCCCAAACTTCATGAATCTATTATATGTGGATATATATTTGACCACATTATATAACCTTAAAAACTGTGTTATTCAATTATTATATTCGTCGTATCATACTTTAAAACATTGTTCTACCTTGAGGTGTTGTTTAATAGCACGGGCCTTCTCTACTAATTCCTTGAACAGTTCGAGACTCAACCACTTATGATAGTTAACTTCATCAAAATATTATCAATTATTAATTTCATTCCATGGAGGAATTTATGAAAAACTATCTAAATACTCCAGTGGAATAAAAATTGTATTAAAACTATAGAAAAGGTAAATGTTGATCCCAACCAACATTGTGGAACATCAAATTATATTTCAATATAATGTAATATAACTATACAGTTAATTCATATTGACCAATAGTTTGAGGTACATAGGTATTGATGAAGTTAAATTTCATTATAATGACACTTGGAAGACTTTTTTGGTAAATTGAGTTGAAATGATAATATAATTTAAAAAAATTAGTGATTGTGTTTTATGTTGAATCAACACTTCTATAATGTATATCCAAAAAATTTGATCATGTTATATATCCTACTGAATATAAATTTTTTCAATGGTTATTATGATATTGACCACTATAATTAATATTAAATTAAAATATTTGGATGTTTGTTCATGTGGATATATGTGTGTCACATAAACGGTCAAGGAAGGAATGGTCAGATAGAGGAAAACATAGGAAGAAATGGCCCCAAACTCAACACAAGGGACTAGGTTGGTGAATTTCCCCACCTTCTTGAATGGATGCGTCTCGTTACATTCCAATCCAATTGGAGATTTTATGGTATCCTCGGTATATCATATGTCTAGCTCATAGATCTCCCTTTTGAGACTATACAGGGATTTGACATTTAATTTCACACATTTTCACTCTAGTTTGTGAAATACTATCCATTTTCAAACTTCATAAAGGTTCAAAATAGCATGTATCATTAACAAAACCAATTCCCCCTTCTTAATTAGGCATATAAATACCCACTATGTGTGAATTTCAAAGAGACACAGCCTTTTATATTTATATAAAATCGTTTAACATGTGATTTTTAGAAGATTCATCAATGAAGGAGATTATTATTTTTCCATTGAATACGACTCTCATGAATCCACATCTCATGGGTTTCTAAGAACCCAAAACCATGGTGGAGATTCCTTTCATGATATTCCATGGAATTATTGTAAGTAGACATCCCTGTGGGGATGTTGGATTTTTGTTAAGCCACCAACCTTCAGAGAAACAATCCCTATGGAACTAGAATGTTACCTTGAGGTAGGATCAATCTATTTTGTTTAACATACTCTTTCATGAAACCCATTACCTCTATTATCCTTCTTCCATTCACAAAGATAATAATTTCAATGATGATCACAAAATAAAAAACCGATCTTCTAGGCCTCTCCAAGGTTCAACCTTTTAGTTGATTCTCTTTTGTGAATGCTTTGTTCTAGTTTCCTATGTGATCATAAACAATTGGTTCATGTGAACTCAAAATACTTATGAAATTCGTACCACCAACTATTGATTCCACCCACATTATCGCTGAAACTTATATGAAATGAGAATCCTAAAAATACAATGTAAAAATGGATAGATCAACCATGCCACATGACATTAAATTGGGACATCAACCCATGTGTATTTTGTTGCATGTATATTAAACCATGCACGTAGGATTTTCCCCCATGGTGCAATTCGCAAATCACTCAAGTGATTCATTATCCACCATAGAGGGACACACTCTATCACCCATCATATCCCTAAAATATGTTAAGCCTTAATCCCTCATATCCCAAAAAAGACATTGGACCCACACCGAACCAATCCCTACAAGGTGTTAAACTTGTAACCATTATGGCCCTCAAAAGACATTCATCCTACGCCCATTATTTGTTATCAATATAATTAACATATGCCCATCTAATCCCAATACGATGTTAAACCTCATCCTTTACTATCCCTGAAATATGTTAAACATATTCCCAAAATATTCCTATTATATGTTAAACATTCTCCCATTCATTCCATGGGAGGTGTTTATTAGGAAAAACCTCTAAGGTTATCATTGTAGCATTTTTGTGGTTACTGTGTTTGTTGAAAAAATGGGCCACCATGTAGTGTTTCTTGACAAATCAACCACAATGTTCCGTTTTTTGACAAAATAGTGGTTTTAAGTTTAGTTTTTGAGTTTTGTAGATGTTTTTGGAAATCCATCTTTGATAGAAGAACTAGGAAAAAAGAATAGAAAAATTTCAATGTGGTAAAAAAAAAACAGATTCAAGGTGGCATAGTTTTCCAGTGATTAAAAATTTTTGAGCCTCAAAATAGAAAAATAGAGAAAAGTTTTCTTGTAAAAGGTACTTTCATGCAAAATTCGTGAAATCAAGTATTGTTTTGAACCATAAGTTTTTCAAGATCAGTACATGAAAATATTCAATAGAAAAGAGGGGTGCCCATGTTTTGGTTTTGGCACATACGGTGATTAGGGAGACAGAGGCCTATGCAATTCAACATTTACAATAGGAGGATACTTGTGGATGGAACTCATGGTTAACAAAATTCCTATAAATATAGGGATACCCATAATTAGTTTTTATGAAGTTCAACATTTATAAAAAATTCTAACCGCAGACATGAAAATATGTTTGGGCACACATGTGGTAGTTTGGTCATGATAATATAAATATATTCAGATGTAGTGCACCTGTTGATAGTTGCATATAAGTTGTGGTTTGGGTGTAAATGAGTGTGAGTCACCCATTCATTGAGTTGGAAAAGGGAGTTTTGGGCAAGGTGATATGTTACACCTATGCTCCAGACATAGAGAAGCGCACTAGGATTATAGAAGCATGCTATTCATTCAAGGGTTGCATGAAAGACGGATTATTTTCTGGTAGCTCCGGTGCAAAGTGAGGTTCATTAGATTATGAATGTGGAACATAAAAAATGAATCAACATACATAGGAAGATAAATTAATTATTGATAATGAGGTGGCCAACATGTGTATAAACTGTGAGTGGATCTTCTAAAGAAGCAGTGATCACACTTTATTTGAGATAGTAGCGAGGTTCCATATTTTTGAGTTTTTTTAAACTAAGAGATAGATTGAGTTTGATCCTAATATTGTAAAAAGTAGTGTACTTTTAGTGGATTTTTTACATCGCCACAACGTCAGTTTATTCTCCTTGTACGTATCCCTGTGAGTGTGAACCAAGTACAAATTACTATGTCATGTGCATGATTTAATTTTTGTTTATAATTTTCTTTAGGAGAGAGAGAGAAAAGAGTTTTTATTAATAGAAAAACAAAATCCAAAGGGGAAGAGGTTTGAATCTATCATACCATGATTCACCCCCACCCTCCCTCATAGGTTTTTTGGCATCACGAGACTAAAAATTGGTATCAGAGAAAATTGTTAATACTGGTGTTTCTCTTTTAATGGTGGTCACAAATCACAAAGGGAATCCTTTCTTCGATGGGAACAAATTTCAGTTATGAAAAAATGAGATGCAGCACTATTTTAGATCTTTTGGAATGGATGTGTATATAGCTTTAATGCATGGTATAATAGCCGATATTAATAGTGGTGCACTATCAGAAGTTGACAAAATAGAACTGGACACTAAAGCCATGGGAATAATGACTTTAGGGGGGTTCCCATCCAATTCCATATATTCAAAGGTGATTTCATGAAAAATGTCACTCGCTTTGTGGGAAAATCTATTAAACATATATGAAACATATTCAAGTGTTATGGAATAAGTATGAAGATCTGAGAATAAACCCGACTTAGACCGTTGAAGCATTCATTGATAGGAAGAACATTATAGGTGAGGACATGTAAGGTCTTGGTGAATTCATTAAATACATAAATTTTGTTATGTGAATCTGGATGAAACTCCCACCTTGGTTCAATATGAAATTTTTAGTTTTATAGGGTAAGGATATGAAAGATCCGACACTTGAAAACTTACATAGAACCTTGTTGGCATATGAAATGAGGAACGATGATAACGAGGCTGTGGAAAAGGGGAATTTGAAGGAGGTGACATTAACGACCATGAAGAAGCACACCATTAACGATTCTCATGATGATGAAGGGAAACAAGAGGTGATGTCATTTCTTTCTTCAAATTTAAAATAGGAAAAGTATTGTTCAAGGGGAAATGTCTAGTGGAAATTTTTTGATGTGAAAAGGTTGGACATCTTGTGAAAATGTTCCCTAAGATGTTATAAGAAGATGATAAAGCTGAATCTGAAATTCCCATGAAGAAGTCTTTACCCTATGTGAAAGAAATGAACCAATTTAAAAACATTTATATTCCTTCAAAAAAAATGTGACAGTTCAGATGTGTCTGAGAATGTAGAGATATGGAACATCAAAGATTATGAAGAGAAATATATGGTGGTAGTTTTCGGTTGTTCTCCGAAATAGTAGTAAACCGACACTAATAGAGAAGAAGAATGAATTGATGTAATATTTGATATGGATTCTAAATTAGAGGAATATCTTTATGAGATATATGTGTTGAGGGAAAAAATAATGAAATCCAACAAATTGGTTCATTATTACAAAATATACATTCAGAAATAGGATGAAGAGAGGGCTGAGTTGATGAATGAGATTGAGAATCTCAATTCTTCATTGCTAAAGGACTCAAGGACACATAGTGAGAATAAAATCAATTTTGAATTATGTAAATGAGATATTTATGGCTTCAATATCAATGTCAATGAACCAATCAATCACATCGAAAAACGTGAATAATAATTTTTTAGACTACGAGAAAACGTTAAGTATCTGGAAAACTCATAAATCCCGGTGAGACATCCAGAAATCTGATCAGTCAGAAGGTTAAAAACTAGGAAGTGGATCATTATATTCAAGAAGTAAAGGGGGAATAATTATGTTCATAATGGTAGGCTAATTTGGGGCTTCATCAAAAACATAACGTTGTAAAAGTTGAATTCAGACAACAAGCACTCGTTCTCAGATTGGAAATTTATTTGGGCATGAATAAAAAATCAGAATATTCATAGATCCCAAGGGAAAACTTCTACTGTAGAGGTGACCTAAAGGAATTCACCTTTTATAAGGTATTTTTGATTTGCAAGTACGAGACATTTACATAATTTTTTTTCTAATGCCAAAACAAATCACAAGGAACACGAACAACAGTGGCTGCCAAACAGAGCTCAATATTATCGAACATCCATTGGGGGAAATTGTTTTGTTGAGAATAATTTGGGAATATGTCTATATATGTTACATAAATCATGAAAAATAATGTGCTAAAGAAAAACCCAATATATCTCAAGTAGCATATTATAGAGTCAGCATGTGAGCTAACAACACAATATCCATTTGCAGCACAACATGATGGAGATAGTATTTAATACTTTCAGGAAGAACAATTGTTTCAAACATATTCAAGTATAAATTCAATGATGTGGATCAATAATAAAAAGGATGATAAGGCAGTCATTGCTAAAATTTCCCTTATAGAATCAAACTGTTCTTGAGTATGGATCCTTGACAGTGGTTTCACATCACATATGACTGGGAATAAGGATCTTGTTATAGGCAAATAATTTCACAACGAATGAGTTTTCATGTTTCGAAATGATGAATGCCTAATGATTATTGGCTCAGGAAATTACATGTTTGGGTGAAAAGAAATGTGACGTGTTGATGTCTTGGTAGTAGAAGGTCTCAGTCACAACTTACTGAGTGTCAGCCAACTATGTGACTCTAGGAACACTATCAGATTTACCAATAATATGTGTATCGTTAAAGTAATATATGGTGCACCTTTCCTAAAAATAAAAAATACAAAACTAAAATTATACTTTTTATGTTGGGACGAATATGTATGATTTATAACTGGAGTGGATGAAAACAAGTTGTGTCATAAGATACTTGGTCATCAACTACAATCATCCATGGAAGATCTGGTTAAGTGTGATGCAGTAAGATAACTCCTTAGACTATCACATGATCATATTCATACATGTGATGCATGTCAACAAGGGAATATAATTAGAAATACATACATGTCAATGGAACAAAAGAAAACAATTGTTATTGAATTGGAGCATGTTGATGTTTGTGGACCTTTTTCACCAAGATCCATTGAAATGAAAAGGTACTATTTTCATTTCATTGATTACTTTATAAAATTGGATTGGGTATTCATCATTATGCATATGTCTGATGTCTTTAGTTTCCTAAAAATGTACTGAAGTGAATCTGAAAGGATGCATGGGCAGAATATTCTAAAGCATCATACTGAAAATGGTACTGAATTTACAAATAGAAAGGTGAAATACTATATCAAGAAATATAGAATAAATACTCACATTTCATTAGTAAGAACTCACCAAAATAATTGAGTTGTTGAAAGGATAAATCTAATAATCAACAAAATTGCGTGAAATATTATTGTAAAAAAGAGAATTACCAGAGGACTTTTGGAAGGATGTAGTATTGACATCGATCTATATTTCGAATAGGGCTCTATTATGTCCAAAGTAAAGAATGGCTCAGTATGATATGTTCTATGGAAATAATTCAAAATTAAAATAATTTCGAATATTTTGAGGTAAGTGATTCACTCTCAATTAGGAGAAGCAATGGAAATTTGAGTCATGTTGAGGTATGGTGATATTCCTTGTCTACTCGGGAAAAAGAAAATAATACAAATTCATTAAAATTTGTCTAAAAAATTAGTTATGATAAATGATGTCACTATTGTGTAAAATTAATAAAATACTCAACGTCATATAGAACAGTTTCTTGGTGAATGTGATAAAGAGTCAAGTAACACGGGAGATGCATAAGTAGCTGATGATGATTTAGAAAAAGATACTGATGATGAGAATGAGGAAGTAAAATTTATATTTGCACAGAATTAAATTATTCGAGTAGAAATTGACCAGAAGAATATCAATTATGATCAGTCAACTCCAGTTCAAACAAGAATAATGAATAAATATAGTTGACATCGTTCCTATCTCTGGAATAGCATAAAATATTTTCTAATGTAGTTTAATATAAAAACTGTGTTTAGGTTATGAATGATGTGCTAGATCATATTGTGAAAAATTAGACAAGGGAGATTGTTTCATATCTAGTAGATAAGAATTTTAGGGAGACAAAATGGTTATATCGCAACAATATTAATGAAGATGGCACATTGACTCGAAACAATTCATGTATAGTGTGAAAATGAAACTCCCAGATAGTTGGTATAGATGTTGATGAGACATTTTCACCTGTGGCAATCCTATAAATAGTCAAATTATTCATGGCTATTGTAGTGAAATGGATTTACAAAGTGTTCTAGGTGGACTTAAAATCATCCTTCTTAAATGGGGTTCTTGAGGAAGAAGTGTATATCATATAACCAAAATGTTACCTCATTAATAAGGATAAAAACCTAGGTTTTCATCTGAAGAAGGCATTATATAGGCTGAAACAAGCACAAAGATCATGGTACTTGATGCTTGATGAGTATTTTAAGAAGCTCGGTTTCTAGCATAATGGATTTGATTACAATCTCTATTTTGATAATGAAAATAATAAATGTATGATGGTGTTGGTTTATGTCGATGAGAGAATATTTGGTGGATCATATGAAGCTCAATGCAGACATTTTTTCAAATTCATGAAAATTGAGGTCAAAATGACAATGATTGGATAGCTGACATTTTTACCTGATTTTCAGGTAACACAAGGAATGAATGACACATTCATTTCTCAATACAAATATTCCAAGTGTTTCTGAGAAGATTTTGAATTGAAAATTCCATACAGATTAGGACTTCAGTTGACACATAGATGGACTTATCAAAATATGATAATGGAAAGAAATTTAATACAACAGAATACAGGATGGTAATTGGAAATTTATTGTACCTAACAATGAAAAGACCTGATATTTTTTTTGACACATACCAAGAAGCACAATATCAATGCAATAACATAGAAATCAACATGATTGTAGTGAAAGGAATACATCAGTATATTAAGGGAACTTTGGATTGTAGGGTGATGTTGAAGGACAAATCTCATCCAGAGCTATTGGTATATGCAAATGTAGACATGGATGGTTTGGAAGACGTCATGAAATCATTGTAATTTGGTTCTTTCTATCATGATGGATTGGGTAATTCATGGCTATTCAAGAAGTAATATTGCATTTCATTATGCACCATGGAATCAGATTATATTACAAACACTCAAGCATGCACACAATTATTATGGATAAAGCCAACAACATGATGATATGGGGGTAAAATTGAATTTCTGATTAGATTCCAATGTGACAAATCGAGTTCTAGAAATCTTATTAAAAATATTGTCCACCATTCAAGGAAAAATCACATTGATATAAAGTATCAATTTATTAAGGATAAGGTTGAGCAAGAAATTGTGAAGATGCAGTATGTGTCTACAGAACTACAGGTTGCATACATTATGAAAAATTCCATACCCAATGAAGCCTTTGTGAGGAATTTACTGGATCAGAGAGTTTTTTCAATGCACTACACATTAACAAGTGTGGATGTGGAATCCCCCTCTCCTTGAGGTATGGAGTGTTCTCCCACCTATACTAATATATACTCTCTACTCTGTTTTAGACCACAAAGGTGTGACCATTGGGTTTATTAACAAAGGGCGAGAATGAGTGACTCTTTAAGGGGGAGAAAACATGGCTATAGAAGGTAGATAATTTCTTTTTCAATGAAATGAGGAGAAGGTGAATGGAAATTCAGCGAGATAGGGGGAGTTTGTCAAGACAATTGATGAAGCAGATTGGGGGAGAACAACGATGGGAATATGTGTTGTTCGAAGTAATCATCCATATAATATCTTGGAGAAAACAAGAACCCAAATTTTTTAGAAGGATCGTATTAAATCTAACGATTTCAAAAGTGTTTGATAAAAGAATAGATATCGCGATATCTAAATTTTTTCAGAAATGAATGAAGTGTGGCATTGTATTGGTGTCAGATTGTTTACATTGATCAGTAATTGTTATCAGTTTGGTTTCAACAATTGATTTAACAAATGAAGTTATTCTTTTTTGTACATTTCATTTAATCTAGTTTCCCATGCCAAGAATTGATCATGTGGTCTTTGATTATGTGTTGAGTAAGTCCTTGATCGCTATCATAATCGCATGAGGTGAATCATGAATGAAGATGAAAAGAAAATTAATGATGTTTCATTTATTGAGAATAGTTTTAAACCAAACCAAAGGGGGATATTTTCTTACAAAAAAATACCACAAGGTATCACTGAAGCAATTTTGAGGTGACTTTGTTTGTTGAAAAAACAAGCCTCCATGTTGTGTTTGTTGACAAACCAGACAATGATGTTCAATTTTTTGACAAACTAGGGATTACATGGTGAGTTGATGAGTTCAAGAGATAATATTGGATATCCCTATTTGATAGAAGATCCCCAACAAAGGAATGAATTATTGGGAGGTGGTACAAAAAGGGAAGATTTAAGGGGGCACCATTTTCCAGTGTTTGCAAATTTTTGGGCCTCAAAATCGAAAAACCGAGAAATGTTTTTTTGAAAAATAGACTTCTGCACCAATGTCATGGAATCTTTGAATGTTTCATGGACAATACTTTCCAAGATCAACACATCAAAATATGACAAACAAAAGAGGAGAGCCCAGCTTTTGGTTTGGGCACACAAGGTGACTAGAGTGACAGAGGATAAAGAGGTTGGACATGCGCTCTGGGAGGAGACTTGTGTGAGGCGCTCAAGATGCCCAAAATTCTTATAAAGAGAGCACAACCCCAAATCAATTTTTATGTAGTTAAAAACTTAGAAAAAAATATATCTCTTGTTGTGCAAGTTTTTTTTGGCCGCACAAGTGGTTGTTTGGTCTCACAAATATAAATATATACAAAAGTTGTGCACTTATTGATAGTTGCCTGCCAATAGTGTTTTGGGCGTAGAAGAGTGTGATTCACCCATGTTTTGAGTTGGAAAAGGGAGTTTCTCTCATGTGGTTAATTGACACTTGCACGCGAGGCATAGATAAGCATGACATGATTAGAGAAGTGCGCCAGTTGTTCTAGGGCTATGTAGATATTGGAAGATTTCCTAGTACCTCTGGTGAAAAGTGAGATTCATCAGTGAATGAAAGTTGAAATTTAGTAGGGTATCTACATATAGAGGAATATGTATTCATTTTTTATAATGAGGGGACCTAAAAGTCTTTAAATTTTTAGTGGGTCTTCTAAAGAATATGTTATCACACTTAGGTTGAGAGAACTGTGAGCATGGATATTGTGAGTGGTTTTAAACCATGAGGGATAGTGAGTCCAATCCAAACATTGTAAAGAACAGTGAGTTTTTAGAGTATTTGGTACATCGTCACATCGTCAGTGTATGCTCCATGTTTGTGGACAATCGATCGTGAACCAATTAATTTTTTTTGATTCTTGTTCTTGATTTAATTTTTGTTTATACAATACTATAGTGGAGAGAGAGAAGAGTTTTTTCCTTAATAATGATATAAGATCTAGAGAGGTAGAGGTTCAAATCTGTCATACCATGATTCACCGCCTCTCAAAATATTTGGCCTTGTAGGACTAACAATTGGTATCAAAGACATAATTTAATATCAATGGTTCCCTTTAAATATAAGTTGGATATTATAATGGGATTTCTATCATTGGTGGGAACAACATTCGTTTATGGAACAATTAGATGCAACACTTCATCTGATCTTTGGGAATGGATGTTTTTATAGCCGAAATACATGGTATAACTGCTGATACTAATATTGGTGCACTATTAGAATCTGAGAAAATATAATAGGATGTTGACACAATGGGAATAAATGTTTTATGAGGATCTATATCCTATTCCATATACATGATGGTGATTTCATGAAAAACATCACATACTATGTTGTAAAATCTATTAATTTATATGAAGTAGATTCAATGGTCAGAGAGGCAAAGCTGCAAGTGTTGTGAATAAGTATGAAGATCTCATAATGAACCCGACTAAGACCATTGATGCATTCTTTGATAGGGTTAACATTGTAGTTGGGGACATGTAAGGTCTTGGTGAAGTCATTAAAGATATATATATTGTGAAAAACGACATGAGGAAACTCCCAACTCGGTTCAATCTGAATGTAGTAGTTTCTGAAGATAAAGATCCGAAAGAGATGAATGTTGACATATTGAAAAATAATTTGGTGGAATATGAAATTAGGAATGATGATAATGAGTAATTGGAAAAGGGGAAATCTATGTTGGTGTCATTCAAGGTCATGAAGAAGCTCACCATTGAATTTTCTTTATAAGATAAAGAGACAAATGAGGAGAGGTCATTTCATTCTTCAAATCTGAAAAGAGGAAAAGGAATGATCAAGGGGAAACTTCCACTAACTTCTTTTCGATTTGGAATGGATGGAAGACATGAGGAAAGGTTCCCTAATATGTTCTAAGAAGATGATGAGGCAGAAGCTAAAATTCTCAAGATAAAGACTTCAGCCTATGTGAAAGGCAATAAATAGTTTATGAAAAAGAATATTCTTTCACAAGAATGTGATAATTCAGACGATTCTGAGGTTGAGGAGATACAGAACTACAATAATCATGGAGATAATTCTATAGTGGTTGTTGTTGGTAGCTCTCAAAAAAGGAGGAAATTGATCCTGATGAAGAAGGATAATAAATTGAATGAATAGTCAATATAGAGGATGAATTAGAAGAAGCTCTTGAAGAGATAAAAGTTTGGAGATCAAAAATAACGAAATTCATCAATGTGGATCATGATGAAAAAATATACATGCAGAAACATGATAAAGAGTAGGATAAGTTGATGAATGAGATTGATAATCTCAAGTATTCTTTACCAAGGACTCAAGAACACTGAGTGAGAATAAAGTCAAGGACGGAGAACATAAAAGAGAGATTTATGGCCTGAATATCAATGTAAAAGAACAAATGAAGTTCATTGAAGAACTTGAATAAGTAGTTATCAGACACTGAGAAAAAGTTAAGGATCAGGAAAAAATTTTGAGTCAAGGTAATACATCCGGAAATTGGATCGTTCAAAAGGTGAAAAAACAAGATGTATAGAATTTAAGACAAGCAGTAATGAGGTAACAATTATGTTTCGATAGGAAGGCTAGTTTGGGACATGATCTAAAATGGAAGGAAATTAAATTTGATGTTAGTCCACAATCACCCATTATGAGATTGGAGGTTTATTTGGGCATGAAACAGAATAAGAATATTCAAATATCCCAAAAGAAAACTAGATGTATTGAATTGAAACATAGGAATACACCCTTCAATTAGTGTTATTTCTACGAAATGATGGGAAATTCACAGAATGTGTTTTCTATATCCAAAAGATACCACAAGTCACAAGAACAACAATGGAATCCAAATAGTGCTCAAGATTATAAGACATCCATTGAGGTACATTTTTTAGGTATAAAGGATTTGGGAACATGTCCAGATAATGAACATAAATAATAAAAATGAATGTGATAAAGCAGAACCCTAGATGTCGCAAGCATCAAATCAGCAAATCAATAATTTATCTGACCAAAAAAATAGATTATTAGCATTGTAGGATAAAGATGGTCCATCACACTCTGAGAAATAACATGGGTTTCAAACCATACAGAGTGAAAAGTCTGTGATATTGATAAAAAAATGATGTAAGGGAGTGTTTGTGGAAATTTCCATTAAAGAATCAGACCATTCTGGTGTATAGATCCTTGACAGTGGTTGCACATCCCATATGACAGGGAATAAGGATCTTGTTATATGAAGAAAATACGACAATGAAGGTGTTTACAATATTGGAAATGATGATGGCATAAATATTATTGGCTTGGGAAAGGCCAAGTATGGGGTCAATGAAATGAGACGTACTGATGTCTTGGTATTAGAGGTTCTCAGTCACAACATACTCTGTTTTAGACAACTATGTGACTCTGGGAAACCTATTAGATTTACCCAGAAGATGTGTATCCTTAAAAGAATATATAGTATAGTTTTCTTTTAGTGGAAAATGTCAAAATGAAATCTATACACTGTAATTGGTGAAGATGATATATGATTTTTAATTTAGGGAGGAAAGACCATGTTGCGTCATCAGTTACTAGGTCATCAATGCCAACCATCCATGTATGGCCTGGTTAAGTGTGATGCTGCTAGAGACCTTTCTATAATATCACGTCTTTGTATTCATAAGTGAAATTAATTTCAATATGGTAATAACATCATAAATTCATACATGTCAAAGGATCAAATATCAACTAGAGTACTCAAATTGGTTCATGTTGATTTTTGTGGACCCATCTCACCCAGAGCCATAGACTGGAAAATGTAATACGTTCTTTTCATTGATGAATATTGAAAAATTGAATGTGAATTCATAATTTTGCATGAGTTGGATGTATTAAGTTTCTTAAAATAGTAACAAAGGGAATCTGAAGTGATACATGTGGAGTAAATTCTGAATATTTGTACTGAAAATGGAACAGAATTCACTAATAGTTATGTGAAATACTATCTTGAAAAACAAGGAATGAAGAATCATGTTTTCTTCAGTAATGACTCCCTAACAAAAATTATTAATTGATAGGATAAATTGAATAATCAAAAACATGGTGAGAACAATGATTATATAAAAATACCTACCAGATAGATTTTGGATGGACATTGGATTTTCATCAGAATACATTTCTAGAAGGGCTCTACAATGTTTAAAGGATAGAATGGATTCGTATGAGATGTTGTATGGGACCTCTCCAACACTGAAATACTTTATAATATACAGAATTAAGGGGTTCTTTAACAACAAGGATAAAGATAAGAAATTTGATTCACATGGACATAATGTGATATTCTTTTTCTACTAATGAAAAGAAAAGAATACAAATGCTTTAACAAGAGGCTGGGAAATGTAGTTGAGAGCGATGATGTCACTATTGTGGAAAATAAATATAATACTCAACATCATAGTAAACATTTTCTTAATGAATGTGATGAAGATAAAAGTAACACCGGAGAAGCAGAAGTGGCTGATACAGATTCAGAAGAATATATTAATGATCAGCATGAGGAATTAAAATCTGTATCTACATAGAATATAGTGAGTCATGCTGAAATTGATTAGAAGAATATCATTGGTGATCATTCATCTCCAGTTCAAACAAGAATAATGAAATCACTACAATAGACATCTTTTATATCTTAAAAAGATCCTAAAATATTTTTTGATGTAGCTAATGATGAAAATTGGGATCATACATTAAATCAAGAGCTAGATTAGATTGAGATAATCCGACAAGGGGGGCTTTTGTTGTGATTTTAGAGTTGGGAATATTGACAAAAGGAGTATTCATCACTACATATCCAATCAGGATATGAATCAAGATATACGTAGTTCTAGAGAGAGTTATAGGATTAGGTTTTCTAAAACATCATGGTTGGAGAATACCACAACAATGAGCATTGAATGAACACTTTTTAAGGTCATAAATCATAGAACATATGTGGATTCATTGAGGATGTTCATGTGGTGAAAATGAGATGGTAGCAGTTTTGAATTGATATAGGGAATCCCTGAACCAAGTTAGGAAATCATGAATCCATTTTAATATAGATTAAGGCTGTGAGGCCTGGAAAATAAAAAAGAGTTCAAATTGAGGATTCCTAGAATAAAGGGGTTTTTGATTTATATGTTTTTTCATGGAATGAAATTTTTATGGCACGAATAGGGTATCACATGACGTCATTTTATGTCATTCATGCCTATGTATCACCTAATTACATTGAAATAAAAAATACATAGTTTATAGTCATAATTCATGGACCATAAATTGGAAAAGGGGAAAAAGGGATGGTAAATTTTTTGGATGGGCCTGAAGTTAGGTTGTCTAGGGGTCACTATGTATCCCATAGGAATTTGAATCATGCTTTAAATAGTTTTAGAACAATTAATGTTTTATGATACCAATTTGAGAAAATGGTGGAACCCAATTTAGAAAATATAATGGGTCATCCCATGTTTTTTATGGGGAAACACGTGGTTAAGACTTATTTTAGGGTCTTATTTTAAACATTTATGATGATTATGTTCATCTATTTTTATCCTCCCACAATTGGCATATGGGGAATCCTATGTTCATTGCACAGAGTGAGGATGCAGCCCAACAACATGTGATGAATATCTTGGTCAATGTAGATTAATGGCATAAAAATTCAAATATAGTTTAATCTATATTAAATTCCTAGTTCTCAGACTGTATAGGTAATAATATATAAATTTCATAATTTTTAGAATGCGACTCTTATTTTATGGTCATAGAGTTTAGACCCAGGTTTCTTTAGTTTATAGTCAAAAATCATTAACTATTAGAGAATAGTTTAATGTCATAACACATATACCATGGTTTAAAATATTTTAATGTCATAATTCATGGACCATGGGGTTCCTAACCTAATTTAATTTTTATGAAACCTAGTGATGGTGGGAGGTGTGACACAGTATCCCCCTATAGTGCTCAAATAAACTCCATTGGAATAGAACTAATGCATGATATATGGACCTTACCATTTGGGATTTGGAATTTCTACATTTTCGTAGTATCATTGGTGTTCTAATATAGAGTACCATGTCTCCTTAGAGTATGGAGTGGAGGTAAACATTCGTGTTTAATAGTTTCACTATCCTATCTTGATTCCTATCTATGTTACACAAGGTCTGAAGCCCATTTTCATTACTGATTTCATCTCATCCAGTTATATTTCTACTATTATTTGGACTTATTCATGTCTTTAAAAAATTTCAATGTGATAGAAACAAAACCTAAATGGGTAATACGACATCTTTCTATATTCTAGGAAGTATGTGGTCACATGTGTGAAATTCCATGTGATCATTTTATATTCCCATATAGCATTGGGAAGAAAAAAAAGTATTATAAGGATTGAAAATAACAGTACCCAATAAAAATCCGGTATTCCACATACGATATGTATGTGGTGTCAACAAAGTACACTATATATTTTAGGGAGACCATATAAAATATGTGCATGATTTCAATAAAAAATACCCCGTTACTACTTGGATTCTGCCTAATATGCGATGATTTGTTATCCCCACCAGAGAAGAAATCGACCCTCTGATGATGCTCCTACCATGTGACCCTATATAACTTTGTGTGTATTGATTCATAACCTATGGTATATGTAGCGAATCCCCTATATTTCATCCTAGGGAATCTCTCCCATTAAATTTTTTTATTAGAATTCCCATATAATATTGTCTTGATTCTCTAATTACCACCTGGTCATCTAGTACAATTGACAACATAATGAAATAACTCACATGGAACTCAATACTCCATCTAGCACATTATCCATTCTATTATCATTCATAAAAATTCTTTTGATTTGGATAATCATCAACCTACAAATCCGAAAAGTCTCCCAAACGATAGTATTCCTATGTGACCCTAGCTCACCTACCATCTGGGGATCAACCCTAAAAGGGTCTTCAATAAAAAATGGATGCTCCCACTTATCAAAATTGGTTAATAAAATATTATTAATTTTTTATCCCCAAACTATATACATGCTTTTATAGAACATGTGTTTCAAAAAAGTTCTATTATTTCTTTAATGTCACGGTTTTAGGTACCTCCCAAAGGTGCCCGGAACCTAGTTGGTCACATATCCTCAAATGCATTTCCCCAAATTCCAGAGTCTCGCAACTATTAGTGAGGGAAAATATGTCATAATAGGTAAACTATTTTCTCATTTGAATAGAATACAAAATAGAAAACAATTAGTAATAAATAGAAAGAGTAGTAATACCATACAATAAAAGTAAACAATATAAGATTTATAGTAAGAAAACATCGTGATCATATATATAAATGATGCATGTTACATGTGTCTTGGAAAGTGGCCAAATAAGTCACCAAGCGGGAAATAAATAAAAAAATCCCAAAGTACAGAAAATAAATTAAAATCCAACAGCCTCGCAAGCCTCACCTTGGTCCCATGCTCTCCAGCTCCAACAACAATCAAGTACTTAATGAAGAAGGACACATCTCTTATCTATACGTGCAACAATATAATCTGTTTGGGTTCAATGTATGACTCAAACATGGTTGGTGATTAATCCTTGTAGGAAACCACCGCATGATCTATTCATAACTATCAATTAATATATATAACATGCAATATGATGAAAATAAGAAATAAACAAATAAGTACTCAAATGTAACAAATCATACAATTTAAAATTAATGTAATTTACATTTATTATTTATCCTTCAAAACATGTAAACCCTGAAATCTATCCTAATATCAGTATCCCATGTGTAACAATAACATAATAGATGTCTCAGATGTTCATATAAACAATCAAGCAAGACCGAATACAATATTTTTCTTTTTCTTGGATGACTCATCACAATCCTTAAATCATTCATAAATAACCATATGTGAAATATCTCATAGTCTAAACCATTTAGTATATCATAAAACCAATCATTTACAAACAACTAATTGGGTAGGTCTCATGGTCAGTACCCCTTGGTCAACATAGCATCAATTAATTATAAATGACCACCTGGACAACTCTCACTTTCTAAACCCCAGGTTGATGAGAACCTAGTCGCTCTCATAGTCAAAACCCCTAGGTCAAATTAATAATAAAACATATACAAATGACCCTACCTCTAGAATATATAATAGAAAATTCCCCTGAGTCAAACTTCAACAATTCATATCACATGAATCTCATATAATTAGTGACTCTGTTATAAAAAAACATGGAATGGAAAACAAGGAATGTCTAACAGTAATTCTAGAACAAACAGCCATAAACAATATATCAATGGAAACACACCCATGGGGTGTCCCATTCAAAAGGTATTTAACCTTATGAATATAAAATTACACTTTATCAATCAGCAAAACCATAATAGGTAATACACTAGTTTTAATTCTAAAAAACGAAATACCCTAAAATTTGGTATGCAGTACTTTTAGCTAATATAATATAGAGCTGAACAATGAAAGAAAAAAACTGAATACCATTATATCTCATGATCTATATAATTTAACATCATCCCTTGAATCATCCTAGGTCAATATATATCTATAAGATGTTGAAAATTCCCACCCTTGAATAACACACAAGTGAGGAGGAATCAGGAACAAAGGCTCAAGAGGAATTGAGAACTCACTGGTGGGATTCCAACACACCCGATGAAATATCAATCAGAGATCGAAAGGATAATCGATAGGGGTAAGAATTTTTTCCGCTTTTCTACTTCTCACCTATACGAACTATGGGTATATGAATAATGTTATGGATATAAGATGCGACCCCACTCTCATATATCAATTAAAAATAAAAATACGCATCATGTTCATTAAATGTACAAACCGTGTAGTAGACTTAACCAGAGCAGAACTGAAACTTTCTGCAAGGTCATCACACAACTGTGTAATCTGCTGTTACATGGTCAATACATGTTTGTAGGTGGCAACTGGGTACACATTGTAAACGTAGAAAATCCCCATTTCTTCTTTTTTCAAAAGAAAACCAAAATAAAATCCATATATGAAATGAATATTGAGGTTCTTAAAAACATTCCCCTTAAAAGAAAATTCATCCCTGAATTTTACTTCTATGGGTGGTGATGAATTATCAACAAAAAACTCCATCCACTGCGATCTCACTTTGACCTCCCTCTCCCTAGTCTCATCCTTCCATCACCCATGATATCATAGAACTCATAGAACAAAAAGATACTTGACATAGATAACCATTGTTCTGCGATCGAAAATCTGAAAAGGGTTCTTCTCGAAGGATGCATCCACCTCAAACTCAACCTCCCCAATTTGTAAAACATGTGATAGGTATGAAAAGTAATGTTTTAGGTGAGAAACATGAATGAAATCATGCATATTCTAGTACCTATGAAGTAAGTGAAAATAATAGGCAACTTGACCAATCCTCTACAAACCCTCAAATGACCAGATGTATCTTGGTGAATGACTCCCCTGTCTTTTAATCCTTATGTGTTAGAAAAAAAGTGTGACACATAAGATAACCTGATCTCAAGCCTCAATCATTAATGGTTATCTTCATCATCATCAAAATATTTCTAGGTTGATTGTGTAGTAGCCATTCTCTTTTGATAAAACTCTACATGCTAAGTGGTTTCCTGGACATGATGTGGTCCCATCATAGCTACCTCTCTCTCCTCCAAAAAACAATGAGGTGATGGTCATGGCATTCCATAAAATTCCTCATAAGGTGAAATATAAATAATTGAATGAAAACTATTGTTGTAGGAAAACTCCACTAGTGGGATGTGTCTCCCCCCAGAGCCCCTAAAATCGAGTCTGCCTACACAAATAATTTCATCCAATACCTTAATTGTGCACTTAGAATGGCCATATATATGGGGATTGTATGTTGTACACATAAGTACCAGTGTACCAAAATCCCTATGTATTTCTTTCCAGACATGAGATGTAATTCGGGTGAAATTTTATGATATGAAAGTGTGTGGAACCCCATGAAAACGTACAATATCTTGGGTTTACAACTTTCCATGCTCATCATAACTGAAGGTTTCCTTGAATGGTAGGAATTGTGAAACCATAGTGAGTCTATATAAAACAACCCATACATCATCATTCCCTCATTGTGACCTCAGTAAACCTATCATGATATCCATTTCGACATCATTAAATTTCCACTCAAGAATGGGTAACTGCAGTAAAATATATGAGGGTCTCTGATGATCTACCTTGACTTACTGATAAGTGGAATATATCATAACAAAACCAAATACATACCAAATTATTCCAAACCATCGATAATAATGATTTACATCATGATATAACATGATGACACCAGGATGAACTACTATAGAGAGGAATTAAAATCTCGAAAAAGATTCTTGTATATGTCTGCTGATATCCATACACACCCATGAAAAATAAAACCATCATCCATTCCTGTAGTCCAGCCAAGAGTAGGGCCCTCTCATAAAACACTCTCATGTAGGACTAGGAATTCATAGTATAATTGCCTCCACATTCACAATCGATCCAATAGAGTAGAGGTAACAACTATATAAGATAGAGATGTTTGCTTCTGTCTGTCATGCACCCCCAAATTCTTCTCAGAGAACATAACCAAAAGCTTCCACTCAATAATGGCCTCATTAAATTCTTGTATCTATGTCCTTCTTCTCAACACCTCATCCACTATGTTTCCTTTCTGAAATGTTATGGCAAGGTCAATGTCGAAATACTAAAGGCACTCAACCGACCATCACTGTCTCAAATTCAAATCACACTATGAAAACATATACATGATGATTTTCTAGCTTGTTTATACTAAAATATACACTCCAAAAAGATAATGTCTCCAATAGTGTGAACCATGCAGCACTACAGCCAACTATAGATCATGTGTCAGGTAATTCCTCTCATATGGTCTCAACGACCGAGAGCCGTACATAACTACTCCTTCACCCCGCATAAGCACTACTCCTAGACCAATACTATATTCAGCACATTAAATAGTGTAACTATTTCCAGGATCCAAGAAAATAATATCAGTTCTAAATCAATTATTCATTTTAGCTCTTAAATGGCTGAATCACATGACTTTGTCCACAAGTACATCACACCATTCATTGTCAAGACCATCAATGGCTCTGCTAAGCGTTATAAGTCTGAAATGAAGTTTATATTGTAACCAAAAAGCCCATGAAAACATCATTCATCTAAGATTTTCATATTATTCTCCCATGAAAATACTTATCTAACAATATTTGAGTCTATTGATATTGCTTTATCAGATAAGAAGTCAGCCAATAAGTCAATCATGTCCATCCAAAAGTGGAATTTTGAAAGCTTAACATATAATTGATGCTATCTCAGTGTAATCGATATGATATAAGGATTAATTTAATGATCATTTAAAGTGTTATATTAAGCCATGATATCATCCACAATGACTATGACAAAGGGAATCTAAGGATAGAACCACCAGTTCACCAATTCCATGAAAACTGCTAGAGTGTTTGTAAGACCGAACAACATTACCAAGTACTCCTATACACCATACCTACTCTGAAAGGCAGTAAGATGAATATATGATGGTCTAATGTTCAACTGATGGTAATTGTATCTCTATTAATTCTTCGAGAACACATGATATCCTCGAAGATGATCAAAAAGATCATCAATCCAAAAAAAGGGATATCTATTCTTTAGCGTCTACTAGTTAAGATTTTGATAATACACATAATGTCTGAGGGTACTATTTTCCATCATTTTGAAAAGGATAGATGAACCCCAATGATAAGTATGTAATAGAATTAAGAAAATTTCCTGAAACTAATCCTACTACTTATTGAGCACCTTCAACTATATTGAAGAAATCCTCAAAGGATGAATGAACACAGGTATTGCTCATGGCATAATATCAATACAGAAATCCACCTCTCTCTCGAAAAGTAATCCTGAAAATTAATCAAGAAAGAAATCTCTAAAAAGATCCAACATTAGAGGAATTTCAATTTTTAATGTCCATTGGTCATCCATATATAAACTAGATATTTGTTTTATAATTTCCCCAAACCCAGGATGTTCGGGTCCCCCACTATTCATTAGGACTCTCCATTATCCCTTGTTTAAAAAAGTACCACCCTCTACAGACATGAAACACACATTACTATGATAAAAGTCAATAAAGGCATGATAGGAGACCAACTAGACCATTCCACGATTGACATTGAAGCATATCATCTCTAGTATATTGATGTCCCACAAGAAGTGGCACCCCTTAACATCAATAGGGAACTTATTTAATTAACATACAGTAGTAGTTCAAATCATCAACAGACTGTCTAGCTTCATAACATAATTATAAGTAATGTCACAGAGCCCAAGGATCACCACAACGACAATATATATGAAACTATGGAAGTCCCCTGTATCAAAAATAGTAGAATCTAAAACAGAGGAAACTAGAATCATATCTCTAACCATAGAGATAATGGAATCCTGTTCTTTCTAGGTCTATTCCATTGAAAAAGTATGACATATACATCGGACTAGAGACCCTACCTAGATACTTTATTTGGGTCCACCCTACTATCACTGAAATCCTGACATCAAGCTAAAATGACCATGACCACCTCCTTGGCCTGACAAAACCCAATTTCTGAACTGATGAAAAACTTGTGGTCCTACTCTAGAACAATGAGCCATTATAGACCCACTTTCACAAGCTATTGATGAGAATATCCTATATTTGTTTTGAATATGACCCATCTTGTTGTAAGATATTCACTCAAATCGGTCTATCATGCATTATGGTATCACGTGAGAGTTCATGCGGTGCTTCTGGCTATCGGTCGAGAGAGTACCGACACTGGATGCTGAACTGCCCTTCCTCATTGCTCTTAACTCCCCTTCCTCATTGCTCTTAACTCCCTCATAAAGTCCTTAGTAATCAATGACTGATTTACTATAGTAATCACATATGTCATCCTGAAAACATTAACCTATGATTAGATATCATACCTGAGACTAACCTAAAATTGACATGGTATTTATAACTCATTACCTCCCTAAAGAGGTTCGAGGTGCTGAATCTCCATAATGTGAGAAGAGTAATCGATCCCTGAAATTTAACCCTACACCAAATTCATGACCTCCCAGGATTGCACTTCCCAAAATGTTTCACTGTATAATTATTGAATGAAAATCCTACAAAACTCTTCCCAATCCATATCCTGATGAAATCCCTCCTATGAGATGACATCCCACCAACTCTGGGAGGAATCATGTAACATATAAGTTACAAGCTTCACCCTCTGCTCCATAGGCATCTCTAGATTCTCAGAGATAGAAAACCTGGCTTCCAACCATGATTATGATTCCCATGGTCCTCTATCCCTAGAAAATGTTGGAGGATGATGCTGCTGGAACTCCCACATCAACTCTGACATTATCGAGGAAGGATGTGGTTCTCTTAAAATACCTGCGTCATCCTAAAAAATCCATTATAGAAATATGATTCTTCACCTTTATCTAGTATAACAACTGGTGAAATGGAAGGCATGAAAAATGGATATGGTCGTATTCCCTAATCTATAATTTCCAATTTCTGGTCATCACCAATAACCAAGAATACAACCAGAGGACATCTTGCTGGCATGAATCTACAGGGTGAAGTTCCTACCATAGTAAAATATTATCAAGGATTTAAACATAGAAGATGAAGAATATAATAGGATACAAAAAATATATTTTTTATAAAAGTGGGTTACATAATATGTAGAACTACTACACAGTGTGTTCCTGTAAAGCCTTAACATGGGCATGTACCCCTTCGAACCTAGTTGTGTAACACGCCATACACACGACGTGTTCCTCCTAAGTCATGAAATCTACGTGAATATTCTATCATACTAAAGTACTTATACGCATCTCGAACCACATATTTCTACTATTGTAACACCACACAGCGTGTTCACCCTAGAAATAGCATGTACTACTGATGTTATATTGAACCGTGTCATTATTCACAGAACCCAATACACGACCGAATTTTGAATAGAGTGTACTCTTAGTAAACTGTGGTTTCTAATTTTTTTTACCAACCGAGTGTATTTTCTCACACAGTTAGTGAAACGGTAAATATCTACACATCATGTACATAAGGTATACAGTGTGTACATATAAAAAGTAATTTCTTCCATAATAGAAGAACACATTGTGTGTGTTCACAATATCACATGCCGTGTTGTGTGGGTTTCCAGACATTTGGACTCTAAAAAATCTCTAAAACACTACAAAAATTATCATTTTCCATGTGATGCCACTTTTTGATCCATGGAAGCCCATAATTTCCACTAATCATTGTTTATAATATTTTTAATATCGTAACATGACATAATTCAATTAAATATCAAACCCGATCCACCAAATTCTGATCCAAGAGGGCCCATAACCAATTAGAAACCAAATCATGGCATCCATCAAAAGGAAACATTACATATACCAATACCCAATCAAAATTGCATGCATTTATATCAAATAATCTATGACAATAGCATGCATATCTAGAACAATATATCTCCCATCATCATACAATCAGTAATGCACCCGGAATGGAATGATAAGAATTCATGACATATGACCTCTAACAAGTTCATATCTGATTCATGAGATGTCATACCCTAATCTCATTGAGATTCCACAAAAATAGAACTAGAATGATATCAATCATAACATCACAAAATAGATTAATCATCTAATGCTGAAATCTATTCAACTGTAAAAATTTCAAAACCTGGAAAATTTTAATATTTGAGTTTACATGGATTTCCCTATAAATGGGTTAGTTACTCCTGATAAAATCTTTTTAGTAACCACCAATTCTTTCTTATCAGAATCTATAGGCTCCAAATTGTAATGCCAGGAATAAAGGAAAAACTACTCTAATACCACATTGAATCATCCTGGGTATGTGTGCTGCTGAAAGGTGCCCCATAATTGGTTGGTCACTTAACCTCAAGAAGATCTCTCCAAACACTAGTGACATATGACTAGAAGTGAGGTCCACAGTGTGATAATGGTGTATCTATTCCCTCATTGAAAGAGTATACAGAGTAGAAAACAATTATTATAAATTAGTAGAATTAATAATACCATATAATAGTAGTAAACATTGGAATAATTTTATTATTAAAACAACTAGAGAATATATATGGATGATGCATGTCAAATATGTCTAGTAATGAATGAAAACAAGTCATAATGATGGAAATACGATACAAGAAACCAAAGTAAAAAAATGAAAGTAAACTCCAATAGCATTGCAAGCTACATATTGGTCACATGCTCTCTAGCTCCAACAAAATTCATGTACCCGATGAATATGGGTTCTTTCCCTTGTCAATACCTGTAACCATACAATATCTATGGTTCAAAAGAATGACCCAAACAAAGTTTGAGATGAATCCCAGTAGGCATCCACCAAAATACTTATTCCTAGCCGTCATTGAATATATATTGTAGGAAATATACAGAAAATAAGAAGTAAATTAGGATTTACCCAAAATTAACCAATCCTAGAGTTTAAAATTACATTCCTTGATATTAATTATTTATCCTTTGGAACATGTCAACCTTGGGATGTAGCCCAATCTATATATCCCATGATTAATAGTAACAAAACAGATGTCTCAAAACACCATCTAAACAATCATTTAAGACTGAATCCAAGCTTGTGAATTAGCATGGAAGACTCGTCAATGTTATTCAATAATCCATAAACAACCCTCTGGGAAAGCTCTCACAGTCTACCCCCTTTTGATTAACAATGAACCAATCATTTATAAACGAAAACCTGGACATCTCTCATAGTCAGTACCTCATGGTCAATATAATACAATGATATTATAAAAGTCTATCTGGAGAGCTCACACAGTCTTAAAACCTGGTTCAATGACACCTAGTAGCTCTCACAGTTAAAACCCATTGGGTAATCTTAATAGTAAAACAAACACACACGACCCTCTCTCAAGAATCCCTCTAAGACAATAACCTTGGGTCATACATCTATAATGCATATCACAATCATCTCATATATTAAGTAACACTATCCTAAAAAAATATTTGGAAAATAAGTAATTCGAACAAGAATTCTAGACCAAATGGCCATAAACAATCAATCAAGGAAAATACACACATGGGGTGTCCCAAGAACAGGGTTATTAACCTTATTCATATGCTATTACCATTTATAAATCAACCAAACCCTAACTAGTAATAAACACGGTTTAATTACAAAACATGACATACCCTAAACATGGGTATGTGGCACTTTTTTCCTCAACAATGAAAAGGCGAACAAAATAAGGAACAAACTAACTACATAAATATTCCACGATTGATATACTTGAATGTAGGGCCTTGAATCGACCTTGACCGGCGTAGAGCTACAAAAAAGGTAAGAAAAATCATCCATGAATAACTAATGAGAGAGGAGGAAAAAGGATGAATGGATCTAGTGGAATTGAGAACACATTATGGGGATTCCAATGCACCCGAATACATCTCAATTGGAGCTCAAACAGAGAATCAATAGGGGTTTGAAGTTCATTTTCCATTTCTTCACTCTCTCGTATGATCCACGGGGAGAAGATGATAGTTTTGGGCATATTATGTGGCCCCTCTTTGATATATCAATTAAAATAAAATCTACATGGCATGTTCATTAAATGTACATGCCGTGTAATAGCCTTAACAAGCCCCAGCTTAAGCGGTCTTCCAGGTCATCACATGACCATTTTCTCGGCCATTAAATGGCCAGTACGCGACTGTATGCAACAATCTCGTACACATAGTGTACACATAAATACCTGGAATGTACTCAAAAAATTATCATTTTTCCTTTTCATAAAAAACAACTAAAAATGCAGATTCCTACATTAAATAATGATCTGGGCTCTAATAGTTTTTACCCTATCATCATCCATTCCTCTTTTACCTTACAACTTCTAAAATTCATGAACCCCCTCATGGAATATTTCTTTGAATTCCTCATACATTTTTTTCGCCCCTACAGGTTGTTGGGAATTCAATACATCCCCCTATTTTTCACACCAATCATGGATCATTATGTCATTTGAGTTGGGAGTAAGTTATCTTCTTTAAGGTTTATATATGCATTGGAACCACATTGGTCAAAAATCTATCATCTTAAACTAATAGACATAGTTCAAACTGAATTCCCCTAAACTATGATCACGTGTCAAATTATCATGACAATTCACTAAGTTCAATTCTCCCAGGGAATGTTTTGTGTGATGTCGATCCTTATTGACAGAAAATTCACATTGGTTTATCACTAAAACATGCTATGCATATTCTTACCAGGCTTTTCACCCACTGATTAAAACACTATAACTTTAATCATGGAGAATAGGTCCAATAATCATAACCATAATCTATTTGAAAGATTTATATGGTATATTATATGATGAATTTCCTACTAAAATATTCATTCACATGGTGTAACCTCTGTCTTTTTTTTATAAATATACCATTGAGACACATAAATGGTCCAAACATTATGACCATAAAATATTTGTGACCACTATCTAAGAATTATGACATTAAAATATTTTAATCCATTTCCATGAAGTATGGCCATTTAACTATATAAATTTGTTTTATATTATACATCTATAAACCTTGATCACAATGTCTGGGTCATAATATTATATGTTATATGACTCATGAACCTAGTAACATGATATTAAATGGAATAACACACCATCCTCAACATATGATATTAAAATGTGTGTGAAATGTCCTCAGTGAATGGTGTTAAACTGTAGATCATATTAGGACCTCATTATATAATCCCTTTCTTATATTCAGTTCTAGTCACCTGCCACATCATGCATATTCATCCATTGTCATTTGTCATATAGGATAATGATCCCCTTGGAAATGAGTCTAACTATTTTATAAACCAATACGCATACCGCATTTTTTCAATGTAATAGTGAAATAATTAAAATTGATTTGGAATCCATTAAAAAACATATCAATTTATATCTACAATTCATGTTTCCCTTTATTTGGATCCCTATCCTACTACATGTCTGAATAGGGACCCATTTGACGACCTAGTCCCACTCAACACCAACTCACCTACCATCATGGGTATATCCCCTAACCAAAATCCGATGACATTTTGAGATTGGTCACATGTTTTGGACATGTTCAATGGTCAACCCTCAATTTATTTTTCATCAACCTTTGAAAAATGATAATTGATTTTTTTTTCAGACATGTTTAGTAGTTATCATCCATTAAAAAACCACCCCAATTGTGTTACAATTCTTGGGCATCTCGATTCATGTTCCACACTCCCCTTATATTGGGTAGAATTCAACATCCCTAGTGTTAGCACATTTATGAATAACCACACATTGAAAATGAAATTAGGATATTTAGAGATCTTTATTTTCCATTCATATCCATTCTTAGTTAGAAAACATTTGGTGCTTAATAAAACAAATCCATGAACTGATTATTAAACCTCTGTGTGACACTCTCAATTAAATGATCTAACATTCAGTAATCCATTTTTCTCACACTGAGAATGCCTCACATTGGATTAGGGATTAATGGATTGATTTCTTATTAATGTGAAAAGCGATGTAGAAAAATGATCATTTCCCGAGATTCAAGGAATTTTAAATAAATAAACCTATATTTTGAAGGGAAAACTTCACATTGGAGAAAGTTCTTTTTTTTTGTGATAATGAAACCTTACCTTAATGTTTGAACCCAATGATCAAGTGATCAAGGTTATCCATCTGTTATTGAGTACCCTCTAGATTCTAATATGATTCATCTAGATATATAACATCTTCCTCAACATTAGGATGATGTTAATCAACTCTGATCTATATCTGTTCTTTCATGTAATAACACTTGGAAATTATATATAATGACACAATTACCATAAAATAAAATTACTCAAGAGGGTCATTTATATCCATAATTATCATAGCATGTGTTGTGATGGTTAAAATATTCTAATTCACCTACCCATCTAAGTGGGAAATATATTTTTTAGATACAAAAAGTGACTTTGTGACCCCTAAAGTATTGTTGTTTCGGTAAATATCAATATAAAACACATCATCATGTTCTTATTCAATTAGTGATTAATGAACTACTGCTTAGTGGTTTCTCAAGTCCACCCCATAAATTCCTAGGTAGGTTATCCAATAACTATGAGGTCTTACCTAATTTCTAAATTTGACATGTAGGGTGAAGTCAGTGAATTTATACACATAAATTCACTACTCGTGAAGGTTGACGTTGTTATCCATAATTTATTTTGAGCAAAAATTTTCAAATTATTTGAGTAATGAGGGATACTCGTGTAGAAATACCATCAAGGTGTTAGTGGATGGATGACCCTCATTCTTGAAATCAGTTGGATTAGAATCTAGTTACAGGGAACATATATCCTTGAAATACATATTTTTCACAGTGGAATCCCATAATTCCTTATATTGAACATCATATGATGGCGTGTCCATCAAAAAACCCTCAATTAATTCATCCTATAGAATGAGTCCCACATCCTCCATTGACTCTTCGTCACCAATGGTCTCCCTAGGATTCACTGTTGTTCCCGAATCAAGACCCCAAACATCTATTAGTAGCCTTATAATGGAAACTATCTTGATACCCTCAATCAAGGTCACAATCATAGAGGCCCCATCATGTTGTATCTCTATGGTTTTCCCATACTCTATAGCCATTATTCACTATGTCACTACCTCAGAATCTGGAACCACTTTCTATGCTGTTGGCGCTAGATGTTGAGCCCAAAAAAATATTGAACTGTCATTTAAGGGTGAGTTAGTAATATGTGGAATGATAATATAGAAATGAGAAATAATTAAAAGTAAAATGGTCCCACATGAATAATATATCCTAGTGATAAGATTTATGTGATTGATGGAAATCCTCATGGTAAGGGAATTATTCTACTGGGATTTCACGACTGACATGAGATCCTCTTTGGCCAATAATTGGCCTCCCGTGGTAACAACATCTTGGATGGGACCCAATCTCACCTTTTTAATGTTTAAATCTCCCTATCCCTATGATTGAGGTCCATCATGAATATGCCCATCCATCTCACTCACGGTTTCCTACAAAAGTAATTTTGTGTTAGGTAGTACTCTTGGGAGTATTTTGTTTTCCGAGGCATGTACAATCAGTAGATTTTCTTGGTTGATAGAAGGGGCCCCTTCCACTACAGAATAAAATTAGGCATCACTTCTCCATGATTCATATGACCCCTCAAGAAGATGTATGTGTGTTTATAATTTACATACTCAGAGGTATGAGGTACACAAAAATCCTTCTTTCAGCTTACCCAAACAGGTTATCGGATGCACAATGCACAAAAAGTTGACAAAAACCTCCACATATCTCATATATTTCACCCTCTATTCCCAGGAAATGTTAAAATGTACATTGGAATGGAACATCCCAATGAATAATACCACATCTCTATTGAGATTCTTATACTTCCCAGGTTGAATGGTGATTTTACAATAAACATTCAATCTTTACCAGTCACTGGGTAATATAGTGTCACTATAGACACATGGGAAACATAATTGTTTCCCTAGAACCTTTATGTGAACAATTGTGAGTATGCCTAAAGGTGAACCTTCCTCTAGAATCAATTTTAAAAGGAGAGTTGTGATAATGGATTCTGCCCTCCCTACATATCCCACCTATTTCGGGTCTGAAGATATCATATTTACAGCTACCGTAACTATGACCAATGTTCCAACTCTTCCACTCCAGCTTTCCCAGTCTACATCTCATCCTGAAACACATGTTAATGGGTCCCAAACTTCATCAGCAATATTCATTCTCCTGTTTATATTTTCCTTGGGACGTGTTCGCTTCTAACATACTGCATAATCATGGGTGAGACTATAGGTGGCATTAAGTGGTGGTATCTCATTACACCCTTTACCATTCTCGTCTATAAACATGCATCAATTATATTTGAAAACATTGTGACGGAAAACACATTTGGGTTCAACTAATTGGGTCATCAAAATTTCCTCACAAACTGACGTGGGGTGTATGGCTCATAAATCATTATGTATTCAACCCTCTCCAACAATATCCATCATTGAAGGTCTAGAAGGTACTGCCAATGTTCAATAATCCCACTTCCATTATAGGTCACCGTACACATGATAATGTAAAACATGTCCAAATTTAAGTAGTTAACTAACCCAGTCCCCTTCAGTGTGTCCCCAGATCCTGAGACGAGTGGTTGTATCCCAATGATGATCAGAATAATTGTCTGAAAGTTCATGATAGGAGGAGAGATATGGTTCATGTATTCCTATCGCCCCATGAATATTGCAGACCATCCATATGAAAAGATTATGATACAACACATGCAAAGATTAGTCCTCCCTTTGAATGAGCTATGAATCACTTTGTACCTCCTCAAAAATACAAGGACAACAAGGTTGATACACATCCCCATTTTCAAAAATCACTAACATGGTGAAGTTGTTCGCCCTTACCCCTATGTGTTCATCACTCACCAAGAGCATCCTTCTACAGAGAAACAACATGATAAATACCACTATCTTGACCTTGAGAGCCTCATAATACACAATGTTTCCCCACATTTTCCATTTCCAGTCCTAGATGATCCTATTGTATAGGTTCCCTATTCATCAATATAATTCTTGAAGGAATTTATGCAGCCTCCTGGGTGTCCCATCTATATGTTCATTCAAGAATTATCTGAAACACTAGTTAATGGGGATTTCCTTCATCCGTAGATTGTTTTCAGTCATCAAATGTATGAAGTTTATTAATACCCTTTCAATTGAATGAATGTAGTTCTAGTCCTCCTAGAAATTATCTATGTTGGGTGATTCATTATACATTTCTCCTTATATAGGGATCTTATCAATCTGTAAATGATCTCGTAAGAATATTCCAGCCTCCCCATAGTGCATATAGAATGTATTGGTCCCTAGAGAACACCTAAAAAGTAACTATGGAAGGATTTTTAGGTAGTGGTATATGTGGAAATGAGAGGATCTTGTCAGCTCATATTTCCATACCAACTTCTTCTCTGAATCAAACACGTGCCCGAATTGACAGTCCTAGTACACCCAAGCTCACATGTGTGTGAATTTTCCACCCTAGAATATGTCATGTCTATCTATCCACCCCTCGAAAGGTACCCATAGTCTCCCCTTGAAAATTTCCTCAATCTAATGGGTGGATGAATCAGCCTAAAAGGCCTTTCTATTGACTTTACATATAATATTCCATGAGAGTTCACTGCAAGTGATTCATGATCCTTTAGGATGTGGCCCCCAGAATCCCTAGGCCACAATAATAGTCCAGATGAATTCTTTAACTAGTAGGGGCTAACCATGATAAGAATAATGGATAAACACATTATCCCTTAGCCCAAATCCAAACAATAACAAAATATTTATGTAAATTTACTATCGATGTGTTTTTAATTTTAGTGCAGCAAGTGTATCTAAATGTGACGTGATCAAGTGAATCTTCCCAAGGATAAAATTCTCCATTATATCATCTCAACGAGTATGAGTAGAATTTTGGCCTTTAGTAGCTATTATTTACCAGAATTAAAAATTTCAATGTTACTGGTTTATAAAAGGTTCTTCATGGAATTCAAGTTCATTGATATGTTTTTCCAAAAGTTTATTCACATAAGTATGTTGGTAGAAGTCTACCCATCGAGTAATATTTGGAAAAGTGTTGAGTTTCATGATTAATTAGGATTAAAATTAAAAACATATCATGATAGTTTTGAATTTTTATGAAATTATAAAATATGAATATCCTTCAGGAAAATATCACCATCCCCTAAGAGACCCATGTCCCTGTTTTTAGGCTTAAGTGCAAGATGAGTTCCATGAATGAGATTCATGAAGCTATTATGTGAATATGTTCCATAAAGGGGATTTTCAATTTGAATTTTTTGTTATTATGATTTTGAATCCTAGCCTCATTACCCCAGAAGTACCAATTTTTTGGGATGTTTTTTTGAATCCAATGTTTGCATGTAATGGGAGATGGCGACAAAAAGAATGTTCAGTTGGAGGTAAATTTGGGACAAACATCCAAAAATAAATATAATGGACTGGGATTATGAAATTCCACTCCATTAAAAGTGGATATGGATCACAAATTTCCTTATCACATGATGATTATATGGTAACCTATCGACATCATATGTAATTCATGTATAGAATATTTTCATGACTACATTGAGCTTTGATGGTAACTTTTACATAGTGTCCCTCATGTTTGTTAATTTTGACAATTCACGAAGCTCATGATGTTTTGAGAGATCCTATATCATTCAAGAATCCAATTTAATCACATATTTTGTGCCTATAAATTAAACCATATTTCCGAATTTCAAAGGGATGTGACCTTTTATCTTTAATGAAAATATATAAACACATAATATCCAGAATTATCATGAATGAATGAGATTATTTGTTTCCCAGGTTATCCGTTTTTTATGAAACAGCATCCCATGGGTTTTTTAAAACCTCAACCCATGGTGGAATGTCATTTCAAAAAGGTCCATGAAGTTCAAGTATGATTAATTACTCTTGTTAATATAGGTGTTTCATGATGAAACATACATTAATGACACAAACCATAGGTTATATTGGACATTAACCTCAGGTTGGGTCACACAATTTCAGGAAACATACTCTTCCTAGAAACCATTGAACTCAAAAATCCCCAACCATTATAAATCTTCAGACAGTCACAAATCCAAAACCTTTACAACCATATCCTCTATTAATCTCTATTGTGCATCCTTTATGTTGAACCTCTTTTGGGAATGTTGAGTGATCAACCCCCTATGATCATCTGAAACCAGTTCAATTATACTCCATATACTTGTGTGACCAGTACCTCATACTCCTGTTTTTTTCACTATATTCTGAGTTTCGAATATTCCTTCTCTTAACAAAGACTCCAATTCATAGGTACCCTAAATAATATTTCCATTAATTCTATGTTACATGATTTCAGCCCTTGTCATATCCACTCCTCCATGGAAATTCCAATTCCATTTCCATCCCAATGGTGTAGATAGATGATATTTTTTCCCAGGCAGGGTAATAATCATGGTAACCCATCAACCCATCTTGGTATAGGTTTTTTATGAGTGGTATTCATCTCACCTTAATGTGTTCCCCCTCTAGGTATAATCTCCAACGATTTATGAGTTGCATGAGGTAAAAAATTCTATCTCTATATCAAAGTCAAATGATGTTAAACTAAAACTCAATATCCATAGAAAATTATGTTAATCAATTCCATTACCTAATTTCATAAACACATTATTCCCCATTTATGAACATCCTGGGATTCCACTCCCCCTCCATATAATGCCATTCTTCTTTCAGGATACTCCATGAAGCTTCCACATGTTATCCCCACACCATCCCTCATTGCTACTCTATCTATGACATGAGCATCCTTACCAAATGATGTTAATCTCCATTGACTATTCATATAACATGGCCATAAATTACAGCCTAAAACTACTTATTTTTTGAACTACATCACTTAAATTGGGTAAGAACCCTCCCTAATGATCATATATTACATCATTGAAGGGTGAGATTTTTCACCATGTGGGGAACCACTCCCTATCCTCTCATATACCCCAAAGTTCTTAAACATTCCCCTAAAATTCACCTAAAATATTTTGATCTATCACCCATCCTATTCCCCTATTATATTGAATCTATACCCTATATATACTTGAATTATATTATAACTATGGCCATATTGTCCCCAAAATATGGTAATGAAAAAACCGTCATACCCCTGTATGTAATTAAACCTTCACCCATATTATACCCACAAAACAATAAATTTTTTCTATTGGATCCCTATGAGATGTTAATCCATTTCCCATCTCTATAAGATGTTATGCTAGTGATCTAATCCAAAATATCTCCCCCATGCAATAATAATGGTATTTCTAAACTAAATAACATTTGAAGAATTAATTCCATATCATGAATTTTCTTATTATCAATAAAGTATTCAATGTTCTCTAAAAAGAAAATTCTCACAAATGATATTCCATCAATAAGAGCGAGACATTACAGGTTCACAACATACTCAACCCAAAAAAATTACCTATATGACTATACTCTCTGACTGAATGTGGCTTCCCTATCATGATATAATTAGTTTAATTAAAATTATTCCACCTTGAGAATGATATGGGAATTAGTTTCATTAAAACTACATAAATATATTAGGGAGACCAATACTATGATGTGAGACCCAAGGAGGAATCCACTAAAGGAGAAAATAATATCCAATTATCTTATATTGATCAATGGGTAGAAATCATAAATGAATTCATTTAAGGCCACCTTAATTTGTAAAGTGGGAATATAAGGTAAAAATCAACATAGTGTGCTAGATTCAAGGTGGAGAGACAATACTGTGGAACGTGTGAATGAATTGGGTGTAATTTTTTCAAAATAAACATGAGAAAATTAATGGATATGTTCCCTCATTTATCTTTATGGAATGGTATTATTTATATATTCCGCATGCACTTTTTCCATTCTGTGTTAACTTATTTGAATACCAATAACCATGATGTATATTCCGGAACATTTTTCTTCATATTATATAACCAATAGTATTTTATGGGATCTCTACACATCAGATAGAGAATGTTGATCTAGAAGAATTATTTAATAGATAGTTCGTTATCTCATGCAATGTTGAGGAATATACTATTGTATAATATTTCACCACTCCTTCATACCTGTTATTCTTTGAGGATTATTTATTTTTAATGAAACCACAATCCATTGTACCTCAATAACATAAATTTTTGTTAATGAGTCAATTTAATTCTTTTTATAAAATAAAAAAAAATATTTTTTAAAATTTGGTTTTTGAATGAATTGGTTTTGTGATACTGGGCTAAAATCTATTTTTTGAGAATCAGCTGAATATGGGATTATTGATTTATTTAATTCTAGAAAATGGAACATTTTATTAGAATGAATTTATAACATTGGATAACATAAATCATTATCAAATACATTAGGAGAGGGATTTTCTCTTTTACATTTAATTTCAACTAAACCTTTGGTGGGTGTAATTATATTATTGAATGATCATTAATAAATATAAATAACATATTCAAGAATAAATAAATATAAATAGACTTTATAATTTCTTTTCAACAACATTTAATATATATATCTAAAAAAAATTCCCATGAACTTATAATTATAATATTATATTTATGTGTTTTATAGGATCTCCATTTTTATTCTTTTATTATAAAGCCCTTGTATTTATCTTATATTCATTGTGATTATAATATTTCTTATAGATGAGAACAAAAAGTTTTTGTAATGACCTGGACCCAAATAGCCACCCGAAAAGTGCTAAACAGGTCGAGTGTTTCTACCTTAGGCGCACCTCCCCGAATGAAAAAGGATGACGACTAGTAGTGAGAGTCTTATATGTGTAGTGGTGAGGCTATACCATCTCATATGATAATAACGGTATTGATATGAGTTTAATAATAAATATTCAGTGGAATAAATGACTTAGTAGACTCGAACCAGACTCTCAGAGTGAAAGCAAATCCAATATCGATAAACAATGGAACTAATAAATATAAACAACAGCAGCAAGAAGTAAACAAAACAGCATGTTGATCACTTGTAATAACTATTGAACAACAATACATGCATCCAAAGATGGTCATATATATCCATAAATATATATATAAAGGGCGAAAATTGCTATCTAAATGTAGATACATAACAATTAGTCATCTTGATATAGGAAAGGAAGCAAAAATAACAATCTCCTGCTAGGTAATACCTCAAGTTTCATACCATCTCCATACAAAATCAAATGTATTCCAACTCTTGAATCTGGCATCTTTCCTGAATGTAAATTCATAAAGGCTATAAGTCTCTTAAAGGGCATATGCGGGGTTTGAGATGAATTTCAGTAAGATACCACCTAGTAGCGTTTACCTAATATAAGTGATTAATTAGGCATGCATTTTTAAGTCAAACAAAAAATAGTACAATGCACAAAAACAAACACAAACTCTACTGGTGCTTAGTTTCCACCATGGAGTGTCACCTAATTTGAACAATGTTGTAATCCCAGTCATGTAACCCGGCACCATTTTCCCCCTGACACCACGTGTCTCAAGTACAAACATCTGAACGCCATGCCCATGAAATAATAGCTCAGAGGAATAGTGATGCCTATCCTCAAATAAGTAACCTAAGGGAAAATGTTGTCTTCCATCAAATAATGTAACCAAAGGGAGAGTGATGTCTTCCCTCAAATAATGTAACTGAAGGGACAACGATGTCTACCCTCAAATAATGTAACTCGAGGGACATCGATGTCTTCTCTCAAATAACGGCGAGCCTCTACCCCCAACCAGATTACCTCAATGAATCCAATGAAGGCTCCTCAACATCCATGTGGCTTTCTATGGAAATAACCCACAAAACAATAGTACTTAAACCGAAGCTAACAGGGGTCTCTACCAATAATAGTGGTCAAAACGACCTCATTACTTAGTCTCTCCTTGTTTACACTACTCAATGTTTTGGATTATCAGTAATCACCAAAATAGTACCCAAGCCACAACACAACTGACACCTTTTGTCCCTACGACCATGCCACACAAGTTCGACGACCTCACCATTAATGTAAATCAGGCCATGCCCAACCTGACAGTCACCCTACCTCAAGCCAATGTACATGACGCCTAATCCCCTGGTCAGAACCACCCAATGTAACCTGGGCCAAACCCAACCTGTGATCATCATCACTCAACAAGATTCTAATCCCTGCCCAACACAACCAAAAGGCTTCCAGTATAGGCAATGAAATGTATCACATATATAATCAAATGAAATACTTAAAAAAGAATGACAAACTAAAAGTTGAAATGCCCTAGCTAGGTGTTGTCCCATACTAGCACTATGATCTTGAAAGCCTCTAACAAGTCATATTAAGGTTTTATAATCTAAACTCAACTGTTTTAACAAATACAAATCAATTATAACCATTTTTTCATCTCCCGGAAAAAATGACCCATTGAGAAATGACCACTTGCAGATCCCTGCTCAAGTAAATTAGGTAATGGGGCATACCCAAAGGCATCCCACATGTCAAATAATAATTACACAGGAAATAGAAGGTAATACAGGGTCACACTCATAATACCTGAAAACGCGCAAATGTATCACCACCCAAAAGACCAAGAAAAAACAAAAAAAGGTATACACCACAAACCTCATACTATTTCGATGATACTCCTCTAATAACATCCTCCAATTAGGTCTAAAACACGGTAGATCTATAAAAGAATAAAAATATCTCAATCCCCTATAACTCATAACAAAAAAAAAATTAAGAAGAACAAGTCAAGAAAAATCAAGGCCTTACTGATGGGGTTATAACACATCCATCTACGATCAAAACAGAGTTCAGACAGATGATCAGAAGCAAAAATGAGTTCTGGATGGCTCTCCCAGCTCAAACTCGATGAGGGTTTGGGTTTCCACCTCAAAATGAGGCTTCTTCCCTATTTATATAAAAAAATAAAATACACAGATTGTACTTCAGACTACATTCCATGTATCATTTAATCGTTCATATGACGTCTGGTATTTCATCAAGGACGTTCCAACTGAAAAAACGGTGTATACCTATGGTACACGGCATGTACCTCTCTCCCGACTAACATCCCCCACTTTCCATGTATCTCCCCATACACGGCCTCATCTACACATCATGTACAAATAGTATATGACATGTACTTCCATTAAAAATTCTACTCTAACAACAGGACTACACGCCATGTGCATCCTTCTCACATGGTAAAGGGTACATGGCGTGTACCTAAGGTACAGGGTGTGTAATCAGAAATTTTCTAGGAACTGTGATGTTTCTCTAATTTTCCAAGAAACAAGTCAAAAATTCACACAGGTTCATGATTTTAAACCATTCTAAAAACCTAGGTTCTTACAATATCCCACCATAATATGGATCGTACTCGAGCTAAAAAAATAAACCAGAAGATGGAACCAAAAATACCACCTCAATCAAAGTAACCCAGACATCCTCGGCCTCAAGAGTTCTACATAAATTGCTCAACGGGGCTTCTGCACCAAAAGATTTCCCAAACTCTATCTCACCCCTAAAATACTCAACAATGAAAGGGTTTATTAAATTCTTTTCTAGACTCAAGGTCCTCTCATGACACATCGTCACCCATCACATCATTGTTTCTACCATGTAATTTCCGACACACAACGTATCCCAAACCATATCGGTGTCGACCTTCATGAGGTCCTATATCCCATGGATTATCAAAATGAACTGAGTGCCTAGCACCTCAAGTAACCGACATTGTCAACGCCCCGATGCCCCTGGCACATTATTTAACCCGCATCCTCGATGCCCCGATGCCGAAGGTACATAATTTTACCTACATCCTTGATGCCCGATGCCACACATCACACACACACACACACACACACACACATATATATATATATATATCACGCACCTGAAGTGGAATCAATCCCACTAACCAACATCTTGTCAGTCCACATAAATCTTGTGCACCTCATGCAATCAAAATAGACATGTCGCAATATGTAATTCCAAAAAAACAAGAATTTCATGACCACACTCATGGTATAAATCTAACTGGAATCAGATCACCAGCATGATCGTCCCTCGCAACTCCACGTTGTGAACCTGGCCTGATGTATGGATTCCTAATTCATGACCTCCCTATGTTGATTCTCCAGTCACCACCCGTTAAACCCTCAGAAAGGTCCCAATAACCTTGTCACATCCTCTACATGTAGCTAAAACTTTGCTACACTCTCATAGTACCGAACCTGATCCAAATTCATATGCCACAATCAGTCTTGGTACCGGCCTGCCCGTTGTCTGAGAAGGCTTCCTACATAACCTTTCCAGAAGACCGACCTTCCCAAATATTCGACACTCCATTATAGGCATATTGTACTAAGTATGAACATGTCTTAGCTATTCACACTGAAAGAAAAAACACTAAAGAACTACTATGAGGTGTTCTATATGAGTCTTTGGACTGACTACCATGCTGGAACTCATCCTGTCCTCGCTTCTGGAAGTCCGAACCATCACCTAAAGCTATCATCCAGCCAACCTAGGGCCTATCGCTCTTGTTATGCTCTACTATAGATGAGTGATTCACCGCCTCTAGGAATGAACCAATCCCGATGATATTAGCATAGATCAAATGGCATGCCGTAATCCATCCTCAAAGTTCCTAACCCTTTCTACATCATCGTTTAATAAACCAGGTGCAATGTGAGACAACTGAGTGAAAGAAACACAATATTATATGATGGAAATGTGTCCCTATTGAAGGCTCAAAAACACCTGAGCTCTGTCTTCCCTCAATGTATCTGGGTAAATGTTCTTGATGAACATGTCCTTGAAGTATTTCCATGCTCATCCCTCATGCTTGTGAGCCTGAACCTGCGCATCCCACCTACACTTTTCTGATCCTCAGAGCATGTTTGCCGCCAGCTTAACCCTCCGCCTTGGAGGCATCTCGAGCTTATAATAGATCATTTGCATATTATCTATCCTATTCTCAGCTGCCTGTTGACCACCCTCACACTGAAAAAATAGACAATGTTGCGACTCTAATTCTAACGTCAGATATTCAATAGATGGGTTTGTACCCTGCACACATCTATCAATCCCTTGCAAGAAACGTATCAAGCTAGCTCAGAGCTGCCTGTTAACCCACGATCTTTATACTACCTAACCCTGTTGTTGTCCTGCCTGCACTAGATCCTAGACCTGTTCCTATGCCTGGACCGATACCTGTGGCTCATGCTCTTCCTGCACCAGATCATGAACCAGATCCTGCTCATTTGTCATTGTACCATCTCCTTCCTAACTCTCAATCTTAGTCGACTAAAAGGAACCCACTGAATACCATGAATGTCCAGACAACCAATATATATATATATAACAATATATACTCCATGAGGATAAGGATAGGGATAAATAGGCAACCTAAAACAACTACCCTAACTCTCCCCTATCGAAACCCATGCACAGGGCATCCTGACCACATGGCCTTCATACCCTCCCTCAACAGAGGAAACAATCAAAATTACCATGGGCTATGCCTGTCCCAACAACCAACGTTGCCTCAAATTAGTGACTGAGTTGACCAATCCTGATGATCAAAATCAAATCGTCCATAGTATCTTCTTACTTGTATAAAAGCCAGACCCAAATACCCCATCACATGAAATTCAACAAATATATAAAGCATGGAATAAAACATTTGTATAAACAATAAATTATGTGATGAATTTAATCAATTAACATTTAGAATGAAAATAAGTCATTGAAATTGATATTATTCACCTTGCATTACCACTACACAGAGCATACATGCAATTTTGAAATTAAAATACTCTACAAATATGCCTATCAAAAGCCATGAACACAAGCCTTGACTTACTGATCCAAAGTCCAATTCTCCTTTACCACACCAGATCATGGTTTACGTATCAGAATCATTAACATCACACTCCACATGTTCCACCACGGTGGATATCATAAATTTTTTAATATAATAGAAATGAAAATAGAAATTCCCACCGATGGATACTTGGTCCATCCATCGTACCTGGGGAAACAGGTACCCAAGCAGAAGTTCAAAATCCTGTTCCAGTCACAACCTATCTCTAGTCTACCATATACCAAATAGTAAATCTAGTAGAAATAAAAAAGGAACCCTCAATATCATTAGTAGCTGGAAAAATACTACAACTAAATCCCCATCAAGAACTTCTCTGATACCACTTTGTGACAACCCAAACCCAAATATCATCCGAATAGTACTAAACAATTTGGATGTTACTACCTTAGGCGCACCTCCCCAAATTCCAAAGGCTACTGACTAGAAAGAGGGATATTATTGGTATAGTGGCGAGGCTATACCCTCTTAGAGGATAACAATGGTTCTTGTTAGAGTATTATAATAAATATGAATTGGAATAAACAACTCAAAAGAATCGAACCAGACACACAGAGAATAAGAACAACCAATATCAACAAACAGCAGATGTAATAAATATGAATAACAATGGCTAAGAGTAAATAAAAATAGCATGTTGATCACTTGTAACTACTTCTGAACAAAAAAATGCATCCAATGCTGGTCATACATATCCAAATATATATAAATGGTGCCAATGGATAACGAACTATAGCTATATAACAAGTAAGCATGCTAATATAGTCAAGGAATAAAAAATATATAATCCCTCACTAGGAAATACCTAAAGGTCCATACCATCTCCAGGAAACAGCCAATGCAGTCCAGCTCCTGAAGCTGACCTATTTCCTGCACATAAAATCATAAAGTATACACGCGTCCCAAAGGTCCAGAGAAAGGTGAGAGGTAAATCTAAGTAGGATACCACCCAATGGTGCGTACCTTATACAAGTGTTTAAGAATAAATGCAGTTATAAGGAAAATAATAAACAATACGACGCACACAAACAAACAAAAACTCCACTAGTACTCATCAGCCACTATGGAGTGTCAACTACTTCAGCCAGGGCTTGAATCTCTATCATGTATCTGGGAACCATGTTCTCCATGAATCCTCAAGTCTCAAGTACTGATGTCCCAAAGTCAGGCCTAAGAAATAGTGGCTCAGAAGAACAACGATGCCTTTCCTCAAATAAGTAATTGGAGGGATAGTGATGTATGCCCTAAAAAATGTAACCAGACGGACAACAATGTCTGCCCACAAATAATGTAACCAGAGGGACAACGATGTATTCCCTCAAATAATGTAACTAGAGTTACAACAATGTATTCTTTAACATAATGGCAAGCCTCTTCCCCCAACTCGATAGCCTCAATTCTATCCCCTGAAGGCTGCTCACCTTCCACATGGATTCCTATGGTAATTACCCCCAAACCAATAGTATCTAAACCACAATTCACTGAGGCCTCTAGCCATACGAGTTATCAAAACCACATCATCATAGTGTGTCTCTGTGTACACACTACTCAATGTTCTGGCAGAGCATCAATCACCAAAATAGTGCCCTATCCACAACACCACTAACAACTCGTGTCCCTACGAACATTCCACTCAAGTATGATGGCCTCGCCATCCATGTAAATCAGACTATGACCAACATGATAGTCACCCTGCCTCAAGCTGACGTCCATGATGCCTAATCCCGTAATCAAAACCACTCAATATTACCCAGCCCAAGCCCAACCTGTGATTAGCATCACTCAACAAATATCTGAGCAATTCCCAACACAATCCAAAGGGTTCCATCATATGTAATGACATGTATCACATATATAATCAAATGAAATACATAAAAGTCAAGACAAACTAAACATTTTAATTGCACTAGCCAAGTATTATCCTATACCAGCACTAATATCTTCAAAGCATCTAACAAGCCATATCAAGGTTTAATAATCTAAAATCTATAGTTTTAACCCCTAAGAATCAATTATAACCATTTTGGAATCCCTCGGTGAAAATTCCCTGATGGGAAATGGACACTTGCCCAGCCCCGCTCAAGAAAAACATCTAACATGGAATACCCAATGACATAGCATGGGTCAAATAAAATTTAAATAGGGAAAAGATGGTATGACATGGTCTTGCTAAAAATTCCCGAAAACACGCCAATGTTGCGCCACTGAAAAGTTCACGAAAACAAAAAGAGTTCTGAAACACATATCATGTACTAGTACAATGATAATCCCCCGATAAAAGCCTCCAATTTGGTCTAAAACGTAGTATATATATACATAATAATTCAAACCTTTCAAACCCCTATAACATATCTTATAACCGAAATCAAAAAGAATGACTCTAAAAGAATCAATTCCCTAATGATGGGGTTCTAAAAAATCAAATGTCGATCAAAATGGAATTCAGATGGACGATCAGGAGAAATAATGAGTTCCAACTCGCTCTCCCTGCTCAAACCTATCGAGGTTTTGGGTTTCTACCTCCAAATGAGTCTACGACTAGTTTTAGCAAAAAAATTAGACAGTCTGGACTACATGTTGTGTGTCATTTTACTATTCATATGATAGATGATATTTCGTCAAGGACATGCTGACTGGATACATTGTGTGTACCTATAGTATATGACATGTACCTCTCTATCTGCACAACATCCCAAACACGCCATGCATCTCCCCATAAACGACCCCTCTACACAACATGTACAAATAGTACACGATGTGTGATTTTGAAAAAAATCTACCCCACCAACAGGCCTACACACCATGTGTGGCCTTATCACATGGAAAGGGTACACAACGTGTACTTAAGGTACACATTTTTTAATCTATAATTTTCTAGGAACTGCCCAATTTCTCCAATTTTCATAGAAATTAGTCAAAAATTCAAACAGGGTTGAGATTTTGACCGGTTTTAAAAACCTAGGTTCTTATAGTATTGATGTGGTCGTTTTTGGTAATATTCATCAAGGATTTTATAGTACATGGAGGTAGTATATTTATATTTGTTTGATGAGGATATTATTGGGAAATAGTTTTTCTATTGAGCATAGTGTCTAAGAAGATATCAATGGCAGAAGAATGATATTTTCAATAGTTCATTTCAAATATGTTCCATTTTTGTAATGTTGATAACTATATTTTGGTATACATCACCATTTACACATTGGGATATACTGAACACATGCATTATTATATGGTTTCATACATTTATAATATCCGTTATAAAAGTGTTTGGTTAATGAAACAGTACACCGTTATTCTTTTTTCATAGTGTTTACATCAGTTATAACTATTTTTTAATTTCTATAACATTTTATATACTCAAATTTGTATATCAATATGATGTTTTAAACTAAGAATAAAATGAATACTTAAGAGGTTGAGAAAATAAATAGTTGTTTTTATACTATAATTCACAACATCCCAATAGTTTAGCAACCATATTTATATTGTAGAAAACAAGGTATGAATCCCTATAAATAATTTCATTTAAACACGTAATTACTTCATTATACTAACTTGTAGTAGATAAAACACAATTTTATTTTTTAATAAAGAAATATTTCCCATTTATATTTATGATAGCCTTGAACATGGAATACAACTATTCTTGTATGTTTAATAAAATGAGTACTTTTTTTCATCATATGAATAAAACATTGATCTATATTAGTGTGGGTCATTATTTTATAATTATTTAATAATAGATAATTTTGGATAATGATTTATCTAACTTTAATAATGAATAATTTTCATAATATCGTGATATTTATATTACCATGAAAGAGTTACATTGTTGTATGCCATTAAATATTTAATTTTTAACCCTCTTGGGAAAAAAATAATAGAATATTAGAATTTCATTTATTTATCAAATTGTAACAACTTTGGTTTATGAAACACATAATGTGATGTTAAGGGCTAACTATAATGATTTTGACTTTATAACTTGTGTGTTTTTTAAAATGAATAAACGTTTTATGATAATATCTAATGTGTATCCATCCCAATGTGATTTTTGTGTTCATATGATCTATTAATAGAGAATGTTATTGATATTCAACCAAAAGAGTTGGGATATATTTGAAGAGAAACTAATGACCCTATGAATATTTTCGTGTAAACTCATGATGATCATATTATTACATTAATGAAATATGGTAATTTTTAGAAAATATATATTTAAGACTACAAAATAAATAATATTGTATCTTTTTAATTTACTTACATTAATGGTACTTTTGATATAGATAATTATGGAAAAAATTAAGAACAACTATATACAATATTATATCACGTTGAACACAATAATTCGGGAGAAGAGAGAGGCAATCTAAAAATAAATGATCGAAGGATGATCAAGATTATTGGGATAAATAACATACATTATAATTATTAAAGGGATAAGAAAGATATGAATGATAAAAATATTGATTTTTAAATGATTTTTTATGAAGGGTTTATGTATGGTAACATTAAAACAAAATTTTAATGAATACAAAGAATGCAATTAATGTATAATAGATAATATATATATATATATATAGACGTGGATATTGAATATATTACTGATTTGGAGTGCATGAGGAATATTCACTACTTTTTGAAGTTGACTAGGGGATAGTGATGTCAGTTAGATGATTTTTTGGGTTTTATGTGAGTTCTTCTTTGAACGATTAATGTAAAATGGATGAAGTTTCTTTCCAATCCCTTAAAAATTTATCTTTTAATTTATATTTTCATGGTAATTATGATGATTAACATAGTTCGAATTCTTTATAATATTAAATAGTCACTTCACTAGAAGATGATGAATACATTCCCACATTTATAAAATTCACTTGATTTAGGGCCCTTAGGGATGGTGAAAAAGATACCATATTAATGAATGACAATTATGGTGATAAGGTAACGAATTATACGAAAAATAAAAACATTTTAAACCCAACTTTTTAAATTATAATTGTGTCAAAAAATTTAAATTTTAAATATTGATCAATATAAACATATAATGATCCGAATTTGTCAATTATGCTTTTCTATGATGATATATTCTTGAGAATAATTTTACCAAATTTACCTATGGTATGGTTAATTTAAATATTTTATTCAAATAGTTTAAGGAAATAATATTTTCAACTTGAATTTTTTTTGTTTCCATAAAATAATATTTAAAATCAAATTAAATTACTTTTAAAATTGAATCTTTCAGTCTTAAAAATCAAATGGGGGGTCACTAGAAAAATCAATGTGAGTTAAAAATAGTTTATACATTTACATTGAATAATATTTTATTCCTGATTATATTTTACTTATAAGATAATTAATTGTTTCATAAATTTCGGTCTATGTGCTTTTACTTTCAAACATAATTATACCCAATGAATTTTGTTTCTAGGAACATATTATTATTAATTTTATTAAATGTGGAAAGGTATTTGTTCACAAAATAAATGTTAAATGGATAGAGGTTATTCTACCCCAATTAGCAGATACATGATGAACTTATTAAGAATTCAAAAGATGAATGGATGATGATTATTATTAGATGAATATTTACATAGTGAAATCATCGGAATCAATGATGTATCAATGTTTTTGGAAAATAAATAATTTTAAATGTTTTTTATATTTATGGAAAATAGAAATAAATTATCCATGATGGATAGTAATTTTATAAGGGATATGTTTTTAAGATCATGAATTATAAATTTATTGTTTAGTGTTAGAATGGTGAATAATATATATACTCCAATAATGGTTAAAATTTAAAAATATTAATCATAGAAAACCTTTATCACTAAGACATACCTATTTATGTGAAACTAAATATTTGTATTCTATTTAGTATCGAATAAAATGACTTATAAATGTTAGATAATTAAATAATATTTCTACAAAAAACATGCAAGGGACCCACAGATGATTATTTTATGTTATCTAGAACCTTTGATTCCTTCTAATTTGGAAATATTACAAGTATATATTTAAAACCATTTATGAAGTGTAAATATCAAGATAATTATAGATCACTAACATGGATTTATTTTATCATATATAAACTAAAACTATAATGGAAAATTTTATTGTGATTCTTTAGTTAATCATTGCACTTGTTTCACAAGGTTATATTTTCTCTGAATTAAATCTAATCACTCATTTCATTTAAAAATTCCCATGATACTTTTACAAATGATAAAAAAATATGCATTATTACTATTTCAATATATCATAGTGGTTGTATTTGAATTTTTGTTTCAAATTTTTTTGGTTGAATGATATTACTATTAACATATCATCATAATGAAAACCTCAATAAAATTGGGTGGTTAAATAATTAAATAGAAATATTCTGAAACATTATCGAAAACTGTTGATGAAATATTTTATATCTATTGAATTTTAGATTAAATATGTGAAAATAATTTTCATATTATAATGTTTTTATGTATTACATTCTTAAATAACACACATTATATGGTATGGACTCATGGAAAAAGAATACACTTGTACATAAGATTCTTTTGGTGTAAATTTTTCATTATCAATATGAATGATCATGTTAAAAAAATATAATTATATAGATGATTATGGTGTTTTTTTTGGAAATTCTATAATTATTAAGGCCTGTCTTATTTTTAATGATTAATACACTTTAATTTGGGAAATCTTTAATGTGAATTTCAATGAAATAAATGCTTTATTTTTGTAATGTGTTTGAGTATTAATTATGTGAATGGTGTTTTTATTGTTTATCCACAAAATTTTTCAAATGGTTAACCATTACTACCAGTATATAATCACTCATAATTTATTAAAATAGAATTTCAATATTTTACTGTTATATTTACAAAATAATAAAAACTGATTTTGGAGGAACGACATTGAATTTTACTATGAATCAAATTATTGTTATGGAATTATCCCATTATTAAAACAATTGGTTATATAGATCAACAAGTAAAAACAATTTTATTTGTACAAAATTAATTTAGTAATCCTATATTTTCATCTTAAATTCTCCTTATGGACATTGTGGATTAAATGGGTGAAAATTGTTTGATATGAACGATGAAATAATGTCTTAACTAATATTAATTCCCAAGAGTTTAGGAATTAGTTTAAAATAAAAAAATGTAATGATATGGTTCCAATGAGTTTCTATCCAATTTTTTTTAAACTTGGATCAAATTTACTAAAAAGGGATGTTCATGTTTCTAAGGGTTATTTTTTGGATGAATAGATATATTATGGATTATCGTTTTCACCAATTATAGGGTTTTAATCAATACAATTCATAATATCCTTTAAAGAATATCTGAAATTTAAATTATTACAAATGGTTGTTAAAACTCATCTTCCTCTCATATCTATTTAAGAGGATTATTACATTGAGAAATACCTTTGGGTTTCAAGATTCAAAATTTCATAAAAAGTGTATACAAATATATCAAGGCACATGATGGGCTTAAAAAATTTCAGTAGTCTAGTATGATAAATTAAACAAATTTTTAATTAAAAATATTGTAATTATGGAAAAAGAATATCAAAATTTCAATACAAAAAACTATGTAAATACACATCCATTTTTCTAATATATATCAAATAAATAAATTTTATTTATGATAAAAAATATTTTTTCTAGTTATTTTATAGAACTTATGAAATGTGAGCTTGAAATTAGCATGATGGGTGAGGTTTTACTTTTTTTTAAAATTTCACTAATGAATGGAAATTTTTTTAAATATACATAAATATATTATATATTTATTTTAAAATAAATCTTTTAATAATTATACTATTATATGTACACCCAAAAAACATATATTATACATGACCATAATTAATTCAAAAAACTCATCAATCAATAAACACATAGTTTTTTGGTCAAAGGATTAATATACTGAATAGATAGTCCACAAGAAATTATGTTATTTGTTTTTTTATGATTTACACTATTTGAAAATCTAAAGGAAACTCACTAGAAGTTGTAAATAAAATTTTTAGTATGTATATAATATATCAGAACATGGTCAATTTTATTCTTCCAGATTTGAATTTATTAATATTAATTACTGATATATGGACTATAAATGATATATGTTGAATTTAATGATTAAATCCAAAGAAATTAATTTTCTATGACATTCATTAGAGTCTTGGGCTTTATTTATTAAAGACTCATCATTACATTCAATTGTTAAAGTGTAATATGTACCAAAGAGAACTTTTTGTTCAAAATTGTTGTGGATGCATTAGAAACTCATAAAACATGGTTTTAGATTAAATAAATCAACAATTATGTTTGATAGTACAAGTAAAATTTCATTTTCATGAAACAAAAAGCATCACTGATGAGAAAATAACATAATTTTAAAATAGTTTTCCCTTAATAATCACATAAAAATGGAGATATAGTTATCAAATTATTAACATTAAAGAGTTTATTTTATATATTCTTCCTATGGAATTTTAATAGATTATAATATATTAAAAATAAGTTTGTTGTGCTCAATTTAAATTATTCATAACATGAAATTCAGGTTTGAACTATATAACTACATTGCAAAACGCCTAGAAATTGCGAGTGGATTTTTAGTATTTTTCTATAATTTTATGATGATATTTTTATTTTTTCTTGATTATAAATTGCTGGAATTAAATTTATTATTGGTTCTATGTTTTTCTTGCAGATTATTTATATTAAAATATATTAATTATTTTTTACATCACTATAATGTCTTTTAAAAAAATATTAGTATGATTTATTTGTTCATTGACATAATAGTTTACATATTCTATCATATGTTATACAGATTTACCATTTCCCTAATCCTGAATAATTTTAATCATTATCATTACATTTGATTTCAAATAAAATATTACATATTATGTGGAATAATATTCTTTTATGGATACTATCCATATTACGTTATAAGTATCATGCTCTAATTTGTTGAATTATACAACTAAAAATTACAAAGTTTCTTTTTATGTAATAATTATTTCATGATATTTGAGTTAAGACTACATATCATCAACATCTCATGAAGAGATATTTTTTCATGATTTTATATAGGTGTCATCATTAATACTTGTACGTGAAGAAAATATTGAGGAAAATTTTCGTTAACAATATCGATAAATAGAATATCAATCATATGATTCTTGATATAACATCAAAAAATGATTGAATTACATTGCAATATCAAATGAAGGGTTTATTTTTTCCAACTTTTATGATATAATAATATATATTTTCTTTTTAATTTTTTTGAAATCTTATTTTCATTTTTTATAAGGTAGAGAATTTATTATTGATTATAAATATTTGGTTCTATTGAATCTTTTATTTTGGAAATCGTATAAAGAATTATCAAGGGTATGATATTATATAAATAAATGTTTTATGGAATAATAACTTTATGTTGGATATTCATATTAATATTTGATTGAAAGAAATTTTTTTCACTATTTATTTTCATTTGGAATGAACTGATACAAAATTTGGGAAATCAATTTCTTAATATATATATATATATAGTGTTAAATTTTTAATTTTACAATATTTTAGATTATATTCTCCTTTTATATAATTTTAAAAAATATATATATTTCCATGTCAATGAAAATATGCATACTTTTTTTGGAAGATACCAATAATGTTTTATATTACTTTGATTTAACCTGATGTTTGTTATATATTTTTGTTGTTTATATGGAAAATATATTGAGTATAAATTTTTTTAGATTATGTTTATTTATTGTTTTCTTCTACCAGAGGAAGGATATATTTGATGAAACTTTTTTTGGAAATTATTTGTAGATATACAGAATTATTTAATTCTTTAGAAGAAGGAATTTTTTCGACTGATGATAATCCAATAGAACTTATATTTTATATTATAATTTCCAATGTTTTGTTAATAAATAAATCCACTTCCTTATGAATTAATATATGAAAATAGAATATTAGAAATCATGAGATCACCCTAGATACAAAAACATGTTATTGTTTTCGGGAGCTACAAATTATATTTATATGTGAGTTTTTATACCATTAAAATTATATGGTTATTTTATAATTATATTTGATTAAATTTTTAATTGTTTTATTAATTTATTCTAATCAAGAATATTCTATTATGTGGTAGTGGGATGTTATAATCTTATTTATCAAGGGGACTCTGGTGCTTAGAAGCAGTCTGTTTCTATTAGGTGAGTGGAATGATTTTTGGGATAATAATCTACTATTGGCTATAGTTTTAAAACCCAATTTTTTTAAAATAATAACATTTTCTTCGATAGCATATGAGACATACAATATAGTTCCTAAAAAACCAGAAAAATATATTTCAATAAATTTAAACTCTTTGATAACTTATGTAAAAACCAACCCTTAGTATTATAATAGAGAAATTAACTTGTTGGTATAAATATTATTAACTAGATTATGTAAATTATGGTCATCTATTTACTACAAATTAATTACGAATCATTTAAAATTAAATGAAATGTTTTCTAAGAAACAATATTTCTTTTAAAATAAGTTTAGTCACACATTTCACAGATAATTCAAAAAATATTTTTACGAATTTTAGAATATTTATTTACCAAACTGAAAATCAATATAGGAAATAAAAAACAAATCTTTCTTAGAGCTATTTTTTATGATTTTTTATGAAATTATTCATTTTTTTGATGAATAATGAAAAATAATTATTTTTATTTTAAATAACATTTTCATTTAAATAATTTATAAGTTTATATTATATTTTATATATGATTTGAAGTACATTAGTTTAATGATATTATCTTATAACTAATTTATTTCAATGGAATCAATTTTATATTTAATTTTTATATTTAAACCATCAATACCTATGATAATTTTCTCTTTAAAACCCCATGTTTTCATCACACAAGATTTTATTATTTAAAATTTTATTCATCCGCTTCATTAAACTAAATTTTGAAAAATTGAAGTCTCATTTTGAAATAGAGTAATTTAATTTACCAAATAATTTCAAATGGGGTTTTACCAAAATTAATATTGAAAACAATATAAAATAATAGTCATGGATAAGGAAAAAATTGCTTTAGCAAGCGATAAACTAAAAATATAAGGGTTAAAATGACCATTGTTTTCTTATAAAATCTATTTTGTGGAAATATATAGACCTTATTATTCAAAATTATTTCTACTACTCGATTTCTGATAATTTTGTATTGTGAAAAATGTTTCTACGACTTTTTCATTAAAAAAATTTATAATTGTACCCCTCACCTCACTTATAATAAGCCACCACTACCTTTTCTCTTTAACACAATAAATTCATTTTGGTTTGAAATATTCCCACCCAAATAACATCACAAATTTCATCACAAAATATTAGATCATTTTTTAGATAAATCCATTTTTAATACAATATGTATAATCTTATTCAGGTGGTATGAGAAGAGGTTAAATTAAAAACTATGCCCCTATCTTTTACTTCTTATTAAAACTAATTATAATATTCAACATATATGATTATATAAAAAACAAATATATATAATATAGTAATAATTTATTATTTTAATGTAATGATATATATCCATGCCCTCTTCCTTCAAATAGAAAATGATAACATCGAACGTGTGCCCAGCAGACTACCACCATCTGAACTGATGAGAAACATTTTCCATAAATACATTGAATAACTGGTTATGATAATTTTTATAAAGTATATATAACATATTTATGACATAATTATACCTATGGATTAATTATAACAAACATTAACATTTTTATTTTTAATTTCTTGGGGGATAATATTACATCAATCATATGTATTGTGGGCTATTGCCTCACAAAGTGATGAAATTATTTTTTCAATTTACGCTTTACATAAAATGTAATTAGGATAAAGATAAAGATAATATGTTATATGAATTATATAATTAATATATTCTTGAAATAAAAATATTTCATAAAAGAGAATATATCATTTTCTTTCTTACCTTTTCACTCATAGAAACATGATAACGTCATTCATGTATAGGTGGACTACCATATTCACGAAGTGATGGGACTCTATTTTCATCAAAACATTACATGTATGTTATATATAAGTATATTTAAATAATTAATAGGTTATTTTTTAAATTATTAGCATTTTTAAATGACTAAATATTACATAGATTATTTCTATAATTATCGTTGAATAATTGAAACATTACTCATGTGTACAAAAAACCAACTAGTCCATGATCATAACCCACATAATTTATCAAATTTTTTTGAGTTATTGGTATTAAAATCATATTTTTTGTATAAATATAATATATATTTAATGCCTATTATTCTACATATGTTGAAATTTTTACATGTTAGACCAATATTGAACCTACCTAAGATATATTTGACACACAAGTCAAATAACATCATAACACTTGATGTAAAATTAAATTGTTGTGTAATTATATATTTAATGTTAATAAGATAAATAAAATGAATAAAAACAACTTAAATATTATAAATAATTAAAAAAATTAAAATAAATTTTTTATTCTTGATGAGATAGAAAATATGAGATGATTTGAACTAATGATAAGCGACGTTATATCAGTTTTCCTTCATTGAGGAATATTTTATTGTTGTGAACATAATTTATTTTATATTCGGTAACTAATATCAACATTGAAATTTAATTCAATTATTAATTAATAATCCATGGTATTTTAATTTCAAATTTTTTTATTTATTCCCTCGGTTTTTACATAAAATTTATCATGTGATGAATAATTTCATAACTAAAAATATTCTAAATAACTTATAATAATCATTTGTCAACTTTGATATTAAAATATTATTTGTGTAATGAGTTTTTATTATATTATGGTGTATATTTTATTTTTTATATGGATTTATTTTTTAAACTCATAATTGATTAACTAATTAATTATCAATTCAACATTTTTATCAATGTGAGGGTTTACATCCAAATATCCTTCTAATGAAGATTACGTATTATCGAATTTAATTTTATGGATATTATTTTAACATTTAATAATAAAACATTTTCATTATGTATTCATTAACTATCACATAAATTACTGACTTTCCTATGTTGAATTGGCATTAAATATCACATAAATATCTATAATATTAACCATTTATATTATTATATCATATAAAATATTTAATTTATAATTATGGTTTTGAATGATGATATTTATTGGATTTATTGCGAAAATGTTGAAAATTTGTATTCTGTATTAAGTGCGTATATTTGATGGTAATTTAATTTTTTAATTATTTTAATCAATTATTTGATTTATAAAAAATGAATTTAAAATTTAATGATGGATGTGGCCTATAATTATATATTAAATAGATTCATTGGTAGTCTCATGTTGGTAATAAATTAGATTTAATTAAAAGACTTTCTACGAGTAGTTTAAACTATCTTTTAAATGTTCATGATAATAAAAGTATCATGTTCCTAAGAACATGAGAACAAAAAATAATGTATTTCCTTCATTAAAAATTTATATACTATTATACATTATATTTTCACAATTATATTACATCTTGATGTATTTCGTTACTTGTTTATTGATTAATTGAAATATGTTTTCAGTTATTTAACATTCCATATTGATTAAGCCTACATATTCTTGTTAATCAGTTCTTTAAATGGAATGTTTGTTTAATTATTTACCATTCTATATTTATTGTGCCTTATGATATTACACATGATATTTTCATAATGATATTATCTATAAATAAATTTATTTAATATTTTATTGATAAAATGAAATGTGGCTTTAGTTATTTACATTTCCATATTTGTAATGCATTATCATATTTTCCATTATATTTTAAAAATAATATTATATCTGGATTCATTTCATATCATAGTGTATTGATGAAATGGAAAGTATTTTTGGTTATTTAGCTTATAATATTGTCTATGCCTTATCTTATCATGATACTCAATTTATTAAAATGTAATTTATTTATATTAATTTACCTTTAAATATTTATTATGATTATAAACTCATTATAGATTCTGCCACACATAACCCATATTGAGAATTTAGGATCACCCTTATTTTTATTCATTTCCTCGGAATCACTAAAGTGTACCATGATTGACATGTTAGGATATTCAATTGGGAATAATATTATTCTTGAAAAAAAATTCTACTTTAATTTTTTTTTCAACATGAAATATGGGATTTATGTATATATCTTGATTACCAATACTATTAAACTATACAGTTTATTAGGTTGAGAGTAATCATGTATTAGACAAATATAATAGTGTAAGTCACCAGTTCCAATTTACTGATATTGAGTTCACTATTCATTGTATCGATGTAGGTTTTTTTAAAAAAAATGATATATAAATTTTAGAAACCATATATTAGGGAAAACAAACTTATTTTATAATATGATGATATGTATAGAATAAAAATCTCAAAATATTTGAAGGAATAGATTCTGTTCTTTAATCTAAAAACACATCAATTCCTAAATACTACAAGTGGATGTGTTTCTAAAAAAGGTATCTAGAGTTAATACCCTTTAAAAGGTCCCATTGGTCATAACTCGATCATCAACCAATCCATAAAAATGGCCCATATTATACACCATCTTTGCTACTACTATGGGTTATGCATAGGATAATTCAAAATTTCTTTATAAACAATTATAAAGGATTTTGATAGATGAAAATAATGAATTTCCTTAATTAAACAAAAGGATTCATAGATTGAATATAATGTCTCATTTTTTAGACATAATATAAATGATTATTTGGTTTTATAACTATGAATAATTTTTCTAACACTATGTTTTTTTGTTTTATTTAATATATTAAACCCAAATGAATCATGATAACATTGAACATGACAGAAAATATCATGTATTTAAGAAACCAGATGTGATTATAACATGAGTGAAATATATAATTATTAATTTCAAGTAGTTATCCTAAAATATTATCAAAAATATATACATTAACCATATCATGGAATAACTAAAGAATAGAATTATGAGATTTTCAAAGATCTCTAGTAGTGGATAAACTGGTTTAAAAGAGGCTCAATTTTCAACATTTGAGAAATAAAGAATGAGGCCAAATATTGTGTCTCAATGGAATGGTAAAAATTTTTAAGTGTGGATTTTTTTTGCATATATCAATGAATTGCGAAGGGAAAATTAATAGTATGATGTGATTTGATAAATATAATCCCAGGGATCAAATTATAGTTCAATAACATAAATGTGTACATGATAAGAAGAAACCAAGTTAAATAAGCCTTTTAATGGTTAACCTTTAGTTTAATGAATTATTTGTATTGAAATAAAAATGGAAAGAGTATTTATGTATTGCGAATCAATAATTTAATAGTAAAATTATTTTCACCAATGGTAATTTGGTTATAAGGGAAATGAAGTGTCTGAGTATTGAGTTAAATTATATTATTATATTTATATTTATTATCTTAAATATTATGGATACCATCATTCGTATTTGAGTACAAGGGTGATTATATGTTTAAATTATTAAACACCTATTTTGAAAAAAAATGTAAGATTCTAACATTATTAAGTTTATTATTGGAAATCATTAATGTAAATACAACCTGTTTTTTTCGTATATATTTCAGTGAAAATTTTATTTTAGAAATAATTCCATTCTATTCTTTAGGAATATGTTTAGAAGTATTTGTAACATTTAAATTTTATAATATATTTTGTGATGATGTGATTATAGGATATTACACATTGGTAATGTTACGATAAATCTGTTAATATAGTTTTGGAAAAATGAAAACCCATTTTATCTGAAAAGTTCATGGTGCTTGAATGCATACTAAATAAAAAATAAGTGGTCAACACCTACCATTGAAATAATTTATGTTCTATTAAAATTATTTTTTTAATTAAATTATTTGATGAATTAGTATTAGTGATTAAGAAGTGGTGTTATTGACAATGTGCATAGATTTATATATTATAATTATTAACTTATGTTTACCATATTAGGTATGATAAATATTTATTGACTCATGGAATTTCTAGTCACACATTACAGATTTTATGATAAGTTAAAACTAAATTTCATTACTTCATGAATAGAATATTATGTTTTATATATCAATTTCATGGATTAAAGGATGAATTAGAAATTTATCTAAAAACTAATAAATTATGTAATATATATTTTGATATAGAAATATATCATGGATGTATATTTCATTATATCCATAGAATGTTAAATAATTTATCAACTATAAGAATAAGATAAGGAATTTTTTATCATATTACATTAATATCTGATTAATTAATGGGTCATTTAAATTACTAAGGATTTATTGATTTGAAATCCAACAATTTCAATTGATCATTCAATTTATTATGATCAATGTCAACTATCAATATCTACAATTATTTACAATAAATTTCCTTTTTCATTTATTAAAATGACTCTATAATTATCATAATTATATTCCTAGATATGTTTTATCCAATATGATTTTTTAATTCAATTTTTCTCTTAATAAGAGGGTTTTACCCTTTTAAGAATGTGGCTTTTCAACCAATGAAATTTTCAAATTTAAAACAATTATTTTCTAACCACAAGATCAAATTATGAGTACATAAATTATTTATGATGATTATAATGTATCATCCCAATGTTATATATAATTATCTTTTATTCAATACTATATGTGACACAAAAATCATTTCATATGGAACTGATTAAATATATCTCATTAAATTTAAATTGTTTAATTAATTATAAAACACACAACCCAGTGTCTAAAAGAATAGTAATATAGTATAATTTTATAACCATGCATTTAAATTGTATAGTGTAAATAGTACTAATTATATCATCCAAATTACTCATTTCTATTGATTATGAATAAAACAATAATAATTTAAAATAAAAATAAATTCATTCTAAAAAACAATATTTTTTCTAAAACCTTGTTGTTTATTCGTGCTATTCAAACATTATTTATAAATAACATTTACCAATTTTGTAAAATATATTTAAAAATTTTAAATTTTAAATTTATATCATTATATCAAAATCATATTATGGTTAATTTTTTTTAATTTTTCTGAAATGTCCAATTTTTTTATTCTTAGTGATAAATTCTAATTCTTCGTAAAACATGCCTTTTTTGTTTTAATAATATAGATGGATAATATAAATTTTAAATTATTTATAATGTAATATTATATAAATTATATTGAAAATGAAATAATTAATTTCATTTTAATCTATTTCTTATTAATGAATTGGATTTTTAAAAATGGATTTAATATTAATAAATATTATAATTTTTATTATTTAATAATATCAATTAACTTTTTTTACAAAAATTATTAATGTAAAGAGTAAAAATTAACTATCGTGGTTGAGGAAAAAATAGGTTTACCAAGTGGTTAATATTAAATTGTACTGGTTAAATTTACCAAAAAAAACTTGTTTAAATATATTTTAAGACCAGAATTTTACTTTATTATGTATAAATATCATGATTAATTATTTAGGTCCATTTTCATTATGATGAACATTGACACACCATTTTCATTTGAAAAATAAAATGTGTGCTAATCTCCACACTTATAGAAGGCAACCCCCTCTCCTATCTATTTAAAACATTATAACACTTTTGGTTCCTCAAATACATATTCAAATAAATTTAAAATTTTAATAACCTAATCCTATAATCATTGGTTCTTTCATAAATTCATGATACAAATACATTCATAATAATCTTAATGAGGGGTCTAAGAATATGTAAAATTTCAATCTCTCCATGTTTGTTTTATTTATTCTTCAACATCCTTAAAATATTTTTTATTTATAATTATATTATATATAATAATATTATATATAATAATATTTTATTATATTAATCTAAATACCTATATCCATATCACCATCCCATAAATGTGAACCGATAATGTCACTTGTATGTGTGATGAAATAACTCCCCATGAACAGATATAAAATGTTTCCTAGAAAACCTCTTATTGTTTTTTATTACAATGTATATTAAATATATATATTTTATATTTCAAAAATTATTATACATTTTGAGTCGTTATATCATATATAATTTTTTTTGTGGGATATGATAACATCGTTCATGAGTGTTACAGACTACCACCTCTTGAAGCGATGTGATTAGTTTTGTCTAACACATAACATGGTAGGTAATAAGTTTATATTTATTTAATATATGTGATCTAAATGAAATTATTATTCAATTTATAAAATATTTATAATTATAATAATACAATATATCATTTTCATTCTTAACTTTTCATTCACTAAAATATCAAAATGTCATTCGTGTACGTGTGGACTAGAGCCTTAACAGAGAGATGTGACAGTCTTTTCATAACCACACAGAAATCATAATATACAGAAGTAACATTAAGGAAATAATATGGTATTTTGTATATTATTATAATCATAGGATGATAAAATATCACTTACCCAATCTCAATAATGATCGTTGATAAATGGAAACGTTACTCATGTGAATGTACTCTATATCATCTCAATGATCATAATGTGCTTCATTTCTCCGAAAAATAGATGACTGGTATTAAAATTATAATATATATATATATATTATAACAATTTAATTATTATTAATTTTTATGATTTAATAAGATGACATCATGGAATGATATTAAATATAATAATTTCATTTATGATATATAAGTCAAATATCATTGAAATAATAAATCTGAACTTATATGACCAGGTAATGTTATATAACATGGTAATTTCTTAAAAAAGAATAATAAAACTGAAATTTATCTAATTATTTAAGTAATATCCATAATTATATCATTCTGGAAGATAATGAATGTCTATGATAAGTAAAAATCAAGGTAAGGGACTTCATCTCATTTTCCCATAATTCAATAGAATTTTATTGTTGTGAAAATAATTTATTTTATATTTATTAAATATTTTAAAATTTATAAGTAAAATAATTATTACATAATAATTATTTTTATTTAATGATTCAAATTTAAATATCTCCTCCAAAGAAAATTTTACTTAAATAGTACCAACTAGAAAATAATTTCATAACTCAATTACATTTCAATAAGTTATATTAAATATTTTTCATCATTAATATTCTAATATAATGTGTTTAATTACTTTTTATTATCTTATTTTTTTCCATTAGTTTTATATGGATTTTTTGATACACATAATGTATTAATTGATTAAATATCACTTTGAAATTATGATAATTGTAATGTTTTATTTCAGAAAGTCTTTCTAATATAGATTGATTATTCTGGGATTATTAATAAAAGAAATTATATTGTAACTATCTAATAAAAACATTTCATTTTATTACCCCTATGTTTGTTTATTTTTTCTTGTAATTGTACCATTATTTCTATGTTTTTCTCCCTAAAATAATTAATAATTCTTCATTTAATAGAATATGATATCATTTCTCTCTTCGGTCGTAAAAATGTTTTATTCAAAAAACTTATTTTTGAAATAAGTTTTCAAAAACATTTTTTATATTTTCAAAATGATTTATAAAAAATTATTCACAAAATATTCCTTTTTTTAAAACTCTATTGAATTAAATAATCATATAACTACCAACAAAAGTCTTTCTTAGGTTTTATTGAAAAAGTGGAAGAAATAAATGATTTAATATATAAAAAATGAATGGATATTCTAGATATCATCACTACATAAATTTATAAACCATGTTTTAAAATATTTAATGTTTTTTTAGAATAAAAATATTTTGTGAAATTTTTGGATTAAAAATATTTTCAGTGTAAATAAGTATATTTTCAACAAGAATGTTCTATTTAAATTTTTGAAGTCATTTTATTCATCAATGACAATAACCGATTGTATTACTTACTTATTTATAAATATTATTTTTTTGGACCATATTCATTCATCCAATAGACGGATTATTATTATTTTAACTAGGGTTATTATTGAAACTCTTATACGTAATTCATTATATTACTCCTTAACCTTCCCATGAATTATTCACTTTTAGGTTATCATTGGAAATTAAATGTCCCCTTAATGTTAATATTATTTATCTAGAATATAAATATTACATTAACCATATATCATATCAACATATGATTTTATTAAATTTTATCTTATTACATTGATTAAAGAAATAATGATAATTTTCATTCCATATTCAATACAAATAATAGATGGCAAGTAACATTGTTCACGAATTAAATAGATTATTTGATATAGGATGAATTTATTTTATATAAAGTGGTATTTGAGGCCCAAAATTATATATCCCCTTGATTAAATGGTATTCTAATAATGCAAATCAGTAATCAAGACTTAAATAGGTCTATATCTATAGTTAAAACGTCATTGTAAAAGGTCTTGAAAAAAAAGAGCTATTATTTTCCTGAGAAGATGTCTTCCAAAAAAACTATATTTCCTTTATGAATTTATTATTATTATTATATTTGATATTTAATGGAATGAAATTATCTATAGGTTCAATTCATACACTTTTTATTGAATAAATGTAATGTGTTTTCTTTTTTTACCTTTGCATATTGATTAGGCCTTATCTATTTGTGATATTTGTGTTGCAAAAAATGAATGTGTATTATTTTAATTACCATTCCGCATGGATTATTTATTATCATATTATCAACATGATTTTAATTATTTTATTAAATATAGAATAATTTCATTCCAACTTTATTTATTCAATGGAATGATTGTGTAGTTATTTACCTTGATGTATGTAGGGTCCTGAAAAATAATCAAAGGAGATTCTACCCAATTCCCCCCCAAAACCAATTGGGTGGGGGGGGAATGGAGAAACTCAAAGGATGAAGAAATCAAAACTGGTCCACAGACCGACCCAAATAATGACGCCCCGTACCCGGTTCCGCAAAGAACCCCGTCTTCGGACTACTTTTGTTCGCAGAATGGAGGCAGAGATCATCTGCGGGAGTGAAGCGGGACGAGTACTGGACCGGTCCACCATCACGAACCACCACTAGCCACAGACCGCATCAACCGGAATGGCCCGCATCCTCTGTCGTTCGTGGAGTGGAGATGGAACCCTCCGTGGCCGTGAAGCACTCCCCGAGCTCGTTTGGTTCGTGGGGGAGATGCGCTTGATGCACCCATAGATTACGGATTGACCATGTCATCTGTGAACCAAGTCCCTAATCATGGGCCTCCAAAAAAGGTGCCGCATGACCATAGATATATCCCATTCCCCACTCTATAAATGGAGATGGAGTGGGAAGAGCTCTAGAGGAGGATGGGGAGATGGAAGGAGATCAATCATATTCAGGTGGAAGGATTTTGAAGGAAGGAGCTTATGGTTTCACAAATTGTGAATTTCCAGTCCGTAAACCAAAGCAGGTATGAAACTGGAAGTGAACTAATAAGGAACCAAAAAACGCATAATAACTTGGTGAAACACAAAATTAAAATAACAATGAAACTAATACCGTGAACCATGGCCCCTTTGTAGATTCACTCCCTGCAGGCCAAGGAGATTATGCCTCTTTTCCGATCCGCCACACCGCGTAGCACCCTCCTATGAGGGAAAAGCCCCGACCAACGAACCCCAGACCAGCACCGCCCTTGGCCGCCACTGCTCGCATGGAACCCTCCACGTAGCATCCTGGTACGCAGATCGAACCCAAAGCCACAAACCTCCTTGGTTCGCGGGATGCTCATTGTTCCGCGAACCACCATGGTTCGCGAGGTGCCCATCAGTCCACAGACAACCCTGGTTATTGGACGTCCTCTCTAGCCGCTTAGCACCTTCCTACATGAAGGGTGCCACCACCCATACCCTGGTGTGGGCCACTGAATTTTTCGTAGTCCCCGTTCCACGGGCCATATAAAATCCTTCCAATCCAGCCTGATCCTCCGTGACTCCCACATTGGACAACTCATCGGCCTTGAGTCGAGGCCCCCTCCAGAGCCACCAGATCTATGTGGTGTAACCATCAGACTCATCTGCACACCATCGTGAGTTCAAATACCCACGGTAAGAAGGGGCGAAAGGGATTCTCTGACCCTTGAGATGATTTCCGAAGCATTCATGGGTTCACATTCCCACAGTAATGCGGAGTCTAAGCTCGGGAGTCCCCTTTCTTCCCCTGCACATGTTGAGGCTGGGGAACACATCCCTTCTTTAGGGGTTGGTAAAATACCCATTAGATGGAATACCCCATATGCTTCCATACTTCCGCTGGGAACAAGAGAGGTTATAGGAACAAGAGCACCTCTTTCCCTCTCCCGTTGTGCTTTGTCACCCTGGGCGTCCATCCCAAAGTAAGCCCCGACCTTATGGACAACCCTTTGAGTAATCCCCACTCTACTTTCTATGGAAGAACCTTTTGCGAAGTGATTGTCTGGTCCCTACATCCTCTTGTTTCTCACACCGAGCATGACTCATGTTAGATTAGAGTAGGAATCAACCATGACATCCTCTTATGGGCCTCCTCAGAGTGTAAGCCCCAATCCATAACTTGGGACTCCTCAAAGTGTAAGCCCCAATCCACACCATGGGCCTCCACAGAGTGTATGCCCCAATCCACACCATGGTCCTCCTCAGAGTGTAATCCCCAATCCACACCACGGGCCTCCTCAGAGTGTATGCCCATATCCACACCATGGGCCTCCTCAGAGTGTAAGTCCCAATGCACACCATGGGGCTCCTTAAGTGTAATAATCAATCCACACCATGGGCCTCCCCAGAGTGTAGGCCCCAACTAATGCGAACTACGAGGACTTTGATTCCCTACCACATGGATATGTAGGAAGCCACCATGAGGTTCAAGCCCGATCACCATAGAACCCCCACGTCCACATCCATGTCGGCTTTCCGACACTGCTCTTTGAACTACGTGTACTTTGATCCCTATATCTTAGGCAGGGTACGTATGAAGCCTCCCTGAGGTTTAATCCCAACAATCGGTCCATCCGACTGTCTTCACATCGGTTCACCACCCCACCCCTAGTACTGCCTCAATGAGTCTCGACTCCTTGGGGTCATTAATCCAACGAGGGATGGTAAACCTCGGGCATAAATGATTCTGAACCCCTGCATCCAGCTGACCATTTCCCACTAGGAGAAGTCCATGGATACTATGCTTGGGTTCAATCCAAAGATTCAGGAAAAAATGAATACGTATTAAATCTATAAGAGAGTCCCAGAGCATGAAATAATCCCCCCCAAATGGGTGTGATGAGCATGAATTCCCATCCTCTCAACCAATGTTATTTCTTAAACATCGATGGAAAAATCGCCCAGTGAACGCCTAACTTTGAAAGGCAGGTCCACATATCATCGGATGTAGAACCGTTGGGAATTTCGAAACTGACCTAAAACAAAAAAATGATGAACCCGACCTGAATCTTTAACCAAGTATGACAAATTTAACCTAATCCCACCCTATTATACCTTTATTCTCACAAGGAGGGTCATACAAGGTCATTAATTACGCATGGGATCATGAGATGCTTCTTTTATAGGTTTGTTGTTTGTACTTGTTAAAATGTTTTATTGGTACCACATAGAACACCCTTCGATCCAATGGAATCCCAAAGGAAATCACAGTCTCGTGCATCCAACTATGCAATGACATGACTTCCTCACCAACAGATGACCCCATCCCCTACCCGGTGTCTTCAATGCTGGGTCTCGAACACATTGATCCGAGAGTACCACATGAACGGTTCTCTCCCGATGGTGGAGGCGGGCATGCAAGCCCTCCAATCCGACAGGACTCGCCGATCGCCTGCACAGCAGCAGCCGCAAAGGCAGATCCAGATGACCACTGTTGCTGTCTCCAACCATTTCAGGTGTCTATCCCCAAAATGAGGAAATGCATACCTTCCTTATCTTAGGGAGGTGGATGAGTTCGACGTTGAGGACTTCATCCCCACTGAGTAGGGGTTCCGCTCCAAGGCCCCCACTGGAAGACGTCATCACAGTCACACCACGACTCAATATCCTCACACTTAGGAGGATGTCGCCCCAACGATCCAAGCCCCCCAAGCTCCAGCCCCTCGGACCGCCCAACGAGGGCGGAAAACATACAACCAGGGACTCGTTATCACCCTTGTCCCTGAAGAGGAGCTCTGATGCCCAGTCATGGAGACACATTATGAATAGGTACATACACCTGTTTGTTCCTCCAAGTCCCACAATCTAGACATGGAAGCCTCATACGAGCAGGCATTCATCCCCACCGAGCTCCGTCAAGCTCGTCGCCCACGTAGGACGACACCTACCCGACATACACCTCTCCCTGCCCAGGTTCAGAAATCCCACCATCCATACATGGTGGAGACCCATCACCTGCAAGACCATCTCCTAGCAGATTCTTCTGACGCCTACCATCCCAATGTGAGGGCGATCAACAAATCCCCCCATCCAGATGTGGAAGAAACTCATAGGAAGCCACATCTCCCTACCAAAATGGCCACCGAATCGATACGGTGGGAAACCAACATATGTAGGGCTTGCTCCCTGTGGATGAATGTAAAGTCTGCCATCCCGATGTGGCAACAAATAGAGAGATAAACCGGCATATCCCGGCCCAGGGGTAGATTCATTCACTTGCCCTGACACAGGAGAATTGTCAGTACCCACTAACCACTGGAGGACCGAAGCAGGATATTCATACTTAGATACCGGAAAGGGCCTTCATACCCGTTCCATCCAAAGATGTCTCTCTTCATATCTTAGAAATGATCTAGGAGCAGGTATCAATCCCAGAACATATATTGCAGACATTCCAGAATGTAAGTGCATCAGCAGCAACAGCAAGGACTCGGGCCCATGATTTCATCTCCCCAATTGAGGCAACTCAACTAAGAGACGAGATAGCCACCTCATAGTAGATCTACATCCTTACTTCCACCCAGGAGGGCCGCGAGTGATATTCCATGACGCAAGGGCAACCAGATCGAGCAGCTTCACTCGTTCCAACTAGGGGACACCCATCCATCACAGTGGATGCTCTAGAGCAGGCATATATCCCTGCTAAAAGCCAAGATGTTCGTCGGAATATCCCAGAAACATCATGGGACCCAATTAGACAGGTAACCAAAGGTGAAGGCTGTTGACAACAACAGATGGTCCCCACATCCCACAAGGAAGCACCCCAAATGTGCCGAAGGCAGCCAGAAAATAAAGAGCGGGTTCATGACACCGCTCTTCTAGAAGCTGGGGTTAAGGATGCCGCTAAGTGCATATCAAAGGCTCAGAACCCTACCCACCCATTACCATATTATGGGAGTGGCAATAGCAGTTGCGATGGTCCTCCCCGCAATGTTGCTACCAGCATCTATGAAGGTCCTCCCCTGAGAACCCATGGGGGACTCCCCCGCAGGCATATAACAGTCGATCACAAGATATCCTATTTTGATGTGAGTCATGGAAAGACTCCACGTGAACAGAAGATCGAGCAGCAAGAAGGCCCTCCACTTGCTACAGTCCACCCTGAAGTTCCTCCCTGGGGTATATGCTGCAAACACTCTCCATGCAGTGGAACCACAGATTATGATGGTAGTCCTCTCTATCATGGTTAAAACTATAGAGGCCCTCCCTATAGTGACATCTCATCATAACATGAAGGACCTCCCCTTGTCATAGCCTACCCAGAAGTTCCTCCCAAGGGGTTACGTTGCAACAACACTCTGCGCAGTCGGGAATCATATCACAGTGGTAGTCCTCGCCACTATGATAACAGAGGTCCTCCCTGTAGAGACGCCAAGAAACAAGAAGGCCCTCCCCAGGTTGCGGTACATTCTGAAGGCCCTCCCCAAGGGTTATCCTATAGATATTCCCCCTGCGACAGCTCTAATGGTAGTCCTCACCATTACAATAGTTGTGATGGTAGTCCTCTCCATTACAGCAGCTGTGATGGTAGTCCTCACCACCACGGTCGCCATTGTGAAGGCTATACCCACAGTGGCCCCAAGAAACAAAAAGGTCCTCCCTTTTTCACAGTGTGTCTTGAAGGTCCTCCCCAGGATGCACATCGAACGTCAAACCATGATGGTCATCCTCACCATGAAGGTGGTTGTTGAAAAGACCCTCCCCATAATAATTCTACACGGCCATTAGGTCCTCCCCTTGCAACGAAATGCCTTGGAGGTCCTCCCTAGGGTATACACAACAAATGTCCTCTATGCAGTGAGGCATCATGCAGTAATGGTAGTCCTCACCAATGTGGCCGCCATTGCGAAGGTCCTCCGCGCAATTACATATCATGTCGACATGAAGGTCCTCCCCCTGCCAAATCAAGAACAAAAAAGCCCTTGTATGCCGAGGCATTTAGAAGGATATTATCAAGCATTTCAGATTCCTAGTTAATCGCCAAAAACGTCCTTCTTCAATCAGGAGACGTTTCGGGGCCACGTTAATCTTCTGAACCACCTCGGAATCACCCACATGATGATTCAGCACCAACCAGTCGCACTGCCTCAGACCAGACTATCGGCGGGCATCTTAGTTGAACCGACCAGGTAGAGGAGTCACTAGTGGAGGAGTATGCCAACATGTTTCACCTGAGGAAACGACTGGCTAGGGATGATGTTCCAGTTATGTTTTAGACAACAACCACATCTCAATCCGACATACCTAGAGAATTGTCGGAAGAATACTTGCACGACATCCGCCATAATATATGGACAACCCTCCACCGACTGAAATCAATCTTCCTTACCTAAGATGTGTATGTAGACCATGTCCAGAAAATAGGAGAAATCCTATGTCACATCAACCTGGAAGCTCTTTCTTCTTCTTGGAAACAACGACCTGAGGGGCGGAAAGAAAACATGAAGATAGCCTACCTCCATGTGATGCACCAATTGCGTCGCCTCATCAGTGACACTCTGACGGGATTCCATATCAAGGGATAGGGAGAACATGGAGCTCTACATTTCAGTCTGCTCCCAACCTAGAAGAACCCGTTCGACATGGTGTGTAGCAACATCATCACGTCAAGACGACAATCAAGTGGTCTCCCTGTTTGTGAAAGGCAACACACCCAGCAGAGTCAAACTGTGAGTAAGTCCCATAAGCGACAGGCCTGATTGGAACATGCCATTCAAGAACTCCTAAATTCGGCCATCGAGAGCATACAACAGGCCTCTCTCCTAAAAGAGTCCAATCAGCGATCTTTGAATGCCCCACCAGAAAGGATTGATTCACAGAAGGACTCGGAACCAAACCCAGTTCACCTTCGAATGGGGGTTCCCAAGGTCATTCAGGTTGCGATAGCCACAGCCACTACCACAATCTGGGTTCAACCCCATCCAGTAGGGATGGGGGCATTTTTAATAACAAATTCCCCCATAAGACAAAAAAATGGGAAGATACCCAGTGTCCAGGGAACTGAGCCAACCCTAGCCCTCAGAGCTAGGGGCATTATTACCCCCTCAACAAAAACCTCCCGCACGAGAGTCAATATTCTCTCGTCTAGGGAGGATATTCAGAAGATGAGGTTACCTTCCAATCCTGTCATTTGAATCATTATCCCCTCCAAGAGGAAGGTGCACCGTAAGGTCGCCTCAAAGAACTCTATGTGTCACCCATAATCGAGATGTCTGAAGGAAATCCTGGCACGTGAAAGGGAAGGCCATTAAAAGATGCTTGAGAACCTCTTCCTATTTTAAGTTGAAATCTTCCCCGCCTTGCGATATGCATCTATCAACGTCATAGAGTTTAACCCCACGAGTAACACCGATGATGATGAAAATCCAAATGGATCGGGAGACGATGGTACCCGTCAGGCTATGACTCATAATAAAACTCCAGGTGTGTACACTTGGAACCAAAGGGACGACCTAAATATGGCCACCCCTTCAGGTAACCTCCCCACACTTACCGTACGAGATTGCAACAAGGATAAGAACAATGGAATGATTACCCTTAACCCGCCTCCTTCTCTCAATAAGAACGAGCCACTTATGCTCGAAGAGAGGTTCACTCGAAAGGAAAAGGAAATGAATGAATTGAGGCAGCTTAACACTGAGATACTCTAAAGGAACCATCTTATTGAAAGCTCATCCCAAGAGGAGCCACATATTGACTCCCAGAATGTTCCCCTCAAAGACCAAGTTTTTCCCCGGAAAACGAAACATGGTCAGGGATCCCATCCAACGAGGCGCTCGACCCATTCAACTACCTAAATATTGACCTGGATGAATACCAAGACTTACCTCTACTCAGGAAGCAGCCAGTGGAAGTACACCCAAAACCTCCGAGGGTGTCTCGAATGGCATATGCACCCTTGGTTCCGGCTGAGCCAGATCCTCGAGCAATGCCTCATGCTATAGCTACCCAGGACAGGTCCAAACAAGATGTAAACCAGGGTCTCACCAACACCATTGAGGCACTAATAGCTCGATTAGAAGTGATGGAGGGCCGACACGCTCCAATACATCCATATCATAAGCCCTACTCGGATTGGATGAGAAACACACCTCCTCCCCCCAATTTTTGGAGCCCTAAATTCCATATCTTCAATCGATCAGGCAATCCGAAACATCATTTGATGTACTGCGCATCTTATTAAAGACCTATGATGGTGACTCTAGAACAACTAGAAGTAGTCAATCTCAGATGCTTCGTAATGACCGTTCAATGATCTGCCTTTTTCTGGTATACGAGTGTACCATCCTAGTTAATAAAAATCTTGGTCGACCTTCAGCAGCAGTTCACGTTCCACTTCAACTCAATGTTGCCTAAGACAATGGTCAGAGATCTCATGAACAACAAGCAAAGGAAAAATGAGAGGGTCTCTAATTTCATCGCCAAATGAAAAGGTCTGACCTACTCTCGTAATAGGCCAATGCCTCAAAAAGATTTTCTAGCCATATGCATTTATAATCTTAGAGATGAACTATGAAGTCCGATCATTCCCGTGGGGTGCACCACTGGCTTCCGCCATCTCTCGGCGATTGCCCAGAGAATTGAGGACTCCCTATAGTGGACCAATTTGAAGTCCCGAATAGCCTAAGAGGTTCCACAAAGAGAGAAACGAGATCTAAAGCGTCATATGTCATGCTCAATCCAGCCCCAGTGCCTACTCCACCGCTCAGGCCTCCACCAAATCTTCAAGGGCCCCCTCTATATCAGTGGCTGCCTCCTCCTAGGCGGGAAGATCAGAGAGGATCGAATCAGAACCATTTTTAGGAATGAAGACATAGAGCATACTCATTCCGAGAGGACCAAATCCATAGCTACTCCATCGCCGCCATAAATTGCAACCTGCTCCACCTCCCAGAGCCAAGGAAACCCGAAGAAGTCGGCCACGATGATAGGCCAGACTACTATCCTTACCATCGAATGTTGGGGAACAATATTCGGGAATGCTTCATCTTTAAAGACCTCCTAAAAATGTTTGTAGACTCCGAGAAGGTCGAGATGGGACAACCCCCAAGCACATCTGACATATATTTCTACCGCCGACTCTGAATAAGGGGAGGGGTGGCAAGAAGTCACCAGAAAAAAGGGGCAGAAATTAGATAATTGTATTACTTGGAAAACTATCAACCGAGCCCAGGGCATACTTCGAGCTCATCTAAGGAAGCCAGTGTTGCCGCTAACAACCCCTGATGCCACACAACCAACAGTATCGGCCTCACAACCCTCCACGAAACAGTCATCTAACCTTAATCGAAAACGGAGGGGAAAAGCGCAAGAGGAGCAATCCGGAACAAGACCGAAGTTAGTCCCGACGCTGTCAGATGTCATGCCCCCAAATTTGGCGCCATGTGCACTAATCCACCAAACGACACCATCAGGGACAATCGAACAAGTTGTCTTGTCCGAGGAAAAGGAGCCAACGTTTGGTTCCATCGACGTCATCCATCTCATGGAATAATCCCCTAACGAAGGGTATGGTTATAAACCTAAGTTCCCGACACGAGTAGTTGGGACAAGGAATTGCAGAGGTAGGGGATACTAGGGGAGGCACAGTCGCGGTCGAAACCAACCCTACAGTTGGACCTCGGACCAAATCGTTAATATCACAGAAAACCATGGGAGATCCCTTCAACGGACTCAGCGAGTGAAAAAACTTCCCTCCACCTCCACAAGTGGCAACTCTGCCCCCGTCGTTCTATGGTACCCATCAGAGGAGGAACAAGTGTCTAACCGCCTGGTGCACACAAACAGACCGGCTGTGCCGAGTCCCCAAAACATGGGAACATCGTCGGCATTTGACCCCACAACGGGTCCCTCTTTATCACATACTCCAATTCCCAAGCCTCCTGCTGGATATCTTCCGCCAGCGGAGAAGCGTCGGCCGTTGGTGAAAATGTACGACATCCTTAAGCAACTAGCATTAGTACCTGCCACACTGTCCATCCTGGAGGCCCTGGGTTTGTCAGCCGACCTCAGGGAGGCACTGATAGAAGCCTTGCTCAGCACCCATGAGTTTCAAGATGAGGTAGCCACCACCAAAGATTACTGAATAGAGACTGGCTCGAATGAATGCAATGCAGTGGTTTCCTTCACTAATCTAAATGAAGATGCCATCGTGTAGGGACACTTCAAACCACTATATGTGTTTGGAACACTAGATGATGTTGAGATCCCCAGATTCTTTATTGACAACGTCTCTGGTGTTAACCTCCTTCCCCTATGGACACTCAATAAGTTGGGCTACAGTTAGGGTGATTTAATTCCTTCTGCCATAACACTGCTATGTTACGACAAGAGAGATCAGAAGCCAATGGGACAAATTAAACCAAAGACCCATTTTGGCGACCCCGTGGCATACTCGGAAATCCTGGTGGTCCGACATAACACAACATTAAAAGCCCTGTTGGGAAGGTCGTGGCTCCATAAGCACATGGTTGTTCTTTCATCCTATCACCAGTGTATTAAGTACCGCATCAATGGGAAAAGTGGGACACTGCACGCTGACAATGGCCCTTTCGAGCTCTCCGAGTCAAACTACACTGACGTTGGGGTCTATGAGAAAAAGAAGAAGAAGCCTTTGGCCATTGGTGTTGATCAGATCCCTGCTCCAAATGCTCTGAAAGTTGTTCCTGATGACCCCCTTATGCATCTTTCCAGAGACTACATACTAGCCATCAACCATATTGAGATAAGGGGTTGAAAATCGGACACACACTTAGCTATCTTCATTACTTCAACCACAACAGTCGAGCAAGAAATTACGGGAACGTCCGTTAACCCACAATCTGGGGAAGAATGCTCGACCAGGGATTCCCACGATGCCTCTACCTCCCCTCAGGACTCCCAATAACCTACGCTGGGAGCTCTCCCCCGTCAGATCAAGAAGATGAGTATTTGAGAGAAGATGAGGAGGAAGATCTCAAGAATTCACCTCCCGCATTTGTGGAAGTATCTCCACCACGGTGGATGAGCTTAGGGAAATAAACCTGGGTACCGAGGAAGATCCCTGGCCTACTCTCATTAGTGCAGCCATGTCCCCTGAAGAGCAAGAGGTATATACCACTTTCCTAAAGTAACATCGGGATGCATTTTCCTAGAATTACACAGAAATGTCGGGACTCGATCCCGAAGTGGCGACGCATCACCTAGGTCTTCCAGAAGACCACCGGGGCTATAAACATTCCGCAAGGAGGACACATCCCTCATGTGCCACCAAAATAGAGGGGAAACTCGATAATCTCATTAAATAAGGCTTCATTCGAGAGGTGCAGTACTCCATTTGGTTGGCCAAAATTTTCCCTGTCAAGAAAAAGAATGAGAAAATCCGTATTTGCATCGATTTCATAGATCTCAACCAGCATTGCCTGAAATATGACTTCCTAGTTCCGATCACCAAGTTATTAATCGATACAATGGCCAGGTATGAGGATCTGTCCTTCATGGACGGCTATTCAGGCTATAATCAAATCAGGATGGCCCAAGAAGATGAAGCAACCACTACTTTCAGGGCCTCACAAGGAATATTCTGTTACAGGGTCATGCCCTTTGGTCTGAATAATGCTGTCACCACATATCAACATGTCATGCATCGTATTTTCAAGCCATTCTTCAAGAGATTCGTCGAATGTTACGTAGATGACTTGGTGGTCAAATCAAGACAATGCTCAGATCAGCTGTTAGACCTTGAGACCATATTCAACAAACTTCAATAGCATAGCCTGAAGATGAACCCCATGAAGTGTACCTTTAGGGTTACCTTAGGGAAATTCCCTAGCTTCGTCGTACGCCATCGCGGCATCGAATTCAAACCTGAAAAGATGAATCCTATCCTTGACATGCCACCTCCCTACAATATCACCGAGTTGAGAACATTCCAAGGGAACTAGGCCTATATCAGGCGATTCATAGCCAATCTGGCAGGAAAATGTTTTACATTTACTAGGTTAATGATGAAGGGAGTCACATAACAATGGACATATGACTGCTAAGTGGAGTTTGAATGCCTAAAAACATACCTCTGAATCCCACCAGCGCTTATGCCCCCGGTCGAAGGAAGACCTCTCATCCTATACATGAAGTCCATAGAGTGGTCACTGGGAGCCTTCCTCGCACAGAATAATGACGCCGATAGTAAAAATAGTCTCTATTGCCTCAGCTGAACGATGATTGAGGCTGAGACTTGATACTCAAACATCAATAAGAGATGTTTGGATTTGGCCTTCACAGTTCAATAGCTGCAACATTATCTACAACATCATGAAGTCCATTTGGTCTCGCATAATAACTTTCTAAAGAACATCCTCAGCCCCCCGATGCTGAATGGGTTCCTATCTCGATGGGTAGTCATCCCGCAATAGTTTGACATCTGGTTTGTGCCTTAGAAGGAAATCATGGTCCATACATTAAATGATTTTCTGGCAAATCACCCTTCAACAGGGACTACTGCACCGGACATCGAGCTACCGGATGAATATATCTTCAGGGTTCAAGAAGAGCTCCCAACAAGGGAAATGTACTTCGAAGGTGCATCCCGAAGCCCAACCAGGAATTGGATGGAAGACCCCATATTTAACAATGTGGGCTTGGGGATAGTACACATGTCCCCGGAAAACGCAGTCCTATCTTATTCCTTCCTCCTGTCAGAGGGATGTATGAACAATGAATCGGAATATCAAGCCCTCATTGCAGGCCTGTAACTCACACTCCAGGCACAAGTAGAACACCTTAACGTAAAAGGTGCCTCAAAAATGGTCATTAAGAAAGTCAATGGTGACTATGCTATTTAAAAGGGGTAGATGATTCCCCTATTGGACGTTGTCTGAGGGTTAATTGCGGAATTTTCTATAGAACCAAAATTGACCTATATTCCCTAGACTCAGAATGTTGAGGCTGATGCATTAGTCAATGCGTCCATAGCCTTAGCCGACCCAGACCAGGATGAAACATTAATCTATATTGCTCATCGTCGAATGGTCCTGCCATTTGTTTAGGCCAAGTTGGAAGAAATCAATGATGTCAGTCATGTTTCTAAGCAATATGCTCCCACCACTAGTTGGATGACCCCCATTGAAAACTACCTTCAACAGGGAGAACTTCCATCAGACAGGGCGGAACGAGAGCAAATATGGTGAAGGGCAGTCAACATTGTCATTTGTGGCGATGCGGGTCAACAAGAGGTCCTCTACAAACGAGGCCTCGATAGTGTCCTCCTCAGATGTATTGACAGAGAAGAAACCGCCAATGTCATGACCGAAGTGCATGCTGGTGTATGTGGAGAACATAAGCCAGGGACCAAGTTTTCCCATTAGGTACAGAGGCTTCGGTACTATTGGCCCAAAGTGGCATGAGATTACGAGCGCTTTACAGCAAAATTCCACTCGTTCCAAATTCATGCCAACTTCACACACCAACCCCCAGAGTTACATCATCAAGCCACGTACTCTTGGCCATTCATTGTCTGGGTAATGGTCGTTGTGGAACCATATCACCCCGCCACAGCCAAGTAGCTGAAGTATATCCTCACGGAAACCGACTTATTTTCCAAATGGGAAAAAGATGTACCCCTTAAGGAATTCGGGGCAATAAATGTTGTCATCTTTGTGAAAACCAATATCATCACCAGATTTGGTGTCCCTCATACCATACTGACGGATATAAACACCAACATATGCTCTACTGAATTGGAGAAACTATACCAAGAATACGGTATTAAGTCTAACCACTCATCCTGCAACCATGCAGCGGCCAACTGACAGATAGATGCTTTCAACAAGACCATGTCCAACATTCTCCAAAAAATTGTGGAAAAAGACAAGAATCAATGGCCAGATATACTCCTTCATGCATTGTGGGATTATCGAACCACAATCTGCACCGTAACTCAGGCTACCCCGTACTTACTGGTATACGACACAGAAGTGGTCCTGCCCATTGAGCTCCAATTACACTCGCTCCATGTTGCCATTTGTGATCAATTAACCAAATATGAGCAATGAAAAAAATGGCTAGGTGAATTGGATCAGCTAGATGAGAAGCGGTTTCTCACTTTTCAGCATCGGGAAATCTACAAGAATTGGATTGCATGAGCCTTCAATAAAAAAGTTTGTATTTGGTCTTTATTGGAAGTAGAAATGGTGTTGGTCCTCCAGACCCCAATGATATATGGAAGAAAACCTCCAAATCTGGAGCCCAAATGGGAGGTCCATATGTTATTCACAAGGTCTACTCTAATGGAACATATGCCCTAATCTCCATGGATGAGCAATTCACCACAGCTCATACCAATGCGAGATTCCCGAAGAAGTATTTTTCATAGTAACCAAGAGGATTTTAGTCCGATCTACAAGATGTTAAACTGAAAAGAACATAATGTTCCATACCCAATGACCCTAAACTAAGAGTATTTGTTCCTCATCGCATGACGTTAAAACTGCACGAATCTCACAGAAATATGTACGACTAGATTCATGCCCTGTACAGGATACGTAGTGACGCCAGGGTCCCCAATCCAGTCTAGACATCCCCATGAAGGTTTAAAAATTCCATTTCTCTCATGTATGGACCATACATGCACGGGTTATATTTTTTGTCATTACCGCATGATGTTAAACTGCATGGATTTTAGAGAACTACGTACGGCTTGATTCTTTCCCTCACAGGATACGTAGAGATGCCAGGTTTCCCCATCTTGTCCCAGAAACCTCTGAATTAAAGTTAAAAATGTCCTCTCTCCCCCGTGTATGGACCAAACCTGCATGGGGTGTATTCCTCTTCCTTACCGTACAACGTTAAACTGCATGGATTTCAGAGAATTATGTATGGCTTGATTCCGGCCATTTGTAGAATACGTAGCGACGCCCAGGTCCCCAATCTGGCCCAACCATCCCCAATAATGTTTAAAAATTCAATTTCCATTTTGTATGGACCCGCCCTTAACGAGGTATATTTTTTGTCCTTATTGCATGAAGTTAAACTACACGTATTTCAGAGAACTACGTACATCTTGATTCATGCCCTCGCAGAATACATAGCGACACAAGGGTTCCCCATCATGGCCCATCCACCCCCGAATTAAAGTTAAAAATGTATTCTCTCCCCCGTGTATAGACCAGACTTGCACATGGTGTATTCCTCTTCCTTACGACACGACGTTAAACTGCACAGATTTCATTGAACTACGTATGGATTGATTCCTGCCCTTGCAGGATACGTCGGGACGCCAGGACCCCCCATCCAGGCCTAGCCACCTCTAGAAAAACTGAAGAATAAGGAAAGATAAAAATGCTCCCATCTCCCTGTGAATGGTCCAGACCTGCATGGGGTGTATTTCGCATCCTTACCACATGACGTTGATTTTCACAGATTTTAGAGAACCACATATTCCTTGATTCATGCTCTTTCAGGATACGTAGCAATGCCGGGATTCCCCGTTCTGGCCCAACCACCCTCAAATAAGAGTTGAAAATTCCCCCTTCCCCCGTGTACAGACCATACCTGGACGATGTGTATTTAGTAGAGAACTACATGAGGCTTGATTATTTCCCTCTCAGGACATGTAGTGTCGCCACAGTTCCACACCCTAGCCCAACCACCTCAAATAAAAGTTTAAAATGATCTCTTCCCCCCGTGTACGGACTATCCATGCATGGTGTTTAGTCTTCATCCTTCAACATGAAGTTAAACTACACAGACCACATCCTTACTGCATGACGTTAAACTACCTAGATAATAAGATTTGCGAATTATCCCTTTCCCTTGTGTATAGACCAGACCTGCACAGGGTGTATTTTTTGCATCCTTACCGCACGAAGTTAAGTTGCACCAATAAGAAGTAAAAAAAATGAACCTTTACCATGTGTACAGGCCAGACCAGCACGGGGTGTATCTTGCTTCCCCACCGCATGATGTTAAATTTCATGGAACACGTCCTCACCACACGATGTTAAATTGGACGGACCATATCATTACCGCACGATGTTAAACTGCACAGACCGCGTCCTCACCGCACGATGATAAACTGTATGGACCACGTCCTCACTGCACAACGTTAAACTACACAAATTTTATGACAAACCACCTAAGATATATGGAGAAACAAGATGGAAATACTCCTTGAACATTTAGATGAAACCTCCCCATATATCAGACTCCATGGCCCAGACAATTATGGATCCTCATAACCATTAATGACCATCGGATGTGGAAAGGAATCGACCCGTGGACACCTTTACATGACTATGAATACCATTCCTTCAGATGCTCTGCATATTTATTGCCCCTGGCTCATTTACCAATGACAAGATTTCCTCAGGCGATAATCTTTCTCACTCTATACACTTACCAGCCTCAGAGCCCCCATTTCATATCTCCTGATCTAGAAATTTATGGCTCATAGGTTTACAAGTTCATCCCCCTTTTCACATCCAAATGTTTCCAGGGTATCTCTACTCGTTTATCCTATGTATCTGTCGATGGCTCACATGATGACCTGCGTCCATGAACATCAGGCCAGGGCTAGGCTAATTTGACTCAATGGACAATTGCAGGGAAGATGTTTCTTGTATGCTCGGACACCATTATCCCCATATTCCAAACTCTGTACCGTGAGCTATATCGGGTTTTCATAATCATTCATGGCCATCGGAATTGGAATGATTTCGACCTATGGACACCTTTTCATGAGTATTCATACCATTCCCTCAGTGGCTCTTCATATTGATAGCCCCTAGCCCTTCTACCAAAGGAATGATTTCCTCGATCGGTAATCATCCTTGCTCTATATGGTTATCGGCCTCAGAGCCCCCATACCACATCTCTTGATATGGGAAACCTCAGGGTTGCAGTTTACAACCTTCATCCCACACCCTATTCAGAGTATATAAGAGCATTCTAACTCAGTAATCCTTTGAGTGATTGCTATAATAGTCATGCATTGGTCTGAGATCTATGACCACTAAACTATAAGTACTTCGTCCTTACCGCTCAATGTTAAAATGCATAGATTGAAGGTACACCCGTACACATAAGATAAATCAGCACGGGGAGCTCTCTAAGCATTAATAGCAACCAGGGCCGAATATGACCGACATTTCAAGATATTTTCTTACCAGATAACAGAATTTCTGGCCCGGACAATTGCAGATCCTCATAACCATTCACGGCCATCGGAAGCAGAATGTTATCAATCCGGGGACTCCTTTGCCTGACTATGCATACCATTCCCTTAGCGGCTCCGTATATTGATAGCCCCTGGCCTGTCAACCAATGGAATGATTTCCTTGGGTAGTACCCTTCCTTGCTCCGTACACTTGCTGGCCTCAGAGCCCCCATATCATTTCTCTTGATCTAAGAAATCCCAGAGCCACAATTTATACAAATCAACCCCCTCTCCATATCTGATGTATTCCATAATATTCAAGCCCAGTTACATTCTGATCAAGAGAGGCCTTTTCAACTACGTCCTTACCACATGATGTTAAACTGCATGGAACGACTTGGCCGCTTGGCAATAACCATACCGGGAAATCCCTTCAACTAGAAGAATTTTTTTTTCTGGTTTAAAAATGCTCCCTTTCCTCACTGCATGAAGTTAAAATGCACAACATCCTTTAATAATTATCCTCATCCTTATTGCATGATGTTAAACTGTATGACCAAACCTGTAATGGGTTTAGTAAGGAATGAAGGCTTTTCTATGTCCCTCAGTGCACGGGTCAGACTTGCACGAACCACCGTCTCACACCAGCATGAGAAGGGATGACCTCACCCATTGTCATGAAATTTAGCCTAGATGTTTCTCCCATATCCAGGCACCCTCTCCTCATAAATCATACTCTGTAATCAGAAAAAGCTGGACCCTCATAAACCACCCCTGGTGGTCCCAAATTTCAACTTCCCTGAAGTTGCTCAGCTATTAGGAGAATTCAATCATTGTCCCAAGGACACATTTTCAGGACTACACATACCATTCCCTCAGCAGCTCAGCATATTGATGGCCCTTGTCCCATCTACCAAAGGCATGATTTCTTTAGGCAATCCTTCTATCCATACACTTCTTCGCGCCTGAGCCCTCATGTCTATCCCGGGATTCAGAAACCCTCTATGATGCTGTTTAACAGCCTCTTTCACAACCCTTCATGAATATGGTGAAATGTCTCTGGCGATATTACTAAGAACTAGGAGAATCCATTGCACATTAAATGATGTCCTAGCTGCATGACATTAAACCGCGCCAAGCCTCAATCATCCTTTGCACTCACTAAATGCATAGGATAGAAACCTTTCTTCCACACTTCTGATTGATATAGATGTTCTAAAAACCTTTTAGATGTCACATACCCTTTCCAAGACACCCCAGTGGTTTTCATAATTATCCAATCCACCCTTGGTGGTTTCCATAAGATGGACTTTCATGAAGTACTATGGCCATCAGAAATGGAGGGTCATTGACTTAAGGACTCCTTTGAATGACTATGCATACCATGCCCTCAGCGGCACTGCATATTGATCGCCCTTGGCCCATCTACCAAAGGTTCGATTTCCTTAGGCATGCTCTTCCCACCTCTGCATGCTGATACAGCTCCCATGCCTTGAGACATGCCTTGTATGTCATTAAAATCTGAACACACTCCCTCCACAAGCGTTTGAAGGATATTGAGACATCTTTTAATCATCCAAACATCATTGGGGCTCTCGCCCAACCACACTTGGTCAAATATGTTCGACCGAAAACATTAGTAATGATGGACTTGATGGCAGGACTTTAAACCGCTCACAAAAAAAGGCACAAAACATGTTAAACCGAAATCCCGAAAATGGAGACCTAAGGAAAGTTTGGGCCATACTCGTTGGGTCCACACAAAATGGGCCAAGGAAAAATTAGTGTATTAAAAGAAATGGCAATGCGTTTGTGTGGTTTTTCTACAAAACACTAAAAAAATTTGAACTGTGCTTACTGAGTCCCTTGGCTCAGGAAAAATATAGAGCATTGTCCAATCAACCATCAATGTTCTAGGAACACTCTCCATTAAAATGGCCTCCTCTTATTTCCGAACAGACCCCATTCTGATGGGCTATTTATAGGTTCTTGAGAAAATCTCAATGGTTATTCTACCCAATTCCCCACCAAAAAAATTGGTGGGAAGAATGGAGAAAAATAAAAGGATGAACAAGGTCGAACCGGTCCGAAGACCAGACCAAATGATGACGCCCCATGGCCAGCTCTGCGAAGCACCCCCTCTACGAACTATTGACGTTCGCAGAACGGAGGCATAGATCCTCCGTGGGTGCGAAGCAGGACGAGCGCTGGACCAGTCCACTGTCAAGAACCCCCCCCCCCCCCAGCCGCAGACCGCCTCAATCGGCATAGCCCGCATCCTATTTCATTCGTGGCCGTAGAGATGGAACCCTCTGTGGGCGTGAAGCGCTCCCCGAGCTCATTTGGTTCGTAGGTGAGATGTGATTGATGCACCGGTAAATTACGGATTGACCAAGTCATCCTCGAACCGGGTCCCCGATAAGGGGGTTCCGCAGAAGGTGCAGCATGGCCACATATATATCTCTTTCCCCACTCTATAATAGGAGATAGAGGGGTAAGAGCTCCAAAGGAGGATGTAGAGATGGAAGGAGATCAATCAGATTCGGGTGGAAGGATTTTGAATGAAGGTGCTTAGCATTTTGCAAATTGCGATGTTCCAGTCCACAAAACAAAGCATGTATGAAGCAAGAAGGGAACTAATAATGAACTGGAAAACGCATAATAACTTTGTGAAATGCGAACATAAAATAACAAAGAAACTATGTCCACGAACCATGGCCCATCCATGGATGCACTCCCCATGGACCAGGGAGCTTATGCCTTTTTTCCGATCCACCGCACCGTGTAGCACCATCCTACGCGGGCGAAGCCCTGACCGATGAACTCCCGAACGGCGTAGCCGTTGTCGCTGCTGCTCACATGGAACCCTCTGTGAACCACCCTGGTACATGGATTGAAACCAAAGCCATGAACCACCTTGGTTCACGAGATGCTCACTATTCCATGAACCACCCTAGTTCGTGAGATGCCCATTAGTCCGCAGACCACCCTGGTTCGCAGACGGGCTCTCCAGCAGCGTAGCACCTTCCTATACGAATGTCGCCACCACCCATACCCTGGTGTGGCCCATAGAATCCCTCGGAGTTTCCGTTCCCCGGGCCATATAAAATACTTCCAATCTGGCCAGAACCTCCGCAACTTCCTCATTGGCCCACTCATCGACCCTGAACTGAGGCCCCCACCAGAGCAACCAGACCCGTGTCGTGTAACCATCAGGAGCTTCAGCACGCCATCTTGAGTTCACATACCCACGGTAAGCTGGAGTGAAGGGGTTGTTCCAACCCTTGAGAGGATTTCCGAAGCTTTCTTGGGTCACATTACCACGGTAATATGGATTCTGATCTCGGGAGTCCCCTTTCTGCCCCTCCACTCATTGAGGTCAGGACACTTCTCTCTTCTTCGGGGGGGGGGGGGGGGATAGTAAAATACCCATAATAAGGAATCCCCCATGCGCTTCCATACTTCCCCCGGGAACAAGAGAGGTGACAAGAACTGGAGCACCACTTTCCCTCTCCCGTTGCACTTTGTCGCCCTGGGCGTCCATCACTGAGTAAGCCCCGTCCTTATGGGCCTCCCTATGTGTAAGCCCCACTCTAAATCCCATGGACACACCATTTGCGACATGATTGTCTGGTCCATGTTGCCTCTTGTTTCTCACACCATGCATGACTCACATGGGCTTAGAGTAGGCATTGACCATGACATCCTCTTATGGGCCTCCTCAGAGTGTAAGCCCCAATCCACACCATGGTCCTCCATGTAGGATCGAAATAGTGATGTAGATGCTCAATATACAAGAGGGGGGGGGGGGTGAATTGTATACATTAAAAATTCCTTTGGAACCATTAATGTTCTTTAAGAATAACTATGTTTTCTTAAGCAAAGGAAAGGGATAAGTTTAACAAAGTTAAACTAAGTAAATTCACAACACCTCTAACACCGAATACAAAATGGGAAAGAGATTCCGAATGAGAGTTTCGGAATTATGGTTCCAGAAATAGATCCTTAACAAAAATTACAATATGAGATTCTATCTTAAAGCATATAGAATCTAAATGAATCAGAGTACAAATAAGAAAGTATAAGAAAGTTATACTATCCATATAATACAAAATGCAGTGGAATATAAACAAGTAGTAAAACTACAAGTAACAAGATATAAGTCTTTTAACCCAAAGAGAAGGGTATCCAACAACCTTGGATAAAGGTCCCTTGATTTATACTTTCAAGCAAGTCTGTCTTACCCACACCAGGGTAAGCCCTCGATACGAAGATCGGAGTCTCTGTCTTGCTATCCCCGCAAGCCCTCAACTTCAAGGTAGTTGGCAACCTCTGTCTTCCTCAGCAAGAAAGCCCTCAAACTTTATGGTAGTAGACACCTCTGTCTTCCTATCCTCGGAAGCCCTCGAATGTAATCAGCAACATTCGGAGTCGCACGATGCTTTGAGAGTTAATAAGAGCCTATCTCTCTAGAAATCACTTCAACAGAATGTATGCACAAAACCAAGTTGTTCATCTGTCATCAGTATCGAGCTCTTTCAAATGAGCTCCTATTTATAGGTAAGGTCGGCTCCTTCTCCAACGGTCATATTTTCCTTAAAGATCGGAGGGACCTGTACACGTTTCACTTAGACAATGGTTAGTTTATAACAAAACAGACGACATCGTTTTATAACTAAACAAGTGTAACATAATATACGACATCGTTTTAATTCTTAACATGAATGTTTGGAATGAAAACTTCGGAGTAAAGGTTCGGAGTGTAAGGAACAATAGTAAAGATTAGACAATTTTTAGAAGTGTAAGCAATATAAAAGTTCGGAGTCTAACCAAAATATTTTTCGGTGTCTGAATTAATTCAGAGTGTATAGAACAAAGATAATCAGATTCTGTTTAATAGGTGAATTCAGAATGCAAATTCGGAATAGGAATTCATCATCAGAATTCGTAATGAGAATTCATCATCAAGATTTGTAATGAGAAATTTTCATCAGAATTCGTAATGATAATTCATCATCAGAATTCGTAATGATAATTCATCATCAGAATTCGTAATGAGAATTCATCATCAGAATTCGTAATGAGAATTCATCATCAGAATTCGTAATGAGAATTCGTCATCAGAATTCGTAATGATATTTCATTATCAGAATTCGTAATGAGAATTCATTATCATAATTCGTAATGAGAATTCGACATCAGAATTCGTAATGAGAATTCATTATCAGAATTCGTAATGAGAATTCTTCATTGGAATTCGTAATGAGAATTCTTCTTCAGAATTCGTATCCTGAATCTGGAATAGAACTTAGTTAGAGTTCATATCCGGAATTCGGAATAAAACATTTTATAGTTCTTATCCAAAATCTGAATCCTAAAACAGAATGCCTTTTATCAAAGTTTCAACGATTCTGAGAAAATGAATCCGAATCTCATACTTAAGAAAAATATGGATGAAAATATGATAAGGATAATTTTTCTTATAAAAGCAATTTTCCTTAAGAAACCAATTTTACTTATAAAAGAGATTTTCTTAAAGATAAGGTGTTTGTGATTTTCAAAACAAGAAGGAATGGAAAAGTCATAAGGAAAACCTTATTGACTCAACAATCTCCCCCATTTTGGAAAGCACAAACATCCTTACGAGAAAAAAAAATTCTAAGAAGAAAGAAAAACATTAAGGCTTATCTCCCTTTGTTTTAAGGATATTGATGAATACGACTAACTCCCCCTTAGGCTTTGAAACTCTAAGGATCATATTCAGATTTCCGGAGTGATGAATAGGAATGTCTTCTTTAATGAAAAAGATCCCCTTTATACAAACTCTTATTAGAGTTTTTCTTTTTCTTAAGGATCTTTTTCTTATCCCCCTTTGATAAACCCTTATTAGAGTTCTTCTTTTTCTTAAGGATCTTTTCCTTCTCCCCCTTTGTGATTTTCAAAAAGAATTGGAGGGAATGGAAAAAATAACAAAGTACCTGAAAAATTAGTAATGACAACAATAGAAACGACAAGCACAACCTTCATTAATTTTGAAATCTCAGCAACAAAAAGAATACAACAAAAAGATCGTATTAGGTTATTTTGGATCTTTTTCCTTTGACATGATCCCCTTTAGAATTGTCTTGATCTTCTTTAGGTCTTTATGATCTTCTTCAACTTTCTTCTCTAAGACCACTATTCTTGCGGATTGAGCTTCAATTTTTTCTTCCTGGGCATTCAGCTTTTCTTCCTGAGCATTGATCTTTTCTTCCTGAGCCTTCATCCTGTCTTCAAAATCGATCCGACGATCCCTTTCAAATTTCTAGTTCTGAGAAACATAATTCAGTTTCCCATTCAGATCCCTGACTTCTTAGATCCGGAAGTTCTTTTCTTCAGTCATCTTTTCTTCAAAGGAGGAAGTCAGCTCATTTATCTTCTTGTCCTCGGTCTCAAAGGCATATTTAACATTGTCTTGAAACTCATCAAGCAACCTCATTTCTTCCACAGTCTTCTTCCACCAACTTTTCATCCTTTTGAAAGATCTTTTATGAGCTTCGTAACCAACAAAGAAGGTTTTGAACTGAGCCTCAATCTCAACGCACTTATCCATAACCATAGATACGGAGTTGGTTTTCTGATTCAACGCATGTTGGAGCATCTGGCATCTTGAGTCAATACTAGAGAAGGTCGGAATGGTTCCCACCAACTTCTTTAAGGACTGAACAACAAAGTCATTCCCCAATGAGGATGACTCCGAATCCGAAACATTGCTAGGAGAAATTTCTTCTTCAACAAGTTCAAGCTTTCTCTTTGAAGAGCTACAAACTTCCTTTCTCTTCCTTACTTCTGAGCTTGGAGTATCAGCAAGAATTTTCTTTCCCTTGTCTTTTTCTGGAATTGAATCATGTTCCGGAGTTCTCTTCTCACGATCAGAAACTTGAACAACATTATCTTCCTCATCAGTAACTTCCTGAATACCATCCTCTACGTTTTTCATCTGAGAAATATCATGTAAAAGTTTTTCTTCTTCTCCATGATAGGCAACTTCTTCTTCTCCTTTCTCTTCTTCCATTGCTGGAGTAACTAGCTTCGAAGATTCAGCTTCTGAAGTCCGGAGTGATAAGTGTTCCGAAGGAGTCCCCTTGTAATCATCTACTTGTTTCAGCACATCTCCGGTTTCACCGCTTCCTTCAGCACCCTCTTCTACTTGTTCCACTTGTTCAACATGATCTACCTCCTCAGTATTCTTAGCAACAGCTTTTTCCGGAGCATCAAAATTTCTTTCTGGAGTCTCAGGTATAGATTACAAGGAGAAAGATCTCGGAACTGGAATAGTTGCTGAAACCATTTCATTGAATTTCAATAAAGCCTGAGCTACCTCAGCATCAGACATCTTTTTCTTGAGCTTCGTTTGCTTTGCTTGTCTTTCTAGCTCATCAGCAGTTTTGTCCTTCAAGGCCTTAGCCTCCGCAGGGTCCAATCCGAACTGCGGATCCCCTTCTTTCCTTTTCTCTTTATCAGCTCTCCACTTCATAACAACCTCATCAGGATAGGCTTTCTTCTTCTTAGGCTTTGGAGGTGCGGAATGGACTTCCTTAGACTTAGGATTCTCTGCTTGTACATCCACTTCTTTCAGCTTTCTCTTCCTTACTGGCTTAGATGATTCTGGTTCAGCAGCTTTCGGAGCCGTTTCTTCCTGATTTGGCAAATCGAAGAATTCACCAGTTTCCTTGTTGAAAGCCACATCCATCCTTTTCAGAGTACCATCGCTGACCAGCATGATCTTGCAAACTCTTGGCTTATATTTGCAAGCCTCCTTTAAAGACTCAAGGCACCGAACAATTAACTTGGAAAGGATTGCTGGATACATAATAATCTGAGCTCTCAGATTCCCCTTCTTCAAATTTTCAATAGTAAGAAGAATATGCTTCATCAAGTTGAACTTACTTAGATTTATCAGGAAATCTAAGATATAGATCTCACTTTTCTTCAAGCTATCTTTATCACCTTTCCTCGGTATGATAAGTCCTTGCACCCATAACTCCAGAATCTCGAAATTTGTAGATAGACTTGCAATCTTCGGAGCCTTGTCATCAGCCAGTCCAAGAGTTTCTAAGTCTTTTTCCTTGTTGAAGCTACCCTTAGAGTCTGGTAACACATGTGAAATAAACTCGGCTTCTCCTTCATAAGACAGCCCTACCAAGCTTGCAGCCTTGGTGTGAGAAAGCTTGTAAGTCTTGCCATAAGACTTAAAAGAGAACTTCTCCCTATTATCTTCCTTGAAGAAAGAAACTGACTCATAAAACTCGACAAGTAAGTCTGAAAATACTTCATCTTGGTTCCCGGTTTTTGACACCGCAACATCTTCCCAGCCATTCAACTTAATATTCTTTGAAATGATAGAATCGTAGTTGCTGAAGAAAACTGGATGGACTAACCTTTCTCTGTAAACTAGCCACTGAGAAATAGGCTTAGTGGATGACATTTCATGAGATGCTAACTCCGCAGACATTCGGATCTGAAGTCCTCTAGGAAGTTCGGAACGGAGAAGACTGAAGTTTGGAACGACCTTAAATCATAGAGATGGAGATTCGGGACGCGAGAGCTTTGAGATCGATGTGGGACGAGTATTTGGGTCCCCTTTATATAGGAAATGAGATGACGGTTCACCTTCCAGGGTTGATCTAACTGTTAGAATAAGCTGAGATCAAATCTGACGGTTGAAAACTTGAATCCGATCTTTTTGAGGTTTTTATTAAAACAAAGAGTTAAGAAAACTATAATCTGAAATCATAATACAAGAAAATTCCAGCAAGTAAAATATGACTACGAAAACTTGAGTAGGGTAATCATACCTTTCGGATTGGCTTAGGAGGATTATTTGTAATGGCAGATTTTGCAAAAATTTTACTATAAAAAATAAAGTAAGTATGAAAAACTCATTACAGAAAACTTAGTACGAAAAACAAACTTAAGAAAAAAATAGTACGAAGAACTTAGTACGAAAAATACATTACGAAAAAATTTGGTATGAAAATTCCTTTATGAAACTTTTAGTACGAAATTTTCATTCCGGAAATTTTCAATATGAACACTTCCATTCCAGAAGTATTCTGTACAAGAATGTCCATTTTGGAAAATTTTAGTTCCAGAAGTTCCATTCCGGAAATCTTCGTTCCCAAAAATTTGAAAACAAATTTTGAAAAACTTTGTTAAACAAACAATCAAATGTACTCCCCCTATGAAAAAGAGTTTATTACTGTAAGGAGACTTTTTCAACAGAAAGTTAATTAAGAAAGAATACCTTATGGTTATCATTCCTAACTTCTGTTTAATATATTCAAATCTATCAGAAGGCAATGATTTTGTGGAAATATCAGCAAGTTGATCTTGCGTTCCGATAAACTGAAGAATAATATGTCCTTTAAGTGTGTGATCCCTAAGAAAGTGATGCCTAATATCTATATGTTTTGCATGGGAGTGATGTGCAGGGTTTTTACTTAGGGCAATGGCACTTGGGTTATCACACAAAATTTGAGTTTTAGTAAAACTCAAGCCATAGTCTGTGAGTGTGTGTTGCATCCACAACACTTGTGCACGACAACTTCCAGCTGCTACATATTCAGCTTCAGCAGTGGAAAGTGCTACAGAATGTTGCTTCTTGTAGGACCAAGAAACTAGAGAATCTCCTAAGAAATGACAAGTTCCGAATGTACTTTTTCTATCCATTCTACATCCACCAAAGTCAGCATCAGAAATGCTTTTTAGAACAAAATCATTTCCAGAAGTATAAAATAATCCTAGATCCATGGTTCTCTTAAGGTAGCGAAAAATTCTTTTTACTGCCTTTAAGTGAGATTCCTTATGATTGGATTGATATCTTGCACATAAGCATACTGAAAACATTATGTCTGGTCGACCAGCAGTTAAGTAAAGTAGACTTCCTATCATACCTCTAAAAGATGTTTGATCTACTGGTTTCCCAGCTTAATCAAGATCTAAAGAGTTTGAGGTACTAATGGGAGTACTTATACTCTTAGTGTTGTCATAACCATACTTTTTAAGAAGATATTTAATATACTTATGTTGATATATTTGGTTCCTTCTGGTTTTTGAGAAATTTGAAAACCAAGGAAAAATGTTAACTCACCCATCATACTCATTTCAAACTCAGATTTCATTAGACTAGCAAAAGTGTCAGTCAGAGATTGCTGAGTTGAACCAAATATAATTTCATCAACATAAATTTGAACAATTAAAACATTTTTATTATCTTTCTTCATAAAAAGGGTTGGATCTGCATTTCCCTTAACATATTTATTTTGAAGCAAAAATCCAGTGAGTCTATCATACCATGCTCGTGGGGCTTGTTTAAGGCCATACAAAGCTTTGGTAAGTCTAAAAACATGATCAGGATGTTTTGTGTCTTCAAAGACAGGAGGGTGTTCAACAAAAACTTCCTCTTGAACATAACTGTTAAGAAAAGCACATTTCACATCCATTTGGAAAAGTTTGAAATTAAAGAATTCTGCAAAGGAAAGTAGAATACAGATAGATTCAAGTCTAGCTACCGGAGCATAGGTTTCTTCATAGTTTATTCCTTCTTGCTGATTATAGCCTTTAGCAACAAGTCTAGCTTTGTTTCTAACAATGACTCTATTTTCATCACATTTATTTCTGAAAACCCATTTTACTCCAATAACAGAAGTTTCCTTAGGTCTTTCAACCACGATCCAGACTTTATTCCTTTCGAATTCATTTTGTTCATCTTGCATTGCTTTGATCCAATCATCATCACCTAAATCTTCATCTGTGCTTTTAGGTTCTAATTGGGAAAGAAATGCTAGATGTTCTACTTCATTTCATAAGGAACTTCTAGTCCTTACAGGTTGGTTTACATCACCAATGATACTATCACTGGGATGATTCTTACGAAACACCTGATTTGAGTTTTGTAAAACCTGTTCATCAACATAGGGTAGAAAGTCTTCTGGGGTAAATGTTTCAGAAGTATCTTCTTGAACAATTTCCTTATCAGAAGGTTCTTCTATCAAAGGTTGATAATCAGTTTTTGAAAACACATCCGAAGATGTAAGTTGAGATGGTTTAAAAACAAAAGGATCATATTCATCAAATTTCACATGTACTGTTTCCTCAACAGTACAAGTATTTTTATTAAAAACTCTATAAGCCTTAGAGGTTGTGGAATAACCTAAGAAAATCCCTTCATCTGATTTTGGTGCGAATTTATGTAGAATATCTTTAGTATTCAAAATGAATACATTGCAACCAAAAACCTTGAAGTAGGAAATTCTTGGTTTTCTACCATTCCATAACTCATAAAGAGTTTTATTAAGAAACGGTCTAATCAAAACTCGATTTATAGTATAACAAGCAGTACTTATAGCATCAACCCAGAAATATCTAGCAATAGAATATTCACTCAGCATGGTTCTAGTTATTTCTTGAAGAATTCTATTTCTTTTTTCAACTACACCATTCTGTTGAGGAGTTCTAGGAGCTGAAAATTTGTGAGTAATACATTTCTTACTACAAAAAGTTTCAAAATCAGAATTTTGAAATTCTCCTCCATGATCACTATGAATAGTTTTCAATGGAAGGTTTTTATCATTTTTAACTTGAGCTGTAAAACTTTTGAAATAAGAAAAAGCATCAGATTTCTTTGCTAGAAAATAGACCCAAGTAAATCTAGTGTAATCATCAACTAGAACAAACACATAGTATTTTCCTCCAATACTTCCAGTTTGTGTTGGACCAAAAAGATCCATGTGTACTAACTGTAATGCATCGGTTGTTGAGACTTCACCGATTGAATTAAAACTAGATTTATGTTGCTTTCCATATTGGCAAGGATCACAAACTTTAGAAGAATCAAATCTAAGCTCCGGTAGATCCTTAACTAGTTTCTTCTTAGAGATTTTACATAGGTTTCTCATATTACAGTGTCCTAATCTTCTATTGCATAACCAAGAATGATCTTCCACTGCACTTAGGCACGGTAAATCTTGGCTCCTGAGGTCTTCTAGGTTCAAAGTGTAGACATTCTCTTGCCTATTGGCTGAGAGAACAAATTATTCCTTGGAATTGTGTACTAAACACTTATCATTCCTAAAATTCACAAGGTAACCATCATCACATAACTGACTTATGCTAATGAGGTTGTGCTTAAGACCTTTAACAAAAAGAACATTTGAAATCAAGGTTTTACCAAGAAAAACAATATTACCAATAACAACAATTTATCCCTTAGCATTATCCCCGAAAGTTACCTTTCCTCCTTTCGTTTTGATAATCTTTTCAAAATAGCTTTTGTTACCAGTCATGTGCCGAGAACATCCACTATCCATGTACCATGTATTGTTGCTGGTACATTATTTATTTTCCTGAAATCAAAAAGAAAATTAGACTTTCGGAATCCAAACTTGTTTGGATCCAAGATTTCCAGACAATAAAATTTTAGGAACCCACATCTTCTTAGAAAAGTAAGCTTTGTGAAATCCTAGAGATTGGGTTTTGTTTATGGAACAATTCTTTGCCAAGTGACCACCACATTGACACTTGGTACAGAATGGGGCACTTTGAGGAACAAAATAATTGTTACTGAAAACTGGTTTTGCATGGGTATAACAAAATCCGGATTTATTTCTTAAAGGTCGTATTTGGGAATACATCTTATCAAAATTTTCTTTACCATGGGTAAAGTTTGATAAACACTTCTTTAAGGAAAAAATTTCGGACTTCAGTTTTACAACCAAGTTTTTATCCTCGAAATCATTAATTTTAGAACTAGAGTTAGGTTCGAAAACATTTTTATTAGAAATTACTTTTTCTAACTCTTTAGAAAGTTTGTTTTTTTCAGAACTTACTTCCTCAAGATTTTTTGAAATACTTTCAAAATCAGCATTTTTCTTATCATGATCTTTAGAAAGATCTAATATCTCTTTTGTAATAATAGAATTCCTAGAGTTTGCTTTGTCAAGTTTCTTGTTGAGTTTGGAATTCTCAATCTCAAGAAGTTCAGCAAACCTAGAGACTTCTTCATAAGTAGGTAAAGTATTTTCTTCATTAGAAGATGATTCTTCATCAGAAGAGTTATAATACTTACTATCATTAGAATTTAAAGAAACATTGGTCAGAGATTCAGCATTTCGTACCTTAACCATAAGAAAATGATTATCAATAGGTAATCTGGCTATAAGTAACTTCTCCATCTTTCTTATCTTTCCTGTCCTTTTTCTTATACTTAGATTGAACGTTTCACTGTCCAACTATCTTGTTCATTCTTCGAGCAAGATTGGCTAATTCATTTTCTAAGACTTCACTCTCACTAGATTCGGATTGGAAAATGACTTTCTTTGACTTGGATCTGGTTACTCTCTCAGAAGTCTTAGCTTTCATCTGATTTGAAGTTGTTGTAAAAGCAATAGTACCATTTCCACTCTTCTTCTTGATGTTGTCAGCATCTCTCGTCATTCTAGTTTCATGTTGTAGAAGAGTTCCAAATAATTCATCAAGAGTAATTTGTGTGACCTTCCTGTTCTCATCTATAGCTGTTCTCTTGGATTCCCACTCATTTGGCATAATATCAATTATCTTGTCCACAAGAGCTTCATCATTTAATCCTTTCTCACCCATAGATTGTAGACTGTTGACAATGATAATAAATCTTTGTTTAACTTTACAGATAGGTTCTCCATAAGGAAAATTGAAGCCATGATATTCAGCTCTAAGCATAGCTCTTCTAGTCTCAATCACTTTAGAAGTCCCAAAGTGTGTAACTTCTAACTTCTTCCATATACAATTAGCTGCTTCACAAGAATAAATTTGGCTATATATATTTCTAGTCATTGAACATAGTAAAGTGTTGCGTACCTTATAGTTAAGTTGATATTATTGCTTTTCCTGGTTAGTAAAAGTTCTGACTTTCTTGTCAGGAATTTTATAATCACCAGTAAGCATAACAAAGTTGTCTAACCCAGTATTGATAACAAAAGTCTTCATATGATCTCTCTAGTATTCATAGTCATTAACATCAAATATAGGTGGTCTTGTCGGATTTAGATTGTCAATTGAACCGACATTAATTCCTTCCATACTAGAAATAACTTTGCACACAAACTTGTTAGTAGAAAAGATTCGTAATCACAAAGTTCGGAATGAGAAAAATTAGGAATGAGAAATGTGAGCAAGAAAAACTTGTATGTGAGTACAAGTATTTTAGAGACCTGCTCTGATACCAATTGTAATATTGGTATAGAGTAAGAGGTTTCCAACCTCTGATACCAATTGTAGGATCGAAATAGTGATGTAGATGCTCAATATACAAGAGGGGGGGGGGGGGGTGAATTGTATACTTTAAAAATTCCATTGGAACCTTTAAAGTTAGTTAAGAATAACTATGTTTTCTTAAGCAAAGGAAATGGATAAGTTTAACAAAGTTAAACTAAGTAAATTCACAACACCTCTAACACCAAATACAAAATCGGAAAGAGATTCTGAATGAGAGTTCCAGAATTATGGTTCCGGAAATTGAACCTTAACGAAAATTACAATATGAGATTCTATCTTAAAGCATATAGAATATAAATGAATCAGAGTACAAATAAGAAAGTATAAGAAATTTATACTTTCCGTATAATAAAAAATGCAGCGGAATATAAACAAGTAGTAAAACTACAAGTAACAAGATATAAGTCTTTTAACCCAAAGAGAAGGGTATCCAACAACCTTGGATAAAGGTCCCTTGATTTATACTTTCAAGCATGTCTGTCTTACCCACACCAGGGTAAGCCCTCGATACGAATATCGGAGTCTCTGTCTTGCTATCCCCGTAAGCCCTCAACTTCAAGGTAGTTGGCAACCTCTGTCTTCCTCAGCAAGAAAGCCCTCGAACTTTAAGGTAGTCAGCACCTCTGTCTTACTATCCCCGGAAGCCCTCGAATGTAATCACCAACATTCGGAGTCGCACGAAGCATTGAGGGTTAATAAGAGCCTCTCTCTCTAGAAATCACTTCAACAGCATGTATGCACAAAACCAAGTTGTTCATCTGTCATCAGTATCGAGCTCTTTCAAATGTGCTACTATTTATAGGTAAGGTCGGCTCCTTCTCCAACGGTCATATTTTCCTTAATGATCGGAGGGACCTGTACACGTGTCACTTAGACAACGATTAGTTTATAACAAAACAGATGACATCGTTTTATAAAAAAACAAGTGTAATAGAATATACGACATCGTTTTAATTCTTAACATAAAATTTTGGAATGAAAACTTCGGAGTAAAGGTTCGGAGTGTAAGGAACAATAGTAAAGAGTAGACAATTTTTAGAAGTGTAAGCAATATAATAGTTCGGAGTCTAACCAAAATATTTTTCGGAGTCTGAATTAATTCAGAGTGTATAGAACAAAGATAATCAGATTCTGTTTAATAGGTGAATTCGGAATGCAAATTCGGAATAGGAATTCGTCATCAGAGTTCGTAATGAGAATTCATCATCAGGATTTGTAATGAGAATTTGTCATTAGAATTCGTAATGAGAATTCATCATCAGAATTCGTAATGAGAATTCGTCATCAGAATTCGTAATGAGAATTCATCATCAGAATTCGTAATGAGAATTCATCATTATAATTCGTAACGAGAATTCGTCATCAGAATTCGTAATGAGAATTCATTATCAGAATTCGTAATGAAAATTCATCATCAGAATTCGTAATGAGAATTCATCATCAGAATTCGTAATGAGAATTAATTATCAGAATTCGAAATGAGAATTCTTCATTGGAATTTGTAATGAGAATTATTCTTCAGAATTCGTATCCTGAATCTGGAATAGAACTTAGTCAGAGTTCATATCCGGAATTTGGAATGAAACTTTCTTATAGTTCTTATCCAGAATCTGAATCCTAAAACAGAATGCCTTTTATCAAAGTTTCAACGATTCAGAGAAAATGAATCCTAATCTCATACTTAAGAAAAATATGGATGAAAATATGATAAGGATAATTTTTCTTATAAAATCAATTTTCATTAAGAAACCAATTTTCCTTATAAAATCAATTTTCTTAAAGATAAGTTGTTTGTGATTTTCAAAACAAGAAGGAATGGAAAAGCCATAAGGAAAACCTTATTGACTCAACACTCCACAAAGTGTAAGCCCCAATCCACAACACGGGCCTCCACAGAGTGTAAGCCCCAATCCACACCATGTGACTCCTTAGAGTGTAAGCCCCAATCAACACCATGGGCCTCCCCAGAGTGTAAGCCCCAAACTAATGCAAACTACGAGGACTTTGATTCCCTACCACATGGATACATTGGAAGCCTCCATGAGGTTCAAGCCCGATCACCGTCGGACCCCTGGGTCCACTTCCATGTTGGCTTTCCGTCACTCCACTTTGAACTACGTGGACTTTGATCCATGTCTCCTAGGTAGGGTACGTAGGACGCATCCCTGAGGTTCATGCCCAACAACCGGTCGATCAGACTCTCTTCACATCAGTTTACCGTGCCACTCCTAGTACCGCCTCAATGAGTCCCGACTCCTCTGGGTCATTAATCCAATGAGGGATGGAAAACCTTGGGCATAAATGATTCCAAACCCCTGTGTCCAGCTGTCCATTTCCCACTAGGTAAAGTCTGTGGATACTATGCTTGGGTACAAAACAAATATTCAAGAACAATATGAATACATATTAAATCTATAAGAGAGTCCTAGAACATGCAATATTCCCCCCCAAAAGGGTGTGATGAGCCTGACTTTCCATCCTATCATCCAATGTGAGTTCTTAAGCGTCGCTAGCCAAATCGCCCAGCGAATTCCTACCATTGGAAATCAAGTCCCCGTATCATAAAATATAGAACCTTTGGGCATTTTGAAACCGACCCGAAACAATGTATTACTTATGAATTAACCTATTATACCTGTCAAAATTATAATGATAATATATCTATATACATTTAATTCCGGTTTTATTTATTAAATGTCATATATTTTTACTTATTTACCTCTCAATATTGATTTTACCTAAACTTTTCATGATTGGGATGTTATTTAAATGGAATCTTAGTCCATTTATTTACCTATATATTTTGGTTTTTCTTATTGATTTATGATAGTTTCTATTATAATTAACCCTTGTTATGAATTTTAGATCACCATTATTTTCATCCATTACAAAAAATCCATGATCTTTAGATCGAATGATATGAGTGGATATACTAAAGGGAATATTGTTATTCAAAAAATACATTATTTTGTAATCTATGTTTTAAAAGTAAGATGAGAAACATATATGTAATTGGTTTACTATAAATACAACACAACTTGGTCATTTAGCATGTGATTCGATGTATCCTATACACATGTTATAAATTAACACACTGACTCTGGGTTTCTATGAATGGGGTTATTGTAATAGTGTCGAGATAGATTTAGGGAGTTGAATCCTATTTTATTTTATAGTTATTATCAAAGACGTTTTATTAAAGGAAAAGGAATACCGAGAGATCAGTAAAGGAATCCCGTACCACATTGGGATAAATTTTTGTCCTACATTTTTTAGGGTGTTATCCTTTTATATTATCAATTGAATGAGTTTTTAGTTTGTTTATGAGAACTTTCGGTTTCCCTATTTTTATGTGTTTACATCAGTTACATAATTTGTTTAATTTTTAAATATATCACATACCGTCAATTTTTTTATTTAATTTTTGTATCCATAAATAAACTAAGTAGTTTAGTGGGTAATAAATATAAATGTTTTTTAGTTTAAAACTAACCATTATTTTAGTTTACATTCTATATGTAGCCTGATAAATTATTCCCTATATGAATTTTTTTAATAGAAATATTAGTCAATAAATAAATAATGGATGGTGTAATATTATTCATTATTTTTTTATCATATATCTATCATTTTTTTTAATTAAAAGTGTATTTTAATCAATAATCATCATGGATATAGATTCTTGGTTTTTAATACCAAAATAATGTAACATTTTTTACTCTATGATGGTAGTCAATTGATTAGTCATAGTACTTGAATAACTCTAAACATCATATTTAATAAATGTTATTATCCTTCTATATGAATGTATACATTAATCACATTTGATTAGTAAGCATGTCACACTTCTATTAATAATCAATGCGACTCAATGTCTTAATTTATATATGAAATAAAATAAATCTAAATAATTCATGATAATGTTTTTCATGTGGATATTATATTTTTTTGGGCATATTTTATAGGATTATAATTTTTCACGAGTATATAATTTATCCTCTATTTGAATATTTATTTTATATTATAAACCCCAATAATCATGAAAATAGATTGACCATAGGTGTAGTGATTATCATATTCATCAACCCACTTTATATATATTCACATTCATCACTCTAGAAAAATATTACTTTCCTATATGTTTACATTGTTTGTGGTTTAAAAATCATTAGAAGATTCCCACAGAGTGAAAATGACACCAAAAAAATAAAAGAAAACAATATATATTCACGAATACTTTTTGTCAATACCATTCATCAATCTCCATTGTATTTGTAGGATAACAAATACATATAATTATATATTTTTTAATTTCCCAATTGTAGTAATATGCTACAAAAAGACTCACATTTTGTAAACGAGTCTTACAACATATACATCATTTATATTTCAATAACAATTCACTGATTTTCCCCATGATTATTATTCATTTTGGAATATATGATATGAAAAATAATAAGGGAAAAAATATATTTATGAAGTTAATTTCTAAAAATTCTATTCCTTATGTTCAAAATGACTAAAAGGTAATATATAATTCTAATAGACCTCACTAAAAATTCACAAGGTCCAAATCATGTAACAATGATTTTATTCTAAATATATTCTCCCTTCACATTTACTTTACGAAATCCTTAATTAAGATCAAAATTTTAGAATAAGTAAAATCCTCGATATTTATTGAACAATCAATCAATCATTTGATGTAGAAATAGATTCATTATGGAGATCCAATTAATATCTCAGTTTTAGAGGCTTAACCACAAAGATAAAAACTTCTCATTCAAAAAAATAACAAGTTAATTACATGGTGACACACAAGGTTGTATAAAACCGTTTCCAACGTCTCATATCTGTTCATCATAAAATACTCATGTTTTAACAAAAAAAATAAAATTTACGATCTTCAGTATAGGTTCATCTCCTTAGATAGGTTTTACAATGAACTCTACATCCCAATCTCATGTAAGTCAAGGAATATTTTTGAAAAATAGTTTATTGTACTTCCACATAGTTAGCATTTCCTAATGGTTTATGATATTTGGTAACCCAACTATTTAGGAATGAAATTATTCTCTATTGGGTGTCTAATCCCACACTATTGAAGGATATTATAAATGGGATTGAAAATATATTTTTCATCTGTATAGGAGGGTATGATTATTATTAATATTGAATAATATTATGTATTTTAGGTATTTATGTGAACTCTCTAAAACGACAACTGATCCATTCCGATAGTATCATTAAATTCTACTAAAGGATTTATTTTTATTTTTTCAAATAAAATTTATCATTAACTCAAATTGGGAATGTTTCCAATACCAAGGTTTTAGTAAAAACAAAACTATGTACTTTCTTAGATATAATTATATCATTTTATCTATGATGTGATTTAAATATTATAGAAAATTTACATGAAATAATAATATATATAGAAACTGAATCTTTTTTTCTCAATTATTCTATTAATATGAAGAGTAAATTTTACTACATTATTTTCAATCTCTAACTCAATAATGGTGATGGTGTAAAATTTCTTTTTATCCCATAGTATAGTTAGATTATATTGTTAATTCAAATGGCTGGACCTTGGTTTAACACACTATCATATGTGGTTCCAATTTTCATCATTGTTAAAGAATTATTCAATGGGTAGTTCTATATATTACTATATATTATTTTACAATTTCTTTATATATTCTTTACATTAATGAGCTTGATTACATTATACAAAAATATTGAATAATATCCTTATTCCATTGATAAAATTAAATATTTTCTTCATTCTATTTATTTGATAAGTTCGTGGTTGGATATTATCGCTTTTAATATATTTTAATAGTAATAAATAATAATTGAACCTTCATTTATTTTACCCTTTTCCATGAAAACATTCTCAAACTTAAATCACTAATTTTAGTGAAAATTAAATAGTTTATTCATACCACACAATTTCTTTAATATCCATATAATTAAATAAATATAAATTTTAAAAATAAACGAATATACCTTTTTTGACATTATTTATTTGAAAACTATATACATATAATATAAATAATGTATAATTCGCTCATTGGTTTTGTTATATTAAGTCTTTATATCATTATTAAATAAAAATTCTATCTTTATCATTCTGTCATGTGTCTTAGAGAAAAATAAATCATGAAATATCTTCTTAATTTCCCCCACTCTATTAATCAATCATCTTTTGTTGTAGGAATATTATTAATTAAATTATAATATTTATTATATTTTTATCTAATAATAAGATATGAAGAGTAAAATTATCCATATCAAAGAAATGCATAACATAAAAATAATATCTTCTAGAGTTGAAACATTGTTATTCAAAACATTAATCCTATGATTCACAAAACTTCAATGGTCATTAGAGAAGAAAGTATTAAATATATAGTATATAAATGACATTTTGAAATCTACCACCAATTTCATTTGCAATGTCGTTCTGAAAAACAATAGATCGACCCTCACATGGGTTGTTGGTCTGGTTTCCCCTTTTTATGAGCATTATAAAATATAATATTGGTTTTATGAAAAAATATTCACTAATTATGGAATAAATAACATATGAAAATTTTCGAAACATTTCTTAATAGTTCACCAATGGGATCCTAATGCTTATCCATGAATATCATTTAATAACAAAATTACTAAATTAAAAAAACCATTTCATTGATATTGATTATAATTACCCAACATATTTATATAGTATTGATACATTATTTTTATGATTAATAAAAAAATAATAATAATATATAATTTAATGTTTTAATATCATTAGAAAATTGGGTTCATATATCGTAGTCTTATATAAGTCATTAAAAATCAATTAATGGATTCATCAGAGTCCCCAGATTATGATTCACGTTTTCTATAGTATACGTAGTAACCCTATGACATATATCAAGAAAGAGGGAACTAGATTCCCTATTAGGGAGGAATAAAATGGGCTAAATAAGATATATGAAACATTATATTTCACGGGTGGTAATAAAAATCATCATCATTCCGTAATAAAATTATCATTATTATAAACAAGACAGATTCATTTGAAAATGGAATCGATTATAGAACATTTATAATAACAATATATATTAACCATGTGAAAAATCTAACACATACGTTTTTAAATATATCCCTTGTAATTTTCACGCATAAAATAAGTGAAAAAATCATCATTTCATAAATGTTTCTAAATATTGAATCTTGTTCATTAACAATACCTATAGTCTCATTAGATATTTCATGCTACCCAATGTATTGAAGGGATATGTAATTATGTTATCATACATCACATTATTATATTATCTACTTGGTGCATGTAATATAGAAGAGACTCATTAATCAATCATGCACATAAAAAAAATTAATAAATAATTGATATCATGATAGAAACATAATGCATATAATCATGAATCAAATCAAGGAATTATCTAAATTTTAATTGGCGATAGTTATTTTTGTTATTAAACAATGTTATTAATAAATATAACATTATATTTCATTAAAATGGACAAGAAAAATCAAGGGATCATTGGAACAAAAATTTATTCCATGGGACTAGTAGAGGAATCCATTACTCATTTGGGAAAAATCCAAAAAAATGTCCCCAAAAACACTATTAAGGATCTACTTTATGAAGCCCCTTCCAATAGCATACATTCCCTCTACAGAAGCCCGATGCCCAAACAAAACTCTATTCGAGTTCAACGATTCTCTACAACCACATTAAAGGCTTAGCATTATACTATTTGATACCAAAGAAGTCACGACCATTAGTGAATCCACCAAAGTCATGAAATTATTATTACTTGTATCATGAAACCCTTTTGAAAATAAATACCAAACTCATTTAATTTTAAATAAATGACTACTTGGCCCTTCAAAATCATAATTTTCCCCAATATACGAAGTGATATGATCATCACGAATCAAACCGAAATGGATCATCTATAGTACCTAAGCATCATGAAACTCTGTTTCATATGTTCTATAATACCATCACCAAAGGTATGTATGCCACTTATGAAGGCCTACAAACTTAATGGAGGACGAAGGCCATATTAGGTAATTACGGCTTTAAAAAGTATTCAAACCATATAATACACTCTCTTATTGAACCAAGAATTCATACTATGGTAGGGTAATCAAGTTTCATAAATAATATTAAATCATGAATCCCCTATCCTCTGGGAAGCATTCATTCTTCACGATGAACTTCCCTACAAGCCCATATGCTTCACGAAGTCCCTCTCTTGGTTTTATTCATGTTACCTCCCTTATAATAACAAATATTATTGAAGGTTGAGGTCCCAAAGCTCTCACATCCATCCAAGAGAAGTCGAACAACACCTCAAATCCTAATGTGACCTGTTCCACCCATTCTTATTGCACACTCTACTTCATGTGAAACATGTTATTCTATTTTATCCTTTCATTCTCAACATTGGGTTAACATCCCAGGTAAATAAAGAATATAAAATTTCCATTTTTATTAATATTTTTGAGTTTAATATTAACATTAAATTAAAGGGGATTCTATATTTGAAAGCATAAAAAATATTTTACAACGGGATTCATTGAAATCATACCTTGCACGCGATGTTGAGATATATCGAAAATAAAATATTATTATTATTATTTTGAATGGCAGTTAACGCATTGTCAATGTATAGGTTTAAATGAACAGAATAAACTAAAATATGATTACATATTTTTTTCCAAATGCTTTTACATTAATCCAATAAATGTTTGAGGCATAAAATGCGAATGAATCCTATTTTAAGAAAAAATACTCTAATTTTTTTAAAAGGTTGATTTACCACCATTAGATAGAGAACACTTTTTAAATATAGATTTTGTCACTTTTATATGTTTTATTTTACATAATAATATTATTTTCTATTATAATGAAATCAATATTTACATTGGATAAATTTTTTGTATTTTTCTGATAATGTTCATTTTTTAATGAATAGTGATAAATACTGCATTTTAATTCAAAACAACCTTTTAATATATTTTATTTATAAGGTTAGATTATCATTTGTATTGGTTATAATGTGTAATTGGATTATAGTGTCACCATTTAATCAATTAATTTCATTGGATGTAATATCACCTTTAAATTCGACATAAACAATGATCAATCTTTTGATATTTATTAATTCATAAAAACACACTTTTTGTTTTTGACAAAAAAATTAATTTTAAATTAATTAATAAAACATCAATGTTTTCAATTTGGTAAAATATACCTAATTTTTTAATAAGTAATATCAAAATAATCTTTGTGCTATTTATTTGGTATTTTTCTGAAAACAATAATTTGTTTATGAATAGTGAAAAATACTGCATAGTATTTGAAAACAGACATTTTAAATTAAATGAAATTTTACCACTTCTATGAATTTAATTTCAAAAATATAACATACATGCATGTCATTAGTAACTAAAATTTGGTTCAGTATGATAGAATTAATTTTAGGTGAATAGTAACTTTTGTTTTTTATTTACCTCGATTAAACTTAAATTGGGAAATTCAAGGTAAAAATAAGATTATAATAATATAAAATTATTGTAACACGTGTCATAACCATATTTTTTGAGTAATGGTAGACTAATAAAATCATTGGGTCAGAATTTTGGTCTTCAAATGCCACTTGGGTGTAATAATGACATTAATAACCTTTTATTTAATGTTAAAATTAAAATATCTAAAAGTTGAATATTTTTTCTAAATTTTTTTTATTGTATTATATAAGTGAAAACTTTGACTATAACTATTATTTGTATAGATAAATAAGATTTATTACAATGTGAAATTTTATTTATAATTATTAGACATTATATAAAATAATTAGTTATGACTCAATGGTGAGGTAGTAATTGCTTCATAAATAAATGACTCAAATAAATGATTTCATAAATTTTATTATGAATTTATTTTGAATATTTTTATTCCATCCACTAATTTTATAGATTATTGTGATATTTTATCTATTTTTTAACGAAGTGTTTTTGAACGAATCATGTTAGTTTGGATTTTTTAAAATGTCATGTTATAAATAGTATAAAAATGACATACTTGAGTTTTTAAATAAATAAATATTTTATTAAATTATAAACCAGTCCTAAAAATATAATAATCTTCCAAATTACATGCATGATGTTAAAATATTCATTAATTATAGATTTTTTATAGCATGGAATTTCATTTTAAATATATAAACCATATAGTAGGAATATACAAGAAGACATGGTAAAATATAAATAAGAGTAAAAAGATTTAAATAAAAAAGATTGGTATTAAAAAATATCCACAACCAATCCGATTATTATTGGATGATTTTATTTTGACTAATATGCACCTTTTATTTGAATCAAATAAGTTTTAGTCCTTTTAAAACTGAAAACCATTTTCTAATTAAATAATACATTCAAACATTCATAAAGAGCCCATCCTCCAGCTTATAAAAGACATCCACCTCTATCCCATTAAACTCATATTTCAAGCCCCTTATCTCATCCTAAATATACCCAAATAAGATCAAAACATTCCAATATTTTACCTAGGAGCCTTAACATAGGCCGAAGGCACATCATGAATGTCTTTTGGTTCAAACCAAATGGAGTTACCCGTTTTAAAGGTAACATCTTCTCTCAAGTTCTCTTCTTTTATTTTACTTCATCACTCCAAATTATCTTATTTTTACATGTTTACATAAATAAACTTTTATCATAAATACAATAGTGTGTTTATATGATATGGATTCTCCCTACACTTCCACACACTTCAATCTAATGGATAGGAACATAATATTTCACTGGACGATGAACTACTATCTCACGAAATGATGATTGTTTAATATTATCCTAAAACCACTTATAGTGGTCATGAAGATAGAAATGTACTTATATGTGATATATATTATATTTATATTATCTCTAGGACTTTTTATTTTTCATTTATATCATAACATTAAGAGTTCTATAATGGGTAAATTCGATAATTTCATTTGAGGAAGTGTGGACTACCGCCCCCTCAATAATATATGACTTCTTAATACCATACATGGAATGCATAAAGTATGGTGTTAATGAACATATTTAATATATATATATATATATTATTATATTATAATGGAATAATAATATACTTATGTATCATTTCGTTTTCATTCCATTAAAATTTAAAAAAATGGAATGAATGTAGCGTTAATGCATATGTACGGCTTACCGTCTCCATGAACTTTGCATTTCATTTCATATATCCAAATGATATTGACTATTATAAATACATATATACTTGATATATATAATATATATGATATCTAATTCATTAATACCATTTTTGAGATAATTCAATTTTGACCACATTGACAATTTGTAATTAGAACAAGTTAATTTTTTACTCAAGTATTGAACATCGAACAAAAAGACTGATATGAACATGAATAATTATTTGAGTATTAAAGAAAGGTAATAATTGATAAAAAGGAATAATAACCATGAAAACAGGTCTTATTAATGTATAATTAAATAAATTTTATTATTCATGGAGATAAAGAATGAACAAGAAAATTTGGACACAAGGTTTGAGGTTTTCATCTCAATTTTTATTCCCATGAGATTCATGAAATATTTGAAAATATTTCCTATTTTGTGGATTATCTAATGCCAATGATTTTATTAATTGTGTAATATAATTTAATTTATGGTTATTTATATCTTCATTGTATTGTCTTTCTTTCATGTGGTGTATATTTCGTAAGTTACAAAATCGGCAAGGGAACCATTCAACATCCTCTTTTAATCAAAGACTTATTTTATGTTATATATTTTTAATTTTTCATTTTTATATGTTGGGATATGTAATTATATTTCCTTATTTCTAGAAATTTTATGTCCTTGTGATGAGAGACCCTTTTTTTCTCTCATTAACTCATTTTTTTTATTTTAAATTGACGTCGTTAGGGTGTCAAAATTCTTGTAAGGGAACTTATTATAGAAATTTCAATTATTTTGGGAAATTTTATACTTCTTCATTATGTCATGATATGAATAGGTGTGAATGTTCTCAGATTTTTTTAAACATAATATTCACTTATATTAATTGTATAATTAATTTTCACAAATAATATTGTCATTGATGTTTCTTCAATCTAATGATACAATAATTGTAAGGGACTATGTCTCAATATCCTCTCATGGGGAAATATCTTGATATTGTGCACCATTATTATCATATAAGATGTATATACAGCCATTTTTATAGTCTATAACATGAATTTCTATATTCTCATGATATTTGTAGTTTTCATTGATGTTATTCTTAAATTAACTTTATTCAAATGTTTTTAAAGTGGTAAAGGAATATTTAACTAATAAATTGTTTTATATGATTTAATGATTTATTCTTATTAATCATTCAGGTTGATGTCCATGTTTTCAACCTTGTTTTATGTATTTTTGATATATTAATTAATTTATTAAAATGTTAATTCCTTTAAAATTTTCTATATGTTATGGGACACTGTGACTCAAAAATATCATTATTAAATGTTTTAAATGGTATTGAAAATGGATTGGATATGCCAATTTCTTGAAATGTTATTGGAATGTGGAAATTTTTTCTTTACTTTATTCATTTTTTATCTATTATTGATATGTTATGTTTGTTGAGATGGTTTTATATATATGGGTGGCTTCATGATAAACCTAGGGTTGGTGAGAACGAGATAGATCTCCAATCCACTAGTTAACATGATAGAGGTAAATATTAATGTTTCTACTAAGAGATCTATGGAATATTCATTGATGGGTATTCCCAACATAACTCCATATGTAGTTTTGAAAGCTATAAGGTACATATGATATGTCTTCCAAAGGATCCCATTATTATTTATTATTGATGTGTGTATTCATAAATATTATGATTTGAAGAGTTATGTTAAAGAGCTTATGTTTTGTATGTATTGATGAACTAATATATTTTTCCTTATTTTATAACCCTTACTAAAATTTTTTATGCTCATCCCAAGATTTTGAAATGTTTTTCATAGGGTATAAGGATTGGTAAGAGAGAAGAATAATTAAGTAATATTTTAATTAAGAAAATGATTCTTTCTTTTTTTTAGAGTATATATTTTATGAGAAAATGGATATTGAGTAGAATTGTTTAATTTTTAATATTGGAGATGTAATGTTATAGTTCTGGCCAAATTCTATACAACACTTAACCATCAATGATCCTCAATGTGAATTATTAACATAATTAAATATTATGTAATGTTTATGGTTGGGGACTTATAATCGGTATGATAATCACCTTTTATTCACAGTATAGGGACCCTATCGTGGACCTCATGATTGACCATTTCTATATGAAATTGAAACCAATATTTTTTTTGAATCCATGTCCCACCTAGGGTTTCATGTTTGACAGTTATGTAAGCCCATGGGGAAAATAGTGAGTCCCCTATATCCAAGATGCATGACATAAAACTATATAGTAACAACATCCTCAAACATGTGACATTAATATATGAACATACCATATGAAAAAATGTGTCAGATGTTCTGTGTATGTGTGTCCAGAATTGAGATCATCCTCCAAATGAATTAGATCCTCCTTGGCCAGATTCCATGTGTAATCCCCACGAACTCTTCATATAATGACCCATGTATGAATCACAAGAAGTGAGATCTTTCTCACATTGAATAATATTATCATCACATGGAACGAGATCCTACTAGGGTAGCTTCCTTACACACACCCTACTCACATGGAAGGAGATCCTCCTTATATGGTTGGAGATCTTCCTTGGATGATTCCATCCATAAGACCCACACCTTCTATTTTTGGTAAATCATTCACAACACATGCATCAAATCTACTACTTCCTCTTGTTTCCCACACCAAGCAAGACTTATGAGGGCTTAGGTGTAAATAATGATCTTGAAACAAATCCACATACACCGATGTGAATACTCATACATGAATGTCCTATCAAATAATGATCTTCACCTTCCCATGTTCTACTCAAATGAATAAACCCCAACTATAATATCCAATTATATGGGACTCATTCTAATTTATAAGCCCTGATTCACCCCTTTTCGTTATACGTGGTCTTGGATTCAATACTAAATGAGATAAGTAGGAATCCTCATTGAATTCCAAACTGAACCATCCATCTATTCCATCTACTCCACCCAATTAATAAGATATATATAATACATCCTAATCAATAAAGATATTACTCAAGCTACAACATCCCTATGGAACAATGCCACTCATCAAAGTTGTTCTTATGTCTAAGCCACTTCTACTTGATCACTTATCCTAGAAGCTCCTTGGAAGCCCACATGAGTAAGCTCCACACTATCTATCTAAGAGAGATCCTCTTACGAATGGAATATCATATTATTAAGACCCTAATAATCCACTCAAAGTATGGGGACTTTTATCAATGTCATCTAAAAAGGGAACATAAGATTATTATGGGTTCTACAATCCCATCAATTAGTAATATGTGGTGTCACACCTTGAGATCCACCTCCCTGATCCACCTGTAAGGGTGTCTATATCAAACATCCCGGTGTGACATCTTCCCTTTATATACACACCCATATATCCTCCCCCATGAGTAAATTAGAATTCATTATCCTTGAAAACCATAGTGCTTCCTCCATTCGATTCACCTTTGTTTTCTAACAAATTCCCATTATAGTACACACCTCTTGTGTCTTCCTCCATTGGATTTATGATCCATCCATTCAGTTAAATATTTTTTGTGGTCCCTTCAAGGGCTGTACCACATTGATCCACATCCACATGGAATCCTAGTCAACCTGCTTCCATATCAATAAGAAGTTAAATGTGAGACATATCACATAGTGATACCTCATCCTAAAAATCTGATGACTATGGTGAAGGTTATTGATGATATGAACCTAAAGAATATTAACGATCATGGTAATACTAGTATTAGTGAGGTGAAATTCACGAAATATATATGATTATAGTGTAATCTACCTCTTGTAAAATATGAGATGACTATTGTGATATCCTTTGATGAGATGACCTTGTCATCAAATATCTTGTTATTCACATGGGATGACATAGGTTCTGCACCAATAGATTTCCTCATATGAGGAAGAGTACATGTTTAAAATGATCCTAGAATCCAGACATGCTAGTAAAGCCCAAAATTAATACTCTCATGACCAAAGCATTAATCGCTATCAAGACACCTTCGAATGTTGAGATAAAAGATGAATAATTAGATAGAATCCTAAAAGAGATAACACCAGGAATGAGCCCATGTAACATAACTCAAATCTATTAGTGATACCCAAACTATGAGATGAATTTAATAGAGGAATCCATAGATGGATAAACAGACATCCCATTAGGCTATTCCAATCAATTAGAATATATTACTGATTGAAGTGATGAATGATACCCGACTATAGAATGTGGCAATTCAGGGAAATAAAATGTAATGCTCGAACACGTGAACCCATAGTTGGTGCGCCCCAAAAAAAGAATTTGAAATAGAAATAGTGAACTTGACTGGAAACCCTTCCCCTCAACATGGTGATTAGAATATTTCAAGACATCCATAGATTGACATTTCATCATATCCCACTATCTGGTGTAAGGTACCTCAATGAAAACAATGTTCCCAGCATGTATGTCCCCATAAATTGGGACAGTTCATCATTATGCACGCAATTTTCAGACATCATAAGTGTGGATCCCTATTTAAAACCATATATGATTATACAATGGTGGGGTATTAGTAATTTCATTCACAGTACCCATACAGATGAATCAAACATCATAATTTATAGAACCCATAATACAGGAAACCGATTACCTAATGCACACCAATGCATGGGAATGGAAAATGTCAATGTGGATATCCTACAAGACTCCACCTATACCATGACCCTATCCATAAATATGGTTGTTGGTAACCCATAAACCATCTCACCCTTGGTGGTCATTCATATGAGGGTTACAGATGTTATCGTTTGATTGTATAAGTACGAAGGGGTCATTCCCACAAGGTATTTGTCTTTTTGAGGACCTTTAGGATTTTATGTCTCATTGAAACCACCTCCTCCAAGGGTCTCACAGGGAGCCACTACATCACACTATAATAATGAACCACTTTAGGAGCCTCTCCCTGGAGTGATCCTATGACTTGATCCCCTACATTGAGGAGGTTGTGTATTTTTGGGTTATCCCAACTATAATAACTATCTGGAACCCTCCATGGAAGGATCCCACCATGAACCATTATTGAAAAAAGTGATCGGTCCTACAACACAAAGAACATGGGAACCATTACCCATCTCCACCCACTCTTATCAAAACTACCTGACATCAACTTCATGCAGAAGCACAACAAGATTAATGAAATGGTGAATCATTTTCCACAACTTTAACAGATCCACCCACTACTGTCACCTTTAACCAAGTATCCACAACTATAGAGAAGGGACCAATAAATTCTCAGTTGGGATTGAGACCCCATATTTCTTATAGAAGGATTGGGTAGAATTTGTCAACTTCTATCATCATTTGAAAATATTACCGACTTTTCGTTGATGGGGATATTTATTCCGGTGGAACACGCTATATGATGACCCCCTAAAGAGGAGATTTTCCCCACTAACACCATCTATATAGAGATCCACCCCATATTCCCAATATCAGTCAAATCAGTGGTCCTACTTATTTTTCCATCATCTAGTATAGAGGTCCTCCTTGTACTTATGATTCCCGATGCGGAAGTCCTCCATGTGTCACTGACCATCAACGAGAAGGTCCTCCACATTCCTTTCCTTACTCTAAATAGTTCTTCAATGCTCGAACAACAATCTATGTAGATTTACTCTATGCTTCATTAAGCCCCAATGCAGAGGTCCTCCCCATAATATATCTAACCAATTTTGAGTTTCAACCCACTCATTTTATAGTCAACATGGAGGCCATCTCCAGGTTTCCATTATCTCAACAAGAGGTCCTCCCCACTCCATCACTATTCAATGTGAAGGCCCTGATCACTTCACCAATAAATATTACAATGCTCTTCCCCATACTCATGATTATCACCAAGTAGTTCCTCCCCATGTCTGGTTTGTTTAGTGTGGAGGACTTCCTCAAATATGGACCCATTAAAGTGGAGGCCCACTCCTCACTCATATAGAATATAGATGTACTACACATGTTCCCAGTGACCAAAGCTGAATCCCTCCCAACTGAGTTAGTAAGTAGAGTGGGGATCCACCTCAACCATATGGTGGTCCAAGCTATGGTCCTCCCATCACTAGAAAAAACCCATATAGATTCCTTACACATATTCGTAAAAATATAAGTAGAGGTCCTGCCTAATCTCAATGACAACTTAGTGTTCCTATACATATTATTGATGAATAAAGAAGATTCCATATCGACATTGTCAAAAACTATAGTACGGGTCCTCCACACCCCTACAATGGTCAAAACAGAGGTCCTCCATACACTAGTGACAACTGATATAGAGGTCCTCCCCATATTCCCAAAAATCAAAGAGGATGTCCTCCCTTTACAATATGAAGGACCTCCCCATGAAAAATCGATTATCTGCCATAATGATCCCTCCTAGGAAATAATGGGGAAAAAATCTGAAGGAATAATTTCAAAAAGTACCAATTTATTTTCAATCCCGTTAATTTCTCATATTCTGAGATCTCTTTTGATTCAATGATGACGCCTTCGTCACATTCATTTACATCAAAGCTTGGGTAAGGATCCAAATAAGTGAAGTTATCCATCCGAGAAGGTGAGATCCACAAAATTTTTGAATCCCTATATAGGTGAATGTATGTAGTGGATTATTTGGATCCCTTTTAGGTCATCTCTATCATCACCAATTTTATTCTCTACCTCTAGCTGAGATCAATGTGATTTACTCTAGATGATGATAGACAACGAGCACCTAGTAGCCCCACAGATCACTACCACAACCCTCACACATGAGCTATTAGTGAGCACCCAGTCCTATGTGTATATGAGAATACAGTCATAACGTCCCCCCCAAGAGATGATCTAGTGTGCAATGAATAGACATCTCACAGAGTGGATCCTCCACTGTGTAGTCCACCACCACATATAAAGTCATCTGCACCACCCATTATCTCTCACCATGCCTGAATGATGCTTTGGATATCCAATAGCTAGGCCTCGATTTTGAATATGGAAGGCCATGAGATACTCTAGACACTTCCCCGTTGTCAGTAGTGTTATGTCCAAATGTGGTTCTTGAATTTGGCATCTTGGAGTGCCCCACCCAGGATGAGGTAATGTGATTATACTAAACCATCCAGTTGATGTGTTTTATCTTCATTGATAATAAATTTGTCTACCATGGATCCATGAGTATATTAATGAAATTTATCAATAGTCTTGTGTGGTTGAGATGGAATCACTCTGTGGATCAGCTTCTTGCGTCACCTGGACAGTAGATACCCTTCACCAATGATGTGTTCATTGCATCACAATGCTTTATAGAATCATTTAAGATGCTTACCTATTTGTAATAATCCACAGACAGGGATAGTATAGTTTTCTTTACATTATCTACATCCTGTGTCAACAAGACATGCCGATTGATATTGAGGATATGACTCCATATTCAATCGATCAATATATGGTCATCCCAAAAATTTAAAGGGATTGAGAAATTAGAGTGTGATCTAATAGAGATAATCTTCCCCCATATAATCATACTATTAGGTAGACCCTCATACATGTGTATGCAATCACTGAAAAATGTATGTGATCGGCCTCCCGAAACCATACCCATCCTTCCCTATTATCCAAAATCACCAAAATAGAGTGGGACATCTCAATCCCACATATTCACTTACTATCTCACAAAATATAGAGGTCGATCCCATTATCACATCCTTATGTCAACCGATCAAAGATTGGAATAGATCATCAACGAGATCCTTGATGTGTGGAGCCCAGATTATGGAGCTTCTCGACACTGTCATGTCCCTCCACCATCAATGAATTAAGGGAATCCACATGTTTTCCTCCTCCAATTGTTCCTGATCAAATTTCGAAATCCAGCACACAGTAATAGGGCAGAGAATAGGGATTATGGAAAGATGCCATTGTCTATTTCAATGATTCCCTCGATGAGCATGATAACCTACATCAAGACCTAGATTAGGCTGCTCCATAGGACGATCCACGTGTCACCCCATGTTCCACTGGGCATGCTTATAGAGTTGTTGATCCAATAATATCATTTTGGTCAAGAATCTTTATACAGATAGGAATCCCCACTAAGAAGATATGGTGACTCTATAATCTATCCTTGATGCATCGAAGACATGAATGATGGAAATACCACATAATGGAAAGTTGTATCATGAAAGAATGGATGAAAAGTGAACACCCCTAGATTTCTATATTCTTTCCATCTCCCTCCTTCAATGGGATGTGGGACCCGCTATAACATCTAGACCACTTAATCTCACGGTGTGTACCCATATTGGGAACTCCAAAGTAGTAGGAATCCACCAAGATCTGATATTTTGTTTTGATATTAGAAGGGACTGTGTTCATTTGGTACAATAATTAACACATTGGCTCCATCACTGGCTCAGACGACATCTGTATATAGTTTCTCAACCAGTTTATCTTCAAAATGTTAAAGAAAATTATGTATGAACTCTTAATGAAAAAGAAAATTGTCCATCAGTGTGTTATAGATTTTATCTATACCTGAATGGGCCCCACATACTCATTCTACATTCTTCTTCTTCAAGAGTTTGTGAAAATTATGTTCATGGGGAATTTTAAGACAGAACTCATCCCCACCCTCATCAATCATTATTTCGAAGGTGGATTTTCAGATTTTTATGATAAAGATCAGTGCCTAGTGGAATACTTGTATCTATCAATGTAGTCCTGAACATTGTATCTTCTAGCTCCTACCAAAAGAACCCCCAATTCAAAATCAATCATCATAGTGATAGTGGAGGCCCTAAAGCCGCAAGATTTGTTATCAGTCAACCCTTACCAAGTGAATCCTCTCTATGTTGGTCAATCTCAATATGCTAAGACTCACACGGTATAAGAGTATTATATAGATCCGCAACATGTATCACCACCTTGCTGAGATAATGTGGATCTATCCGCCTATTAGGATCCATCCCCTCATGAGTGTCAAGATCTATGGGATAACTTTCTAGATAAGTGAAAATAGACCTACTACTTAAGAAGCACACGTCGTTGGATACATTTTCAGTGCCTTAGAGTATGTAATCTTGATTCCTCAAATGTATATGAATATTTATGAAGTCAAGATCACTAATCTCCTAGACAATATCCTCTACCACATTATCCTTGGACATACCATAAATAAATGATATGTGTTCCATTATTATATCTAGGACCACATGGAAAATGGTGTGGTCGTGTTTGGCCTGGTCATGGAACAGTTGGAAGACATTTTCAACGAACCTGACAACTATAGTGAAGGTTCATGTGAAGGAAAAATGTTTAGTAATCGAGGGACACAGATGTATGAAAACTTATTTTCTCATAAGGAAGTTGATCACAACCTTATGTCATCTATGATGGTTTGTGATGAGAATATCCTCTTGATTTCTCCAAACCTCATCTATTGAATTCTTCTAAATCCACTTCAAATTCTTCTACATCATAAAATAATAGGTTCATATGATCAAGGGAAACAAATATCCCTTAATGGTGCCAAACTGATCACATACCCTATGTGAATTCATCCATTCAGAAATGGGGACTGGACACATGGTCCTTTACACTTTAAGAGACTACTATGATGATGGATAATAATTTGATAATGTGCAAACCATTGAGACTTTGGACACCAACATGGTCTCTGATGGTGGGGAATATTAAGAAAGACCTACGAATTATCTCAGCCAATGTCATATTAGAAGAAGGCGTGGTCTTGAAAATTACCAGAATGCTTAGCCCGATGCTTTATGTCATGCCATACAAGATACTAAGACCATTTAAAAGGTTATATGTAGATTTAAACCAGCATAGTCCTCAGAACATATTTCATCAGATGCACAACCACCCTTGACCGTGCTAATCGACCAGATATAATAGCAATGTCCACACTTGAATTAACACAAAAAGTTTAATCCAAACCCAGGTTTTTTGAAAGGCATCAAATTTTGGTTAGGGGAGAGTTTTATGATGAGAATTTCGACATTTATTTCACCAAAAAATATAGTTGTTTATCCAATAGTTCTTTTCATTCATCCTTCGAAGGATAAACCCCTTGCAAATCATAATGTCTTCCTTGCATGGATGTATGATATGCTAAAGGACCATTCTATAATTTCTACAATGAACCCAATCCTTGAATCCCTCATCATATTAGAAGATATGTGTGAGTTTCCTATAGAATATTTGTGAAGACCCCTTCAGTATTTAACAATGGTAGCATATTCAATGGCTTTTTATGAACATGAAGTTGAGAAATAATAATTTCATGCCATCATTAAATTTACATAGAAAATATCGTATCCCATGCGTAGCGTAACATCTTCTGGATGTATATAAAATGTCAGCTCAATGGTTGGGATATCCAACATTTTCTAGTTAAATCATGTTTCAGTATCAGTCTCATTTTGACCTGGACACTCCATATGCAAGGAATAGATAAATAAGATTGAAGTCCATACAGTCTAAAGATGCAAGGTTATGATAATACCAAGCAGAGACTATGTGGAAGAATCCGTTTGAATTCCCAATTTGTAATTTCGGTATGAAACAATGAATTCAAGGTTAGTCATAGAAAAACTCCTACAACAAAAAAAGGATGGACCTGTCTCGCTATACATACAACAATTCTCCCACTCATGTCACAAATTCTTCATGACCTCTCTCAGTGGCTGAGTGGGAATGCTCCAAGGTGATGCATCTCTCATTGACTATTTTGAGGCCATCTATGTGGATTCCATCTATTATAAGAGAAATGATATTCTATTTCATACCTATGATGTTGAAAAAACCACCGTTGCAGGTATCCCATGGATGGACGTGGATGATACCACCAACCTTTCATGTCACTAGTTAGAGGGAACAATGCCAAACAAGGGGAATTTGTTTTTCATATTTATGAGGAGGGCACACCATGTCCCTAGGTATAAGGAATGTTTAAATATTACCACATACTCTTACAAATTACAAGATAATGTTGTACTAGAAACTCCTACCCCAGTACGTTATAAGGATTTTCTCCACATAACTACAACTGTCAGACATGCTTGTTTATCCTGCCACGTTGGGTTGAACTGATAAAAACCAACCCTCTACCATATAATTGGAATTATAAATTGACCCCATAGTTGGATACCTATTATAATCAACATTATTTCTTCTACCCCATGGTTTTAATAGTGTATGAGTCTCATAGCGAGGTTTCTATGTCTATTTTCTATGACGACATCAGTTTTCACCCTTTAATTATTCATCTTTGATGAGCAATTTTTTTCAGGTGATTCCACTTCCATAATCAATGACGATGATTTGAAAGAAAGAACTCTTTCATTTGAATAGGTCCTCTCCACCACTACTGATATCTTGATTTGGTAGACATTGGTATATAGGTAGATCTATGTTCAAGGATGATCAGTGAATCTATTCCACTAGAGACACATAAAGATTATATTTACTTCTTGAAACAACATCTTGACTTCTTCAGATAGAGTTATGACGGGTTGTTCAGATTAGACCCTCAGTTTACCATCCACTATCTTTTTCGTCAGGTGAGTAACCAATAGTCGATGTTACCTCATAGAAAAATGAACCCATTTGATGGAGCCATAGTCGAGGCTGATGATGACAGTATTTTCAAAGACTACATCATCATATATGTTCAGCACCCCATGTTTCTATAAATAATAATTCTAGTGAGTAAGAATTATAGTAAGATCAGAGTCTATATCCAATTATGTGATCTCTATCTTCACTTCTTAAATGATTATTTCCCTTCCGGTGATAGAGATATTGGTCAATTCCATAACTAGGATTCAAGATTTTTCCTTCATTAATGGATATCCTAGATAGAAGAACATCTACATGGACCCTGAATACACGGATTATATATAATTTAAGGCATCCCAAGTTAACCAGCCTATCAAGAAATGCGATTCATTTTGATCAATATTCGAATGAATTATTAGATATCCATTCACAACATCTTCAAATCAATCCATGGGATGCTAGGGGAATTCTATGTCGACGTTTTGATTGTCAAATATATCCAGTGTCTCTACAAACGTGTAGTTCATGAGAAAGTGTTTTTATTCCTCTACTCATGGTATTTGAGGATGAACTCCTTGAAATGAGATTTTGGGGTAACCAGTAAGAAGTTTCACGACTTCATTATCAGATATAGTTGAATTGAAACTGGCCTAGGGAAGATGAAGGAAATCATCCATATTCCTCCTCTATCAATCCAATTATAGTTATGAGGCCTACAAGGAAACATAGAATACATTATCTGATTCATTAATAACTTATTCAAAAAGTGTAATCCATTTTCTGGGATCATGAAGAGTGGTATTTTCTAGTTCTAGGAAAAAGGGTGTTAGGATGATTTTTCAGAGATCAATAAATATCAACAAAATCTACCAATTCTGATTCACCCCAGCTCCATGAATCATTTTTCCCCATAAAACACCACCCTAGAATAATCCATCAGTGTCGTTCTCACCCAAAAGTATAATGAAGGGATAGAGAAAAATATATAATATTTTGTCGCAGTCTTATCAATGCTGATTTTAGATATTATCCTATTGAGAAGAGATTCATCACACTAGTTTTGCAGTGCATAATTTCTTCAATTATTTAAAGAATCATGAGATATTTCCTTTTTTAGGTGTAGACCAATTAAATTATATTTTAAATTTATTGATTTTGAAAGTTCCATTGGCAAGAATGTCAGTGTATTTCTAGGATTTGTACAATAGGTTTTTACCACATAAATCCACCATGGGTTAGGCATTAATATATTTCCTAGCCACCGATCCAAAGACTGAATGAAAAAACATTGATTATTTTTCCTTGATTAAGGTATCCTTTCAGTGGATCAATATAATCCATGTTGGAAGATTTATTTTGAGAGTGACTCCTACAGCCCACTCGGTAGAAGGTTAAATGATCCCAAACATAATAGAGTAGTCATGGGAATCATATTCATCACCCCTGTGTAGGCCATCCTTCCCTACTCATATGTTTTATTACATTACCTCACCAACAACAAGGTAATATATTTGGCCCTCATCATTCCAATCATGTTGTCTATGGAGATTGACCACCTAATCTTTCATGTGAAGAGAGTCTTCGAATTAGTCATCATGAAAATTATGGGTGACTGTACCATCTGAAATCAATAGCTCATGCCCTTTCTATAGCACACTATCTAGACGATGGCCTAATTCTCTTTTTATCCCCATGTGACTCATGTCCCACAGGCGAAAAATAGTCAAGAATATTAAATGGAAAGCATAGTATCATATATTATAGAGCATGTCTAAGATGACCAATTAATTCACGTGTCCAAACAGAAATTCATCGCTCCCATCAACTCTAATATTTATGAAAGCCATTAGGTAAATCACATGAACACTAGTGCTCTAACATATGGACCTACAAATACTCCCATAATGGATGAATCAATTGATTAAAAAACTCTTTTATATGAGTATGTATATCAGGGATCTATCCCACCATATCGAGTAAAAAGTGAGAAAATACATTGGCACATAGTGAAGTTAAACCTATAGAGTGATCCCAACCTTGAGAAACCAATCTATTGATTCGGGTTTGATGGAATTCTTCATCCACTAAATTAATGTAGATGATATCCTCTGGGTTTTGAAATAGGTTCATTCTTGTTACTATGGTTCTCATTAGGTATGGCCGATTCTCTATCCCTAGATATGAATACTTGGATACTTATGTCCCATCATTTTCTCTGACTTCACCAATTTTTCCTAGAGGTTCTATTCTTGTCTGATAAATGGAATATTTTTTGTATCGACCAATGATGCCCATTCATACTAAAAAGTAATCTTTTCCCTTTTTAGTCTAGGAACTTGATCATAAGGGACCATAACAACTAGTGAAAACTCTCCAATGTGGGTTCATTTTGAAAAAAATACATTTCTTCTCAAAGTTGACATATTCAATTAGTCTTAAGGATGTCATGTCTTGATCAACGATCGAATTTGTGAGCTCTAATATCATCAATAAAATCTGATTTTTTCACACCATTTTCAATGATAATGTCACCATTTTCCAGGATGATGAGAAAAATAAGTTATATACAATGTATAACCTCTAGTCCTACCATAATACCGTCTATCAAGAATTGGTAAATGAAAAAATTGATGCATTCAATAGAACCAACTCTAATATTCAGTTGAATATGGTGTTCCATAAGAAGGAATGATAGCCAGAAAATCTCACCAAATACATACATTTTTATTAGATTATGAATCATAATTTAAACAAGGTGAATCCATATTCCATTGTTTAGGGAAAATATGTTGTCCTGCAAATAGATATCTAGTTTCCATCGTTCAGAATAGCAATCTATGACCATAAAAAAGCATAAAAAGGTGAAGAAGTATTTTTAGATGACCTAAAATATCATGAATAAAATAATCTCCAAGACTCATATATTATATAGAGTAACTGTAAGAAGATATAATGGAAATTAGACAACAAGGTTCACATCTACTTCATCCTCCATGGGGACAATTTTTTGGTTCATATATCACCAATGATAAACATATGAATGTCACAAATGATATAACCCAAATAGGGAGGAACTTACATCATTCACAAAGTCTATCCTAATTGTTCATACTCTATGGTCACTATGAATTAAAAGATAGTTACCCCTCCTACCAATTCACTGATTCTCAAGAATTACTGCACTTAAATAGTATCTTGGTCCAAGAAATATTACCTTAAAGGGAGAGATAATTTCTTGAAACCATTACTTTAAACTATGTGGAATTCTCCATAGTAATGTTTCGTGCAGAATGGGACTCCTATGACCTCATTAAAATCAAGTTACTTCCCACATTTACCTTTTCGTTCACCTGTACACCTCGTTGGTCCATGTTTTATGACCATATACATTGAGCTTTCATCCTTACACCATTTCATGAAACTGTATATACTAAAACATTCACATGACCTTAAAGTGTGTTTCTATAATCTTATTCAAACAATGGTAAAATTCATGGACATAAAATCATGGTTTCATAACATTAAAATATGTAACAGTTATCATAACTTCCTCTAAACAATAAACAGAACAACAAGAAGATGTTCTCACAAGAGAGGACACCACTTTCGTAATTGTTTATATATGATTACATATTCAAAAAATATTTATGGAATTATTATTATCCTTAAATGATATGTATAGATTCGTGACTATCCACATTCTAGTCTAGCCACACAAAAACCAATAAAAAAACCAAACAATCAAAAAATTCCCCCAATATATTTATGGACCATACCTACATCATAGGATTCAATTATAGAATTATGTATGGATTTATTATCATTCAATATGGTATGTTATTAATCACCATATAATCTATGTAATGTCCACGGTAAAAAATATATGAAATTTTCATAATTATTATTATTGGTGAATTAAATATTAATTTTTCTTTATAGGGGATGCTATGTCCTATTGCATACTCAATACACTACAACATGTCACACTGATATCTTACGTTGAAAACAATGTTGAGATATGCCGAATAATAATATAATAATATAATAATTTTAAATGGAAGTTAATACATAGTAATTAAATTTGTGGGAATGAACAAAACTAGCTAAAATATGATTACACATGTTTTTGAAATTTATTTACATTTATATGATAAATGTTAGAGCCTTATAATTTATGTGAATCCAATTTTAATCATAAATACTCTAATATTCGTTAAAAGACCGATTTACCGCTTTTTGACGGAGAACCATTTTTAAATATAGTTTTTTTCACTATTATATGTAAAATTTTACTCAATAAAATTCTCCTTTTATAATCGAGACATCATTATTTACATTGATTGAAAATTTGGTATGTTGTTGATAAAGTCCATTTTTTATTGAATACTGAATAATACTGCCTTTTACTTAAAAACTTCCTTCTAATATAATTTATTAATGTGGGTAGATTATGATTTTATTGGTTTTAAAGTGTAATTGAATTATATTTTTACTATTTAATCAAATTTTTTCATTGGAGGTAATATCACTTTGAAATTGGACGTAAACAATTGTCAATATTTTGATAGTTATTATTTTTTAAAAACACGGTTTTTGGTTTTGAAAAAAAAAATTAATTTTAAATTAATTAATTAACCATATATGTTATTAATTTGGTAATATAGAAATCATTTTTGAATTCAGAATATCAAAAATTGCTTTGGGTGAATTTTTTGTATTTTTCTAAAAACAATAAAATTTTTATGAATAATATAAAACACGACATAGTAGCTAAAAAAGGAATTTTTAGTTTAAATGTAATTCTTCCACTTCTATGAAATTATTTTTGAAAACAAAACATACAATGTTTTAAATAGTAAGTACAATGTGGTTCAATATAGTGAAAATAATATTTGGTGAATAATAACTTTTGAATTTTTTTACATTGGTTAAAGGTAAATACGGTAATTCTCAGTAAAAATAATATTAAAATAATATAAAATGACCATAACACATGTCATAAACTTATTTTAGGAGTAACATCCAAAAAAAAATATATGGGTGAGACCATTTGGCTTTGAAGGTCACATGGGTAAGATAATCACATTAATAAATTTTTATTTTATGTAAAAATAAAATATCAGAAACATGAATATTTTTAATTAAATGATTTTTATATGGGGTTTTATAAGTGATATATTCTAATATAAATATTATTTGGAAATATGAAAATATTTAATAAATCATGGAATTTTAGTTATAAATTTTTACATTATATAAATAATTTTAATTATGAGGTATTGGTAAAGAAGTAATTGGTTTATTAATAAAGGATTCAAAAAAATGATATTATTAACAATAATATAAATTTACATTGAACATTTTTATTCCATCCACGAATTTCATATATTAGGATGAATTTTTATATTTGAATTAATGAATGTTTTTCTAATGAATCATGTCGGTTTGGATTTTTTTAAGAACTATGATTTGAATAGTAACAACATTGACACAAATGAGTTTTTAAATAAATAAATATTTTATTAAATTATAAAATAGTTATAAAAATATAACATTATACCAAATTAAATACATGATTTAAAAAAATTAATTAATGATCCATTTTGGGTATCTGGGATTTTAATTGTTAATATATTAACCATATAGTATGAATATACATGATGACACAGAAAACGTTAAATAAGAGTAAAAAAGGTTTAAATAAAATTGATATGTATTAAAAAATGTACAAAACCATTAAAATTCTTATTGGATAATTTTATTTCAACATGTATGCATATTATATTCAATAAAAATATGTTTTGGACCATTTGAAAATATTAAATAATTTTATAATAAAATAATTTTTTCAATCATTTTTAAAGACCCCCTCCTCCCTCTTATAAAGGGCCACCAACTCTGTCCCATTAAACACAACTCTCAAGACCCTTTTATTTGACCAAACCCTATCCAAAGAGGCTCAAATAATCCCTATATTACACCTAGAATCTTTAACATAGGATGAATAAACTTCAAGAAAGCCTAATGGTTTAAACCGAAGGGAGTTACCCGATTTAAAGGTTATGTCTTCCATCAAGTTATCTTCTTTAATTTTACTTCATCAATACATATTCTATTCATATAATTTCTTTAAATAAATAAAATAATATCCTCATTATACTAGGTTGGTTCTATGAGAATTATTCGAACTACACATCCACAAACTTCATTCTATTGGATATGAAAATACTGTTTTTTGGATGGAGAACTACTCTCTCACGAAACGATTGTTGTTCTATATTATTTTTCCACCTCATAGAGTGGACATTATGATTTCACTGTATATTTATGTGATATATATTATAATTATATTTTCTACATGATTCTGTATTTTTCATTTATATTATACCTTAATGGTTTCCATATTGGGTAAATAAAATAATTTCAGTTGAGGAAGTGCATACTACCTCCCCCTCAATGTGATATAACTTGTTAATACCATACATGGAATGTATAAAATATGTTGTTAATGAACTAACGTAATATATATAAAATATGATATTATATTGGAATCATAATATATGTATGTATAATTTTTCATTAATTCCTTTAAAAATGAAAAAATGAAATGAAAGCAGCATTCATGCGTTTATACGACTTACCATCTCCATGAACGGTGCATTTCATTTCTTATATCCAAATGATGTGGATTATTAGAAATAAATATATACAAGATATATATGATATATATGATATATATGAAATCTAAATCAATAATATCATTATTTTATAATGGAATTTTGACCACATGGACAATTTGTATTTATAACAAGTTAATTATTGACTCAAGTACCAAACATCAGCAAAAAGACCGATATGAAGATGAATAATTATAGGATTATTATAGAAAGTTAATAATTAATATAAAATTAATAATAAAAATTAAAAATTTTCTTAATTAAGTATAACTAACTTATGTTTAGTATTTAGTGTGATAAATAAAGAACAAGACAAGTCAGACACAAGGTAAAGTGTTTTTATATCACTTTTTATACTCATAAGATTCATGATATCTTTGAAACTATTTACTATTTTGTGGGTTATGTACATCCCATTATTTTATTTCCTTTTTATTATAATTTAATAATTTTTATTTATATCTTCATTTTATGATCCTTCTTTCATGTGATGCACGTTACCAAATCGGTAAGGGAACCTATCCCTGTCCTCTTTCTGTCAAATACTTATTTTATGTTATGTCTTTTAAAATTTCCAATTTACTATGTTGGGATGCGTTCTTATATATCCTTATTTCTGTAAATTTTATTTTCATGTGATTATATGGGCTTTTCTCTCTCATAATCTCATTTTTTGAATTTTATTGTGATAATGTTAGGCTGTCAGATTTCTATAAAATATCATCTTAACCAAATTTAAATTCTTTGGGTTAAACATGTACATATTGATTAGGTATTTCTATGAATATGTGTGAATGACCTCTTATTATTTTAAAATTTATATCCACTTATATGGCGTGTAATATTATTTTCCACACATTATTATGTCTTTGATTTTTTTAATCTAAGGATATGATCATTACAAGGGTCTTTGTCTAAATATATATTCTATTGAAACATTTTTGTTGTTATACACCAACTGATTTTCATATTGGTTGTATAGTACCATTTGACATATTATATTATGAATCGATTTATTATCATTATGTTATAATCATTGATGAATTTTATTCCTTAGATATTTGTATTCATGAGTCTCTAATTTGGATAGGATTGCTTTAACTAAACAATCATTTTAATTGTTTTAATGATTTATTCTTCTAAATCATCCTCAATAATGTCCATTTTTAAAAATGGTTTTAGGAATTTATTTAATTGACATGAATGTTTTGAAATTAAATTTTTTATCGAAAGAATCAAAGTGGTTGGGGACACATTGATTCAAAAATAATTTTGTTTAAATGTTTTAAAATGTTTTGGAAATGGATTGACTATTTTAGTCTCTTGAAATGATATATTATAATTGGAATGTGGAAATGTTATATTTCCATTATTTTTTTTTATTTTATGAATATGTTATGGTTCATGGACATTGATTTCATATACTGGTGGTTCCATGACAATAATAGGGTGGGAGAGGCTGATATTTCTCTCTAATGCATTGGGCAATGTGACGGAGGTAAACGTTAATGTTTCTCCAAATAGATTAAAGGAATATAATGTGATGGGTATTTCAAACACAACTCCATATATATACGTGAATGATAAAATTTATGAATTATATGTATGCCAAAAGTTACCATTATGATTTATGATTTCTGGGTGTTATTCATAAATCTTATGATTTCCTGAGGTAAGTTAAAGAGCTTCTGTTTTGAATTTATTGATGGACTATTATTGTATTTCGTTATTTTATAACCTTTATGAAGATTTTTATGCTCAAACAATTTTTTTGAAATGTTTTTCATATTCTATGAGTAAATGTAAGAGAAATGAATAATTCAAGAAGATTTATAAAAATAAAAGAATTATTTTTTCTTTTAAGAGTTTTTATATTATGAAAACAATGAATACTGAGTAGAAGTGTCTACATTGTAATATTTGAGATATAATGTAATAGTTATGGATAATTTACTAAAAATCTAAACTAGAACAGGTCCTCAATTTTAATTATTAACAATATTCAAGATTATGTAATGTTTACGGTTGGGGACTTATAGTTGGTATCAATGGCCTGTTTAGATAACATTTGAGGTTTGGGTGTTATTTAATCAAAAGTGACATGACTATAATGGTTAGCATATTATGAAGATTCATAGTTATTTTTGATGAATCAAATGAGTTTAAGATAACATGAATAAGTATATCTTAATGTTTACCCTCCTCATAAGATAGTATATAATGATTTTACTGATATACTCACGCTGACTATTTTTTTTGTAAATGGATTGATCTAGAAGGATCCAACATAACCATATACGTGAAGGAAACAATGGTGGGTTTCATAATTAAAACCTGAATGAAAAGGGATATTCACTTAGAAAACACGTGGTTAAAATATGTTATGGTTATTTTTGAGGTATTTATCTCATTTTTGGGAATGTTATAAAATTGTGTGGTTTTAGAAAAAGGACAACCTGCAGGAAGGGCAACAACACGTCACATCTAGAAATTTTGGGGGAATCCTACCCACAACCAAAGGGATACAATGGAGCATCACATACCACTAGCTGACGTGAACTCACTGGTTAGTATGACTTATTCTTTTTAGTTAAATAATTTAATAGATCATGAATATTGTGATTTTGGGAACTTATGTTTTATCAAATTGATATCCTTATTATAGGAAAACGATTTGGTGATTAAGAGACAAAGGATGTTTTGGAATATATTTTCTTTTTTGAGAACATTATATGTTTTAAAAAAATATAAATCTATGGGATATAATTTGTGATGTAATGGTTGAAATTTTATTTAGGAAGAAGCATTGTTTTTATTGTAGAGATATTCTGGTTGGAGTTATGTATTGAAATGATTAAACTATTATAAAGAATATGTGTTTAGGTTAATTATACATTTGTACGAGACTTTAAGAGTATTCTATGTTATCTAGAAAAAAATATAAAGATTTACTATGGATGACAATGTGATTAAAATCTTAGGAATTATGGTTTTCAATCTTAGTTTAGAATATATCAAAGTAATTTAAGGAAAAATGATTATTTAATAGTCTTTGTTGAAATTTTCATACTATTTTTTGATTTTTTTTAGAATTAGAGTAGTATTTATTTATATAATGAATTGTATTTTTTTGGGGATTATAGGATCTTTTACTACCCATTTTGGTTTAGGTCAATGTTTAAAGACATGGAAAATATATAGTTCATCTTTTGTGGATTCTTTGATTCTCTAAAAGTTTATTCAAGCACTTAAAGTGTGACAATGTCATATTGAATATAAATTTTATGGATAATAGATGAGTCTGTGGTAGAATTTTATTAATGTATGATGCTCTACATGACAAGAAAGTATGGTTCATTATGATCTTAGTCTTGGTCATAATAACAATTTTGAAAAATATAAAAATAATCTTGATGAAATTTTTTTATACACTTTCTTTTATTGATATAATTTTACCCAACCACAAATTTATGGTATTGTGGTGGTTAACATTATGTGATCATGTTATCTATCACTTTATTTTAATCTACGAGATTTAGTTTTTCTTCCATACACATGTTTTACTACATGGAATCCAAGTATGGGTTATCTCGGGAGACAATTTCACTTCTCATTATTTCTTCTAATTTTTTTGTTTTGGTAAATTTTTTCCAGTGTTGGATGTTCGATGATGTTTCTGACCCAAATTTTAAAACATTGAGGTCATAATTCCTAAAAATGGGGAGGGATGTAACATCCCGAGTAACTAATGAATGTGACATTTTCATATTTGTTAAAAATTGTGAATTGAATATTAATTTTAGTTTAAAGCGGATGCTATGTCCAATAGCGCACTCAATACAAAACAATAACATTCATTGAAATCTTATGTTTCACACAATGATGAGGTATACCAAAAAATAATAAAATAATAATATAATTTTAAATGGTAGTTAACGGAAAGTCATTGTATTGGTGAGAATGAACATAACTAACTATAGTATGATTAATAATGTTTGGTTTAATGTTTCTACATTTATCCCATTAAAGATAGAGGCTTAAAATGTGAATGAATCAAATTTTAAACCTAAATACTCTAATATTCATTAAAAGGTCGATTTACATCCTTTGGATGCAGACTTTTTTTTAATATATTTTTTGTCACTTTTTTAGGTTCTATTTGACAATATAAAATTCTTCTATATAATTGGGACATAAAAATTAACTTTGGATGAAAGTTTCGTATTTTTATGATAAAGTTCATTTTCTAAGGAATAGTGAAAATACTACAATTTAATTCAAAACTGCATTTTAATTTATGTTCTTTATGTTTCTAAATTATTATTTGTTGGTTCTAAAGTGTATTTGGGTTATATTTTAATAGTTTTAAAAAAATTCAATGTAAGTAATATAACTTTGAAATTTGGGTATAAACTAGTGTCAATCTATTGATAGTAATTATTTCTTAAAAATATGTTTTTTGGTTTTGTAAAAGACAATTAATTTAAAAATAAATAACAAAACATATATTTTTTTAATTTCATAAAATATAAATCATTTCTGAATAAGGAATATCAAAATTACCTTTGGGTGATTTCTTAGTATTTTTCTCAAAACATTAATTTTTAATGAATAGTTAAAAACACTACATAGTAGTTATAAACCGACTTTTTCATTTTAATGAAATTTTACCAATTTTGTGAATTGAATTTTAAAAATCTGACATATGTGGTTTCCATATGTATGTAAAATGAGGTTAAATAGGATGAAAATAATTTTTGTTTAATAGTAACTTTTGATTTTTATTAACCGCCGTTAATGGTAAATAGGGAAAATCAAGTTAAAAAATAATATTATAATAAAATAAATTTACCTCAACACATACCATAACCTTATTGGATGAGTACTGACTGACCAAAAAAACCATGGGTGATTCTTTTGTCCCTTTATGTCCACTTGGGTAAGATAATGGCATTAATAACATTCTATTTAAAGTAAACATAAATATATCATAAACATGAATATTTTTACTATAAAATTTTTTATATGGGGTTGTATATGTGATCTATTAAACTATAAATATCATTTAAAACATAAAAAGATTTAATACAACATGTTATTTTATTTATAATTATTCAACATTAAATAAATAAATTTAATTATGACACAATGATGATGATGTAATTGGTTTATTAATAAAGTATTTAAATAAATGATATTATAAATATTCAAATAAATTTATTTTGATCTTTTTTATTCTATCGATGAATTTTATATATTAGGATGACTTGTTATCTTTAAATTAATGATGTATTTTCGATAGAATCTTGTTTTATTGATTTTTTTAAAAAGTCATGATCTGAATATTATAAAAATTGACAAAAATGTGTTTTAAAATTAGTAAATATTTTATTAAATGATAAAATAGTCCAAAAAATATAAATTTCATCCAAATGAAATAAATGATGTTAAAAATTCCATTAATGATCATTTTTTGTGTATCGTTGAATTTTATTGTAAATATATTTACCATATAGTATGAATATACATGGAGACATGGTAAACGTTAAATAAGAGTAAAAAAAGGTTAAATAATAAAGATAAGAATAGAAATTATCCAAAACATGTTAAATTATTATTGGATGACTTCATTGTGACATATATGAACCATATAAACTAATAAAGTAGTTTTTTAGATTTTGAAACCTAAAATAATTTTATAATAAAATAATACATTCAAACATTCTTAAAGAGAAACTCCCCCCTCTTATAAAACATCACCACCTCTAACCCATTAAACACATATCTCATGCCCATTTTCTTGTCAAAACACTTAAAAAATAATCTCCCAACATGGTTATATTCCTCATATAAGACTTACCATTCATATAAGGAACTTAAAGAAATCATTTTGGATCAATCCAAAGAGAGTTTTTTGGTTTAAAGGTAATGTCTTCCCTTAAGCTCTCTTTTTTATTTTACTTATTCAATACCTATTTTCTTATTATTAATTTTTGAAAATAAAAAAACCTTATACACATTATACTAGGTTTTTTTAGACCTATTTGGAAAACATTTTCATAGACTTCCATCTAATTGATAGAGACATACTATTTCGTTGGACGACGAACTAATGCCTTACGAAACGATGATTGTTCAATCTTCTTTTACCACCTCTTATGGTGGCCATTAAGATGGACCTGTATTTATATGTGATATATAATATATTTATATTGTATCTAAGAAAATATATTTTTTATTTATATCGTACTGTTATGGTTTCCCAAATGAGTATATATGATCACTTCATTTGAGGAAGTGCGGACTACCACCCCCTTAATGTGATCTGACTCGTTAATACCATACATGGAAAATATAAAGGATTGTGTTAATGAAAATATTTAAAATTTATGAAATATGATTTTATAAATGACTAATAATATACTTATGTACCATTAGGTTTTCATTCTTTTAAAAAGAAAAAATATGAAATGAAACTTGCGTTCATGCATACATACAGCTTACCATCTCCATGAACAGTTCATTTCATTTCTTATAACCAAATGACATGGAATATAATAAATACATATACACTCTATATATGTGTTATATATTATACCTAAATCATGAATATAATTATGGAGATATTTTACTTTTGACCACATGAAAAATTTGTAATAATAACACGTTAATTATTGAATCATGTACCGAACATTGACAAAATGACCGACAAAAACATGAGTAATTATATGATTATTAAGTAATGGTAATAAGTGATTTAAAATAAATAATATACATTAAAGGGTTCTTATGTATGTATAATTAACTTAATTTTATTATTCATGGAGATAAATAGCAAACAAGGCAATTCCTACACAAGGTATGGGGTTTTTATGTCACTATTAATTCCATTGAGATTCATGATATATTTCAAAATATTTCATTTTATTTGTTGTATTTTCATAACATAATTGCATTCCATGTTTAATGAAATTTAATTTATGGGTATTTAAATCTTCATATTATGATCCTTCTTTCATGTGGTTTATGTTTCATATGTTAACAAATCAGTATGGTAAACATTCACCGTCCCCTTTTTTCAAAAGAATTATTTTATATTATTTATTTTAAAATTTCAATTTTCTTATGTTGGTATATTTTATTATATATCCTGATTTTCTGTAAATTTTATGTCAATGTTATGTGATACCCTTTTTCCCTCATCATCTTATTTTCTGAATTTTAAAGCGACGCTGTTAGGATGTCAAAATTCTGTAAGATAACTTCTTATCCCAATTTCAATTGGTTGGGTTCAAATTCTACTTCATGATTATGTCGTTTAATGAATATGTGTGAATGACCTTTGATTGTTTTAAACATTATATTCACTTATATTGTGTGTATTTATATTTTGCACACAAAATTATGTCATTGATTTTTCTTTAATATAAGGATATGATCTTTACAAGGGAATTTTACTTAATTTAAATTCAATTGAACCTTTTTTTGTTATACCAAAATTCACATTTATATGGTGTATATAATTTCGTTTGAAATATTATACCCGAAATATAATTATTAACATGTTATTCTAATCTTTGATAATTGTTAATCCTCAATTATTTGAATTCATGAGTCTCACTATTGGTTAAGAACTCTCTAACTAAAATATTTTTTTATATGTTTTAAATATTTATTTTTCTAAATATTTTTCATTGATGTCCATTTTTAAAAAATTGTATTAAGGATTAATTTATATGGATATGAATTTTTTGAAATTAAAATTTATTTCAATAGATTCAAAGTGGTATCAGACACTTTGATTCAAAATACTATTTATTAAATGTTTTAAATAGTTTTGGTAATGGATAGAACATTTTGGTATTTTGAAATGTCATATTTTGATTGAAATGTGGACATGTTATCTTTTCATTTTGATTGTTTTAAGTGTTATGAATATGTTATGGTTCTTGGAAAATTTTTTCTTATGCGAGTGGTTCCCTCACAATCCTAGGGTGGGAGATCTCAAGATAATTCTCAAATGCATTGGGTAATGTGATGGAGGTAAACATTAATGTTTCTACTAAGAGATTTAGGTAATATATTGTGATGGGTATTCAAACGTAACCCCCAATGTAGCTGTGAAAACTAAAATTTATATGTGATAAGTATTCCACATGTTACCTTAATGATTTATGATTTATGTGTGTTATTTATAAATCTTATGATTTGATGAGGAATTTTAAAGAAATTATTTTTTGTATTTATTGACAGAATGATGTTTTCATTTCTTTATTTCATAACCCTTACTAAGATATTTATTCATATCAATTGTTTTTGAATTTTTTTTCATAGGGTATAACATAGGGTAAGAGAAAAGAATAATTCAAGAAGATTTATATCAGGAAAAGAATTCCTTATTTCTTTTAAGATTTTTTATTTTATGAAAAAATGGATACATAATAGAAGTGTCTACATTGTAATATTTGAGATCTAATGTAATAGTTATGGCCTAAATCTATAAAACAATAAACATAAAAGTATCCTCAATGTCAATTATTAACTTAATTTTAGATTATGTAATGTTTATGGTTGGAGAATGATATTCTACCATAGTTCCAGCCATAAATTTTTATTTAATTCATGCTAGTTCATCTTCATCATTCCCTTAAGACGTTAAACTTCATGGAACCTATCCTTACCATAAGACATTAAACTACATGGATGTCATCCATTCAACATGACATTATACTGAAAGGGTTTTCTAGAAATAATAGTGTCTTGATTCCCATCCTTATGGGATATGTCATGAATCCCAAATATTTTTTCACCATTCCCCTCCATAAATATATTGAACCCTAGACCCCTTGGTCTTGATTATTGTATAGACCATATAACATAAAAATGTGAACAACCGGGATCAAGATCACCTCATGTAGAAAAAATCTACCATTACTCATTCATGATGGGTTTTGAACCCCAAACTATCTAAACATATTTTAAATTTTCAATAATCCATGGTATATTCAATAGACCATAAAATATAAGAAAAAACGCTAATAATCATGACCTTAAACTATATATATGCTCTCTTAAAGAATGTGGGGTGTAGTGTGGTCCTCCTTGGTCCTCATTCATGTCATGTTTTTACTCCACCACACTTTACATATTCATTGGAGACACAGACCATGTAACATGAACATAAATCGTTTTCCTTAGGTCCTTACATTATGGCCATAAACTATTTTCTGTCCCAATAGTCCAAGTTGTATTACATTAAAATGAATTTGATAACATCCTCAATTCATTATGTTAAACTGTAGTGTTATCCTTTTATGAAATTGGGATGCCTCATGTGGTAGTATTTGGATGATTATCAAACTTCAAACCATTTTTTGAATATGATATGTATCACAATAATAATGGGAACCTATTAACCCTCATTAGAGAGGATCAACCTTACCAATGTTTCCATCTCAACACACTGTGTTATAGAATAATGTGTGGCTTGATTCTCATTGTTATGGGATACATAATAATTCATATACATTTTGAATTTGGGAAAATCCATAAATAATATAATTCATCAGCCCCTTGGCCCTTATCTTAGTCCAAACATTAAAACCTTAAAATATATGTATTTCATCTTAAGTATTTTATGTATCACACAAGTCTTATTTAATACATTCATGTAAATTATTACCTCCCATGTGACCTATACATACCCTAATGTTGACCATTTCCCTTGATAATCTGCGAAACATAAAGTTGAACAGTTTTCAATAGTCTAAGAGGTATTTCGTTAAACATTTTCCACCTTCTTGGTTTGAATCATATTTTCGAATACAATACATTTAAAACATATAGTAATCATCAATTTGGATTTCTATCACATTTAAAATCTTCAATGACCCCCCCCCCCAAATCATTGCATCATTCCATATTTGGATTTCCTCTCATCTTGGCCATCAAACTAATCAATATTTAGTAGTAACTTGAATATCCTATATTTTTCAACATGTTCAATATTCGATCTCACATTTTATTAGCCCATTCTTGGCTGACATGATCATGGTCCCTGTGTTTCGAACATGGTTAATAGTTCATCACTAACTATCAGGTCACTCCTAATCCATAACTTGAAAGTATCAAATTACCTCATAAACACATCCTTATATGTTAGTGGAATAATAATACCCTTTGTTTCATCCATAATTTACACTTCAATGTTCTTGTAGACCCCATTTAACACCCATTGTTTCCCTCACAAAGCATGGAACACATGGTCATATGAATTATTGTAGGGTGAATACCAATTTGACTAAGCTTCACAAAAGGATTTATATGGTCAAAACTCCATGACATTAAATTATGTGTTGATATCCAATAAACATTTCATTAAACTACATGAGAAACCTTTTAGGAATGTGTAGTGTATTAGGGGACCCCCTTGGCTATAATTCATGTTTTGTTTTCCAAATCATCATGGTACACATATCAATTTGGAGAATCTTTTGGTCCATACTCCAAGACTTTAAATTGGGAGAAGATCATATGTCCATGCATTGATACTTTAAACTTCATTCAGTGGTCTAAAAAATATTTCCTTGAACTGTGTACAATATCCCAACCATATCGAAATTTTTTTCGAGACACATCCTAATCACACAACAATAAAAATTATCCATGAATTTTACTCACTAAATGATGATGAACTGTGTGTCAAGTTTCCTTATGGTATGATATAAAACTGCAAGGCTGAATTGGGTCTCACACACAAGGACATCTACTCTTTCCCTGGTAATCGACCGTATTGTTCACATTTTTTGTTGTTTCATGAAATTAATGAAAATGATCCCCCTGAACAATTTGTTTTATCTTTATTGATACCAACACTATTACAAAAGTGTTCTCCAATGTCATTGTTGTGTAATCTAGAGAGTGTTGGAAACATTTTGAGAATTCCATCACTCCATTTCCTTGATTTACATGACATTTAATTGGATCCTTATAATCTTAGACATATATAGGGAAGTCCTTATTGTTTGGTATCATACTATTTTGGATCACCTAAAATCATGTGAAAATGTTCTTGAAGAATTAAGATGGAATTTTGTGCTAGGGATAGTGTTTTCATCATGGTTAGCGGTCGGCCCTGCTTTGTTTGTTCCCATACCATGCTAATGTTATAAAAGATGTGTTTAAAAATTTGCCTATATTTTTCTATATTCCAAATAAAATGTCCTTTTATTCAAATTTTTTGGAATTGTTACTCACAATTAAGATTTCACTTTTTTTGGATAAATTCAAACACCATAGGCATTACCTGTCCATGGACTGAATTACGTTTGAGGAGAAAGCCAGTAGTTCGAAGAGCCATGTTCTCCAAGGAATAGTCTATCACATCATGAAAAATATAGATTTATTATCAACAATGTAAGGACACTATAATTATATGGTTATCTAAAACTCTAATTAACCTAAAATATTATTTTGTAATCCATTGTTTCTCACACCGGGAATGAACCATGTGAGCTTGGGTATTGAGCATTGACTATATAACATGTATGATCAATGTATGATATGTAAATAAGCGCATGAAAAGTTTCCATGCATGAAGGAATGGTTTCAAAAGTTGAAACGATATCTATGGTAGTTTTAGGTTGCACATCCTCTTCATGGAGACTTTAAAGAGTTTTAGAAAAATTATCTTATAACTCAACTCTGGTGATTGAGTGCTCTATTTCTACTAAACTTTTGCATTTTGATTCGTGGGTTTGATTAAATGTTAAAATTTCCATTTCTTCCTTAGTATCCATGTTTATAATATGGTTAGACCCGATCTGTACCTAGTATTGTTCATCCCAATGATCGACTACTTGATGTGCCGACTTCCTTATCTGATCCCAGCGCTCTATCAATTACGACCATAGATGTGTGAAAAGATTTTATTGACTCTATATAAAGGAAAAAACATGTATAATTTTTTTAAAAGAAAAGAATATCCTGATTACATTTTTGGGGCTTTTAGATGACTTTTTACAACACCTAGAACTAAGAGGATTCTATATGTTGACTTCCTTCACGCATATTATCGACAATGTTGTATCGAATCATCACAAGAAGACCATGGGATTCCTTCCATCCAACCCACATGTTGCACAACCAGTATATAAGTGAAACCATATATCATACATGGTATGGATCTAGAGTCTATTTGATAAAAAGTTCGCTACATTTTCACACCCAGGGTCATATGATGTGGTCTCTTCTACCACCATTGGGTCAGAATCCTCTAGCTCATCTGGCGGTGCATGATCATATTTTCCGAAGGACATAAGAAGTTTTGGTGTATGTTCATCTTTTGTAATTATATTGGATATGATGGGATCTATTTCATGAGGATGGTGCTCCCAGATTGATCCCACCTTTTTAATGTTATCCATACCTACCTCGAGCTCCACCTCACTAGTTGAATCAATTGAAACAATATTCAGTTGTTCAGTCTAGAAAATCAATGAATTCACTCGAATGACTAAATCAACATGAACAAAATTCCCCTCGTATGAATGGGACCATAAGTTATAGAACCCCTTTTGATAGCTAAGATCATATAATCTTTTGTAATGTTGAGGAATGTTACATGACTGTTAGTATAATTGGACAATAAATAGCATGGCATTGTAAAGACATGAGACTTAAGAGAGATGAGTAGTGATTGATTATTTTCCCAAGTCACCACTATCATGATTCCTGGGCAATGATCCACATAGATTACTGGTAGTTCTAGTGGTTCTTAGCTGGCCTCCCTGAACACCTCAACATTGGTTGGCCTGCCATGTGCTTCTATCCCTAGCACATGCCCCATGGTGGAATTCTCCGAACCTATTAGTGTACCTTCATCCTAGTTAGTGGGGGTAGCATATTCAATATAATCATGTATATAATACGTTCATGTATGAGGTTCAAGATTATAAATTTATTAAAGGTGTAGTATGGGTAGGTGAATTAGAGATTAAATAAAAGAGTTCATCCAATTATCCCATAGAGGTTGTGAGCTTTCCATGATCTTGTATAGTCCCTTAACGAGCATCATCTAACCAAAATTATTTTCATTCATCAGGATATTGAGAATACACAACCATCTAATCCTCTAATATGTTTAGTGGATTATTATTGTCTAGAAGAACCCTCACCCGATCTCTCCTTGGATGTGTAGTGCCCCATAAATGCACTAGGTCCACCAGTTCTATTAGATATCACACTCTCTCTTCTTAAGACTAAAAGAAGCCTTACATAAGGTATCCAATACCAGTGATATTCATTATATACATTTTATGGTTGTATCTCATCCAACAATTATTGTTTACCTATATATAAGAATCCTAGTTGTCCCATGCCTCAGGGGAGATGACATCCATGAGAATGTCCATGCGACGTAACTTCTTTTCAAGACATGGGAAAAATCCGTTGTAGCTCCCTAGATGGATACCGTTCCTCCTAGTTATGCCTATTAAATTGAATTGATCTTGAAATTTATTCTCATAATCCTTCTCCTCTAACCTATATGGAATGAGGAACCACTTTCCCATTACTTTAACACTACGCACCTAGCCATTTTTTCTACTATAGATCACTCTAACCACCAATCTACTTCATACACACAACACACATATCACCCCCTTATTGGTCTAAATTTTACATTTCCACATTGTTACCCCTAGAGAAGGAGTCGGTTATCTCTTTTCATTGTCATGGGTTAGTCTATACACCATACACGGTGGCATAAGATCATTCCACATGTTTCCATCATCCCATGTAATGTTGATCCATAGTTACATCATCACTGAAGAATAGAACTCATATAACACCTCTGAGTACATCTTTAGGGTTAACATTTTCATCACTAAAATTTCCCCACAAACTAGCTCTAGTTATATAGATCCGAAATCTTTTCTAAATAAACCCATGACACCAACATCCATCCCTAGTAGGATAGAAGATATGATTGTTATTCCTAAATACAAGAATCAAAATTAGTCCCCACCCCTATCTCCATAGAATATGGGAGAAGAGTACTATTATCTACTAAATAGACCTTACTAAACTCTTCTTCTAGACCCATTTGGAGGGTTAATTTTTCCACGATGTTTGAATCACTGGCTAGAAGATTTTTTCATGATGGGAAAGAGGGTTTGGTAATTCATAGCCCCCAATGTGTGTGACCTCCAAGATATATTGGAAATGGAAGGAATCATACATAAAAAATATAATCCTCCATATACTAATTCAATTTTGTAATTTGAATAGATTTTCATGGACATAGATTCCATGGTTGAAATGCTACCCTATTTCCTGAATCATTTCCGTTATGTATGTAGTTGGCCACAACCCCATGTTTTCATCCATCACTGATAGAATCAAACTATAGATGATAACCAAGAAGAATCCTATGAAATTTAATATGGTTTGAGGCTAAGTCTTGATAAATTATCCAGATTTTATCAATTAGATTGATTATATGATTCGCTAGTAAGATCCTTCCTTTCACCATTTGGCCTTCCTGAGGCATGTACATTTCCTCATTAGAAAATATATTATTGGATCCTCTCCCACTAACTCCTCCCCTTCAATATTCTCTTCTACTAGATAGTTCAAAAAATAATTGATCCACTCCTTTATGTGTATTCAATTGATCCCCATATTCTCTTTTTTTATTACCCTCACTATTTTTACAACACCTTATCCAAATTTGACAGTGGATCTTGATCTTCCAACACGTTCTCCATGAGGAGAAACTCTTCAGAAATTTCCCTGAGGATCAGATCCAGGAGATCTTATGAAGGTCCTAAATGCTAATATTTTCCTCAAAATGGTGTCGGTTGAATGTTTTGTCCATAGAAATCATATGATCTAAAAATATAGATTACCACTTTTGCAAAATAAAAATAGAAATGTGGAGAACATGATGATTCATAGAGGCACACCCACCATAGATCAACTGAAAATTCAGTGAATGACACACATTACCCGTAGCCTAGGACCATTCATCGTTGATGTTTCCACCATCGTAAAAATCCCAGTTATTATTCCATCCATTCTCCTGGCTCCCCAGGACTGCCTTAATGATCATTTGGTAATGCGGTAGAGATTCCACATACTAAAACATCTCCCCATTGATATTCTTTATATGGTAGTTGAAGCAATATGAAATTATTGAAGTTTGATCCTTCCAAATGTGCTACGTGGATGCCTTGTGCCACTAGTATATCCATTATACACCTATCAAATAGAAATTTGGTTCGTCTGTACTTACCAGTGTGATAAATATGTTTTCAATGAAACAAAATTCATAAAACATAAGCCTCTAGAATATAGGATACTCTTTATGTGCGTCCCACAGTAGCCCTTGGAAAAAAAATTTGTTTTGTGGTGGTTCGATTGTATTCTCTAATCATGATGTTTTTTGATATTTTATATCTTTGAGAAACATCCACACATGATTCCCATGTATCTTCCAAAGTGTCTATTTAATATAGTCTTACATGTTTTTCATGGATGGTTTGTGGAGGTTTCTTTAAATGGTGGTTTGTAAAGCATGGTTCTTAGAGATTAGGACCTCACTTTTTGGATCAAAATAGAGAATTCATAGATTAATATTTTGTTATTCTAGTTCACTAATGCATCATTCCTGGAGAAAAAAAAATATGTCTTATTATAAATAAATTTCGTTTACAGGGATATATTTTCTATGGTTGAGAGATATATTAATGGAGAGTTCAAATGCATTTTATCAAATGAATTGAAGTTCCCTTAAGGCCCCCGACTATTAAATTTATGATATATGATGGAACAAGCTTTGTGGAATCCTTTTCTCAAAATGATCTCCGTGATCAAGCATCGAGAATGGGACTCAGAAAAGTTAGATAATTGATAAAAATTTCATAGATTGTTTCCCATAATCCTACCACCATTTTACCATTATCTCATATTGTGTGGGTGGGGGGGGGGGATTTTGGAGCCGAAACATGATCCATGGGATTAATCAAGGGGTCCATAACTAGATTTGATAAAATTTGAGTCAAAAGGCCCCAAAAACAGTCTTATGTTTATGTTTCATGAATCTATTTTATTAAACCCACTTTTCCTCTGTGAATGTGTGACACCCTAGTGGAATGATCAATGAATCTGACCACCCTACATGATTGTGCTAGAGGGATTATGTTGTGCACCAGAGTCTGATTCTTCCATGACCGTTAAATAATTCCCCATCCACATTAAAATCATCATCTCAAAATTGAAAATCCTTCTACCCTATAGATTACATTCTCATGCATTATTAATAAAATGGTGACATGACCTTTGGACATCTGAATATCTCTTAATTTGAGAAGTAGGCCAAGAATTTAGAATAGAACCAAAATGTATCATCCATATTACCTTAGATTCACAAAAACCCATTTTATATGTTAATTAATACATCCACTAGTGGTGGGGATACCCTTCAGGAAGGCCTAAACCCTTCCGGGAGTTAGAAGGCCCTTTAGGGAACCAGAAGCATCATGAAATATTCAAACATCATGAAGTAATCATTTCCTTAGATAATACTTCATCTTTTTTGGGATGTTATTCATGTTTCATGAAGCCCATTCCATCACATAGACCACATCCTTCATGAAGAATTTATGATTCATGAAGAACATATCTAAGATTCCAAATGTTTCATAATGGCCCTCTCCTAGGATTGTTCATGTCACATCTATTATACTGGAACCTCCCCATAATGATCATGTACCCAAATCTCCCAAACCCATCCACGATTAGCACAACAATACCTCATGTCCACCTGTGACATGTAGCAACCATTCATATAGACCACTCCACTACAAGTACTACCAACGATTCAGATTAAAATTTTCATTCTTAGCATGGGTATGCTAATCCCATTTTCTTCTTACCATAGGTAGACTAAATTAGACCTATTGACTGTCCAACATTATTTTCTATTCTAATATGGATTTATCGAATCCATGTCCTATCTGTGGTTGTGTTTGTGACAATTATGTTAGCCTGTGGTGTACGGAGTGATTCCACCACCTATGCCCTTTATGATGATAAAATTTCTACAAAAGATTATCCAAAACACAATGTTAAAATATGGACGTACCCTATGAAAAAGTCACATAATATTCTATGTATGGTTAATAGAGAATGAGATCATCCTCACACTGAATGATATCCTTCTGGGGTAGTTTCCCTAAATAAACCCCAAATAACATTTCTAGGATCCATCTTTTATGACTTATAACGAGTGAGATCTTTCTCACATGGTGTATGATCATCCACACCTCGAATGACACCCTCATTGGGAATCATACATTCATATTTCCCAATCACATGTAATGATTTCTACCTCACCCAGAATAAGATCCTCATAGGGAATATACTGTGCATAATCCACACACCATGACGCAATGGTGAATCATTACTGACATGTGCATCAAGTCTATATATTCAACTTGTTTCTTATAATGGGTACAAGTATTTTGGGATTAAAGGATAGAAGAAACTTGACACCCATCCACCACTATTTATAGTAACTCCTCTAAGTGTAATCCCAAAAAACTAATCATCACCACCATCTTATGGTCCATTTCGATGCATAAGACCCAACTATATTCTCCACTTCTATGAGCATCCTCCCATGGTATAATCCCTAATTCCCCCCTTTTAATACTATATGGGATTCTATTCCCAACTAACTGGGATACACATGAAACCTCTTTAAGGTATTAACACAACAATCAATCCACTCCATATACTCCATCAAACTCATCCACTAAAAGAAATAAATCCAAATCCATTATTATTTTATCCAGGCCACCTCATCCTGGTAGAATCATTCCTCCCATATGGGCCAACTCAATGTGTAATACCCATCCAATCAATCGCTTCTCCTTGAAGAACTCGTGGAAGATAACATCTGTAATCCTCCAACCATCTAACCAAGAGCGATTCTCTTGAAAAGCGCATGTCACAATGGTAATCCCTACACCATTCCCTCAAACTATGTTGGTTTTGATCATTGTCATCTATTGTGGGAATGTTGTATGCCTCCAGGAGGATCAATCCCAAATAATTGTAAACCTTGGTTCCCCCTCATAGGAGTTAACCTCCCCGATCCTCTTTAAAGGGTGTCCAGATCAAACGTCATGGTGTGAAATCTTCCCTTTATAGGACATATCCTCGAGATCAGCCATTGTGGTGTGTTCATATCCATTCACCTAGTAAACCATAGTTCTCCCTCATAAGTATGTACCATCTCAATGTGACACATTTTCATTATGGGAAACACATTATGGGTCTACCTCCATAAGAATTCTGATCAATCCACTTGGTAAATCTTTTTAGGTGGACCCTCTTAGAGATGTACCTCCTTGATCTACCTCCAAGGGGTATCTTGATCAGCTTATTTCAATATACTCACGAGGTTGAACTCTCTACCTCTCTCATACTAATACCTAGAAATAATCATGGGATGTCTAACGTGAAATAAATTGATGACATTATCCTATGATATCTTCTACATCATACTAGACATGGGATTCATAAGGTCAAAGCCTTATAAGATATGAACCTATTGTATAAGCTACCATGCTAAACATGGTATGAATAAGTTGAATGTATCGGAAGATATTACTTCAGAATCAGATAACTCATGATCAACAAGGGATTACAATTAGTATTGTGACCATAGATTTTATCCTATGAGTAAGAATACATGTTACCAGTTTCCCTAGTGTCTAGAAATTCAAGAGATTCCCAATGTTACTACTAAACATAATGATGGTTTCTTCCCATCAAGACCCCTTCTAATGTCGAAAACAAAGAAACTTAATTAACTGAAATCCATAAAGAGATGTAACCTATAATAATTATGTCAAAAAAACATAAATTTATGAGTGATACACAAACAATGCGTTGAATTATAAGGAGGAAACCAGAGAAGAAAAAACCAACATCCCATCATCCCATTTCAATTATGGAGAAGAAATCACCGATAAAATTGATGAATCCCCCCTCCTTGGATAATAAGGATGTAAGGTAACAAAATGAGACAATGGTGCACATAAACACACAGAGGGCACACCTAGGTGAACATTTTAGAAAAAGAGATCCAGTAGGGTCATCAGGAAAAAACAATTAACCATGAATACTAATGGTTGTATTGAAATAATAAAAAAATTTAGGAAATTTTTTATCTATATAATAATTGTTGGAATGAAATGATAAATTGATTTGTAATGAATTTATAATAATCATTATTATGATAAATTAAAATAGATGGTGAAACAAAAATAAATGTATTGGACTATGAATTAATCTAACATTAGGACCCATTATATATTTTTTTTTCAAGTTTATGTCTCATATATAAATAAAATATTTTTATAAAAACATGAGTAATATTCTTTATTACATATCGTTTCATCATTAATGTATATTTTTTTAGAAAACATCAAATATTTTCTTTCTTATTATCCCATTATTTTTCATTCCATGATTTTGATAATTTCTAATTTATCATATAATAAAATTAATTATAGATTCATTGAATAAGCATAATAGAATTTATTTTTATTGTATATTCTGTCAATCCATGTAGATCATGATATATAAAGCACATAAAATGTCTTTATAGGTTGATTGTGTTTCCTATTAACTGGATGTGTTAAAAGATAGGGAGAGTGAGTATATATTATAAATAAATTAAAATAATTATATCATTATTGTTAAAACCACAATAATTTATGAAATTATATTTGAAATATTATAGGGGATTTAAAATGGATATTAAATTAAAGTGTATTATTACAAATAGAAAAAACCCATAAAAAGTGAATTGGGGTAACCTCTTCATGGAATAATTACCCTTTTTTATATCATAATAGTCTTGGGAGTATTGTGATATCACAAAATCCCAAAGTATACTAAGATTCGTAGGAGAGGGTATTAGGGAATGGTGTTTGATACGTGATTGGTATGTTATTGGTAAAGTGATGGGTGAGTGGGTTTATGGGGTAAAATACATATAAAATTATCATTTCCCCTAATTTCTATGAAAAATATTAATTAAAATTATATTTAATTTATCTTCATGAAAACATTATAATGTTATTTGAATTTTATGCAATCAGAAAACAAAATAAAATCTTATTAATACATAAATAAAAAAAACTACAATTTTTTTTTGATTAGAATAAAATAGAACCTTAGTTCTATAATTTCAAACATATTATACCAAATTCAATTATGTTCATGAATTTTTTATTAAATATATTTATATTTTCCAGGGAAAATGAACTCAAAAATTATTTTATTCTTATTTCAGTGTTATTTCATAAAAGTAACACTATTTATAAAAACAAAATTTTTATTTACAATTCACTAAAAAATAAATTTTTGTATAATGATATAATTGATTCAGAATAATTTAACATTGAATTTCTATTTGAAAAAAATATCGATTTTTAATAATAATTTTATAAATTTATTATTTTATTAAAATATATTCATTTTTTATTCTAATGTAGAATATTCTTTGATATAATAAAATCATAGACATATATAATAACTACAAATTATTTAAAAAAATTACTTGTCTTATAATGTGACTTTAGAAAAATATTTTTTTTCCATTTTTAAAATTTCTCAAAAAATTATATTTTTACAAAATTAAAACAACTTTTCCAAAAACAATATTATAGTTTTTTGGTCAATCATATATTTCATAATATTTACTCATCTATTAAATAGTTATATGACAAATGTTTCTTATATTAAATGATTTTTTTAATGCGTTGTTGGGTTTTTTTGAATGGTGCATGTCTTTTAATTTATAATAAATTATGGAAGATGACACAATGTATATCCAAAAGAAAACTGTATTTAAAGAAATATGGTCTAAATTTTTTTCCTCTTTGGAATGTTCATAACTATAATGTTATTTGACATAATGAAATGAAGAAAACATAAACTACTTTGATTTAATTATGTCACAAGGTTTATATGTTTCTTATTATAAATTTTTTTTATGTGAATGTAAATTGAAAAGGTTAATATTTTTTTTTCATAGAACATACGGTCCAATATCAGTAATATTGAATACAAATTCTCATAAAAGAGGTCATTCTAATATTACAACACATATATATTTAGTACATTTGGGGGATCATGAATTGACATTATAAAGAGAGATATATTGGACAAATCATGGATATTATATAGGATTGGTAGGAATGATAGATTATATTACATGGGTTAGATGAAATCATGAATAAGAAATGGGAAAATATATCAATTAAATTTTTTTCCAATATTGAAAAACCAAATGATAATACTTTATTAGGATTTATGATGGAATATATTTTCTCTATTTAAAAACTCAATGTTCCTATTATTGTTGATAGAATAACATATTTTTAACTCGTTGATTCCCTAACCTATTGAAATACTTATTACCATCTAGACCATATCATTGAAAAATTAATATCACAAAAGAATAAATTCTCTAATATTATCCAAGAATGCTAGATTTCTCAATCATATTCCATATATCTGTTCACATGTTTCTATCACACTATTGTGTAGAAATTTTATTTTATGATAACTATACCAAAAGAATATATTTATCCAAGCCTCTTTTATAGTTTATCTTGTAGGCTATTAGGATATCCACAATTTCCACGAATTACTATTCAGGCTGTCCTTATCTGTTGTTTTGATAATTCATTAAAAATCTAAATTTAATATTATGAGACATTGAGTAATTTTCTAGATCATTGTTGAATACCATGGACTTAAATATTATTCAATTGATAATAATGTTACATAGTGATGTTCTCCCATTTATATATATGTGTGGGGGAGGAATTTATCCCTTATAAGGACATTTCTCATTATTCTATCATTTGTTAGAATATTGAGAACATATACGTATATTCAATAATATCATTTATTATACTATAAAACTAGAAGTTCTCCAATAATCACTATGCATCTTTATGATTGAAAGGGGATAAATAATATTGATCAATGACTATCATTCAGTAGATTCTTTACTCTCTAATAATCTTTTATAATGAATAGTCATATAAAAAATATCACTAAACCATTTTCATCAATTTTGAACTCCGAGACACTCCAATTTTTTATAGAATCAATTTATTATAAAACTATATCTTCCCTCTAATAATTAATTATATATTTTGGAACAGATAGTTGAAAAATCATTGGTGTATTGAAGGTTGCTGATACATTTTTTATGATTCAAATATCAAACCTTATCATTTATGGTAATATGGGATTATTCTCAATACTCACCATGGATTAATTGAATTATCATTCCTTTTTATAGAATATTTCACTTTTTATATCATTCCACATTAATATTCAATTACATTTTCTTAATCAATGAATATCTCCAACCATCTTAATTGATGAATTTTAAATTCATTTTTTGTTAATATATAATTAAGTCTCTTATATTTTTTATATATGTAACACTTACCTAGACAATGGATGTTCTTCTATGTCATCAATTAAAATTTCAGAACTCGTAACTCAAAATCAAGAATCTGATTGTTCTACTAATTGATTTTTAATATAAAGAGTCATAAACTATCACATTATTCGTTATAATTATTAGGTAACCCAAGAATTTCATTAAATAATTACAATATATCTCAAAACATTCTCCACATGAAAGTTTTTGGGTAATGTATAGTGAATGAACTTTTAATTAACTCCATGAAGAAATATTCAAATAAATGAGTCTTGAAAAAATGTAATCCATTCTATACTAAAATAGTTAATATGGTACTAAAGGTTTAAATTTTTTTCAATGAATTTTTATTATTACATATTTCTAAAACATATTAATCCCCATTACACTTGTTGTTTGGGGCTATTTCTAAATATACATTATCATATAAGGATCCATTAATATTTTTTTGTGATAAAATTATGTAAGATTGTGACTTGTTATATAAAAATGTCATATATTATAATCTAAGTATAAAACTTATCATTGAGTAATGTATCCAATAAATTATAATTACTTCCTAAATTATATTTATTTATCACAGATTATTTTAGAATAACATCAATTAGGAAACTATTAATTTATCATGTTAGTCTCTAAATACATTATTAACCATATATATGAATGAAGGAGGGGAATTATTTAGTCTAAATAGATATACTATGAACTCATGTGATCTATTTCCAATAAAAATTCCATGATTCAATATATATATTCTATTTACAATTATTGGATGATAACAACAATTAGTTTTTACATTAAATATGATTTTAGTTCCTTAAAGTATATAAAAAAGGGCATAAATCCTCATTAGTGGATACTTGTGCTTTATGGTGATATTTATGAGCTATAAATTATTAGATGACAACCCCAATGATCCATCAAAATTAAATCCATAGAGAATTGGTTTACCCATCGTGATGAACTAGGGATTGAGAACCATTAATAAAAATTATTTTATAGATACATTTTTTTACACTTCAACTTATATCTATGGTATCCATTATGGGATCTTAGTTATTGGTGTTTTTATGGGTACATATTATATTTAAAACTATAACTTAAGATCATGGAAATATAAATTACATTATTTTAGAAATATATAAATATACTCCCACATATTGTGAATTTCCTCAAGGTGGTAATTATACTTTTACTCAACCTCATGAGGATGATATTCTTCTTCATTTGAAATAAATACCCTATGTATTGATGGATTTGATAAGAAGGATTCATAATATTACATGAATCTATATATGTTACTAGAATTAATCTTAATATGTAATGTAAATCCTTATCATGGAAATTCATTGGATATTTCTATAAAGATAGTCAATTAATCACAATTATAGAATATTTTTCTACCAAATCAAGGATAATGTGATTTTTATATGAATCATACAGTGGATTCTTACTATTGAATACTCTAACAAATATAATTTAATGAATGTACCCCATGGTTTTATCAAATTTGTCTCTACTTCTAGATATCATAATGGTTACATAATTGTTATACAATTTTTCATGATATAAAATAAAATTTAGAGAATTTATTTACTGAAAAATAATCCATTCATGATTTTATTGTATGTGTACAATTAATTAAAAAATTTCAGGATCCTCCTCAATGGTGTTGATCATGGATGATCTACCATGTTCAATATTTTAAGGTTCATAATGAAATTAATTCTAAATAATGTACATTATTTTGGTTATTTTTCATCCATAGTGTCAATTTATTCACACTAATGTAATCAAAAGATAGTGATGCATTAATTTTACCTATCTTATTGACTTATTTATTAATTATTTTTTTAATCATAATAATTATTACCTTCTTTTCAAAACCTAAATAATTTCCTCACACTGTTTATAAGGCCCGAGCCTTAAAACATACTCAATCTTGAGTTATTTCAGGAATACACATTGAGGATATTTTCAGGTTTAGAGTTTTAGAGAATTATATCATAAATCATGCATTACATTCCACATTTAAACAATGTGGTTACATAAAAGATATTTTTCATTTTTTTCCATCAATGGAAACATATTTAAAATAAAACATGGATTCTTTCTCAAAACATACTTTACACTATCATCATATCATATAACTTTCCCTTTACTTATGAAAAACATTTCAAAACATGGGATGAGCTTAAAAATATCAGTAAGAGATATAAAAATTCGGTAAGGAAACATTAGTAAATGTATACATAAGAATAAATGAAATCATACTTTACTCATAAAACATAATCACTTTAACAACAACTCATGAAATCATAAGATTTACGAATAACTCATAGAAATCATAAGACATAAAGGTAACTTGAGGCATTCATAACATTCTTACGTAAGGAGTAACACCCATGGTTACTTTGGAATACCCATCACAGTATATTCCCTAAATCTCTACGGATAAACCTTATTGTTTAACCCCTTCACGTTACCCAATGCATTGGAGAGCTATATCGAGATCACTCACCCTTAGATTATCACAGAACCACCCATCTTCAGAAACAATTCACAAGAACCATAACCTAAACATAGCACATAACTTAAGCATAAAGGAAAGATAACATTCCCACATTGCAATAACAATATAACATTTCAAAATATTGAAATAATGAATCCATTCTAAAAACCATTTCCAAAACCATATAAAACATTTAATAAAGTTATTTTTGAAACAAAGTGTCCCATACCACTTTGAAGCTTTTAACATTTTAAATCATTAATATCCATATAAATAAATCCTTAAAATAATTTTACATACATTGATATTAATGAGAAATATTTATAAGAATAAATCATTAAAACATTTTAGACGATATTTTAGTTAAAGGGTTTTTAACAAAATGAGAGACACTTGAATACAATAATTGAGGAATAACATTTAATCATAACTTTATATTTTTTGAGAATAATGTGATTCATGATATAATATTCCAAAGGATAGTATATACACCATATAAGCGTGAATTGGTGAATAACAACAATTATGTCTCAATAGAAATGTAAAATGTGATAAAATCCCTTATAAAGAAGGTATCCTTAAATTAAGGATAAATCAATCTCAAAATTATGTGTGACAAATATAAATACAAAAAATATAAGTGGATATTATGTGTAATACAGTCAAATGTCATTCACACATATTCAAAGGATGACATATTCAATAACTACATGTTGATCCCAAAGTAATCGAAATTGGGCTAAAAAGTTCCCTTGGTAAAATTCGACAGCCTAACGACGTCACTTTAAAATTCATAAAATTAGTTGATGAGATTGAAAATGGTATCTCATCACTTGGACATAAACTTTACATCAATAAGGATATATAAAAACATATCCCAACATAAAAATATGTAAATTAAAAGACAAAACAAAATAAGTCTTTTTAAAAGAGGAGTGTGAAAGGTTCCCTTATAGATTTGGGCATCTTTCGAAACATACACCCCATGAAAGAAGGGTCATACAATTAATATTTAACTACCCATAAGTGAGATTATATTATAAATATATTAAAATAATGTTCAGTACATACACCACACAAAATAAAATAGTGGCCAATGTAGCATGAATCTCACATGAATAAAAAGTGAAATGAAAATCCACTTATGAAAATTCGGTAGCCTAACGACGCCACATAAAACATCCAAAAATGGATTGATGAGATAGAATAGGGTCTCACATCATATTAAAATAAAATTTACATAAATATGAGTATAAAATAACATCACCCAACATAATAAAGATGAGCTTAAAGTATGTTACATAAAAAAGAGTACTTCAAAAGGAAGAGAGAGGTAGGATCCCTTACAAAAATTCGGGTGCCTAACGACGCCACTTGAAAATTCTTAAAATTAATTGATGAGAGTAATAGGGGGTATATCATCATATGAAAATACAAATTCTAGTATGGTGAATATAAAATAACCTCCTCCAACATAATAACATGGAACATACATGAAATGACATAAAAGAGGGTACTTAAAAAGAAAGAGAGAGGTCAGATCCCTTACCTCAAGTCTGACTTGTCATGTTCGTTTCTTTATATTCCTGAATAATAAACATTTGTAAATTTATAATTTGTTAAGGTCCTTTTTTATATTTTATTATTCAGTTCATATCTCATTTTAATTGGTTAATAATTTGAGTTCATATCATACGTTTTTGTCGATATTTGGTACATGTGCCAAAAATGGACTTGTTCGAAAATGATTGTACATTAAGTTATAATTAAATGATATATAAAATATTATTAATGATTTAAATATCATATATATCCATAAATATTTATTTTATACTATTCTATAACATTTAGAGATACAAAGAAATGAAATTCATCGTTCATGGAGACAGTAGGCCGTACGTACGCATGATACTTTCATTTCCTTGTCATATTAATGGAATTAAAAATTATTAAGAGATATATATATTATAATTCCAGTATAATATATATGTTTTATAGGTCACATAATTTCATTAATTTCATTCTTTATACATTCCATGTATTGCTTGAATGAGTCACATCACCTGAGGGGGCAGTAGTCCACACTTCCTCGTATGAAATTATCGCAATTGCACAACATGCAAAGCCTAAAGGTATGTTTTAAATATAAAATACAATAGAATATTGGAAACATAAATACCATATATATCATATATAAAATACAGTTACTTCATAATAGATACCATGAATGGTGTTAAGAGATGATTTAACAATCATCGTTTCGTGAGGCAGTAATTCTCCATCCACAGAAACAATAAGTTATTTAACCATTAGACGAAGGTGTGTGTAAGTGTAGCTATAATACATAACATAACAAAATCCTAGTATATTAAAGATACTGATTTTGTTACAAAATAAACGAATAAAATGAGTTTAGGGGTTTGGAGAAGCAAAATAAAACAAAAGAACACAAGTGAAGACATTACCTTTAAATCGGGCAACTCCTCTTGGTTTGAACCAAAAGGTTTTTTTGAAGAGCATTCTGCCAAAGGTGAGGCTTTAATGATGAATAGTTGGAAGTGGAGAGATGAAATGTGAAGGGGTTTGACGAGCCAAAGGCTTGAGGGGTGTGGGTAAGGTGGTAGAGGTGGGGGCCTTTTATAAAAGAAGAGGAGGGGCACTCTTGGAAAGTTATAAACTATTGCTTTATTATAAAATGATATTCGTATTTAAATGGTACCAAAAAGATATATTTCTATGATAAGGTGATAAGGCTTTTAAATCCACCCATCCAATAGGTTTTGGACACGTTTAATACTTATAATTCATTCTATATTCTCATTTTATTGAAATCATTCATTTATGAGGTAATCACTGCATCATCACGGTGTCATAAATAAATTAATATATTTGATGTCTAAAAATTATAAAAAAAATATCATGATATAGGAAATCTTTTTTTATTTTTAATGAATATTTATTGTCAAAAATATGACTTGTATAACCCCATGTAAAAATTGTTTTAGTAAAATAATATATGTTTGTGACATTTTAATTTTAACATTAAATAAAAAGTTATTAATTTCATTTTAAAACCAAAGTGGCTACATGGGGTCCCCAAGTTGACCCATGGATTGTCGTGGTCGGGCATGACTAATCCAATAAGGGTAGGACATGTGTCATGGTCTTTTAATATTATTATAACATTATCGTTTCCTTAAATTACACTAATTACCTTTAATCGCGACTAATAAAACAAAAAAGTTACTATTCCCAAAATTTTTTATAAATCTCATTGAACAAAATTTTACTTCATAATAAATACCATGTACGTCAGATTTCTTAAAATCAAATCCCAGAATTGGTAAAGTTTCATTTAAATGAAAAAACAGTTTCTTTAACTACCACTTAGTGGTTTCACTATTCATAAAAAATTGATGTTTTTTCAGAAAAATACCAAAAAATCTCCCTAAGTTATATTTTATATTCCGAATTCAAAAATTATGTATATTTTATAAAATTAAAAATATATAAGTGGCATTAATTAATTTAATAATTCATTCCCACTGTCAAAACAAATAGCTTGTTTTTAAGAAACAACATCTATTAAAAGATTGACACTACTTTAAGTCCAATTTCAAAGTGAAATTAATTTCAATGACCACCATTGGATTAAATGGTAAAAATATATTCCAATTACACTTTAAAACAAACTAATAATATAATCTAAACATATATTTAAATTATATGAATAATCATTTTTGATGTAAAATGCAATATTTTTTCACTATTCAATAAAAAAATGAACAATGTCATAAACATACCAAAAATTTATCCAAAGTAAATGTAGATGTCCAAATCGTAAATAATAAGATTATTTTGAAAAATAGAGCTTATAAAATGGTCAACAGTTAGATTTAATAAATGGTTCCCCATCAAAAGGCGGTAAAACAACCTTTTAAAAATATTATAGTATTTATTCTTAAAATTGGACTCATTTGGAATTTAAGCCTATAACATCTATTGGATATATGTAAAAATATTTAACAAACATATGTAATAATTTTTTAGTTATTTATGTTCATTCCCACCATTACAATGGCTAGGCGTTAACTATTATAATATTATTATATTATTAGTGTGCAACACAAGATTTCAAAGAAACTCGTTGTTGCATATTGGGTACGCCATTGAGCATAGAATTCTCTTTATAGTAATATTAACATTTTATTCACAAATATTGATAAAAATTAGAATGTAATATTATTTATTTACCTGGGATGTTACATCCTCCCCCCTTTTGGGAATTGTGTCCTTGCAATTTCAAAATTGGGCTTGGAAACTTCATTGAAAGTCCCACATCGGAACAAGAGTCAGTAAAACTATCACTTTAAAAGAAAGGGAGAGAAGTACAAAGGTCACCCGAGTTAACCCATACTAGGATTCCACATATGAAAATATGGAAATGGAGGAGAAAACTAAGGGTCATGTTCTGATGGAGAGTGATAGTAAACATGTCTAAGGGAAAGTTAACCACAAGAAAATCAAGAACCTGTGAAGGGATAAACGGTATTCGATTCCCGAGTATGAAAAGTTAACATACAACATTTTTGTTTTAAGATACTCTTCATTGAGGAATTTAATTTTGAGCTTAACTAAATCACAATGAAAAATACTTACATGTTACATAGACTTTTATCTTTTACTATATTCTTTAATCAAACACATATTTTCTCCAAAAGATGAGTATTTAGGAAGACTTGTTCGCATTAATAGTACAATAATCAACTTCTTGAGAATCACCTAATCCACAAAAGAGAACTATATATTTCCGATGTCTTTTTATCTCAACGAAAACCAAACCAAAAATTTTAGTATGAGATCAGATAATACCCAAAAAGGATATTTTTTTACAAAAAAAATACTCCTAATCTTCAAAATTTGTCAAACAAAACCCAAAGTTCAACGAATACCAATGAATAAAAAAATTGTCCATAAAATTCTTCAAGGTAAACCCAACTATGATTGAAACCCAAATATTTTAAAGATTTAATCACATAGTCTCCCAAGGTACAAATTTACATTTATCTCTAAATAACACCAGTTTCTCTTAAAGTCTCATATTTAAAAATAATTATCCTAATCACATATCCTCTATGATAGGTTAATAATTTCTATTGATAACCCAAAATCAACTTAATATTGATTCATAAAATCATATAACTAAAAACAATTAGTCAAACTAACCATGTACTTCACGTAGTCCAGTGGTTGGTAATAAATACCAGTCACACTTTGGTTGTGGGTTCTATTCCTGCAGCTTTGTCCGACGCGATGAGTTGTCACACGGTCTTCGTGTTGTCCTTTTTCCAAAATTATATAATTCTTAAAACATTCACCAAAATGAGATAAAATAATCAAAAATAATCAAAACATATTTTAACCACATTTTTATATCATGCCTTTCATTTTCCATCATAACATATAGTTACACATAATTACATCAAAAGTAAGGATCATAAAAACACTAATGGTTACCTTTATAATTCTCACATGAACTTCCACATCGAGTTGGTTCTCTCGTACAAGTGACATTAGAGAACTCACCAAGATTCAAGTGGTTGATCGTGACTCCTGATAGTTGGTTTAGAATAACCATAAGATTTCTCATTGAATCCCCCATTTCATCCAGTCTCTTAATCAGAGAACCACCACTGTTTCTTTCAAACCCATTGTCACTTTGGTGCCTGCTAGATCCATCTATTTACTAAAACCAAAAAGGTCAGTGTGAGTATATCAACAAAATCATCATGTACTAAAGTGGAAGATAAACACTAAGATATACTTAGCCAAGTCATCTCAATCTCATTCCAACCTTCAAAAATAAGAATAACTCTATCGAATATAATAACCATTGTGGTTATGCACAACATGTCACTTATGATTAAACAACACTCTTAACTCTAAAGTTATCTAAACCGACCTTTGATACCAACTATAATGCCTCGACCTTAAACCTCACTTAATCTTGAGTTATTTCAAGAATACACATTGAGGATATTTTCAGGTTTAGAGTTTTAGAGAATTAGATCATAAATAATGCCTTACATTACAAATTTAAATAAAGTGGCTACATAAAACATATTATTCATTTTTTCCCATCAACGAAAATATATTTAAAATAAAACATGGGTTCTTTCTTGAAACTTCCTTGAAACTATCATCATATTATGTACCGTTCCCTTGACCTCTGAAAAACATTTCAAAAACATGGGATTAGCATAAAAATCTCAGTAAGGGATATAAAAATTTGGAAATGAAATATCAATATATTTATACATAAGAATAAATGAAATCATACATTACCCATAAAACATAAGCACTTTTAAAATACCTCATGAAATCATAATATTTATGAATAACTCATAGAAATCATAAGACATAAAGGTAACATGAGGAATTCATAACATTCATACGTAGGGAGTAACCCTCATGGTTACGTTTGGAATACCCATCATAGTATATTCCCTAAATCTCTTTGGAGAAACCATATCGTTTAACCCCTTCGCATTACCCAATGCATTGGAGAGATATATCGGGCACACCTGCCTTTAGTTTATCACAGAACCACCCATCTTCATAAACAATGCCCATGAACCATAACATAATCATAACACATATCTTAAGTATAAAAGAAAGATAAAATTCCCACATTCCAATAACAATATAACATTTTAAGATATTGAAATAATGAATCCATTCGAAAAACCATTTCAAAACCATTTAAAACATTTAATAAAGAGATTTTTGAATCAATGTGTCCCATACCACTTTGAAGCTTTTAACATTTTAAATCATTAATATCCATAAAAATAAATCATTAAAATCATGTTGAAAACATGGATAATAATGAGAAATATTTATAAGAATGAATCATTTAAACATTTAAAACGATATTTTAGTTACTGTGTTTTCAACAAAATGAGAGACACTTGAATAAAATAATGGAGGAATAACTTTTAATCAGAACATTATATTATCTTACGTATAAAGGGATTCAGGATATAATATTCCAAAGGATAGTATATACATCATATAAGAGTGAATTCATGTATAAAAACAATGAAGTCTCAATATAAATGTAAAATGAGATGAAATCCCTTATAAAGAAGGTATCCTTAAATTAAGGATAAATCAATCAGAAAATAATGTGTGACAAATATAAATACATCCAATATAAGTGGATATTAAATTTAAAACAATAAAAGGTCATTCACACATATTAAAAAGATGACATATTCAGTAATTACATGTTGAACACAAAGAAATCAAAATTGGGTAAAAAAGTTCCCTGGGTAAAATTCGACAGCCTAACGACATCACTTTAAAATTCATAAAATTAGTTGATGAGAGAGAAAATGGTATCTCATAACATGTAAATAAAATTTAAATCAATAAGGATATATAAGAACATATCCCAACATAAAAATATGTATATTAAAAGACATAACAAAATAATTCTTTTTAAAAGAGGAGTGTGAAAGGTTCCTTTACTGATTTGGGCAACTTTCGAAACGTACACCCCATTAAAGAAGGGTCATACAATGAAGATGTAACTACCCATAAACGAGATTATATTATACAAATATTAAAATAATGGGTAGTTCAAACAACACACAAAAGGAAATAGTGTCCAATGTAGCATGAATCTCACAGGAATAAAAATTGAGATGAAAATCCCCTTATGAAAATTCGGCATCCTAACGGTGCCACAATAAACATCCAAAAATAGATTAATAAGATAAAATAGGGTCTCTAATCATATTAATAAAAACAACACAGAAATAGTAATTTAAAATAACATCCCCCAACATAATAAAGAGGAGCTTAAAGTAAGTCACATAAAAAGAGTACTTAAAAAGGAAAAGAGAGGTAGGATCCCTTACAAAAATTCGGTAGCCTAACTACGCCACAGAAATTTTTTTAAAATTAATTTATGAGAGTAATGGGGGGTATCTCATCATATTAAAATAAAAATTACAGTATGGTGAATGTAAAATAACATTCTCCAACATAATAACATGGATCATAAATGTAATTACCTAATAGAGGGTACTTAAAAAGATAGAGAGAGGTCGGATCCCTTACCTCAAGTACGACTTGTCTTGTTCATTTATTTAGATTACTGAATAATAAACTATGGTCAATTTATAATTTCTTAAGGTCCACCATTAAAGATTATTATTTAGTTCATATCACATATTAATTGGTTAATAATGTGAGTTCATATCATACTTTTTTGTCGATGTTTGGTACATGAGTCAAAAATGAACTTGTTTGAAAATGATTGTCCACGAAGATATAACTAAATCATCTCCAGAATAGTATTAATGATTTAAATATCATATATATCCAGTACATATTCATTTTATACTATTCTATAACATTTAGAGATACAAAAAAAATGAAATGCACCGTTCATGGAGACGCTAGGTCGTACGTATGCATGAACGCTACTTTAATTTCTTTTTCATATTAATGGAATTAAAAATAATTGAGAAAGATATATATTATAATTACAGTATACTATATATATTTTATAGGTCACATAAGTTCTTTAATGTCATTATTTATACATTCCATATATTGCATGAATGAGTCACGTCACTTGAGGGGGCGATAGTCCACGCTTACTCGTATGAAATTATCGCAATTGCAGAACATGAAAAGCATAAAGGTATGTTTTAAATATAAAATACATAAGCATATGGAAGTCATAAATACCATATATATCATATATAAAATAAAGTGACAACATAATGGCCACCATGAAAGGTGTTAAGAGAAGATTGAACAATCATCGTTTCTTGAGGCAGTAATTCACCATCCATAGATACAGTATGTTCTTTAACCATTAGACGAAGGTGTGTGTAAGTGTAGCTCGAATACATGACATAAAAACATTCTAGTATATTTAATATATTGATTTTGTTACAAAATAAATGAATCAAAATAGTTTAGTGCTTTGGATAAGAAAAATAAAACAAATGAACACAAGTGAAGACATTACCTTTAAATCGGGTAACTCCACTTAGTTTGAACCAAAAAGGTTCCTTGAAGAGCATTCTGCCAAAGGTGAGGCTTTAATTATGAAAAGAGGGATGTGGAAAGATGAAATAGGCAGGGTTTGGCTGATCCAAATTCTTGAGAGGTGTGTTTATGGTGGTAGAGGTTGGGGCCTTTTGTAAGAGAAGAGGAGGGGCACTCACGGAAAGTTATAAACTATTACTTTATTATAAAATGATTTTCAGATTTTAATGGTCCCAAAAGGATATATTTCTAGGATGAGGTGATAAGGTTTCAAAATCCACCCATCCAATAGGTTTGTGACAAGTATATGACTTAGATTTCACCATATCATCTCATTTTATTTAAATCCTTCATTTATGAGGTAATCATTGCATCATCACGGTGTCATTAATAAATTAATTTATTTAATGTCTAAATTTTATATAAAAATATCATGATGTAGGATATATTTTTATATTTCCAATTAATATTTATAGTAAAAATATATGACTTTTATAACCCCATGTAAAAATTGTTTTAATAAAACAATATATGTTTGTGACATTTTAATTTTAACTTTAAATAAAAAGTTATTAATGTCATTTTCCATACAAAGTGGCTCCATGGGGTCCCCATGTTGACCCATGGATTGTCTTGTTCGGCCATGACTCATCCAATAAGGGTAATACATGTTTCAAGGTCATTTCATATTATTATAACATTATCTTTACCTTAAATTACACTAATTACCTTTAATCGCGATTAATAAAACATAAAAGTTACTATTCACCAAAAAAATTATTTTAATATCATTGAACCACATTTTATTTCCCAATGTCAACCATGTATGTCAGATTTTTGAAAATAAAATCACAGAAGTTGTAATGTTTCATTTAAATGAAAAATCTGTTTCCTTAACTACCACTTAGTGGTGTCACTATTCATCAAAAACTGAAGTTTTTCAGAAAAATAAGAAAAATTAACCCTAATATATATTTGATATTCTGAATTAAATAATGATATCTATTTTAAAATATTCAAAATATATAATTTTCATTAATCAATTTAATAATTCATTCCTGCCGTCAAAACAAATAGCGTGTTTTTAAGAAACAATATCTATTAAAAGATTGACAATAGTTTAAGTCCAATTTCAAAGTGAAAGTAATTCCAATTAACACCATTGGATTAAATGGTAAAAATATATTCCAATTACACTTTAAAACCAACTAAAAATATAATCTAACCATATATTTAAATTATATGATAAATCATTTTTGATGTAAAATGCTGTATTTTTTCACTATTCATTTAAAAAATGAACAATGTCAGAATCATACTACGAATTTAACCAATGTAAGTTCAAATGTACCAATCATAAAGAATAAGGTTATTTTGACAAATATAGATTATAAAATTTTCAAAATATAGATTTAAAAAATGGCTTTCTATCAAAAGGCGGCAAAATAATCTTTTAAAAATATTAGAGTATTTATTCTTAAAATTGGATTCATTTGGATTTTAAGCCTCTAAAATTTATTGGATAAATGGTAAAAATATTTAACAAACATATATAATCATTCTGTAGTTATTTCTGTTCATTCCATCCATTACAACGGCTAGGCGTTAACTATTATAATATTATTATATTATTAGTGCCAAACACAAGATTTCAAAGAAACTCATTGTTGCGTATTGGATACGCCATCGAGCATAGCATTACCTTTAAAGTAATATTAACATATTATTCAAAATTAGTGATAAACATTAGAATGTAGTATTATTTATATACCTGGGATGTTATACCGTTGATTAAATTCAACAGGTGTTCATTACGTAAAATTTCGATGTGACTTTTTGGATCTTCTTGGATCTATTATAATTTTATTCACTTGATTGGATCTATGTTATTCTATTCCCAACACCTTGTCTGTAAATTTATACTGAAAATTCTATCTCTACATTGTGTAAAAAATAATCCACTTCTTCAGAAATATATAATATTATATAGTTATAAATTTTTTGAACCATTTTTTTATCATATACCTAATATATATATATATATATATCATTATTTTTTAAAAATTAGATGATTACAATGAAATCCTTCCAAAATTGTCAACATAATTTGTAATTTATTTAAACAATTTTTTAATAGTCTTTAAAAAAGTACTCATCTCGATTTTTTGAGGAGTAAGAGAAATATTATTTTTGGAATATATCTTTTTTTAGACCATCCAATAAATTACATAAAAATTATCCATTGACATTATATTATTGATTAATTTCAGCCACAAATTTTCTTCTCTATATAAAACATGTATAACTTGAGTATCTTCCTCATTCATTTATCAATGAAACATTAGAAAATCTATTTTACATATATATGAACAATTGATTTGTAAATAGTAGATAAGAGTATCCATTCTATATAAATGGTCATTGGTGTATAACGAAAATGATAGATAATTTATCTATCATGGGTGATGAAAAACATTACGCCTTTTTTTAGATATTATTCAAAAAAAGGGAAAAATTTTTATGTAAAAGAGTGATGTTGTATAATGAAACTCCCATTTTTAGGATTGTATTTTAAAAAATCAATCAAATTTCCATCACATGAGTTGCTGTTTTTGATTCTCATTATTCCCATAATTTTTTAAAATACAAAATTTTATGGAAAATTGTTCATAAAATTTTGAAACAAAAACATAATCACATATTTAAATAATTTTAAAGCCTTCACATGTGCTATATGTATATCTATTCTAGGATATCATGCACTATGATATTTTTCTCATTTTCTAAAAATAGTTTTGTGACTAGCTATAATGTCTTATAATTTTCATTGATGATTTTTACATCATCCTTATGATAAATTTAATAATAATAATATCATATATTTTTTTCGATTTTGTATCTATTTCAGATTATGTTTGTATAATATAATAAAAAATATAGCAAAAAAACTTATTTACCTGATTCAATATATTCATAAAATTATCATTCAAGTTTTTCATAGAAGATGCAGTCACATGAATGAATTCATAGTGAAATTGTTAGCTAAAAGATTATTTATTTATGGAATATATGTCTAGTATCAATATAGTTGAAATACTTTAATATAAGGGTGAGTGTTATTATCACCTATATGTCATAATAAAAGGATCATACTCAAAATTCTGTGAAAATAAATTAAAAATTATATAGAATATATAATATTAATAATAATGAATAATGATAACATTATGTTCAACTCATACACATATGTTTTGATCAATAATATTATCTTGATTAGGTATAGTAATTGTATTCAAATAATTATATCATAAAATATGAAGAGAGATAAAAAACTGTTCCTGGACAATACACATAATTTCTTCATATATATATCAAATTACATAATGAATTGGAGGTACATGTAATTTGAGTCCCACCAATCCCATCAAAATATGCTCAATATCAAGAATGAAATATATAAGGTAAATATTTACCAATCTGGGACTTCAAATAAACCATTGAATAATGATTTTTTGATATAATTAAAATTCATATATCAATGAATAACTCATGTAATATCTCTAAATTTGAATATTATTTTATAATTTTAGGTATTAAATTTTTTTATCAATAAGAGAATGGTCAAGTTTCCTTATGAATAGTGTAAAAATGTAAAAGGTTTTAAAGATGGTCCTAGAGAATAAAAACATTTTAACTGGACATAGTGGAAGATATGAATGAATATTTTTGTTGTAAGATAAAATATTTACCATGAATTATAAGTCTAAGGAAATAAAAATATCATTATTAATGTCTATAGAATTATCACTTTGAAAAAATTGAAATGTGTGAAAACCCCAAATATAATGTGTTTGATTCTATATTCTATTTTTCTTAGGTCTTATTATATTTCATCATGATTTCACATATGATACAATAAACATATATATTATAAAACAAGAATATATAAGACATTTATAATGATTTTTTCTTTCATTGAAAATTATATTCATTGGAATTAATTAATTATTAATTAATTTATTATTAATAAATTTAAATATAGAATTTGAAGGATACATGTTTTCATTGATATTATCTCATTCTATAATGATTTAATTTATTTTTATTATAAATACAATATAAATTTTATGAAATAATAATATCTGTTTTGAATTAACAAAATATTATAGTACACCTTCTATGATTCTTAGTAATTATATAAATGACATCTATATCATTTAAGCCTTCTTTATAAGTGGATGAAACCACCCACTAACACGATTTTAAAAATCAAGAGAAAGTGATTATATATTTAAAAAATTATAAAATTATAATAATATTAAACTCTGATACATTAATATGATATATATATATATATTTAATACATTTAGAATTACAAAAATTTTAAATTTATAGTGATGGTAGAAATAATATGAGGGAAAAACAATAAAATGGTAACCTGGGTCATATAAATTGAAAATTTACAACATCATTAAATCCCTGAACCCTTGGGGTTATGTGTTCCCATAATTTCACTATGGGTACATAGAGGCTATTATTATTGGAATATATATGTTCTTGGTCTTGGAGAAGTGTAATGTAAGTGATGTTTCACCAGAAGGGATATATGGTTATCAAAAATGAGAAGATGGATATTTTTATGTAGGCATATTAATTATATTATTATTTAGTTCAAGAACTATCAATGATACCGATTACTAGGAAAATTACTAGTGAAATATTGAATAATAGAGAGTTATTTATCATTAAAACAAATGAAAAAATAAATTTATTCTTTTGAATACATAATTTAAAGAAAAGGATCAAAAAATTGTTCGTTAGAGTAAAATATAACTTAACATAAAAAATTGAATCATAGGTTACTAAATTCGTAATATTTTGTTTATATATGTTATATTAATCATAAAAATATAAATATTTGATAAAAGGGTTTAATAATTTTATATTTCATTCATATATAATGATAATTTCTTAAAAGAGACAAGAATATCTAAAAAATTGAACATTTTAGTTAAAAATTTTAATTTTAGAAAATACGAAAATAAAAAATATAAAATAATTTATGGTTTTAGTTTCTAAAAATAAATAATTTTCATGAAATTAATTCTTTAAATTCTAAATTTTGTTGTTAAATTAACTCATTATTTAATGAAAAACATTAATTTTTATAATATGATCTAATTTATGATCCTCATAATACATACAAATGTTCTAATAAACTAACATGAGCTAAATAGAACATTTTTTTGATTATTAATTTAACAAAAAGTTTATTAATTTATCAAAATATTATTTCTACAAAATATATTAATTTTTTCATTATGTTAAAAAATTATATCATCATATTTACAAATTTTTTATTATTTTATGATTGAAATATCCTTTTGTAAATTGGTATATAGATGTAATGATTGTTTTTATTAAGTGGTTCATGTGGATTATACTATACTATCTTAATAAATATTACATAGGTAATATCATAAGATATATTTTATATATAAACATACAATTCATTACAACCCAATATATGAACTATCTATTCATTCCCTGAACATGGTATATACTTAAACCAAAAATAGATTCTTACCATAAATTAACTATACCTATATCTATATTCACATATCATTTCCCTCATAACACCGTTGGCCATTATTGAATTTCTATGCTCTTTCTCACCAAAAAGTAATTACAAACCATTCAAAATCCATATATATTTTGTCATGGGATCTATTTTAGTTTCTTGTCCCAACATGGTTTAAACTAATCAATACTAACCCATGTTCGTCTCCCCCATGAGTTATGATGGTTAATGGGAACTAATTAACCTTATAAAAAATTAATATTTCAAACTAAAAAAATACAATATCAGAAAGTTAAACATTCTGGTTTAGAAGAGACACATTATCAGGTCTAGAGATAAAAACACATATATTAATAACTATATTTGATAACAAATAAATTTCCCTTGATAAAAATTAATATAATAATTTTTTAATTTTTTTAATATTAATGATCACTATAATATCACAATTCATAAAACATAAGGTTTAGTTTTATTGGGGATAATTAATATAAGAAAATAATTCTATAATACCTATCAAACCTCATAATATTCCCAAATATTTTTTTCACCATTTATACACTTAAAAAAACTATGAAATGGAATCAAAAGAAAGGGGTGAAATTAAATTTGTATTATCCTTGTCAATATTCCATCAAGTGTTAGACCATATAAAAATGAGAAACATGATCATTAGTGAAATTTATAACACCCCATGATTTTGTAATATATATATATATATATATATTAATACTATGTTTGATAGCTTTCTACAAAAACAAAACCAAACAAAATATTTAGGATAAATTTATTATAATTAATATTTAAGAATTTAAAGACATTACAAGATAAAAAAGATTACAATCAGTTTTAAAATTACGAAAAAATATGATTAAAATAATTTATATTTCAAAAAAGGTTTTTTCTATAAATTTATTTTACCTTAATATATATTTTATTTTATTTTAATGATAAAGTTATTTTCCAGTGAATATTAGATCATATTGATTTTGATAACTCTATATGTTTTATGACATTGTAATAATACCATAATGAATTAAAGTACATTAAATAATTATCCAACAATAATATATATTATTAATCTTATATAATTTTTTTAAATACACCACATCAAATTTATAAATCCCATTTTTAAATGATTTAGAAACATAAGTAATATTATACTTTATCTTCTTTGTCATATATATTAAAATAATAATTTCACCATTTATAGAAATTAAATTTAAAATATTTATTTAATGTTATATACTATCTTGTTAATTTTATTTAATATGTTAAATTTCATTTTATGTATAAAAGTATGAAAATTGAGATTAACATTAATAATTGTGATAATAGTAAAAAGATTATTTCAAAAGATTATTTTCAAAATTTTTAAATTTCATCCAGTTGAATATAATGTTATATAGATTCTATAATTATATATTTCACTGTTTTTTAAAAAATATTATCACTCATTTAATGAGTAATTATTATTTTATAAGAATAATACATATTAATTACGAAGTAATTATTTTTCTATAATATATATATATATATTAAATATTTTAAAATAAAAACTGATTTTCATGATTTTAAAATTTTAAATAGATTATATGGAGATAAAATATTTCATAATCATACCAATAGTTTCTATTATGGTATAACTTATTTATTTAATAATAAATAATTTAATTATGTAATAACTAATTACTAACATTAAATAAAAAACTATAAAACGTTAAAAATAATGAGGTAAAATGTATTAAAATTTTAAAAAACATATGTGAGATGACTAATATAGGCCCTAGTGAACTTATTCCACCAAAAAAATCACTATTTCTCATTTTTAGTTTTATTTATTATTTAATTAATAATTCCATTATTGAAAAATACTTTATATTCATAAAAATGATCTTGTTTATACTTATAAAATGGGATCAGTTACACTACATAATTCTGAAACTAACCTTTCTAATTTCATCATTAAAATATTCAATGTATCTCCACATAGAATACTCATTAATTTTTATATGACTCAGTTCTCTACTAGATAACATATGGCCTCCATTTTAAAATATATTTCCATGAAAAATAACATGTTCTTAATGTTATTATTTCTTACCCCTTCGTAATTTTATATTCCCCTAACTCATAAAAAATTCCTCTAAATTTCCTAATAGAACAAATATATTATAATTAATAAAATATATATTTATTATATTAATTTTTATTCCATTATTCATTTTTTCCATCATCTATGATGAAAACGGAAATTATGTGTATTTTCAGACTTCCACCACCAAAACATGTGGTAGTTAATTTCTCATCAATACCTTTCATTATAGGTAAAAAATTACACACTTTAATATTTAATATTAATATTATGAAAAAAATTGACTATGACATGTTAATTTATTATATAATTCCATTTAATCCCATTCACTAAGAAATGGAATTGGTAATTGTTAATATGCTTGATTTATTGCATCCAAGAACAATGAATTTGATTTTTCATAACCACACTATATGGGTGGATCCAAGAAAAATTTTATTGATGTTAAATTAATATTTTTTTCATTTATTAAATTAAATAAATTTCATATTAAGTGTATATAAAAAATTTTATTTACTCGTAAATTCTTTTTAATATGCTCTTGTTGTAACGCCCCGACCCCAGCTACCCAGAGTCGGTGCATTACTTCGTAACATTGGCATGATCACGAAAGATCAAGTCTCGAAAGACCGATTAGTTTAGTAGCCTTGGAAACACTAGATACATTCGTAAACGTTACATTACATCATAAAGTGAAAAACTACAATAACAAAGTCTCCATAGTCCACACTCATATCTCCTTATGACAATCCCTGCAGGTCATTCATAAAATACTTCTTCACATCCTGGAAAATATTAAAACATTGAAAGGGGTGAGCTCAGATGCTCAGTAAGGATAACAATGATGCGGAAGCTTTCATAAATAAACATAAACATTTAAGGCAATGTATAACTAAAACAAAAGCCTTTTAAACTTGAACATCAACATAATATGGCAAAAGTAAAATGAAATAATGCCATTTACTTCTTCACATGGATATTCTACTGGTCGAATAATCACATGTAATATCAATAACCACTTTCATAATGAGGGAATGTATAATGCCGGACATTCTGAAACACTTTGTCAAGGCCTCGGCCAAGACGTCTAAAATGATTAAGGCCTCGGCCAAAACCATAAATCAAATTGGGAAAGGGCCTCGGCCAATTCCACGTCTAGTTGTCTCATGAGACCTGCCGATGCATCGAGGAGCTATAGCGGGCTCCACCCGTCACTTATTAAGTCCAATACATTCCTCATATGAATAGGTTCAAACATATCATAAACCATAACATAATTGTATCACATAAAACATGCATAAAGGAAACATAACATTTCCACATTTCAATCACAAGATATCAATATAGCACATTGATATAATAAAAATGCTTTCAAAACCATTTTCGATACCAAAATAAAAGAAAGTTAAAACTTTGTATTTATTTTTCATTGAAAAAAAAGATGGCTTATAGAGGAAGCCGAAACTCAAATAATGGTCACGGCGGCGGAGAAGTCGTTGTCGCCGCATAAGTACGGAAAGAAAAACATTCCCATTTTGTCGTTTAGTAAAACGCTTCGTATAAAAAAAATTCCTTTTGAATAAACGTAAAAGTCAAAGGGGTTTATACACCGTATAAAATAAAGTTGTGTATAAAACGAAATATGCCTCAATGAAAGGAGATTGAGACGAAGTCCTTAAAAAGATAATTTTTAAAATAAAATAGATCTATTATGTGTATTCACTATAGGTACACATAAATAAAGTAAAAATAAAAAATAATACATAATAATATCATGACATAATTGGAAAGTAGGAGATTAACCCAAAGAATGGAAGTTGGGTTAAGAAGTTCCCTTACCTTGTGTCCGACTTGACTCAACCGTTCTTTAACCTCCTGAATAATAAACTAGAGTTAATATATACCTTATTAAGAACCATTCTCAATTTCATTATCCTTATTATATCACTTATTACAATGATATGATCATTATGTAATTATTTAAGTTAATAACGGTCGTTTTGTCGGTATTTGGTTCTTAAGTCAAAAATAGGCTTCTTACACTTACATGTTGTTAATTTGGTCAAAGGTTCATTATATCCAGAATGGTATTCATGATGTAGATATCATATATGTCATATATATCCAGTACATACATTCATTTATAATATTACATCACATTTAGAGGTAAGAAATGAAATGCACCGTTCATGGAGACGGTAAGCCGTACGTACGCATGAACGCTACTTCCATTTCTATTTCATATTTTCTGGAATGGAATCATAATGATATAAGAGTATATTATAATTCCAGTATAATAACATATATAATATCATTAACTTTATCCTTCACACATCCCACATATGGTATTAACGAATCAAATCACTTTCAGGGGGCGGTAGTCCGCGCTTCCTAAAATGAAGATATCGTGTTTTACCCATAATGGAAACCATAAAGGTATGCCCAAAATGAAAAAAACAGAAGCTTAAGGAAAACATAAACATATTATATATCATATATAGAAATAGTGACATCATAATGGCCACCTTTGAAGGTGTTAAATGAGTGTTGAACAATCATCGTTTCGGGAGGCAGAATTTCGCCATCCACGGAAACCTTATGTTCTTTAACCATTTGATGTAGTTGTGTGGAAGTGTAGCTCAAATAAATCTTATAACAACATCCTAGTATATTGAAGATACTGGTGTTGTTACAAAAGAAGTAAATAAAAAGAGTTTAGGGGGTTGGAGAAGCAAAATAAAACAAAAGAACATGAGAGAATGAATTACCTTAAAAAGTGTAACTCCTTTTGAGTTGAGCCTAAAGGCTTCCTTTGAAAGGATTCTGCCCAAAGGGAATCCTCTAGGATGAGGAGAGGGATGTGGAGAGAGCAAATGGGCAGGGGTTGGCCGAGCCAATGGCTTGAAGAGTGTGTGAAATGAGGTAGAGGTGGGGGCCTTTTATAAGAGGAGAGGAGGGGCACTTTTGGAAAGTAAAGGAACATTACATTATTTGAAAATGTGTTTCGGTTTTAAAAGGTCCCACATTGATATAATTCGTGGATAAGGTGATAAGGCATCGAAATCCACTCATCCAATTGGTTTTGGCCATGTGTAGTTCATAGATTTTATATTATCTTTCCATTTTATTTAAATCGTCAAATAATGATGTCATCGCTGCATCATTATTATGTCATAAATAATTAAATTTATTTAATGTCTAAAAATTATAAAAAAAATACTATGATATAGGAAATCTTTTTATCTTTCCAATGACTATTTATAATCAAAATTTGGACTTGTGTAACCCTACTTAAAAATTGTTTTAGTAAAACACTTTATGTTAGTGTCATTTTCACTTTATCATTAAATAAAAAGTAATTTATGTTATTTCCCAACAAAAGTGGATCCATGGGGTCCCCAAGTTAGGCCATGGCTTGTCTTGGTCGGCCATGACACAACCAATGAGGTTGGGACATGTGTCTAGGTCATTTAATATTATTAAAGTATTATTTATACCTTAAACTACCCTAATTACCACTAATCGCGATTAAGAACTTAATAAGTTACTATTCACCAAAAAATTATTTTTATCCCATTGAACCACATTTTACTTCTTAATGACAACCATGTATGTCGGATTTTTGAAAATCAAATCACAGAAGTGGTAATATTTCATTTAAACGAAAAATCAGTTATTTAACAACCACTTAGTGGTTTCACTATTCATCAAAAATTGAAGTTTTTCAGAATAAGGCCAAAATTTCACCCTAAGCTATAATTGATATTCCGAATTCAAAAATGATGTCTATTTTACAAAATTCCAAACATATTAGTTGCATTAATTAATTTTATAATTAATTCCCGCTGTCACAACAAATAGCGTGTTTTTTAGAAACAATTTATATCAAAAGATTGGCAATTGTTTATGTCCAATTTCAATGTTAAATTAATTCTAATGACCACCATTGGATAAAATGGTAAAAATATATTCTAATTATGCTTTAAAACCACCAAATATTATAATTTATCACTATAAATTATTTTTATTAAAAAAGTTGTTTTAAGTATTTTTTCACTATTCATAAAAATTTTGAAGTTCTCAGAAAATTACAAAAAATTCAACATAGGCTAATTTCAATATTAGGAATACAAAAATGAAGTCCATTTTGAAATATAAAATCTCTATAATTTTAAAAAGTGGTTATTACTATTCATAACGGCTACTTTGATTTGTCGCGATGTTTTAGAACTCGAAGTTGCGTACAATGCAAGCTATTGCATTATTGAATGAGAAGCGTATCGTGGAAGCTCGGGGTGTTACATTCTCCCCTCCTTCAATAAATTGCGTCCTCGCAATTTGAAATTTTTCTTGGAAAATAAAAGGTTGAAAATAGAAAATACCTTTGTGGAAAACCCACATCGGAAATAAGGTTAATAGAATTTAGTCTTAATAAGAGGGAAATGGAAATAAGAAAGTCACCACCAAATCATGATCTCGATAAGGAGAACATTGGTGGCAATTAGAGACATATAATTTGAGGAAAAACGTAAATATTTGTAGGGATTGATTGAGGTCATCAATCACAATCAACTGTCAAATTGAGGGCCTCAAAGCCTTCAATCTATGTTGATTTAAAATATCATCAGTTCAACAAAACATAAGTTATTAGGATAACACATTTTTTTTTGTTTTAATATCCCTTTACTAAAGTTTAAGAATTAATTTATTCATTGAATAAGATATAGGTATATATATATATATGTGTTTGACATTAGAGTTTCAACCTTCAACTCATCTTTCACTCAAAAGATAATAGAACTCAAAAATATTATACTTATCCTAATTGTATAAGGTTCCAAATGTTAACACATACCATTTAGATTAGTAAAATTATTTTGTAATAACCGGGGACTTCCTGTAGGCTAGTGGTAGGAAATAAAGGCCTGTCGCACTATGATTGTGGGTTCGATTCCTGCAGCTTTGTCCGACGCGACGGGTTATGCCCCACCCTGCAGGTTGTCCTTTTCCTAAAACTATAGTATCATAATATTCCAAAAATAATCTTCATAAATTTTTTAACCTTAAACAATACTATCCATGGTTCAACTTAATCCATTCCAACCTTAATAGTTATCCAAAATACATCTGTCCAACCCACAGTCCAAATTTTATAAGGAAGGTAAACATAATGAAGATCCTTTATCCCACGTAACAACATGTGAGCACCTTCATCATGTATTCTTTTTAAACATACTGAATTACCATGATCCCTTATTCCTTATAGAATACTAGATATACTCCTTCTATCCAAAAATGTATACAAAACATCAATCAGTTTCAAGGAAGTTAAGTATATCCAATATAATTTATCCAAATCAATCACGTCTTATTCCAAAATCACAATCTCAGTATCAAAACCATATTATGGTTTATCTTTCTCTCAACCATATATTTTCCAAAAATTTAACCTACTGTGGAGTCACTTTTCTTGGTTCCACACAATCTCAAGTCCTTGATGAAATAGTACTGCAGTACAATCCTTATATACTCCATAATTATTATAACCAGTACATCATTGATACAACACTCAAATTAAAAAAAAAATCTTTAATAACAACATAAGAACTCTAATCATTACTCCTCATCTGTGGTAGTATCATAACTTGATTATTATCCAATAACATCATTTGGGGCATGCTCTGATGATTTGGACATTGGTTTGCGTAGTGTCCCCAATCCTTGCAGAAGAAGCATTGTACATTTGAAACCATTTTCTTACCCTTGCAGTCACGCACTTTGTGTCCTTTTTCTCTACACTTATAACAAACTCCCATTCCCTTTAGGCAAGTTCCATGATGTTTCTTCCCACAATTACCACATATTGGAAAATTCTTCTTTCCCCTCATCCCTTTATCCATCATTCTCTCTTCCATCCCTTTCATCTCTTGCTTCGCTTCAAAGCCATAGGACTCAGAGAATTCTTTACTTATCCTATTAACACATGATACTATTTCTTCATATGTTGAGAACACATGGGAGACTATTTCCCTTCGAAATGTTGGCTTAATACCGTGAAAGATACTATCCTTCTTACTCTTTGGATCATACGTACCGCTGGAGTTCACATTCCTTCTACTGGGCGCCATTTCTATACAACGGCATAAACTAGGTTAGTTTATGAATCAAAATACATAATTCCATACTTGTAAAACACTTTACATAAATTGAACTATTTATGGATATAATCCATAATCATAAAAAGAAATGTTTCCTTTGAGGAAGTATGTACTCATAAACCTTACATAATGGTTTGTAAAGAAAATGAGAATTATCCTAAGCATATCCCCCGGGAGTGTCGTAACCAAGAGTGCAGCAAGGCCCGTTTTCGTGCACCAGTTCCCGTTCGAGTCTAGCTCAAAGCGGTGTTTTCGGGTTTTACCCCTAGGTACATCTGTGCCAGAGCCGCCTCTACCTGCTCGTATCCAGACAGGGATGTATTGCTCGGAAACGTCATAACATCTCTATAATACCAAAATTCTAGGAAGTTCTTTTATACTAATCCTCAGAGTTCATCTTAGGTCTACGTGCTCTAATCAGAGTTTATCTAAATCTAGCTTCCAAGGTTAGTACTAAACTGCCTCTGATACCAACTGTAACGCCCCGACCCCAGCTACCCAGAGTCGGTGCATTACTTCGTAACATTGGCATGATCACGAAAGATCAAGTCTCGAAAGACCGATTAGTTTAGTAGCCTTGGAAACACTAGATACATTCGTAAACGTTACATTACATCATAAAGTGAAAAACTACAATAACAAAGTCTCCATAGTCCACACTCATATCTCCTTATGACAATCCCTGCAGGTCATTCATAAAATACTTCTTCACATCCTGGAAAATATTAAAACATTGAAAGGGGTGAGCTCAGATGCTCAGTAAGGATAACAATGATGCGGAAGCTTTCATAAATAAACATAAACATTTAAGGCAATGTATAACTAAAACAAAAGCCTTTTAAACTTGAACATCAACATAATATGGCAAAAGTAAAATGAAATAATGCCATTTACTTCTTCACATGGATATTCTACTGGTCGAATAATCACATGTAATATCAATAACCACTTTCATAATGAGGGAATGTATAATGCCGGACATTCTGAAACACTTTGTCAAGGCCTCGGCCAAGACGTCTAAAATGATTAAGGCCTCGGCCAAAACCATAAATCAAATTGGGAAAGGGCCTCGGCCAATTCCACGTCTAGTTGTCTCATGAGACCTGCCGATGCATCGAGGAGCTATAGCGGGCTCCACCCGTCACTTATTAAGTCCAATACATTCCTCATATGAATAGGTTCAAACATATCATAAACCATAACATAATTGTATCACATAAAACATGCATAAAGGAAACATAACATTTCCACATTTCAATCACAAGATATCAATATAGCACATTGATATAATAAAAATGCTTTCAAAACCATTTTCGATACCAAAATAAAAGAAAGTTAAAACTTTGTATTTATTTTTCATTGAAAAAAAAGATGGCTTATAGAGGAAGCCGAAACTCAAATAATGGTCACGGCGGCGGAGAAGTCGTTGTCGCCGCATAAGTACGGAAAGAAAAACATTCCCATTTTGTCGTTTAGTAAAACGCTTCGTATAAAAAAAATTCCTTTTGAATAAACGTAAAAGTCAAAGGGGTTTATACACCGTATAAAATAAAGTTGTGTATAAAACGAAATATGCCTCAATGAAAGGAGATTGAGACGAAGTCCTTAAAAAGATCATTTTTAAAATAAAATAGATCTATTATGTGTATTCACTATAGGTACACATAAATAAAGTAAAAATAAAAAATAATACATAATAATATCATGACATAATTGGAAAGTAGGAGATTAACCCAAAGAATGGAAGTTGGGTTAAGAAGTTCCCTTACCTTGTGTCCGACTTGACTCAACCGTTCTTTAACCTCCTGAATAATAAACTAGAGTTAATATATACCTTATTAAGAACCATTCTCAATTTCATTATCCTTATTATATCACTTATTACAATGATATGATCATTATGTAATTATTTAAGTTAATAACGGTCGTTTTGTCGGTATTTGGTTCTTAAGTCAAAAATAGGCTTCTTACACTTACATGTTGTTAATTTGGTCAAAGGTTCATTATATCCAGAATGGTATTCATGATGTAGATATCATATATGTCATATATATCCAGTACATACATTCATTTATAATATTACATCACATTTAGAGGTAAGAAATGAAATGCACCGTTCATGGAGACGGTAAGCCGTACGTACGCATGAACGCTACTTCCATTTCTATTTCATATTTTCTGGAATGGAATCATAATGATATAAGAGTATATTATAATTCCAGTATAATAACATATATAATATCATTAACTTTATCCTTCACACATCCCACATATGGTATTAACGAATCAAATCACTTTCAGGGGGCGGTAGTCCGCGCTTCCTAAAATGAAGATATCGTGTTTTACCCATAATGGAAACCATAAAGGTATGCCCAAAATGAAAAAAACAGAAGCTTAAGGAAAACATAAACATATTATATATCATATATAAAAATAGTGACATCATAATGGCCACCTTTGAAGGTGTTAAATGAGTGTTGAACAATCATCGTTTCGGGAGGCAGAATTTCGCCATCCACGGAAACCTTATGTTCTTTAACCATTTGATGTAGTTGTGTGGAAGTGTAGCTCAAATAAATCTTATAACAACATCCTAGTATATTGAAGATACTGGTGTTGTTACAAAAGAAGTAAATAAAAAGAGTTTAGGGGGTTGGAGAAGCAAAATAAAACAAAAGAACATGAGAGAATGAATTACCTTAAAAAGTGTAACTCCTTTTGAGTTGAGCCTAAAGGCTTCCTTTGAAAGGATTCTGCCCAAAGGGAATCCTCTAGGATGAGGAGAGGGATGTGGAGAGAGCAAATGGGCAGGGGTTGGCCGAGCCAATGGCTTGAAGAGTGTGTGAAATGAGGTAGAGGTGGGGGCCTTTTATAAGAGGAGAGGAGGGGCACTTTTGGAAAGTAAAGGAACATTACATTATTTGAAAATGTGTTTCGGTTTTAAAAGGTCCCACATTGATATAATTCGTGGATAAGGTGATAAGGCATCGAAATCCACTCATCCAATTGGTTTTGGCCATGTGTAGTTCATAGATTTTATATTATCTTTCCATTTTATTTAAATCGTCAAATAATGATGTCATCGCTGCATCATTATTATGTCATAAATAATTAAATTTATTTAATGTCTAAAAATTATAAAAAAAATACTATGATATAGGAAATCTTTTTATCTTTCCAATGACTATTTATAATCAAAATTTGGACTTGTGTAACCCTACGTAAAAATTGTTTTAGTAAAACACTTTATGTTAGTGTCATTTTCACTTTAACATTAAATAAAAAGTAATTTATGTTATTTCCCAACAAAAGTGGATCCATGGGGTCCCCAAGTTAGGCCATGGCTTGTCTTGGTCGGCCATGACACAACCAATGAGGTTGGGACATGTGTCTTGGTCATTTAATATTATTAATGTATTATTTATACCTTAAACTACCCTAATTACCACTAATCGCGATTAAGAACTTAATAAGTTACTATTCACCAAAAAATTATTTTTATCCCATTGAACCACATTTTACTTCTTAATGACAACCATGTATGTCGGATTTTTGAAAATCAAATCACAGAAGTGGTAATATTTCATTTAAACGAAAAATCAGTTATTTAACAACCACTTAGTGGTTTCACTATTCATCAAAAATTGAAGTTTTTCAGAATAAGGCCAAAATTTCACCCTAAGCTATAATTGATATTCCGAATTCAAAAATGATGTCTATTTTACAAAATTCCAAACATATTAGTTGCATTAATTAATTTTATAATTAATTCCCGCTGTCACAACAAATAGCGTGTTTTTTAGAAACAATTTATATCAAAAGATTGGCAATTGTTTATGTCCAATTTCAATGTTAAATTAATTCTAATGACCACCATTGGACAAAATGGTAAAAATATATTCTAATTATGCTTTAAAACCACCAAATATTATAATTTATCACTATAAATTATTTTTATTAAAAAAGTTGTTTTAAGTATTTTTTCACTATTCATAAAAATTTTGAAGTTCTCAGAAAATTACAAAAAATTCAACATAGGCTAATTTCAATATTAGGAATACAAAAATGAAGTCCATTTTGAAATATAAAATCTCTATAATTTTAAAAAGTGGTTATTACTATTCATAACGGCTACTTTGATTTGTCGCGATGTTTTAGAACTCGAAGTTGCGTACAATGCAAGCTATTGCATTATTGAATGAGAAGCGTATCGTGGAAGCTCGGGGTGTTACACTTGTATGGATATTTTTTACCACCAAAGTTGTCAATAGTATAATTATTATATATTGAATAATTAAGAACAATTATATAATGGTAATATCATGTAATAATATTATATTTAATGTTTTTCAATTTTTATATATATATTTTTTTGTTTATTGAATTTATTATTGATCTATATCCTTTCGATAATTAACCACATCGAAACTAATTATTTACCATTTCCATTTTCACAGAACATGTCTTTTTATTTAACAAAAATAAAATGGCATATAAATAATTACTGAAACAAATTTAGTTTAATATATTAATAAATATGTGAAAAAAATAAAATTTTCCTAATAATTATTAATAGTAAAATCATTTAAAAACATGAATAACCCCTTCAATCATAGATTCTATAATCTAATGATGAAAATAATCAATAAATGACTAGTATATTTTTAATATATGATGATAAATGATGATTATCAGTGTATATTTATATAAATAGTGTTTTACAATATGAGATTAAGAAAGTTATTCATATAATATATGAGGTTATAACATGATCATGTCAGTTAGAATAAATGTTAAGGGGTCCTTTTTCTTATATTTAATTTATTAAGACACATTATTTATTATGCACCATGATATTGTTGGTATGATGTAACTAAATATTAATGATTTAGTATTTGAATACTCATGTTATTTATAGGTTTTAAAAAACCATAAATATTTCTTTCATTAAATTGTAATCAATTAAATTGATACCAAATTTGAGAAAGGTTATGTTAACTCAATATATTTTATTTAGTTATATTTATTTTATTTGACATTTGTATTCTATGCTAGGTTTCTACCGCACAAATATTTTATGTCATTGTAGATTCTATTTATATTTATATAAAATGACACATTTAATTAAAATCACTTCATGATTAATATATTCCATTTAAATGGTATAACTTTTTTAGAATAATTAATATCCTATTTATCAATTTTTTCTATTATTTAATCATTTTGTCGTTCTAACAATAATATCAATTTTATTTGGAAACCTAATTATTTTTTATCACAAATTTCTTTCATATTACACTTATATTATTTTTTTTAAAAAAATTATTACTATTTTTATATGTTTATTTATATAAATGGTATTTCAAATTATTTAAATGGGTTTTCATACACTCAATATTTAATGTTTAATCTTCCACACTAATTTTTTAAACTTTTTTATGAGTTTTAAATCTATAACATTGAATGTTCCTTTTAAATATAATGAATTACCATAATTTATCTCTTTTAGGTTTAAAAAATGTATTTTTTATGTGTGTGTGACTTATTCTGCTACTTCAAATAATATATTATTTTTCTAAAAACTATTGTGATTTCACATCAAATTTCTACATTATCTTTGAAATTTATATTATTTGTGAAATTATTTTTCATTAATAATCATTGAAATGTTATTATGAAATAATCTTTCTGTTTATAGAATTTAGGGTAGAAATCATTCACATCATTGATTTTTTATTTTGTAAAATATTTTATAAAAGTTAATAAGATATTTTTTCCTTTTATATGTTATTTATTAAATTATGATAAATTTTCTAAATGTGGAACACCATTGGAAAGATTATTTATGGGTGGGGACCAATATTAGCCAAATGATTGTTGGTAAAGTTTAATTATTTTCAACTAAAAAGAGTAAAAAAAGTGGATTATCCTAAATGAATGATTATATGGGAGGTGTATCCAAAGAAAAAGGGTAGAAATAATCATTATTTTTCACTAAAGGATACATGAAATTCATTTCCCTATAAAATTTTCATTTAATAAATTATCACAACCTAAAGTGTTCAACAAAAGGCTTTAGATGATCAACATTATTTTGGGGTATTATCCCTAATACAATGTTTCATGGGAAGATTTTGTGAATCACAAAGGAATATAAGAGGATTATCACATGTACATGATGGTAAATGAGTGATTAACAGCAGTCTAAAATTTTATGAATGTATTTGGGTTCATCCTTGGTATATGATTTCTAGGCTTATTGTAATGCCTTAGCCTTATAGTCATTTTCCGAGGATTATTCCCCTTGACTCATATATAATATATAATGATTAAATAAAATATCTCTATATTATATTTCAATTAATTTTAGATAAATTTTCCTAATATAAGAAATTAAAATAAACCCTTATAATTCCATGTTCCTTTTAATGATGATAATTCTCTCATACACATGCTTCCCCATATTATTGAGATATCAACCTTGGTAACATGTGGATGATATTTTCACACAATGAGTGTTTGAGATAACCCATTTCGTAGGTTTATATTTGAAATCTTTTGAGAAGTGTATGACTTATGAAAATACTATAAGGCAGTATAGTGTTTTTTATAGAGATAAGTTAATGTTAATTTTTTAATATGTTTCTTATGTAATTTTATCTCAATGAAATTACATAGTTAACTCTTGGGATTATTTGGTTTTCTTTGAGATGAAAATTTTTAATTATGTAAATTTTAAAAAATAATGAATATTTTAGATTTAATTACATCACATTGATTCTTTAATGAAAGTGTTTTCATAAGATTGTATGTGTTTGATGGTCAGGGGACCCCTGTTGGAATTAGATTGAATTAGTTTTTAAGTTTATATTATTATTATTCTTATTATAATTAGATAATACTTTTTAAACCCATAAGGTATATGTTTGAGAGAAAATTATATGTATAAAATAACATCATGATGTTTCAGAAATGTAAACAATTTATGAATTCAATGAAATTATATCTCTATATTGATAAATGAATGTTTACATCCTTGTGGCCGAGATATATCTAGTTCTAATCCTCTATAAAAGTATCGTAGAAGATCAAATGAATAATAACCCTAAAAAATATTATGTCGACCCCTACTTATAAATATAGATAAACAACATTGGAAAATAAAAATTGGTTAATCATATTCTCATTATAAGAAATTTTGATATTTTTATTATTAGAAATATATTATGTAATTTGGGAGAAAAAAACCTCAATATACTAATAATAATATGAAAGTGATTTATGAAAAAATAAAATGTAATTTAATAATTTTAATGATAATAAATTTTGAGGATTAAATGTATTTCATATAATAATTATAATATGTCTTTTATATTGTTGTATTTAAATATTTATTCCTTTTTTAGTAATGGAGGACATAAATGGAACTTTCTTATCAATGGATGGCATATATAATCTTTATATTTTCAAAATGAGAAACCATGTGGGATGGAAAATGTTTTTGAAAATCTAATGGTTATCCTCAACCAAAAATACTAATTTATTGTTTAAATTGTATGCTTTTAAAAAAATATAGCCAAAAAAGGTAAGGATACATTTTTATTGAAGTTATTCTTAGGAATATAATGATGGAATGAATATTGAACATATTAATTTTAAAAAATTTGTCATGAAGAACAAAAAATATTTCCATGAAGAGTAAGATAGTATTTTAAGTATATAAATTATATCCATTGATCTCATGATAGTCAACATGGTATGAAAAACCCAATAAAAGAAACATAAGTGAAGAATATTTAATTCCTTAATTGTTCTTTGGGGAATTATGAAAAAATGTCATAACGTAACGACTAATGGTGACAATATCCACTAATATCCTTATAATCCATGATAATAAGGATATCGTATGCTATATCTACAACTAAATGTTGGTTATAAAAAATACGGGTAATGGGTAAACTCACCCACAATAGCAGATATGTGGATATTGAATTGGAATCAAATTCTAGACACATTAAGGGAACTTGGAATATTTTTTTAGAAATAAACCAACACTCAAATTATTTTATATCAAATTATGTGTGAAATAATCAAGTAGAAGTAAATTTAATCCCATGTTGAAATCATCTAAATGAGAATCTTATTAATATGTAGTGATTTTTTGAATATAATAACCATGTAAACAAAGACTCTTTATTAATTATTAAATTATGAAAATTAATTTTTCGTCTAAAAAATGATCAACTCTTAGAGAAATTATGGATTTGATCTCTTTGTGGAAATTAAATCTCATATAATAGTTCTAATACCTAATTGTGTGGTATTGTTAGCTCATGTGATCATAGAAAACAACAATACACTGATTGTCATTTTTCAAGGTAAATTATACAATTATACTTTTGGATATGTCTATGCTTTTTATATCTTTATTTATTTTGGTTAGTGAGATATAATTATATTTTTTGGAAAATATTATTTAAATGTTGTGGAATTGAATACTCTGATATTGTAGAATATAAATATATATATATATATATTAGTACACTATATTATATCTTTCTCTACAATAAATGCCATACTAAAACAATATATGATATATTTAAAATAATGAAAATATAATAATAGTAAAACATTGAGTAAAAACTATATTTTAATCAATTAACAAATTCATATATAATAGGATTAAGGACACTTAATATTTTGAGAAGGAACTAATCCATAAAATTATACTAACTCTATAAATTCACTTTTTATATTTGATATAATTTTATAAATTATGTATTTTCAATTTTACATAAATGATTTCACATTTTAATTCCTCATATAAAAATTATCCAATAGTGATTTTTTGATATTATTTTAAAACTACTGATTTTATTTTTGAATTGATAAAAATTCCAATATGGAAAATAATCCCACTTTTATAATTTCATCATAATAAAAAATGATTTAAATTTAATTAATTTGTTATAAAAATATATATTTATAGTGAAAAATATTTTATTGATGGACACTATATTGATTTTTTAAAACCAATGTTTTATATTATGGGAACATAAATTATATTTCATGTTAAACACATGTTAAATTAAATTATATTAAAAAAAATTTCATCACAAATAAAAAATAAATATAAAATTTATTTAATATTTTATATCAACATGTTCATATTATGAAATTTCAAGAATAAATCAATATAAAATGTATTAATTGTACTTGAGGGATACTAAGATAAAAGAAATGGAATTAAAAATCACTATGGGATAATGATAAGATCTATAGAATTAGTTAATTTTAAGATGGAAGGATTTTAATACCAGAGATACAGTTTATAACCTAGTATTTGATAAATCGGTGTGGATGAAAAACACTCCCCATGATAAAAGGGTCTATAATAATATGATGGAATTTCCAAAAATGAAAAATAAACCCATGAAAACATGGGAACAATGTCTACATAATTTTCTATGACTCCTAAAGGTCTTTCATGTCATGTACACTCTTCATTACTTAGTGGTTCCTTCCCTTAACCTAGACTAAACAGTTTTAAGTATAAAAACTCTTAAATATAAATTTATTGTTTGAGATAAAAGACAATTATGATTTCACCAGTCATTTAATAACAAATTATTTTTTTCGATAAAAATGTTATTGTTAATGTAAATAAATAAATGAATGGAAATAGTTTCACAGTTCATATCAATACATGATATTTGATAAGTTTCAAATTTCTTTTAGAAAATATATACTAATTAATTTCCATCAATGAAGTAATAATCAATGTTCTCTTTTAAATATGTGTGAATTGAACATTTATCAATGAGAGAATGAATAATAATTTTCGTCATCAATTACATGAGGGGTATATTCAGATCATAAGAAATGTAAATTAATTTCCAATCATATCTCTAAAGTTAATATACCTAGGGGTAAGGTATATACGGATTCAAATACATTTTGGTAATATAACAATTCCAATGTGAACATGGAAAATACATATGGATGATAATTGGAAGATCTCTAAGAACTAATATCCCCCTATAAAGTTATTTAGTTGTGTTTTCATCATTAATACATAGCAATATAGAGTCATTAAATTTGTACGGTGTTATCTTCATACAAATCTACCATGTCTCCCATCAGATTCAAAGAATATAAAAAATTCCATGTAGCTATCATTATATCAAAAATCTTTTCAATAACCATTCCACTCAATAACTCCTCTTGTTTTAAATTATTCTATTTTTGTAATAATCCAACCTCATCATTTTCTTATCCTAAACTAATGTTATTCTTTCCAAAAACTAGTATCAATTTTTTTTATCAAAATTCATGTCTCTTTCTTTAAAAAATAAAATAAAATATGATTTTTTTATCAAAATCCATCAAACCATCACATTTAAAATCATAAAATATCTCAGGATTTTAATTTTCGCCAGTATAATCTTTTAAAAATTAATTTCAATACTAGAACATTTTTCCAAAAAGTCAAAACATAAAATCTTATAAGTATTATTTATCAGACACTATGCAATTTTAATATCTATTTATCAAAAAGAATGATAATTCCCTAGAAATTGATTAGAAACACCACTTTAATTTATAAGAATATATTATTTAAAATGAACGAGAAAAATTTGATACAACATACCTTGATAAAAACCCGACAATAACTCACTAGAAGTTACATAAGGAGGAACTGACAAGACACTAGAAATTTTGGAATCACCACTGTTTTGGATATACAATATTACTAGGGGTGTATATCATTGAACCATCCTGAAAAAGGTTGAAACTACATGACATAGTGGTATATTGGAAGAGGCCACTGTGAAGTATGAAGTACGCTTATGGCATATAAACACACCATCAAAGTGTAATACATAGAACTATGGAATTATAGAATATCAGTGTAGCACGAGAACCGAAGAGTTGATTTTTCTCTACAGTCCCCTAGATCATTAGAAAACTATAGAAATGAGGGTCAATGGGCTATAAATATTAGTTATATTCCCTTGAAATCATACCATAGAGACTAGAATGAACACATTTAATTAATACTAATAACATTAATTGGGAAAAAACAAAATCGGCCTAAAAATTTAAAAAACTTCTTGTTCCATGTTTCTTTATGTAATATTGAATAAGATATACAATATGGTGTTTGAGAAAATGATTCCTACCTTCCCTAATATTTTTATATAGTAAAGGATTCCATTTTTACTCATGGGAAATGGTCAATATGGAACAAATCCACCATCTATGGAATGACTGTAACCCCTATAATGCCACTATGGAACAAACACTAACTTTATAGTAAACCAACTTCTTCTTTTTCATTGTGTTTTTTTGTTTCATCATTGTAAATTATGAATTGGTAGAAAAGTTTCAAAGCCCATATTTATTTTTAACAAGATTTTCAAAACTATTAATCCCTAAAAAATCATGGATCAATTAAAAAAATCATTATAGAATTAGCAACATCAAGAACATGGGAATGAAAATAAATTAAAATTTGATGATGCTATAATTCATCAAAAAATATTAGATCCACCCCATCTCTCAAATTTAGAAGATTACACATAATAGAGAAATGGATGAATTTATATAATAAATGAATAATGATCCCATGTTTCAGGTGAATCTGAGCCATACAACCACAATACCTAAATCAATTGTAATGATTTTCCATTAAGATACATTATCTAAGAGTCAATAGTCCAAATTATTTTCTAAATTATTGATTAGTATGGATGTACATCCAGTTTTTCCATGAAAGATACATGGAAAAGATTATAGAAACACTTTTTTGATTCTTAAACAATGAACATGTTGAGGATATATTTATTTTATAGTTAAAAAGTCAAATGATGATAAAAATTTCCAAACCATTATCTACCCTCAATGGGTATCACATATTATAGTTCCAAATTTCATTTATTAATTAGTTGTAATTGACCTCACTGTGGTGAAACACTTATAAACTCTAGAACACCAATGAAATATTTCAAAGTACATCACCTATGATCAACAAAAGTTTTGTAATGGGTTTACACCTTTTCTTTTCTCTGACGAATCAACTAAATCATAGTCATCCTATTCTTAACCATACATTGTCCTTCCATGGAATCTTCACCAATCTATGATTAGAAAAGTAGATATTTTCATGGTCTATCAAAATATGGCTTAATGTTTTCCATCTTATTGGATGACAGGTATATGTTATTATAAGAAAACTCAACCAATAAAAACACATAACTAAACAATACATGTTCAAGTGTACTTGTATAATATATCATTTTCCTTTATTCATGATGATATTGTGGGTTTTGAGTTTTATAGAATCCGTTCATCACTATTACATAAATAAATTTTACATCAAAATGTGGAAGCTCGCACTCAATGTCTGTTTTCCATAAAAAAACTATTTTTATATAAATGGTTTTATATTCTAATCATATGTTGAAAATTTCTATAATGACCTCATAAATATCACTAAAAATATCATAAATCCAATGATTATTTTCAAATTAGTACTTTTCATGAATTTATCATTATAGGCCATAAAACATAAATAAATTAACTGATATCCCATTAATAATTATAATAATTTACAAAATTTAATATAAAATTTAGGTTTTAAATATATATTTTTTCCGAATAAATTAATATAAATACCCAAATAAAATTCATAAATAATATATTGAAAAATTTATAATAAATAAATTCATAATGATATTATTCCAATCAAGAAAACTCCTGAAAACATTTTATAATGTAATAAATGTCAACCATATGAACAAAAAAGTATGTTTATTTATCATATACATATTTTCTTTCCTTGAGATGTAATAATATTCCTGTAAACAAATATATAAATCCTATAGTTATATTGAGGAAAATTTTCATTTCATTATTATATATGGTGTAACTTTTATAGTTACAAATGGAATAATACTCATTTTCATACATGTATGAAACATCATTGTTACACATTGAATGACCATTATGGTTACACATAGAATAAACCTTATAGTCAAATTACAAAAAAAAATCATTCACATTGCATTAAAGTGATATCATAGGACTATCAATATATTTTTTATAATATAACCGCCAATAATCATACACAATTTCCATTAACTATAAAATTATCAAAACACATAAAGGTTGTAATCATAAAAACAGTCATCATACCCATATGAAATCTTTTTTGGGTATGATACACCGCTTAATTTTAGTACCCTATTTGTAAAACTAAAAATAAAAGAATAAATAAATTGGTGGTTTTAATATATTAAACAAGGGACCATATAATGGTAGACAAATATCAAATAACATTAATATAAGTAGGAAAATTCAATTTATCATTATTTGTTAAAATAAAGAATTCTTTTTTGTAAATATTTTGATAATATTTTGTATATGGTAGAAATAATGGTTACATTTGAGAAAGTATTCAATAATGTATAATGAGGCATTATTTTCCCTATACATTTTTTATATAAATACATCCATAAAATAATGATTAATAAATTGATATAAAAAAAAGTGATGAAAGCTAATCTTTAATAAAGAATATTTAAAAAAAAGTATCTATCTAGTTGGACATGTCATGTACATTAATTATCAAACAAAATAATAAATTTATGTTAATTATGGAATATATTATTATCCACAATATTGTGTGTTAATTATTTTTATTGGTTATAATCAATTATATAAACAATTACGTTCATGTCATACATTTTGACTATATTTACCTTATACGTCCAAAATGTCTTCATTTGGATTAATATGAACAAAGTATTGATTATTAAATCATAACTATAATAATAAAAACTAAATAATTATTATATTTAAACAAAAATTATAGTTTTAAAAGAAAATATGGTTTTTGAAAGAGAACTATGACACAATAATTGATATGGTACGCCATACATATTCATGAGCACCATTTCCATTTTCAACGACCCTTATGGGAAGAAGGCATGTATAATGTTATAATTAAAAAGATAAAATTATATCATAAATGTTATATTAATTCTTGAAATACGATTATATATATATCATCCATGTGACATGCTAATAAAAAATGAATCAAACCACTCCATCAAGGTTGTAGTCCACACATATGCACAAATGATGTTATCATTTTTCAGTGGATTCAAAGGTAATATAGTTGTTGACATTGAATATTTTGATAATTATAAATATTTCATAATTATAATATATAAAAATTAATTCCTTCATGAGGACTATATTAGAGCATCCTTGATGTAAGATAAATTACATAAATTTGAGAGGTGGTTGTCCACCATACTCATAAACTAATATTTTATTCCATTTAATGGAAAATCTTATTGATATTGTTAATTTCATAAAAATAATAATATCTAAGTACATGTACAATACTGGATTCATTATTTCGACACAAATGAATTCAATTTTAAGGAGTTTGAAAAAAATTGAAATGATTTTGGTAATAACTATATATATTCTTAGGAAAAAATCATTTTCATTAAACCCAAATCTATCTAAAGTAGATATTATTCCCAAACTAAGATATTTATAATATTATGATTTACCATAAGAATATAAAATGATATTGATTTTCCAATAAAAATTATTTTAGAAGTGTTAAAATGGAGAGGTGGGACCCCTTTTATAAGAGAGGGGAGGTGCATTCATAGAATTAATCAATGTATTAAATTAATGTAAATTAATATTCTTGATGACATGGAACCAAATTGATAATATTCCAGTATAATATTATTATGCGAAAAAGTAATTTCATACAATTAATATTGGAAAAAATTAGCTGATTTTGTTAACCCTATCATTTTGTATTAAAACATATTAATCATTTTTTGATAATTACTATGATAACGATGCTTCTACCATTTAGTCTTAAATAAATTTTCCATAATATTAAATAGAAAAATAAATTAACTATATTTTATCATTACATCAAAATCTAAATCACTTTTGAGAAAAAACAATTTTTTGGAATTTTTATTCATTTAATAAATATTATTGATTATAAAATAACATTATGGTTTATTTTAGAGAAGTTTTTTTAATTTTACTTTTAAAACAATAACAATATAATGGAATTAAAATATACCTAATTATCAAATATATAATGTTAATTTTTTTATATAATGAAATCTCAAAACACCGAAATTCATTTAATTGATATTGTATCAACATTTTTAAAGTCTTTTATTTTATTGTTATACTATGTTCAATAAATAATATATTAGTGTTTCATAGGAATATATGGTAATTATTTATTTACTAAACAAATTACTAAAATAAGAAATAAAAATAGTTTATATTTATAATTTACACACCTTCTTTTTATCCATATAAAATCAATTAAATATATTAAAATATATGTAATGAAATTTCTGACTTTTTATTACATAAAATATTAGAAAAGGCCAAAATTATGTTTTTATGGAAACAAAAAAATGTATATAAAAATTTTTGGATGATTATTGAAGAAATATAATCAACCCCTTTATTTTTTTAATACTTTAGGGTTATGTTATAGTCTTCATTACATTATTTTTAGGATAAATTTACCAATTTTACATTTTCCATAGAAGAAAATTTACAATGATTACTATTCATAAGGACATAAAATGGAAGGTAATATTTAAAAAATAGTAAAATCATTATTATAAATATATTACCCATATTTCAATTCACATAAATGGAAAAAATTAATTTAAAATTAATATGAAAAAATTCATCAAAAAATATGTATTCATAAAAATTCTGTATCAAGTACACAAATGTTTTTATAAGAAATTATAGTATAAAACAAATCAAAAGAATTAATTGTAATATATTTAAAAAAATAACATATTAAATTTTATAAATATTCCAAAATATTATTTTATTTTTTATATACTATAAAAGAAAATACATTTTTTAATAATAATCAATATTTTCATAACTTATTCAAAAAACATTATTTAGAAAAACAAATCATAAAAAGTTAAATATTTTATGATGATTTTAAAAAATGTATAATTTTTTCAGATAAAAGATCCAAAATTTTTATAAATTAATTAACATATTCACACACAAATAACAAAAAACACCGATTTTGAAGAAATTATTTTTTAAAAGAATAAAATGTCTTATAAATTTTGACTTCCTATTAATATGAATTAATAAATAAATTAATTTTGATCATGAAAAACATATATATATATATATATAACAATTTATATAATCCATTGAAAAACATACAATTCAATTTTCTAAGATATTATGGATATATTTAATTAATAATATCTCAATATTTATTTAGTTTTGTGTTTTGTTTCATACATATTGTAATATATAATTTCTTTATTTTAATATCTTGGGGTGTTAAATTCTCACCAACTTTAAAAATAATTGTATTGTTGAGATTTTAAATCTATCATGATAATATAATACATTCAATATATAAATTACTTTTTTGAAATCCTACTTCATCAGAAGTGTTAATAATACATCGTTTTATAAAGATAGAAATAGAAATAACAAAGATCTCTAGAATAAATAGGCTTCCAAATTGGGAAACATTATTGTGATGTGAAAATATCGACCTAGAGGAAATAGATAATTTCTAAATAATTATAGAGTGTGGCATAGATCATTCATCCCAATAAATTGAATTACAATGAGAAAGCTAGTGACCTCCATACCATAAACTGTAGTGGAGTAAAATATTATTCATTCATCAGGAATAATTGTAAGAAGATAAAAGTTGGGTTCGAGGATCCATTTCATCGGATGAATGAATAAGATTACCATGTAATCAAAGAAAATATCGAAATATTGTTACATTACAAGTATAATTTCATCTATTAAACAATTTTATCCAAAATATCAATTTTTTCCCAAACGATGAATATTCAAGATTATTTTTTAACTAAATCACAAAAATCAACTTACATCATATAACACACTTCCAGAAATGATAGAAATTTATTTCCCTTATAAGTATAAATTTACCTAAAACATTTTTTTCTCTCAAGGTAGGATAATTACAAAAAATTATAATCTTTCACTTAATTAAAATACATTTGTCTCAAAAATCCAACAATATCACTAACAATTCAATATAGATAATTTCCAAAATAAATACTCTCAAATATTATTATAATATTGAAATAGAAATATTAAAATATTTTTATAATATATTTATCCACGATAAATTTATCATCTACCTCCATATGAAATTATTCACTCATAAAGTATCAATAAATTGTATAAAACATAGTAATATAATAAAACAAATATGGTAATTATTTATAGAAATAAAATAAATAATCATAATTATTCTAGGACATAATTAAACCTTTATTCATCGAATAAAATTATATCTTATCAAATTTTTTTTCCATTCACCATAATCATATCTATGTTCTATCATAGTGAACTTCTTATGAAATAACCTAAAAAACCTAATCAGCAAATCAATTTTCAATCCAATTTATTAATTTACAATGAAAATGTGATCTCAATATCAAAATAATATTATATTTTCATTTTTTATATGTAATTGAATATTAAATAGGAAGTATCTCTGGTCAATGGAAGGTGTTTCACCCACTATTCCAATTGAATGTGGGTTTAGGATTTATCAGGGTGGATGATGTGACAGGATATAACTTACCCTATTGGATTCCCTTTTACTAAAACTATATTAATATAATCATAATTAAGTTCCATAAAATATGCTGAAAATACTAAAAAATATCATCTATAATGAAATAAAATTTTAACTTCAATGTTCTCTTATAAGGACAAATTATATAAAAAATAAAATATTTATAATTGAATATAATTTCACTATGATTAAATGCATTTTATCAAAAAGAAATATTTACCACATTATCATATGAATTTAATTTTTGGAAAACTAAATTTTTAACAATTTAAAAACACCACATTAAATATTATTCATTATATCTAACATATGATTCCAAATAATGAAGAATAAATCTGTTATAATTTAAATTATATTTCAAAATATCATTTATAATGTCATCCATAATTCATGTTTATTACTAATCATTTGTCCATGATTTCTTATCTTATTCCTTAAAAATTTATTTTTCAAATTATATGATATGAATTATATTCTTATGACTCATAAAAATAAACTAGACACTTTTTCATAAAATAAATAATATAATATAATTCCTATAATAATTTTAGAAAAAATGTATTCTTTCATACTATTGAAATCCCCTTTATCCTCCAACATTAAGTTTGTACCTACAAATAATGAATAGAAAATTATATAGTGGTATATACACTTTCGAATAAGACAGATGGTCTAAAATATTGAAATCAAATAAATGAAACAACTTCATCAGAAGAAATTTTGGAGTAATTAAATGTTTTTATATTGATCAAAATAGTCATGGAATGTTATTTCTATGTTACAAAATTAGTTGAAAAATCATTTTTTGGGATACTAATTATAAAATAATTTGAAACAAATAAGGTGGTTTTCTGATTTAATTTTCATTTTAACTTTTTAAATGAAAATTAATCCATATAAAAGAATATCACTAAACATGAAGTTCATTATTTTATAATTAAATGAAAAAGTTATTTTAATGAAAATACACATATATATTCTATAATATTGTAAAATAAAAATACACAAAACCCCCCATAACAAAATCCATAAATAATGACTTAAACACAATGGATATCTCATACCTATCACCTTAAATCACAAAATAAAATTAATATCATTATTCAGAAATAATCGTTCATGTTAACCAAAATGGGTTAATAAACCACAATGTATAAAAACTTCTCAAATAAATTTCATTATTCATGTTAAAACATCATAACATAAAACATAAAATGGGGATTATTATCGATTGAAATTATGATTAACCTTAATCTTGTAGACCCGTTATTGTGTCCAAAACACTTAATTTAACCCCAAAAGAAAACATCCCATTCTATAATGGTATCTAAACAATTTTGATAATAACAAATATAGATAACCGATCTAAATTAAAATATAATATATATATATTTTAAAAATAATTCATTTTTTACATTCTCAATGATCATTAAGTTTATTAGTTTTAGAGAATTAGTTCATTACTCATACCTAAGTAAATTTTACATCACAATGTGGAAACTCCAACTTAGTAACATTTTTTCCTACAAAAAATCATTTAAAAAATAAATATTTTTTCCATTAATGACATTTCTTTATAATTTAAATATTTAACTAATTATTTTCCCAAATAATACATTAAAAATTTTAAAACCAATTTTAATTGTGGGATTATGACAAATTTTCAGTTAATAAATACTTATAAATATATCCATTTTTCAAAATTATATTTCTTCTAAAATACAAATTTTTATAAAAAATAAATATACAACAATTCACAATGATCATTATAAAAAGTATCCTGAAATTTTTAAAAGAAATTGAAATTACTAATGATTTCTTTGAAATTAAAAATATCCATGTTGTTTTCTTCATAATGATATACTGTTCAACATTATGAATTAAATGTTAAATTTCATTAATCATAAAAATTTTAGACAACCATTTAATATCATATAATTTTTATAAAAACCCATATATGTTATATATAAATGATGTAGGTAAATCGAGACATCAATTTCAGATCACTTTTACCAGTGGAGTATCCTTCTGGATTACAATTAAAAAAACCCTCAAGGATACATGTTGATTGACCTTCACTATTTAACATGGGATAACTATCACAATTACACTAGGAATAAATGTCATTATAATACCCATATATTTTACAATAAGGACATTATTATTGATCATGTGTATGGCATGAAACACCAATCTCACAAGAACCAAAAATTATTGCATTCCAAAAATGACTATTATAAACTTGTCATTGATTGGGAAGATACTAAAAGGTATAAATTAAATATTAAATATATATAAATTTCATAATAAATACATGTTTATTGAGTAAAAAGTTTCATGTATGAACTCAATATTTATAAAAAAAAGTTCTTAAAAATGTATATTATTAAAAAATGATGTGTATATCATTTTATGAGAGACTTTTATTGTTAGTTAATGGAATATTTTGAACTATTAATTAGTTAAAAAGTATTTTTTAAAAATAATATATAAATAAAACTATTCTGAATTTTTAATATCATTTTAAAATGTCTTATTTTTCAACGAATAGGGAAAAACAATGATTTTTTTTTATAAATTGTATTTTACATTGATGGAAAATACTCTTTTGGTATAGTTTTATAATTTATTTAGTTACATTTTAATATAAATATTATTATTATAGTCTATTTATTAAATCGTATACATTAATTTAGAATGAAAACTTTTTCTATAATTAACAAGTCATTTTCCTAATAATCAATTTTTCATAACGTCTTCAATGTTTAATTTTTAATTAAACACTACCCAATAGTTATTTTGAATAAAAATAAATTTATTCCAAATTTGGATTAATCAGTTGAATATTTTTTCAATATGTTTCTTTTGTTTTTAATCATTTTGAAAATTAATCATATTCAGATTCATTATGACGAAAAAGGTAAAATGGTTAAATTAGGTGTAAAAATAATGTCATAAGGATAAAAAAGTAAGACTTAAATATTGATAAATCATGATAGATTATTATATTTCATCCATAATCATCCAAATGTTGAAGATATTATGGTATTCTTATATTGGACCACAATTTTTATCTTCATAAATTCTTAGGTAATGAATCTTTAAAAATTTCATTATCATTATTTTATAATCATTAGTTTTTTTTCAAAAAAGGATAAAAAGAAGCTATTTGATTTATATATTATAAATTTAAAGATAAATTTGTTTATTTATTATATTTATATATTTATACTTTTTAGTGATGAAAAAATCACAATTAGTTCTTATAAAACACTAACACTATATTTATAAAACTAGTATAAAAATAATATAAATGACCTTAAAATGATAAACATATGATTATTTTAATGAATTATTTTTAATATAATTTGTATTTAAAATTTACATATTATAAATGTGTATATTCAATATAATATATTTTAATTGATTTCTCTTCGTTTTAAAAGTCATATAATATGAATAGTTCAAAAATTAACAATAATGTTATTTCAAAATAAATAATATTTTATTATATAATTATAAATTCCACAAAAATAAATTTTATATCTAAATTATTTTTATATGGCTGAAATAATTTTCCATTCTCTATTTACTTTAATACTATCCTTTTATAGTTTTTATTGACCCAAAATCCAAAAAAATCATTATATTGTTAATTTGTCAAAAAGGTTTAACACAAGTTAAAAAAAGATAAGGGAAAAAATATCTATTAAATAGAATAATTTTTAACTAAATAAATTATTGGGATTAATAATAATTTTATATTATATTTATATCAATTATGATATTTTCAAACGTGCATATCAATTTATATAAACTGAATACTTTGAAAAATTCCAGGAATACACCAACCCACTCTTATAAAAGGTTATTGCCTCTCAATTTTTTCAATCATTAAAAGCCATATTTATTAGCCATTACCTACACATATTTGTTATATTAATTAATTCCAAAATTTATATGTCTTATTTTAAATAGACTACCAACCGTTTAGGCCTTAATGTTAAATGTAAATGAGGTTTTCAGAATAAGATGTATATTTTTTAACCAGATGTTATTTGTTTTATTTCTTTAAAAATGTACATAAAATGTTATTAAAAATCATGAAATAAATAAAAAATTATATTAAATATACGTATATGTTTTTATAATAATGTAAAACCCCAAATCCATAAACTATTCTTTAAAATGTGAAATAAAACATTCATTTGTGTGTATGGGAGACTACCTCCTTATAAACCGATTTAATACATTATTTACCATTATCTCACATGGTTAGTGATAATTAATGATTTAATGTATATATAGTATATTAATGAAATATTTATCATTATTAAATAATAATATATCATTTAATTTTTCAACTGTTTAAACTGCAAAAAGAAGATAATTTCTTTCATGCATATGTGTAAACATCCACCACCACGAAGCGATATGATTCAATTTTCATAACCACATCACATTAATTATATATATATATATGTGAATATTTTAATAAATAATGTGGTATTAATGAGATAATTACAATTAATTAAATATTAAATAATAATTATATTCTTTCAATAATGATTGTTGAAAATTTAAATGTCACATATATGTACATACAACCTACCATATCTATAATTGTAATGTAGTTATGTTTTTCATAAATAACTATGAATGTTAGTTTTAAAATTAAAAATTAAAAATTATTATTATAATTATGTAATTGTTTTCATTCAAGATATGATGTAACAATGAATCCATTGACCACAATCATCCTTTTAAAGAAATTTTGAACACATGAGATGAATATCATGAAAATGCATCATACGAAAATAAATAATTAAAAAATTAATTATATAATGGGAAAAGAAAAAATATACATTATTAAATTCATTAATAAATTATATTATTAACATAATTTTATTATTAAATAATTATAAAACTGTATGTGATGAGTGACACTCAATGTAATGGTCATTCATTTTGAAATCTTCTATTAAAAATTAACTTCCAAACCTTCTTCTTCCACGATAATATTTTTTAAAAATAAATTATTATTGAATTTATAAATACATAAAATAATTTAGAAGTAAAATTGGTTCACTTTAAAAATTCATTGAATGATTTTCAATAGGATCCATTTTATAAAATTTCTAGAAATTCATTTTAAAAGACAAAATAATTATTCTATTTGAATGTATAATTTTATAATGAGTTTCCCTCCATCATAAAAATTATTTAATTTTTAAATTAGTTAATAAGATTTTATTTATTATTAAATAAAAACCGCTATTTCTGTTCCTTTTGAGTATTTTTGGTTTGATAATTTTTTTTAAAATAAATGATATTTCAATACCAAAAGTGTTTTATATATGGGGTCAAAAGGGTTTTTCAAGGGTTTCATATTGAAAAGGTGAAACCATTAATTAATTTATTATAGATATTTACCTTAGATATTTTTTATAATGATATGTTAACCTGATACAGATTGTTTTGATGGTTGATCATGATATAAATTATATAATTTGTGCTCCCAAATATCTATCCAATACATCGGTGAAATATTATGTTATTTAGAGAGTTACATTACCTGATAAATTTATGGTAATTTCAATTTTAGCCCTATAGTTGGTAGTGATGTGGTAAGGGTTTGGGTTGGGTGAGGGGTAGTTTTCGAGGTCCAGTCCTTGAGCATATGAATTATTGTAGTTTTCTTCCTTGCGTTGTGTTCGGCGGTGGAGGATGTAATCAACCTAGTTTGTTTATTCCAATTTTAATGGTATGTTATTTGTTATATGAAGATGATTTCCCAAGGAACCTACATGAACTTTATATGCATCATAATTATTATTAATTGATTTATTTATTTTAAATTGTGTTCTAGTGTTTTTTAAATGATGGATTATTACTTTTTAGCATAAAAATGTATTTTATAAATAAATTTTTTTCCTTTCCCTATCATATTTTATAAGAACCCTACACAATTTTTAATTTTCCATTATATTTTTATATTTTTTATAAAGCAATTTACATAAAATCTATAATCATGTCTATATAAATTATTATTTGATATAAATCTTCATTTTGTTAGAGTAAATCATCTTTTTCAATATCATTTTTTTAAAATATATCTACATGATTATATATATTTTATATGCATTACATTGATTTTTATTCAATACCACAGTTTTTAGATGTTCTTCATATTGTTTATTGATTTATAATTAAAATAAATAATTCATATTGAATTTCATAATGATTAGTCATGAATTTAGTACATGTTTTATTTTAATTGTTTTATATTCTATGATTAAAAAGGATACTGAGTAGAGGTGTGTTAATTTGTGAGTCTATTATTTAAGAGTTATGACATAATTATATAAAAATCTAAACCTAAAAGTTATTTATTAAAGAAATAAGATAAATTTTTATATAAGGAATAAATTTAATGTTGAAATATTGTTGGTTCCTTGTAGTTATTATCAAATAAGTGTTAAAGAAGTTTTGTTGGTTAGGAATTTTTCATGAATCATTATAATAAGATTTATGGGTACTATGATGGGTTTATGGGGTTATGTTACTTAATATGGTCAAAGCCTTTGGTAACCCTTTTGATTTTTAATGTGATAGTATTTTATATTAATTAATAAAAAAATTTAGAGAAGTTTTATTTGGTTGAGTTATATGTAAACCATAGGTATAACAAAAAATATTATTTTAGAATAATATCTTTATATTTTCGGAATTTAAGAATAATAAAATGACATAACCATTGTGGTGGAATAATTATTTACTTTTGATGTTATTATTTTCAATTCTTAATATTTTAAGGATAATTTTTTATAGATTTTCTACATCTATAATCATTTCAAGTATCATTTTCATTTTAACATGCAATAATTCATTTTTTAATTAATGATATTACCTTATGTATATTAAAAATAATTTATCAAATGTAAAGGAAGTGGATCTCACTATATTTTGTTATCCCTCCTAAAATATTTAATCATCCTAATATTCAAAAAATAATTCTCAAAATTTTTTGAATGATTTTTTATTATAAAACAACATGCAAGAAACTATTTTATATATCCACGAAAATATATTTCCCTAAAATTCTAATGAATTGTGCTATTTATTTTTTGTGGTTTTTTGAATCTCAACTAAACCATATCATTTAGAATAAGTAATACTTCCATGGAAATGACTATTTGTTTTTTTATAGATTTAGACAGAATGATAGAAAAAAGGGATATCAATATCACAAACTAAGACTATGATATATGGACTTATGATATAAATAATCATTTATATGTTCTATTTATGAAACATAAATTAGTTGACCGTAATAAATCACATGAACATATTTCATATAATTTATTTTTTTGTAATAAATTCTTAAGAAATATTATAACAACTCATTTTCAAAATTTTAAAAAGGATGGTGATAAAATTTCTATTTATCAAGTATATTCTAATATATTATAAATATTATTAAATTCATGAAACAATAGAGTATTATCCTATAATAGATATATTTAAAAAAAAATTGAAACACATTTTATATATAATATACTATATTGAAAATTTTTATATTGAAAATGTGAAAAATTATAGATAGATTCATTTAGTGGTATAATATAAATGGGCTAATTTATACTTTGGTATACCATTTTCATCATGTTATGAAAAAGATATCTAATTTGGATTTTTTTTGAAAGAATGATCTTTATAGAATAAAATAAGTTTTATATAGTGATTTAATGATAATATATTGGTTTAGTTTGTTAATCATAATTCTGGAAAGAATATCACAATTAAATTATTATATTTTTACAAGGAAAAACATTAGTCGGAGTGATAACCCATCGCATCCAACAAGGTTGTGGCGGGTGAACTAGAAACTGAATGAGGAAAAGAGTCCAACAACAACCACTATACAATTTCATTCCCATGATAGAATAAAATTACAAAATAATGAAAATTGTAAGGTAATTTATCATTGGGAACATATGTTTTATCATATAGATAACAATGTGGTTGAAAAGTTATTTTGTGATTAAGTGATTTATGTTATTTCTGAAAAAATTCACTATTTTAGGAACCTTATATGATTATGGTAATTAGAAATTTAATGGTATAAAATAATATTTTTTGAGTAAGAAAGGTAATATTCTTTTTCTGAATCATTATTATTATTAATGTTATTTATCTAAATAATTATCATATCATGGAAATTATTTAACTATTGGAAATACAATTTTGGTATAAGGATTTTTGATCAATTGATGATATTTGGTCATAGATTAAAATATTATTTTGTATGAACATGTTATAAAATTATTCTAATCTTTTTGTTTAAATATTTTGTTGATATTTAATGATAGTTATTTATAAAATGATCTATGTTAAACATTTATTGATATTTTATTTTATTGGAGATAAATGTATTATTCCATTATTTGAATGTTTTTTTTGGTAATTATCACACATTATGATAAATTTTTTGGTTTTTTTATAGTGTTTAAAAAATGTAAAAAGTAATTGTTTTTTTAGATTTTTTATAAGTTTAGTGTTAGATGGAAGATTATATTAGTTCTTTAGAAATAAAAAATTTATCTTCAATACTGGTTAATTTAGTGTAAAAGAAGATATTATTGGGTAAATTGATTAAAGATTGAAAATAAGCATTTCATGTAAAAATATTTCACATTGTTGTTAGTCAATAGGGTGATAAAATTCCTCAACACTACTAAAAGGATCCGGAGAAAAAATTATCCCATTATCATCATTTCTAATAAATAGACAGTCCTTTTTTCACTATTTTGGATTATGGTTTGGTGGTCATTAGAATTAACTTATGCATTAACAATTTTATTATTGTTTATCTATATAATTATATATCAATATATAGAAATAATTAATTTATTCTATGCCCATTTCTCAACATCCTACAATTGTATACCTATTTGGAAACCTACTTATTCTATATGAGATTCATATTTAAAATTCCATAATATCATGATTATATTTTATTAACCATTTTTATGATGTGGAATTTCAGTAATGGAGTTTAAAAAACCCCATTTACTACTAGGTTCAAGTTAAATTTGTGAGGAAATGAATTTTTAGGGGGGGGATATAACACTATAATATTTTAAATGAAATAAATTACAATTTATAATGATAAAAAAAATCTACAGAGGGCTTAAATTAATCCAAATATATTACTATTTAAATATTACTATTATAAGTTGTAAATTTAATTGTGGGTTTGAATGTGATTAACTAAATTATGAAATTTATATTGAGGATAAAATAATAAAAATTTATAGATTAATTTATAAGAAATAAGAACTCATTTTTTATAAAATAAAAATTAATCTTCAAGAAGAATATTATTAATAAATGTTATTATATTACTGATTGAATATTATATTTTTCTATGAAAATTTTGAAAATATTATTTTACAATGAAAATTCCATTTCTGAATAATGATAATCAATATTTTGTAATATTATAATATTGATATTTTTAAAAATTATTAAATATTCTAGTGAATAGAAAAAATTAATGCTTTTTATTAAAAACTATATTTTATTTTATGTCATAATCTATTTTTTAATTTTCCTTTTTAAATTTAATTGTCTTATTTTTATTATAAAAAATCCAATAACAGTCTTTAGAATTAATTTTATGCCCTAGTTAGTATAAATAATATTTCGACTAAAATTTATCTTTTAATAAAACTTATCACCTTTTTTTTGGATTTATTTAAGATAAAATTATAACACTTATTTGTTTTAAATAAAGAATAATTTATTCCACGTTGTTAATGAGAACAAATTTTTTAAATTGTTTCACTTTTATTTTTAGATTATATTAATATTAATATTTGTAAAAAACAATTCCATGCTCATTCATGGGTGGGTAAAATAACAATAAAAAATTTGATAAAGACTATAGTGTAACCATAAAAATGACTTAATTTAACTTCATATGTATATTTCATCCATAATTACCCATAATTTTAATATATTTCCTTTCTTCTGTTTTTCCATGATAATGACCTATATAATATTTTTTTAATGAAAACACAAAATTGGCATCCTCCTTATTTTATTATCTTCTAATTTTGTATACAAGATGAAAAGTATTTATTAATTTATATTTATTAAATTTTAATATAAATTATTTTTATTTATGAATGTATTTTTTCATATATTTAGGTATGAAATAACAATCTTAAATGTTTTTGAAACACCAATATTGTACTTATATAATTAATTGAAAAATAAATTAAATTATCCTAAATTTTTTAAATTAATGTTGATTTTTATGATTTATTATGATAAAAATAATTTAGATAATATTTAAGTTAAATAAATGTCTAATTTTTTATATTCTATTTACATTTTTCACTCAAAGGTTTAAAACTAAAATTAAATAATTAGTTCAAAAATTGAAATTACTCTTATTTAATTATAATTATTATTTTTTAAATGATTATAAACTCAACATAATTATTTGTTATGAAACCTGTTTGTTATATTTTTTAAATATCAAAATATGGTCCATTTATGGTCCAACATTATTAATGTAACTATATTTTCCTCAATAGTGTAAATCCATTGTTATCACGGTTATTGTTAAAACGGATTGACACATGACAGACAAAAAAGATAAGGGTGAAAAAAATCTAATATTTAACTTTTTAGATTATTTAGACTAAAAATAATATTATAATAGAAAAAAATCAAATTGTATCCATTTAATCATGAAAATTTAATTATATTAATTTTATAGTATAAACAGTTCTAGGAATACTCATCCCCTCTATTATAGAAGGGAACATCTTCTCCAGTTATTTACACTAAAAACCCAATTTTTTTCATAAACTAACGTCCCAAATACCATTCTGGAATTCTATATTACATTATAAAAGTATTATTTTGATTATAATTCCTACCTTATAGGGTTTAAGGTAAAAATTTTCAAAGGTTTCCAAAATAATATATTTAACTTTCAACCAAATGTTTCATTATTATTTATTCCTATAAAACATTAACATATTACTCAATAATTCATAGATAATTAAAAATTTATATAAAATGTAAATATCTTTTTAATGGGAAAATATATATCCATATTCTATTCAATATATTGTAAAAAAACCATTATTTTTGCTTATAACCGAATACCACCTCACAAACCAATGTAATTGGATTTCCATCAACATATCTTAGTGATTTTTATAATTATGGGTTTAATGTATATATACTATATTCATGAAATACTCAACAATATTAATTTTTAATATATCATTTACTTATTTTCCATTACATTCACTAAAACATGGCAATGTAGTTCACGAGTATGTGTGGGCATCCACTTCCACAATGTTGTGTGATTCATTTTTCATCACTACTTCAGACAGGATGATATATATAAGTATACTAATAAATATTATATGGTATTTATTATATCATTAATATTTTTTAATGATAAATAAATATTTACATTCCTTATATAATTATTATTGAAAAATATGAAGGTTACTCATGCGTACGTATGACTTACAATCTCAATGATTATAACATTAATCAATATTTTTTATAAGAATCCATCATGGTTAGTTTTATAAAAAAAATTAAGTGTAAAAATGAAAATTATTTCACTATATATATTCATTATATGATGGAATAATGGACACTTTGGCCATAGTCATTCTACCAAAGTCATTTTGAACATATAAGGCGAAGATCATCAAAATGTCTCGTGTGTAATTAATTGATAAATGAGTTATTATAATAGAAAAAATAAATAAATAACCCTTAAATATTTCATAATAATGTAAATAATTTAGAGAATATTCTTATTTTGGATTATAAAGATAGTAGGTGATTAGTCATACGTATGGTAAGGGACTTTCTTTAAAAAATCCTGTTTTAATGTTTCATTTCCAACTCTTTTTCTACCATGTACAAATTTTTTAAAAACACCATATACATTTATTTATATGAAAATATAATATCTATGAAGGAAATCATATGTATATTTTTAGTTTCATTAGAATGTTTTCAAAAGGAATCTTTGTACATTTTTTTTGAATTTCTTAAAAAAATAAAAAAATAATGGTCTTTTTGAATGTATACAGTAATAATTAATTTTAATGAAACTATTTCTAAAGATTTATTTTTGTCACCATTTCAATTATATTATGTTATATTCCAAGAAAATAAGTATTTCCTTTCCTTGTGAGTGTTTTAAATTTTAATATGGCGGTATGGGTATAAAATGTATTTCTATTTCTGAAAGTGTTTTCCATATAAGACGAAAAGTGATATACATGGGATTAAAATGAAGAAGTGTAAGAATAAAATGATTTATTCAACATATGGTCCAAAGAAATTTTTTATGAGGATTGGTGAGATATATATAGGTCCTGATAATGGGTGAACCTAATATATCTTCTACGATGATTTCATCGAAGAGTCCTCCATTACATTGGGAAATTTTTATTTTCTCTGAAGAATTTTGTTTTTTGTCAAAAATAAGATTATTCCAATTATGTGGTTCATATAATGTTTATATAAATATTATTTATCAAGGAACATATATTTTTTCATATGATTTCTAATTAGTTTCCATATAAATTTTATGATTTTGATATTTAGGAGAGTGATATTTTTTAAAAGAAGTATTATTCCATTCTATGGTAAAAATTTATGTGTTTAAGAAAATGGTTTCCTGATTTCTTACCATTTATGTAAAAAATATATGATTATGATTTTTGCATAATTTTATATTGTATTTTATATTATGAAATAATTTTTTAGAAAATATATTTTCATGTTTAATAATTATTTTAGCTCAATTTTTTTTATATTAAAGGAAAAAATCACATTTTTATGTCCTAGTTTTAATATAGACCAACCTGTTTCTCTTTTTTAATTTTATAGCCTTTATTATAATTTAATTGATCATATCATGTGTTTATATTGTTTTTACTAGGTTTATTAATAGGAAATATAAATAAATTAGTAATGTTAGAAGTCATGGATATTAATAAATAAATGAAAACATTTTTCATTTTAAAATTTTTATATTATAGAAACAGAATTCATACTCAGGAGATGTTTCCAATTTTTAATTTATGGGTTTTTTATATAAGAGTTATGAAATCATTCTATAAAACCATTCACCTAAATGATCTTAATGAAAAAAATAAAATAAATTAAGTCAAAGGATTTAATTTATAATTTGTATAAATATGTGAATTTTTATTCATGACCTACATCCAAACATAAAACCTTCCCAATTAATTAAATGTATTTTACAAATCCACTCATATTTAATATATGATAAAACCATGTGTCATCATATAAAATACGAAAAAACCCATGACACAATCCTAATATATAAAATTTCATACCATACAATGATTATTTTCACTCACAAGAAATAATTTTCATATATTAATATGTCTATATCTTTAAAAAATAAATTTTAACACAAAAAATCATAGAATAATGCACTTGTGGGTTTTTCATGGAAAAAATCGGATATTATGAAAGAGTCCATTTATTAAATAATTATTAAAATAGTTCTAAAAGTTATTACAATCATTTATATAAAAATATAACATTAGTATTTATCTAGTATAATGAATGTTTATAAATTCAATATAAACTATATAAAAATATTTCTTTTTGATGAATTTGGATGAATTTAAAAAAGGAGCTTTAAATTTCACATTATTTTTTTATTTCAATAAAATACACTTATAATATAATTTTTAAAATATAGTCATTGTGAAAAAAAGTTTTATGGTGATCATTGAATGATAATTATTAAAAGAACATTTCATACCTAATGTTCAACATGTCATTTAATATATATATTTCCCTAAATATTTAAATTTTGACAATTATTTAATTAATTAATAACCATTTTCATCTTTTTTTATTTTTTTTACCATGTTACAATCAATTTTTAATTAATTATGTTCACTTTATATATCTTGATGAAATTTCAGGCATATGGGAAAAATGTATCTGGTATGTTGACTATAGTTAGAAATGTGATTATTAAATTTTCTTTTAAATAATAACAATGAAATAATTAATATTTTTTACATCAATTTCAAATTTAAAACCAAACATGAAATATGGTTTTGAAAAATGAATTACATTACATTCATAGTGATGGTATATCATATGTATCTATGAAAAACATTTAATTTTTTTAATGATAACTATGCAAAAAATTTCATTTTTATTTTATATATATAGAATGACAATTATATCAGAATAGGATACTATTTTCTTAATTATGAGAATATATATCATCCATGTGTCGTGGATATAGACTATGAATCACATCTCATTATGGCTGTAGTAATTTTCACATACACACAAATGATTTTATCATATTTCAATTAATTTAAATGTATCTAATTTGATGATAAATTATATTTTTATAAATCCATATTTGTAACTATTATCATAAAAAAATATTAATTACCTCATGATTATGATCTGTGGGAGGTGTTCATGGAAATTGAGTAACATCTTTTCACGAGGTGGCAGTCATCCATAGACAAAAATGATAATTCAGTTTCCCAATTTGATGGAATAAAAGAAAAAAATTGGTTATTTCATTAACATAAAAACATATAAGTATACGTAATACAAATGTTTTTTATATCGTTATGGTTGAAGAATATTTAATGTAATTATAAAATGATATATAATTAGAATTCTTGGTAAAAGATTTAACCACTTACTGGTAATACTCATTTGTTTTACACCATGATAAACCTAAGGATGGTGCTTGCCCAATATAAAACATATAAAAAGTTTATATTGATTTTAGGATTGAATTCTAGGAGGAATCTATTGATAAAAATGGGGTTTTTAATTGGAAAAACGGAAAGGAAATTCCTTTTTACTAGAGATGAGAGGGGAAATATAAGAATTTATTAACTTATTAATATTATATATAAAAATTTTCAAGTTCATATGGATGCAAATTTATATCATTAAAATATAATATGATTATTAGTATAAGTCCTATGCAAAAAAAATCTAACAATTTAAGCTAATGTTTTTAATATTATCTTTTTATTTTAGCATGTATTATCCTATTTTTACAATTTACATAGTAATTTGGTTTTTAATATTAATGGGTCAATATTGTTACTGTGAAATTAAATTTGGATCATAAATAAACATGGTTGATATTTTAAAGAATATAAAATTATGTTTTGAACATACACAGTTTGGGATTTCATAATTATTTATTAAAATATTAGTTATTTTAAAATAACATTATTGGAAAATTTTGAACAATTCTGTTAATTATACTATAAAGACTACAAGAATCTAATATTATTATACATAGAATTATTATTTTTTAATATTTTCTTGTTTTTCTGCATAAAATGTGGAGAATGATAATTTATTTGAATCAATTTACAATTATTAATTTTTAAATCTATTTTATTGGATTTAATAGGTAATGTATTTAAATCATGTATTTATTTATGTTAATTATTTAGTCATTGAAAATTAAAATTTAATAAAAAAGATAAATAAACAAATTATGATTAAATTTATTATTTATAATAGAACATAACAAAATTTAATACTTATTTATAAAATTTAAATATAATAAACCAAATATATTTTTTAGATTTTTCATTACATAAAATATTATATTTGTAAAAATCATGGGTATTTAGGAAAATATCATTTATTTATATTTTTGATGATTATGGAAGAAATATACTCATCCAATAATATTATTTAAAGTATAAGGGTTACTTTCCAGTCATTATTAGATTATTTTTATCCTAAATTAACCAAGTTTAACTATAACCATTGTAATAGAATTTTCTATGGTTACTATTCATAATGGATCAAAATAAAATGGACACATTTAAAATATGTTGACATCCTCATTGAAAATGTGGAATCTATTTCCAATGATTATAATCCTAATGTGGATGAATTTAATTTAAAATTGAACCATTAAAATCTGATGACAAATAGTTTTCTAAAAAAATGCATTTTATGTAAAAATATGTTTTTATGATAAATTAATGTTTAAAATTATTTACAAATATAATATTAAGATTATTTTTAACCGAAAAAGTAAATAAATTTGAGAATAAACCAAATTATAATTTATATTTATAAATACTTTGGAATAATATAGAGTTTTCAATAACAATCTCCACTATCACTATTCCTTTGAAAATAAAACATTATATAAATGTATCAAAATTTGTCTATAATATAATTTTGAAATTATAATTTAAAAATGATATCATTTTTTTCCAATTAAAGATCTGAATTTATCACAATATAATTATATTTCTCCATGGAAAATTTAATAAACACCATTGTTTATGAAAATTTATTTATGAAGAATAAAATGCCATTTATGGGATTAGAGTTATTATTTTCTAAGAATTAATCAATAATTTTTGAATTATACAGACCTTTAGATATATTACATATTGAATTTAAACATGCTCATACCTACTACATAAATAGATACGGTATAATGGTCACATATAAATTTTATTATTTGGTGGTTCCTTTTAATTCATTGTTGTGTATTTTCCTTGTTAGGGAACATCATATCATTATTTTAAAATCTCAAGTTGTTAAAAAATCATTCCAAAATTTCTATCTTAGGCTCCTCAAATTTCATGGACACAATAAACAATAATTTCATAAAAAAATGAAATCCCATTGTGGTCTCGACATCCCTTCAATGTTGTTATGCCATCATTAATTTTAGCCAGGACCTCATCACCAGACGGATTCTACATTAAAATTATGAAGTGAAAAGGGGATCCCTATCAAAAATTATTATAGATTATACTTCATATAATAAAACAATTTCATAGACATAAAATTTCACATATCCTTAACCTTGGTTTACCCCAAATTGAAATGAAGTGAGGTGATTTGGTTAATCGATCAATCTATACATATATTTCATTTGTATCACGATGTATATATAAATATCCAACCACAAACTATTATAACCATTGTCATTTATGGATGAATTGGATTATGATTTGTGTTTGTTTTCAAACCTTATAGGATGTTCAGAATGTTATCCAGCATAGTACTCATACAGGTCACACAGATAATAGAATTGAAGGTGGCACCGTTTTCCAAGTGTTTGAAAAAATTATGGACCTCAAAACAGAAAAAGGGAAGAACATTTCTTTTTGGGAAAGAGACATACACGTCATATATGGGCCGCACAAGTGACTTGTGCGCTGAAAAATGACTTGAGAATCGGTGCCTAGGAGGATTGTAAATTTGTGTGCCATATTTTTTTCAAGATCATAACATTAATATAAGGCAAAGGAAATAGGCTCACTCATGTATTGGTTTGGTCGTGCAAGTGAGTATCATGATAGAGGCTAGGGCGATTGGAGCTGCACGCCGGAACATGCGCGCCGTGAGGAGGCTTTCCCGCCACTGCGCAGGGTGTCCATTTTGCCTATAAATAGAGGACCACCCCTCCTCATTTTCAACGACATTTGAGAATTGGAGAAATTCAGTGCTCCTATCATGGTGGTGTAGTGGTCACGCAATTGGTTGTGGGGCATGCATGTATAAGTTGTGTGACAGTTGTTTACTGTGCATCCAAGGACGTTTGAGGGAGAAAGGGTGTGGGTCACAAAAGTTTGGTATTAAAGAAGGTTGAGTCGTGCTAGTGTTGGAGGTAGACTTGCACGCTAGTTATAACTTGCGTGCCGGCTTAGAGAAGCGCACCTGGTGTGGTTGAAGTATGCCTATATTTTTGAAGCAACATGAAAGCTGGAATATTTTCTGATACCTTGGGTGAAATGTGAGATTAGTCTACTGGTGAGAGTTGGGCTTCAACAGAGAATCTACATACAATGAAGGATTCATTAGTTTGCAATTATGAAGAAAACTTCAAGTCTATAAACTGAGTGGGACTTCACCAAGGGCAGTGAGCTAGGGGGAGTCAACAGGAGTGACCCAAGGGAAGCAGTGAGCTATTCTTGAACTTTTGAAAAGGTAGTGAGCCTAGGATAGAGTGACTGTGCCCAAACCATTGTAATACATATCTAGTGACGTTTTGTGGAATTTGGTATGACCGAAAACCTGTCGGCGTATGATCCTTAGACGTAGCCCTTAGTAGTGAACCATGTAAAAAGTGTAGTGTCATCTCTCAGCATGTGGATGTTAGCTTTCTGATCATTTTTATCATACATGTTTAACAAGTTCCCACCAATATGGGAATAAGATCCATCTCATTAAATGAAAAATTTGTCACCATTATTCCCCCTCCCCTATCGGGGTGTCCTGGGGTCCTACAAGTGGTATTAGAGGGTATGGGTTACTGGTGTTAGATCATTCCTTGTCGTCATGGAGAATGCAGTCAATACTAGTGGAGTACCAATCTTCAATAGATGTAATTTTCAGATTTGGAAGAACAGAATGAAATCTCATTTAAGATCCCTCGGAATGGATATCCTCTTTTCTAATATGCAATGAATACAAGTTACCAATCCAACAGGGCTTGCTATGATTGATACAGACGGGAATGTTTTTGATGTAGATGCTAAAGCTCGGAATGCTATCACAATGGATCTTTCAGATCAAATCTACCTAAACGTGATGAGTTGCAACTCAGTAATGTCTATGTGGGATACACTTGAAAACATTTATGAAGGACACAATAAAGTGAAGGATAAAAAACTTCAAGTCTTACACAACAGTTTTGATGATCTAAATATGCATCCAAATGAGAATGTAGATTGATTATTCAATCAAATTACTGATGTTTTAGGAGAAATTCGAGGTCTTGGAGAGGAAATCAAATACATTGATACCGTAACAAAAATCTTGAGAATACTTCCTCCTATGTAAAAATAAAAGTAGTTATCCCTTGAATAAATAGATCTTTCTAAGCTATCTCTGGATGATCTGTTCAGTAGTCTATTGGCATATGAGATGGGAGTCAAACCTGATGATGCTACGACTTGTGTAAGAAAGGAAATGGAATTCAAAGCCATGTAGAAATTGAAATTTTCATAAGATAATAATGTTGAAGATGATGAGGAAAAAGAAATTCTTTCTCTCATCACCATGAAATTGAAGAAGTAGAAAGGAAAATTTAAAGGTAAGCTACCCCTGGCATGTTTTCGTTGCGGAATAGTAGGGCACATTGCCTCTCAGTGCCAAAGAATGTTTGATGATGATGAGATCGAAGCTGATGACATCGAGAAGCCTTGGATTGTTTTTTCAAAAAGGGAGACTTTAAATCTAAAAGAAAATACAGAATAAAATTTTTGTTTGTGAAGAAGAAGATGAGGATATTAGATTTTGTGAAGGAAAAGAACAATAATTTAAAACAGGAAACCATGCTTCCAAGATGGCTATAATTCAAAAGGCATATCCCTCGATCAATAAAGGCAGAGATAATCAGATTACTTCTATTGGTGATCTAATGATTAAAATTAAGGATGCCTTTTCCAAGCTTGAGAATAAATGTAACATATGAAATATGTTGAAAGAAATGGTGGAAGATTCATCAGAATATGTTGATGATCTTGAATAAAAAATTGAACGACTATAAGAACTAGTGATAGTTCAGTCTCCGATCCTTGAAAGCCCATATGACACTGTGGAACTAAAGCATATAATTGAAAGACATGAAATGGTCAAAAATAAACTTTCATCCAGACTCTAGGGGAAGTACAAGACATTTGGGAGTCTTGAGGAAGAAGTTGTTAATCTTTGTAGTAACGTTGAATGTCAATAAACCACAAATGAGGGTAAGAAAAAAATTCATTTTGGAAGATTCTCAGATACAGAATTTCTGGTAAGAGCCAAGTGTGGTTCAGATGGGGTTGGAAAAATCTTGAGTGATCAAAGACCTGATTTCATGGGAAAGAGTGAAATTGTATGTGATGATGAGACTTCAACAACTGGAAGTGGAGAGAGACAAAATAAAGACAAGATAAATGTTGGACATGATAAAAATTTTCCTGATGTGCTGAAAAATAAACCCTCAATCCAAACTAAAATAAGAACAGAAAATTATCCTCAAACTTTCAGAAATGACAAGAAGTTCAACTATTCTCCCTATGTAGAAGGAATGTGGGGAAATTCATGTGAGAGGAAATTTCCTCTAATGAAGTGTTAGTTTTGTGGCTATCTGGGCCATACCATGTCACATTGCGAAGAGGTAAGAAGCTACATGAATGGGGAAGACCCGGGACATCAACAAGGGAGACTGTCTTCATATCCTCCATCTTATAGAAGAAATAGTTTCAATGTATACTGTTTTCATTGGTCTAACTTTGTCCATAATGCTATGTATTGCAGGCATAGATTAGATAAGATAGATTCATACAACTCTCAGAGACATGTCCATATCCACCCTTCTGATTGTGTTGCTCTCAAAAACATGTTTTCTTCTCTAGAAGACGATTATGGGTATGAAGAATCTGACTATTTGGATGAAATAATTATAAGGCCATCAATATCTTATACACAATCCAATATCTCTTTGAAAGAAAAGAATAAGTTCGAGAAATCCAACCTTACAGAGTTTTCCCTCAAAGCTACAAAAATAAATAGTACATGGATTCTAGATAGTGGTTGGTCATCTCATATGACATGTAATGTTGTCCTGTTAATAGATATCAAAAGGAAGGTTGATGGTACAGTATGATATGGTAATAATGGAGCATTGAAAATCAAAGGTCGTCGAAGTACTGAATTAGCCAATAGAGATCTAAAGAAGACTGAAGTTCTTTATGTATATGGCCTACGTCATATTCTTCTTAGTGTGAGTCAACTTTGTGACTCGAGACTCATAGTTACATTTAATCAGAAAGGTTGTACAATCAATGGAAAAACAGGCAATTCACTAATGAAGGGATGCAGAACAGAGGACAACTTGTATCAGGTTGATAGTAAAGAAAATATTTTCTACATGATTTTTGAAGAAGAAATTTTTTTTTAGCATGAGAGACTGGGACATATCAATCAACAAGACATGGAGAAAATATCAAAACTGAGGATTGTCATGCACATTCCCTACCTGAAGCATGGGCGTGAAAAGTTGGGTGATGCTTGCATTCGTGGAAAGCCATTCTGCAGTTCATATTAGCCAAAGAAGAAAAGGACATATCATCTTCTTGATCTAATTCATACAGATGTATGTGGGCCGATAAATGTTTCCAGAACTCATTGAGAAAGGTAATTTGTTCTCTTCATAGATGATTACTATAGAATGACATGTGTTATGGTCATTCAAAGGAAAAAACAAGTGCTTGACTGTATGAAAATATATCGGCAAATCACTGAGAATGATATTGGATGAACAATCAAAGTGTTGCGATCAGACAATGGAAGGGAATACATGTCCATTGAATTTAAAAATTACCTGGAGAAGAATGGGATAAAACAAGAGGTAGCTGCTGTGAGAAATCCACAACAAAATAGAGTTTTTGAATGTAGAAATTGACAGGTGAACAACATGGAACGAACAATGCTGATTGAGAGTCATATTCCATGACATTACTAGAAAGCGGTCATTCAAGCTACAATGTATATTCAAAATCGAATAGGACTTTATATGGGTGAGACGAAAACACCATATGAATTGTGTCAAGGAAGTATTCCCTCGTTGAAATATTATCATTTTTTTGAAAGTAAATTCTTCATCAGGAACAAAGAAGGAAATCAATGGAAGAATGGTGACTATATAGATGAAGAACTTTTCCTTGGATATTCAATGAACAAGAAAGCTTACAAGTGTTTCAAGATACAATTAGGAAGGATTGTGGAAAGAATTGATGTTAAGATAATTGAAAAGAATGCCCCAAATGCTTCAAGGATTTCATATGCTGAGGTGATAGAAAGTGAGGATGAAAGTGAACATGGAGAAAATAGAAATATAGAAATAGAGGAATCTGTACAAAACAGTTAGAATTCACATCATGATGTTGACTAAGAATATGAATCTAAAGAAGAAACTGTGGCTAGAGAGAATGAAATTGAACCACACAGGAGAAATCGTAGAGCTGAAATTGATCGATCTAAAATAATTGGGTACATGAGTGGACCCACTCAAACAAAGAGGATGAAAAATAACACACAATCTGAATTTATATATGTTGTCGAGTGATCCTCATTCGAAGAAGATGCAAAGGATAAATCTTGGTTAAAGACATGAATGAAGAGTTAGATCGGATTGACAAGAATCAGACATGGGATCTTGTCCAGAGACCTAAAGGTCGCAATGTGATTGGTACAAAATAGATCTTCAAGAACAATTATGATGAGCATGGAGGTTTTATTATAAACATAGCTCGACTGGTATGTAAGAAATTTTACCAGATATAAGGTGTTGATGTTGAAGAATCCTTTGCTCCAGTGGCTAGACTGGAGTCAATTAGGCTTTTCCATGCCATTGCACTCCAAATAGGATATAAATTATATCAAATGGATGCCCAGACATCATTCATGAATGGGATTCTAAAAGATGATGTCTACATCGAACAACCAGTGGGTTTTATTCTTGGTACTGTTGAAACAAAGGACTTAAAACTGAAGAAAGATCTATATGGTTTGAATCAGGAACCACGAGCATGGTATTCCTGGCTGGACTCTTTTCTCAAGAAGTGAGAATTCAAAAGAGGAGGAGTAGATCACAATCTATATGCGACGAATTCTCCAAAAGATCAATTCATGGTTATAGTCTATATTGATGATATAATATTTGTTGGTACCAGGTAGAAATCAGCGGATGTGTTTTCCAATCACATGAAATCATAATTTGAAGTGTCTATGATTGGGGAGATCACACATTTCATGGGGATGCAGGTGATTCAAAAGAAGTCTTACACTTTCATTTCTCAAAAAAAGTATGCAAGAGAGCTGCTGAAGAAGTTTAATATGAAAGACTCCAAACCAATATAAACTCCAATTCCAGTTGGAATAAAACTTGGAAAGCATGGGGATGGTGCATCTGTAGACCACACTATGTAAAGGAGGATAATTCGACATGACCAGATATTGCCTTTTCCACATTTCTTGCAGCCCGCATTCAGAGTAATCCAAAGGAGGAACATATGGAAGCACTAAAAATAATCATGAGGTATATTCAAGGTACACCGAATTGTGGCTTATACATTGATGTAAGAAGTAACATTGAATTATCAGAATTTTGTGATGATGGCTGGGCTGGCTATGTTGTGGACAGAAAGTCCACGGGTGGTGGAGCATTCTTTATTGGGAATAAATGTATTAGGTGGTTGATCAAGAAATAAGAATGTACCTATCTTAGTACTGCTGAAACTGAGTATATCTCTGCCAAAATGGCATGCACTCAACTACTATGGATGAAGAAACCAAGGGTGATTTACTGTGATAACAAGAGCTCAATTTATCTTACGAAGAATCCGGTTCAGCATTCTCGTACAAAACATATTAAAATTCAGTATCAATTTATCAAAGAGAATGCTGAACAAGTCATGATTAGAATGGATCGTGTGGGAATTGATGAGCAAGTGGATGATATCCTGACCAAGCCTCTGTCAACGGCTGTATTTGTGAAGCATCGGTTGAACCTCGGTGTTCAGACACCTCCCAGTGCATAATGAGGTTACGCAACCCCCTCTCCCCAGTTATGTTAATTTTTTTAATCTGTTTATGGATGCAAAGCAGGTTTTTGGGGGGATACTATAAAGGGGAGTGTGGTTTGAGCTGAACAATGAATAAATACCAGTATTTGGGTTTATTTTCAATGGGGGAGAAAGTTATAAATTCCGTCATGTAATGCTTTTGCGACACATTGAGAATTTTGTTTTGGTGATAGGATGTGAAGGAATTCCTGGGGCGTGAACCCAATTCAAGATTTATCTCTTGTTTTATACACCGAGCATTGCTCACATAGACTTAGATTGTTGGATGAGTTGATTCTTGTGTTTTGGGTTTTCATGTGGATGGTTTTATAGTGAATTTAATTACTTATTGCCAACAATCCCAAAGGGGGATATTGTTGTAACCATAATCATATATGCATGAATTGAAGTAAGATTTTTGTTTATTGTCAATCCTCAGAGGAAGTTCAGAATGTGCGCCAGCATAGTACTCATAAAGGTCAAGAAGATAACAGTATAGAAGGTGGCATTGTTTTCCAAGTGTTTTCCAAATTTTTGGATCTCAAAACTGACAATAGGGGAAAAAATTCTTTAAGGTATAGAGACTTGCGCGTCGTATATGTGTCGTGCAAGTGAATTGTGCACCAATAAAGGACTTGTGCGCCAGTGCCTAGGAGGATTGGAAATTTGTGCACCATATGTTTTTCAAGATCAAAACATTAAAATATGGAAATGTAAATAGGGTCCCACAGTTATTGTTTTGGTCACCCAAGTGAGTAGCACGACAGAGTCTAGGGGGGTTGGAGCTGTATGCCGGAACTAGCATGTCGTGAGGAGGCTTGCGTGCCAGCGTATAGGGTGTCCATTTTTCATATAAATAGAGGTTCATCGCTCCTCATTTTCAACAAGGTTTTAGACATGGAGAAATTCAGTGCTCCCAACGCACATGTGCAGTGGTCGTGCATGTGGTTGTGGGTCGCTCAAGTATAAGCTGCGCGATAGCTGTTTGCTGCACATCCAAGAAGGTTTGGGCGAGAAAGGGTGTGGGTCATGCAAGTTTGGTATTGAAGAAGGTTGAGTCGTGCAAGTGTTGGAGGTGGAATTGTGCGCCAATTATAACTTTCATGCATTCTTTGAAATGTGTGTTCCGGGTTAGGGAAGCGCACCAGGTGTTGTTAAAGTACGCTCATCTTTTTGAAGCTGCAAGAAAGTTGGATGATGGATTGATACCTTCGGTGCAAAGTGATATTAGTCTACTAGTAAGAGTTGGACTTCAACAGAGCATCTACATAAGACAGCGGAAGCATTCTTTTTCAATGATGAAGAGACCTTCAAGTCTATAAACTGAGTGGGAGTTCACAAAGGGAAGTGAGCCCAGGGGAGTCAACAGGAGTGACCTGAGAGACATAGTGAGCTATTCTTAAACTTTTGTAAAGGAAGTGAGCCTGGGAAAGAGTGACTATGATAGAACCTTTGTAATACACAGCTAGGGATGTTTAGTGGAATTAGGTATGACAGAAAACCTGTCGGTGTATGCTCCTTGGACATAGCCCTTATTGGTGAACCATGTAAAAATTTATGTGTCATCTCTCTTAATGTGAATTTTAGCTTTCTGATCATTTTCATCATATAGATTTAAATTGTTTCTACCAGTGTGGGAACAAGATGCATCTCATTAAATGAAAACAATTTCACCCTAATTCACCCCTCCCCTCTCAGGGTGTCTCAGGGTCATACACAAAAAACATAAATATCATATCCTACTTCTATGATGGCATAATTAGTTTTTGGAGAAAACATGAATGTTTTTTATTCTCTTTCTTAATATGTGAATATATATTTTAAATGGAATAAAAATATGAAATGACACATTTCATACATGGCCACAAGAAATATCACCTCATAATATAGTATATATTTTGGGGTGTAGGGTGTAAAATCCACTTGTAGTAATTATAATCTCCAATTAGAACCATACAAAAATTAAAATAATGATTAAAAAATTATATAGGCACTTAATTATCTATGAATATTGATACTACTAACTAATGGTCTGCCTACTATACAATGAATCTATAATACCATAGAACTCACATGTGAATGAATATTCTTGATGAACCATCATAAGCAGTTTTAATTTAAATTGATAACCGAATAATTTAATCCTAGTCCCACCATAATGAACACCTAGATTCATAAAGTCAAATAGAGTGATCACTTTCCCTCCTCAGAATATTATTTATTATATGAAAACAAAATATTTCTACCCAGGGTAAGGAAAAAAACCTTCCCCTTAATTGGATTCAGTGAAATTTTGAATTCAACATCATGTTTGTACTGTACCCACCTTTCCTACCAAAGGATAACATACATTTGAGATAAGTTAAAACTCACTATTTTAAAATATTATTAGATGGAAAATATTTTACTAAGAATTTAATGCCTCTTACTCATTAGAGAACATAACATTTCTTTGAGTTCATAATCATGAATGGGATAATTATTTTCATAAGGTTGAAGCTGATGAGAACAACATATTACTACATGATCACCCAATATAATAACATAGGCCAATCCAATAACTGATACATTAGGGAATACCACATTGCCCAAAATGGATTTCAGAAATGTAAAAATTGGTTCTGATGTGAACAGATGATTAAACTCATTAATGGAAACCTAAAATATCAAATCTCAAATTAACATCAAACCCATATAAGTAAGAGATATAATAATATAATCCAACACAGAGAAACTACAAAAAATGATGAAAATACAGCTCAATATCATGAAGATCCAAATTTTAGAAACATATTCTATTTCTTCCCATGCCACAAAATCTTTTACCTTTTTAGGATTAAATAATACCCCATGTTTGAAAACCAAATTACACATAATCATTGTATTCTAAATTTATATGTTTCATTTAGAATACAATGCATAGAGATTTTGTTTTTTCAAGATATTCTTCATAACTCTCTAATGATATATGTTTTCATCCTCAGTAATATATAAATCATTATTTTTGTCCTTAAAAAACAATGGAATCAATGTAATAATGGAAAATCATGTTCATAAATTCCATCAATAATAAATGATCATTAGTTTAAAAAAATGTATTTATGAGTTATTCATAATGGTCATAATTAATTCTAATATTTTTATTTCGAATTTCAGAAACATTAAAAAAATGATGTGGATAAAGATACTGATGGATAATATTTAAGAATCCTTTTCTGATTTCATATGATAAAATAAAGAATCAATATAATGAAACAAATTCATATTCATCATTATGACACAATTTATATTTCAATTGTCTACACAATAGTGAAGTGTACCAATGGATTTAATAAAATATATCACATGATATATTAAATTAGAAACACTTGGAATGATAGATAATTTGGAATATAGATAATCAAAAGGAATTTTCAACTCATATAGTCTTTCTTATTCAATATAGTAAATGGGAATACAGTTTGGTTAGGTACCTAGTACCATGTCGAAATAAAATTATACCTCTCCTAATAATAGAAGTCAAGAGAGTTTTAATAAAAATTGTAAGGAGACTAAATGAACGATGGATTAAGTACACAATATAGAGGTTCATTATATACAGTAAGGGAAAAAAACAAATTCATGATACCAAATTCTGGATGGGGAGGTCTAGATCGAATTGACCCCAGGTAAAATTCACAAAAGAAGACACTATTATCTTCATTTTTTTTGAAAAACCCCATTGATGATAACATTTTATGTGAGATTTTTGGTAGAATTGCTAATCCATTGCATGAATGAAATCCATAGGATTAATATTTAAATCTAAAAAATCCCAAAAAATATTATCTTTTGATAATGTTAATGCATATGAATTGAACTAAAGAACCTTCATATTAATATTTGAAGAAATGTATCAATCTATATAACATAAAGAATGATCTCCATAGGAAGATTTATCAATTAAAAAATACCTGTAGATATAAAGGAATACAGGGATCCAATATCAAATAAAAATCATACTAATGATGATACAATAGTAATGATTTATATAACTATTGTAAGACCCATATCAGCATCCATTGTAGTTCAATTCAGCATGTGAATAATATTTTTTTCATAATTTTTTTGTCGTGATCCCCTTATTTCATTAATAATCATACAATTCATCTATTACACTCAGTTTTAAATATCTCATACCGCTATAATGACTAATCAAAACATGAAAAAACTCCATTAATTTCTTAAAGATGATAAAGATATTAATATATTTCTTTTTTATTAGTAAGAACACTTAATGTTCAAAACTATACTTGGATAAAATAAGGATTAAGGTTATTTATAATATAATATAGATAATTTAGTAATTTAATGATACTAAGATCCACCACCTCAATTTATACCACATGACCAATCCTAAATTCTAGTCTATTTAATGGAATAGATGAAACTGCCACTAAGAAAAATAAAACTCCCATTAATCCTGACATTATAAAAATATCACGGTACACAATAAAATATCTCCCTAGAAATTTAAAAGATGTGGTGAGATGATATAGAAAAACATGATATTGAATATATATTTAGAGATCCATTTCTAATATCTGTGATTATAGGTTCTAATTCAATACCACTCTAGGTGGAAAGTGAACAAGATTATAAAATTGGATGGAATAATAATTCAATTTTTTACTACAATTCTTTATAATAAAGAACTATATATTTTTTTCCAACACCATTAGTCAATGATTAAACATGTTTGTGAGAATTATACTATTTAATTTCAACTCCATGTCTAGATTCACCCTTTTCTAAACTCTATAGGACCATTTCCTTATAATAGTCCCTTCGAGTTTGAAAGAAACACATTTTACATTTGATGAGTCATAATTTTTAATGAACTCTATGAGTTTGCCACCATTTATTCATATATTACTTGAATTATGATGATAATTAAAGACAATAAAGATGGGGGTTTGAGATGAAGAATATATTGTGTATAACATCATCTATTTCCCCATTATGATATATCATATGTATCCCAATAATTAATATGTGAAACTATCTTTCCCCAAGCATGGAACACATGAACAAAAACCTCTACATTTTTCTGATCATATAGAGTTTTTTCCGATTGTGTATTATCATTATATTTCTCAGGAGGCATCATCAAACATCTAATAGAGGGTATGATACTACCCAACATCAAAGAAAAAATATTAATCAAGAGACATATGATCATAAAATCTATCAATATTAAATTAATATTTTTATGAAATGATTATATCTAATCATAGAATGAATCTTGAATCAACAACTTCAATCAACCTCAGAGACACGTTCCCAAATAATCCATTGCAATATAGTGATTATTATGAAAATTCCTAGCCATGTACTCTCACAAAACATTCCATTTTTTTCAGGAAAACCATTGAAAATACAAAAAGGAAAACTATAGTAATATCTTTAAAGGTTGATACTAATTTTCATAAATAACCATGATAACCAACCTGAATGTTATCTCTCAGTTATTAGCATAACCTGAAGGCTGTCCACGATCACCACATGTCAATGAAGGGTTATACAGAATCAATTAATGTAAAGAGAGAATGAATTTTCCACATGATATGAATGATAAAATAGTGTATTTGATAAAATATTCTACATGAAAAATAGTCTACATGAAAAATTGGTCCACTACACCTAGATATATATCACAATAATGACCACACAACTCAACACAATTGGGGATAATAATTTCCATATTGTGTTGAAAATCAAAAGGTCCCTTATTTTATGTACTCCCTCCATCTCTAAAAAAAGACTAAACTTTAAATAGAAATTGATGAACGAAATATACAAACATCCTATGTTAAAGGTAGGTTTTGAGATACAAGTCTAGTAATATTTCACCAATCATTTCATTGGAATTATATATAAAAACCCACTTATTGAAACATTATCACAATTAATATAAAAATATATTGATGAAAAATGTTCAGTGACTATTAGAAAAAATTAAACAATAAATCTTTTATCAAAATATGTTCAATCAACCATCTCTTACAAATAGGCACAAATGAAACATTTATCAACTAAATACTGAATAATAATTTCAACAAAAATACATGAATAAATAATTTCTGTCACAATGTATGTAAAGTAATTTCTAATAAAAGAACAATCTTCAAGAGGCCTAGGGTAGCATATCCAATGATTCCGACTCAACATCGTTATGTATGACTTACAATGAGAACATGAAACATATAATAAGATTAAAAATAGAATATCTTGAAGAACTAATATTCCTTCAATTATGTATTTTAGTTTCATTGTCATCATCATTCCACAGCTTGATTTAGTTAATGAATTCCTTGGGTGGGTTCATGCCACTCAACTACCAAGTCACCCATGTGATTAAATGTAAAATAATCAATTTCCAATGGTATATAATTCATTCAATAAAAAAATTGTTTCAGTCAACATTTCATTTTGACTTAATTATTGTTTCAAAATAAGTCATTTATTTAAAAAAATATCATTCATTTGTTTTTATTATAATCTAATGTTAATATTTCAAAAATAGCAAAAAACCAAAAAAATTGGTTTCTACAAACATCCATGAATTTAATTTCAAAAACCATATATCCAATAATTTATACATAAATCCATCAAATCACCACATTTCAAATCATAAAATATATCATGAATATCATTGTCATAAATTTCATATCAATAGTAATAAATTAAATTCTATAATATTTCTCTTTAAAATTATCAATTGAATTCCACGAAGAATCATTCATTAAATATTATTCAGTTTCAATGTCCATTTAATAAAAACTAATCACATGATTTAAAATTTTATTTGGGAGACAAATAAAATATATATGAATCAAAGGATTCATATAATATGAATATCATTCAAAATGAAATAACATGATAATAATACCAAAATAAACAAAATATTGATTCACTAGGAGGAAAATGTAAAAACATAGAAAATAGGAAAGCATCAATATACAAGGATGGCATTACATTGTGGATGTGTGTAATAGTAAAAACTATGTAGTAGGGTAGAACAATACAAAAAAGTGGTTCTTGTGAAGAGGCCACTATAGCGAACAAAGTGTATTTCTAACCCATACAACAAAAACTATGGTTCACGAAAGGGTACTTTCGTTTGGAGGCATACATATATAGCACAAAATAAGTTGTGTGGATTTGTATCTAAAGCTCTCTAGAGCATAGGGTGACCCAAGCAATGAGGAATAAAGGGGTATAAAAAAGGGTTTTAATCCCATTGAATACCGCTATATATATGAACAATAAAATAATAAAAAAAAATTAATTTTTTAATTTTTTAATGAAAATGTATAATTTATATAAAAACCATTGAGAATTCCAAGATTCTATAAGATACACTAAACTGAATCTATGGTGTGGTATAAAGCACCCTGAACAAACACTTCCAAAATTTCCTTCCAATAATAGGGCTCTTTTTCAAACAATAAAGTTCATGGAAACAAAGGTGCAACCATTATATTTGTGGGATGGTGTTAACCTCCAAAATAACACTATAAAATGGTCTCAAACTTTATAGTGTAACCAAACAATCTCTAGTGTGTTCATTAGTGTTATAGTGTTGTAAAACATCATTTCTTAGAAATACTCCAAAATCTAATATTTCTAATTTCACAAAACTTTTGAATCCCATAAGGCCTTAGATGAACATAAATCAATTAAAAAACTAGAAAAATAAGAAGAATCATTAAAAATTTGAAAACACCCGTAAAGATAATAGTCAAGATGTTACATTTAATTTGATCAATTTTAATCGTGAAATTAATGTATAAACACAATTATTATAGTTAATTAAAATGATATTCGTTAAATAGGGTCTTTCCATGTATTTTTTACTAATTTTTTTAATACATTTTTAATAAATTCATATGATCCATACATTCTGTGATATTATTTTTAAATATGTATAAAAAACATTTATTCATAATTTAATTGGTAATTAATGTTAAAATATTTAAGAATACTTATTTTAAAATAAAATATACCAAAATGTTTTTCATTATATTAAATGTTCTAATTAAAATGTTATTTTTAAATTATAAACAAATTGAATTTTATTATACTTAAATTCAATATATTTTCATCACACCATAATGTTTTATTTGGGATTTTGGAAACCAAGGGTTTTCTAGGCCAGAAATATTTATTTTTTGGTGATTATTATCAATCCACATATTGTTGGTCAGAGAGTTCACAATCAAACATATCTTACGATCCAGGTGGAATCTATGTTGATGTTGGGGTCATTTTCTAGTTTTTTTGTCACATTTTTGTGGCAAAAAATACTAAGGAATAAACATGTTTTTTGAAGTTGGATTTAGGGGACTACCTCTTGATATTATTATAAATGAATTGAATTTATGAATTTTTAGCCTTTCTATGGTTTCAAGAAATGGGAAGGAGTGTTCCTTAAAATATGAGTGAGGAATAAAGGAAATATAGTAATATACTTTATCTTTGAATGTTTCATCAGTATAAAATTCTCTGAACATTTCCGGGATAAAATAATTTTAAAAAACATTGATGAAGAGTTTCAAAAAATAGTGGTGGTGAATGTCAAATTTCTATAAAGGGAAAGAATTTAAATAAATACGTTTCCACTAAATATAACAATATAAAATATGTTTATGATAGACGATTATAGATATGATTTTTAAACGCTTTACATGAATGTAATTATTATTTGAATCTAAAACATAATATAAAAACATGTTTCATGAAGAAAATATTTGATGTAAAAATTAATGCTATGAAATTTTATTAAAATATTTTTAAGAAAATTGACAATTTAATGATATTTCAGAGTGTCACAGAATTTGGGAGTTTTGTAAAATTTTATTGTTTTTAAAAAATTTGTAGTTTCATTATATCTTCTATTTCATTGAAAATGTGTTTAAAAAAAGGTTGTATCACAAAAGATAATTACATGATAATAATTGAACTTGGTAATGGTTTGTGGAAAATATTTATGAAGAATATGTTGACCTACATGATGGAAATAGTAACCTTAATGTTCTATGATATGGAAATTCCCTTCAATTCTATAAATGGTAAAAGTCATTACCCACACCAGTTAGCATAGGGGAAATCAATAGAAGGGTTTTGTGGGAGGTAGTCTGTTATCCCTAAAATTATTATAAGAGATTTATTTTTATAATGGAGTTACCATATCTAAAAAATTTTAATCCAAAATTTCTAGTGAGGATTATTTGATTCAGGTATTACTCATGCAATATCATCATATGATAATTAGACTAACCATTAGTGGTGAACCAAGTAAAACTATTGTATTGTGTTTCAATTTCAACATGTTTGAATTTTAGAATTGTATGGTTCCATAAAATAATTTTAAAAAGTTACAAAGAATTTAAGAAAAAATAAACACAAAATTATAATAAAAATATGACACCATAACTAACCTCTCACCTTGGAAGGTGTTCTAGTATATTATAAGGGTTACTAAATATTTTAAATAAAATAAAATATAATTTTGTAAAACTTGTTTTCAAAATTCAAATTCTATAAAATAATAGATTTATCATTAATAAATAGAAAATAAGATATGATAAATTGATTAAACACTATGATCCTAGCATCTTGGGTAATATGGGAATACTATATTTTTTTATATCAATTAATTATTTACATCCACATTTAAAAAACTATTTAGAAATACAAAATAAGAGTTTCCAACATCCAATGAAAAAAATAAACAAAAATAAATTAATATATCAGAACTAAATATTTATAAATGATGATTATGAGTGGAAATATATAGAATTACTTTTCGTTAATTAGTTATTGATATAGTTTTATTCATTATTGAATAAGTTAGAGCACATTCAATTAGGTGATATTACATAATAATGGGTCAATTTCAAAATATTTAATTTCTGGAGACATATATTTTTTTGTACACCATGATTTTATTGATATGGTTTGATTAATTATTAATTGACATATTTCTATATATTTATGCAATTCCTTTGATATGAAGATAAAATTCATCTTATTTATTTCAGTATCCTTTAATTCAAAAGATAACAATGGCATACATGTTTATGTTAACTCTCATCCATTAATTAAATTATAAAGCTTCTTATTGATCTTTATTTGTCGATTATTGGCTTCATCCACAATAAGAATTTATTTCATAGAACAAATATTTCTATATAGAGGAAATAAGGCAATGTATTCAATATTTCCTCCAAAAAAAATATTCCCAATAAAAATTATATCATTAATTAGAATAGTTTGAAAACCTCTATAATAATAGATTCCATTCCATTTACGTATTTTCATTTCAATCTAATTTTTTCACTTATATTTGAAAATATAATATTTTTTTATCTCATGAGACCATCATATTCCTATTCTTACCTTTTATAATGTCATTTTTAAAACTTTTTATGATGTGGGTTTTCAATAAATGTATTCTAAAATATTAAAATTATTTTACATCCTATAAAAATAAAATGTATTATCTTCCACATATATTTTCATTTTAAAACCATTATATACCTTTTTTGGATCCTCTATTAAATGGTCCTATTAGAATAAACTCTTTAGTAATGATTTCAGTTTATATTTTTTAAAATGTATTTTTAAAGTGATATTAATATCAACTTTTATGAAAAATACAAGAGAGGATTTTAAAAACTAATTTATGACCTCACTAATTATTTTAACATTATATCAACTATTTGTATTCCCTTAGTAATTATTTTTCCTAAATAATATTTTAAATTTTATAATGAAATTATCTTTTTTTTCAATGTGTTTTGGGTATCATACATTCAAATTTATGAGGTAGATTTTTTTGACAACATTGATGAAAATTTATGAATCTTATTTTCATTTCCATGTGTTTTTAAATATACGATGAATGATTATTTTCTTGTTTCTCACAAATGTATGGATGAATTATTAGTGGGATCCCATATTTCTCTTAAATTCAATGGTAAATTTAATATCATATTATATCAAATGTTTATTTTCGTCATATCCTAATGACATTTCTTGGTAAGAATATTCTGTTTTATTGTCCAAATATTCTATTGAAACATTATTGAGTTGTTCCAGGCTATTGTATTATATTTTTAGAATTAATTTGGCAAGATAATTATTATAAAAATGTTATCCTAAATCAGTTTACATTACTATTAGGAATTATAAGTAGTGGAGTTTTTGTATAGTATAATTTCTCATAGTTTACTAAACTGTGTGTACTAACCCTGTGATATGACATAAATAATTGACAATTTAATTTTTGAAGCATAAAATTCTCACATTTCCCTCATTATTCTGCAAATAAATTTGTTTCTTGACTATATAAATTTCAAATGGGGATTTTATAGATCACAATAATAACAACTATAGAACCACAATCCAGAATCTATAGCTAAAAACATAATATTTACTTTTTTGAATTTCTTACCAATATGCCTGAACCAATTTTAACCCTTCACAAAGGATAACATAAAACTAACATATTTGATAACATAAATACCAATATAAATTTTAGGTTTATTCTTTAGGGAAATTAGGAAAAACTCTCCACACTAGGGGTGTGCTTAGTTTTTATTATGTAACATTATTCTTAACCCGATGATAATGGAAAAAATCCACAACATTGGTGTGTCTCCTTAATACAAGAATTATAATACTTCTATTTAGGTAATTAAGTTCATGAAGAACAAATTATTTAACCTTAACTATTCATTTATGTATCATGAATAAATATCTACATATATATCCTTCTGATTCATGAATATGTTTTTCAGATCATTCAACAAATATATGTTTCTCTTATTTCTATATTAATTATTTAGTGTTTATTCCCAAAATTACTTGATTGCATAAAATAATCCCATAAAAATCATAACAAAAAGATATATTAAATGAATATTAATAACTATATAAATGGAAAAGGGTAACAAAAATTTTATTTTCTGTATCTAAATTCATGAATTGTGAAATTAATGTCAATATAGTTGGATTAGAAAACAATTTTATACCACCTCAACATTATATCTACCATTCTCGTAGCATCCTTATTATCATTTTTTTCACATGGGATCCATCAATCCCATATACCTTGTTTCACGAGCACTACGTTCTCCATGTGGATGATAGTTGGTCATCCAAAATGATAAACCTATTCTCAAAGGATACAACCCATGGCTCAAAGTATTAACCAATATACACCATTCCAATAAAAAAGGAGTGGCCTCAATCCATTCCAACTCCAAACTCTATTGGCCTTTTAAACAACATCCTATTAATTATGAACGATATAAATTGTTTTTGTTTTCCAAAAAATCACCAATGAAAATGAGAAATGTCCTCTTACATTTTTTTTGGTATTTTTTTCTTCTTTTACAGACAATGAAATCTCTAAAAATTTATACATCTATTATAGGCTTCCCATTTTCACATAGGTAGATATAAAAAACACCATGAGGGACAACATGAATTTGTCCGTGATATTTTGATGCCTTTATACAACAATCATGAGTGCCTCCATCAGTAAAATCCTCATGATGAATACGTTGACATGAATATTAATAAAAAAACCAAAAATCATTATGAGGGGTCTCTCTCACTCTTTGGATGAAATATATATTTTTATGATCCATAGAAAAATGACATGTAAAATGAGATAAAATATACATTTTTTAAAAAAACATTAATAATTAAATTTAATTAGTAATACATTTTAATTTTTAGAAGGGAATATTGATTTTAGAGAAATATCATAATAGAAGTTGAATGAGGTATGATGGGAAAATGTTAAGATGTATTTAATAAAATTAACATTAAAAAAATATAAACTTACTATTGATATAAAAAAACACATGTTAGAGGGTGAATTGGATATTTTATATGTCACGTATAGTTAAAGTGTATCATAAATTATTTTTCCAGGAACAAGACATAATATTTTTACATAGGAAAGGTGGACAAGATGATAAAAAATAATTATGGAAGAAATAATATTAGTATTTTTTAAATTTCATTGTCGAATATAGATATTATAAAATAATAAAAGCTTTTTATTTTAGAAAAAGATAAAGAAAATTAATAACACAACATTAAATTATTCAAAATTTGGTTTCAAAATATAGATATCATTAGTTGGAATATATATAACCATAATGTATGATTTATTTATTTTCAACCTCGTTATTCATTTATATGAAATAAATTAATACTGAAATAAGATTTTAATATAATTTTTTTTACAAAAACAATGTTAAAGAAAAATGTATGAAATAGTAAACATTCTAATATTGGGATTATCACTTACAAAATTTCATTACGTGACATAATAAAAAAATGAATTATTATTTTATTAAACAATATATCTTATTGGTTTAAAACCACTAGAATAAATAAGCATTAAAAGATAAAATGAGAAGGATTTTCGAATTCCTTGTATTTCATGAATGGAGTAATAAAATTAATTCATATTAAAGTATACAGACCACAAAAATATAACATATGGTTATTATAGAAAGTATTTCTATGAATGAAAATTAAGATGATAGAAACCATCAAAATAAACATATTTTTTAATTAAATTAAATATTGTTTAGATTTTTATAAGAGATAAATTTTAATATATAGAGACAAAATCTGGAATAAAATATAATTATATCGTTGGAGATAATTTACCTTTGAATTAAAAAAGTATTTTTCGTAAAAGATAATTATAACTCAATTAAATTGTATTGGGAAAAAATGTCTTAACATTGTATTCCAATTTATTCAAGAAAACATTACACTATACATGAATAAATATAAATATTCTAATCACTCTTTAAATTTCCTTTTAAATATATAATAACATTTATATAATTCAATTTTAATCACTTATCAAATTTTTTTTAGTAATTTTAAGAAAACTTATGCTATACAATGTTAGTGATATTTTTTATTTCACACAGAATTGTTTTTTATTTTAATAATTGATAACTTATAAAATATAATGATTAAAATATTAGTTAATGTAATATAATATATTATTTATAATAATATATTGAGTTATAATTTCATTCTGACAATATTTTAGTTTCGATTATTGATTATCGAATCATACACAAGCATGTTTTGATAATTTTTATGAATAATACACTGTGTAGTAATAATAATTTATGTATTAATAAAATTGTTCTATAATAATATAAAAAACAATTATCACTTATTTTTAATAATAATACTATATAATATTTCATTCTCATCTCCGATTGAAATTTACAGTGTTGTGCGTACATGATATCAAACTGACATAGTCAAGAACAAGGTATAATCAATCGATAAGTGTGCTTACAAGAGTCATTATTTAAAAATGAAATAATTATTATAAATAATTATTTATATTATATAGTTTATAATATTTTGGTGAAACAATTTTTTTGATTTTAATGTTAATGTTAAAATTCAACAGATATGAAAAATGATATTCCTAACTTCATAGTGTTGGTAGTCCCCACATACAGATGGACGATGTTGTCATTTTACATAAACTAGGGGAAGTGTTCGAAATTTGATATATTTTTAGAATTCTAATAATGGTATGAATTTCAATTTTATTCATTTAATACCCAAATTTAATTATCAATTTATGGTTGTAATTAAAATAGAAACTCATTATTCATGAAGCCTATAGTTTGTATATAAACATGAATGCCATTTTTAATTTTCGATGAAAAAATGTGAATTATAATTATTCCCTCAACATAATAAAATTTAGTACGTAAAAATTTATATGATTTCCTATATATAAGAGTTGTGAAATTATATTTTCAGGATAATGTTTCAGAAAATGAAGGTATGTATGGATTATTACACACATCTAGAGATTGGGATTTCCATTAGAGGAATTAAATAAAATTCAAGACATAGGCCAATATCTAGTGACCAAAATCTTAAAAATATGAATTATAATTGTAGGACAAGTTAAATACAAAGACATTGATGTAAAACTTTAATTTCTATGGGGATATTAATGGGCATTATAATAATAATTTTATAAATAAAAGAATGAATATTTTTACAAATATGAATTCTAAATATATGAAGAACAATGGTATCATAGGGAATGTGGAATAGAAAATGGAAAATGGATGAAATGATATATTTGGTCAATATAGCCCTTATGCATTTATATGAATACATCTTATTCCCGGTTTTGTCTCATTTACACATTATCAAACTTTGTTACATTATGATTCATTTCCAATAGTAACACCATTTTAATATCAGTAACAAATTTTCATGCATTAAAACTAAAGGAGCATGATTAAATAATTTTAAGGCATTTATTTTAAATAAGTAATCTAATTTATAAAAAAATTTATTTTACTTGTTAAAAATATTTTTTATATTATCTCACATTATCCGTAAAAGATGAATTTTAAAAATAATATATTTTATGAATAAAAATCATTACGATTAAAATAAAATAATTTTTAATTTCAATTACACAAATAAATTTGTTAATAAAAGAAATTAATATCTATGTATATTTAATTATATAAAAAACATAAATTGTACTTTTAGAAAACATAATTAAAAAGAAACATACTGAAATTGTTTAGATTAATATAACTATTATATATTCTTCCAAATGATAAACACAAGTTTTCAGAATTCAATAGATTATTTTAATTAGATGGATCAATTTACTCATATTATACATAATTTTTTTTAATTATTTCTGTTTTCTAATTCCAAATATATTTTATTTTTACACATCCAACCAGCCAATCCTAAAAAAAAGTGGCCATAATTCATGTTATGAACTCGAAATAAATTAATTTTAATAATTATTAATTTAATAAAATATATAAAATACCAGTAATGCCTAAATTCTCATTAGGGGATATCCACTCAAAGGAACTATGGCTGACCATCCATGAAGGGTATATAGTGTATCCATAGAATTATTATTGAGGAAATTAACAATATAAAGATCTAATTTAATCATCAATTTAAATAATTAATGTTAATATCCATATATAAATTCATAGTTCATTATATAACCACAAAAATCATTTCAAACTACTTGTAGACATTGCCAAAAGACATTTTTATGAGGAAATCATCAATATTCCCTGAATAAGATCACACAGATTCAGAGGGATTCCAATATGAAATGAAGAAATAAAGTGGAAAATTGATCATAACATGAATATTCATTGAAATTTCATATGGTATAAACAAAAAATAAAATGGGAAAAGGGGTATAGATTGGGTGATAAGGTTGTGGAATGATGCTCCTCAAATCTCGGCATCCTATTATATGTAGAGGGGATCGATAACAAAAACTGTATAACACAATAATTATAAATAAATTAATATTCACCACTAGTTTGATAGTGAGCCTAAAAATTCACTTTATATTCTCCTCATCACATATATAAATTGGTGATGGGGCACCGACAAGATAGATTTGGCTGTTTTAGGTCAACACCTTTGAATTTTGATCTCATTCTCTTTTGAGTTCCTAATATCCCTTCAATGTAATATTACTCATCCAAAAATCATTATATTAAATTCAAAATATCATGATATAATTTCTGGTTATATTTCTCAAATTCATATTCTAATTTAAATAAAATATTGAAATTCATCATGAATTTACTATATTTAAACACGTGGTATTACAATATCCTGACCATAAAACTTCTCTATAATAGGAGGTATCATGGTTTATTCAGAAATATGTATCAAACCACTTATGTCATTTATTCTATAATAAAATTATGTATTCTATAGCACATTTCCAAATGCATTTCCATAATGTTATTCCAAACATAACACACTCAATTTCAAAAAATCCAGAAAAAAAATATGTCACAAAAGCTCTAATACAAAAATCACCACCACTCATATATAATGATACATATAAATTTATTCTACCAATTTATTATATGGATCATGGTTCTATCTAACATATTATTCATCTCACAATGGATTATATTGAGCCACACTACTCCCCACCACTGGAATCTACTTTCTAAATGATTACTAATTAGTATAATGATGCATATACTGTGGTTAAAAACTTATAACACCCAATTATATACCAAAAAACAAGTTAAAATACATAACTAAACCCCATCCCTATTATGATCCATATTAGTCATTTCTTACCACACCTAGAAGAGTTCTAAAATAAGCTAGCTTTTCCTCAAAATTCCTCAGTTCTTAGATTAAGAAGACCGATCATACATGAACCAATGAACCTAATATAGTTCCCAAACCACCATATTGAATCTCTTGAAAAACACAATTACAACATCATATTATTTTTAAAAAAAGACTCTCATCATTATTTACAATCACATTATAGAATCACCGGACCATGAGGCCTCAGATTCCAAAGAAATATCATGATCTTCAAAAAATGAACACCAAATCATGCTCTTGAATACCAATGTCATTTCAAATTTGTATCACCAACTTGTCAAATTTTTCTTCTTATTTCATAGGGAGAACTAATGTAACAATAATATAAATAACCCTTGGATTAAATCTACATCAACGTATGCTTAGTTCTAGGTCATGGAAACTGTCCAATATCGCATCTCAATATCAATTCTAGACATTATATGAGAATATATAAATTCAATTCACTAAATCATTGATATCCCAATGCCAACTTCGCCTTCTACCAACCTGTATCATTTCATCAATGAATTTCTAAAGATGTGTATCTTATAACTATGAATCATAAATTTTCAATTATTACAGAAGATGATTGGAAATTTACTACCTTCATATTTATGATCACAAATATGATGTATCACAAATTGTCCATTCTTCACTGAAAAAAATTTCATCCTCATAACATGGTGA